>BSBM01000510.1:44397500-46797500 GCA_027924585.1 Larix kaempferi
TAATGTGGTCAAAGAACTACATGACGAACCTGCCGGAGGACATTATTTCGGGGACACCACAGCCCACAAGATTCTTAGAGCAGGGTATTATTGGCCTACTCTCTTCAGAGATTCCCATGCCTATGTCAGAAATTGTGATGTATGCCAAAGAAGCACTGGAAAGCTACCTAAAGAAATAGGCCCTTTGCAGCCAGTTATCATTACTGAACCATTCAAGCAATGGGGCATAGACATAATCGGAGAGATAAACCCCAACTCTTCGTTGCAGCACCGGTACATTCTGACCGCTACAAATTATTTTACAAGATGGGCAGAAGCTATTCCCCTACGGAAAGCTAACGAGGATACGGTCATCAACTTTTTGGAAGAGAACATCATAACCAGGTTTGGGGTTCCAATTTCTTTAGTTTTTTATAATGCTCCTTACTTCTCATTAATAAATATTAATGAATTCACATATGAAAGGGGAATCAAATTACATTATTCGACCAATTACTACCCTCAGGGAAATGGTTTAGCTAATTCAACCAATAAAAATCTCATCCGAATCCTAAAAATGACTGTGATCGAAAATCAAAGGAGCTGGCACACATCCCTCCCTCACGCCCTATGGGTAGACAGGGTAACACCCAAAAAAACCTTAAGAGCTTCTCCTTTCAACCTAGTATATGGAAAAGAATCCATTCTCCCTCCGAATATATTACTCCCATCCTAGAAGTTGGCACAATCCTCCCGAGGTTCAAGCAGTCAAGCCCTACAGTCCAGGATTGATAACCTGCTGAAACTAGAAGAGTCACGAGAAAAGGCCAAGGAACGGTTTTATCATCATCAAGATGTAGTCAAATGATGGTTTGATAAAAGAAAATCTGGGAAAAGAACTTTTGAGGTAGGAGACTTGGTCCTCAATCCGGACCACCAACACGATGGTAAGGGAATGCACATGAAGTTCCAGCACTTATGGCTCGGCCCTTATCAAATTTCTGAAAAAATTGGTCGATCAACTTATAAGGTGAAAGACTTACAAGGACAGGAACTGAACCTCCCTCTGAATGGTCTCGCCCTAAAGAAATACTTTGCGTGATTTCTGAAAGGTTCTTGTACATAAATAAAGCTTTGCTTCTTTATTTTGACTTGGATTTCCTTTTCTTTTGCTTTTATTACCTTGGTTTACTAGTCGGTTTGACCCATTTTTTGTTATCTTTGCTTTGATTTCCTTTTGATTAAGTTTCATGGTCGTTACTTGAAATAAAGCCAAATTCCAATTATGGTGTAGCTGAATAAAAGTCTCGAGAGAACTTAGGAGGATAGTCATAAGAAGCCCATCAATAAAGATATGCATATTTGTAACTCCGTCCTCAACGATCAGCCTCCTAGAATGCAGCGATCCTCTTTCTTTTAAGTCAAAATAACCCCGGTCAAATAGCTACGATCCTGTATTTCCTTTTAACTGTCTTAGGGCCCATTCATTTAAACATCAACGACTATCTCAGGAAATTAAGTGTGGCAGGACCCATGGAAGGAAGCATGTCTCACAGATACATGGTATATAAATGATCCCATGCTGCAAATAAAGCCAAAAGGCATATCTTAAAGAGTCTGGTTTCCATAAATTCTCACCTCAATTAAAGCATGGTCGAGAAATTAAAGTGAGCTCAAGAAAGTTGAAGGGGCTATCTAATAAATCAGCCCAGCAAAAGTTATTCTCCGCCCGTGAATCATGAAATCTAATCTTCTGTTCACACAAAAGGACATTTTCGATTGAAGAACTAATATCGAAACATATAAAGCAGGAGAAGCTTATTTCTGGAAGGCTCAAAACGGCTAAAAGTCGGAAACTAAAGAAACATCCAAAAGGATGTAAAAGCATGGGAATGAGGAACAAATGAATGTCCTTGTGATATTTTGCCACGATCCTGTGGATTCCTATACTATTTAACTTCTGAAGACTATTTTCTTCTAAAATCCCACAATACGGCCCTTAGACAGTTTTTTAAGAAAAACGAATCAACGCTACTTTTATCCCTTTATCACCATCACGATAAGAGTGATCAATGCATTCTTCGAAACTGAACTGCAGAGACATATGGGTACATATGTAATCAACACTTTCAAAGTTTCTTGACTTCTAGATGAGTTTTGCTTCAGAGATCTGTGTTCACCAGCGAATCGCCATTTGTTGTTGGTACAGCACCCCCCTTTTATTTTTTGAAAAATCTTGGGGCCCCTCCTCTTTTTTGAGTATGTTTGCCTTAAAAAGTTTTGCAACATCTTGGCATCCAGTGACTTAGTTTCTTTTGATCTTAATTTGCCTTAGAATTTTTGCGTTTCATCTTTTTTCCCAAGTAAAACTCGATCTTTCGGCCTGCAACGGCGGAAGCTCTGAGCTAATTTTGTCGCAATAGCGGAAGAGTTGTTCCAAGTATGCCGAAACAATGAAAGAGAAAGCCAAGTCAAGCCGCAGCAGAAACGTTATCTTAAAGTTTCTGAAAAAATGAAACGTTTATTCAAACAAGCTCGCGGCGGAACAAACTCTTTAAATCCTTCTGCTACGGTGGAAGCTTTCATCCAACTCTCCCGCAAGCAATGGAAACGCATCAACAAGTCTTTCGGAGAGGCTCGTCTTTTTCTTCCGCCCCACAAACCTTGCCATATTTTCAGAAGAACTTGGCCAACTTTCCCGCGAATTCGGAAAAGTTAGCGTAAGTCCGCCGCGATATATGACTTATTCGCGGAAGCATTCGCACAACTTCTCCGCAACGGTGGACCTTTTTCATCTTTTCTTCCCACATGGGTCAGAAGCATTAACATAACCCTCCCACTTTTGATGGTCGCATTTATTGAAAAGTGTTTCGATGTGAGCTGACCGTACACAGGCTTAAAACCTGTTTGATGACATGTAGCCACCGTATTAAGGTTTCGCATGTACCAATTCGAATATATGGGGGCGAAACCCCGTTGGAAAGTCATTGTATTTTCATCACCTAGACTGTTTCTCCGTCCCGTTTGAGCTACTAAGCGTCCATTATCGTTTGAAGACACGAAGTCATAGGTCCTTCGACAATCGTCAGCACCACGCCATTCGTTTCCAGGTAAGTACATTTGCAGGCTCGTCATTTCATTTTTGTCCTTTTCTAAGCCATGACATTTTCCCAAAACAATTACACCCATTTTCGACCCTTTGTGCACTTGACACGGAGTATCATGCTGCCTAGTCTCGTCTTCGTAATCATGGTCGTGTCTAGGGCCATTTTGTCTACGCAAGGTTGTTCCGTTACTACGGTAGCTCTCTTTCTGTCATTAGTATGGAGCTTGTTCTTCATGGTCCCGGACGACATATTCCCCCCCAAGCTAAGAGATGTTTTTTAAGCAACCCTAAGCATAGATGTAAAGGGCCCCAATACTCCCACAATTTAAAATGATGCATCTATTCGTCACCTGCTTGACCTTTTCTGCCTTTTGGTTTCGCACCTAATCATGGGCGTCTCTGCTATTATAATTTGGCATCTTCCGCACTCGCGCACCGGTTAGTATTCTATTTCCAAGAACTTAAGCACCTAGATCATCTTTTATCAATTGGCAGCCATAACTCCTAATCACCACAGCAACCGCTAGGATAACCTAATTAATGCTTTCACAAGTTTTTGAATTGATATGTGAAAGGAGCATGTTTAGAAGTTTTGGTTGAAATGAATAAATTATCTAATGGACATTATTTTGGGTTGTCAACATTATGCCATGCATGCTTATTCACGTTAATTGTTGAACAGGACTCCCATAATGGCTAAAGCTGGAAAGAGGAGAACGAAGGCAGTCGATGAAAGCAACAGAATGGAGACAACGTTCCAAGACACCAAATGCACTACAAACGTGCCTCCGGAAGTAAACTGGGGTGATGTCTAAAGCATGATAAGGTATCAGGACTTCCCTGAAGCTCTCCTTGAAGAAGAATGCTTATATCAAAATATCCGGAACTCCTGTATATCCAAAGCATCCACACGTCTAGAACTCTTCCCATGCTCAGAGGTAATCGGATGCGTGTTGCAGCATGCCAACACTGAAACTAGAGTCATAGCAGATAGCACAGAGAATAGCTTTGCTTCATTTTTCCCATCTTACATTTCAACAGCCTACAAGCTACCCAAGGCACAGCAGCAGCTCAATGATGCATGGTTGCAAGAGATCCACATGGATAATCTAGACATGGCAAGAAGGTTGTTAATTTTAGGCAAGCAATTCAGGAGAAAAGACAGTGAAGAATACGAAGTCCAGAATCGAGGCCTCCCTTCAGACTGATCGCTCTCATGCTAAGAAGAATCTTCGGGAGGCCTGACGGGACAATGTTTATGCTACAGTGGGTCCCTATCATACATTATGTTGATTTCAAAGGGACAATCTTCAATTGGGATGACATTCTTTCAGACAGCCTATCATCAGCAATAACAGTGGCTAAAGAAGGGATAGTGGAAAGGAAGGCAGAATTTTATATGGCTTCATACCTCATAGATTGTATCATGGCAAAATGCCCTTTCCCCAAGTTGGGATGAATATGGGACTCAGCAGAAGGCTCCGTGTTCATAGCCTACAAGATCTTTTGGGCTCAAAATTACAAGAGGAATTACAAACTCATTTGAAAGGAGTTCATAATGCCCCTTTATCAGTTGATATTTAATGAAGAACCCAATTGTCTATCTCAAAACGCCATGGAAGCCTTGGAAAAGTATGGTGATTTCTATTTCTCTCCACAAGGTACCTACATCAGAATGTACGGAGGTTCTAAATCCCCATATATTCTCCCAAGATATGCTACAGATCACATAGTCCACAAGGAGATGGTAAGGCAGGTGTTCATTGATGAAATGGGTACTACCCTATATAAGGCCAAGAAAGCCACTTTTCCACCCTTACCCTTCTATGTTGGGGCCTACAAGTTTTCAGGAATTGCAACTGTAAAAGAGTTTGTTGTAGAATTGAGGAGCTTCCACTTTGGAGAAAGGATTTTCCACAGGAATGATCAACAGGGAAAATTTGCGCAACATTGCAAAGAACTCTCCACTCCCTGTGAGTATGCCAACTTTGTTTATCCACAAGAGGAAGCATATAGAGGAATTAACAATATGTCTGAGCTACAAATTTGCCAAATGGGCAAAGAAGGGGCTAGCTCGAGCTATAATGTTGTGGAGGCAACAGGTTCACAGAAAGAAAAGGATGTCGTAGAAGATCAAAGGATTCTAGAACAAGCAAGGAAAATTGAAGAAGACAAACGTATATAAGAGGAGAATTTGAGAACCCAAGCAGCCGAAGCTGAAGCAAGGAGGAAAGAAGAAGAAGAAGAGAGAAATAGAGTAGAAAAGATTGCGTAGCAAGAGCGATAGGATGCATTAAGGAAAATGCAAGAGGAAGAGACATGAAAGAAAGAGGAGGAATAAAAGAAGTCATAAGAGGATACTGATCACCAAAGCCCAGATCTGCAAAATTTGGATATGGATTCCCCCATAAGAGATCTACCCATTGTCCCTTTTACACCCTATAAAGGCAGCACAGTTTTTAATTGGAAGAACTTTGCTTACAACAAGAAAAGAAAGACCATTGTCAAAGAGACAGGTTCCAAATTGAAAAGATCTTTTCAGCCAGACATCATCACCACATGAGACCACGGTCATGCGGAACACAGAACAGGCTGCTAGGATCCTAGCATCCATCTCCATAGCCACGGTTATGGCAACCGCAGACAATGTGAACCTATTGGGAGATAGGTTGGATGAAGAAACGAAGAAGGCACAGCAGCTTCAGGAAGCTTTAGTTAAGGAGCAGAATTATACAAATCTAATGATCGAGAAGAATAATGCTCTCACATCTCAAAAGGAAGAATTAAATAAATCACTCCAACAATTGGAGGTTGATAGGAGAGATTTGGAAATACAAATGAGAATATTAGAAGCAGAAAATACAGAACTTAAAGATAAGAATTTGAAGCTCGAATTGGATAAATTTGACAACCTTCAAGAGATCGATGACCTGAAGGAGCGCATTGAGAAGTTGCAAGGAGAAAATGAATCATTAGAACAACAATTCGAGTTGGCAAGCAACAAAGTGGGAGACATCAGCCCCTTTCAGGAGCAGGCTTGTGGAATACTAAGAGAAACCTATGGAGTCTGAGAACTCATAGCAGAGGAAGTATACAGACTAAAAGCAGTCATGGCCAAAGTCAAGAGAATCAATGTTGAAGCCACCAGGATTAAGAGGAAGCACGCACGCATCAGTGGGGAGATTAAAAAGCACATCGAATGGAGAGAAGGGAAGTCAAGGTTCCCGGCAACTCTTCCCCTCAAATCTGTTGTTGAATACAAGGTAGATATATGCACCCTAGAGTATTCTAAAGACTGCGGAATAAAGTTGGCCACTGTAACCTCAGCCACTTATGAGCGGTGCAAGACTGTGTACTCTCAAATCCATACCACACAAGAAAGTTGCCGAATAGCCATGCCCCAAAGGATAGAATAATTCCCGGATAAAGCATAGTATTTAGCTAATCTAAGTATAGAACTCCAGGCCGAAAGTGAATATGTGTAGAAGATGGACATCTTGACAGCAGAAGATCTACACCAATTCATCAGCCAAGTTGTTGTTCATCAACACATCCTAGAAGAAAGCCTCCGAGTCACTACGGCTGAAATAACCGTCTTAGTAGAAAAATTGGCCAAGCAAGAAATATATCTCAGATTCATGAGTCCCCTGGTTGGAACAAATATTGTAAGGGACAAAAATCACTGGGGAATTCATATAGCAGAGGTGGAGAAGGTATTGGCAACCAGCCAAGCTACCACATCAGAAAGTGGCCTAGCCATTGCAGTAGTTGTTGGCTTAGTTTTGCAACCAAGATTAGTGCTATGGGCACCTGCTAACTAGTAGCAGCAGTTTCAAATATTAAAGCAAAAACAATTGTAAATCTAAATCTAAAACTAAACTAAACTAACATGTGCATATCATAATAAATTTTTGAATTGAAAACAAGAACAAGAAATAGAAAAAATAATAACTTTGTATTATGAATAAGGGCAAGCAAGTGCTTGCAATGATAATACCTCCAAGTGATGAAGATTGTTGAGTAGCTCCAAGGGTGAGCAGCTCCAAACTCCAAAGGGTCCCTTCTCCAAGGTAGCTACAATGGACAAAAACTCATGGGAGATTTTGGCAGCATGAGGATAGGAAGATGGATGGATGTAAAGTGAGGAGCCCCTACCACCTTTTTATAGTTTTTGGTGGTGGGGAATACGATTATGGTTTTGAGGAAACCAATGGTATTGACCAACATGGTTTAGGTACATTTTCCCTCCTTTTTCTTTTTTTGAATATTTTTAATATTTTTATTCCATTTTTAATATTTTTGGGAATTTTGGACCCTTTTTTAGGGTTTTTTATATTTTTTGAGGAAAAATAATCATTTTGAGTGGAAAAAGGGGTGTATTAAGGTCTTTTGGTGGCTTTAGAGGCTCAAATGGTGGAAAAGTGGACAAATGGGTCATGTGAATAAGGAAATGAGCTAGTGAGCACTTTTTAGGTGTTAACAGATTGCCCCCTGATGTGTGAGGGAAGGAGCTCATCGTATGGCCGATAGACATCATAGTTCATTTATCGATTTTCTGGGGTTTGGGGAGGAGAAGAGACTGATTGGAGACTGGATCCACGGCGCTTGGAAGCTGCAAAAATAAACAATATTACATGGCCTCAATATGAATGAGGAATAATCTCTGATAATGGACGAGGCGAGCATACCCATGCTTGTATCAAGACATATACATAACAATTAGTCCCAAGAAGGGGGACCTGAAAAATATAAAAAAATATGCTGGTACATAATAATGGTCCAGAGGGGACATTGTTTTGGGATGTACTCATGATCATAACATGATTGATCTCAATAACTGATACTCTAGAAAGCATCAATCGTTCTGAATAAGGTATCAGAAGGGTTGATGAACTGCTGAAACTGAAGGTGTCCAGCATCTCTAGGGATTCAATGACTGTGAGTCATCTCTGAGAAGTACATGTAACTGTATACTTTAGGGAGTATAAAACTAGGGTACATCTGAATACTGTCGCCATGCGCAACCCGGATATCCATAAAAAATGTAACTGGTTGTATCCATAGGTAGACTCTCAAATGTGGGAGAGTTAGGAGGTATCCGGGGTCTTCGACTAATAACTGAAAGGACCAATACCCTGTGCGAGTCTCAACGATGCGATGAAGGTGTTGAAGTCGAGCATGTGAGAAACAATCATTTGGAGAGGCACTGAGGACTCTTCTCGAAATGGTTCGTAGGTACTCATCATAAATGGTGATGAATCCAAGACACGGGGACCTCTAGGTCTATCCTCTGGAATAAATTTGGTTGTCGTTGACAGAGGGAGACCAGCAACTAACAAGGCAATGATGTTTCCTTGATAGGAGCGCGAGGTGTAGAACTGAAGTGTGGTAGTACTGATGGTAGGACTAACATACTTGTGGGGACGGGAAGTAACTGGGTCATATAGTGGGTAGACTCAAACTTCCTTTGTTCAGAGCATGATGACATGGTTGACCTGGCAGCGTAGGGAACTGACTTGTAGGTGTGGTTATCATGGCTTTTAGGGACTGAAGGGTATGTATTGACTCTGGGGGGGGGTCAAGTTGATGGGTGTTGTCGAGGGATTTTCAGGGTGACATACTGCAGAATACTCTGAACAAAGGTGACCAAAATGGGGAAGCTGCCATATGAGTAGACGTGATTTGTTCTGGCGCCGAGAAGCACCATTGGGTCCTTCTTCATAGTTTTAATGAGCTACAAGAAGGTATGAAAGTGTGCTCGTAAATGGTACTGTCCTGTGGATTTTGTGAGCCCAGGACTGTTCGTGCTCATTGGTGCTTTCATTTTTAAGGAGTCTGAAAACGATAACAAGACTCTGCAGTGGTTATGATTACTGTCCTGTTGGTTTTACGAGCCCAGGATTGTGATTGCTCATGGTCGCTTTCATGTTTAGAGAGTCTGAAAGCAGTAAGTGGACTCCATTGGTGTTCTTTTTCGTAAGTTAGTCTCCAAGGCCCGAAAAAGCATAAAATGATGCAAATGGAGAACTCTTCTAGCTGATGTGACTAGAGTATTCCTTTTTCGTAATTAGTCTACAAGGTCCAGAAAAGGGGTCAACTTATACCAGGTAGACGCCCTTTCAGATACTTTTAGCGAGCATGAAAGGAAGCAAGGTTGCTCGGCGATCTTTTCATTGTTTTAGGAGTCAGAAAAGAGCTTAACAGAAACTCCCTAAGTGCCTTTTTCGTAAAAGGGATTGCTCGGCCCGAAAAAGAGATAAAATTATACCGAACAAAAAGGGATTGATTATAGTGAGAAAAGGTCTCAAGAATCATCATGAGTGCGGAAAACTGAATCTGGTGACATAAAGATTGTCAAAAAGGGCAAACGACCAATGTGGCACGTAAACCGAGGCGACGAGAGGTCATGGGAAAAAGGCCCAAAACATCTGGAGGTGAGAGCGAGAAATGATCTCAAGCATCATCACGAGCACGAAAAACTGGATCTGACAATATGGGGATTATAAAAAATGGAGAATGGCAGATGTGGCACGCAAACCGAGGCGATGAGGGGGGGCATGGGAAAAATGCCCAAAAAATCTGGGCATGAGAGCGAGAAATGATCTCAAGAATCATCACGAGCGCGGAAAACTGAATTCGGCTATATATGGCATGTCAAAAACGGATGACGGCCGATGTGGCATGCAAACCTAGGCGACAAGGGCGTGAAAAAGTGGTCAACGAATGGACCTGGTGAAAACAGGAAAAGGAAAGAACTGTCATGAAGTTCAGTAATGGATGGTGGTGTCCATCCAGTTTACTATGGGTAAAATCGCTTGAGGTACAACCCGTTGCGTGGGTTGCGGAGGGGGTTTCCTTCGTAATCGGTCAGAATGTATGCCCCCTATCCGAGGCAAGTGTGTATAATATATGGGCCTTGCCACATGGACACAAACTTTCCTTTCCCGGTTTTGTCATGAGCCTAATCATAGGTGAGGACAAGGTCTCCTTCAGAAAAAGTTATTGGGTGGACATGTTTATCATAATTTAATTTAGATCGGGACATCGTCGAGTGATGTTTCGAGGCGCCTCGTGAGTGGCGCTCGATTTTGTTGAGAGCGGCAGTGATGGCAGCCGAGTTGAGGGATAGGGATCGGCGGGATCAGGAAGGGCCGTCGGAGGGCAGGATTCGTTTACGGGATGATCCAGCGAGGCCAGTAGAGAGGCGAGTACACGCTCGGCATGATCCGGCGGGACCGGCGGAGGAGGCGCCAGAGGAGCCCAGGGACCGTGATGATTAGATCATATGTATTTGCCCCCAAATGCTGATGAGCATATGGGGAAGCTATTTTTTGTACGGCTGATGTATTTTTGTATATTGGGTGCTGAGGGCACCTATGACATGTCTATATATGTATATATGATATTGGTATATAGTTGTGTATGCACATGGATGCATTCATTGTCTTTTTGTTTTCCCGTGGAGGCACGTGTTATGCATGTGGATGCTTTTTGTTTATGTTTATATTTTCCCGTGGACGCACATGTTATGCATGTGGATGCATTTTCTTTATGAAATGATTTGATTGGTGTGCCAGTCAAGTACGTTGTTGGCCATATGGTCTGCTACACTATTGAGGTTTCTTGGGACATGTTTGAATGAAATGGATTCAAACTGTCGAATCATTTGTTTAGTGCACAAGAATTTTCTGAAGAGACAGGGATCGCGTACCTGGTAATCATTGTTGAGCTGGGAAACAAGAAGTTGTGAGTCCAGGAAGACGTTAAGGCGATGTATGCTCATTTGGAGAGCTGCGGCCAGGACACCGGTCACGGCATCATACTCAACTTGGTTGTTGGTGGCAGCACCTAAACACACTCCGTCGATGTGGATCAACTCATCTGAAGGGGAATATATTACCCAAGCTGCGGAGGCCAGATTGGGGGACCAACGGCTTGCACCATCAGCAAAACCAACGTAGCAGAGTGGAACATGTGTGTGAAAGGGATAAATGGCAGGGGCCGACCGGATAGCGGGGTATCCAGTGGAAATCGTGTAAATGGTGTTACTTCCTTTCGAGGAAGAAGATGGTGGGGGATGAATGGGTCGTTGTTGCTGAAAAACGGGGGGGACATCAGGCCATGTGTCAATGTGGTGCTCTATAATGGCGGGGTAAAGACCATGCATTTCGGTATAGGACCAAGCAAAGACATCATTGAATTCGTGGAACAGTTTTTTGTATTCTCCAATCTCATGCTCACTGCAGGAGGCTCCTAATGTAATGATTTCAAGGGCACCAGGTGGGTGAAAGATATCGATGTGGATGACGGGTGAGATATTGGCCATGTTACCTTCCTCAAAGGCATAAGGAGTAGGAATAGAATCTTTAAACCAGTCGACTGTAGTAGGAGGGAAATCTTTGGACTCAACCGCGAATTGGGTAGCGGTGGTGGATGAGGTCTCTTCTGGGAGGAAGTGTGAATGATGGTGCATATCTTCCCAGGGGTAATCAGGGGTAGTAAGAGCCTCTAGAATCTCCTCATCATTGCAGAAATTTTGATAGGTCAAATAGGTTGACAAGGTAGTAGTAGTCGAAGAGATCATATAAACAGTGTTAATCTCTCCGGATGAGGATGATACGGGAGGGTAGATTTCCTCGATTGTAGGGGGCGCCGTCTCAAGGTCCAAATTACTCATCTCATAGAGAGTTGCTCTGTAATCTGGGATATCAGGACAGTGATGTGAGTAGTGGTCGTAAATACCGCATATCGCACAAGGGTGGTTGGTACGCAGTGATTTGTCACGAGGCATGGGGTTTGAGTCGATTTTGACAACCGGGATGTTGGGGTCATCGTCAAGCATTTGCATGTGTTCCTGTAATGCAGGTAACTGTGGACACTGATGGGTTGGATGGCCTAACTCATCACACAACGAGCATTTAGGAGGAGCACGAAACACGGGGGGAGGTTTAACTGCCTTGGGTGGGGGTACCGCAATGTATGGTTGTGGGCCCGATGAGAGCAGGGGGATTCACAGATGACAAAGGGTAGTGATACTGGGAGGTGGTTGGGTAGAAGTAACAATGGGTTGCACCGGTTGCAGGATGACATTTGGTTTCGGCGGGGGAATGGGAGGTGAAATATACCACACGGGTAATCCCAGGGTTAACCCGGGGAGACTAAGGGTAGCCATAACCGAAGCGCTTACTATGCCCGAGGGAGGGAATAGAAATGTGATGGTGTGGATGGGTGTAACACCAATGTGACTAGGGACCAATGGTGTTTTAGGTAACAAGGATGGTTGATTGTTGGGTGTTTGTTCATTGTGTGAAAGAGTACAGAGGTCAGCGACGTGGGTCTCCGGTGACGGTGGTGGAATAGATTGGAATGTAGAAGTCATCGGTGCGTCGGAGTAAAGTCCGGGTCCCACGGAGGAAACAAACGAGGTAGTTGCACCACAAACAGGTTGTTCAACCATTGGGAGAACATTTTCAGGTGCATCGAGGGCCTTGGGATTGTAATAGGTGAGTTGGTCGACCTTGACCATGCGTCCGTCATGAGGGAACATCATGGTGTGAAAAATGGATGAGGCAACAGCCCGCATGGCATACATGTAGCTGCGGCCAAGTAAGAGGTTATAGTCAAGTTGGGCATTGATGACCTCTATGTCAATGAGCACGGTTTTACCAGCCAGTTGGACGAGGACATTAGCTAAGAGACCTTGGGGTTGAGCCGAACGGTCGTTGTAGGTTCGCAACGCAGTGGTGGACTGCTGGTGAGTAGGAGATCCGAACTTCTGCCAAATGAATGTGGACATAACGCATGTAGAGGCACCTTCATCGATAATGCACTGATGGATGACAAGATTCTGAACGAAAACGGAAACTTGGAATGCTAAAGTGGAAGACAAGCATGGTTCGGATTGGTTTGAATCGAATGCCATCAGTTGTGAATCATTGGGGTCAATGGCGCCAATGGCGGAGAGTAAAGTCTTGCGCTGTGAAGGACATTGTTTTACGACTTCTAAAGCAGACATGGCTGCAGGAGACTGGGCTAAGTCGTCTATAATGTTGTAATTCGATGCAGCACGAGCATTGGGATTATTGTTGATGCGATGAAGTGGGAAGCGAGGTGCTTTAGAAGCGCCATCAAGTGGAGCCCGAGGTATACGTAACGTCTAATCCGTGGGATGAACGTTAGTGTTCTTGTTAGTGGGAGGGGCTTCAGGGGTGGAGCCATATTGGTTCCGGAGGGTTTGGAGGTTGGCATCTACAGATGACATCATTAGAAAGTGGTGGGTATTTGAATCGAACATAGGTTGATCAGGAGCGGCATAAGTGATTTGTTGTGGTGGCGCGTTGCCCTGAGGGGGAGCTAACAGCTGAGTGTTCACTATGCCTTGGTTTGGAAAGGGGTTTTGTAGCACCAAAGGTTGATGTTGAGGTGTTGGAGGGTTGGGTGGTGCCTGAGGAGCCGCTTGTCCTTGACGATGGGCATCGTCAGTCCAGAGTTGCCGAGCTCGCTCCAAATGTGGGAAAGCATGTGTGTAATGGCCATAGACCCCGCAGATAGAACAAGGATGATTTGTTCTGAGGTTATTGTTTTTAGGCTGCTTGGGATGACGATCTGGATTCTGGTTGGGAGGAGCAGCGTTGTTATTATGCGGAGGATTGGGAGGTGGAGGACCTTGATGTTGTTGTTGGTTGTTGCCGCGGTTACGTCCTCTTCCACGGTTTTGTTGTCCACCCTGGTTTCATTGGTTGTTTTGATGTTGGGGCTGATTGTGTTGTGTGTACACTTGCCCTTGAGCAGTGGGAGGATTTTGGTTCACCGTAGGTGCGGGAGCAGGTTGCGGTAGATAATAAGTGGGTGGGGCTGGAGGTGGTCCAGTTACCTGTTGGGGTTGTTGGTAACCCTGAGCTATTGGAGGTGTTGGGTTAGCTATCGCCGCTTGTTGTGGGTAATACATTGGTTAAGGTGCGGTTGGGGGGGCGTATGCAGGTGGTGCATGACCAAAGCACTGAGGTGGACATGAAGGTCCGTGGGTATGGTGGTGATGTGCCAGGGAGCATATGAATTGGTTGCTCCAGATTGAGATGTAGCCCGCGAAAGGTCGGGGACATGGCTAGGATGTGCAATGGAAAAGGGTTGGGGATGCGAGGCCATACGACCAATGATGCCATTTGCGGCATGGGATGCCCCCGGTGCATCGTGTTGGGATGAATCGCCCCGAGGGGCGTCTAGTATAATGGTATACAGATAACCCGACTGGGCGTAAATGAGGTCAAACTATTGGGCTTTGAGGATGGCCTCTTCTTCAGACTGGGGTCGTTCGGATGCCACATCCTTGGCAATGAGAGGGAGGAGGGATTTTAGAAACCAATCTAAGAAGATACAGTCATCTAACTTGATTTTGCAGAGGCTTCGGCGTCGATGCCACTCATGAATGTGGTCAGTGATGTGGGTGGCCATGTTCTGTCTGCAAGACAGTAGGATCTCGACTCCCGCATCATAGCAGACAGGTAACTGGAAGAACTGCAGGAAGGTCGACGCAAGGGAGGTAAAGGTGGCATGGGTCCCATGGGGCTGCTCGATATACCACTTAGATTCAAAGCCAGTGAAGGTGCGTTGTAATAGACGGAGGCGGACAGAGTCGTCCACTATGGAGTTGGAGGAACACCATAGATGGAAGGACATGATATGGTTTAGGGGGTCCTCACCTGCCTTTCCCTCAAACTTAGGGATGTCGGAAAGGAGTTTGGTGGGCATGTGAGGCCATGTAGGGTCGTGTTTGATAGGATCGTTGGTTAGCCTGGCTAAGTCTGGTAAGTTCAGACTCGCCATGTAAGATAAACTAGCCGATGGATGTGGTATAGTGACTGGGACATGACTATTCATGGTGGCATGATGTAGTGGTCCAGTAGCCCCTAAGGGTATGCTAGGTATTGAAGGTATGTGTCCTCCAACTGCTGTGGTTTGGTAAGGGCCAGTGTTTCCAAGTGCAACATGGGTTACACCGGGGTTAGGAATAGTAGTAGGGATTCCTGGGATCTGGGTTGTGGTAATGAGAGGGGGTGTGACCCCTATGTTTGGGATACCCATAATAGGAGGTAGTCCTGTGTTGGGCACTCCTAAAGGTGGAGTGTCCCCCATATGTTGCATACCAAGGGGGGTGGGCGTTTCCATGGATGGCATTGCGGTAGAAGGGTTCGTGGATGTATCTCCTATGGTACTGGTAAAAAGTGGATCGAATTGTATTCCAGCCATGAGGTTGGTTGGTAATAACTCGGTAGGGTTTTCGGATTCTACCTCAAAATTAGATGTGAAGTGAGGCGTGTCAGAATCGAATGACTGTATGTTTGACCGATGATGTGTCGAGTCAAGGGATAAGGCTCGACGTTGGTGACGTGGAGAGCCAAGTAGACTGAACTCTGGGAGTTCGCCCTGAAGACGACGAGATCGTCTAAAATTCTCAATGGTGAGAAATATGTTTTGTGTAAAAATCTTCAGTGTAAGATGGTAATGTATAAAAAACTCGAAACCCTAATGCAACCAAGGGTGCAAAAAAGGGGAGTGAAAATAAAGGCTCTCAGGCCAGAAAAATCAACCTCAAAAAGGGCACTTATTATAGCAGTTGTGCTATAATAAGTGGAGGGATGCAACAAAAATGGTCAGAATACCAACAGTCAAACAGCTTCTAGAAAAAAAAGAGGTGCTACTAGACCCAAGGTGGATTGTATCATGCAAACACCTAACTAAAAGTATTGTGAATCAACAAACGATATTCTCTGCAAGGTGATGAAATCCACGTCAGACAATATTGAGTGTTGAATCAATGGCTAGATATCCCCCTACTGGGAGGGACACCGGGTAATCAATCCTAAAGAATGGCAACTAGGATACTCCGTTCATGACACATTCAGAAAAGGTAAATCTGCCGTTTGGTCCTTTTACCGCAATACCCCCATACAGGGATATCCCAAGAACTGCGAATGGTAGCCTTCGGTTACTGAATGGATTTCGGTATTCCACTCAGGCTTCCAGAACCATCCTCGTGACTTCAACCCTCCTAGGGGAGAGGCCTTCTGATAAAATGGTTGTGACCGTGCCAAAAAATACTAGGAGATTTTGGTTCCCTAATGGACAACAGCTATGTCTCAAATGTAATAACTGAGGGGTGTTATTGGAACACCTATCCCCTCAATGCTACCTAGCTACAAAGTTCTTTTAAGTGCTCCCTAAGTGGGGTTAAAAGTTGGTTGAAGTTAGGGTAAATTTTAAGGATCAATTTAAATTATGTGTTTGAGTGGGTGCACGTGTGGTATTTTAAACTGAAATTGAAAATGTAAATGCTTTGCAGAAAATATTCAAAAAACAAAGGATCTTTTGAAATAGGAAAGCAAATAACATGACTTCTTTAAGAAATGAATGGATTTCTTTTTTAAACAATTGCTTGGGAAAAGTATTAAGGAAGTAAACAGTAAAATTTTATCTAGATAAAATGCAAATAAATCCTTCTTTCAATTTCTGAAAATTTTTAAAAAGACTTTTTTAAAGGTGCATTCTAAATAGTAAAAAGATTTATATGGCTGTAATAATGCAGGAATTTTTTGATACTGTAAAATAGCTAAGTGGGCAGAAAATACAGCAAAAAATTAATTCTTTAAACGGATTGGATGAATGGAAAAAATTGGCATCGCGGGTTTTGACAGAACAGCCACGATGGACCGCACGGGTTTCTGTCACACAGTCGCGATGGGCAGCGCGGGTTGAAGCCGCGATGTGCAGCGTGGGATTTCGTCACACAGTCGCGATGTGCAGCACGGAAAATGTCCGCGAAGCCGCGATGTGCAACACGCAAATTGGCCGCAAAGCCGCAGTGAGCCGCGCGGAAAAGAGCCACGCGACTGTTGGGCAAAAAGCCGCGAGGCAAAAGCCGTACACGGACGCCGAAAAATGAACCCAAAAATTGAAAATTTTGGGCTGTTAATGGCAATAAAATGGGCCAAGATCTAAAACAGCAATGGATCTGCTGTCTAGGGTGGCAGATCTATGAATTAAACTGACTAATACTAACAAAAACTAAGATCTAAAGCTAAAAATTGAGATCTAAAAATTCGAAAGCAGCGGAGTCGCCAAAAACTGTTGGCTTGGTTTTGCAACCAAGCTTAGTGCTATGGGCACCTGCTAATTAGTAGCAGCGGTTTCAAATATTAAAGCAAAAACAATTGTAAATCTAAATCTAAAACTAAACTAAACTAACATGTGCATATCATAATAAATTTTTGAATTGAAAACAAGAACAAGAAATAGAAAAAAGAATAACTTTGTATTATGAATAAGGGCAAGCAAGTGCTTGCAATGATAATACCTCCAAGTGATGAAGATTGTTGAGTAGATCCAAGGGTGAGCAGCTCCAAACTCCAAAGGGTCCCTTTTCCAAGGTAGCTACAATGGCCAAAAACTCATGGGAGATTTTGGCAGCATGAGGATAGGAAGATGGATGGATGTAAAGTGAGGAGCCCCTACCACCTTTTTATAGTTTTTGGTGGTGGGGAATACCATTATGGTTTTGAGGAAACCAATGGTATTAACCAACATGGTTTAGGTACCTTTTCCCTCCTTTTTCCTTTTTTGAATATTTTTAATATTTTTATTCCCTTTTTAATATTTTTGGGAATTTTGGACCCTTTTTTAGGGTTTTTTATATTTTTTGAGGAAAAATAATCATTTTGAGTGGAAAAAGGGGTGTATTAAGGTCTTTTGGTGACCTTTTGGTGGCTTTAGAGGCTCAAATGGTGGAAAAGTGGACAAATGGGTCATGTGAATAAGGAAATGAGCTAGTGAGCACTTTTTAGGTGTTAACAGTAGTGCAAGAAGAAACTCTAGCGATCCCAGAAGCGCCTCAGTCACCAAAGGGGCCAGCTCAGGGATAGCTTGCGTCCGCCAGCTGGCCTCATGAACGTTTATTTTTGTATATACCTTTAGAATATTAAATGACTTGTAATTTTTAACTCCCGTTGTTGCAAAATATTTGAGATGTTTCTCTTATGTAATATTCAGCACTACAAGACAAATTAGAGGAATATAAATGGTTAGGGTATAGGTGGCAACTCTGGGCACTGCTTGTAAAGCTATATATAGCTGATTAGAAGAAGAGTGAAAGGAATTTTGGCAGGTGAAATTCTTTTCTGTCTTGTAAAGGAACTATTTCTGCTACATCAATGGAAAATCGTTTTGGCCTATGGAATCTGGCACAACTTTTTGCATGGAGTCTTGTTGATTAACTGCTAAACTATTTCTGCACTTTTCATACATTTCCTGTGAGATCTTTCCTGGCTCTTATGAATTAATTCTTTGCTATGAATGGTTTCATATTCTTTTGCAAAATTTATGTGTTAAATAGGTAATTGAATGCTTATATTAATCTGAGATATCTTGGATGATCTTTATTTCTGTTGTAAGTGCTCCTTTCAATTTAACAGCTATCTGTGGAATTATTTGGTGTATTTTTCAGTTTATTGCCCATTCTTTAAATATGATCCTTATAAGGACAGGTAATTTAGATTAAATCATATTAGCATAGATTTGTTTTTCCACATGCATTTAATATAGGGCACTTGCATATCATTTTAAATACAAAATAGATAACCGGTGGATCGGGCCGCAACCGGTAGAACAAACAAATATTTAAAACCCGCGGTAGCTGGAACCGTTAATCGGACGGATTCCCCACTTTAAACGGTGAGTGATCTAGTTGGGATCGCTTAATGGGGAGAATCCCTTGCTGATTGATGCAACGATTTTCGAGGCATCAACAAGGTCTTGCAACTATATTGTCAAGTTGGCCAGCTGTGTGTGAATCTGCGACATACCAGTTGCGTTCTCACCAATCGGCGAAGTTTCTAACCACATCGCAATTTCCAGGGCTTCACTCAGTGTTGTAATGTTCTTTTGCATCATAGGTAGTCGAATGTGAGGGATCAATGCCACGATGAACCATTCTTTGTACTAGACGTTGCTCATGTCGAAGCTGACCCTTTCCATCATTGTTTTGAATCGTTGGTCAAAATCCCACACAGTTTCATTGGGATACTGCTTAATCTCTTTGAGTTATGTAATATACTGCACTTCCGATTTGGGTTTTCGGAACTCTACAATCAATCCTGTGTGAACTTCATCCAGCGTCTTTTCTGGAGCACCTACAGGAACCTTCACAAATTTCATGAACCAGTCTAATGCATGACCCTGAAGAGTTGTCGCCAATTGTCCTTTCTTGGCATTATCATCAGTAATTTTCTTTACAGTCCATACTTCTTCACATAAAAACTAGTATTGCTCAGGGTTATCTATTCCATTTCTGTGGAATAGCGGTAACTTTGCATCTTCGCCCGCCATCCTGGGATTCCTTCCTAAAGTCGTTGAGCTACTAGCAATTAAATTATGTTGACTTGATGAACACGGTGGTGTCAAAGTTGTATTTCTTACTGGTTGAGAGATAGTGAGCGGAGGTGTGGGTACGTTGCTATTGGGGTTTGGTCCTGCCTCTATCATGGGCGTATCCTAATTGTCCCTATCAGCACTATGAGTTCACTTCGTCCCGTGTGGTCTTCCTTCGCGACCTTGCGTTTAGTTCGCAGCAGGACCTTCTCCTGTCCTCTGCCTCTTTTTCTATTGAAACCTTTCTCCTCCCCTTGTAAGACCACTCTCTTCCTCGGCTTCCTTCATAGTCTCGTCATGACCTACACCCATCTACCCCTTATCATTCCATGTACCTCCCCCCAGCCATCACGGTATCCACGGCCTCTACCCACCAAGGTTCTTACTAGTCTAGGTGCATCTTCAATATGCCCTTTTCGCAAATGAGCATTTTAATGGACAACTATAGCAATAGAAGAAACCTACCCCTTGTCCTGTTGAAGAATTCCCTTTCTTCCTCACTATAAGACTTTATTGTATCAACCGCAAACTCAATGATGTATCCTTCTAGTATACTTTCGACCCAAACCTCAACAGCCCGCGACGCTTTGTTGTCGACTTCTTGTAGCTCCTGGATCAGTTCTGGTGTCCAGGCTGTCGGCTCACCACCTTGGAATTTCCTCTTCTGGAAGGTCAATTTTGCTAACCACTCATACAGGATGATTGGGAACTCGTAGAAAAAATATTCATGTGGACCGTCATGAATATACTTCGCCAACCACCAATCTATCAACAACCCAGGGTTCTTATTTTCTTTTTCGGCGAACTCTCGCAGCTTTAGGTCGAACCAATCTTGGATCTCCGGTCTTGTCGGATGCCACAACATATCCTCCTTTCACTCCGCGCTAGGTCCCGGCAACGGAACCATTTGTTGACACGGAACCACTCAACAGGGGTTCCTCATGCTGTCGACACCCAAGCCACCACAATCTCCCTGAGCACTGGCCCAGACAAGGTTTACCCCATCTAGCAACACCTGCGGAGTAGATGAGGTCTCACCCGAGATGTTCAAGGGAGAGTTGACGGAACCATGTTTCCACCGAATGAAGGAGGATGTTGTGCATCAATTGATTAACTTATTGCATCATTTAGAAATACATCTAATCATTCAACTCAGGCATTAGTCATAATCGCAACATCATTCAACAGATATTATCATTGACAGAACCATTATTGCAACAGATATAACAGTAAAGCATTAATTGCAGCAAGGAAACATCGCATCATTCATATATTCAGATTGCAAGATGCATTTGCCACAGATAAACAGAAAAGACACAGGGATTCTTCTCAAAAACTCTGTCACATCATATTAATCTTCGCAAAAACCCAGATACAACAAGATATTCAACTCAGTCTTCACCTTCTTCAGATCAATATCTCTAGATGTTCTCTTCTTAAGCTCTCCCTGGATTATCCTTAACACCTACAAACCTACATCAATTTATAGTCTTGTGCCTTTATGTTTACAGTCCACTTAGGCAACCGCCTAACTACTTCTTAACAAACTTTATAAAAACTAACCCAAAATCCCACATAATGCGGTCAAATTGACCCAAACTACATATGACACGGTCCAAATGACCCAAAACTGCACATGACACGGTCCAAATGACCCAAAACTGCAAAAAGTACTTGTTGCCTTGCTCGATGCTTTCCTCCTTCCGCGGTACCTTTGGACTTGCGCAACATCCGCGATGCGGCGATGTTGACTCATCAAACTGCCTGCCAACATTCTGCAACAGTGTGGTGTGACAGTCGACTATGTAGGATAGTTTTCCTTTGATGCAAGTGTGTTAATTCGTTGTTACAGTCAAGCTCAACTCTAAATTCATTTTTGTTATTTATCTTCCTTAGAATTTATCAATTTAATCAAGTTATGGTTCAAGCTTAGTTCTAGTTCAATTATTGTTATTTACATTCTTAGAGTTTGTTGAGTTAGACAGGTCATGATTGATTTACTTTTAGTATAATATTTTTAGGATTTAACTTCTTGCAAAGTAAGTCTAGTTTATTTATTCTTAGATCAGTAACTGCTGGATTGATGTTGTAGGAAAGTAGAAGTCCTTTGAAGTTCTTAGATGGATAATTTAGATCAACCTTAGTAATGGGTTGAGTTGACTGAGCTGTTAGGTAGGATAATTGATATTCATTTCATTCAATCATCTACTTGAGTGTTTATGCATAGATTTTTATAATTGCCTTTGAAATAACAAGACCTACCTAGGTTGACAATTTATATTGAGCATTTTGTGTGTTGATTAGAATTAATCAGCATATAGAGTGACCAACAGGGGGCTTCCACGAAATGGTATGTCGAGTTTCTTGGGGGCACATATAATAGCTTAAACAATTTGGCTTTGGTTTTTCTAGACCACTTTTAGTTGTCGGTTCGTTACAACACTGGCATCGAAACCTTGTCCACCTTCCGCCAGGATAAAGCGACGCATATTTTTGATCACATTCAAGAGTGTCGCCGATGGAAGAGGTTAGTCAAATCCAACATTCCTCTAGAGTTTCTCTTGGAATGGTTCCTCAAGTCTTTGCTCCCTTATATTTTGAAGTACGTTTCATTGTCTGGAATTATGACTGAGGAACAAGCCATCTTTAGAGCCCAGCAGTTAGACCTGGTCTATGCTCAGTCTGGGATTCTATATGACGTTATACCTGATGCACCGCAATCAAGACATGAGTCCAAGCCCGCTCTTGGACCGCATGCCGATGGCATCGTTGGTTCTGCAAGTGCTTGTTCTATGGATATGGTTATGAATCACATGCAAAACATGCAAAACATGTCTTTTAACTAGTCTACTTCTGGACAGGCTCCCGCCTCGTCCGTTTCCACCCAATCGTCCGATATACATTCTATGCAATTGACGAACCCATCTGGTAACCAGCATATTGGTGGGAAAAAGAAGGGGAAGAATAACTGTAGGGGTGGGAACAATAAGAATAAGAAAGGGAATGTTAACCCTCCTCGGGATGGCGAAAATGCTGGTGGGGACCACAAGCCCAAGCATAAGGTGAAGTTTCCTTGTAAACTTTTCTCTTGGGATCACCTTACACATTTGTGTCCTCACATGGAGGAAGCATCGAAGAACATCGCACAGAACCCAGTTGTGCTGACAAATCCCCTTCCTCTTCTACCCATGACGGTAGTTTTGGATGCGTAAACATCGTCAAATATGAGGTTTGTGTTGCTACTCACTCGCGTGATTATGGAGCTCCACAACCTTCTTTGGGGAATGATCCCCCTCCACCCGAGACTCCATTTCATATCGAGAAACCCAACCCTATGCCACGGGTACCGAAAGGTGTCCTCAAGCGCTCGGCACATAATCCTAATGCACGAGCCGCCCATAACTACTCGATTGTAGATGATCTAGGCCAAACCCCGTGTGCTATGTTGGCTCTCGAAGTCCTTCAGGCTTGTCCTTCGCAAAGGAACACCCTTTTATGTGCTTTGGGAGTCCTTGATCCTCATAACCCGAATGTCATCAAGTTCGACACTACTGATTTTCAGCGTTGGTTTCCTTATCATGTGGCTTTCCAAGTTCATGTTAGGTGTTTAGAGATGATCGTTAAGCGTACCGTCGTTGACGAAGGTGCTTTCACTTCGGTGATGTCTTTATCTTGTTGGAAGGCTCTCGGCTCTCCTCCATTGGAAAAGTCCATGACCATGCTTACTGCATTTGATGGTTCGTTCTTTCAGGCCACATGGTATTATCCCCTCCCTTGAAGTTCACTTGGGTGGTAAGTTCATTCCTATAGAGGTCGAGGTGGTTGATGCTCCCCTTGACTATAACCTTTTACTGGGTCGGAATTGGATCTGTGCTATGAAAGCAATCGTATCCTTTGTCTTTAAAGTCATATGCTTTCCCCACGAATGTAATATTATGTCGGTCGATCAGTTATCCTTTACTAGTTCTAATCTCGTAGCATCATAGGGATCTATGTTCCTTCAAATCGAAAATTCTCAGCCAGAAACTGGGAATGTTGGTATAGGCTTATATTCCTCCTTGATGGGATCTTTTGATTTTTTTGCACCAATCTCCTTTATAGGAACACTCTCCATTGATGCTCCTTCATCATTGTGTCCTGTATCGTTCCAGACATCGTATTTTACTGATTCGTGGACTCTATATTCCACGAGTTCCTCGTCAGAAGACCCTTTGCACATCGGAATGGCCATGCCCTTTTCTGCAGCTGAGCTTTCTTATCACGATATTCAACAAGTCACTGTAGAGCCTGACCTCTCTTCTTCAGGGATATAGGGAGGAGATCCCGTTACGCTACCCACATGGGTAGTTGACTCATCTTGTTCACATGACTTCCTTGATGATACTTTACCTTCGGATGAATCCATTATCGAGTCCATGAATGACAATGACAAGCCTTGGGAGGACCTCCATCATAGATATTATTTCTGTCCCAGCCTTGAACTTATTGAGCAATATGAGTTTCGATCGACTCTAACCGAGAAATTTGGTCACCGTGGGGTTCCTTTGGAATCACATGGCATTTACGCAGAGGGAAATATGGTTAATATTTACCCTACTATCCCGATAAACATTTCTCGTACTCTCAAAAAATTCAAAAATATATACATTGGTGTTGATTGTTCCCCTCAGGAAATCCGTATTTACACTGATTTATTCAGAGAGTTTCACGATGTGTTTTCCTGGTCATACGAGGATATTCCAGGTATTGACCCCAATATTGTCGAACATGAGATTAATACTTACCCTCATGTTAAGTGTGTTCCACAACGTCTTCGTGTTGTTAATCCTCGGAAGGCAGTCGCCATTAAGGCAGAGGTAGAGAAACTTCTCAAGGTCAGTTTTATCTACCCGGTTCCCCTTACCGAATGGGTATCCAACCTCGTTCATATGGATAAGAAGTAGGGAACAATCCGTGTGTGCACTGAATTTCGCGATCTGAATAAAGTGTGTCCTAAAGATAACTTCCCCACCCCATTCATAGATCAAATATTGGATGAATGTGCGGGAAGCGAAGTATTCTCGTTTATGGATGGATTTTCGGGCTATAATCAGATCCAAATCAAACCTGAGGATCAACATAAAACTGCATTTATATGTCCTTGGGGTACTTTCGCATACTGGAAAATTCCCTTCATCCTTAAAAATGCCAGAGCTACATTTCAGTGGGCCATGACCTTTGCTTTTCGTGATCTTAAGCGTATAGTGCATTCTTACCTGGACGATCTTGCTGCTCACTCTCGTAGTAGAGTGGATCACCCAGGTCACCTCCGTATTATTTTCGAGAGATGTCGTCGTTATAAAATTCATTTGAATTCGAACAAGTGCATCTTCTACATGAAAACTAGTCACCTTCTAGGGTTTATAGTCTCGAAGGAAGTTATTAGAGTCAATCCATTGAAGGTTGAGGCAATACTTCGGTTGCCTCCCCCACGTACTTTGGTTCAACTTCAGAGCCTCCAAGGGAAGGCCACTTTCTTACGTCATTTCATCATGAAATTTTCCAGTCTTACTAAGGGTTCCGCACGATTATTGAAGAAAGACACCCCTTTTTTTCTAGGATGAGCGAGCCCAGGAGTCTTTTGACGCTCTTAAGAAAGCCTTGGTATCAGGCCCTCTTCTTAGTCCACCCGACTATGCAAGATACTTTTTTCTTTATGTGGCCGCGTCTCAACAGACGATTGGTATGGTCTTGGTTCAGGAAGACGATATGCTCCAAGAGCATGTTATCTATTATCTGATTCGAAACCTAGTAGATGTTGAACTAAGTTATTCTCACATGGAGAAAGTGGTCCTTGCGATTGTTCATGCAATCCAAAGATTACGACACTACATCTTGCTTGGGAAAACCACGGTTATAGCACATGTCAATCCATTTCAGTTTGTGCTTACACAGCGTTTGATTGGGGGGAAGTATAATAAATGAGATTGCCATCCTTCAGGGATTCGATCTCAATTTTGCATCGGAGAAGTCTGTGAAGTCATTGGTTTTCACGGAGCTAATGTCATATTTTCCTAGAATTGATGAGGAAGTGTTCCATGAGGACTCATTTGTCAATGAGCATGTATTCCTTATCTCGTCATCATACCCTTGGTATGGAGACATCATTATATATATTTGGGCTCTGAAGTTCCCTTCGTATCTTTCGCGAGATGTGTGATGGCGTGTGAGACATCATGCCAAATATTACGTCATCATCGGTGATACTTTGTATCGCCGAGGAAAGGAATCTCTCCTACGTCGTTTCTTGACTTATGAAGAGGTGGAGTTAGTGTTGAATGACTGCCATAGTGGGGCATGTGGTGGTCACTTATCTGGGATTGCTACGTATCAACGTATCTTGCGAGTGGGTTATTTTTGGCCTACGATATTTAAAGATTTATTTAACTCTATAAAGAGATGCCACCCTTGTCAGGTGTTTTCTCGGAATGTATGTTCACATCCTACCCCTCTCTATCTATTCGTCACCATCGGCCCCTTCACCAAGTGGGGCGTTGATTTCATGGATTGCAACTCATCTTTGGCTGGGGGGAATCATCATATCATAGTGGTCAGAGATTACTTTACCAAATGCGTTGATGCCATGCCGACCGTTAAAGCCGATGGTGAAACAGCATCCCACTTCATGTTCAATCATATCATAGCTCGGTTTGGTATCCCGAGAGAGATTGTCACTGACCATGGCAGCCACTTTCAAAATAAGATGATGGTTGAATTATCACTCAAACTTGGGTTTAGAAAGGATCACTCATCTTCGTATTATCCCCAAGTGAATGGCTAGGTCGAGGAAGTCAATAAGTCCCTTAAGGCCATTCTCCAAAAGACCATCCAACAAAGCAAGCATAACTAGTATATCATTTTGTATCCTTCTTTGTGGGCTTATCGAACCGCAGTGAAGACTTCCACCAGTTTCTCACCTTTCCAATTAGTTCATGGTGTGGAGTCCATCTTACCGGTTTAATGTGAGATCCCTTCTTTGAAGCTATCCATAGAACCCTTTTCTGATACTTTGGATGTAGAGAAACTATTAGTCCACCTCAAGCAGCTTGGAGAGCAGCATCGGGATGCTGCCATGGCAATAGATTCCAATAAACGTCGTGCCAAGGCCCAGTACGATAGGTATGTTCGTTCCCAAAATATAATCTGCCCACGCATTAACCTCTTCAGCTATGATATTAAATTGGAAAGGCTTCAATACTTTTAAGGACACCTCATGATATG
Source organism: Larix kaempferi (assembly GCA_027924585.1). Lineage (NCBI taxonomy): Eukaryota > Viridiplantae > Streptophyta > Pinopsida > Pinales > Pinaceae > Larix > Larix kaempferi. The sequence continues at coordinate 44,424,265 of BSBM01000510.1, forward strand.
ACAACTGCGTTTCTATATGTGCCAATCCCGTTGGTGCAGCATTACAGCTATCTTCCAGAAAATAGGTATTTATAGATGCTTGTCCCACATAATGGTGGATGTCTTCTTCTGTAAGAACATCCAATTTTCTGATGTAATCTAGATCTTCTTGCAATGCATTCTGCAGCTCTTTTATGCATTGGTATCTTGTAGGAATCTCATTCATCTTCGGGACCAAATAGAGATGACATTTCTCATGAACCTAATGGGTTTTCTCATAGAAATCCTCGCACTTTTGAATAGTCTTAGGAATTTCGTTATTTAGTCTCCTACCAGCTTTACTGCAAAATTCCAGAAGTGCCATATCCAAATTCAGGTATGTTGTTGTCTTTGGAGGAAAATGATCAGGAAATTCTAATTTAGTTTCTCTCCAGGCCATCTAGTTCTTAATCTTATCTACAATATCATACAGCCTTTTTCTTAATGCTAGTGACTTTGCAGCAATCACCTTCATTCTCGCTATCAACAACTTCATCTTGTAGATTTCTTCTGTGAGTATTTACTGAGAGCGATATATTTGTTCTTGAATCTTGCATGCTTTTTCCCAAAACAGAGTCATGTCTTGCTTCCTATTAGCTTCCAACTCTAGTTGCTCTGCCACAGATTCATTTTCTCTTAACAATTCATCCAATTGAGTTTTGAATTCTTTGGCATTCTGGTTTGCCACTGATTCTCGCACTTCCAAGTCTCTGATCCGTGCTTCAAAATCACCTCTCTCTCCCTCCATTATCATCAATTCTATAGTTAATGCTTCTTTCTCTGCATCCATATTTTGGTAGTTGGACAACAATCTGTCTCTTTCAGATAATGTGGCCTCAAATTTCCTTTTCATCGCTATGCTTTCACCCTGCTCCTTTACCAATTTGTCTTTCAATTTCAACATCTTCTCTTTTTTGTGCTCGACATCATTCAACAATTTGTCAACATTATCTACACTTGCTTGTACAACAACTATGCTAACATATGCAATGAATTTAGGGTCCTTGTGGGTACCCTCCAAAATTGTGTTTTCCTGGACAGTGATGACATCAGGTTGGGCTCCCATTTTCATTCTCTTCTTTGATCTCCTCGTGATGGTCTTTCTTTTTTAATCAAAAAAGATTGTGTCCATTTTGGCCAAAATATGTTGCTTTGATAGGGTGAATGGGGTGAGTCTGAGTTCATTAAATGGAAGGTGAAATCCGGTGAGCGTCACACTAGACACCTCAGGTGGGTCTATGTCCATGTGTTGTGGACTCCTGTGTTCACTTTGGGTTTCCTGTTTATCCACAGCTTCCTTGAACCAATCCCTTTATTCTTTTCTTTTTAATTCCTCGGCTGCTTCCTTTATTTCTATCTCTTTCCCTGCATTTTCGGCTTCTTTCAACTCTTCCTCAGCTTTTCTTTGTTGTTCCTCAACACCTTCCTTTTAGTTCCTCTCGGCCTCTTCCTTTTGTTGTTTCTCTGATTCTTCTGCTCATAGCTATTCTTCCTTTTCCATTCGTATCCTTTCTACCTCCTCCTTAAGCTTCCTCTCTACTTCCTCTACTTGTAGTCTTGTGGCTTATTCTCGTTGCCTCAGTAATTCTGCCTCTTTGGTAGTGTTGGAAGCAGTACTGGAACCAGCTCTGCTCTTGTGAACAAATCATTTGTTTAGCTCGTTCATGTTGCTTTCCCTCCGATACACTTATTCGTCCTTCAAGAAATGATCTGTGTATTCGAAGGTAATTTTACAAGAAGAACAATGTTGAGCGACCTTACCTTTGCTATCATTCCTTATAAAAATATTTTTTCCTAAATGAAAGTCCTCCAAATATCTGACAAAATCTTCGACTCCCTTCACCTTGGGAAATTTGTATGTGCCGATAGTGAATGGGAGTGGTGGGTAGGAGTCTTTCTTCTTCTCATGGAGGTAACTTCCAACTCCATTGATAAAAACTTGCCTCATTGCCTCTTTGTGCACAACAAAATCAGTAGCATATTTAGGAAATAGAGAAGGGGGTTGGGTGCCCCCATACATCCTGATATAAGTGCCTTCTGCGGAGAAATAGTAATCTCCATATTCACCGATAACCGCCAAAGCGTTCTCGAACAGACAATTTGGTTCCTCATTGAAAAATAGCCAGTAAAGAGGCATGATTAATTCCTCACAAATTAGTTTGTAGTGACTTGCATATTTGTGAGCCCATGTCATCTGATAAGCTACATGAATGGGAGATTCAGCCCGGTTCCAAACACATCCCAAATTAGGGAAAGGATTTATGATTAGTATGCAATCCAGGAGATAGTAAGACATGAAGAAGTCATCCTTCTTCTGCGTCAGTCCTCCTTGTGTTGTAGCAATGTGTGATGCCATACTTTCAGAAATGATATATGCCAAGTTGAAAATTGTACCATGCGTGGCAATGTGGTACATCACTGGTACCCAGCTGAGTTTATAGGTGTTTCCATTTTCGAAGCCAAAAACCCGGCTTAACATCAAAGCTATGATTCTATACGGGGTCATTAATCCTTGACTGTCATAATCTCCGCTAAACTTCGGTTGCAACTATCTTTCAGGGACTGTCATCTTCTTAGCATAATCGAAGTGATCTATATTGACCTCTCTTATCCATTCATAACTGGTTATGAAACTTGAGAATATTGCTTCAAATGCTTGTCTAATGAATATGAAACTTCTTCAGCATATTAATGGAACTCCATACAACATTAATATATCATATATTGACTGAACCATTCGAATTTTATACCACTTCAAGTGCAAATAACAAAGTATTGGGGAAATGACACCATTTATTCATAGTTTAGCATTTTTACATCAAATCTCTTAGAGTTTCAACCTAAAAGTATTCTGAGCAGTAAATACAGAGTATATATATTAGATTACAAATATATGGGGCCTCAATAGCTATCCCAAAGAGTTCATCACCTCAACAAGTGTGACTCTCCTCAAGGAGCAAGAATATGCCAAGAAATGGAAGAATGGTTGTAGAAGCAAGCTAAAAGAAATGTGACCACAAGCTGCCCTGTAACTTCAACCTATAAAAAAATAATCCATTGTAGCTCCAAATCAAAGGTCTAAATGGCCTCTCCTATTTCTAATTAGGATGGGAATCTTCACCCTCGAAATTGGTGCTAAGGCAAGTAGAATAGCACTCTACTAGCTCTCCTATCCAAATGCAAAATATCAAATGATCAAAAGCCACTCTCTTTATTTGTTCTTGACTTTTATAAACTTCCAAAGACCTCCTTATCTCGAATTCCATCCATGAGATTCATGCCAACTCAAATTAGGAAGAGATTCCAATGTGTTAGGTTATACAAGCATACATAATTTAACTTGCGAGAGAAATTAACAAAATAACAAGCATATAATAGACACATAATTTACCTTGGAAACCCCATGCGGGGAAAACCAGCACCCAATGAATATATTCATTACATGGCCAAAACCAGCCATTCGGACCAAGTGAACTCACCTGCTCACCTCCAAGCCACTTTACAATGGAGCCTCTCCAAGCCTTATAAAGGCTTCTTTGCATGCAATACCTTGGGCCAATACCATGGACTACAACAAACCATGTGCCCAAAACCATGTGCTCGACCTAACCACCTTTGACTCATTCCCGAGTCAAGGTTAACCCTAACACAATGTATACCACTTGTCCCTCCATTCATAGCCTCCTCCTTCACTCAATTCGAATGGGTCACTCTTTGGCTGCCCTAACTCCCTTGTGCGCCCTCTTGGAGGCTATTTTTAGCCCTGACATGTCATATATGACATATGTCAGCAATTGGGTCTTAACTTTTTCATAGGTGTCATAGAATCTTCATCATTGTTGTCATAGGAGTTGGTAAATCTAGCTCCAAGTGTCACAATTCTTCTAAGATGCCTCTTCCTCTTCCATGGGAGTTTCTCTTCCACTCCAATTCGATCTTACATGATTCATGACATCAATAATACCTATTCAAATCCCCCAAGTATGTTACCCTTCCTCTTGAAATCGAATTGGTGAGAGAGTAATGCCAAGTGTAGTGGGGAATATTGCCACAAGTGGGTCCCACAACCTCTTATGTTCCCTCATGATCTAATGCCACCTTGTTTTCTTTTTATTATTATTTATTTGACCCATTTAATGTGCATTTGTAAGTCTAAGGTCACTTTGGGTCTTGTATCACCTTCACTCCAACTTTTAATGCTTCCACCCCCAACCTAGGGAACTAGTAATTTTCCTCCATGATAATTTAATTTGGATGGGAATATTACAACTTTGAATTGAGAGTTTTCTCTTAATGTGAACCACCTTGTCCATTTGGATCTAATTTTACATTATTACTAACTTGGACATCATCCTTGGCAATTATTTTACCCTTAGCATCAATTTGACAAACTATCATGAATATGGCCAAGGGTCTTAGGCCATTGTGACCCAATGCAAAATTTGGGACATTATAATCACTTGTACCCAGCTGAGTTTATAGGTGCTTCCATTTTCCAAGCCAAAAACCCGGTTTAACATCAAAGCTATGATTCTATACGGGGTCCTTAAGCCTTGACTGTTGAAATCTATGCTAGACTTCAGTCTCAACTATCTTGCAGGGATTGTCATCTTCTTAGCATAATCGAAGTGATCTATATTGACCTCTCTTATCCAGTCATCAGTCATCATGACTTTAGGGGAGGGTAGCTTGTATGCTGCAACTATGTGGCCTGCTTGGAAGTATATGAGCCCTTCTCCTTTGGCATATGGTATGATTCTGGTGGTAACATCCACATGGGGTAAAATCCATCCAATAACCTCTGAGAAAGGGAATAACTCCGGGTGTGTGGCATCCTTATGGAGGTTGGACCTCTTAATGTTCTGGTAGACCATCAATTCCTCGATGTTTTCTTTAGGCACATTTCCATCTCCGATGAATCAGTATATTTCACCCCATTTGAATTATGGGATGACCCCCGTCACGGCTCTAGTGTCTTCAAACATTGTCTCTATTGGGGTATCCAACACTACCTCTACGTCTCATTCAAATTCTACCAACTTGGACTTTCGCTTGGCGGACTTCTTATGCAATTCAAATATGATGAGACACAAAATGAATACGTGAGCAATCTTCATCAAATCGTTTACAAACAATTCATTTTTCATAGTATAGAAAATGAGCAGAGTTAAATAATACTCAAATGTTGTCAATGTTTATTTTAGATTTATATTACAATAGAGTCCTCAAGTACAACTGTGGGAATAAACCAAAGATACTTATTTCAACTGTTTGCATCAAAATTTAAATCCTTTTTGTGAATGACGGGCTCAATTTGGGTCAACGTTGGAAACAATACAGCATACACACAGCATAAAGTAACTGAAAACTTTCATGCTGCCAGACACATGTCATTAATGTTTGCTATGCTTCAGCGATATGTAGATGTGTGGAAATCAGAGTGAAACTAGACAATAAATTTTTTCTTTTGACAAATCCCTTCCAAAATACTTTCATTAATAACCAAGATTTCTACATTCTTAAAATGAGCGATGAGGAAAAATGACTCAGTAAAACTGACTTTAGTGTTACTTAAATTAAAGCACACTGATTTGTTGGTGCAACACCTTTCAACTTGACACAATGACGGGTGGAAAACAACAGAATACTTTGGCATCAAAAGAATGACTACACGGGGCATTGCGTGGGCTTAAAAAAACAACAACAAGATGATCTCGTCGGGAAACAATGATATGACACCTAGGCCATCCTTCTGTAAGGGTGAAAGGTATGGTAGCCCGAGAACGCACATCCATCTTAATGTACATGCCTGGAAAAACAGGGTTTTCTGCGCTCTACCCAAAATTCGTGTTGTACAGCGCTTAGGTTTTCTAAGGTAGGTTTCATGGCGACAAGGAAAACCGACAAATTGTTGAAGACCCTACTACTCGTGGCCAAACCAAATCCCTTCCTCATACGTGGTCATGTCATCTGAACAAAAAACAGGTTTTTCAAAAGGGACGACTGAGCCTGAAAGAGAGCTGGGTGGGTCCATGGTGCCCCTTGAAAGCACCAAGTCTCTAGATACGACCCTAAGCCCATCTTAAACAACCTAAAACCAAATGGCCTACGAAAAACAAAATGACGTTAATACTCCGACGACGGGGCAAACCAAGCCCTTAGATAAGGGGTAACATGCTCAAACAAAACAATGTTAAAAAATGAAAGGAGGGCACGAAATTGCCTACCTATCACTCGCAGAATGACTGTGAAAATGCGTTCGTCAATGCTAGGTACTTGGCATCGGGCAATTGGTGAATGCGACTCTTCGAATGACGTTTTGTAATGTTTAAACAAACGAGTCTCACCCTATATATAAGTCTTTTGAAATGCTTGCAATACATGCAACGGGGTGAGTCGGTGGGTCAATAAATGACCAAGTACATTTGGCGCAAACACCCCTTTCGCTTTTCGGCGCTAACCAAGAAAAACCTCCACTGACCGCTTTGGTGTACCTTCCCCAGTCGCTACGAAACGGTCGTCGCCAACTCACCACATCTAGCGATCTGTTGGCGTGAATTCACTAGAACGTCGTGAAACGTCGACGTGAACTCGTCAGAAAACCGCGAAACAACGACGTTATTTGTCAAAGACGCTCCGAAAAATCGGAGCAGAGTCATCAGAATGCAACTCTCTTGCTCGGAGGAAAACTCGCCAAAATGCAAAGCAACATCGGCACATTCTCGCCATAATTCCGTGAACTGATTGGCGAGAACTTCGTTAAAAAACTGCGAAAAGATTGGTGTATTGACTAGATTGCTGCGAAATGATCGTCGAACTTTTCCCAGAGGCCGCGAAACGATCGGCGCAGACTCGTCGAAACACTTGTGAAAAAGTCAGTGCAAACTCGTCAAAATGCCGTGAAACGGCCGGTGTGATTTCGCGAGAACGTTGCGAAATGGTCGGTCGTAATCTTGCTAAAACACTGCGACTGTTTCGGTGCAAAAACCTGAGTTACTTAACCAAAACTTGCTCTTTCCCTTAAACTTTTCAGGAAGAATTCTAAGTGTCAAAAGAGGAACTCTTCTAAGAAGAAATAAACTCTAAAGAAAATAGGAGGGGCCCTACAATTTTAAGAAAATTTGGGGATTAGGTTGTAGCTACAACAGGGTGCAAGCAAGTAAAATCTCCCATACAAGGGCTTTTGCTTAAATTGTATCAACGTGTCAAGTGTTTTGGAGGGGGATGAATCCATTTCTGCAATCAAAAATACAATTTCAACAATGAGAACTCGTATTTTTCGTCGATTAGCTTACTCCTTACTCCTTTGACTAACTCAATGTCTTTGACAAAGAGAAGTCTCATTTTGTTATGTTATAGAAGATGGAAAGCCAATCTCATGCTCGTGACGTGACTCCATGAGTTATTCTCCCATTATCAAAGTTTCCTCGGGTTTATCTTTGTGCAGCTATGCATAATCAACAACGATCATGAGTATTTCTTGTTAATGAATGTGGACTGCTAGCTAGTCCATTCACTTCTATTTTGTTACATGTCATTAATTTTCTGATGTGAGTTCTTAATGAACGTTGGAAATGATGAAGATAGGTTTATTGTACTTTCTTCAACTATACTTATCTTCAACTATACTTCAACAATTTGGAACCAGAAGTTTATTGTACTTTCTAGAATTGTTGTTTGATGCCCATGGGAGCTTTGGTCTATTGCAATGCTGTCTAGCGTGCCATTATAACGTTGTGTGATGAGATGGGAATCGGATCATCTCTCGGTAGGCGCTCAGTTTCAACCCTTTCGCAGAAACAATGACATCTGTTGAAAATAATAAATTATCCATTATATATGTCGGTCTTATCAAATATCCAGTACCACTTTTCTTAAAGCTTTCTTCGACTATGTCACCAAATTCAAAAAGAAAATTTCCTGGTTGGTTGGACCATCTCGCCAATTTCATGTAGAATCTTATCAATCAGTTCCCAGAAAGTAGTGGGTTGAGGCTGCAATCATTCCCAGTTCCCACCAATGAAGAGCGTGCTTTAAATAAGATCTCTTGAAGTAGTCATCGTTCGTGCCTGCATTCAGGAGAAGATCCAAGTAATTTTTTATTATCTGTGAAAAAACAAAAATACAAGAAATCTCCCAACATATAAAAACAAAGTTTTGAATCTCTGTGCAAAATCAAAGATACACAACTACTTCCAGAAGTACATATATATAGATTGATTGACTCAAGCTACCATGCATTTGTACAGTGCTGCCATTGCATTGATTGATAATGGTTGCAGACATCATATAATAGGGCGCCAGATAATAGTGGCCATATTAGTACCATGCAGAGAAACATATTAGGACTCAATCACTACGTTCATTCAATGCATCAATTCTGCAACCTCCTGAACTAATTCAAAGCAAGGTGGACTGATGGCTCCATCATTAAAATCAGAGCAAGTGGAAGGAAACAGCTGTACCACTACCAGTCCTTGATAAGAGAAAGGCCATTAGCTTATCTGTCAGACTGTCACCCAAACATACATACAGGATACAGCTAATAATATAATATACCGACTTTATAATTGTAACACTGAAAGATCTATTGTGTGTGGCGATCAGATTGAAAGTCTACATAAATTTAAAATAAAATAATCCTCTACTTCTACATAAATATATCCAACCAAAAATTATACAACATGAAGTGTTATTTGTTATTACAAATTTTACACAGAATGTGAAAGCCTCAGGTGATCATGGTGGTAACATTTCATTTATCTCTTCATGGTGGTAATATTAGTTTGGATGGCAAAACTAATATCTCATTTTCACGTGGGTTGGCAAAAGCTAAGAGGATTTAAGTCCATTATGGAAGAAAGCTAAGAGGCTTTTAAGTCTATTATGGAAGATATACTCTCAAGTACATATTTTTTATTTAATAATACTAAACTATTATAGATTCATTTTATAATTTAAATTCAATTACAACATCTCTCTCATCACATCTCTCTCATTTTATAATTTAAATTCAATTACAACATCTCTCTCATAACATCTCTCTCATATTGGACTTTAGAGCACCTCTCGGTGCAACAATAATATAAAATATATATATATATATATATATTAGTTTGAATTTATCAAGTTTTAAAAGGGTTTAAATTTTTCAAAGATGTAAATTTATTTAGAGTATAAAATTTAAGGAAATATTTGAATCTTGAGGAATTTGATCTCTTTCTAAGCATTTAATATATTCAAAGTTAAGATGGATCTAGGTTGATCCAAGTGAATATTGGTGTCAAGCCACCAAACAATGGTTCCATCCACATCTTGCAATTTACGCACTTTTAGGCCATAAATAATGTTTGTCATGTGCCCCAAAAACTATTTGTATGTGGAAGTTGTGGCCATAAGAAGATGTTTCAAGTAGACTCCTAATTGCCCTCTTCATCTCCTCGGGTTAAGGTTTTGGATATTTAGGGTTTTTGCCAATTGAAGTTTAGGACTTATGTTAAAAGACCATTAGAGACCTTAGTGATGGTCTTTGCACTTTATTCGAGTTTAAACTAATTTGATCAAATTAACATAACTTAGATATGAGGTTTAGGTATATATATGCTTGGTTGAATTTATTAGGCTTGGTATTAAGCTAGGTATGGGGTATATGTGTTTTTTAAATCTTTTTATGTTAGACAACATGAGAGGTATCTGAATTTCATCAAATTTAATTGGGTCATATGTTAGGTATGTTGTGTATCTATTTCACCATGTGGCTTAAATGTTAGGTTTGAAGGGTGTCTTTTCATCTAAGTTGATATGTTAATATGTTAGGTTTGAGGGATATCTATTTTCTCTAATTGCTTGGGCTAGATGACAACTTTCACAAGCATCAATTTTCCAAATTGCTTGTTCTTATCTGACTTATGAGTTTTACAAAATTAAACTTACTTAGACACAAGCTTAGAGGGGTATTTATTTCAACAAATTGTGATCCGTTGTTGAGTGAGGGAGTCGACAGGGGAAAACAGAGTCAACTGAATGAGTCGGGATCTGCTATGGAAGAATCTAATAGCACACAGACTGAATGATGACCAATAAACTCGTTAAGGTAAAGAAACGACAACAATAGACAAAACCCATTCACATGAAGATGTAAGCCGGGAATTGATAATGGAGAAACCCTAAGGGTGAAAAGTCTGATTGTATTGAGTAGTCATCGTGGGAGGTTGGCCTCCTTATTCTGTAAGAAAAAAGGGGTACGGTGAGTCGAGGGACTCGTTTACATACACATAGGTCGAATGTAGGATCTATTAGGAACCAATTCAGCCTTCTCCTTAGGAACTTGTCTTAGTGCAGTTAAAAACAGAGAACCAAAAGCCCTTTCATCTTTGATCTTACATGTATTTATACAATCTGAAGGACACTTGGGTAACTACCCGTCGCGTTTCAATTACAATTGATTTAAGGAGACCACACATCTTCTTCCCATTCCCCAACTAGAAGAAGATGAAGAGACACAGTTTCCACGTTGATGGCATTTCCTATGCCTTCCAACTACTTAAAATGTCGTCTGACATGTGCTGGAATCAGCAGATACCATCGGGCATGTTAGATGAACGAGCCTTGCAAAAGACTGCGTAAGTCGACTAGTCGTTGGCTCGACTGATCTACTGGGACGATTGAGTTGTGGTTCCGTCTAAGAAAGCGTCTAGGACTAGGCACTAGTCGACAGTGTCAGTCGAGTCTTGGTCGGATTAGACTTCCCCCCTTAAGTGTCAATGGTCCCCATTTCCTACTCACACATATGAGGAAATTTGAGCTCCAATTTAGTATGAGGATACCACTTTCCTTGAGATGGGAGTTGTCCTTCCTTGGCCACCTGAAACAAGGGAATGGTTTGTGTCCTTGTATGGCGTGCGTGTTGTCCAACAATGGTGTTGATGGCAAGGGGATCTTCAACATATGGAAGGATTTCTTCTGGATCTGTCAGTTGTAAGTCAATTTGTTCCAAAAATAGAAAAAAAATACGGTTGAAAAAAATCCACATTAAATACTGGATGCAAACCCAGGTATGGTGGAATGCTAACCTTACAAGCATTTTTCCCAATTTTCTCAAGAACGGTGTAAGGACCATATCGTAAAGGCTTCAGCTTCCTATGTGGGCCACTAAATATTTATTTCTTAATATGCAACGAGACCTGATCCTCAATTTTGAATGCATGAGGAATATGATGCTTATCATGTAGAGCCTTGGGTTTTTCATTAGATTGCTACAACATATCTTGTGCTTGTTTTGGAATCTCACACACCTGATCCCTAAACTTGAGTTCCTTATCAATTTATCATCGTTCATGGTCAGTGGCGACCAGGCTAGTTGGTTGACTAACTAAGTCGATAGGCACTGAAGGTTGAAATCCATAACAGACTTCGAATGGACTCTTGCATGTGGAGCTATGTTGCGCTTGATTATAGCTATGTTGGATGTAGGGAAGACTTTCATCCCCTATTCTATGATGCTTATGGTTATACATGCGAAGCAATTTTAATACCATGAAAATCATGGCTTTCGTTTGTCCATCAGTATGTGGATGGAACGCAATTGACATAGATAGTTGTGTATCGAGCTGCTGCCAGAGTCTCTTCCAAAATGTACCAACGAATCTGGAATCATAGTTGGAGATGATTGTAGTCAACAAGCCATAATTTTTCCAAACATTCTTGAAGAAAAGTTGATCAATTTGTTGTGTCGTTGTGGTCTTCTTGCAAGGAACGAGGATGGCCATTTTAGATAATTTGTCAACCACTACCAGGATTGCATCATGTTGGCATTGGTAACAGGATATCCACTCAATTAATCTAATGAAATAGATTCAAGTGGTCGATTGGGAATGGGAAAGGGCGTATACAAACTGTTTCACCAGTTTGGTGGCTTTGTGATAGCACAAACTACGCATGACTTGATTATAGCTATGTTGGATGTAGGCAAGAATTTCATCCCATGTTTTGTGATGCTTGTGGTTATACATGCGAAGCAATTGTACTACCATGTGAATCACGACTTCCGTCTGTCCATCAATATGTGGATGGAACGCAGTCGACATAGATATTTGTGTGTCGAACTACTGCCAGAGTCTCTTCCAAAATGTACCAACGAATCTGGAATCGCAGTTGGATATGATTGTAGTCGACAAGCCATAATGTTTCCAAACATTCTCAAAGAAAAGATGAGCAGTTTGTTGTGGCGTTCTGGTCTTCTTGCAAGGAACGAGGATGGCCATTTTAGAGAATTTTTCAACCATTACTAGGATTTCATCATGCCGGCGTTGGGCAACAGGATCTCCACTTAAGTAGTCCAAGGAAATAGATTCACATGGTCAACTGGGAATGGGAAAAGGCATACACAAACCTTGTCACCAGTTTGGTGGCTTTACGATAGCACAAACTATGCACGACTTGATATACTTGTCAACATATATCTTGAGTGAAAGCCAATATAAATATTTTTGGAGAACAACAAGTCTTTGCCACTCCAAAATTTCATGTTGTTTTGGTGTAGTGTGCATCCCAAATGAGCTTATGTCAGTGCTCACCAAAAGGTACACAAAGTTGTCCTAGCTTGTAAATAAATTTGTCCTTCATGTGTTAGTTGAGACAAATCGACTGACCATCTTGGATTCATCGATACACTAAGGAGAAATCAGTGTCTTCTTCATACAGTTGAGGCCAAGTAATGGTGCCATAACCATGCATACTTAGCACTATAAGAAATGAAGTGACTGGTGGTCGGCTAAAGCAATCACTTGTTGTATTGGCTTTTCCTTTTCGATGCTTGATTACCAACTGAAATTATTGTAGGTAACTAATCCATTTTATTTGTCTCGTCGTCTACAACTTAGACTATGATGGAGCAAACTGTAGAGGCTTATGGTAAGTGTGGATGATGATTTATTTTCCTAAAATGTAATGTCTCCATTGCTTAAGAGCTTGTACAATGGCATAGAGTTCCTTCTCGAAGGTTGAATACTTATGAACAATATCACTAAAAGTTTATGAATGGAATGCTACTAGGTGACCTGCTTATGTGATCATGATGCCCATGGCATAGTTAGATGCATCGGTCTCAATTTCAAATGGTTGATGCAAATCAGGTAGCACGAGCATTGGAGCTGTGCAAAGCTTGTTCTTGAGCTATTCAAAAGCTTTTTGTTGTGTTGTAGTTCATTTTAAAACCATCTTTCCACCTCCATTTCTCAACTGATTTAGAGGCCAAGCGATGTGACTGAATCCCAACACAAATCTACGATAAAAATTCGCAAAACCAAGGAAACACCTCAGTTCTTGAACATTTCTTAAAGCAGACCATTCTCTGATAGATTGTATATTTTCTGGGTTGACTTGGATGCTTACTGATTCGATCACATAGCCCAAGTACTTGATACTCTGCATTGCAAAAGTTCACTTCTCCAAGTTCAAACAGTGTTTGTGCTGTCAGAGCACATTAAGTACTTGTTGAAGCTATTTCATATGTTCATCCCATGATCTGCTAAAAATCAAGATGTCATCTAAATAAACAATGACACATTTTCCTGCAAAAGGTTGGAGAACATCATCCATATATCTCATAAAATTCGCAAGTGTGTTAGTTAGACCAAAAGGCATGACTAACCATTCAAATAGATCTTCCCTAGTTTTGAAAGAAATTTTCCATACATATGAGGACTCTATGGGAATTTGATGATATCCCCACTTGAGGTCGAGTTTGGTAAATATTTTAGCATATTTCAAATAATCAAGTAAATCATCTATTCTAGGAATACGATATCGATTCTTTACTGAAATTTTATTGAGAGCTCTGTAGTTGGTGCACATGCGCCATGTTATGTATTTCTTAGGAACGAGGACAACTCGACTTCCACAAGGAGAGGAGATAGGTCATATATGCCCTTTGTCAATATAGTCTTGGATTTGTCTATGGATTTCTTCATTTTCTAGAACAGACCTTTTGTAAACAGATGCATTGGGTAATGAAGAACCAAGAACAAGATCAATGGAATTTTTTACTTGGCGATGTAGTGGTACCCTTGTTGGATATTTGAACACATATTTGTACTCTATCAATTTACTGCTGATGTGAAGAGTCGTAGTTGGTGGAAATTCGATTGGTTGGTGTGATATTCAGGAAATGTTGAGGTTTAATCATTAACAACGTGAATTTATAAGCATGGTTGATCATATTTTTGGCTTTTTTTGTTGAAACCATATCGACTATTGGTGTAGGTCACCATTCAGGAATGCCATACCACTGATCCTGAATTTTGACAATAACTTTCTGGGGTCTGGACTAATACCTTCCATGTCTGTCCCACAAGTAAGGTTTTCTGAGTACTACATCAGCTACCGAAAGCATAGTGATGTCACAAAGAACGTCATCCTGAAAGGGCTTGATGAAGTAGTGTAACCTACACTATTGGGTGATCTTGAGATCTTGTCCATCGTTCATCTAACCAATGTTGTAAGGTTGTGGATGAGGAGTAGTAACAAGACCCAATTTCTTCACAATGTTTTCAGAAACAAAATTCATTTGACTCCCACAATCAGATGCAATGGGTTGTCATGAACCTATATCTGTGTATGGAATAGTCATTCACTTTCCTCTTCATCAACGATAGTCAGGTTTGCGGGGGCCGACGAAGTCAATGCCAATAAATTTGAGGAGTTAGGGTTAGATTCCACAATAGCTTTTTCGGCTAAGTCGAAAGTGGATATATGTGCCAAGAATTTTTTTCGAGCTTTACATTCTAATGCATCATGCCACACTAAACTATGGTAGTCGCACCATTTTCCCGCAGGAGGTTTCTTATTCGTCTTTCCCTTGTCTTTCTTGAAAGGATTCCTACCCTGTTCCAGATTTTGGGAAGTAGTCAGAGAAGACCATTTTGACTTGTCGAAGTCAGCAGTTGACTGAGATTTATTGTCGGGTCGACCAGTCGGTTTAGTCGGAAAGCACCCTTTCACTTTTAATTTCATCTCAATCTTGATAGCGTAATGAAGTGCATCTTCAAGAGTGCCAATAGTGAGGAATTCCATCTCTTATTGGATATAAGGAGCTAACCCACTGATATACTTTAGAACAAGTAGTTATTTTTCCTCCCTAACGCCAAGTTGATCCATTAGTCAGTGGAATTCATCAGTACCATTTGATCCTTCTATTGTCACAACTGCTACCAATTCTTGTATTGTTGTTCCATGTACTTGGGTGGGTAAAATTCCTTCCAGACATGTTCAATGAATTTTTCCCATGTATCGATGGGGTTACTATCTTCATTGGATTTTGATGGCATATTTTCCCACCAACAGTATACATAATTCGACATCTTCAAATACGTGAGGGTGACTTTCTCAGCCTCAGAAAGTTGGTTCACACAAAAAATATGACTCCAATTGTTTTATCCAATTATCTATGGATTCTGCATCAATCTTTCCTTCTAGGTTTTGTATGTCCAAGTTCATCTGGACCTTGAAGGGTCTAACCTTGTCAAATGCAGTTCTCGTTGGGACACTAACCGAATTCAAGCCAAATGAATTAGTGAGTTAAGCAAGGATCTCATTGAAATGCTCATACATTTCAGTTCACTACCGAGCGAGTGCTTTGTCTATGAGGTGTTTAGTTTCGCTACTAGGAGTATTGTCCTATGTTTCACCTGCCATCTTCAGTCTAGGATTTCGAGCAAATAAATAATCAAAAGTCGAAGGTAAAGAAAGGTAAATAACTGAGTCTTAGAGCATGTTTGAACATGCATAAGTTGGCTTAGCTACGCAGATAGTGTTTAAGCACAACTAGGGTAGATTATGCTCTGATACTAATGATCCGTTGTCAAGTGAGGGAGTCGACAGGGGGACAACAGAGTTGACTGAATGAGTCGGGCTCTACTATGGCAGAAGCTAATAGCACACACACTGAATGATGACCAATAAACTAGTAAAGGTAAAGAAACACCATCAATAGTTAGGAATTGATAACGGAGAAACCTCAAGGGTGAAAACTCTGATTGTATTAAGTAGTTCTCATGGGAGGTCAACCCCCTTAGTATATAAGCAAAAAGGGGTGTGATGAGTCGAGGGACTCGTTTACATACACAGAGGTCGAATGTAGGATCCATTAGGAACTAATCGAGCCTTCTCCTTAGGAACTCGTCTTAGTGCAGTTAAGAACAAAGAACCAAAATCCCTTTCATCTTTGATTTTTACAAGTATTTATACAATCTAAAGGATGCTTGGGTAACTACCCACTGCGTTTCAGTTACAAAGAAAACAGTTACAACTGATTTGAGGAGACCATGTGTCTTCTTCCCATTCTCCAGATAGAAGAAGATGAAGAGACATCGTTGCCACGTTGATGGCATTGCCTATACCTTCTGACTCCTCAAAATGTCGTTTGACATGTGTTGGAATCAACAAATACTGTCGGGCATGTTAGTTGAATGAGTCTTGCAAAATACTGCGTAAGTCGACTAGTCATTGGATTGACAGATTTGTTGGGACGACTGAGTTGTGGTTCCGTCCAAGAAAGCAACTGCGCCTAGGCACTAGTCAACGGTGTTAGTCGATTCTTGGTCGGATCAAATTGTTTGAGGATAGATGTTTACTTTAAATGGAAATATCAATATTGTCAAATTCACTTTGCTTAAATGCTAGGACTAAGGGGTATCTATTTTGATGTGGAACACCTCATTCCTTTTTAAAATGCTAATTAAGTAAGAAGAACCATAATAAGAATGCAAGCCTATTAAACTAGCTATCTTTTTTTTCTTTTAAAATTCTTCTCCAAATATAAGACTAATCTTGTTAAGTTATAACTCCACTTGATTGCACGGAGAGGAGAGGTGCTCTACAGTCGAGTATGGGGGATATGTTGTCACTTAACATAACGTTATGTCGAAAGTAAAAAACAGTTAAAAGTAACAAAAAAATTAAAACTAACATCCCTCTATGTGCTTTATAAATCAGGGTTTAAGATGTTTATGTAAACTTTGACCATAAAACTTTGCTCTTAATTTTTTTATTTAAAATAATTTTAAAGTTTAATTATTAAATTTTCAAATAAAATAAATAAATAAGCGTGACAAAGTTTACTTTAAAATTTTAATGAAAAACATATATGTTTATTTATTCATTGCATTAAAATCTGTAACTCCTATTTTTACATCCTATATTAAACTTTTAAAACCATTTAATCTTAGATTTATAAATTTAAACTATATTATAATGTTTTGAAACCAAATTTAATTTATAGCAATTTTTTTTATTAAAATCTTATAATAATAATTAGATATCAATTTAGTGTATAAAACTTTTTATTTGTTGGACAAAAGTTTCCTTCATTTAACTATTAAATATTAAAATTTATAGAGATGAGATTTAATAATTTAAATATTACAATTTATTAAAAAACCATTAAATTCACAATGCATAAAACTATAACCTCTTAATATTAAAATTTATAAAGATAAGATTTAATAATTTAAATATTAAAATGTATTGAAGACTTAACCGTTAAATTCACATTACATAAAACTATAACCTCTTATTCACTCTCGACAAAACCCAAAATAAAAATAACACCAACATTATATCTTCGTGGTAAATTTCAACTATATAAATAGCTAATCATAATAATTATTATAAAAAACTAAGTAACTTAATAATTTATAATTGATTACAGTATTTATTGAAAGGAAGTTAATAATTTATATTTATTATGTTTTTTTGTTTATTATTTTTTTTTAACTTTCTATTTTTATATTATATGAGGCAACATATGAGAATTCAATATTTGATATATAATTATTATAAGTGTTAATAAAAAAAAACTATTTTTATAATAAATAAAATTAAGATTTAAATGGCAAATAAAAGAAAATTTCAAAATTAAAACCTCATATAAAAATGATATAAATTTCAAATGCTCACAAAAATATTCTCTTAGGTTTGCTTTGTTTTTATATGATCAGATATTCCTGTATCTTTGTTTTTAAAGTACATTCAAAACTTTATTTTTAATTGTCCTGAGATTCTTTGTAAAGGTTTTTTTTATTTAAGTGTGAATTTCTAGTTTTTTTTCATAAGAGGTTTTTATTATAGATTTATCTTTTTAACTCCAAATTTATTATGTATAGACAAAAATTACATTTCTTTATGTGCAAACTTTTTTTAAAATTTTTATAGTTTTCTAAAAAAAATTAATCCCTATAAATTCATAATAAATCCAAAATTAAAATAAATCTAAACTAATATATAAATTGAAATTTCCTATTCCTTTCCTCTCTATCCATCCATTGTTCTGTTCCATGCACACTGTTCTGAATAGTTAGTTTGGTACCCTCGTATTCCCCTACATGCTGCTTACTATTGGCATTAGTAATATTCTTACTATGCTTCTTACTATTGGCATCAGTAAGATTCTTCGCATTCAGTTTTGGGCTTGTGATGAACAGTCTGATTCCCAAGGTCACATGAATACTGTTCAAAGATAATTAGATCTTCTCCTGAATGCAGGCACGAACTATGACTACTTCAATATATCTTATTTAAAGAGCGCGCTCTTCATTGGTGGGAACTGGGAATGATAGTGGGAAGTGATTGATAAGTTTCTACAGGAAATTAGCGAGATGGTCCAACCAACCAGGAGATTTTCTTTTTGAATTTGGTGACATAGTCGAAGAAAGCTTTAAGAAAAGTGGTACTGGATATTTGATAAGACCGACATATAAAATGGATACTTTATTATTTTCAACAGATGTCATTCTTTCTGCGAAAGAGTTGAAACTGAGCCTCTACGGAGAGATGATGCTATCTCATCACACAACGTTATAATGGCACGCTAGACAGCATTGCAATAGACCAAAGCTCCCATGGGCATCAAACAACAATTCTAGAAAGTACAGCAAGAAATTTAGCAGCTTCTTGTTCCAAACCTCTGGTCATTTGTTTTTAAAGGTAATATGGTAGACAAAACCATTCTTTGGATGAATTTTCTTTGTAGCAATTACCTTCATGTTTCAATCAATGCTCATAGCAATTATTATTTGGTCATATGTGTTGCAAGACGTTTTCATTTATTCATAATATTTGTGCTCTATTGCAATAAAGGTATTTTTGGGTTTGGAGGGGTTGAGGGTGTGAGCAAGTGATAGGGTTTTATGGTTGATCAAATAGAAGCTCACGTTCTAAAAAAAGTTATTTTTGGATGATAAAATTTTAGAGATTTTTATTTTATTTTATCTCTTTTTTCATAAATAAATTTAATTTTTCAAATAAAATAATCCAATCTCTTCAAATTAAAATAAAAATAAATTTAATTTTTCAAATAAAGCAATCCAATCCCTTCAAATTAAGATAAAAGATAAATAAAGATTATGCAACATGTTTACACAAGCCCCAGATAGAAAACTGTATATAAAATAAGGTCAGGTCTTAGAAAAGAGGGAAGGCAATTTATTTTTTTCATATTTTAATTACTATTCTATTTTGTGAGACTATTCTCTCTCCATATTGCACTTCCAATATCCAGGGTCCAAAACAACTAAACAACTAAAGGAACCTTAAAAAATGCAAACAACTCACTTTATATAGATTTAAATGCTAAGAACGGCATCATCAAATTGGTGCTTCCTGTCTTCAGAAACTTATCTTCATCATTTCACATTAATTGAATAACCTCCAACCGAAATCAATGACACGTAACGAAATAGAAGGGAATGAACTAGCTAGCAGTCCACATTCATCAACAGGGAATACTCATGATCGTTTTATGCGTAGCTGCACAAAGATAAACCCGAGCAAACTTTGACAGTGGGAGAATGGGAGAATAGTCACGAGCACGAGATTACTCTGGTAGAAAACATTTAACGAAAGAAGACTTTTCTTTGTCAAAGATATTTTTAAGGAGTAAGCTAATCTTTAAATAATTATTAAAAGAGTTTTCATTATTAAAATTGTATTTTTTATTGCAGAAATAGATTTAGATCTCTCCAAAACTCTAGATATGATGGTACAATTTCAGCAATTGCACCTTCATACTCATACCCACCCACAAAATCATAGCAAATGCTTAGTAATCATAATGTGATTCATAAAAAAAGTGATTGATATCATTGTCCTTCTAATATCTACCACAATTTAAGATAGCTTGACTCTAGAGGAATTCAACCATCTCATAGCGGGTTAGTATGTAGACTTACTAACAACATATCCCATATGGAATAACACATCTATCTGTTACTTTTGCATCAATTACTGCATTCGTTTAATTATAACTAAAGTATATACTAAATTGGTATTCATGCACCACATTCCATATCTAGTTTGCATGTTCTAATTAAATCACATGTTCATCCTTGTTAATAATCTTAAAAAGTAAAGTAATATACTATTTACACATAGGAAGGTTTAAATATTCATTTAGAGTATTTTTAATGATTCCAACTAAATCTGACATATAATAAGCTAATGAAAGGTAAGATAGATCATATTTAGGGTTTTGATTTTTAAAGGCCAAAGTATGAGGAATTACACCTCCTAATATTACTTCACACTATAGTCAAAACCACCTACACTTAAGCTAGATTGGCATAAAGATGCAAAGTCTTGGCTAAAATTAGGGAGCCAAGGAAGAGGTCACTTTACATAATTGTGATATTATTAAAAATAGTATTACATCTAATTTTAAGGGGTCACATTGTAAAATAATTATAATTTTGGAACTATATTATTATATGTAAATTTAGGGGGATAATATAAAAGTACTAAATTTAAGGATACATTATAAGAGAAAATTAAGATTATATAAGAAGGTGATAACCCTAATTTAGAAGATAAAAAATATATCAATGTTTTAATTAGTTTAAAGAAAAAATGGACATTACTAAATTAAGAACTTCATAGTGAAAGAAGGTTCTGAGCAATTCCTAAAACATTATTGAATAAAAGAATTTGTCATATTTGTGACATTAAAAAGAGTCAACATAAAAATCACTTTCTCATAAAATATCTTGGACTATCACATTTAAAAATAATTTTAACTAAAAAAGGTTTAACCTATTTCTAATCTACTAAAATTATTAAAAAAATTGAAAAATTAATTAAAATTATAACAAAACTTTATTTGCTTGTATAAGTTAAGAGAATAGGTATTATTTTTTAATGATAATAAAAAATAATAATAATTAATTTAAATTTTATTTTAAGTTTGATTTATGAAGTTTTAAAATATTTAATTTTTCCAAAGTATAAACTTATTTTAAAGTGTAAAATTTGAGGAAATATAATAATAGTAATAATACATTGTTAAAATTTACATAAATGTACATACTTTATCCTCTCCAAATTTAAATTTAGTATAACCTTTTAAAAGGAAACATCTTAAAGAAATTGATATTTTTCTCAATACTTAATAGATTCAATGTTAAGATGGATCTAGGCTGATCCAAGTGAATATTGGTGGCCATCTACACTTTGGAGCCATGAAAATTTGATCTATCAACTAGACTCTTAAGGGCTCACATTGTTTTTTCCACTTCATGTGGGAGAGTTAGGGCCACCATTCTACATTTGGGTTGAGAGGTATCTAAATTTCATCAAATTTGATTTGGTTATATGTCAGGTATGTGGTATATCTATTTCACCATTAGGGGTTTATGTGCTAAATGTTAGGTTTGAGGGATGTTGTTTTGTCAAATTTGATATGTTAATATGCTAGGTTTGAGGGTATCTAATTTCTCAAATTGTTTGGGCTAGATGTCAACTTTGAGGAGCACCTATTTTTCCAAATTGTTTGTGGATAGATGTTTACTTTAAAGGGCAATATCTATATTGTCAAATTTATTTCACTTAAATGCTAGGACTAAGAGGTATCTAATTTGCTCTTAAACACCTCTTTCCTTTTTAAAATGTCAAGTAAGATTAACCATAATAGAATGCAAACCTAGTAGATTAACATTGTTTTTTTTAATTCTTCTCCAAATTTAAGAGGAATTTTGTTAAAAATTATAATTCTACTTTATTTATGTAGACTTTGACCTTAAAAATTTGCTCTTAAATTTTGTAATTTATTTTTATAAAAATCTTAAATTATTAAATTTTCAAATAAAATAAATAAATAATAGTGACAAATTATCTTAAAAATTTTATGGAAAAAAAATCCATTTATTCATTCATTGCATTAAAATTTCTAACTCCTTTATTTTAAAATTAAATTTATCTCATATTAAAATTTTAGAATCATTTAATCTTATATGTAAGTTTAAATTTTTAAATTTAAACTATATTATAATGTTTGGCAAACTTCTTTATTGTAGTTTTAAACAAGTGCTACGTAGTAGCTAGTCCTTGCTGCTTTGTATAGGGATAGCCACTTTATATCTAGGGATAGTTAAATTATGAGAAGGTAATTAATAACTATTGCGCAATTGTCCATAAAATGAGATATATTTCAAAATAGATACTTATGCATTGTACAGTTGTCCAAAAAATATGATATATCGTGAAATAGATAGGAAACAATTCAATAATCTCAAATTAGAGTACATATAATCCAAAATATATGAATACCTACCTCTTATGTAAAATAAATTAGTGCCTAAGTTTTGTTTTAAATTTTTTAGTATATTATTTGTGTTTAATCTAAAAATTAGAATAACTATCAAATATAAAAATTATAATTCCAAAAGTTGATAAGATTTTCTTATCATCAAATATCAAAGTAATTATAAAATATATTACTAAATATCAAAATTATAATTTCAAAAGTTGTTTAGATATTTTTATCATCAAATATCAAAATAATTATAAAATATATTATTATATGTGAAATGAGAGAATATGGAAAAAATATTTTTACCAAAAATATATATTGGATAAATAGTGGTCATTGTTGTAGTTAATTCATAGTTAATAGTTGAGAAATGGAGTATAGAAATTTAATATATGGAAAAGAGTATGAAAATAATGTTTTAAATTAAAAATAAGTATTCGATTGGTAAATAAAGATAAATATGGCCACCTATGAAGGGCTATAAAGGACTTAGAGTGATATAAAGCCATAGCTTCATGAGTGATTTAAGGGTTGCATGGCCTTTCATAATCTTATGAGCAATTTTTGGTAAACATTATGCACCCCGTAAAAATTTAATAATTGTTCAAGAGTTTGATATGTATATTATAGATGTAGTGAAGTAAGGTGACTTGAGCACAATAAGTAGATGCTCACATTTAAAAATATATATATATATCATATAATTCTAAATTTTAAATAAATATGTATAAATATTGATGATGATGATGATGATGATGATTAATGTCCACTGAGACCAACTTTGTTCTATCGAACCTTAAGAAGTTTATTACTTGGTTTGCTTTAAACTTGTGTTCCTATGCTCAAAAAGCTTGGTAAGAAGCTTTCCAAGTTCACTATAGTTTTGGCAAGTTGAGAGGTTAGCAAGGTTTGTATTATAGCAAATACTATGAAATTCATAACTAATGTGGGTGTAAGCAGGGCACTCTAAGAGAAAATGATTTTGATCATCAATGCTCATAGACTCACAAAGATGGCAAACCCTTTCTGCCCACAGAGTTTTGGGAATAGCCAACGCCCTGTTTCACTAATATGAAGCTCACGGGAGTTCATTCTAATCTTGGCTATATTAATTTTCTTCTTTGAACTAGTTACTATCGAGAGATATTTATGATCTTCCAAATTAGGGTTAATGAACTCCTTATAGTATCTTAGTTTTCTCTTAACCGTTAAATTTTCCTCGCACCACAATTTCTCTTTAAACATAAAGGTGATAAAAATTTTGACATTATCGATATTATGTAAAGTGTCATTTTCATCAATGCCACAATGGTTTAACCAAGCCATCGTATCTTTACACCAACTCCGCTTGAGGCATAGTTGGTTTTGACTTGAATTTAAAGCAATTTTAGGAAGTCTCTCATTTCCCATGTTATTTATCTTGTGCTTGAACATCAGGTACCTAGTGATAGCTATGCTCTTGCTGGGGGAAAGACCCACTTCTATGAGGAGAATAGGATAAGGCGCGTTGCTTTTAATTTTGAGGTTATAAGTTATAAACCACTTTTGGATTTGATCAATATTTCTCCAATAGTATCTATAAATGTTGCACCCCCATACTTCACAACCGTATAAGATAACAAGGATGAAAAGAGTTTCAAAGAGGAACTTTTAATTATCCCACATGACTAGGTTGGCCGATTTACAATTATTTTCAAGACCAAAATAAGCTTTCCATCTTCCATTAATCATTTTCTCAATGATATGGTTCCAATTGAGTTTGTGGTGAATATCTATTCCAAGATATTTGTAAGAAGTCACTTCCTCCAGTTTACTATCATCATAAATAAAATTTGCGTATGTGTCTTTCTTAGATTTTATAATCATAACTTTTGTCTTGTCGGTGTTAACAGTCATACCCATGTTAGAGCATAAATATTTGAGAATTCTTAATTGTTTATATAGATCAAAGGGACACCTTGCCACAAGAACAATATCATCAGCATAAAGAAGAAGGATGATAACTATCCTAGCTAAGATCGTGCCGGCACAACCTGCTTCTTCTAAACATATTTCTAGTTTATCAATGTAAATGCCAAAAAGGGTAGGGGAGAGGGGGAAACCTTGATTAACTCCAATATTGCAGTTTATATTCGTTGACCAACCCTCATTATTCTTAAATTTGGGGATGACCATTTCGTATAACCTTATCACGACAACTCTCAACTCAAAAGGAACATTAAGCTCCTCTAGCCTTCTCCATAGGTTATTTCTAGGCACTGTATCGAAAGCTTTCCTAAAGTCCATAAAGCAACAAAAAAGGTCATACTTATTATTACAACATTCCTTTGCAATGATCCTAAGCGTAACGATCTAGTCTATGGTTGAATGATTCCTTCTAAAACCTGCTTGGCCTTTATTCCCCTTACCTTCCATTTCTAGCCATTCATTGATCCTCTTTTCTAAGATAATACTATATAACTTGGCTAGGAGAGGGCTAATCATAATGGTCCGATAATTAGAGGGGTTATTTTTATTGCCACTTTTGAAAATAGGAATAATGAGGGTCTAAGTCCAAGGTGTAGGGAACCCTTGCTTGACCGCTAAATTAATGAGTTTTTGGATGTGCGGGATGAGGACAGGCCCCCCAATTTTTAATATTTCTGCTTGGTATCCTTCAATGTCTTTGGCTTTTCCATTTTCTATGCGCTTAACCCGGAATCTATGTCTTCTAACGAGAAAAATTCTTTTGTTGTAAGAAGGGTTTGGATGTTATCTCTAATATTCGGGGATTCATAAAGCTTTTTAAGATAGGAATTCCAATCTAAAGCAATCTTATTATCTTATTTTGTTTTGCGAGTTAGAATTTGCCTCCAGAATTTCTTAGGAGCCACCTTGGAGAAGTGTAAGATATTTTCTTGTCATTTACTAAGATAGCATTTTTTCTTCTTCTTTTAATTAGGGTTTTGTAGTGATTTATCTTGTCCATTTTTATCGATTCTGCAGTAGCTTGCTTAGTTTCTTTTCTCGCATTCTTACACTCTTGATCATACCAAGGGTTGGTTCTACTATCTCTCTTATTAACCGAGACTTCAATAGAGAACATGCTAATGGATGATGAGAGGGTTGTAAAAAAATTATTGTAGAAATTTTATATATTCTCCATACTAGATAAATGAAACAAATCATTTTTTAAATCATGGAGAAAAAACTTGGTTTTATTTTTATTGAAGATCAGGTGCTTTTGGAAATGATAGTTTTCCTCTTTGGGATCAGTATTCATGGCAATATTGAGAGTTATAATTAATGGCCTATGATCAGAGTCACACTCATGGTAATTTAAGATGTCAAAATCTATTAACTTGTTGCATAAAAGGATATCATAAATAATACAAGTCATCCGTCTAGAATTTAGCCATTTTGTTAGTGCATTGCAAATGCCTATTATATTTACCTATAAATATAATAAGCATAATTATTAAATTTTAAATAAATTTTAGCTATTAATATATGTATGAATTTTAGTTTTAAAATTATTATATTTTTTAATATTTAATTGTTAAATAATTTTAATAAAGTTTCTAAGAAAATTTGGAAAAATATATATGAAATGTTTATATACAATGCTAATTTATAAACATTCCACATATTAAAAAAAAATTATAAAGTTATATTAAATTTAAATTTTTTTAACATTAAATATACACATTTATAAATATACTTATATATAATAAAACTTTCCTTTATAATGTATTATCAATTAATTATTTTTTTAAATTAATAATAATATTAGAGTAAATTGTTATTATTAAATTAAATAAAGTAATAATTATGTAAAATTTACTTACAATACAACAATAATAAATATAATTTAAAATTTATTGATTTAATTGTTGGATTTTAGCATTTCATATTATGTTTTAATTTTGTCACCCAATTGAGCCAATTGAGTGAAAATTAATTTTATCCATGGACGGAAATGTAAAGCAAGTCACAAGATGGAAGAGATCCTAGAGGGATCCCTTCCTCCCACGAGGGTTTCTGGAATATTTTTTATATTTAATTTTGTCTATTTTTTGGAAGCTCTATTATTACGGAGTTAATTTTTATTTTTTTGTTACTATTTTACATTTTAGATCTATGGTTTGATTTTAACTTTAAAAGGGATGGTTATATTCCGGTTTGTTTTTTATTAGTATATGCACTGTTTTGGGTGTCATGGAATGGACTCAATATATTGATCTCCTTGGATGTAATGTTGGTTTTTTCTGATCATTGCACTTTATATACTTATAAATAAAGTATAGTTTTTTTCTTGTGAAAAAGACACAATATAAAAACGTGAGACTTGACAAATATTTAACTCTAGCCCTCTCAATTTTTGGAGGCTTCGACTAGAAAGGATTGTAACGAGATTGAATCGATAAGTTTTCCGAGCATAAGCGACTAGTCCAGGCTGAGATTGCTCCTCGCCGCAAGCACACTCGAAGGGAAACCCCTGAGAGAGGATCAGAGGGTCGGAAAAGGTCACTACAAACCATCCCGTAGCTTTTGCCAACTCAACGATGACGATTCAAGTCACAGTGCATTAAGTGCATGAATACATCCATGCCAAGAGAGTTAAAGCCTGTAATTATTTCCTAATAAGATGTTTCAAATTGTACAAAACTCATTTTTGATATATTTAAAAGATATATATAAATATATTTGTAATGTTAAACTTTGTAAAAGATTTAAATTTTAATTATTCAAAAAGAAACTAAGATTAAAATGTATATCAAAGGGTAAAGATAATAATATGAATATTTTTTTTTAAGAAGAAAAAAATGATATTTTATTATTATTAAAATAAAAAAGTACTCCAACCTACATCATTCACAAAACAGATTCAATTGTATGTTTCACCCAAACATCCCAAATACAACAAAGCATACAATCCCGAAAACCAAAGTAAGAGTTCATCTTAAAACACATACATAGCATACAATCTGAAAGACTAGAGTAAGAGTTCATCGTAAAACAAAGATACATATCCTTAGATCAATTCAAAAATCTAGTCTAGAAAATTGTTGTCTTCAAAAGTGGAAAATTAGTCTTTCAAAGAAAGGAAACTATCCAGCAATTTCCAAATTGCCATCAATCCACTCTTCCCACACAAAGGGACCTTCTTGTTCAGGAAGAACTTCTTTGAACAATATACTGCCACTGAATTTAAATCTCTGTAAATATGATTAATTGACCATGCATAGAATATGAATATAAATATTAAAATTTATGGAGATGTAGGTAACCATTAAATTCACAAATATTTAAATAAAACAATAACTTGTTATTCATAAAAAAAAAATGTAAGAACACCATTGTATTTTGTGTAAATTTCAGCCATATAACCATTATTATCTAAAATTCTTTGAACCCCAAAGCTAAGAAACTTAATAATTTAATTTTGACTTTAGATAGTAACCGAGCACAGCATTCATTGGAGGGGAGTTAATAATTTAGATTTGACTTTGGGCGAACTGATGTGCAACAACCTACAAAATCATATCGCTGGCCATCTTAACACACACTGCGTGCATGGTCCCCCACGTGTCCTCAGTAGGACACTCACTGAGATCATTTGACTGTACCGCGCACGTCATAATATTAAAAATTACACGTGTCACAACCCCCGAGATCTCTATTCTTGATGTTCAATACTTTCTGAGTGTCCATATTTAAGGCGTCCTCGATAATAAAAAGACTGACAAATAATAATAATACCAATAACTCCGCCACATGGTTGTTAACTGTCACTTCTATCTTTCATAAATCATATGGTCGCCTGACTCGCTCGCTATGTTTTTATTTTTTTCGATTTTGTACGGGTGTGGGTAAACCGAGGGTTGTGCTTTCGTTGGTATAGAATTAAAAAGTCGATAAATTTGTTTTATCTTCATACGTTTATGTTTTCTATATAATTTTTTTTTTTTTAATTATTATTTAATTTTTCAAATTTTAATAATTTGAATAGATTTGAAATAAGTTAGAATTTATAAAGATAAAATTTTATGGTTAATTTCTTTTTCCAAATAAGAAGATGATGATAGTTCAAAAGTTTTGTTTATTGGATATTTAAAAAGGTAACAAATTATTTGGGTTTTTTTCGAATTTTTTTTATAAGTTAGTAGTAGGTTTTTATATTATCAGAATCAAAATATATAGAGTTTCAAAATTCCCATGTCCTTTCCTTTTGTGGTAGAGAAAATAAATCTAAAAAAAATATTGGATATGTTTTTTAATATAGTAATCTTTAAAACTGTCATCAAAGCTATCATAACTAGCAAACGAAATAACAAAACAGCAAGATAAGTTGGTCAAAAACCAAAAAAACCAGGATAGCTGGCGAGACTTAACTACTGGTGTAGTCCTTCTGGTCAGGTTGAGTGGTCGAGTCTTTGGCAAGTGTAATCCCTAACCGACACGCAAACTGTTGTTGATTGTACAGGAGTTGCTTCATCATGTCTGGCATCTCATCAAGCTACATAAGGATCTCTGCCCGCACCTCATTCCGATCAGTGAGCGCCTTACCTAGAACTTGCTTATGAGTCCAGTGCACGTCCAAGGTTTTCTAGTAGAGAGTGGCGTGGCCCCTGGTATTGCCGGGGTCAAGGATGAGGGCCTCAAATTCTTCTCGAATTCCATCATCAGTCAAGCAGTGTCGAGAGACTCTGGCATCATCTTTAGCGTCGATGATCTCAGCTTGAGCCTGAGTAGGGATCTCCGAATGGTACTTATATGCCTTGTCCACCACCCCCCGCATGAGTCTAATGGGCAGAGAGGAGGAGGAGCTTTGCAGCTGAGCGTTGGCCTACCGGGTGGCCTGGCGGGTGCGGGCCTGCTTCTTGAGCGACATAATTGCAGAGAGACAGTATATGAGTCAGGCGATAGAGCAGTTGAGCTTGAAGGACTCTGGAACCCACACAACCCACGAAGCAACAGTGGGCAGCCAAAGAAATTGCGAACCAAGGAGTAGGAGAGGCTGAAAGCCGAAAGGATAGGACAGAGAGTAGTTGCAGGAAATGATCGCACTGAGAAAATAGACCCCCTCTCGATAATTAGCAGTGGAGCCCTTACACAACAAAGCTCTTAGGCGAGCATTTGAAGCTCTAGGGAGATTTAGGGCGGAGTGTTTATCAACCGAAGAGCCATTAAAAATCATGAGCAGAGAAGGATGGCCCCAATCAATCTACGGCATGGGAGTCATCAATGTTAGAGCCCAAAGCAGATATGGAGCAGAGGACGAGACCTTGCACACGCAGGAAAGGTCATGCAACTAGAGCGAAACAAGGCTCCGGATAGGTGAGTTAATGGAGGAGTTATAAAATATCATGGGGCACGTGGATGGTTGAGGGCGTCACATGGTCAGGCCCGGAGCTGGCGCTAGTAGGCGTTTGGGCGGGCACGTGTGGAGGTGCATGGACTGTAGACTAGGCATGCATGCTGGCAGGCGCGTGGCCAGGGTTGGTGAAGGGCGTGTGGCCGGGGTTGGTGCTGGGAGCAGTTCCCGTAGTCGAGCTGGCTGTGGGGTGGCTACTACATGCGGAGCTCTTTGCAGTGGTGGCTGTAGACGTGGCAATGCCATGATGCACCCACTGGGGGGGGGGGTTTCTTTAGAATTTTATTTATGTATTTGAAAATCATTAAGAGAAGAACTCCTGAATCATGGTAGATAAGACTAATTAAAAGGTTCAAAGGTTAATGTTATGGTAAATATTTTGAAATTGTGTTTTTATGTGGATGTACCCAAGACATTTTATGAGAACATGATTTTCATCTTAAACCCTTAATGTCACAAACATGACAAATTCTTTCATTCAATGATGTTTTAGAAATTGTCCATAACCTTGTTTTACTATGTAGCTAGTGAGCATTTCTTCTTAATTTAGCAATGTCCATTTTCTTCTTTAAGCTATTAAAACAAAGATATATTTTTTATCTTCTAGATTACACTTGATCACCTCCTTATAGTATCTTAATTTCGTCGTATCCTCTAATTGTTTATTGCACCATAACTTCTCCTTAAATTTAGACAGTAGTAATATTTTTATATTATCACTATTATGCACAGTGACCCCTTAAATTTAAATGTAATAATACTATAATATTATCATTATTTTACAAAGAGACCCCTTGAATTTAGATGTATAATAATACTTTCAATAATATCACAATTATGTATAGTGACTTCTTCCTTGACTCCCCAATGTTTTAGCCAAGACTTATCACAATTTTGTAGAGTGACATCTTCCTTAACTCCCCAATTTTAGCCAAAACTTTGCATCTTTATGCCATCCTCACTTAAGTGTATGTGGTTTTGACTAGAGTATGAAGTAATCTTAGGAAGTACAATGCCCCATACTTACTTTCAATGATCAAAACCCTAAATGTGATCTATCTTACTTTTCATTTGCTTATTATATGTCAGATTTAGCTAGATTTATTAAGAATACTATTAAGTAAATATTTGAACCTTCCAATGTGTAAATGGTATATGACTTTATCTTTTAGATTATTAATGATGATGAACATGAGATTTAATTAGAGCATGAAAACTAGATATGGAATGCGGTGCATGAATACAAGTTTAGTATATACTCTTGTTATTAAATTAATGCAATACTTGATGTAAAAGTATATATGTTCTTATTTACATGTGATTTAATTATATATATTATCATATGTAATAGTTAGATGAGATATTAGTAAGTTGACTTACATATTGATTGGCTATGAAATAGTTGAATTTCTGTAGAATCAAGGTACCTTGTATTGTCATAGATATAAGAAGGACAATGATATGAAATCAATTTTTCTTATGAATCACATTATGATTAATAAGCATTTTCTTTGATTTGTGGGTGAGTGTGAATTTTGACAGAACCCATAGCTTTCCTACAGCGGTTGTTCAATGATGACACTCTTAGAACAATGACTGCACTATATGGTCAATGTAGGGTGTTGACCCTAGTGATATTAGGGGGGTGTAGGCATTTCTCATCATTTATCCTCTAAAATTGGAAGTTGTGGGAGGGTTGTGCAAAGCACACTCCCCTAAATGTGTGATGGAGACTATCAGTTTCTTGTTAGGGAAGTTAGTCGATTAGTCGACACTTATTCTTACAAGTTTTTATCTATGGTTAGGTTGGTATATCTGACTCCATAGTATATTACAACAAATGATGGGATGGGGAGGTTTGGGATGAAAATAGTGGTGACCAGGTATGTGGAATACTTGTGGATATGGATGGGACCCCAATGGGCTTGGATGGTGTTATTCATTATTATAAACCTTCATGATTGTATGTCTAGTCTATTGAATATGTTTATGCAATTAATTTCTAATTTTTTTGTATGAAAATTTATGAGTAATGAATCAATAATGGTAAATATTAATTAGTAACAAATGGAGAATAATGCATGTTTAATTGTTCTTCTACATGTTGAATTTCAACATATGAGATTTTATTAGAGAATTAGATGTGGATTGCTAGTACCCATGCAAGAGGTGTATATATTTATCACATATACATGGATCTTGCTAGAGTACATTAGTATGTTTGGTTGATACAATAATTATTAAGTAATTAGGTTGAGATTTATATTATTAGTTTGTGTGTATATTATAAATACATAATTGCACGGGTTACATGAATTATTGTCATATTGGGTACATTCAAAATTGAATTGAATGGAATGGATTATGAATTGTTACATCTATATAAATGTATATATGGTAAAATATTAAAGGTTGAGTGGATGGAGTTGGTGGACCTTTTAGATGCAACTAGATTTTTAGAAAATTGATCATGTTTATGCTATAATTTTTTCTTTTCTTAACCTTTTCATAAAAAAATTATATGTTGCACTACTAAACATCGACCTCTACATGCTATCAAAAATCTAATCCATCATCATTACATTAAGGGCTTGAAAAGCTGCAAGTGTTCTAACACCTACGTACTAATTTCAAGGTCTGCTCATTTAGATAAGTTTAAAAAACATTTAAAAGTACTCATTTTATTTTAGAAAAATAGATTCGCACTAGTACTGTTTGTTATCTACATGTTTTCCAATTTTTGTATACTAATTCCATTATTTTGGCACTCAAAGAATGCACTAACATGGACATATACATTATCATTTGTTAAAAGATAAAATGCCAATGTTAGAAAAAATCAAAATTGAGTTTGTTATGAACAGTTCCAATAAATAAAATTTCTATATTTGGAAAGGTGATTCAATTTCCTATGTTTCATATGTGTTACTAAACACAAGATTCATTGTGTAGGTATGTCAAAATACCGATATAAGTTGAACAATGTCCATTTTTTCAGTTCTACTGCATCTAATACGTAAAAATAGACCATCATTAGCTTGCACTCAACCTAAAATTTCATTTAGATATTGCATACATGCATGAATGTACATACATAATGTAATATTATTTAAGAAACATCTTTGTATGAGGGAAAAGGGAGGATTTCGAGAAGGAAGAACTCTTGGAAGAAATACTATAGGTTCATATTCTCATTTAGGTCAGTGAATCATTGTTCTTTGAGTAACGAGCACATAGGGAAAAAAAAAATCGAAGAGTTTCTTAGACCTAGGATGCCAACAAAGCTCTTAGTTGGCAGGGAGGCGTAATCTTACTCTAGGCATGGAGGAGTGAGTAGATCAAAGTTGGTTTGTTGTTGTTGGTCTTGGATTTCTTCATCACTCCTTTAAAGAAGAATGCTATTATTAAGGTATTTTGTGGGTGAATTTAAATTGTTAAAATATTATTATTGAATTATGTATTCTCATGCTATTTTATGTTTAGGAAATATGATTTACTATGTAAAATTGCATTTGATAATGGTAATGAAACAAAATTGTAGATAATTTATAATGCTTGGTCAATGATTAAGAACCTTATCTTAATGGGAATTACAAATGAAATTAGAGATCTAGTTCGAAAACTAGATCCCATAGGGCCTATCAAGGTTTATGAATGCCAAAATTATAACAATGATAACAAACAAACTATGACCTAGAAACTAAGACATAACCTAAAGAAATATTTCTCATAAAACAATTTTCTTTTCACATTTCTATAATGCCAAGCAAAAATTTTGCAAGCTAAATAACCATGTATATAACCCTAAACTTGAAGGAAATGCATGGTAGAATTGTTATCCTAAAATGCCCATGGTGAGGGAACATGTTCACTTATAAAATCCAAACGAAAGAGATAGACTTACAAAGTTGAGAAACACAAATTTTATAACCCTAAACTTGAAGGAAATGAATGGTAGAATTGTTATCCTGCCCATGTTGAGGGAACATGTTCACTTATAAAATACAAACGAAAGAGATAGACTTACAGAGTTGAGAAACACAAATTTTATGGATTCCTTTATTTAAAAAATATATATATACGATGGTGTGTGAAAATGCCATGGAGCATGGTTGGTTATACGAAATCAAAAGGGTTATATATATATATATATATATATGGAAAATATCAAAAAGATGAAAGAAAGAAATATAGAGATTATTTATATATATATATATATATATATATATATATATAGATGTATATTTTTTTATTATATATATAAAAGAAAAATAAAATAAATTTCCAAAAAATAAGTAAACAAAAGAAATAAAGAAATTATATATATATAAAAACTTATAAAAAGGAAAGAAACAAAGAGATAGTTTATGTATATATATATATATGAAACTACCAAAATAAAAAAAAACCAAAGAGATAGTTTATGGGTTGGGTGGACATGGTTGTGTACACCACAAAAATAAGACTTGGCCAACCCTCAATATCTTGCCTCAGTCACTCAAACCATTCACCCAAGCTCAAGATCTTTCATCTACTGTTCAACCTGCACTAATGGTTGCTAGATAGCAAACAAAAGATAGGGTTGTTCCCTCTGAACCCTTGCTCAACATAGGAAATGTGTGCATTACTTTAGTGCCATATCCGTTTGCCTTAACTCCACCAAGGATACTAATATTTCCTTCCTTGGCTGCTCTCCACTGTCATGGCCATGCAGGCTCATAGGGTCGCGGACCATGGAGCCATGCTTCTGTCACCCACCCTCATTAAGCTCTGTAAAGAGGTCGTGGGGGAGGCCATGGCTGCACATGTCCATAGGGTCATGGTCAATGGAGCCATAGTCGACCAACTCTCTCATAAGCATCCAGTGGAGTGGAGTGTATACGATAGTCAAGCATAGGTCGAGAGTCGACTCTCTATTTGGAATTTCGATGCACCCATATGCATATGTATGTGCACAACTTATGAAAACACTTTGAATTTTCATGCAATGAGAGAAAAATGAGCAGGGAAAGCACTCAACCTCCTGATAGTGTGAGTGCCTAAAGGCCCTCTTCACTTCATGGTCATCTTCTATCTCAAATTGAAAGAATTTAAGAAATAAGAGTAATTGCCATTCTACACTCTACACTTGTGTGAGCCCTCTAGCTCTCAACCTCCAATTGAAACCCTATCCATCAGGAGAAATCTGCATAGAAAATACAAAAGTCTGGAGGAGAAACTGGAAAACCAAAGTTAAACAAGGGAATGCTTATGGAAATGATGAGAAAGGGACACATCGTATTCATGTATGAGCAGAATAATGCATGTTAATTCAAATTTAGAAAAAACATATAAGAAATTTGGAAAAACAAAAAAAAAAGTACTTAATCAACATTGGGTTAAAATGTTAGTTTGGAGGAGATGTGTAATTCCTTCCATCTCGGTGTGTCCATTTTAAAAAATAACATGTCCTCTATTTAAAACATTTATAATTGCATATATATAAAACTACCCAAATTAGATAAATTATAACGCTTCCTCAACATTTGCACTTTAAAAAAGGGTTTTCACTTAGAGAGATTTGATCCATCTCAGCCCTTGGTAGATCCCCTTTAATATGGATCTATGCTGGTAATTGATAAATGTAAAATAAAATAGGAATACCATTATTTATTATTAAAAAGCTAACAATAATAAAAATACACAACAATCCAATATGGCTAAGTTTTGAATATTCTGATTATAGAATGAACAATTGCAAAGATGGGCTAATCCCACAAAGATGAACACACCAAAAAATTCATAAATCACACTCATACATCCTTAGTAAGAATATTATTGCATCCAAGTTTATCTATAATTCAACCCAAATCTAACCATGGATTATTTCAAATTCCAACTAAAATTGGTTGACCTTTTATCCCCTTCATTAACAAATCTTTGGTTCATTCATATCAGAATGGATGATAATTTATTGTGTGCCATTAACTACAATCAAAATAAACCCATAAGCAAAAGTATTGGTACATAGAATCTTATTCTAGTACACTTTATGAGATGATTGTGCAAATTTCAAGATTAAATAGAACACTATATTCCCATGTTATTCAAAGGAAACCCAACATCTATTTAACAATAACT
Source organism: Larix kaempferi (assembly GCA_027924585.1). Classification (NCBI taxonomy): domain Eukaryota; kingdom Viridiplantae; phylum Streptophyta; class Pinopsida; order Pinales; family Pinaceae; genus Larix; species Larix kaempferi. The sequence goes on from BSBM01000510.1 coordinate 44,460,336, forward strand.
ATTACTACTACAAGTTGCGAAGAGGGAAAACTGAGGTTTATGACTTCTATATGTTTTGGATAGAGAGAACCCGAGTTTATTGATTGTTACGAGGCATGAAATAAGGGTCAATATTGTGGAAATCATTTAAGAGAAAATATTCATTCAGTAGAGAACCATTAATTATGTTGACCGTCAAGTAATTTGGGGGAAACATTGAACACAAACCTTCACGATCCCTTGTATTCCGCTGAGCAATTCCAGCAGATAGGTGAGCTAATAACCACAATGGTGAACTCAATAATTAATACAAGTGTACTGCATGGGGATATTCAGCAGAATCTATCGACCCCCCGAGTTGAGGTAGAAGTCGACACTCAACCACGGATAGTCCAACTCGAATCCCATGCCATCATGACAGGTGATAAGGACTTGGACTTCAAGGTTCGGAAAGCCAACCAAGTTATGGTAAATTTAAATCTGCTCCCAATGTTAACATTACACCGAGCCTAAGTCACATCAAATGAAGAGATCCGTGACCGTGAGGCTGCGATGCATAACAATATGGTCGAATACAAGAAGCAACTACAAGCCAAAGTGATGGAGGGACAACGTCTGTGGGACAAACAGGCCGCAGCACTGGCCGAGAAAGATAAGGCTATAGAGGAATGGGCCAAATTAGAAAGAGTGCTTGCGAAACGACAACGCTAGATCCGGAGGAAGACCAAGAAGTGCAAGCTGTTATGTTAGGAGTGGCTCTCATTGAGCTAAGGAAGGAAAATGTAGAGCTCCAAGCTAGAGTGACACCCAACACCCCACCAGAACAGATTTAGAGTAGACAGATGGCGATCGAGGAAGTAGTAATAGAGACCGAAGAGATGGAACAGGTGGCACAGATAGTCACAAAAGGCATCACTGAGTTTTGGGGTGGTGTAGTCGAGGATTACCAGCTGACCGCACTGAAGGGACAACTTAGCGAGGTGGAAGAAAAGTTAGAGGCCTTTAAAGGATTGCTCAAAGTGATGCCCCCAATGGTGCGAATGACAAAGGAAAGAGAGCTAAAAAGTATGCAGCAGCATGTCACAAAGGCCCATGAATGACAACAGCGAAGGGTTACACAACTGGACTAGCTCCAAACAAAAGTCAATGTCCTCATAGCACGGGTAGTAAAGGTCATGAAACAAGTTAAGGAGCAACCGGAGGAAGCGCGACATAAGCGTTGAGAACACCTAATAGAGGAGCAGGTAAAAGAATGTGCACAACTTCGAGCATCAGTGAAGGAAGCGATCGACAAGCTCAAAACTGAATATGATGACTTCAGACAGCAGTTGCATGCACCAGCGGTTTCCAGCTGAGGTGGCTCTAGGGCGAGCCACAAGTTTGTGTTGGGGGGTTGTTGGCAAGGGATTAGTCAACAGAAAGTGTGGAAGCCGACAACCGTGAAAGGGATGATTCGTGGAAGAAAGGGTCATTCGCAGAGAACGCAAAACTAGATAGTTAGTTAGATAAGGGTCATGTGGACCATTTTGTAACCACTTAGTATTGTATAAATAGAATTATGATTGTAAGCCTAAGGGAATCTATATCCGATGATGAATGAAGTGAAATATCTTTCGGTTTTTGATCCAATAGTTGTTCCATTTTGTATCCGCGATATGATGTATTGTCTGTTTATACGAAGGTCATTTCGCAGGTTTTAATGAATGCATAAAGATGTTCGATTATGGTTTTGTCTCTGTCTTTGTTCCTGTTGAATGATGAATGTGAATGTTTGATGAGATGTTTAATGCTTTGTGGGTTTAGTAATTGTTTTTGATGTTAATGGGTAATCAGATCATGTGAATTTCTATTATATGTTAACTCTATGATTGATGAATATGCGAATGGTGAAATGTTAGCGTAGTGCAAATGACATAATATCTTGTTTCTCTGAGTGCAATGTGTGTATGATGCATGTCCTCAACTCCACTGCGGAAACTTGGTTTCTGCAGCCCCCTTGTGCATCTTGGGTGAGACTTCACTCACTCTACGAGTGTTACTAGAAACTTTAACACCTTTCTAGGCCAGTGCGTAAAGGAGTTTGGTTGGTACTGTGTTGACGACAGTGCGTAGTGAACCCCTGTCGACAATCGCTATGTCAACAAATGGTTCCATTGCTGAGACCTTGAAGAGGAAAAGAAGAGGATATGTTGTGGCACCCAACGAAACCAGAGATTCAAGAGTGGTTTAACAAGAAGATAGATGAGTTCACAGAAGGATAAAAGAAAAACTCCAAATAGACGGTAAGCAGTTGGTTACAGAAGTACATTTATTTAGATATCCACGAAATATTTTTCTGCGAACTCCCAGTAATGCTGCATGAGTGGTTAGCGCAATTGACGTTTCAGAAGCACCATTTCCAAATGTAATATCCCCTCCCATGGACCCAATTCCTGGAAGGGAACATGATGCCAATCTGGGGCTTTTACATAAACTCGGCCCATTAAATTCACAGCAATTAAAATCAAATGTGTGCAGATGCAATTTAAAGTAAACATGCACAGTGGAATAACATCATCCACACACATTACATGATGCCATTCAATTTAACACAGTCAACAAATTAATAAATTTGCAAAAGTAATTGCATATAAGAAAATACCCATCTTGTTGTAATGTTGTCCCAAACAACTAGCTATGTCACTGCAACGTTCCACCCAACCATAGGCCAGTTGTGTTCATCAATTCTCTCAACACAATTGCCACCCCCAAGCTAGGCATGATTCTTACAAGGAAAAGGGAACATTCCAGCTCATGCACAACCAAAGCAATAGAAACCCATCTCAAGTCCAACCTTCTTTTACACTCAGCAACTCCAACTGGGCATGGATACCCATTTTCAGTAATGGGATTTGCAAATACGATGGCCATAGGTTTTCCCAAAAATGTGGGCACACCAAAAATGGATTGGGGGTGAAAACATCGTCCACGGGTAACCAACCCGATTTTCCATGGGTATTTTGGGTATCTAAATGGCCACAACGGCCCCAATGAAACCCCAAATCAAGCTCCCATACTCCCAACCACTCTGCAACACAAAAATGCCCTCTTTTCCCACTGAAAACCAAGAAGACACAGAAAAAACATGGAGGAAAAATGCCCAGCAGTCCCCAAAAATGTGAGAGAGGCAAAACTGGTTCATGGGGAATGGCTTGGGGAGCAATTCATGGTTGCTTTCATTCCCAAGAAGCAAAAAACGTTTTTCCATGAAGGGTGGGTTGCCCATACTCGAATTTTGGACAGCCATACCTCCCATTCCCAAGGCATTAACTACCTCAACCAATTCTTGGGAGAAATGAATGATTGGGTACAAAGTCAACATGGGTAGTTGAGTGTTTGATGGGTTATCTCATTGACACTTGGCTTGACTTGGTTGGCTCAAGGGTTTGAATGTTTTCCCTCCCAATTCCTTGTAAAATCATGCCCCCATCTCTTGTTGCATTGCATAGCTAGTTGTGGGTATTTTATTAAAATGCATATTTACATGATATTCACAATTCCATTGTGCATGGCTAGCACGTAAACCATATGCACCAATAAAATCGATGGCGGGGCCTTGGCCTTGAGCTCCTCACCATGATTTTATAACAATATTACATCATTTACATTTTAATATAATGGGGTCAAACTCGAGATATTACAATCCCCTCCCCCTTGGAATAACACTGTCCTTGGTGTTCCAACACTTAGGAATAATACGCACTTTACACACGTCCAAAATTCACACAATGTGGCAGGTCTATCCTACTTTTCATCTCTCTACTTTGAACATTCAGGATCAAGTCCTTTGGCTTCCACAAGTTGCTCCTGTTGGCTTTGATCTTCCATCTTTGTAGGTGGGCATCACTCCACATCAATCCCTTCCTTTTATTCACCTTCCAAATGATCTACAAGTTTGGAATTTCATGGATTCCATCTTCCTTACTGCCCTGGCAACTATTTGAGGAAGATTTTCGGCCAAAACAATAGCTTTTGGTCTGCTTCCATGATCAATGTGCACAACTGGCCCACACTTTGCTCACTAGCAACACTTGGCTAGTAACAGCTGCAAACATTGGCTTCCAATTTCTCACCTATGAGATTCATCATGGCGATTCCTGTTAAGACAAGCATAACACAATATTAAAAATTAGTCAATTATTTTTCCAATTGACTTGGAACGTCCATACTTTACTCATGAGACTTCCACACATTTCATGCTTTCCCAACATACACATGAACTCATTCATGTTCACCCTTTCACAAGAAAAATAACTATTTCAGCATTCACAATTCATTTCAAGCAATAAACACAATCAACTTCTAGTCACGACATGCATTCAACAATCCTTTGTTTTTGAAATGCATCAATCAAAAGGAAAGAGGAGAGTAAGAGTTTCCCCCTCTTAGTCTTGTTCCAATTCGGAGCCACACCATCACTTGTGGTTCTATGCTCCTTAGCCTCTTTCACTTTCATGTGAATGCTTGACTTGCCTTTTCTTGGCTATGACACTTAGTGTCTAAAGTCCGTCTAAGGATTTTCAACGTGGGAATCCTCCCCATTGTTGCCTACAGGACCTTTGGTTGCTAGGATCCACACATGTCCATGTTGTGGGAAAAATGCACCTATAGTTCAAGGGAGAAACTACCAACTTACTGTGATAAAGATAGACTTACGAGCATTCTTCAAGTACAACAAATAAATGAAGAGATTAGGGTTTAGAGATGTAGGCACCTCATTCAGAAAGTTGATCCTAGCTTTTCCTCCCTCGCTCTTCAATGCTTATCCAGTGTCGCAATGCCTAGACCTGCAAAACAACTTGATACCTTTCTCAAACACATTTGACTACATATATAAGACTGATATCCATGACATAACAAGACATCAAACTATAATTAAACAGTAATCAAATCATATACATACGAGAATAGGTCATATTTGGAAAGGAAAGAACGTCTGATCTTTATTGATGAATGAAAGCAAGTACATAAAGTTATACCTTCCTTCAAGCTTGGCACTTCACGAAACCTAGATTCAAGGTCTCCTGCTTCTGTTCTCCAAGGATTCCAGCCTCTAATCAACTGTGCTAGGGTTTACCAAAACTGAAGCACAAGAGAGGGGGATGAGGGTCTCCTTATATAGTCAGTGAAGGAGAGGAAAAGAAGTTATAACCGAGTAGGAGGTTCCCCAACCAACTTAACTTCCCAAAATTTTGAGATTTTGACAAAAACAGGGGTGTACTCTACTCTACAGTAGACAAAGTAGCGTACATATGGAGTTGAGCACTACTATTTCACAATGGAGTAGCGCTCAGAAGGTTTGAGTGCTACTATTGTACACTGGAGTAGGGTACACATGCTACTATCATGCCTGTGTACCAGCGCTCATGTTAAAAAATGGCCAAAAATAGGCTTTTCTGCTCATTTTCAGGAGATGGTTTGGTCTGGAAAAATGTTCCTAAGGGTCATATACATCAAATGGGTCAAGAATGAGGTAATTTCAACCATTTTTAGTGTCCCAAATGACTCCTCCATCCACAAATGTCCTGTTGTGTGACTGAAACTTGATCTCAAGAAGTGTTGTCATGCGACCAAGGGAAGCAAGTGTCGTCACGGATGGAGAGGTGTCATCTCAAGCTATAAAAGATGCCCCCTAATGTATGAGGTTAGAGGGAGTGCGGGAAATGATGGCTGAAATATATTATAAATAACAAAGAGTTGAATCATGGAGGAATGGAGAAACCAAGAATCATAGGCTCAAATGAAGTACCTGAAAGCAAAGGCAATGTCAGACAAACTTATCCTTGGGGTAATTGTCCATCTTCAAATGGTGGAACATGACCTCCAAGAGGATTCAATAATGATCCAAAATATTGATGCATATATCATGGCCACTAAAATACAAGCGTGGATCCATGAGGAACATAAATGTAAACATAGCCACATAAATACAAGGTGGATCTATGTCAAAACTGGAGAACATAGCCATAGAGAACAAGCTAGATCTATGTCTCATCAAGAGCCCAAAAAGAGTGTGGCTCAGTCTTGCGTAACTTGGGCGATAACATAAATGAGGTGATGCTATCAAGGATCCCAAGGTCTTCATCCAAAAACAACCCAAGGTACAAACCTATCCATGCGAATAAATGAGTTGATGTCGAACATGAGAGGTATCATTTGATTACCGGTCATTGATATATACCGTTAACAAACGTGAGGGTGTCTATCAATAATGAAAATGGAACCCAAGGTACCTAGTACATTCAAGCAAGTGTGAATAGATGGTCTTGTCATCGAACACTTAAGAATCCATCGGATAGGAGACATTGATGTATTCCCATCTATCCAATAGCAAGGGAAACTGCCACTAATGACTGCAATCCCCAAGGTACTAACCGAAACTCTAAAATTCATTCCCAGAGTACAATGAGTTGAAGTCGATGGGAAGAAGTCCATTGGAAGGGAGTCCTTAATGCATCCTCCATCATCCAACATGAGGGACACTCAATAGGTATGAGTTGATTTGGAGTAGGACTGAACACATGATGAAACATACTGACACCAAGGAATGGCCAACACATGAGGTCAAGGCAATTGCAGAATGGCCGACGCGAGTTATATCCTTGAACAGTGAGCATGACACAAGAGTGACTTAGGAAGCTTTTAAAACAAAGGGACCACGACGCAAAGTGTGCAATGTAGGAGACATTAACAAATTCTCCATATGATTGTAAGACTAACCAAACAGAGGAGTAAGAATTCTGAGATCAGGTTTATCCTAAGGCCAACACTAGAACCCAACTTGTTTGATAGACTCAAAACAGGTGCTTTGTTCAAGGAGAAAGTTGACTTGCTACCATCATATTGAAAGATATTTTGGCATTCTTCCCTTCCCTTTCCTTTTCCATTTTTTAATGAGCTTGACAAAGAACTAAAGCATGCTCGATGTTATTTTCATATTTAAGGAGTCTGAAAAACCTAGAAAAAAACTCCATACACCTATCCATGGATTTTATATCGAACCCGGATTGGTCTGTGCTCGGCGGTGTTTTATTGCTTATAGAGTTGAAAAACTTAAACAGTCCTCTATACACCTATCTGTGGATTTTATATCGAGCCCGAATAGGTGAATGCTCGCTTGGTGTTTTCACATTTCGAGAGTCTGAAAACCCTAAATACGACTCCAAAGGTCCTTTTTCGTAAAGTTAGTCTCCTTCCCCGAAAAAGTGTAATATGATGGAAGAAGAACTCTTCTAGCACATACAAGAGTATACCTAGAGTATACCTTTTCCGTAAATTATCCACCAAGGCCCGGAAAATGGGTAATTCTATACCTAAGTGGATGCCGGTTCAGTTATTTTAACAAGCCCAAAAAGACAACTATGCTCGGCAAACTTTTCCTATTTAAGGAGTCTGAAAAGGGATTAAAAGAACTCCATAGGGATCTTTTCCGTAAAGATTTAACGAGTCCGGAAAAGTAAACTCATGACCTCCTTACTGTTTTTAACGAGCTCAAAGGAGATACAGAAAATGCTCACAACTTCCTTACTGTTGTTAATGAGCTCAAAGTGAAGATGAAAGAAATGCTCATAGCCTCCTTACTGTTTTTAACGAGCTTGAAGGAAAGGTGGAAGAAATGCTCATAACCTACTTACTGTTTTTAACGAGCTCAAAGTAAAAGAAGAATGCTCGAAATGGGAGGAGACTAGTGTCAGGGACATGCAAAACTAGCTCCAAGCGCATGGAACAAAGCTATGCCTAATGCAAGGAACATGAGCAATATAAGGACACTCAGGGTGTGTCTCCTCCAGGTAAAAGGTGTCAAATTGCAAAGGAAAAATGATACAAGGTTTAGTGGAAATGAGATCAGAGATGGAAGCTTATATAATGAGCTAAAAGCGTGGAAGATCGCTTCAGGCTCATTAGCGCAAGCGGGATCATAACAGATGCATATGCAATTTGAACACAAATATGGGAGCCTTATCAGGGATGGCCAGAAATATATGAGGAAGAAAGATATGAGGCTTCTTCTCAAAGTCATGGTAAATCTAAAAAGGCTCCCGAGCCTATGAGAAAAATGCAGCATGGGCACCAGAATGGCATAAGGGTGCTGACGAAGGTGACCCATGTTAGGTAGGCTCTGCTGTCGGACTGGTGCATGATGCATAAAGAGATGGCTAACACACCAATATCTAATAGGTTTGACCCTATGGTGAATTCGGATGGCAAAAGGTTCAAATGCAACATAACAACGGGGAAGCCTAAACCTATATGTAAGGTTCCGAATATACCTTACATGGTCGCACAAGGTGTCAAAAAGGACCATTAAGCAAGTATACATCCAGCTAAGAATCCTGTCTCCAAGAAACATCAGTACCAAGATCATATCTAAAACATATGTAAAGAAAGACCCGATACAAGTCACTGTGGTAGAAATAATTTCAACTTCACTATCATCAACAACAGGCATAAATAAGGCAGAGTTTTCAAATGAAGACTCTATGGTACCCAAGCCTGAGGACTTACAATCAACAAGATCAACTTCAGGATGAAGATCAAATTTCAAGGACATGATGGAATCTGCAGAAACAAATTCATCATCACGGGAGTTGAAAATTCTAGAAGCAGAATCAAACTCAGTAGGAACACCGACTTGCGGATCTATAGGAGAGTTCAAAGACTGAACAGTATGAAGATCTAGCTTTAAGGTCAAACCGGGGCTGGACATGACTGCGACTGGATCAACATCCAAGTGAATGGCAGACTATACTATAGACTCTAGGAAAACTTCATTGGAAGGAAGCATTTCATCCCAGATAGAATACATATCTAAACATTCAGATGGAGGTGTCACTTGGTCAAAAGCTGGGACTAAGGCCCGAGAAGGTAAGCATGAACTCAGAGACTCCTTCTCAGTAGAAGTTGAATTCAAAGAACAATATGCCACATAATTCCCATGTGACATAGTAGTGCCTAATGATGAGGGACCTGACTGGTCTACAGTTGGGTAATAAGGAGGATCAACGAATGCAAGTTGGTCGATGGTGACAATGTTTTCATTATGAGGGAAATGCATCACGCGAAAAAGCGTAGACACCATAGCATGCATAGCATAAATGTAATCACGCCCGAGGATCATATCAAAGTCCATAGGGTCCTTTAAAACCATAAAATTAACTAAGACTTTTTTTCCACCCAAGGTAGCAAGTGCCTGACAGAGGAATCCGATTAGTTCACTAGGTCTTCTATCAAAGGTCAACGACAAATTAACAGTTGGAATAACATTAGGGAAACCCAAATCTCTCCAAGCATAAGCAGATAAGATACTAACAGAATCACCTTCATCAACAATGCATCGATCAACTGTATGGTTCCCAATATCAACCTTTATCTGGAAAGGTGTCGAAGAAGGAAGACGAGGCTCGGCTAGACTATTCCAATCAAAGGAAACAATCCTAGGGATTGGTAGGGGTTCACATGGCAGAGATGAAGTGCCTCCTTTTTCAGGAATATCCAAACTGGTAATGCAGAAGACTTCAGCAGTAGGTGCATCAATTTCTGAAGGACTGATGGGATCGGTCGAAGATTGCATCGATTCGATCACTTCACTCTCCGAAGGAAGAGTGGGGTCGACCAAAGATTGCATTGGTTCAACCACTTTATCAACCAAAGGTTGATCTAACTGCAGGGAATCTATAGACAACTCAGGAACAGAGGTTCCTTCAGACATGGACCAGACTCTTCGTGCCTCTGGAATGGCAGGGCATCGGTGAGTAAGGTGATCTCCCTTACAAAGTTTATAAGAAAACTTTGGTTTCCGTCCTATAGGTCAAGACTCCTTTACAATGTCAGTACTCTTAGCATGACTAGCATTGGCTGATAGCTTTCCCCCAGCATGACTTACAAAGGTTGGTTGCTTAGAAGCAGAAGACTTTTGAACTAAGGACCACACTTTTTGCACTTCTGGAAATACAGGGCACAAGTAAGTAAGGTGGTCTCCCTTGCAAAACTTACAAGGGAACTTAAACTTCTGTTTGTTTGGTTTGTCAACAATGTCAACTCCCTCAGCATGACTTGCAGTGGCTGATCTGGTGTCTCCAGTATGACTCACAGGAACTGGTGACTTGTCATTAATATGACTAGCAGTGATTAATGATGTGTCCTCGACTGATAGTGGTTGAATGTAGTGTCCCCCTATCATACCAGCGTGATAGAGAGGATCACAGTGCTCAGTCCGGGAAATTAGCCCCAAAACGTTTGAATTAAAATCATTGATGCGAAGAACTGTATCCGTGCATGCTATGGAAAAACGATGGTAATCAAATAAATGTTGTTGATCTCTAACACACATTCAAGATTTTGTGACAGCCATGAAATAAAGATCTGTGCAGAATTTTACAAGATCATATGGAAATGCATAATCATTTTTAATACACAGCGGAAGCAAATTCGTTTAATACATCCACATACATTCATAACATTCATCAAATGATAATTGCCAATTACACAAGAGAATACTTATCTCAATAAGGCAGTCCCAAGCAACTGGCTATGCAACTGCAACGTTCCACCCAACCATAGGCCAGTGTGCTCCTCAATCTCTCAGCACCACTGCCACCCCCGAGCTGGGCATGATCTCTACAAGGAACCAGGGAACAGCAGACTCACGCATAGCCAAGCATACACCAAGATGAGCCAAGCCAATCTACAATTGGGTTTATCAGGCTACTAGGAGATGGAAAGGAAGAGTTGCTAAGCTAGTGAGCTCCAGCACAGAGCCAGGGATAACCTTGCAATATCTATCTAGCTTGGCACCCACAATACCTACACACCCAGCACAAGGAAGTATTCTTTTCACTGCTGTGCAGTCCCTCAAGCCATACCTTCCCTATCCAGTGCTCTCAGGGTATGCATAGAAGAGTAACCAAAGCCCTCTTGATCTTTTTGAGAGGTTGTCTCCCCCACTAGGTTTATCAAGCCACTTCTATCCACTACCACTCCAACACTTCAGCTCACAGGCTCAAACCCAGAACAAGGATGCACATAACAGCAGAACCCCACAAAAACGAAATGGGAAGTTGGTGAACAACCCAGGAAGCCAAATCCATTTTTAGAAAAAACGTCCTTGGACATTCAGGGGCAAAAACGACCTCCCTACAGTCCTCAAAACGTGGCCCTCCCTCTCCCAACTGTTATATACTGCAAAAACGACTCCCAGGCATGGAAAAATGCAGTATTTAGATGGAAAACGTAAATGGAAGACCCCAGCTAACTCCCCCTGCGTGAATGATCAAAGGCTGCCTGTACAGAATGGCTTTGGGCACCATTTCGTGGGTGGTTTCTTTCCCAAGGAGACAAAACACATTTTTCCAAGTTGATGGCTTGCCCATGCACGAAAATGGCTTGCCCATACTCTTTCATTCCCAAGGCATTAACTGCCTTAACCAATTTCTTGGAAAAAAAATTAAATGATTGGGTACATGAGACAAAATGGGTAGTTGGTGGTTTATGGGTTTCCCCATTGACACATGGATTAATACCATTGGCTCAAGGTTTGAATAATTTCCCTCCCTTTTCCTTGTAGATTCATGCCCCATCTCTTTTGTTGCATTGCATAGCCGGTTGTGGGTTTTTCCATTAAAATTCGTATTTACATGGTGTCTTGTTTACATTGTGCCCATCTCGCACAAGAACCATGGGCATCTATTTTTAATTGCCGATTCATGAAACGCTAAATCAATGGTGGGGCCTTGGCCTTGAGCTCCTCACCATGATTAAATTACAATATTTACATCATTTACGGTTTAATACAAAGGGGGTCAAAATGGGGACATTACATTGAAGACAAACTTTCAGTATGATTTTCAGTGACTAAAATTTTTCTCCCATCATGACCTCCAGAGGCTGGGTAGGTGCCCCCTGCATGATTTGCAGAGGCCAAGTGTTTTCCCCCAGCATGACTTACAGAGGCTGGGTTGTTGACCCCTTGTTTTGGCATCTTCTTCCCATTCTTCCTCCGTCTATTCCTATTAGACTGCTGGTTTTATTTCTACTTTCACCACATGAGGTAGAAGGAGGAGGAGAAGATGTTACTGGCAAGGGAGGTAAAAGGTTTTGATGCTCTTGATTTGAGGTGCTCACAAAATAAGCATCAGGAGCATGCAAGGCATTCGGAGTGGAAAACAACCAAACTGGCAGCCTAATAGTGAATCCAGGAAGATTCAGAGCAGCCATTAAGGGAGCACCAATGTTTCCAATGACTGGAACAACACAAGGATCCCCCGAAACAGGGGTACCTTGATTGGCACTCGCCGGAATGCTAGACATAGTTTCCTGCTCAAATGAACAAGAATTTCTCTAAGGCAAACTAAAAAAAGTAGCACAAAGAGCACACCACTAAAAAAGGTCGTAGGTAAATCAAACCAGGCAAACAGATGCCTTCAAGAGAAGAGTCTGGGATGATGAGGTCCTAGAACAGATCAACGAAGGATGAAGGACAGTTACCCGGGGTCCACAATACAATGACTAAGGGTGCAAGCGCTGGAATCACCCAACCGCCCTCCCAAAGACCTGCAAAGGATTTCCTCCCATGTCTGTCCTAGGTACAATAGATATACCCTCCGTTGTCACCTATGTATGAACCTATGGTCAGATACTAAGGATACCACCACACCGAAAACTCCTAGGGGAACAGTCGTTGGTCGAATCAGAAGGCGTGGGTAGGGTAACTGAGCCCGAAACTCAAAAGAGTCCCCAAACGCGATCCAATCCTGGTATATGCTCGAAACATAAAGTAGGAGGAGTATTCCCAACATTCTGATCTCACAAGACCTACTGCATAGATCCCAGGAAAGCTTTGAATGAAGTGGGTTTACCTGTGATAGTCAAACTACGATTTTTGCGTAATGTGTGATCTTGGGTGGTTTAAGGTGTTTTAAACCCAAGATCCTAACCAAGACTAGTTGGTGTAGTGTAACCTAGAAAAGAAAATGTTACTAGTACATTTTATTAGGGTTCATTTTAAAGGTAACTTGCTTACTCAAAAAGGTAGTGGGTGTGTGAGAGTGGTTATAGTAGAGATATAGTACTGAAAATGAAATATTTACCACCAAACAAATCTTTTCTTTTCAATGCAAGTCTTAAAATTATGGTCTAGAATGCATATGCAAATGCAATTTTTAATCTTTCGAATGCAAAAAAGGTAAAAATAAAGTCTAAATGTACAAAATTAAACTCAAAACCTAAGAATGCAGCTACTCAAACAAATAGGTATGCAAAAGAAAACTTGTTTTTTTTATGCAAAGCACTCTAAAATATTTTAAGCCACTTGCAAGGTACTCTATTCAAAAGATAAATCAAAATTCTTTATGCTTTCCAAAGGTAAGAAACAAAACTGAAACTAACCTACTATCAAAGCAAAGCAAAGAAACTTTCAGGTTCTCTTTATGAAACTATAAAAGCTACCAAATATGACTTTCAAATTTTTATTGATGTAAGCATGCCAACCATTGGGAAAAGAGTACAACAACTACTTTTAGACCCAAACGAAGCAAATGACCTACGGAGAAGTATGGTTTGGTAAAGTCAAGTCTACACATAAACAATGCAAATAAGGTCTTGAACAACAACCAAAACACTTGAGCTTTCACTACAAAAGAAAATTTAACAGCATAAGGGAGGATAAAAAAGCAATCTAAAAGAGAAATTTCACTCAAATAGATACAAACAAGGTCAAGAAGACTCAAGAGGTTTCAAAACCAGTGGAAATGGGGCAAGCAGGTTCAGTTAGACTCAAATTAGGGTACAAAACACCAAACGGGTCCACAACCCCCCAACCTGGGTCAACAAGCCCCAAAACTTTCCAAACAAGCCCAAATTAATCAAAAGAGGTTCAAATCATGAATGTAGGATCAGTACAAAGATGGGAGACCACTTACAGAGGTTTAACACAGACCTAGTGTCACCAGGAACCACAAAAATGTAGCCAGAACCCCCAGATTTGGGTCCACAACCCAAAAACTCAAAAACTTTAAACCCAGATTTTGAGCGCTACTGTGTATGAAGGACACTAGCGCCCAGGGTGCTACTGTACTGCACAAAAGTAGTGTACAGGTTGAAAAAATTGAAAAAATGGGGTTAAAACCCCCCACACCTGGGTCCAGAAGGGTTTGCAAGGGCCGGGAAGGGTCTATAAAAGCCCAGCAGGGTCAAACAAAGCCTACTAACTAATTCTAATCAAGAAATTGAACAAAGACCTTAAAAAAAAACTAAAGAAATGACCTTGGATACCCCTAAGAAGTTAGGCTTTCCACAGCAGAGTCGCCATTCTGTTGTAGGGAAAATGCACCTATAGTTCAGGGGAGAAACTACCAACTTACGGTGATAAATATAGACTTACAAGAATTCTGCAAGTACAACAAATAAATGAAGAGATTAGGGTTTAGAGATGTAGGCACCTCATTCAAAAGGTTGATCCTAGCTTTTCCTCCCTCGCTCTTCAATGCTTATCCAATGTCGCAATGCCCAGACCTGCAAAACAACTTGATACCTTTCTCAAACACATTTGACTACATATATAAGATTGATATCCATGACATAACAAGACATCAAACTACAATTAAACAGTAATCAAATCAGAGACATATGAGAATAGGTCATATTTGGAAAGGAAAGAACGTATGATCTTTATTGATGAATGAAAGCAAGTACATAAAGTTATACCTTCCTTCAAGCTTGGCACTTCATGAAACCTAGATTCAAGGTCTCCTGCTTCTGTTCTCCAAAGATTCCGGCCTCTAATCAACTGTGCTAGAGTTTACCAAAACTGAAGCACAAGAGAGGGGGATGAGGGTCTCCATTCCTCCAGCATAAATTTGTAATTAGGATTAGTCCACTCACATGGCCCTTCTACCCTCCTTATATAGTCAGTGAAGGAGAGGAAAAGAAGTTATAACCAAGTAGGAGATTCCCCAACCAACTTAACTTCCCAAAATTTTGAGATTTTGACCAAAACAAGGGTGTACTCTACTCTACAGTAGACAAAGTAGCGTACATATGGAGTTGAGAGCTACTATTTCACAATGGAGTAGCACTCAGAAGGTTTGAGCACTACTATCGTACACTAGAGTAGGGTACACACGCTACTATCATGCCTGTGTACCAGCGCTCATGTTAAAAAATGGCCAAAAACAAGCTTTTCTGCTCATTTTTAGGAGATGGTTTGGTCTAGAAAAATGTTCCTAAGGGTCATATACATAAAATGGATCAAGAATGAGCTAATTTCAACCATTTTTAGTGTCCCAAATGACTCCTCCATCCACAAATGTCCTATTGTGTGACTGAAACTTGATCTCAAGAAGTGTTGTCATGCGACCAAGGGAAGCAAGTGTCGTCATGGACGGAGATGTGTCATCTCAACCTATAATAGTCCACTAGCACCATCTTTCATTACTGCTCATACTGAGCTCTTTAGGACAGTCACATGTCCACATGCATCCTCTAGATGCTTTCATAGTCCTTGCTTCCAGCAATACCTACACTCAAACATTGAATCAATTCACATGTTTAGTTTATTTTCATATGGTTTATCTCTAAACAAGAGTTTGAGAAATCATAACAAATCATATACACATATATATTTATAAGCAAGAAGATGCAAGATAACCAAATACTTATCTGCATTGGATGTATTCACTTTATTCCACAGGATCCTTGGATTTCCCGTGGGTACAATAATGATTGTTGGGCCAGCACATAGGCTACTCCACTACATCATGTAGTTAATGCCCAACCAATTACTCTCTGGACTTACCAAGAATTTAATAGCACCCAACCAGTTACTCTCTGGCTCTACCAAGAATTTTATAGCCCCCAACCAGTTACTCTTTGGCTCTACCAAGAATTTCATAGAGCCCAACCAGTTACTCTCTAGCTTTACCAAGCATTTATAGCTCTTTCAGGGTCCTTGCTTCCTGCAATGACCAAGGTTTCCAACAAAGAAGCTACAGTGTATCAGCTTAGCTATTAGAAAACTTATACCTGAAATCTTCATTATTCCAAGCAAGAAATAAATGAAAATGAATACTTATCTGTATTGTGAATTTCCTTGCTACTCCACAGGTTTCCTTCTCTACTTTACAAGCCTTGGATCACCTATGGGGTGGATGCTTGGCCAACACACATGCTACTACACAACATCATCCGAATAGGCAATTCCAAGCCAGTACGCCAACTGGGTTTATCAGACATCCCTAAAATCAGTATGCTAATACAATATGCCGACTGGGTTTATCAAGCATTTCAAAGATCAGTATGCTAAGCCAGTATGCCGAATGGGTTTATCAAGCATTTCAAAGATCAGTATGCTAATCCAGTACGGCGACTGGGTTTATCAAGCATACAACGACCATTTCCAAGCCAGTTCTCCGACTGGGTTTGTCAGGAAATGACACCCTTCTCCAATACCTCCACAACATGCAAATAACCAATGCCAGGCCAGTACACTGACTAGGTTTGTCAGGCAACCAATTTAACAACATGCCAAGCCAGTACACTGACTAGGTTTATCAGGAATCCAACAATTCTTCATCCACAAAAGGATGGCACTCCTTCTCCTATGCTAACCAGTAGTTCCATTTAGGAACTCTATAGGTGACTTTCTTGACTGCATGGTAGCATGGCCCCACAATACCCACTCACACTACACAAGGATGATACCCCTTTTCTGTAACACAGCTACGCCTCTCGGGTTAGTCATAAAATGCTCAGGTGTGAAAAGATATGCACTATAATTAGGTTGTTGGAAACCAACAGGTACCAGAAGCGGATTGTTAAGTCCAGTCAGAGGAGGATTAAAAGGAGTATTAAACTCACTAGAAGTGAGATCCTCAATATCAACTATATTAAAAGCTTGTTGATCTGGAGTCTCGGGTTGTGGTTCCTTGGGAATCTCTATTTCACTAGTAGTTTCAAAAGGACTACTGGAGTCTATCCTCTGTCATCTTGGTGGCGGTAGTGGTTCCACTCTAAGTGGGAGAAGGTTTTGCAACCTTCGAGACCTACGAAACTGTTGATCCTCCATAATTATATATAAAAATAAAACCAAGTAAAAACCTAGTGGCCACTAAGCCTAAGGGGAAAACAACACACCACTAAAAAATCCTAAGTATACAAACCAAGAAAACAAGATGCCTTCCGGAGAAGAGTCTGGGATGATGAGGACCCAGAACAGATCAACGAAGGATGAAGAACAGTTACCCGGGGTCCACAATACAATGAATAAGGGTGCAAGCGCTAGAATCACCCAACTGCCCTCCCAAAGACCTGCAAGGGATTTCCTCCCACGTCTGTCCTAGGTACAATAGATATACCCTCCGCTGTCACCTATGTATGATCCTATGGTCAGATACTAAGGCTACCATACATACGAAATATCTTGGGGGGACAATCGTCAGCCTAATCAAAACACGTGGGCAGGGTAGAAAAGCCCGAAGTCTGAATGGACCCCCATACACGAATCGACCTTGGTTTATGGTCAAAAGGAATGTGAGGGAGGTATCCTCAATGATTCCGATCTTCCACGGCCTTGTGCTTAACTCTGGTGTCAATAGAGTTTCCCAGGAATATTTGATATATATGGGTTTACCTATATGACAGTCGCACTACGATTTTTGAGTAATGAAACGAGCTTCGAGTAGTTTAAGGTGTTTTAAGCTCAAAACTCTAGCCTAGACTTGTTGGTGTCATGTGTCCCTAGAAATAAAATCATTTCTAATTGATTTTATTAAGATTCTTTTTAAGGTTACTTTTTAATCAAGGGGTAGTGCGTTGTGTGGTGTGGTTGCAACAGAAAGTAAAGTACATGAAATAAACAACTTTCAAGAACAAAAAGACTTTTTATTTTTCGTTTTATATTCTTTCCAAAATGAAGAGTAAGCAAACCTAAACAAAGATTTATTTTTGTTTTCTTTTCAAATTATGAACAAAGTAAACTATGCTACTCTGCAAAGATCATAAGCCTCACTATTCTAAGATACCAAACTTATTTTTCTTTTTTTGTTATATATGAACGAAAAAGAACTTGAAAGCGGAAGTAAGTAAGACCTATAAAAGATGTGCAAGTATGGAAAAATGATTCTAAAGTTCACAACAATCGAATCAATGATCCGACAAAGACTTGTCCTACAAGTTTTTTCAAAGGAAAAATCTCTTGAACTTGGAAGCAAAGTGTGAAGAAAACAAGGAGGAAAGATGCTTAAAACTGGAAATCAAACTTCAAAGAATTCTCCAAAGAAACAAACCCTAATCAAGAACACTAATCCAAGTAGTAGGTAGGCAAGCGAACTAAAGATGACCTTACTAACATAATGAATCAAAGGTGAAGCAAACTAAAGTACTTCAAACTTATACTAGAAATGACAGCGAGGTCAAGAAATGTCGGGACTCAAAAACTTTGAAAGACACCCCAAAAACTCCAAAAAATGGGTCAAACCCTTAATCAAAGGACGAGACACCCAAAGAGGATACAAGTTTTGCAACAAACAACAAATGTTAAACACAAGGGTTTGTAGGTCTACAACACACTACTAGGGTATGAATGAGCAACTGTGTTCACTAATGAACAAAGCACAGTCTCCAAAAAGAGTCACAAATGAACAAGACACTTCAAAAGCAATCAAGTGACCAAAAGATGACCTAAAGGACTCCAAAGAGGCTAATGAGACTCAACAAAGGATTACAGACCTCAAAGACTAGTCAAGAAGACCAAAAACAAAGTTAGAAACCCACCCAAACAGGCAAAAAACTCAACCCTACTTCAAACAGAGAGCTACAAGAATGTGCCCTACTATGCAGTAGGAAAACTAGCACATTTGGGGATGTGTGCACTACTATGCAGAGGCAAACTGACGCATATGCGCTACTGTATGTACAATATAGTAGTGCACTGGTCTTAAAAAGTCAAAAACTAACTTTGCAGAGGTGTAAAAAGACTGAGTCAAACAAAGGGAAGCGGGTAGGGACAACCTACAGGGCTTCTCAGAAGATTAAGGGGGTTAAGAAGTACTGAAAAGACAACAAGAAGGGTTTCCTAGAGCAGAAAAACAACCTTCCCCAGCGGATTCGCCAGTTTGTTGGCGGGAAATACTACCCTATAGTGAGGAAATAGACACTATCAACTTAAGGGGGTGACAGGTAAACATATTGATGGCATTACATAAGCGTTTATAAAATGAAATAGATTAGACACCTTGAGGACACACCTTGTGAACGAAGTTTGATCTTAGCTTTTGTCCAACCTTGCGCTCGATCCTTCACTCAATATCCCGTCCGATAAACCTGCAACACAAAGACCTTTCTCAGCATATCTTGGCCAATATAATAATGATGGAATTGAAAAGTAATTCAAACATCAAGCATTAACCAACATTGATCCAAACAAATACATAATCCATTAAGCATTTGATTTGGGATGAGAAAGATGTTTCAACCTTTTATTGTCAAAAACATATGAATAATACAAAGTATACCTGACTTTGCAGCATGCTCATGTAACCTGATCCTAGGTTCCTGCTCCTCTCTAACTTCAAAGTTTCTCCAACATAACCACCTTCAATACAAGCTTCTCATATAAGGAGAGTCTCTCTATCGCTCTCATGTCTAACCCCTCTCTTCAATCCCCCTTGTATTTATAAGACAAGGTAGGTAGTTCATATCGAGAGGTGGTTGAAGGGGAAGTTGGGGAAGTTGGGAAACCAACTGTAACTAATCCCAATTCGTCAAATTAATATTTTTTTGATCGTATTTTAAGATGTGTGCGACAATTTCACAGTGGAGTAGCGCCCAACATGCAACTTCAGTGTTTAACAACTAGCGTTTGCCACTTTTTTAATGTTGTGCACTAGTTTACTGAAGTAGAGTAGCGCATACCAAGAGGTGTGCGCTACTATGTAGCTTACAGAGTAGGGCATATGCACTGGTTTTTTTAAGAAGAGTAGCGCCCATGCCAAAATATGATATTTTTTAGGATTTTGTCAGCTTTGCAGAAAGGTGAATCAGGTCAAAGTCTCATCTGAGGTCATCCTGCTCTTCAATCCAAGTTGTCCTTTTATGTGATCGACAACTCAAGGTGATCATGGACGGAGAAGCCCAGTCTGGAATTGCATTGTCATATTGTCTTGTGGTTATTGCAAAGTGTGCAGTCCCAATGTGCGCCATAGCGTAAGAATTAAACGTGAAGTAGGTGTGACTTCGTCCCAGCCAATCGCCATTTGTTGTAGGTATAACAGATCCCATGTTTTCAACAAAACATGGGAGCCCCATAATTTTATATGCAATGGTGATCATTAAATTACATGGTGATTTTGGGGTTTTTCATCATGCTTTTATTGCTTTGTCATGTTTTGATTAAGTGAGTAGTTTTTATTTTTCAAAATGCCTTTAATTTTTGTGTGTTTTTGTGAATTGCGGAAAGCTTTGGTTTTCCTAAAAGTTAATTATTTCTGCAACCCGCAATGCAGATTGCAAGAACACTTTGTAAATAGTTTTTCCTTTTGCATTTCTACAACCCGCAAGCCACAACTGCGGATTGCAAATTGCGGAAAGTGTTTGAATAATAGGTTCGCATCTTGTATTTCTGCAACCCGCAACTTGGAATCACGGATTGTGGATTGCGGAAGAGTTATTACATTCATTAGTGTGGTTTGCGTTTCTGCAACCCGCAATTGTGGATTGCAGATTACAGAAACTTATGTTTTGTTAATACCCAAAGTGGAGATTCCACAACCCGCATCCCGCAATTGTGGATTGTGGAAAGACTGTATATATTGCTAAATAAACCCCACAATTTATCTTCTGCATTCTATATGTTTTAATCTTAACCGTTGATTTGCCTCGATCCTGCGGTTGATTTTGGATTGTTGTTGTTTTGAATAATCATTTCGGTTCTTCGTTTTTCTTCACCATTGTTTTGATTTGCAATCAGATTTTTAAACCGCTATTTTCACTTGCGGCCAAACATGAACTGGTAATCATTAATTCGACTAAATCATAACTGATTAGGTGTTAGGATTTGGCATTAAATCATATGTGAATTAATGCAAATCTTATGTTGTCTTAATCCAAGTTTGTCCACACATGCTGCGTGTTATTTCAATACAGATGCGATAATTGCAAGTTCCAGACCATAAGATTTTAATCATGGCAATTCATTATGCTCAGCCATTTCTGTATCTCTATTGTTTTCTTTTAAATACAGACGTCAACATGAGCAATTTGTTGGTCGTCATATTGCAATAGAAAAGTGTTGTTAGTTAATTTTCAGAAGTTTTCCTTCTAACTATTCCATATTCTGAGCAAGATGCAGAGAATTCACAAATCTTCGGTCAGATTTTGTGAACAGAAAGAACTTCAGCCTCTTCTATACCAAGAACCTGTGTCGCCACCTTTTGACGCAGGTGTTTCGGATGAAAGCAGTGATAGTGAAGAAGAGGACTCTGAGATTCAATCCATGTGCATACATCTCCCTCAAAAGAAGAGAAGGAAGACTACTGAAAAAATAGCTAATCGGGATGATACCATTATCCAGGATTTTATAATAAATGAAGTACTTGTCACTCCACCAATCCTTTTGAAGGAGGAACAAGTGGCCGACTTTTCCATTTTCGAGGACATTGGCGATCATCATGAATCTTCTAAGAAATATCTTTCAGTTGCTTTGTTATTTGTCGCAAGCAGTTAGTGAGTTGTTGTTGTCTTTCACAATTCACTATGGGATATTCCTCCGATTGTATGTAATGTATTCCTTTGGGAATTTCGGGATTTGTTTAGTATTAATCGCTCTTGAAGACGATTTAGAAGTGGAACTTGATTTTGTAATCCTTGTTTTATGGGAACCTTATCCTTTTAACTATTTCGTAATTATTATTTAAAAGGGTAGAACTCTCATAGGGAAGGGGGAGAAAATCATCAGAGAAGCACTGGAGAAGCACTGCTTCACTTGAGATCTTGTAATTTGTTGCCGACTTAATGAATCAAAGTTATTTTCTTTTGCATCTTCTTTGTCTATGCTATCAAATTTCTTTGATGATGTATGATTTCTTCACCTTAAATATTGAATGCATATTGTTTAACTTTTGCAATCATTAATGCATTGATCTATGATTTGGATTTGTCTTAATTCATGGTCTTTGTGTATTTATGTTTTAATTGAATTTGTTTAATTAAAATATTTATCTATTTCTACAAATGATTCACAAAAATTATTAATTCATGTTAATTTTTCAATTAGCATAAGAACTACAGGATAATCTTGCATGCACCTAATCTCTAAACTATCATCGGTTAATTTTCATTGCTTGATTGTATTTTGAAGTAATAAGAAGTGATCCAATTTTACATTTCTGTTAAGTTGGTGGAATGACTTATTAAATTCAAACCAAGTTATCTTGCACATAGTCAAAGCACTCCTTTTAAATTAGATCTGATTCAGTTTAGATTTCCTTTAAGGTAGAGTTGTTCTAGGTTTAGATCCGTCTTAGAGTTAGGACACTTTAATCTTCCTTCATAGGAATATTGATCCTTTCAGGATCAAACCCCAAGAGTGCCAGTGGAGGCCTTTGTATCTGTGGGATTTAACTACACCAAACAGGCTGGGGATATAATTTCTCTTGCGCAGAATCTTTTGAAGCCTTTCAGTCTTTGTTTTCACCCTCTGTTGTTAGCCTTGGAACCCATTCCAGCAACCTGCACATTTGGGGCTTCAACAAAATGGCGCTAGAAGGAGGGCTAAAAGAAAGATATGCCTAAACAGAATACCAATAGACCTCCTCCAGCAATAATACCGATTGTCACCTGTAGTCACACACAGGCATCAACCTCTGCTGAACAACCAGTACAAGATCCAACCCTCATTTCTGCTACCCCTGCGATAAAGTAGGAAACTAGGAGGGCCATTATTTTTTTCATGTCACCCACTAGGGGACCCCTCACACCCGAACAATTACTTAAAGGTTCTTCTTATAGTGTTGCTAGGTGACAACAAAGAATCGCATAAGAGCGTAATCTTGGATTAGCATCAATTCAACATCAGCATAACACCGATCCATAAGTTAATAATTCAGATAATCAAAATTCAGATCACCCAAACCCTGAACAACATAATTCACCTTGCCACAATCTACTTCCCAATTTCAACCTTGATACATTGTTTCGAGGAAACACAACAAGAATAACCAAATGTTGCCACAGGTGGGCCACCACTGACTCCTCCTTCATCTTCATCATCCTCATCTGACGAATCATCACATGGTGAGTCAGACTCGATTTCATCTCTAGAAGACTTACCAATGGAACAAGGTGGAAACAGACCTTGGATGGACTAGGATGTTGTGTTTATTATTGGAGACCAACACAGACTCCCTAAAAATCCTAAAAAGTGGCTCTTTAAGTTTGATCTTGATGAAAAATCACTTGCCCTTGATCATATCAAAACTTTTATGCATACCATAAAAATTAGGAATGTCCTTCATAAAGATGTAGTCTGTAGATTGTTTCCTTACACTTTCCAGGGAAAAGCTTCCACTTGGTACTTTTCCTTGGAATCTAGATCCATCTCTTCATGGGATGATTTCGAAAAAATGTTCATCCATAATTTTGGAGATGACAAGACTCTTGAATACTTGGTTATAGACTTGTCCTCAATGAAAATCAGAGGCAAGGAAAGAGTTAAATATTGCAATTAAAGGTTTTCATATCTGAAAAATAGAATTCCTACCACTATTCTTCCTGCGGAAGAACTGCTGATTGCTTATTATGTTAAAGGATTACCCATTCCCATTTCTATGTGGGTAAAAAGAGCACGGAAATGTAACTTGCAAGAGGCCTTTGCTGAGGCTATTCGGGTTGAGAAAGATATATACTGCCTTAAAGATAACCCTTATTCTTCAGCAGAACAACCTTCTACCTCCAAAAGAAAAGAAAGAAAATACTCCAAAACCCACAGTGCAAAACAAAGACCCATTTGAGATGAATGTCATGAAGACTTTTCTCCAAATATCTCAAATGAAATGGTATACCTTAAGAAAACTAACACAGAAAACCATAACAATAATAGGGGATTCAATAAACAACCTTTTAGAAGAACTTATCAACCTCCCCAAAACCAAGTCCCACCCAATCCTGATAAAGGATTGAACTCTGAAGAAATTATTTCCATCTTTAAGGATTTGTTTTTAGAATCACATAATTCTCCTAATCAGCAATATGAAAACCCACAAGAGAATCAAGATCCTAAACCACTAAATAAAGTAGAAGATCAGCAGATAAACACAATTAGCTTCTCTTTAGAACTTCCCATGGCTGAGGAGGAAGATGAGCCTGAGGTTGTCTTCAATGTCCAACATCCCTATAATACAAGGAGTAAAGGATAGCCAACACAAGAAGCTTCCACTTCAACACCCACATCGAACATAGGTAAAGAACTAGCAGTTAAGGACACTTTAATTGCTGAAATAAAATACATCCTGATTGAGGACTTGAAAAGAGTAAAAGCCAACATTTCTGTCTTTGAACTCCTAAAAATACCTGCAATGAGAGACAATCTACCCAAAATTATGACTGTCAACAAGCCCAGGGAAACTCAGAACAACAATCTTGAGACATACTCTAAACCTGGAAATCAGAAACCAGGTAGCAAGAAAACACCTCCTTTCTTGCTTACTTTTGAAGTTTTCAATAGAAATGTCCATAATTGTATGATAGATTCAGGAGCTTCATCAAACGTAATGCCTCTATCTGTCTATAAAAATTCGAATGCCTCTATGGAGCCCTGCCCTACTCAAATTGTCCAACTTGATAGATCCAAAGTTAGGGTAGTGGGAGAACTAAAGAATGTCTTGTTGACACTATCTGTTGACCCCAGAATCCACTAGATTATGGATATTATTGTGGCTGACATCCCCTAAATGTATGGAATGTGGCTGAGTAGGTATTGGTCAGAGAAGCTCAAAGGCTACTTTGCTACTAACTGGTCTCACTTATGGCTTCCCTATAATGGAAGACCAAACAGAATTAAAATCAGCAGGGAGCCTTATATGAAGCAAATTGTCACAGACTTAAATGATCCTAGTGAGCCTGCTGCATACTTCAGCTCATATGTGGAACATTACAATTTTGATACTTTATTTGGGGATCTACTTGTGGATTTGTCACCAACTGAGAACTTACAAAATCAGTCTCAAATTGTCAATCTTAATTCTATTCCATTCTCAGGTACAGTTGTACATAATGTATACAATGTAAATACTAATTTTAGGATAGACTTGAATGCATGGACTCTATTTTTTTATGGCTCTAGATCTAAAGATGGAGCTGGTGCAGGTTGTGTCTTGATTGATCCAAAAGGAACCAAAACTTAGATTTCCTGCAGACTTGAGTTTGAATGCACCAACAACATAGCTGAGTATGAGGCCTTGGTCCAAGGACTCAGGAAGGCAATTGACTTGGGTGACCAGGTAATTGAATGTTATGGAGATTCTGAGATCATAGTCAAGCAGGTGAGAAACAAAATTTGTTGTTTGTGTCTTCATTTGATTATCTATCAGAAATTGGTAAGGGACTTAACTAATTATTTTTCTGCATTTAACATTAAATCAATCCCCAAATCATAAAATTTTGATGCAGATTTACTAGCTAATACTGCATCCAGGTTGCTTCCACCAAAAGGTTTGTTCCCTGACACTTTTTCAATTGAAATTTTGTACAGGCCTTCTATTCCTGATAATGTGTCTAATTGGAAAGTGCTTGAGGATGACCAACAAATATTAGACTTTCTTACAACCTAGGACATGTTTCAAGATGTGGCAATAGATGAAGCTGAGCATGAGAAGTCTTTGTCTGATCCTTCCAACCTTATCCCTAAATCAGTCATCAACCTGGAGAAATACTACGATCTGCAAGATAATTTCAAGAAAAATACCAACTATAAAACACAGAGTTCATCCCTCAACTATGAGCAAGTCAACCTAGGAATTGAATAGAATCCTCGTTTCATCAATCTAGGGGTTGATTGCGATGCTGAGGAGAAGAGGGCTTTTATCAAATTGCGCAAAGAGTTCAACGATGTCTTTGTATGGACATACGATGATCTCAAAACTTTTGACACCAGTATCATGTACCATAATATACCAATGAAAGTAGAAGTAAAACCTTATCAGCAAAAGTTAAGGAAGATGCATCCTAGTCTAGAACCCTCTGTCAAGAAGGAGCTTGAGAAATTACTGGTAGCACAAATTATATTCCCTGTCATACATACACAGTGGATTGCTAATCTGGTACCTATTCGGAAGAAAAATAGGGAAATCAAACTCTGTGTTGATTTCATAAACTTAAACAGAGCTTCTGAAAAGGACAACTACCATGTTCCTTCAATGGAGTAGATTCTACAGAAAGTAGCAAGGTTTGATATGTTTTCTCTCCTTGATGGATTCTCGGGATATAACCAAGTCCTAGTTTCCCCTGATGATCAACTAAAAATATCTTTTAGGACCCCTTGGGAAACCTTTTCCTATAGACGAATTCCTTTTGGGATGATAAATGCTGGTGCTACCTTTCAGAGAGCTATAGACATAGCTTTTAGGGGATTGATGCACAATTTTGTCGTTGTATATTTAGACGATATTACCATTTTTTCTAAAAAAACAACATGAACATTTGTCTGCTCTGAAACAGGTGTTTGAACGCTGTAGAAGATACAGAATATCGTTGAACCCGAAAAAATCTATATTTGCAGTCACTGAAGGTAAGTTGTTGGGTTTTATTGTTTCGAAAGAAGGAATGATCATTGATCTAGAATGCACAGAAGCCATTGTGAATATTGGTCTACCAGGGTCATGTAAAGCCATGCAATATTTTCTTGGTAAGATTAATTGCGTTCGTATATTTGTTCCGAATTTTTCTCAGATTGTTAAGCCGTTGCAAAAATTGGTTAAAAAATATGCTCATTTTAAATGGTCTGAGGAACAAAGAAATGCCTTTGTTGAAATCCGAAGAGCCATTGCGGAAGCCTCCGCTCTGATGTCTCTAGACTTCAACAAAAAATTTATTCTATACACGTTTTCTACTGACTTCTCCTACGTAGTTGTTCTTACACAGAAAAATGACAATGATGCTAAAATCCCTATTTCAGTCATGAGCTCCACATTCAAAGGAGCAGAAATCAATTACTCCTAGATTGATAAACAAGCTTACACGGTCTATAAATTGGTAAAACATTTTGGGCCATATTTATTGAAATCTCAGACTAAAGTCATTGTTCCTTATGCAACTATTAGAAATGTACCAGTTCAGAAGGAGATAGGTGAAAAGAGAGGTCACTGGATGAAATCTTTGCAAGAATATGATTTTGAGATCAGACCAACAAAGATTGTGAAAGGACAAGGCTTGTGTGTGTTAACCGGTCAATCCAATGATCCTGTACAACAGCGGATTGAGTGGGAACAAGAAGAGAGTACAAAACCAGGTTTTGTTAATGCTATCACAATGCAAACGTCTGAATGGTATGATGACATTAAATTCTTCTTTACCCATGGGTTTTCTCTTGAAACCCTTCTCTTTAAAAAATGCAGACCTTTAAGGTTAAAAGCTACACTGTATCAATTCATAGATGGGGTTTTGTTTAGGAAGAATTATGATAGTGTTTTTCTCAAATGTTTAGAGAAGGAAGAAACTGATAATATTCTTTTGCAATTTCATGCAGGACATGCAGGAGGGCACTTCTCAAGAGAAACCACTGCACATAAGATCCGAAGGGCAGGATACTGCTGGCCTACTTTGTTCAAAGATGCATACTCCTATGTCGGAAGATGTGAAGCATGCCAGAAGTGTGCTAGGAAAATGAAAAAACCTGCCTTTCCTTTGCAGCCAGTAACTGTTCATTTTCCATTTCAACAATGGGGACTGGAGTTTGTTGGACCCATCAACCTTGCTTCCTTGTTGCAGTACAAGTATATCTTGACAGCCATGGACTACTTTACCAGATGGGTAGAGGCAGTTCCCCTCAGACAGTGCAATACAAACCAAGTGATATCCTTCCTTGAAAGCCAAATAGTCACTAGGTTTGGTACCCCTGAATTTCTAGTATTTGACAATGTGTCATATTTTTATTCCATTGATATTACACAATATGCCCCTGAAAAAGGGATAAAGCTGAATTTTTCTGCCAATAATTATCCATAAGGGAATGGGCTAGCAGAGTCTTCCAATAAAAGCTTAATCAACATCTTAAAGAACATAGTTGCTACTCACCATAAAGATTGGCACACCCAGCTATACAATGCTCTTTGCGAAGACCGAGACACCCCAAAGGCAGCCATAGGAAATTCCCCATATTGTTTACTTTACGGCAAGGAGTCCATCTTTCCATCCAACCTCATGATCCCTTCACTAAAGTTGGCACGGTCCATACAAGAGGATGATTCTTCCCCACTCCAGCACATAATTAATATGTTACTCAAGCTAGAATAAGAGAGGGAGAAGTCCAAAAACAAGTTGTATCAACATCAGTAGTTGGTAAAGAGGTGGTTTGATGGGAAGTCCACATCTAACAGGGAATTTACTGTGGGGAACTTGGTGTTAAAGTGGGATAAGAAACAAAAAGATAAAAAATGATTACACCAAGTTCCAACGCTTATGGATAGGACCATTATTTTTACAAAAAATCTTGGTCCTAGTAGTGTCCGGTTGCAGACACTGGAAGGAAACACAGACACCTACCCAGTGAATGAGCAATTGCTCAAAAAGTACTTTGTTTAATTGAGTAGATTCACTTACTGTACATAAAGTGTGGCTTGTTTGCTTTTCTTCTTTCTTGTCATTTGATTTTTCTTTTGTACATTGGTTTTATTTTGAATAATGTCCACACATGTGGCAAAGGCTATTCAACGATGTGTTTCAAAGCTAATTTAGTATGAATTTTCTAGGTTGTAATGTCAGTTTAATGTCACTCAACCTACATCAAAAAATATTTTTCATGAAATCAACAATCAATATTAGCAAAGCCTTGATTGATACCTTCGCACCTTAACCAATATCTTTATGGATGTTTGTTTGGTTAACTGAAGTTGATGAAGCAATTGATTTTTCCTGCCTTATGTTTCATTAGTGAATGGCAGCATATATTCATAGCCTTGTCAGCCTTACCTATTTCAAATCCCACTCTGGATCACCTTGAAAATAATTCACTTTAATAATTATAGATTGCAATATGGGGGGCTTATTGTAAGCCATTCCATTATGTTCATAGATGTTTAAGTGGAATGACATCTCCACATCAAGCCACCAAACTTGGGAGATGACTTTCAGCTACTGCTGGAAGGTGGAAGATCCTATCACAGGTCGGTCCATTCATGATCTGCAAAACATCGGTGAGTAACACTACTATCATATGGTTACCAAGCCATGGTAGTGTCTTGTAATTTATGTACTGATAAATTTTGTTTTCCTTTGTAAGACAGTTTGTTGTATATAAGGACAAAGGGGTATTATTATAAGCCATCCCTACCATGATCATGGGTCTGATTTTGGACAAATTACCACTTATGGCCACCAATCCATGGTAATTGCTTTTAGTGTCAAAAGCTAAAAGACAGGGAGTCTCCTTACCGAGCTAGCTTGTTTAGTTTCCAGATCAGGGTTGTGAATGACATTGCCAACATTTGATCACCAAGTCAGGGAAATGGCCTTGTATCAACAGAAGTCTTGTTTGTATATTTTCATTTCGTTTAAAAAATAATAATAATAATAATAATAATATTTTTTTTGTTAAAAAGGGGAAAATAAAATGTATATATTGTCATTAATGCATTTGTACATAGATAAATAATTAATAAACTCGAGGTGATTCAAGATTTGGTAACCCATAATGGCTCTAAGATTGCTCTAAGACTCATCACAAACTGTCTTCCTACGACTGCATACTGGTAAAGGATTCTTGTTTGCTTCTAAGACTGCCTTCTCATATGAACATCATCATTAAATGGTTTTGGATGGGGATATATCAATCATATGACTAACTCTGTTATTTTGATTGTGTTTCATTTGAGTATTTTATGAATTATAGGTTGAAATATCAATTTGTTGACATGTCTTACTTGTAACTACAGATTTTATTTGCAGAGATAACTGATTCATACCAGCCAGTCGCCATTTGTTGTAGGTACAACATATCCCATGTTTTCAACAAAACATGGGAGCCCTAGAATTTTATATGCAAAGGTGATGATTAAATTACATGGTCATTTTGGGGTTTTTCATCATGATTTTATTGCTTTGTCATGTTTTGATTAAGTGAGTAGTTTTCCTCTTTCAAAATGCCTTTCATTTTTGTGTGTTTTTGTGAATTGCAAAAAGCTTTGCTTTTCCCAAAAGTTAATTATTTCCTTAACCCGCAATGCGGATTGCAGAAGCTTGGTTTGTCAGCTTTGAAATGTTTTCGTTCTGCAACCCGCAATGCGGATTGTGGAAACACTTTGTAAATAGTTTTGAGTGTTTCATTTCCGCAACCCGCAAGCCACAACTGTGGATTGTGGATTGTGAAAAGTGTTTGAATAATAAGTTCGTGTCTTGTATTTCTGCAACCCGCAATCGCGGATTGCAAATTGCAGAAGAGTTATTCCATTCATTAGTGTGGTTTGTGTTTCCGCAACCCACAACCCGCAATTGTGGATTATGGAAACTTTTGTTTTGTTAATACCTAGAGTGGAGATTCCACAACCCGCATCCCCGACCACTTATACTATGAAACGAGAACTCGACACGGTTCTTGTTTTTCTCTCTCCTAATTTTAGTAGCTATTTTTACCTCCGTTTCAAAAAGGGTTGATACCAGTATCACACATTTTCATTTTAAGGCATTTTTTAAGGCTAGAGTTGAAAAGTGGTGCTACTGATATCATTCGTTCTTTTTTCGGGGCTAAATTTACAACTATTTTGAAAACCTGTTAACTGTCCTTGTAAGCAAAACCAAAATTAACCTCTAAATCGAAAGTTGGGTTACAAAGTGGGTTTTTAATTTTTTTTTAAAGTAAAAAAAATGAAAAAACCATACAAATTGTGAAAAAAATTAAAAAAAAACTAAAAAACACAAAAAAAAAACATAACAAAATGTTTAAAAAATTTCAAGAAAAAAAACACAAATGATAAAATAAATTAAAATTTGAAAAAACTAAAAAATATTTAAAAACAAAAAAAAAACAAAACTAACAAGCCACTTCAAAAAATAATAATAATAAAAAACACAAAAAATAAAATTAATAAAACGAAAAAAACACCAAAAACACAAAAAAACCCACCAAAAACACACAAAACAAACAACAAAAACATGAAACAAACAAACAAAAAACGGACCAAAAGAGTGGGTCAGAGTGGTCGCGTGATTCCCAGCATCGTGCCACCACTCTCCACCACCACTTCTGCCACCTCCACCACCTCTCTGCCCCTTGTCCCTCTATCTCGTCACTATTATCCCTCCATCCTCCGCCCCCTCATTATCCCTCTGCCGCCCTGCTCCTTATCCCTCTGCCCCCCCCTTACTCGACCACTCCACATAAAATTTTAACCAAAGTTTTTTTTATAATATATATATATATATATATATATATATATATATATATATATATTTTATTTGATTTGTATTTTTTTAATTTGGTTTGGTTTTTAATTTTCGTTTTTAAATTTTGTTTTTTTATATAGTTTTGTTTAAATTTTGTTTTTCTTAAATAGATTTTTTTAAATTTTATTTTCTATTAGATTTGTATTTTTTAATATTTTGTTTGGTTTTTAATTTTATTTTTTTTATAAATTTTGTTTTTTATATATAGATTTTTTTTTAATTTTGTTTTTTTTATTATATTTGTACTTTGTAATAGTTTGTTTGGTTTTTTTTTTTTTTTTAAAGGTGTTTTTGGTTTTTTTGGGGGGGCATTGGGGGTGGGTTCTATATTTTAATTGTGTTTTATTGTCTATTTCCTTGTATTTTCTTTTTTTTTTTAATTTTGTTTTTCTTCATATTCATTTTTTTTCCAAATATGGTTTTTCTAGATTTTATTAGAGGTTTATTTTTTTATTTTTAGGAAATGGTTTCGAAACGGTGTAATTACAATGGAAGAGGAAAAAGAGGTGACATTGCTAGCACCTCTTTTGGATTTGGGGCTTGATTTTGGTATTTTCATTGCAACGATACTAGTTGTTTATGCCACAATGTCATAAACGTTGTAATTTTAGGGTTTCGATTGCAACGACACCGCCGCTTGGGTTACCAAAAAGTTGTAATTTTAACCTCGAAACAAAATGGGTTGATACCAGTATTATCACTTTTTGTTTTGGGGTTTTTTTTTTGTGTTTTTGACGTTAAAAAGTGATTTTTTATGGCTAGAGTTCTCGTTCATAGTATATAGTTATCGCTTCATAGTATAAGTGGCCGCAATTGCGGAAAGATTGTATATATTGCTAAATAAGCCCTGCATTTTTTCTTCCGCATTCTGTATGTTTTAATCTTAACCATTGATTTTTGAGCCCACACAGGTGTGGCTCATTGGTGTTTCGCTTGATATGAAGTCACATGTTGTAAAGAGAGGTCATGAGTTTAAATCACACCCGGCTGTACCTGTGTCCCATGCTTGCGGGGTGTGTGGGGCACCTAGGGTTATAATGGTAGTGAGGATTGATCCCTGGACCCTGTGTCATGCAAGTGTCAGCCCAGTCTCAAGTTGTCGATTCCTCTAGTCATAAAAAAAAAATCTTAACCACTGATTTGCCTCGATCCTGCAGTTGATATTGGATTGTTGTTGTTTTGAACAATCATTTCGGTTCTCTGTTTTTATTCACCATTGTTTTTATTTATAATCAAATTTGTAAACCGCGATTTTCACCTGCGGCCAAACATGAACTGGTAATCATTGATTCAACTAAATCATAACTGATCGGGTGTTAGGATTTGACATTAAATCATATGTGAGTTAATGCAAATCTTATTCTATCTTAATCCAAGTTTCTCGACACATGCTGCGTGTTATTTCAATACAGATGTGATAATTGCAAGTTCCGGACCATAAGATTTTATCATGGCAATTCATTACGCTTAGCCATTTCTGGAGTCTTTATTGTTTTCTTTTAAATACAGACATCAACATGGGAAATTTTTTGGTCATCATATTGCAAGAGAAAAGTCTTGTTAGTTGATTTTCAGAAGTTTTCCTTCTAATTGTTCCATATTGTGAGCAAGATGCAGAGAATTCACATATCTCTAGTCAGATTTTGTGAATAGGAAGAACTTCAGACTCTTCTATACCAAGAACCTGTGTCGCCACCTTTTGACGCAAGTGTTCCAGATGAAAGCAGTGATAGTGAAGAAGAGGACTCTCAGATTCAATCCATGTTCATATGGCTCCTTCAGAAGAAGAGAAGGAAGACCACTAAAAAACTAGTTGATTGGGATGATACCATTATCCAAGATTTTATAATCAATGAAGTACTTGTCACTCCACCAATCCCTTTGAAGGAGGAACAAGTGGCCGACTTTTCTATTATCGAGGACATTGGTGATCATCATGAATCTTCTAAGAAAGATCTTTCAGTTCCTTTGTTATTTGTCGCGGGTAGTTAGTGAGTTGTTGTTGTCTTTCACAATTCACTGTGAGATATTCCTCCAATTGTATGTAAAGTATTCCTTTGGGAATTTCGGGAGTTGTTTAGTATAAATCGCTCTTGAAGATGATTTAGAAGTGGAACTTGATTTTGTAATCCCTATTTTATGGGAACCTTATCCTTTTAACTATTTTGTAATTATTATTTAAAAGGGTAGAACTCTCATAGGGAAGGGTGAGAAAATCATCAGAGAAGGACTAGAGAAACGTTGCTTCACTTGAGATCTTGTAATTTGTTGCAGACTTAATGAATCAAAGTTAGTTTATTTTGCATCTTGTTTGTCTATGTTATCAAATTTATTTGATGATGTCTGATTTCTTCACCTTAAATATTGAATGCATACTGTTTAAATTTTGCAATCATTAATGCAATTATATATGATTTGGATTTGTCTTAATTCATGGTCTTTGTGTATTTATATTTTAATTGAATTTGTTTAATTAAAATATTTATCTATTTCTGCAAATGATTCACATAAATTATTAATTAATGTTAATTTTTCAATTAGCAACATAAATTATTAATTAATGTTAATTTTTCAATTAGCATAAAAACTACAAGATAATATTGCATGCACCTAATCTCTAAACTATCATCGGTTAATTTTCATTGCTTGATTGTATTTTGAAGTAATAAGAAGTGAGCCAATTTTACATTTATGTTAAGTTGGTGGAATGCCTTATTAAATTCAAACCAAGTTATCATGCACATAGTCAAAGCACTTCTTTTAAATTAGATTTGATTCAGTTTAGATTTCCTTTAAGGTAGAGTTATTCTAGGTTTAGATATATCTTAGAGTTAGGACACTTTGATCTTCCTTCATAGGAAGATTGATCCTTTCAGGATCAAACCCCATAAGTGCCAGCGAAGGCCTTTGTATCTGTGGGAGTTAACTACACCAAACAGGCTGGGGATAGAATTTCTCTTGCGCAGAGTCTTTTGAAGCCTTTCAGTCTGGGTTTTCACCCTCTATTGTTAGCCTTGGAACCCATTCCAACAACCTACACATCCGGGGATTCAACACCCCCATATAGATTCGCCTTGGGTGAGACCTCAGTATGTTCGCAGATTGTTTCCGAAAGGGCCGGTGAAGAAGGGTTTTGTTGGACCACAGCTGTGCCGAACCCAGGTCAGTAAGAGAAAGTTAAAGAATGAGGTTGTAGACCAACAGTACACAACCAATGAGATTCATGAAAGTAGGTAAGGTTGGATTCTTAAGCTAAGGTTGGCTTCTTAGGTATCAAGAACAATGTTCATCAGATTCATGACAATTTAATTCTCTGCAACATTCCCAATGATGCGCTTATTGTTGGTGAAATAAACATAAGAAGAAATGATTATGTTTCCCTTGCATCAGTTTGATCCTCAAACACATGGCATCTTGTGAGATATGTCAAGTTTGATATCTGCGACCAATTATTTCCACGTCCTTCTTTGTCATTAAAACATTCAGTTTGGACATTCTACCTCGATGCTCCTCTTGTGTGCTTTCCATCATTGTTCTTTGATGCTTTTGGACAAAAATTGGTAAGGGTAATTTGGAATTTTCAAATGAAATCAAAGATTAATAGGTCAGATCCTATCCATCAAAGGACAAGAGCTCATGAAAACATGCAATATTTCACCAAATTGATAGTGTGAGGCCATGGGCTAATTTGACAAAGTTTGGCATGAGGAATTGAGGCTTTACCGAAATTTCAAAAATTTTGGGCGGAGTTGATTTTGGTACTAACACCATGTTGATGCCCAAAAAATCCTAGCATCGACAGTAGGGATTCTCCCCAATGAATAATACCAATTAGATCACTCACTGTTTGGTATGGGGAATCCGTCTAGTTAATGTTCCGACTACCATAGGTGTGTATGTTTAATTTATGTACTGATTGCGTCCTGACCCACCGTTTATATTTTATGTTTAAGGGTATGAATATGCAAGTGCTTCTAATCTAACTAATGCATTTAACCTAAAATTGACAAGCAGAAGCCACACAAGTGATGCGTAGGTTCTTACCTCCTGTCTTATCACTTCTACCTTATCAATTAGCTAACTCTATTCTAAACTAACTAACCTATCCTTACAAGGAGCAAGTTTAAATAAGAGTAATAATCTGAAAATGCTAATATAAACCCAACACATAGTTATTAAGATAAAGTATACACATTCTCAACAGAAAATTACCAAATATAGCTTTGATTTTAATTAACACAATTTATTACTCTGTTGACACATAGATATTTGCATAGATAAAGACATCGTTCACCATCATTGAAATAGTTCAACAAAATCAGAAATATCTCACGGCATGAACATAAACATAAGAAGAAATAGTTCTTCTCTGTCATCCACAACTTCCCACGCAAAATTAGTGCAAGCTTTTCCCAACGAACTGTTGAAATATTGTAACTTCAAAGAATATTATATTTGTATATTATTTATTCCGGAGATGTTCCATACCTCCGATGTGATTATACTATAAATCCGGAGATGTTTATTCCTCCGATTTGGTTGTGGTAACTAGGGTTATTAGACCCACCATGTGGGGGTCGGCCCAGTCAGTTATAATGGGGTATTTAACCTAATGGTTAAATACGAGTCTACATGTACTTGTGTAAAATACATATCAGAGTAGTGTATAAATAGAGGAGGTGTGTTCCTCATTATACACACACACTCACTTGAGGATAGCGCACTTGTGGAGGAGAGGTCTGCTATTGTGGAGGAGGAGATCATGTCTCAGGGTTTCATCTTTGTATATTGCTGGTCATCTATATTGAGGAAGCTTTGTTGGGTTTTCTACCCCATGAGGGTTTCCCAGGATAAATCTCTGTCTCTTGTGTTTATGCTGTGCTTGTTATTTCTTCAGTGATCCTGTATATGCTATTATTGTGAAATGGAATGTAATGCTGATATTTTCTGTCTTAGCATATTAAATCTTAACATGGTATCAGAGCTAACCTGAAGGAAGACAAGGTATGGCACTAACGACACTTCCTTTACTTACGACAATTTGAAGGTTAGGGTTTTACATAGCAAAAACCAGTCATCGTAGAACTTTCGATATAAATCCGTTTTGGAGAAGTTTTCGGATCTGAAATTGTTACAGGACGAAGATTAAATCTCCAGGTACCTTGTGTCCAAAGGAAAACCTCTAATTCGTTGTAGTTTGTGATTTATGATCAGTACAAGTTAGGGTTTCTGCCTCTTCCAGATCTCAGTCAAAATCAGGTGACCTTGGGAAAAAGGTCATATCTTGGGCTAGGAAGCTCCAAATGAAATTTCGTAAAAAGTGACAGGTAGTACACAGTCTGTAATATCTCAGAAAACTTTTTCAGAGGCCGAAGTTGAACCAGTGACACGTGGTACTCCGTACAAGTTCGCTCTCCTGTATTATCCCATAAACAGGTCATGTTGCGACACTTGGCATAACGCTCTCTCAGAGAGTCCAATTGAGGTCAGATCTGTCAGGATGGAAAGATAACAGGTAGAGATATCTCAGGAAACTTTTTCAGAGGCCGAAGGTGAACCAGTGACACGTGGAAGGCCGTACAAGTTCGCTCTCCTGTTTTATCCCATAAACAGGTCACGTTGCGACACTTGGCATAACTCTCTCTCAGAAAACCCAATTGAGGTCAGACCTATCAAGATGGAAAGATGACAGGTCAGGCTACTGCAAAAAAAGGGTTTCAGACCCTGTGGAGCAAAAATTTAAAAGTTATAGTAGAAACAATCAGGTGCATATTTCTGTCAAAACAGAATTATTTTTGGAGCACCTTTATTCATGGCTTCCGGAATTTAGGGTTTCGGAGAAAGTTAGAATTTTTGGAATCGAAGTCCACGGCTGAATGCTACTCAGAAAAATCGAAATTTAGAGACCAAGATCGAATTTTTTGGTTGGGTGGAAGACCGGGCTTGATCAAACCCCAGTTCGGGATTTTGATCGGAAAGATGGAAAATTAGGGTTTCAGCAAAAGTTGGAATTTTTGAAGTCTGTAACCACGGCTGGAAAATCCTAAGAAAAATAAGAGTTTAGAGCCTTGGATTAAACCTTTTGCTTGGGCAGAAGGGTGGGCTTCATCAAACCCTAGTTCGGGATCATGTCCAGAAGATCCAGAAGTTTCAAAGGCAATTTTGAGGGGTCAAATTTTGGAAATTCCAAAATTGAAGTATGCTAGTTTGATCAGCTCAGCAAGACATATTCTTTCATCCATTTAGAAGTGTGAAAGTCAAAGATTGAATTTTTAGGGTTTCTCTAGAAAACCGTAATCAAGCTCCAGATCAAGTTTCAGGGGGAGTTGAGGCTAAGGCCTTACATAAGAAGACTACAAGAAGTCTCGACATGTATGACTTAAGGAGGCCCAGGTATGTCTTGAAATCTAATTCTTGATTAAGTTCATGATGTGTTTGTCTTCATATTATTTATTAGTACAATCTTGATTAATGTTAGAATTGTCTTATCACCCTAGTAATAGTATGAATGCATGTGAATGATCAAATACATTCTTTGATTAGGGCTATATGATTGTACTAATGCATTATGATGTTGTGTGAGGTTGATGTTGTCTGCTAACAAGATACAGGTACATCACAAAAGATAAATCAGGTTCCATGACCATGAAAACATGAAAACAAAGACTCATCCATAATCTTTGTTCTACTTATGAGGTATGTATGACTTTGTTATATTATGCTTAACCTATGAGACATGCAGGTTCTACCTCAGGATCTCTAAATCATTGAAGAGATTGTTTAGGTATGTTGTACATAACTAAGTAGGTATACTAATCCAGGTATGTTTCCCTTGAATCTTACCTTGTGTTAGGATCCCTCATATAAGTATACTTGGTATGATTGGTTATGCTTATTCATAAAGTTAGTAATCAAGGGATTATGCATATTATATCTTTTATCTTGATTGATGATATGCATGAGTAAAAGAAGACTTCCCTGAAATCTTGAATACTAATGTTTATTAACTATAATCATGACTATACATTTTCAATATTATTTAGTACTATAATGTTTTGATGGCATTTAGAATATACTAATGAGTGTATGTTTGTGTATGAGATCATGAGGATGACTCTTGAGCATGCACAGTGGTACAGAATGAATAGAAGTTCAAAAGACATACAGAAGATCAAGCGGGAGGCAGCCACACAAACATAAAAGATAAGTATTTGAGTTGCTATTTGAAATAGTAATGATATTGCCTGTAATAGGTTGTATGCATATTTGTATTCCTAGAATATATAATGCTGAGTGTAAACATTCATAGAGCATTGAACAGTATACAACTAATGTGCATATGTTTGGTAAGTTGGACAAACATTCCATTGTTGCTTGTCTAGAATGAAACCTCTTTGCTGACATGCCGAGAGCTGTGCACACTCTCGATAGTATGTTCTGGTAGAGATGGAAGGCATCTAGATAGCCACTGTATGCATACAGGATATGGGAAAGTGTTGTGCCAAAGTATTGGTCAAATTAGTTGCATAACTATATAAATGATATCTGTATGCATAATAGGTTACCATGTAAATATGATTTGATGGTTATGAAGTATTACTAATCCTGTACTTAATTTTGATTTGTAGGAAAGATCATGATGGATGATGAACACTGAACAAGCGATGGATGTTCAACAAAA
Source organism: Larix kaempferi (assembly GCA_027924585.1). Lineage (NCBI taxonomy): Eukaryota > Viridiplantae > Streptophyta > Pinopsida > Pinales > Pinaceae > Larix > Larix kaempferi. Next base: position 44,499,676 of record BSBM01000510.1, read on the forward strand.
GATTTACAAATCAAACACACTATAGAAGGCTTGTTGCTAGAAGATTATCTTAGAAAGAGGAAGAAAATCATGATGAGATGTTTTGCTCCAAGTGAATAGATAAAGACCATTCTCTTAATGGTGCAATTAAAGAAGAAGTGTGAATCAGGTTCTGTATGGGTATCCAGGATCGATAATAAATTGATGAGCTTAATGATCACCATGGGTGATGTGGATCTCAACCTTTGCTACAAGGTTGAATATGGTTTCTATACACAAATGACATGGATGCAAGAAGGAACTCACCACAGAGTTTGAATGATATTAAGGCTCATATCAGTAGACCCATCTAACGAGAGATGGCATAGATAGATGGCTGCAGAAATGAAAATGAAAGATCTCATATTGATGCATTACTTCCTAGGTCTGGAAGTATGGCAAGGATCAGAAGGAATATTTCTCAACTAGGGAAAGTATGCCGAGAAATATTAAAAGGACTTGAGGTGTTGGAATGACCACACTTATGGATTCCAAACTGAAGAGTTAATGGATATAACTCTGTACAGTCAAATTATTGGGTGATTGATGTATCTAACATATACTAGGTTAGATATATGCTTTGTTGTGAACACCTTGAGTCAGTATCTAGTGGAAACTAGATGTGTTCACATGATAGTTGCAAAGCATGTGATGAGGCACCTAAAGGATAGGATAGACATTGATCTATGCTATCTTGGAGATCATGACTTCAGATGGCTACTCAGATGCTGATTGGGCAAAAAGTGTATCAAACAGGAAGAACACATCAAGAGGATGTTATTGTCTGGGATTAACCATGATCTCATGGTTTAGCTGGAAGCAGTCTAGTGTGGCTCTCAGCACAAGCAGAATATATGGCTGCTTGCTCTGCTAGTTGTGAAGAAGTTTGGCTTCAGGGTTGTTTGACTTAGAGATAGAACCAACTGTGATCCTATGTGACAAATAGAGTTGTATCAAGATGACATAGAATCTAGTGTTCCATGATAAGTCAAAGAACATAGGGATCTAACAAGATATGACGCAGAAAGGAACTATAAAGTTTGAATTTGTAACAGGTTGCTGATGTACTAACCAAACCTCTGTCTCGAGTGAAATTTGAATACTTCTGAGACAATCTTGGTGTAGCTCAAAAGGACCCTCCTCGAAAGGGGGAGTAGTATAGTCACTGATGATGAGATTGTCTCATCGAACAACAAGGTCGATGATGAGGTAACCTGTTCTCTACACCTAGATACTTAGAAATATTTAGATTTAGGACGCTTATACTTAGAATACTTAGTTTTACTTATACATGCTTTTGATGTTAAGAATACATGCTTTTGATGATAGATGTATTGATGAGAATACATGTGGGGATTGTATCATCCTTGAACACATGTTCTAAAGTGAGCCGTAGACGTATGGTCTCCGAAAATGAAGTCCTTAGTGGATAGGTAGGGATTGTATCATCCCTGGACTTCGGTCCCTGAATAGATCCGTAGACGTATGGTCTCCGAAAATGAAGTCCTTAGTGGACAGGTAGGGATTGTATCATCCCTGGACTTTGGTCCCTGAATAGATCCGTAGACGTATGGTCTCCGAAAATGAATTCCTTAGTGGACAGGTAGGGATTGTATCATCCCTGGACTTCGGTCCCTGAATAGATCCGTAGACATGAGGTCTCCGAGAATGAAGTCCTTAGTGGACAGTTGAGGGGATTGGATCATCCCTGGACTTTCAGTCCTAAAGAGAGCCGTAGACATGAGGTCTCCGAGAATGAAGTCCTCAGTGGACAGTTGAGGGGATTGGATCATCCCTGGACTTTCAGTCCTAAAGAGAGCCATAGACGTGAGGTCTCCGAGAATGAAGTCCTTAGTGGACAGTTGAGGGGATTGGATCATCCCTGGACTTTCAGTCCTAAAGAGAGCCGTAGATGTGAGGTCTCCGAGAATGAAGTCCTTAGTGGACAGTTGAGGGGATTGGATCATCCCTGGACTTTCAGTCCTAAGGAGAGCCGTAGACGTGAGGTCTCCGAGAATGAAGTCCTTAGAGGACAGTTGAGGGGATTGGATCATCCCTGGACTTTCAGTCCTAAAGAGAGCCGTAGACGTGAGGTCTCCGAGAATGAAGTCCTTAGAGGACAGTTGAGGGGATTGGATCATCCCTGGACTTTCAGTCCTAAAGAGAGCCGTAGACGTGAGGTCTCCGAGAATAAAATGATGGGGATTGCATCATCCCGGAACCACTAAGTTCAAAATGTACGTGATGGGGATTGTATCATCCCCGGACTTAGGTCCCTGAATTGATCCGTAGACGTGAGGTCTCCGAGAAGTGGGGATTGTATCATCCCCGGACTTAGGTCCCTGAATTGATCCGTAGACGTGAGGTCTCCGAGAAGTGGGGATTGTATCATCCCCGGACTGCGGTCCCTGAATTGATCCGTAGACGTGAGGTCCCCGAGAAGTGGGGATTGTATCATCCCCGGACTTAGGTCCCTAAATTGATCCGTAGACGTGAGGTCTCCGAGAAGTGGGGATTGTATCATCCCCGGACTTAGGTCCCTGAATTGATCCGTAGACGTGAGGTCTCCGAGAAGTGGGGATTGTATCATCCCCGGACTGCGGTCCCTGAATTGATCCGTAGACGTGAGGTCTCCGAGAAGTGGGGATTGTATCATCCCCGGACTTAGGTCCCTGAATTGATCCGTAGACGTATGGTCTCCGAGAAAGTGATTTTTTTTTTATGTGGTTACTTGTATCGGTAGGATACTTGTATTGATGATGTGGTTACTTGTATCGGTAGGATACTTGTATTGATGATGTGGTTACTTGTATCGGTAGGATACTTGTATTGATGATGTGGTTACTTGTATCGGTAGGATACTTGTATTGATGATGTGGTTACTTGTATCGGTAGGATACTTGTATTGATGATATGGTTACTTGTATCGGTAGGATACTTGTATTGATGATGTGGCTACTTGTATCGGTAGGATACTCGTATTGTTGATATGGTCACTTGTATTGGCATGAATACTTGTACTGCTGATGATCGTATGATGACGATACTGATGATCGTGTGATGACGATGTTGATGATCATGAGATGACAATGCTGATGATCGTATGATGACGATGCTGATGATCGTGTGATGACGATGCTGATGATCGTGAGATGACGATACTGATGATCATGTAATGACGATACTGATGATCGTGTGATGACGATGCTGATGATTGTGTGATGACGATGCTGATGATCGTGTGATGACGATGCTGATGGTCGTGTGATGACGATGCTGATGATCATGAGATGACGATGCTGATGATCATGTGATGGCGATGCTGATGATCGTGTGATGATGATGCTGATGATCGTGTGATGATGATGTTGATGATCGTGTGATGACGATGCTGATGATCGTGTGATGACGATGCTGATGATCGTGAGATGACAATGCTGATGATCATGTGATGACGATGCTGATGATCGTGTGATGATGATGCTGATGATCGTGAGATGATGATGATGATGATCATGTATCGTGAGGATCCAGATAATGATATTGTTGTAGCTGTTCAAGTGCTACAGAAGATAAAGACTCAATACTGAAGATGTCGATGTTCCAGTATTGAAGATGTTCCAGTAACTGCTTGAGTTACTAATGATGTTGAGAAAGCTTCCAATGATTTATAGATGTATCATGTATGATGTTGATGACTCCTTGCTCGTGCAGATACTGTTATAATATCCTTCTCGTTAAGGGGGAGTGTTGAAATATTGTAACTTCAAAGAATATTATATTTGTATATTATTTATTCCGGAGATGTTCCATACCTCCGATGTGATTATACTATAAATCCGGAGATGTTTATTCCTCCGATTTGGTTGTGGTAACTAGGGTTATTAGACCCACCATGTGGGGGTCGGCCCAGTCAGTTATAATGGGGTATTTAACCTAATGGTTAAATACGAGCCTACATGTACTTGTGTAAAATACATATCAGAGTAGTGTATAAATAGAGGAGGTGTGTTCCTCATTATACACACACACTCACTTGAGGATAGCGCACTTGTGGAGGAGAGGTCTGCTATTGTGGAGGAGGAGATCATGTCTCAGGGTTTCATCTTTGTATATTGTTGGTCATCTATATTGAGGAAGCTTTGCTGGGTTTTCTACCCCATGAGGGTTTCCCAGGATAAATCTCTGTCTCTTGTGTTTATGCTGTGCTTGTTATTTCTTCAGTGATCCTGTATATGCTATTATTGTGAAATGGAATGTAATGCTGCTATTTTCTGTCTTAGCATATTAAATCTTAACACGAACAGGTCTTTCCTCATTAGTAGAAAAATAGTTCTCTTACAAAATGTATCATGTCTCTAATTCACTAGAAAAATTCCTCCTCTAGTACCCTTTCCCCATATTTATATTACAAGAGAATTTGTCTTGAATGACTGATCATTTCAGCTCCCTCTGCATCCTTTGGTTTGCCAGATTTGGCTTCTATGGCTACCATTTATTTTGCATGTAGTGTTTCTGCTCCCTCTGCATTATGACTGATCATTTCAACTCCCTCTGCATCCTTTGTATTCCGTGATTTTTCTTTTGTGCCTACCGCCCCTTCTGTTCGCATCCTTTTAGCTTCCTTTGCGTCCTGGGAAACAACAAGATCAATGCGTCATAATAATTTACAATAAATACATAAGAACAATTCATTGCTAAATGAAGTAATAATGAACATAATCAAATCCCATAGGTATGATGTATTAATATCATTTACAAAACAGAGGATTTATCCTTCCACAATCTAGTTTTAGTGTGAAAATTATAATGAACGCAAAGGCGAATGGTCAGAAAAAACCCCAAAAAGTTGGCCAAAAATCACCTTTCCAAAATCCGCAATCCGCAATGCAGGCCTGCGGGAGTGCAGGAGTGCGAAATGGCGGTGACCAATTTTCAACGTTCACAACGTCCATCCGCAATTGTAATACCCCAATTTTGACCCTTATGAAATATTGGCTTTTAATGAAAATATTGTATACATGCGATGTATGTTTCCCTCGCGTGGAGCTCAAGGCCAAGGCCCCGCTAGTGTATGTTCGGATTTTATTTAAAATGGACCAGCATTTGATATTTTATTACCCATGTGCTATTAAGCCATGGAATATTGTAAATGGATGTAAATATTCATATTTCAATAAAATACCAAAACTGGCTATGGAAGCAACGAATGAGAATGGGCCATGTGTATTCCACTAGGGAGTGGTGAAGGGGTTGTGGGGATGAACCATATGCTACCAAATGTAATTTTGAGAACCCATTTGACTTTCATTGCTAACATTTAATTCTGTTGTAAGGAATTTGTTTAAGAATTTAATCCATGGCTTCAATGGAGCATGGGAAGCCGAGAAATTCGTATGGCAGGTATGGGCTCTATTTTTCTTGTACCACAAGTCACTCTACCTCATGGGAATCGGTTCTTCTTCATTCCCATTCCATTGTTGAACATCCCAACATGATTTTTCATCCATTTTCGAATGCCCAGCAATGAGAAAAACCAGAAATCGCAACTGTGCAAGATCCCACGCTTTGAAGAGCCATAAACGCCCATAATTTGGTATTGACAGTAAAATCCAATGGGGGATCCATAGATATGAACCTTGGGGCGAATTAGAGAGTATTAGATACCCTGAAGTCCTGTTGTTGCAGCAACACCCCCCCAAAATTTTGTACATATTGGGGCCCCTCCTTTAAACTTTTTTAGAAAGGCTACCTTAAGGGTCATTCCCAACTTTTATCTTTGTTTTTTAACAAAAAAATCTTGCCATGAAAAAACTCCAAGTCTGCCAGAAAATCTTGTTTCTCAAACATAAATTTTTCATGAAGTCTCCATGGAAGTCGCAGAACGATTTGCTAAAACCCCACAGTGGCGGAAGCCTTTTGTTTAAACTCCCGCAAAAGGACTTAGAAACTTTCGTTGAATAAATTGCGGAGAGATTCGGGTTGTTCTCCCGAAACGGCGGAAACCATTCGCCTAAGCTTGACGAAAAAGAATTAGAAAAAAAAAAACTTTTGATTTTTTGCGGGAGCTTCTGATGAATTCCTCCCGAAACGGTGGAGGAATTCAACGAAGCCTACCGAAACTAAGGAAGCCATTCACATAAAACTCCCGAAAAGGACTTAGATTTTTTGAAAGTTGCGGAACGCGCCAAGGAAACTATGCGGAATCATTCATCTTTTGTTCCCGAAACCACGGAAGCTTTCGGGCTATCCTTCTGAAACGGTGGAAGCCAATCACATAAGCCGCTCGGAAAAGGCCTTCGAAATAATTATGGGAAAGTTGCGGAAACACTCGTTTTTTCCTCCCGAAACGACGGGCGCCATTCGCCAAGTCTCCCCAAAATTTTGAAAAGGAACTTAGAATTTTTCTTTGAAATTGCGGAATCCCTTTGAATCTTCCTCCCGCAGTTGCAGAAGCCTTCACGATAATCTTTCCGAAGCATCGAAACACTTAAGCATTTCCGGGAACATTCTGTAAAATTCATCCGCAACCGCGGAAGCTTTCAGGCTATCCTTCCGAAATGGCGAGCGTTATTCACCATTTCTTTCCGAAAGATCCGCGAAGACTTAGAAGCTTTTCTTTTTTGGGAACCATTCGCGAGAAGCTCCCGAAACATTGGAAGCCGCCACGATATCTTTCCGAAGAGACTCGACTAATTGCGGGATGTTTTTTGGTTTTCCTTCCGCGACTGCGGCCATCTTTAGCGGAAACCTTTGGCGAAACCCGTCCGAAACCCCGCGGAAGCATTGGCAATATTCTTCCCGAATCCTCCGGAGCGTTTTTTTCGAAAAAGCTTGCGGGTGCCATTCACCATTTCCCTTTGAAACAGCGGAAACTTTCGTTCTATCCTTCCGCAATGGCGGGAGAGGGTCGCGAGTTCATCCCGTAGGTGGCGGTCGCACGTAGATCAAAATTTCTTGATTTGATGCCGGCATACGATAGATTTAAACCGCATTTTAAATACGCCAACCACCGCATTAAAATCGCACGTGCCCAGTCTATTTAAATAAGCGGTGGGGGGTACAATCCAACACATTTTTATTTGATGATTGGCAAACCACTGTTGGACGACGCGCGATCGCTCCAGCTCAGTTCACTCGTCCACGTTCGTGGCCACCTCGTTCATCCATCTTCACGGTGCCAAGTAGGAGGTTTTAACCGTTAATTTGTCCCCTCTACGCATCAAATTGCTATCGGGTTATCCTTTTTTTTTTAACGATAGGCATTGGTTGAATGTCGACGGGCAAAATGCCCGTCATAGGCTATTTTGCCTGTCAAACGATCTAAATTGCATATTTCCCATCATAAAAATCAGAGGAATTGTAAAAACGTTTGCTTAGTAGTTAAAGACCATCAATTTGGACGGATAGATTGTTTACAATTTTCTCCCTGAGCCGCGTACTTCATCATTTTAAAACGCCAACCCCATTAAGGTCTCGTCTCCCCAGCCGAAGGCGAAAGCTATAGCCATCCGGGCCTTCTTCATAAATCTTAGTCCTGGCCAGTCGCTACCCCCCGTTCAGATCCTGAGCTTGGCCATAGGACCTCACGCCAACATGCGATAAATAAACCCTGCAGGTCGAGCCCCTCGCCTAGTTTTTATCAAACCCAGCTAACCGGCCATTTACCATTTGAACCTAAATGAGGGACACCCTTGCCTGCAGAGCTAGACCGAAAGCAGGTTGCTTCCGCAATGCGCTTATCCTCGCAAGAACATTCCAAACCCGCCCCTTAAAGGAATTAGAATGTTTAAATTTAGATTGGAGTGGTGTATTCGCTCCCTAAAACGCAGCTTCACATTTTGGTTTTATCTCAGTCACATATTAAAACAATGATGATCTCTGTTAAAATCTCATAGTATGTTGCTCACTTTCGTAATGACTTGTATGTGGGTGCTATCAGGGATAAGTCAAAATTCCAAAAGGTGGTAAGAAGAAGGCTAAAATGATAGAAAAGAAGCCTACGCCACTCAAAATTGAAACCTCACTCCAGGATACTAGGTGCACCACCGGTGTTCCTCCAGAAATCCGCTGGGGTGACATTTACAGGATGATCTGAGACCAGGATGTCCCGGACATGTTGTTAGAGGAGGGGCCGATTTATCTAAATATCAAAGCTTCAGGCATAAACAGAGCTGCTACCCGCCCTAAGCTATTCCCCTGTGCTGAAGTAATCGGATGGATAATCCAACATGCCGATGCGGAAGGAAGAGTGATAAATGACAGCGGCAAAGTAGCCATTGCCTCATTCCACCCAGCATACATTGCCGCAGCCTATAAGTTTCCCCGCTCCCAGCAAGCCCTGACTGATGAATGGTTGGGAAAAATGAATAACGTTGAGATGGCCAAAAAGCTACTAGTAGCAGGAAAGCATTTGAGAAAGAAAGGAAACGACGAATATGACGTACAGAATCTGAGATCTCCTTTCAGATTGATCGCCTTGATGTTGTGCAGAATCTTCGGCATGCCCGATGGCACCGTGTATAAGATTTAGTGGGTCCCTATTATCCACTTCGTGGCATTTAAAGGAACTGTGTTTGACTGGGCCACTCTCTTGTCAGATAGTTTGGCCTCAATGATAGTTGCTGCAAGAGAAGGACTAGCCTTAAAAAAGGCAGATTTTTTTATGTCTTCATATTTGATTGATTGCATTTTGGCCAAGGTGGACTTCCCCGAATTGGGCTGCACGTGGGATAAGGCCACCACCTTGGTTTACACCGCTTTCAAGATGATGTGGGCCCAGAATTACAAACCTAGCTACAAACTCATCTGTGAGGGGTTCATCATGCCCCTATATGAGAATTTATTCAAGGAGGAGCCCAACTGCCTGTCAGAGAACACTGTGGAAGTCCTTGAGAATTACGGGGATTTTTACTTTTCAGAGCAAGGCACCTACCTCAGAATGTTTGGAGGGACTAAACCCCCATACATTTTGCCGCAGTATGCCACAGATTATGTAGTCCTTAAGGAAGCAGTAAGACAAATCTTCCTGGATGGAATTGGGGCAATGCTCCACAAGCAGCATAAGGCTTCCTTTCCCCCTCTACCTTTTTGCATAGGTGCTTACAAGTTCTCGGGGGTTGCCTCAGTCGAAGAGTTTGTGCAGGAGCTGAAAGCCTTCCACTTCGGCGAGGTGATCTTCCACAGGAACGACAGGAAGGGAAGAGTGGACGAGCACTGTAAGGAAATCTATGCTCATTTTGAGTACTCTCACTACCCCGATGCTGAGGAAGAGGTATTCAGGGGCATCAACAACATGGTTGAGCTGCAAACCTTTCGCCAAGGCACTGGAGCAAGCTCTAGCTCAACCAAGGTCCAAAAGACCAGCCGGCAGAAGGAGAAAGAAGCTGATGATGCCCGAGCTCAGGAAGAGCTCATATTAAGAGAGGAAGCCAGGTTGCAGCAAGAAGCTGAAGCGGCAAGAATGCAACAAGAAGCCGAAAATGAAAGGATGCAGAAAGAGGCTAAGGAAGCCCAACTACAGAAAGAGGCTGAAGATGAAAGGCTACGGAAAGGAGATGAAGGTCAGCCACAAGTTGAAGGAGGGGAAGGAGGACAGGAAGCTGAGGCAGAAAGGAGGGCGGAAGAAGAGCTGAAAGTAGGGGAAGATGCCCAAGAAAGTGAGTCCGGTGTCCAAGACATGGAAATAGACGCATCTCAAGCAAGTGGCTCTGGTACCCAAAATGTGGGAGTAGATCCAGCTCAGGAAGTCCAGACCCCATCTGCTGAAGAAGAAATAGATATCATGGACCGCCCAATTGTCCCGTACACTCCATCGAGAAAACATACGGTGTCCAGGTGGAATGAGTTTGTCTATGACAAGAAAAGGAAAGCTATGGTCCTCAAATCGGAAGAGAGGATCAAAAGTCGCTTCCATGAAGACATCATTTCCCACCGAGAAGTCACCATAATGCAGAATACAGATCAAGATCCCTTTGCTATGGCATCCGCAGCTGTAGAAACAACAAAAGAATCACTGGATAATGTAGGGGTTATAGTTAGAGAAAATGTATTGACAAAGAAGAGAGCTCGTACGCTACAACAGACTGTGGCTAATGAGCAAGCCCACAGGGATCTGGTGGTGAACAAGTATAATTGCCTGTACGCCGAGCATAAGGAGCTGTCAGACAAATATAACCAGTTAGAGGAAGAAAAGGACCAACTAACAGTCCAGATGATGATTGTGGAAGCAGAGAAGAATGAAGCGGAAGATAAAACATTGCAGCTAAAAGCAGACAAGCGGGCATTAGCTGAGCGGTTAGAGAAAGCTGAGAGCAGAATGACGGACATGTCTCCCTTCCATGAGCTGTCCTGCAGCATCCTGAAGCAAATGCATGACACTCAGGAGCTAATAACTAATGAGGTTTGCAAGCTCAATGCCATGGTAGTCAAGTTAAAAGAAATTAATGCGGAGGCCCATAGGCTCAAAGCTAAGAATACCCGTGTCAAGGCAAATATCATGAGTCAGATGGCATGGAGAGAAGGGAAGGGGGGTTTCCCCACGCATCTCCCATTTAAATCTGTGGACGGTTTTAATGAGGACATAGCCCTGTTGGATTTTGGCAGGAACTGTGCCAGTAAGTTGATAGCCAGTGTGCAAAGAACAAGGGATAAGATCAACGGTCTGTATCAAAGAATCAAGGGAGTGCATGACAGGTGCAAGCTGAATTTCCCACAATCCCTCGATGACTTCCCGGATTCAGAACAACGCTTGGCTGAGCTAAAGGAAGAGCTGGGCATCCAAACCGAATACATGAAGAAAATTGATGTCCTAGCAATTGATGACTTACAACATTATGTTGGAATGTCATCAATCCACAACCATTTGCTCAAGGAAGTGCATCAAGCTGCAGTAGCAGAAGTTCAAAGCATTGGAGCAGAGCTCGGGAAGAATGTGACTTCTCAAAAAATCTTGTTCCCTGCTGCAGCAAACATAGTCATAAGGGACACAGGTATGTGATATAGCTAAATAGCGGAGGAGGAGAAGAAAGCTGCAGCAGTAGCAGGAGCAACAACAGATCCAGAATCTTCTCTCCCAGCAGCCACTCCAGCAACAACAGTGAGCTCAATCGCTTCTTCCCAAGTAGAAGCAGCAGCAACAATTGGTTCGAGTGTCTCTTCCTAGGCAGCATCAGCAGCATCAATTGACTTGGGCGATCCTCTCCCAGCTGAAGCTCACGCACAAGAATGACAGCACGGATATTAGAACATTATTTCTGCTATATTGTATTTTTTAAACTCTCAAATGTATAAAGCGTGAGCTATGGGACAGCTGTCCATTCTCTTTTGTTAAATATTTTGTAAAAGAAGTAGTCATTTTTTGGTCTATTATAGAAGAAATTCCTGTAGGTGACAGGTGGAAGAGGCTAGGTGGCAGCACAAAGGGCGATTTTGTAATTATAAATAGAAGCTAGGAAGAATATGAAAGCACTTTTGGCAGGGAATGAAATTTTGAAACCCATACGAGCTATCTTGTATTGGTTCTGTAAAAAAATCGAATTTTCTAATAAAATCCAGGGAGATGGACGTTTTGCATGGGAACGAAAGATGGATGTGTATTGGACTGTTCTAGTGATTTCCATCCTGTAATGTGAGATCATTCTTACGATCTGAATTTTTTCTTTGTAACAATGATTTTAATTCTTTCTGTGTAAACGATTTCTCCATTTCATGGACGGTGAATGCGTTTCATATTAAATCAGGAGCTATCTGCTGATATATTTATTTTTGCTGTAGAGTTCTCTTTTATATTAAATGGCTAACTATTCTTTCTTCAAGATAACTCATATAGATCATTGTTCATGCCTTTAAATTTGCTCCTTGCAGGGATCTTTAGAGTTATTTCAGTTTGTTTACATTTAGATCTGTTTCTGCATTCTTTCCATTTAGATTAGATAATTTTGCTTCCTTCTTTGATGAGTAATAAAATGTGTTTTATATTGAATTGGAAGCTATCTTCCGAAGATCTTTTATCTTGCTGTAGCTCTACCTGTAAGAATTGATAGCTATCTGTCCTTTCTTTATGGTATCTGTTACAGCTCGTTGCTCATTCTTTAAATGTCTTCCTTGCAAGGATAGGTAAATTTACTTCAGTTCTAGCATTAGATCTGTTTCAGTTTTGCATTTAGATCAGATATAAATTAGGCACTTGCATCTCATTAGAACATAAAATCCAAAAGAAAGGTGGATCGGGCCATAACCGGTACAATCGGAATTAAACTCCAAACCTACGGTTGCCGGAACCGCTAACCGAACGGATTCCCTACACCAAACGGTAGATAATCTAATTGGGATCATCTATCAGGGAGAATCCCTTTCTGATTGATGCTACGATATTCGAGGCATCAACAAGTCCATAGAAAAACCCAGTTTTTATAGCCCAGAAATCCAGTGACGAGATTGAGTTATTTGATGACAAAATTATGAGAAATCCAAGTGTGAATGATTGAACAAAGGTTGGTGTTGACCAACGCGACCTCGGTCGACAGGGGTTCGCCTCACTGTCGACACATACCGTAGTCTCCCTGGGCACCGGCCCCAGCAGGTTTGAGCCCACCCAGCAATACCCACAGAGCGGATGAGGTCTCACCTGAGGCATCCAGGAAGAGCATATGGAACCATGTTTCCGCCGAGGGAGGAGGAGAGTTGTGGCTGTGCAGACTAGCTCTATTGCAGTCATTAACCAGACATTTTAAACATTCAATATGGAGCTATAACATTTACTTAATCGCAGCATTTATCATCACAGTAACAGTAAGCAGACATTGCATCAATAAAATATAACAACATTCATATATCGCAACATTGCACAAAGATAGTACCAAAACATCATCATTGTATTACTGTCATCCATATACCAGAAGCAAAACCATAGATCTCCATATACATTCACCTTCTTCTTGCTCGCCAACTACTGTCTCTGTCTTATCTCTATTTATCATCTCCGCATATGTGTGTCTCTAACACTTACAATTCTCATCTATTTATAGGCTTCTGTCATTACAATACTTGCCCACTTACAAATGACTTCCTAACCGACACTATGGACAAATGACCAAATATCTAACTGACTTGGTCCAAATGACCTAAAAACCCGCATACCGCGGTACAATTGACTCAACATTACATGACATATGTCCAAGTGACCCAAAAAACCACCAACTATGGTATACTTTAACACAAAATACTCCTTTCGTGCCCTCATCCGATGTGTCACAGCGTCGGCGGTACCGCGACATTTCCTCATCGAACCGCCTGTAAACAGGCCACCAACACAATCTTGTGGCTCACCCTCGAGCCACGTCAACTGTTGGACATAGTGCATGCCATGGTCTTTACCTTGAAGTCTGCATATGGTTGTTCGACATTCCACACTAGCGCCTCAGCATCCGTAGCCGCTGCCTGACTGCTAATCACATCGTTAACCGATGGGTGATCGGTAAGCTTGTCCATGACCTGCTGCCGATACTTTTGAATTGCTTGTAGAGATTCACTGGCCTGCAGCATCAGTTTCCTGCCAATGTCCTGGAATTCTTCCAACTGGGCCGCACATATCTTATGTCGTTCATCTACCTTAGCAACCTGTTGTTGCAAGTCCTTCAGCTCGTGCAACTTAGCAACTTGCTCCATTGGTGGCAAGGTTCTCATCGCAGCCTTTAATGTGGCCACCTGGCCCTCCACTTCCTGCCGAATTTTAGTGAGTTGTTCAACTTGCTCATCGTGAACAATGCAGCCCCAAAATTGTACCATCTTAACGGTAAGCCGAGTTGCCTGTGTTTCTAGCTCCTCCATCTGAGTGGCAACTTCCTCAAGTGCCCTTCTTCGTTCATCCACCTTGGCCTGAGGTGTACTTGGTTTCAACTAAGCCTTCAACATGTCGTTCTCCTATCGCAACTAAACAATGACAGTTCCCATTCGCTGCACCCGTTGGAGCACATCAATTTCAGGAATGGGATTCGGCATATGCTGGCATGCATCACAAATCGTTGTCTCTAACTTCACACTATAATCCCATAGATGGGTCTTTTATATGATAAGAAAATCCTGATCCTTTTTAAGCACTTCAAGTGCGCGAACCTTCTCGTCCCTCTCCTTCTTAATGTTGGCTTCAAGGTCATCCACTACTTTCCGTGCTGTAGTAGCCCTGCTGGTAAGCTCATCAATAGCGATGGTTGCAGCTGCCTTCCTTGTGTGCAATTGTTGATAGCTATGGTGATTTCATGCATTCTATCCACCATTTCTTGGGAGGTGACCCTCTGCATTGTCGCCAACTCCATTTTCGGCAGTTAATTAACATTGACAGTCACCTGGGAAATCGTCTACAGCACATTTTGCAAAGTCTCATTATCTGTCACAACCACAGTCGAGGGAATGTTGATATTCTGGAGCCGGGGCGTAGTGCGGATTGTGACTTTTTCCTGCATGGGTACATTACCGGGTTCCTTTTGTAAAACTATGTGACACAAAGAATCCATATGAGCAGCAATCATAGAGAATCCCTCCTCCACCTTGACAGACATCTTGTCGGCAGTCGCTGCTGCTGCATGGTTGAGGGTTGTTATTAACCGGCCCAACGTTTCCTCCACTGGTAAAGACATCCCACTAATCGTCGCATGCTTGTGGTGCCGTTTTGACCGATTTTCTTCAAGAGCGCGGTCGCTATCATCCGTCATTGGTGTTCTCGTCAACTCGTGATCAGAATCATGATGAATTTGTTGATCCTGCACTGGTTCAAGACCCAATGGCGGACCTCCAGTGTCAATCTCTGTTGAACTCATTAGCTGTCACCAGGACTCCGGCCACTCATTCACAATAACCTCCAAATCTTCCGCTGTCGTCTTATACTTTGTCTGCAACCAATGTTGAATAGTATCTCGGCGAGCTTGGATATGTATGACACTGGCTCGTGTGGCAAATTCCATGATAGGTTTGAATCGTGCCACAGTATCTTCAGATATTCGTGGGACCTATGTTGCTGCGTCACAAAGCATTTCTGAATACAACCAAAAATGCAATTGGAACTCCCGAGTTCGCTCGGGCTCTCGTACATACCATAGATTCTGATAACGTGCCCCTCGTCGTTCCGCTGCAGCTGGGAAGTCCATGCCCTGCTAAGTGTCGAGCTCTTTCCATGCAACTAGAGCAATCAGCAGCAACAACCAACTATATGAAAAAGCGCCTCTACCCACTTGGACTGCTGCAATGTCCTCCATTAGTTGATTCAAGAGATACAAGGACCAGTTAATCTGGACTCCTTCCGCACATTGCTCGGCACAAGCAACTATTCCTGAATTACATTGGTTAGGGAGACCTACCCTAATCACCTTATAGGACAGGATCTTGATGCCCGTGAGTACCGCCTGATCGTTGCGTTGCCAGGACTTGAACCCGGGTCTATCGGGTGAGAGCTGAGTATCCTAATCAACTAGACTACAACAGAACCATTTGTTGACCAACGAGACCTCGGTCGACAGAGGTTCACCTCACTATTGACACATACCATAGTCTCCCTGGGCACCGTCCCAGGAAGGTTTGAGCCCACCCAGCAACACCCGCAGAGCGGATGAGGTCTCACCCGAGGCGTCCAGGAAGAGCAGACGGAACCATGTTTCCGCCGAGGGAGGAGGAGAGTTGTTGCTGTGCAGACTAGCTCTATTGTATTACTTAACCAGACATTTTAAACATTCAATATGGAGCTATAACATTTACTTAATCACAACATTTATCATCACAGTAACAGTAAGCATACATTGCATCAAAAAATATAACAACATTCATATATCGCAACATTGTATTACTGTCATCCATATACCAAAAGCAAAACCATAGATCTTCGTATACATTCACCTTCTTCTTGCTCGCCAACTATTGTCTTTGTCTTATCTCTATCTATCATCTTCGCATATGTGTGTCTATAGCACTTACAATTCTCATCTATTTATAGGCTTCTGCCATTACAATATTTGTCCACTTACAAACGACTTCCTAACTGACACTATGGACAAATGACCAAATATCTAACTGACTTGGTCCAAATGACCCAAAAACCTGCATACCGTGGTACAATTGACTCAACATTACATGACATATGGTCCAAGTGACCCAAAAACCCGCCAACTGCGGTATACTTTAACACAAAATATTCCTTTCACGCCCTCATCCTGTTAGAAAAACAGGATCGCAGAGCAATAACAATAAACAGAAATGAAAATATAATCACACATACACATTAAAAGAGAGACACAGATATATCGTGGTTCACCCAACTTGGGCTACGTCCACACTGAATTTTCCAGTCCTTATTATTATTACCGTCCAGCAATGTGAAGGGATATAACCTGCAGCACAACCGCTGCACTTCCTCTTCTCCGTTTCACAGTCTCTCTCCTGATCTCAAAGATCTTTACAATGCATAAAACCTAATACATCATCATCCCTAGCCGTATTACAATGTCTTTATTTTATAAGGGAAATACAATGGGAAAATACCACGGGATACCCAAAACCATGGGCCCGCAAAACAGCTGGCAAAAACAGCCCCAAATTTTTTCTTCGGGGGCGTTGCCCTGGGACCCCCCAGCCAGGGGGGATGGTCCCCCCTGGAACCCGGTGTGGGGGCGATGCCCCCCCGCTAGGGTGACTGTACAGTCCACCTACATATCATATAAAACTGGGGTACAAACACGATTGATACAATATCATCTATGAGACTAGAAGATCTGGCTCCACAACCAACAATCTCCCACTTGGAGATTGATCGCAGCAGCTCCACCGCTGCTGCACTTGCTGGACTTAGACTTGGAAAATTTCTCCTCTTCACCTTCATGCTAGAAGGCCAACTAAAACCCAGCATGAACTCAGTTTCTCTCTAGTCACTACCTTTGTGAACATGTCTGCAGGATTCTGGCTAGTATGTATCTTTTCCAGCTTCAACAGTTCATCTTCCAGAATAGAGCATATGAAATGGTTCTTGAGCTGTATATGTTTAGTCCTGGAATGGAATGCTGAGTTCTTTGCAAGATGAATGGCACTCTGGCTGTCACTATACAATCTGCTATCCTTCTGCTTCTTACCCACTTCCTCCATAAACCTCTGCAACCAAATCATCTCTTTACTAGCGTCTATAATGGAAACATACTATGCTTCTATTGTTGAAAGTGCAACAACCTTCTGTAGTTTCGAAATCCAACTTACTAATGTTCCACCTACAGTAAACACATACCTTGTGGTGCTCCTCCTGCTATCCTTGTCACCTGCCATATCTGCATCAACATATCCCTGTAGAACAGTGTCTGAACCTCCAAAACATAATGCCTCAGTGGTAGTACCTCTCAAATACCTGAGAATCCACTGTACTGCCTTCCAATGTTCTTTACCTGGATTGTTAATATATCTGCTCACAACTCCCACTGCATGTGCAATATCTTGTCTTGTGCACACCATGGCATACATCAAGCTGCCAACTGATGATTGATAGGGAATCTTGGACATGTAATCTGTCTCTTCTTGTGTCTTGGGACTCATTTCCTTACTTAGACTGAAATGGATAGCCACACGTGTACTTACAGGTTTTGCATTTTGCATTCTGAACCTCTCCAACACCTTTTGTATGTACTCACTTTGAGACAATGTCAATTTGCGATTTTTCATGTCTCTCGTTATTCTCATACCAAGGATTTGCTTTGCAGTACCCAAATCCTTCATCGCAAATGAATTAGCTAGCTTCCTTTTGAGTACATTTATATCCTGCATGTCAGACCCTGCAACAAGCATGTCATCCACATACAATAACAAGATAATATATCTTTCATTGTCTAGCTTCTTGAAATAAACACAGTGGTCAGAATGACATCTACTATAACCTTGTTCTTTCATAAACCTGTCAAACTTTAGATACCACTGCCTTGGAGCTTGCTTCAAGCCATAGAAGCTCTTTTTCAACCTGCATACCAGATCCTCCTTACCTTTGACCTCATACCCTTGTGGCTGCTACATATATATTTATTCCTCCAAATCCCCACGGAGGAAGGCTGTTTTTACATCTAACTGTTCAAGATGCAAATCTTCTACCGCCACTAGACTTAAGATAGTCCTAATTGAAGTCATCTTAACAACAGGAGAAAATATTTCATCAAAATCTATACCTTTCTTCTGTGCAAACCCCTTTACAACAAGTCTGGCCTTGTACCGCTTCTTACTTCCTTCTTCTTCCTTCAACTTGTAAATCCATTTGTTTTGAAATGCTCTTTTACCAGCAGGCAACTGAACCAAATCCCAAGTCTGGTTTCCTACCAATGAGTCCATCTCCTCATTCATGCCTTGCTCCCACTTCTTTCTAGTTTCCACTTGCATTGCTTCTTCATAACATTCTGGTTCACCAGAATTAGTCATCAATAAATAATACATTGAAGGAGAGTATGGTTCAGGGAGTCTACTTAACCTGGTAGATCTTCTTATAGTTGCAGGAGTTTCAGGTACTTGCTGCTGCTCTTGATTTTCTGGCACCTTCGGAACTTCATTTTCTTTAATTTCATCAAGCACTATGTACTCTGTGTTTTCCTTTTCCTGTTTCTTTCCCTGCAACTGATCTTTATTCATGACCTTTTCATTGAATATCACATCTCTACTCCTGATGATTTTGTTATTTTCATAATCCCATAAATGATAACCAAATTCATCAACCCCATATCCAATAAAGGTACATTTCTTGGATTTAGCTTCAAGCTTTGTTCTATTTTCTTTATCAATATGGACAAATGCTTCACAACCAAATGTTCTCAGAAATGAGTAGTTTACCTTTTTATATGTCCATTCTTCCTCTGGAATACCACCATCCAAAGCACTTGAAGGTCCTCTGTTTATTAAATAAACAGCAGTATTTACAGCATCCGCCCAAAACTGTAAGGGTAACCCTGCATGCAGTCTCATACACCTTGCACGCTCCATGATCGTTCTGTTCATCCTTTCTGACACACCATTTTCCTGTGGTGTTCTTGGGATTGTCTTCTCTCTACGAATCCCATGGTATGAACAGTAACTATCAAACTCCTTGCCACAACACTCACCTCCATTATCAGATCTGAGACACTTCAATCTTTTTCCTGTCTCATTCTCAACCAAAGCTTTCCACTTCTTAAAAGTAGCAAACACATCAGATTTATGTCTAATGCAATAAACCCAAGTTTTTCTAGTTGCATCATCAATAAATGTAACATAATAATGAGATCCACCAAGAGATTGTACCTGAGCCGGTCCCCATACATATGTATGCACAAGCTCTAATTTTTCATTCTTCTTCTGTTTCCCAACCCTGAGAAATCTAACTCTCTTCTGTTTTCCATAAACACGGTTTTCACAGAATTCCAAACTTACCTGCTTCAAATCCGGAAGCAACTTCCTTGAGTGGAGAATTTGCATCCCCTTCTCACTCATGTGGCCAAGCCTATGATGCCACAATGTTGTATCTGTTCCTGTGGATGCTAAAGAGATAGAATGGTCAGTATTATGAGGACATAAATACAACGTACCTACTCTGACTCCTTTTGCTATCACCATTGATCCTTTAGTGATCTTCCAGGAATATGCCTAACTTCTTTCAACAACCAATCAGTTCCATTCTTAACTTTTATCCATACCTTACCCATTCCAACAATTTTACATGGCTCATCATCACCCAATAAAACATGTCCAAAGTCGCCAGGAACATACTCATGAAAGTATTTCCTATGGGGTGTAGCATGACATGAAGCTCCTGAATCTACTACCCAATAATCACTAGTATTATCTAATGCAAGAATCAAAGCATCTTGTAACACATCACCTTCTACATTTGCTTCCTGGGTAGTTTCCTTCTGTGCATCTCCTTTCTTCTTTAGAGATTTGCAGTCTTTCTTCAGATGTCCTTTCTTTCCACAGTTCCAACACTCTATCTTTCCTAGTCTAGACTTGGATCTGTGTAGCTAGGGTTTTACCCCTAGCTTGTGCAAATGAGCACCTACTAAGGAGAAGGGACTCCTTAGTAGCAGTTCAGTAAATTGTAATGTAAAATGCTAAAACAGAAATATAAATTACTCTAAACATGTGCATGAAACAAAAAAAATAAGATGTAAAGAATGGCTTTTGTATTAATTTTACCTCCAATGTGAAGGTTGGTGCAGCTCTTGCAATGTCCAAGAGGGTTGCTCCAAGATCCAACTTGCTCCTTCTCTTTCTCCAAATGATGGGAATGGGCCAAAAGGGGCTCTCAAGGTAAAAGCAGCTCAAGGGTGAGATAGGGTTTCAAGAGAGATTTTGGCAGAGTAAGGGTGCTTATGATTGTGGATGTGGAATAAGGGGTCTCCATCACCTATTTATAGTTTTTTGGTGGTGGAGTGCTGGCCCATGGTTTTGGGAACCATATGGTTTAGGTCAACTGTATAGGGTTTTTTCCTCCTTTTCCTCAGTATTTTATATTTTCTATTCCCTTTTTAGAGGATTTTGCTATTTTAGAGGAATTTTGGATATTTTTGGAGGAAAAAGGGGTTTTTTATCCTTTTTGAGGCTTTTTTGATGGTTTTGTGGCCTTTTGGAGGCTTTTTAGTGGGATTTTTTGGGTTTTTAAGGGAAATATGGTAGGAAAATGAACAAATGAGCCATGTAATGGGGTAGATGAGGTAGTGAACACTTTTGGGGTGTTAACAAATTGCCCCCTGATGTGTGAGCGCAGGAGCTCATCGTATGGCCGATGGACATCATAAGTCATATATGGTTTTCCTGGGGTATGGAGAAGAGAAGAAACAAACTGAAGCCCGGAACAACGATCCCGAACAAACTGCAAGAACTAAAAGTACATAACCTCAATAATGGATAAGGAATCATCTGATCATATGGACGAGGCGGGCATTCCCATGCTCGTATCAGGATATAACATAATAATAACAATGGGGTCCAAAAAATGGGGACCTGACATATACATAGCCTCAAACAAAGAATGAGGCAGAATCTCAATATATGGACGAGGCGGGCATACCCATGCTCGTATCAAGATACATAAAGAGAACTGTGAGGCCCGAAAAGAGGGACCTGTAAGATACATAGAGAACCACTGTGTACATCATAAGGGTCTAGAGGGGACACAAATCTGGGACATACTGCTGGGCTGACCATGTCTGAGCTGAAGAACTGGTACACTGGAACAATCAACAATGCTACTGAGTGTGGGACCAAAGGAACTGGTGAGCTGCTGGATCATAGTGACCATGGGTCATACTCTCAATGGGACACGGAACTGGAACTGATCTGGGACGGAACTAGATACTCAAGGAAGCATACAACTGGATGGATTCTGAATACAATCGCCAATGCAGCCCGGACATCCACGGGAACATATAACTGGTTGTTCCGAAGTGACTCACCAATGTGCTAGAGTCGGGGGAAATCCGGGGTCTTCGACACAAAAATGGAGGGGATATAAACCCTACGCAATTCTCAACGATGTGATCAAGGTGCTGACGTCGAGCATGTGAGAAACAACCATTCGGAGAGGCAATGATGACTCCTCTCAAAATGATCCGTAGGAACTCACCACAGATGGTGATGGGTCCAAGGCACAGGGACCTCTGGGTCTATCCTATGGAATAGAGGGGTTGTCGTCGATAGAGGGAGACCTGCAACTATCAAGGCAATGATGTTTCCTTGACAGGAGCGTGAGGCGGAGAACCGAAATGTGAGAGTACTAATGGCAGGACTGACAAACTGGGGGGGAATAACTGGGCAAGTAGAGTGGGTGGACGCAAACTTCCTTTGTTCAGAGTATGATGGCGGGGATGATCAGGCAGCTTATGAAACTGACTCAGGGGAAAGGGATCATAGCTGGACTGGGAAGTGATCATAGCTGGACTGGAGGGAGACTCAAGCTGGTGTAAAATGGCAGGAGACTGCAGAATACTCTGAACAAAGGCGACCTGATTGGGGGTGCTGCCGAGATGATCGATCATAGTGCCAAGAGGCATGGGGAACTTCTTCATGGGTTAAGGAACTAGAATAAGTGTGTGTAAAAATGGTACTGTCGTGTGGATTTATACGAGCCCAGGACAGTGCATGCTCATGAGTCCTTTCAATTTTAAGGAGTCTGAAAGCGATAAGAAGACTCTGAAATGATGGAATGGTTCTGTCGTGTGGATTTTACGAGCCCAGGACAGTTCATGCTCATGGTTGCTTTCAATTTTAGAGAGTCTGAAAGCAAATAAGAAGACTCCAGGGGGTTGCTTTTTCGTGTGTTAGTCTCCAAGGCCCAAAGAAGCATAAAAGGATGCAATGAAGAACTCTTCTAGCCGGTGTGACTAGAGTATTCCTTTTTCATAATTAGTCTACCAGGTCCGGAAAAGGGTTAAACTTATACCAGATAGACGCCCTTTCAAGTACTTTAACGAGCATGAAAGGAAGCAAGATTGCTCGATGATCTTTTCATTATTTTAGGAGTCAGAAAATAGCTTAACAGAAACTCCCTAAGTGCCTTTTTCGTAAAGGACTTGTCCGGCCCAAAAAAGGGATAAAATTATACCGAACAAAAGGAATGGCCAGGCAAGGAGGAAGTGTTCAATCAAGGAACAGTAATGATGACCAAGAACGAGGGTAGGGGGGGGAACACTCGTGGGCCTCCTTGCAGGGTTAATGAAATGGTGGCAAAATAACGAAACATTTGCAGAATGACAAGAGTGAATGGCTCATGTAAAAAAGTGGAACAATCTGATGGTGGCCGATGTGGTGCGCAAACCGAGGCAGCAAGGTGTTGAGACACAATGTTGAAATTGTACTAGGTGAGAGGGAGAAATGATCTCAAGCATCATCACGAGCTCGAAAAATTGAATCCGGCGATAGAAAAGGTGTTAACAATGGAGATCTGCCGATGTGGCACGCTAACCGAGGCGACGGGGGGCATTTTGGAAAAAATACCCAAAAAATATGGGGGTGAGAGTGAGAAATGATCTCAAGCATCATCACCGGCTCGGAAAAATGAATTCGATGAGATAAAATATGTGAAAAACAGAGAGCAGCCGAAGTGGCACGCAAACCGAGGCAACTAGTGGCGTCTAAAAAATGTGTAAAAAATGGCGAGGAAAAAATAATGCAATGAGGTTACCATCAGGACAGTCTCGTCGTGCTGATTCCAGTGGTGGAAACGGTTCGAAAAACGGACTCCGTATGGGTTCAGAATGGCCAAAACAAGAAAACGTCAACTGACTATAAATAGTGAGTAGGTCCAATATGACAAGTGTCATTTGTACTATTTGACTTTGACTAGTGATCAGAGTGGACCAGAGGTGAGGTGGCATTTCTGGACGATCCGACCGGTCGATTTCAGATCCGGGAGATACAGGTATTCAGTCAAACTCATACCTGCACGTTTTTTGGGTTCGGGGGGTAAGTAGTGGGTCCCAGGGTTTATTTGTACGGCCCACATGGGGTGGACTGCGGGTTTTCAGGAGGAAGCCGTGGTCGAATACCGTGGGTTCCATGGGGAATGACGCGCGTGGAGACCGCGGGGTCCGATGCGGAACACACGGTCTAGGATCGCGTGTTCCGAGGCTGAACACGCGATTTGGTACCACGTGTTCGGGACTGACAGTCGCGGTTTTGGACCGCGACTGTGGGTCAAACAGCCGCGGTCGGAAACCGCGACAAGGGGGCTTGAAGCCTGTTTTGGAGCAAGCTGTTAGGACTTCCCCGGGGGGGGGCAAGTTTTATTTCTTTGACATGAGTCTGATGAGTTTGCCTTGCGTGTTTGATAGGATGCCGCAGGTTCTGTGGAGAGAGCGGGAGATTCCAGATGAGATCGTAGCCGTCGTCCGAGGGGAGTGTCATGTGCGATCGGTGCTGGGACTATGCGGACTGCTAAAGTTCACCCAGGTACCCATGATGCGGTCAGCAGCGTTGCTGCTGAACCGACTGATTAGTTTCTGGGAGCTGGACATACAGGCCTTCACAGTGCAGGGTGAGAGGGTGGACCTCACCCTGACAGATGTATACTTCCTGACGGGGTTGCCCTGTCTGGGTAGGGTGGCAGACACGCAGCCGCGGGTATCCGCGGACATAGATATGGAGGACATTCTAGAGCGGTATTGTGGTCCAGAGGCTAGGGTGCATAGGAATGCACTTCTGGTGAGAGACCTACAGGATCCAGTAGTACAGGCTATGGCGGCATGCGTGGTTCGCGTCTTGGGGTCCTAGTCGCCGGAGAAGGTGTCTGGGGGCCAGATGCAGCTAGTGGAGCGTGTACTGGATGGGGTTTATTATGCGTGGGGCCAGATGTTCCTTACCTGCGTTCAGCGGAAGCTGACAACAGCGAAGGAATCTGGCAAGGGGTTTTGCTATGGTTCTTTCTTGTGTGCATTTTTTATGGAGAGGGTACCCACACTGCGGTCGCGGGTGCCGATCAGAGCAGGAGGCTTGAGGGAGCCGCGGATGGTGCGGTGGGGCGAGATGATGCGCCGCCGTGGTGGCAGCGATGTTGGTAGGTATTTTACGCAGGATTTGTACCTGCAGTGGCTCCAGATACCATTGACACTCGATGACTATCCATATAGAGATATGGATTACACCGGAGATCCAGAGGCACCACGGGCGCCGGGACAGTCATGGGGGCCAAATGGTATGTATGTTTTGCTTGCATGGTATGGATGTCAAGTTTTATATATGATAGTTGATTGATATATTGTTACTGACAAATGGGTGATCTGCAGATGTGGGCCTGAGGCCGCCGCCAGGGCATGTGGCACAAAGGGGGATTGTGGCCGTTCCAGCTCTGCCTGGGCAGGGGAGGGTGCGTCGCCGGGATGCGGAGGGGATGCTAGAGTCCGTACGGGCACTACTAGACCGTTTGCTGGTGGGGGTGACCGATGAGGGGTGGCGGGACGTCGATCTGGACGTGGTTCAGGATTGCATGAGGGCACCCCGAGAGTTCAGATCCATTGCGATCCGGGTGGATATCTTGGCAGATAGGGCACGGGCACATGAGCCTGTAATGGATGAGGATTTGTCAGAGGAGGAGCGAGGGGAGGACTCAGAGGCAGCAGATGCAGGCAGTGATGCAGGGTATGACTCTCATTAGGGAGTACAGGGGACTCCCCCCGAGTTTTGTAGCTACGGCATGTATTTTATGAGGCTTTAGGGATGTATAGACATTTTTGTATAGCTGAGTACAGGGGTACTCAGGACATGTATAACACTGTGACATGTATTTTTTTGATATATATATATATATATATGCACGTGGATGCATCTTTTTGTGATGTTGTTTTAGTTGTACGCACGTGGATGCGCTTTATGATGTGTGATATGTTTGTATTACACGTGGATGCAAGTAGTCTAGGATGTTGGGCACGTGGATGCCCCTTGTGTATTTTATTTGATGCGACATGATGTATGTATGACTAGGCACGTAGATGCCCCTATGGATACAAATGGGGTTTATGGTTTATGTACATGGATGCAAATGTTGATGCAATGTAGTCTTTTTGGGTTTTTATATATTTGTATGAGATGCGATGAGCTGATGATGCATGATGGGGGGGGTTACATGGTGTGATTGATATGCCAATCTAGGATGTTGTTGGCCATTTGGTCCGCAACACTATTTTGAGCTCTTGGGACATGGGTGAATGTTATGGATTCAAACTGTCGGCTGAGTTGTTTTGTGCGCAGGAATTTCCTAAAGAGGCAGGGATCACGCACCTGGTAGCGGTTGTTGAGCTGGGAGACAAGCAGCTGGGAGTCGAGGAACACATGAAGGTGACGTATGCCCAGCTGGAGGGCGGCTGTCAGGAGACCGATCACGGCATCATACTCCTCCTGGTTATTGGTGGCAGCGCCTATGCAGATTCCGTCAAGGTGAAGCATTTCATGGGAAGGGGAATATAAGACCCACGCTGCAGAAGCCAGGTTGGGAGACCAGCGGCTTGCTCCATCAGCGAAGCTAGTGTAATAAGGTGGAAAATGGTCCATCTGTGGTCATGCAAAAATGAAGAATGTAAGATCGCCGTAAAAAAGGTGAAAAACAAAAAAGAGAGAAAACTGTACAATGCGAACCAATGAGGCCGTGAGTTATTTAGGGATAAAAGCGTTTAAGATACAACCCATTACGAGGGTTGCGTAAAGGGTGACCTTCGGAGTCAGCTAAAATGTATGCCCCCTTGCCGAGACAAGTCTGCACGATGTAAGAGCCTTGCCACATGGATTCGAACTTCCCTTTGTCGGTTTTGTCATGGGATTGGTCATAGGCGAGGACAAGGTCCCCTTCGTGGAAAGTTTGAGGGTGTACGTGTTTGTCGTAACCAGCTTTGGAGCGGTTCTTGGCAGCTTCAATGGTCTGGAGAGCGGCACGACGGTCTTCATTGGCTTGTTCGAGGGATAGCAGATGTTGCTCAAGTGGGGAGGTATCGGGGAGAAGCTCAACGTCGATATGTAAGGCAGGTATCTGACATTCGATGGGGAGGACAGACTCTACGGCGTGAACTAAGTGAAATGGGGTAAAACCAGTGGCGGTTTTAGTGGATGTACGGTAAGCCCATAAGGCGGGGAAGAGCATGTGGTGCCAATTGGACTTATGTCGGTCAACAGTGCGTTGGAGGATGGTTTTGAGAATTTTGTTAATGGCCTTTACTTGGCCGTTCCCTTGAGGGTAGTAAGCAGAGGAGAACTGATGTTCGAATTTGAGGAGGGTGGATAACTCGCACCAAACAGAATATTCGAAGTGTGAACCATGGTCTGAGACCAACTGTTTAGGAACCCCGAATCGAGTGATAACATGGTTAAAAAATAAACGGGCAGCTGTGTCAGTGGTACAATTGAAGGTAGGCATGGCTTCGGCCCATTTGGTGAAGTAATCGATGGCGACAATGATGTATTTGTGGTCGTTGGCAGACGGGGGTCTACACGCCATGAAGTCGATGGCCCACTTACAAAAGGGACCAACGGTGATGACTGGGTGTAAAGGAGCAGGTGGTGTCCGGGCCTTGGGGGCAAAACGTTGGCAGTTATGGCAATGCTTGACCGCAGTGATGCAGTCGGTGAAAAGTGTGGGCCAGAAGTATCCGGTGCGGACGACCTTTTGGGCAGTGGCCATCCCTGAGAAATGGCCACCGCAGGCACCACTATGACAGTCATTAAGGACGTGTTCAGCTTCCTCGTGTGTAAGGCAACGACGAAGAATTGTGTCTACCCCTCCCCGGTAAAGGACATTGCCTAAGAGGAGATATCGAGAGGCCTGGTGACGGATGCGACGGCGTCCATTACGGGTGACTTTGGGTCTGAACTTCTGCGTGAGCAGGTATAACAAAATATCACCGTACCATGGGTCATCAGACGAGATAGTGAACAAGTGATTGTCAAGTAACTCATCGGAGATTTGTGGGGCCGGGAGAAGGGAAGGGAGATCAGTGATGAGTTGGGAAAGCGCAAGGGCTTTAGTGCTCTTAGGTGTTCGGAAAGTGAGGTCATATTCCTGGAGGATAATGACCCATTTAGCAACATGACCTTGCAGTAGTCGCCGGTTTAGGAGATAGGCCATGGGGTTGGAGTCGGAAATGACTGTGGTATGACTAAGTAAGATGTAGTGTCGGAGTTTTTGGAAGGAAAAGACCACAGCTAGGGCTAGTCTCTCCTCATATGGGTAACGTAGGGGTGGACCAGACAAGGTCTGGCTGACATAGTAAATGACATGCTCTTAGTGAGAGGCGTCTTCTTGAACCAAGACTCTGGACACAGCATGCTCGGATGCCGAGACGTAGAGGATGAAGTCTTGAGAGAAATCCGGAGGGGAGATCAAGGGGGCTTGTGTGAGAGCTTTCTTGAGGGCTCCAAATGCGGCTTCTGCTTGCTCATCCCAGACAAAGGGTACAAGGGTACGGAGCAGGCGCAAGAAACCATGAATGGTGGTGGCATAATCAGGAACGAAACGACGGAGGAAATTGGATCGCCCTTGCAGACTTTGGAGCTGTCGGAGCGTACGAGGAGAGGGAAGGTCTAAGATTGCTTGGACCTGCAGGGGGTCAACAACAATTCCTTTCTAGGAAACAATGAAACCCAACAATCGGCCTTCTGGAACACAAAAGACACACTTGTGTGGGTTCAAGCGGATTTGGTATTTGCGACAACGCAGAAAAACTTGACGAAGGTCGTTAAGGTGGTCTGATCGTTTCCAGGAATGAGCTGTAAGGTCATCAAGGTAGACTAGCAAGTTATGGACCAAGTCGTGAAAGCAATAGGTCATGGCCCGCTGGAAGGTGGCACCAGCATTTTTGAGGCCAAAAGGCATGACACGATAGGCAAAGGTGCCCCATGGGGTGGTAAAGGCAGTTTTGTACTGATCCTCCTTTCAGATCTGAATTTGATTGTATCTGGAAAAACCGTCCATGAACTAGAGGACTTCATGCCCCGCACACACATCGATGAGCTGCTCAATAAATGGCATGGGGAAATTGTCTTTGGGACAGGCACGGTTTAAATTGCGGAAGTCAGTGCATACTCTAATGGTTCCTTGTTTTTTGTTAACTGGAACGGGGTTTGAAACCCAGGTAGTGTAAGCAATAGGATAAATGAATCCTGCCTTGCGAAGTTTCTCAATCTCTGCTTTGACAGCTGGGAGCTTTGAGGGATGAATGGGAGGCTGTTTCTGACGAACGGAGGGTACATCAAGCCATGTGTCAATGTGGTGCTCGATAATGGCGGGGTCAAGACTGGGCATTTCGGTATAGGACCAGGAAAAGACATCACGGAATTCTTGGAAGAGGTTTTTGTACTCCTCAATCTCATGCTCACTGCAGTATGCTCCTAAAGTTATGAGTTCAGGAGTACCTCCTGGGGCAGCGATATCAATTTGGATGACGGGTGAAATATTGGCCATGTTACCTTCCTCAAAGGCATCCGGAGCAGGAATAGGATCCTTAAACCAGTCAACCTTGGTAGGAAGGAAATCTTTGGATTCAACCTCAAATTGGGTAGCGGTGCTAGAGGAAGATGCTTTTGGGAGGAAATACGAACGATGGTGCATGTCATCTCAGGGATACTCCGGGTCAGTGAGTGCCTCAAGAATCTCCTCATCAGTACGAAAAGTGTGGGCCGTCAAATCGGTTGACGAGGGAATGGTAGTTGAAGAGATCATGTAAATGGTGTTGATCTCCCCGGATGGGGGAGAGAGCGGGGGGTGAATCTCTTCAATGGTGGGTGGTGCCGTCTCAAGATCCAGATTGCTCATCTCATAGAGAGCTTCTCTGTAGTCGGGGAGATTGGGACAGTGAGGTGAGTAATGCCCGTAAACACCGCATATGGCAAAGGGGTGGTTGGTACGCAGGGATTTATCTTTAGGCTTGGGGGTGGGGTCTAGTTTGACAACCGGGATATTGGGGTCATCGTCAAGCATCTGCATGTGTTCCTGTAATGCAGGTAACTATGGACATTGATGAGTCGCATGGCCTAACTCATCGCACAACGAGCATTTGGGAGGAGCACGAAACACGGGGGGGTTTTTTACTGTCTTGGGAGGTGGTACAGCAGTGTAAGGTTGAGGGCCTCTGCCCCCAGTGGATTTGGGAGGAGGAGGGGGATTCATGGAGGACGAAGGGGTAGCGACACCGGGGGGTGGCTGAGTGGTCGTAGCCATGGGTTGCACCAGTTGTAGGACGACACTTGGTGTCGGCGGGGGAACGGGAGGCGAAAGATACCAGACGAGTAAACCCAAGGTTAACCAAGGGAGGCTAAGGGTAGCCATGATCGGCACGCTTACTACTCCCGAGGGAGGGACTAGGAAGGGGATTGTATGGATAGGTGTAACACCAATGTGGCTAAGTACCAACGGTGGTTTAGGCAATAAGGGTGGTTGATTGTTAGGTGTTTGGTTATCGTGGGACAGGGTACATAAGTCAAACACATCGGGCGTAGATGATGGGGGAGGAATGGATTGGAATGTGGATGTCATCGGTGGGTCTAAGTAAACTACAGGTCCCAAGGAGGAAACAAACGAGGTAGAGGAACCACTAATAGGTTGTTCAACCATGGGGAGAACATTTTCGGGTGCAGCAGGGGCACTAGGATCGTAGTAGGTGAGTTGGTCAATCTTGACCACGCGTTCATCATGGGGGAACATCATGGTGCGAAAGACAGAGGAAGCTACCGCCCGCATAGCATACATGTAGCTGCGACCGAGTAAGAGGTTGTAATCAAGTCGGGCATTGATGACCTCTATGTCAATGAGGACGGTTTTACCACCTAACTGGACGGGGACATTGGCTAGGAGAGCTTGGGGCTGAGCCGAACGACCGTCGTAGGCGCGTAATGCAGTGGTGAACTGCTGAAGGGTAGGGGATCCCAACTTCTGCCATACGAATGTAGACATAACGCATGTGGAGGCACCTTCATTGATGATGCATTGATGGATGACAAGATTCTGAACAGAAACAGAAACTTGGAATGCTAAGGTGGAAGGCAGGCATGGTTCAGACTGGTCCAAATCAAATGCCATCAAATTCGAATCATTTGGGTCAATAGCCCCAATGGCTGAGAGTAAAGTCTTGCGCTGGGAAGGGCAGTTCTTCAAGACTTCTAACGCAGACATGGTTGTGGGAGATTGGGCTAAGTCGTCTACAATGTTGTAGTTTGACGCAGCGCGCGCATTGGGGTTATTGTTGATACGGCGAAGTGGGAAACGAGGTGCTTTGGAAGCGCCATCTATTGGAGGTGGAGGGATACGTAACGCCTGATCAGTGGGATGAGCGTTAGTGGTTTTATCGACGGGAGGGGCTTCAGAGGTGGAGCCATATTGGTTCTGATGGGTCAGGAGGTTGACATCAACAAATGACATCATCAACAAGTGGTGGGTACCTGAGTCGAACATGGGTTGATCAGGAGCGGCGTAAGTGATTTGTTTTTGTTGGGGTGGCGCATTGGCTTGCGGGGGAGCCAACGGCTGAGTGTTCACTATGCCTTGGTTTGGTAAGGGGTTTTGCAGCACCAAAGGTGGCTGCTGAGGTTGTGGGGGGTTGGGTGGTGCTTGAGGAGCCACATGCCCTTGGCGATGGGAATCATCAACCCAAAGTTGCCGAGCTCGCTCCAAGTGTGGGCAAGCATGTGTGTAGTGGCCATAGACCCCGCAAATAGAACAAGGATGGTTTGTTCGCAAATTGGGGTTTTTAGCCTGCTTGGGCGGGCGATCAGGGTTTTGGTTAGCGGGGGACGCATTATTGTTGTCTGGGGGATTAGCCGGTTGACCACCTTGGTCTGTAGGTTGGTTGTTCCCATGATTACGGCCCTTGCCGTGGTTTTGTTGGCCCTGGTTGCACTGGTTGTTATGTTTTTGCTGCTAATTTTGTTGGGCATACACTTGCCCTTGGGCAACAGGTGGGTTTTGGGGTTGTGCAGGTGCGGGAGCAGGCTGCGGTGGATGATATGTAGGTGGAGGTTGCGCAGGTGTGACACCTCGAGGGGGTTGCTGATAGGTCTGCGGAGTAGGTTGTGGGTTGGCCGCAGGGGCTGCCTGTGGCGGGTAATAAGCGGGTTGGGCTTGGGAAGGCGCAGGAGCTGGTGCAGCCTGCTGGTGGCAATAGGTGGGTTGGGCCTGAGAAGGCACAGGAGATGGTGTAGCCTGCTGGTGGTAATAGGGTTGAGGTGCGACCGGGGTGGGGTAAGTGGGGGGCGCATGACCGAAGCACCGAGGTGGACAGGTGGGTCCATGGGAATGATGGTGATGTGTCATAGGAGCATACGAGTTGGTGGCCCCAGACTGTGAGGTAGCCCATGAAAGGTCGGGGCCAGGGGTAGGATGTGCTATGGAAAAGGGTTGCGGATGCGAAGAAACACGGCCGATGATGCCGTCTGCAGCATGGGATGCCCCCGACGCATCGTGCTGGGAGGACTCACCGCGAGGGGTGTCAGGTATATTGGTATAGAGATAACCCGACTGGGCGTAAATGAGGTCAAACTGCTGGGCCTTAAGGATGGCCTCTTCTTCAGACTGGGGTCTTTCTGATGCCACATCCTTAGCAATGACAGGGAGAAGGGACTTGAGGAACCAATCTAGGAAGATACGGTCTCTAATTTGATCTTGCATAAGCTACGGCGTCGACGCCACTCATGAATGTGGTCCGTGATGTGGGTAGCCGTGTTTTGTCTACAAGACAGGAGAATCTCAACGCCCGCGTTGTAGCAGACTGGTAATTGGAAGAACTGCAGGAAGGTCGAGGCAAGGGAAGCAAAGGTGGCATGGGTCCCGTGGGGTTGCTCGATATACCACTTGGCTGCAGAGCCAGTAAAGGTGCGATGTAATAGACAGAGGCGAATAGGGTCATCCACTATGGATTTGGAGGAACACCATAAATGGAAGGACATGATATGGTTTTGTGGGTCCTCACCTGCCTTGCCCTCAAACTTAGGGATGTCAGAGGGGAGCTTGGTGGGCATGTGAGGCCACGTAGGGTCGTGTCGAATAGGGTCATTGGTCAATCTGGCTAGGTCGGGCAGGTTGAGGCTAGCCATGAATGGCAAACTGGAAGAAGGATGTGAGATAGTAGTGGGTTGGACCAAGTTGGGGCCAATGCCCCCAAGTGGAGGGGCAGGGTTCGGGATGTTTCCCCCAAGGGGGGGAACAAAGGTGGTATAGGATGGTCCTACACCACCAAGGGTAGCATGAGTCACTGGTGGAGTGGTGATAGGTATGCCAGCTACTAGAATGGGAATGGTGACCGGGATGGTGGACGTGGCCCCCATCGAGGGCATTCCCAGAGCAGGTGTGGTAACTGGTGTAGTGGTGGACGTGCCACCAATGGTCACTACAACGAAAGGAGTGGAAGTCGCGCCAGCCATGGGGCTAGTAGGGGCAGTACTGTAAATGGGGTTCTCAGACTCTTCTTCAGAATCGAAGGTAAAGTAAGGGGCGTCAATATCTGGTGACGGAGTCCTATGCCGTTGACGAGTGGAGTCAAGTGACAAGGCTCTAGATCTGTGATGAGTGGTATCAAGTGATGATGATCGAAGTCTATGATGGGTGGTTTCAAGTGAACCATGCTGTGGGGGCTCGCCCATGAGGCGCCGAGAATGTCTCGGGGACTTAATGGTGACAGATGGTGTCAAATCGCTGGGAATTGTGGTGAGTGAAAAAATAGCTCAAAAATCCTAATGCAACCGAGTGTGCAGAAGGAGAGCTCAAAAACAAGGCACTCAGGCCAACAATCAACTCAAAACACCTACTGTAACAACTGTGCTACAATAAGTGGAGTACCAACAAAATGGTCAGAATACCAACAAGCAGCAGGTTTCCTAAAAATAAAAAATGGTGGACTCACTAGACCAAAAGGAGGTAAGGGAGGATGCAAACACCTAACTAAAAAGTATTCTGACTCAACTAGACATATCCTCTGCAAGGTGATGAAATCCAATTCAAACAATATGAATAGGAAATCCAAGTGGCTAAGATGTCCCCCTACCGGGAGGGACACCAGGTAGTCAATCCTAGAAGAAAGGAAACTAAGATACCCCGTTCATGACACGTCCAGAAAGGTGAATCTGCCGTTTGGTCCTTTTACCGCAATACCCCTATACAGGGATATCCCGAGAACTGTGAAAGGTAGCCCTTCGGTTACTAAATGGAGTGCGGTATTCCACTCAGGTCTCCGGAACCAGTCTCGCGACTTCAACCCTCCTAGGGGAGAGGCCCTCTGGTAAACTGGTTGTGACCGTGCCAAAAAGTACTAGGGTATTTTGGTTCCCTTATTGGACAACAGCTATGTCTCAAGTGTAAGTAACTGAGGGGTGTTATTGGAAGCCTATCCCCCCGATCCTACCTAACTACAAAGATTCTTTTGTGTTCCCCAAGTGGGGTTAGAATATTGGTTGAGTTAAGTAGTTTTTAAGGCTCACTTGAATTATGTGACAGAGTGTGTGCTCGTGAGGTGATGAACCCAAAATAAAAGTGCCACAAGGGGGGAAACTTTCTAATTAACAATACTGAAATTTAACATGCCAAATTTTCTGAATTAAAATATTAAAATTTTAAAAAGATTCTGTAAAGGGTACAGAATTTATGTTGCAGAAAAGGCTGTAGGGAAGGATGGCTGCAGATAGGACAGATGGTTGTGCAGATGCAAAAAATATTGCAGCAAAGGGGGCTGGGTTCAAAACTGGAAAAAATGCAGAAATCAGACCGCGGGTCTGTGGCGAAACTGAGCAGTCGGACCGCGGGTTTAAGGGAAACAGGCGAGGACAGGTCGCGGCTTTTCGGCTGACAGAGGCAGGTGGACCGCAGGAAATAGGGAAAAATAGGCAGTCGGGTCATGGTAAGAAGGATAACAGACGCAGTCGGGTCGCAGCAAAGGGGCTGGAAGCCGCAGTCAAGACGTGGGAAAATGGCCGACAGGCGCAGTCAGATCGCAGCAAACAGGCTGATTAGCTGCGGTCGGATCGCAAGTAACAGACTTGAATTCACCGACAGGGCGCCGGAAATAGTCTGAGAGCCGCGGTCGGGTCACAGGTAAATGCCTGAAAGACGCGATCGGGATGCGACTACAGAGGGAAAAGATGCGGTTTACGGCAGTCGAAAGGGACAGCCGAAAGGAAAAAACGAGAAATTATTGCAGAAAACTAAAATTTTTGAGACTAAAACCAGAAATTCAAACCCAGGGGAGTCGCCAAAACTGTAGCTAGGGTTTTACCCCTAGCTTGTGCAAATGAGCACCTACTAAGGAGAAGGCACTCCTTAGTAGCAGTTCAGTAAATTGTAATGTAAAATGCTAAAACAGAAATATAAATTGCTCTAAACATGTGCATGAAACATAAAAAATAAGATGTAAAGAATGGCTTTTGTATTAATTTTACCTCCAATGTGAAGGTTGGTGAACCTCTTGCAATGTCCAAGAGGGTTGCTCCAAGCTCCAACTTGCTCCTTCTCTTTCTCCAAATGATGGGAATGGGCCAAAAGGGGCTCTCAAGGTGAAAGTAGCTCAAGGGTGAGCTAGGGTTTCAAGAGAGATTTTGGTAGAGTAAGGGTGCTTATGATTGTGGATGTGGAATAAGGGGTCTCCATCACCTATTTAGAGTTTTTTGGTGGTGGAGTGTTGGCCTATGGTTTTGGGAACCATATGGTTTAAGTCAGCTGTATAGGGTTTTTTCCTCCTTGTCCTCATTATTTTATATTTTTTATTCCCTTTTTAGAGGGATTTTTCTATTTTAGAGGAATTTTGGATATTTTTGGAGGAAAAAGGGGTTTTTTAGCCTTTTTTGAGGCTTTTTTGATGGTTTTGTGGCCTTTCGGAGGCATTTTAGGCCTTTTGGGGGCTTTTTAATGGGATTTTTTGGGTTTTTAAGGGAAATATGGTAGGAAAATGGACAAATGAGCCATGTAATGGGGTAAATGAGGTAGTGAACACTTTTTGGGTGTTAACAATCTGCCCATTTTAGAATTTCCACGATTACCTTGGCTCTTTCCTCTCTCCTTTTGTCTTCCCCTGCTCTCCATGGTCAATGAATTACCTGATGTCTCACCTGTGCTTTTTCTTCGCATTTCCTCGCTAAGAATAACACCAATAACATCATCAAATTTCAAGGTGTTTGAACCAGAGACAGAGTTACTTACAGCCATGACCAAGCTATTCCAGCTTTTTGGCAATGAACACAAGATTAGAAGAGCCCTAACCTCATCATCAAAGTTCACACTTATAGAACTTAGTTGATTTGTAACCATATTAAACTCATTTAAATGATCAGTAACAGATCCACCTTCAGACATCTTCATATTAAATAAACACTTCATTAGAAATACCTTGTTGGAGGCTGAGGGTTTTTCATACAGCTTACCCAATGCGCTCATCAAACCCTCTATTGTCGTTTCTTTTGAGATATTGAAAGCCACCGACGAAGCCAGGATCAACCGTATTGTTCCCAGAGCCCTTCTGTCAAAAACCTCTCATTCTTCGTCCTTCATAACCGTCGGTTGCTTTGCTTTTCCTCCCAACGGTAGGAATAGATCCTTCTGGTACAGATAGTCCTCCATTTGCATCTTCCATAACCCGAAGTTTTGGCCGTTAAACTTCTCGACCTTAAACTTTCCTTCTTTTGCCATTGCTCCCACTCGAACCAGAAACCCTAGCTTCCTGCGGGTTTAACTGCCAAATAGACCTTTGGCTCTGATACCAATTGTTAGAAAAATAGGATCGCAGAGCAATAACAACAAACAGAAATGCAAATATAATCACACATACACATTACAAGAGAGACACAGATATATTGTGGTTCACCCAACTTGGGCTACGTCCACACTGAATTTGCCAGTCCTTATTATTATTATCATCCAGCAATGTGAAGGGATACAACCTGCAGCACAACCGTTGCACTTCCTCTTCTCTGTTTCACAGTCTCTCTCCTGATCTCAAAGATCTTTACAATGCATAAAACCTAATACATCATCCCTAGCCGTATTACAATGTCTTTATTTTATAAGGGAAATACAATGGGAAAATACCACGGGATACCCAAAACCATGGGCCTGCAAAACAGCTGGCGAAAACAACCCCAAAAGTTTTCTTCGGGGCCGGACCCCCCAGCCAGGGGGGATGGTCCCCCCTGGAACCCCGTGGGGGGGTGATGCCCCCCCGCTAGGGTGACTGTACATTCCACCTACATATCATATAAAACTGGGGTACAAACACGGCTGATACAATATCATCTATGAGACTAGAAGATCTGGCTCCACAACCAACACATCCGATGTATTGCAGCGTCAGCAGTACCGTGACATTTCCTCATCGAACCGCCTGCCAACAGTTGGGTTTTCTTGATAGACCCAGTGAAGGCTGGAATCTCAAGGAATTAGAAGCTGGACCTTTCTATACTCACCTTTAATAGCACTGGAGGGAATGGATGCCCGAGGGACTGTGTAGCAGAGAAGGGGACCTTCCTTGTGTTGGGTGAGGTAGGTATTGTGGGTGCCATGACTGTTGAGTCCATTTGAGATGCATATAGCTCTGTGGTTGAGTTCACTAGCTTAGCATCCTCCTCCTTTTCTTATTGCATGCTTAATAAATCAAACTGTTGTGTTGGCTTAGCATGACTGTTGAGTGAAACCATGGTTGTGAGTGAGCCTGTTTAGTTCCTCCTTAGTGGATACACAACCCAACTCAGGGGTGATCTCTCAGCTAAAATAATATAGGTTGGACAGAGATCTATGGTTGGGTGGAACATTGCTCTCATATAGCCAGTTGTTTGGAAATTTAGATTTCAAGATAAGTATTCTTTGTGGTTTAAATTATGTGCATTATGTGTTCTGCAATGTGTTAATTCTGAATGATAATTGTTCATGTTGATGAAATGAAAGGCATCCTGTTTTATGCAATGTGATAATTGATTACTACTATATTCATGATGAAATTGTGTGGATATATAGTGTTTAATTCCGTTGTGTTTGTTGATTATGAATATGTATACATAAGTTTTTAGTTATCCATGAATTTCTTAGTAATGTGTGGGGCTGAGATTGTCAAATAAGCCCGGTATGTTTGGTCATGTTTCCTCCCCTGCATCGGATTGACGGGAGGGGACATGACAACAATTTGCAATGCGGGATTGCGGGAGTGTGGAACGCTGAAATGTAGAATGCAATTCCAAAGTCGGAAATGCAGTCCACAATCCGCAATCGGAAATGCGGGAACGCTGAGGTGCGGGGCTGCAGAATGCAGAACAACAGGATGTGGGATTATAGGCATTCGAAATTGCGGGCATGCAGATTGCGGGAATCCATTCAACAAACCAAAAAATCAATCCATAATCCGCAATAAAAAATGCAGAAAAACAGGATTTCGGCATTGCGGAAGTGTCGGATTGCGACATTGCGGAAGTGTGGGATTGCATCATTGCGAAAGTGCAGGATTGCGGAAACAAATCCAGGAAGTCGAGAATACAATCCATAATCCGCAATTGGAAACGCGGGAAGGCAGAAAGTCGGGATTGCGGATATAGTTTCAACCGATTGGAAATGCAATCCACAATCCACAACCTGACATTGGACATGCGGAAATGTGGAAAAGGCATGATGCGGAACTTAGGAATGCGGAAGTGCAGAAATGCCTTTTATTTTTTGTTATTTTCAAGAAAAACTAAGTGTCGAGGGTAAGATGAAACAAACTCTGAGTAAGATCAAAGGAGGGGCCCTACAATTTTACAAAAAAATTGGTTATTAGGACTCAGGGTATTTTTTAAGGATTCTAATATTATACTTAAGTATAGTATCATAGGCGATTATTTTGGATTGAAAAAAACATGTATATAGATAGGTAGGAGAATATAAAATTTGAAACATACAATTTATTACTGAAATGTGTAAATTTTGGCGAATATTATGATTAAAAAAACATATTTTATGTAAATATAGGCGATATTAGAGACTAAAAATGACCAAATAGTGAATTTATTTTTTGAAAAAAAGCCTGAAAATAGCCAATTGGCGAAATTTCACCCCTAAAAATTACCCTAGTCATCAGGTTGCAACTGCAACAATTGGCGACTAGCTGGTGAACACCGATCTCCGAACAAAATCGTTTTAGGATCACAATTACTTGTCTGTTATTAATTCAGGTTGTAAAACTATTCCCTTATCATTTTAACGGGATTTTAAAAGGCTAAAGTTTTATGCAGGGAGAGAAGATTTCTTGAATCATATTGGTCATTCATTTGGGAAATAGGGAAACCTAGACAAATTTCCTGACCACTCTCCTGAGGCCATAATATGGAATTCATTATTAGTCCCATATTTTGGTTACCTCTAAATATGACTCCACAAGATCGTAAAAAAATCATACAGATATATTCGTTTGTTCTTCATTCCCATGCTATCAGCATTTCTTTAGATGCTTTCTTTTTGACGAGTTTTATCGTTCGAGTCTTTCACAAATAGCTTTCTTCAGTCTTCAAAATTTGACGTGGGTTCTTCCATCCATAATTTCCTTTTGTGTGAGCGAGGAGTTTTTTTGTTTTTCATACTCACGGACGGAGAAGAACCTTTTGGAATTATCATCTGGGAAATATTCTTGATTGGATGTATTTATTTACAAAACCATTTATTTAATGGAGATGAAATTTTGACTCTTCATTATAATCCTTTTGGCTGTAAATTTTGTAGCATGGGATCATTTTAATTTCTAGACATCTACAAGAATTTCTTCCTTTCCATGGGTCAATTATAATATGCTAACTGATATGGTTATTTATGTATAAGTGAGTGGAGCCCCAAGATAGTAATTTAGAATTCATAGATCTCGGTTATTTCACAGGGTTTATATTGGCACAACATAAAACATGAAGTAGGTTTACCCTTTTAAAACAATGCAGCAATTAAAATCACTAATGACATTGTTTTTACAAAAAGAATTCCTTTTGTTATGAA
This sequence comes from Larix kaempferi, assembly GCA_027924585.1. Taxonomy (NCBI): domain Eukaryota; kingdom Viridiplantae; phylum Streptophyta; class Pinopsida; order Pinales; family Pinaceae; genus Larix; species Larix kaempferi. Next base: position 44,539,127 of record BSBM01000510.1, read on the forward strand.
GCCAGATCTAATCCTTTTGGTGATTATCAACATTTCACATGATATTGTTCATATTTATGCATTTTTGCATATCACTCTGAAAGTTGAGCTGAGTTTTATTTCAATCTTGCAAAAATCAGTCAAGCAAAATAAGATCAAACAAATATGAGATAAGGATCAAACTTACTAACCTAGGAAGAGAATAAACAAAATCAAATGGAAAGTTGAGAATCAACAAAAAATATTTATGTACAACAGGTCTCCCTATTGTGCCATTACTTACTTCCCAAACAAATTCTGATAGCTTCGGGATGAGGGTTGTTTCAACAATAAGAAACCTAAACTCATTGGTGGGGCATGATTGGGCCAACTATTAGGGTAAATGAAGGATAGAACAAGCCAAGGTATTGTCAGGGGATTAGAAGGAGTCTCAACACCATAGATTTCAGAGCATCTTTTTAAGATTCAACACATGAGGTCAAGTGTGTCTAAATATTTCATTATAATGCCACTAGTTCCTTTGCATGATCAGATTGATTTAATTCGCCACAACAACAATCCCGTAGTTTCAAAATCACTCGGAAATTAATGTAATTGAAATGACATTATTAGGGATCATTTCCTAAGTGACAGAGTACTTCTGTGTGAATCTGGGAGGGGTATTTCTTTACTTACAATTAGTTGGTGTACTCCCTTCTAGAATATACCTGTCAAACAATAGAATTGAATAAGAGTAATGAAATCATGGGAGGCAATAATAATGTAATCAAAATCCTATTTTTCTTAACTTTTACTGATAATCATTGATAATCAATTCAGATGAAAAATTACCATATCTGTTACAAATTTCTTAACTTTAACTTTTACAAATTTCCTTCAACACTTGCATGTTATAGAGAATCATAAGTTAACAAATTATCAATCAAATCAACATGATTCCATCGTGTTTTAGCAACAAAATGGTCATCACCATCAAGCATATTTGCAACAATTGGATCATCCATTTTCTCAGCAAATACTAATTTATCTTCTTTTACAATTTCAGAGAGAGGTGTTATTTGACAATATGGGACATCCATCCCTTTACCCGGAGATTCATCTTCAACATTTTCTTCTATTATATCACATGGGATGTGAGGAAATGGTACTTCCAAATCATCATCCAATAAATTCAAATAACCTAATTTATCCACATGTTCCAAAGATTCCTCACAAAATTTTCCATTCAACTCACTTTCTGATGGAGTAGAAATTTCTTCATGTGCACCTACAACAGAAAATGGACACTCATCTAACTCAACTGTGTTAGTATGATTATCTAAGTCAGAAAATAATTCTACTATGTTACAGTCAATATCATCAACCTGTGTAAATTGAAGGAGTTCGAACTGGTTGTTTGAATCATGGCCAACATTTTCTTCCTGATAATTCCCTGGCTCAATTTCAAAAAAAAAATTCCTAAAACCGAAGATGAAAAATTCACTGGCTCATTTTTTCCTTCTAACTGAGTCACATTATGTTTCATATGAGGTTCCCTTAATACCTTAATTTGGTTCTGCTTATTCTGATAAGTCAGCCATAAATGAGACCAATTTGTTGCGAAATAACCATTCAGCTTATTTGACCAATCTCTACTCAGAATTAACCCATAAGCTTCTGGTATATCCACTACCATATATCAATAAATTGACACACTCTTGGGTTTTCAACCAATGTAATCAATACATTTTTCATTTCCCCAATAAATTTATCATCATAACTATCTAGTTGTATATCCGAGAAGGGGATGCTATAGGTTGTCCATTAATCTTTTTGCAAATAGATAGTGGCATGATGTTAGATGAAGCCCCAAAGTCTACCAAGCAGTTATGCACATTATAATTGTAGATTTCAAAATTCAAAAGGAAAGGAAGAGTTTGAGATTTTGATTTTACACCGATACTTGCTTCGTTAATCTCAGTATCAGACTCAACCCTTTCTGGTTGTTTATCTATTGTACTGCTTGATTTTACATCAAAAGATTCTATTAAATTTTTCCTCTATTGTGGCAGGTTACACAGTTCAAACAAAGATATATTTGCCTTGTTTTTCTTGATATCTTCTACAATGTCATATCCCATATTATGATTTCCTCCAACCTTTCCACCACTATCAGATTTGATGGCTACTAGGTTTACTTGCTTATTGATTAATGGGTTTGTTTCCTTTACAGCCCCAGAATTTAATTTTGGTCGTGACTGATTTATACTATTATTCTTCTTTATGTTTTATTTAGTTGCCTTTATTTTGGGGAGTACCATACTTTGATCTTCTATTGGTCCTTTACTTTTGGTAACATAGTCCACAGATGATATTTGTATTTCTTCTACCTTTTCTTCTTCATCCAAACCCAAATTTGGTGCCCAATCCCATTAAACTAATGTGGTTTCTTCAATTTTTTTTGTGCACGGATCATGACAAGTGGTAGATGAGTAATCCAGCTTGATCATGAAGAAAGGAAACGGGGATTTCATCGACCAACTTGTGGACATACAGTCTACGCATGTCAAGTATAAATAAGAATCCAATTTGGAGAGTGGAAGTAAGCTTGAAGATGTGAATGTGATAGGACTCTGGTATGGAAAGCTTCTAATTATTGGGGTATCAATGGCTCACAAAATTGGAACAACATAATATAGCAGAAGAGGCAGATGTGCAAAATGTAGCACCGCAGATGATGTGCAGAATGATGTGAAGTTATCTAAGATAGATGCACAAAGACAATTATGCAGCACAACATATGATGCGCAAGATAATGTAGTATATGGACCAAGTGCGTAAGAACATAAATACTGTATCACAGATGGTGCACAAGAGGTCATAGTCTATCTAATATAGATGCGCAAGAATAGAACAGAATCAAGGTCGATGCACAGTATCAGTTGAGTCCATAGATGAACCAAAACTGAACAGTATGTTGAAGCAGTGCGCAGATTGAAAAAGATTATGAAAACTAGTGTGCAGGTTTGAATTAGTGACATGAAGAGTGAAAAGAACTTATGATATAGTACAAAATTTCTGAAGGATAGATTATGTAGTAGGTGCACACAATGGAATGTATTGCAGTAAATCTGAAGTGTTTGTGGATCAGTAGAACAACAAAGAACTATCTTCTACAGTCTCATCAGGACAGCAGGACGGGGCAAGGAATAGGGATTCGGCACTTCCTTCAGGTCGGTTCTTGTAAAACCAAGGGCTTGGTGCCTCCTTCCAGTCGGAGCTAGTAAATCAGTGAGTTAGTGCTTCCTTCAGGTTGCAGCCTGTAAATCAGGGGGGCCTCCTTCCATTTGGTGCTGGAGAACTTTGGAAGTTGGTGCTTCCATGAATTCAATCTTTATATTATAAGAGAGCATTTTGTGGTTTTCTCTCGTTTTGGTTTCCATGTAAAACCCTTGTGTTCTATGTTTTGTGCATACATGGATGAATGTTATTGTTTATGGTGAATGAATAATATAACTACTATTTAAGTTTGATAAGAAGTAAAAAAAAATATAACTGCACTAATATTGATTCACCCCCCCTCTCAGTATTAATAAGATTTCCAACAAAAACATAATCAAGAAACTTTTAACAAATGTGCCTCTTGGCATGCCTCAACCCCCTTGGAGCTTGTGCATAGTCACTTGTGTGGTCCTCTTCCATCTGCTTCCTTTTCCGGTTTCAAATATTTCTTATTTTTCTTTGATGAATACTCCATACGCACTTGGGTTTATTTCCTAAAACTTAAGAGTGAAGTATTTAACATGTTCTTAGCCTATAAGGCCCTTGTTGAAAATAAAATTGATCATCAAATTATTAAGTTAAGATCGGATAATGGGGGAGAATATGTTAAAAAAAAGTTCACTACTTTCTCCAATGAACATGGAATCCAACAATAAGACACTATTCCATATACACCACAGCAAAATGGTGTAGTTGAGAGGAGGAACCACACATTAAAATAATGGTTAATTGTATGCTCCAAGCTAAGGGCCCAAGTCTTCAATTTTGGGTTGAAGCCATAAATTGTGCAAAATACATATTTAATCGCACCCCCACTAAATATTTACAAGGTATCACACCTGTAGAAGCATGGAGAAAAATTAAACTAGATGTAAGTCATCTCCATGTGTTTGGCAGTGAAGCATGGGCTCATATTTCGGATGAAAAACATAAAACATTGCAACCTAAAAGTGAAAAGTGCATATTTGTCGAATACTTTGAATATGTAAAAGGTTATATACTTCTTCAGCCACATTCTCATGATATAATTATTAAAAGAGATGTGAAATTTGATGAAAATATTTCGACCTATGAGCCTAGTTCGGGATTTGTGCTATATGTGGCCTGCGAGCCTAATTCGACACTTGTGCCATCTTTTAGTCCCAAATTCCTTCACAACATCCCTACTATAGTTTTTTATGATGATAGTGGGGATAAAAATCCACCTCCACCTGCTCATGTTCCTCCATTTGCACCAATACAATTGATTCCTCGATGGGCTTGTACAACATGCGAAGCGGCTAGTGATCCTAGAAACCAATTATGAATACATTCTCAGTTATAGTGAGCCACTTCTCTTTTGGATCAAGTATTAGAGAATCGTGATCCAGAGACATTTGCATAATTTTCAAAGAATCCATATCAAGATGAAACTATGGATGAAGAATATCATTCCTTAATGGAAAACGACACTTGGGATCTTATACCTCTTTTGAAAGGAAGAAAACTTGTAAAATGTAAATGGGTCTACAGAACTAATTATGCATTAGATGGAAGTGTTGAAATATTGAAGGAAAGGTTAGTTTCCAAAGGATTTCTTCCCAAGTTGAAGGAATTGAGTACAATGAAACATTTTCCCCTGTTGCTAAACTGAACTCCACCCACCTTGTTCTTTCCCTTGCAGCCTTACATAAATGGGAGGTCCATCAAGTGGATGTCAAGTCTATCTCCATGCATGGGGATTTTCAGGAATAAATTTACATGGAACAACCTCCTAGCTATGTTTAGAATGACTCTAGACTTGTCTGTCTCCTTAAGAAATCCTTATATGGCCTTAAGCAAGTTTCTCAATCTTGGTATGCTAAAATGGATAGATTTCTCATTGACACTCTTTTTTCTAGATGTCATTATGACCTCAATGTCTATACCAATAAAGTAGGAAATCATCTCATCATCCTTTTTCTTTATGAACTAATGATCGTATTCTTACTGGTAGTGACCATAAACTTTTAAACCATGTGAAATCTAGTCTTAAGAAGAAATGTGAAATGACTAACTTAGGACATTTGCACGATTTTCTTGGCCTCCAAGTATTGAAAACCAAAGAAAGCATCTTTCTTTCTTAGTCTAAGTATGCATGTGACCTTCTTCATCGCTTTTACATGGAATATCATAAACCAACCCCTTCTCCCTTCTAGTCTGGAGTCAAACTTTCTGCCACTTGCACTTTACCTAAAGTAGATGCCACCTTGTATCATCATCTTGTTGGAAGTCTCTTATACTTGGCTCATACTTTTCCTGATCTTTCCTTTGTCGTTGGTCTTGTTCCCCACTATATGAAAACATCCCATGAAGCCATTGGAAAGAAAAAAAAAGGACACTTCGATATATTTGGGGTACAATTCAGTATGGGATATAGTACATTTCAAGGGGGACTCCTTTGTTGGTTGGTTTCAAAGATTCATATTGGTTTGACGATCCTGATGATCGGAAGTCTATTACATGTTATGTTTTTAGTCTTGGTTCCGGACCTATCACTTAGGCTTATAAGAAACAACAAGCAATTGCTCTTTCTTTAGCAGAAGCAGATTATCGAGCCACATTTAATTCCAGTCAGGAAGCATTGTGGCTTGACAAATCATTTCATAGTTTAGATTTGAGAAGCAACATCTGAATCCCCTTTTGTGTGACAATCAAAGTGCCATCAAGCTCGCCAAAGATCCAGTTCAACATCAAGGCAACAAATATATTGAGCTACATATGCACTTCATCAGAAAGCTTGTTAATGATCGCGTTCAAGTGCTCTTTTTCCCTATAGATGATCAAGTTGTAGACATCTTCACAAAGTCTCTTATAGAAGAGGAGTTTTCTAAACTTTGATCTATGTTAGGAGTTCAGGAATTTGGCATGACTCTAATCCCTCATTCCTTCTCCTATAGTGTCACTTTTGTAAATCCTTCAATCCTATCCCAAGTTTTTCTTAAGGGGGGATGTTAGGATATTTAGACACTTTGGAGTTAGTTAAGATCAACTTGTTCTAATATCTCCATTAGGTAAAGTGTGTTTCATTAGTATGCATTTGTATGTATGTAATCCGACGGTCATGGTATGTTCTTGACATAGATTGATCTGATGGTTCAACTTCTCCTCGATATTAACAATCATTGATCCTTGGCTTAATGCCTGATTGGTCCATTATCTCTATTTAAAGAGCATGGAGGGTCATTTTCTAGTTGATTGATTATGAGAATGTCATTTGTAATATTATTTTATTTGCATAATAAATTGCCTCAAGTAGCTATTTGGATGGGGTTGTGGAGTGTTCCCTTTCAAGGTTTTAAACCAAGTGAAAACAATAGTGTGTTGATCTATGATCCGTTTGTGTGAGCAGTTTCTCAAGGTGTTTGACCTTTTGGAAGTTTCATGTGTTAGTCGAACAAATAAGACATAAAATATATTGTGATGCATAGGTAACTAAGACAATTGAGAGAAAAAGAAGAAATTAAAAAAAAAAAATGCGAGAGGCGAATGGGAACTGAAAGGTCAATTTCGTGGCCTTCTCATTAGCCCTCGATTCTCCTTTATCTCACTATAATTTTAATTCTCAAAGGGTGTTTTGGCCACAAAAAGAAGAATAACTCAAGAATTCCAGAGAGCCATAAGCAATATTGTAACCAAAGATTGTTGGAATATACTAAGCTACCATTTTAATGTTGTTTTTCTCATTTGGGTTTCTAGGGTAAAAAGTGTCATTTTGCAATATTTTCTATGTGTGTGTTTACTAAAGAGCTCATGTGTGTTATTAATGGTTGTTAGTAAACAATGGGAGTGTGCTTGAGATAGATTTTCAATTAGATTGGTAGATTCATTGTCTTTGTTGGTATTACATGTCTAATGGAATCTCCAACATCTAATTAACCCTCACTACCGTATTCCCATCCAATCTTAGAGATCAAGGACTTCCATTTTAGAGTCGTTGCATTAACATAGGTAGTTTCTAATTTGGTGGTTAAGTGTTCTTGGACTGTTGGATGTTTTTGTCTTGCATGGCCTATACTCTCTCTATTTTTGGGCATTTTTTCCATTACTGAGCTTTGTTGTCTTTCCTAGGACAAACTCTCTCCACCAATGTGTTTTTTTTCTTGTCTGCGACATAATTGCTGGACATTTTTCCACTGTTGAGAATTTTTGTGTTTCCTAGGCCATACTCCATCCACTATTGGGTGCTTTTGTTTTTCCTAGGCTGTACCCTCTCTATTGTTGGGTGGTTTTTCCATTATTGATATTTTTTGTCTTACCATGGGCCATACTCTCTCCACTAGTGGGAAATTTTTGTCTTGCCTGGGACATACTTGTTGACATTTTTTCCATCGCTAAGAATTTTTTTGTTGCCTACGACATACTCCATCAATTGTTGAATTTTTTTTCTTTTCCTAGGGTGTGATCTATCTATTGTTGGGCATTTTTCCTTGGCTAGGAATTTTACTTACGATATGGTCGATTTCATCCTTGTTGGACATGTATGAGGGAGTGAAATTAAGGACTGAAAAGTTGTGCAACCCTATACAAAATCTTTCATAATATTTAGTTAAAGCTTATTAGTAAATCTTTATTTAATTATCATGGCATATATCTCATTGAGTGCACAACCATTGGGAGTGTAGTGTAGTAATGGTAATTATATGTATTGCTTGCATCTTATTCATTTTTCATATGCAACTCCATGCTCGCTATGAATTCAAAGATGCATGGATTGAATATGATTAGACAAATGGGAATCATAATGATGATGGTATTATGGTGTCAAATGAACATTTTGATGAGAGTAAAATGAGGACAATTGATGGTTCCTTGAGTGAAATATTGACTCTAAAGATTGTATGGATATCATCCCAAGTCCAAGATATTGAGAGATGGTTATTTCTATTTGTGCTTGCAATCCTAAACACCTTTGCGGTAATTGAAGGAGATTGAAGATAAAAACCTAACTTGAGATGCAATAAATGACATTATGTGTACAAATGCATATTAATTAAATACACATGTAGTCAGACTAGGTGATAATTATTCTCTTACGGCTTCATCTGATGGTGATCACTAGCAATATATAATGATCGTTATAGCATTAAGGGAGGAAGTAATCATTCAATATATTAAGGGTTGGTTGTTTTGTGTTCAATTTTTAATTGGGAACATAAACCTTGGAAACCTTATGAAAATAGAAGATTTACATAACATTAGGCTCAAGAACGAAGTATAGTAGCTTTTAATTGTATTAGCATTGGCATAGAAACAAAGCTTTGTAATTAAAACTAGATCCAATTGTTGGGCATGGCCCAAGTTGGCACAATTTTGATGAAGTATAGTTTTGGCAGATGCGCAATTCGAGCTGCGAAGTTCAAGTGACACAGTTTTTTCAATGGCGTAGCTTAGATTGCGAAGTCAGATATGCGTAGAAAGCAGTGGGAAGTCTAGGCACAATTGTTATAGCTTGAAATGACACCTCTCCGTCCGTGACGACACTTGCTTCCCTTGGTCGCATGATGACACTTCTTGAGATCAAGTTCAGTCACACAACAGGACATTTGTGGATGGAGGAGTCATTTGGGACACTAAAAATGGTTGAAATTACCTCATTCTTGACCCATTTGATGTATATGACCCTTAGGAACATTTTTCCAGACCAAACCATCTCCTGAAAATGAGCAGAAAAGCTTGTTTTTGGCCATTTTTTAACATGAGCGCTGGTACACAGGCATGATAGTTGTGTGTATACCCTACTGAGCACGACTCCACTGTTGAAATAGTAGCGTGTGTACGCAACTTTGTCTATTGTAGAGTAGCGTACACCCCTATTTTGGTCAAAATCTCGAAATTCGAGTAAGTTAAGTTGGTTGGGAAACCTCTTGAGTGGTTATAACTTCTTTTCCTCTTCCTCATTGACTATATAAGGAGGGTAGAAGGGTCATGTGAGGGGATTAATCCCAATTACGAAGTTATGCTGGAGGAATGGAGACCCTCATCCCCCTCTCTTGTGCTTCAGTTTTGGTAAACCCTAGCACAGTTGATTAGAGGCTGGAATCCTTGGAGAACGGAAGCAAGAGATCTTGAATCTAGGTTTCGTGAAGTGCCAAGCTTGAAGGAAGGTATAACTTTATGTACTTTTTTCCATTCATCAATAAAGATCAGATGTTCTTCTCTTTCCAAATATGACCTATTAATGCGTCTCAGATTTGATTACAGTCTGTTTATAATCTGATGTCTTCTTCTATTATGAATATCAATCTTATATATGTAGTCAAATGTGTTTGAGAAAGGTATCAAGTTGTTTTGCAGGTCTGGGCATTGCGACACTGGATAAGCATTGAAGAGCGAGGGAGGCAAAGCTAGGATCAACCTTCTGAATGAGGTGCCTACATATCTAAACCCTAATCTCTTCATTTATTTGTTGTACTTGCAGAATGCTTGTAAGTCTATCTTTATCATCGTAAGTTGGTAGTTTCTCCCCTGAACTATAGGTACATTTTCCCCAGAACAAAATGGCGACTCCACTGGGGAAAGCCTAACTGCTTAGGGGTATCCAAGGTCATTTTTTCAGTCTTGTTTGATGGTCTTTGTTCATTTTCTTGATTAGGATCAATTAGTAGGCTCTGTTCGACCCTCCTTGGCTCTTATAGACCCTTCCCATCCCTTGCAAACCCTTGTGGACCCAGGTGTGGTGGTTTTAACCCCAATTTTCCAACTTTTTCCACCTGTACGCTACTGTTTGTACCACAAAATAGAGCCCATATGCTACTTTTCCTCTACATAGTAGCGCCCATCCTGCTATGGGCACTAGTTTGCTTCATACACAGTAGCGCTCAAAATCTGGGTTTGATTTTTTTTTAGTTTTTGGGTTGTGGACCCAAATCTGGGGGCTGTGGCTGCATTTTTGGGCGTCCTTGATGACCCTAGGTCTGAGTTAAACCACTGTAAGTGGTTTCCCATCCTTGTACTGATCCTACATTCATGATTTGAACCTCTTTTGATCAATTTGGGCTTGTTTGGAAAGTTTTGGGGTTTGTTGACCCAAGTTGGGGGGTTGTGGACTTGTTTAGTGTTTTGTACCCTAATTTGAGTCTGACTGAACTTGCTTGCCCCATTTCAACTGGATTTGAAAACTCTTGAGTCTTCTTGACCCTGTTTGTATCTATTTGAGTGAAATTTATCTTTTAGGTTGGTTTCTTATCCTCCCTTATGCTTTTAGTTTTTCTTTTGTAGTGAAAGCTCAAGTGTTTTGGTTGTTGTTCAAGACCTTGTTTGCATTGTTTATGTGCAGACCTGACTTTACCAAACCATACTTCTTCATAGGTCATTTGCTTCATTTGGGTTTAAAAGTAGTTTTTGTACTCTTTTCCCAATGGTTGGCATGCTTACATCAATAAGAATTTGAAAGTCATATTTGGTAGCTTTTACTGTTTCAATAAAGAGAACCTGAAAGTTTCTTTGCTTTGCTTTGATAGTAGGTTAGTTTCAGTTTGTTTCTTACCTTTGAAAAGCATAAAGAATTTCGATTTATCTTCTGAATAGAGTATCTTGCAAGTGGCTTAAAATATTTTAGAGTGCTTTGCATCAAAAAGAACAAGTTTTCCTTTGCATACCTAGTTGCTTGAGTAGCTGCATTCTTAGGTTTTGAGTTTAATTTTGTACATTTAGACTTTATTTTTACCTTTTTTGCATTCGAAAGATTAAAAATTTCATTTGCACATGCATTCTAGATCAGAATTCTAAGACTTGCATTGAAAAGAAAAAGATTTGTTTGGTGGTAAATATTTCATTTTCAGTACTCTATCTCTATTATAACCACTCTCACACACCCACTACCTTTTTGAGTAAGCAAGTAACCTTTAAAATGAACTCTAATAAAATGTACTAGCAACATTTTCTTTTCTAGGTTACACTACACCAACTAGTCTTGGTTAGGATCTTGGGTTTAAAACACCTTAAACCACCCAAGATCACACATTACGCAAAAATCATAGTTCGACTATCGCAGGTAAACCCACTTCATTCAAAGCTTGCCTGGGATCTATGCAGTAGGTCTTGTGAGATTGGATTGTTGGGAATACTCCTCCTACTTTCTGTTTCGAGCATATACCAGGATTGGATCGCGTTTGGGGACTCTTTTGAGTTTCGGGCTCAGTTACCCTTCCCACGCCTTCTGATTCGACTAGCGACTGTTCCCCCAGGAGTTTTCGGTGTTGTGGTATCCTTAGTATCTGACCATAGGTTCATACACAGGTGACAGCGGAGGGTATATCTAATGTACCTAGGACAGACGTGGGAGGAAATCCCTTGCAGGTCTTTGGGAGGGCGGTTGGGTGATTCCAGCGCTTGCACCCTTAGTCATTGTATTGTGGACCCCGGGTAACTGTTCTTCATCCTTCGTTGATCTGTTCTGGGCCCTCATCATCCTAGACTCTTCTCCGGAAGGCATCTGTTTGCCTGGTTTGATTTACTTAGGACTTAATTTTAGTGGTGTGCTCTTTGTGCTACTTTTTTTAGTTTGCCTTAGAGAACTTATTGTTCATTTGAGTAGGAAACTATTTCTAGCATTCCGGCGAGTGCCAAACAAGGTACCCCTGTTCCGATGGATCCTTGTGTTCTTCCATTCATTGGAAACATTGGTACTCCCTTAATGGCTACTTTGAATCTCCCTGGATTCACCATAGGGCTGTCGGTTTGGTTTTTTTCCAATCTGAATTCCTTGCATGCTCCTGACGCTTCTTTTGTGATCACCTCAAATCAAGAGCATCAGAACCCTGTGCCTCCCTTGCCAGTAACATCTTCTCCTCCTCCTTATACCTCATGTGGAGAAAGTAGCAATACTAGTAACCAACAGTCTAAAAGGAATAGACGGAGGAAGAATGGGAAGAAGATGCCAAAACAAGGGGGTAGCTACCCAGCCTCTGTAAGTCATGTTGGGGGCAAGCACCCTGCCTCTACAAGTCATGCAGGGGGCACCTACCCAGTCTCTGGAGGTCATGCTGGGAGAAAACTTTTGGTCACTGAAAATCATACTGAAAGTTTGTCTTCAACCACTGTCAGTCATGTTAAGGACACGTCATTGATCACTGCTAGTCATATTAATGACAAGTCACCAGTTCTTGTGAGTCATACTAGAGACACCAGATCAGCCACTGCAAGTCATGCTGAGGGAGTTGACATTGTCGACAAACCAAACAAATAGAAGCTTAAGTTCCCTTGTAATTTTTGCGAGGGAGATCACCTTACTTACTTGTGCCCTGTACTTCCAGAAGTGCAAAAAGTGTGGTCCTTAGTTCAAAAGTCTGATGCTTCTGAGCAACCAGCCTTTGTGAGTGATGCTGGGAGCAAGATGTCAGCCAATGCTAGTCATGCTGAGAGTACTGACATTGTAAAGGAGTCTAAACCTATAGGACGGAAACCAAATTTCCCTTGTAAACTTTGTAAGGGAGATCACCTTACTCACCGATGCCCTGCCATTCCAGAGGCACGAAGAGTGTGGTCCATGTCTGAAGGAACCTCTGTTCCTGAGTTGTCTATAGATTCCCTGCAGTCAGATCAACCTTTGGTTGATAAAGTGGTTGAACAAATGCAATCTTTGGTCGAACCCACTCTTCCTTCGGAGAGTGAAGTGATCGAATCGATGCAATCTTCGACCGATCCCATCAGTCCTTCGGAGATTGATGCACCTACTGCTAAAGTCTTCTACATTACCAGTTTGGGTATTCCTGAAAAAGGGGGCATTTCATCTATGCCATGTGAACCCCTACCAAGCCCTAGGATTGTTTTCTTTGATTGGAGTAGTCTAGCCGAGCCTCGTCTTCCTTCTTCGACACCTTTCCAGATAAAGGTTGATATCGGAAACCATACGGTTGATCGATGCATTGTTGATGAAGGTGCTTCTGTTAGTATCTTATCCGCTTATGCTTGGAGAGATTTGGGTTTCCCTAATGTTATTCTAGCTGTTAATTGGCCGTTGACCTTAGATAAAAGACCTAGTGAACCGTTTGGATTCCTCCGTCAGGAACCTGTTACTTTGGGTGGAAAAACAGTCTTAGTTGATTCTATGGTTTTAAAGGACCCTGTGGACTTTGATATGATCCTCGGGCGTGATTACGTTTATGCTATGCATGCTGTGGTGTCTACGCTTTTTCGTGTGATGCATTTCCCTCATAACGAAAACATTGTCACCATCGACCAGCTTGCATTCGTTGATCATCCTTATTACCCAACTGTAGACCAGTCAGGTCCCTCGTCATTAGGCACTACTATGTCACATGGGAATTTTGTGGCATATTGTTCTTTGAGTTCAACTGCTACTGAGAAGGAGTCTCTGAGTTCATGCTTACCTTCTCAGGACTTAGTCCCAGCTTTTGACCAAGTGACACCTCCATCGGAATGTTTAGATATGTATTCTATCTAGGATGATATGCTTCCTTCCGATGAAGTTTTCCTAGAGTCTATAGTACAGTCTTCCATTCACTTGGATGTTGATCCAGTCACAATTATGTCCAACCCCAGTTTGACCTTAAAGTCTGATCTTCCTACTATTGAGTCTTTGGACTCTCATATAGATCCGCAAATCGGTGTTCCTGCTGAGTTTGATTCTGCTTCTAGAATTTTCAACTCCCGTGATGATGAATTTGTTTCTACAGATTCCATCATGTCCTTCAACTTTGATCTTCATCCTGAATTTGATCTTGTTGATTGTAAGTCCTCGGGATTTGGTACCATAGAGTCTTCATTTGAAAACTGTCCCTTGTTTATGCCTCTTGTTAATGATAGAGAAGTTGAAAGTATTTCTACCACAGTGACTTGTATCGGGTCTTTCTTTACATATGTTTTAGATATGATTTTGGTACTGATGTTTCTTGGAGGCAGGATTCTTAGCTGGATGTATACTTTCTTACTGGTCCTTTTCGACACCTTGTGCAACCATGTCAGGTATATTCAGAACCTTGCATATAGGTTTAGGCTTCCCCACTGTTATGTTGCATTTGAACCTTTTGCCATCCGAATTCGCCATAGGGTCGAACCTGTTGGATATTGGTGTGTTAGCCATCTCTTTATGCATCGTGCACCAGTTTGACAGCAGAGCCTACCTAACATGGGTCACCCTAGTCAGCACCCTTATGTCATTTTCGTGCCCATGCTAAGTTTTTTTCATAGGCTTGGGAGCCTTTTTAGATTTACCATGACTTTGAGAAGTAGCCTCATATCTTTCTTCCTCATATATTTATGGCCATCCCTGATAAGGCTCCCATATTTGTGTTCAAATTGCATATGCATCTATTATGATCCCGCTTGCGCTAATGAGCCTGAATCCGGCTTCCATGCTTTTAGCTCGTTATATAAGCCTCCATCTCTGATCTCATTTCCGCCAAGCCCTGTATCATTTTGCCTTTGCAATTTGACACCTTTTACCTGGAGGAGACACACCCTGAGTGTCCTTATCTTGCTCATGTTCCTTGCATTAGGCATAGCTTTGTTCCATGCGCTTGGAGCTAATTTCGCATGTCCCTGACACTCATCTCCTCCCATTTCGAGCATTCTTCTTTTACTTCGAGCTCGTTAAAAATAGTAAGTAGGTTTCGAGCATTCTTCTTTTACTTCAAGCTCGTTAAAAATAGTAAGTAGGTTTCACGCATTCTTCTTTTACTTTGAGCTCGTTAAAAACAGTAAGTAGGTTTCGAGCATTCTTCTTTTACTTCGAGCTCGTTAAAAACAGTAAGTAGGTTTCGAGCATTCTTCTTTTACTTCGAGCTCGTTAAAAACAGTAAGTAGGTTTCGAGCATTCTTCTTTTACTTCGAGCTCGTTAAAAATAGTAAGTAGGTTTCGAGCATTCTTCTTTTACTTTGAGCTCGTTAAAAATAGTAAGTAGGTTTCGAGCATTCTTCTTTTACTTCGAGCTCGTTAAAAACAGTAGGTAGGTTTCAAGCATTCTTCTTTTACTTCGAGCTCATTAAAAACAGTAAGTAGGTTTCGAGCATTCTTCTTTTACTTCGAGCTCGTTAAAAACAGTAAGTAGGTTGCGAGCATTCTTCTTTTACTTCGAGCTCGTTAAAAACAGTAAGTAGGTTTCGAGCATTCTTCTTTTACTTCAGAGCTCATTAAAAACAGTAAGGAGGCCACGAGCATTTCTTCCACCTTCCCTTCGCGCTCGTTAAAAACAGTAAGGAAGTTATGAGCATTTTCCTATCTCCTTTGAGCTCATTAAAAACAATAAGGAGGTCATGAGTTTACTTTTTCGGGCTCGTTAAACCTTTACGGAAAAGATCCCTATGGAGTTCTTTTAAGCCCTTTTCAGACTCCTTAAATAGGAAAAGTTTGCTGAGCATAGTTGTCTTTTCGAGCTCGTTAAAATAACTGAACCGACATCCACTTAGG
The DNA here is from genome assembly GCA_027924585.1 of Larix kaempferi. Taxonomy (NCBI): domain Eukaryota; kingdom Viridiplantae; phylum Streptophyta; class Pinopsida; order Pinales; family Pinaceae; genus Larix; species Larix kaempferi. The sequence continues at coordinate 44,554,758 of BSBM01000510.1, forward strand.
TATAGAATTACCCCTTTTCCGAGCCTTGGTGGATAATTTACGGAAAAGGTATACTCTAGGTATACTCTTGTATGCGCTAGAAGAGTTCTTCTTCCATCATTTTACACTTTTTCGGGGAAGGAGACTTACTTTACGAAAAAGGACCTTTGGAGTCATCTTTAAGGTTTTCAAACTCTCAAAATGTGAAAACACCAAGCGAGCATTCACCTACTCGGGCTCGATGTGAAATCCACGAGATGGTTGATAGAGGACTGTTTAAGTTTTCAACTCTATAAACAAGAAAATACCGCCGAGCACATACCAATCCGGGCTCAATATAAAATCCACGAATAGGTGTATAGAGGACTGTTTAAGTTTTTTCAACTCTATAAGCAAGAAAACACCGCCGAGCACAGACCAATCCGGACTCGATATAAAATCCACGGATAGGTGTATGGAGTTTTCCTCTAGGTTTTTTCAGACTCCTTAAATATGAAAATACCGTCAAGCATGCTTTATTTCTTTGTCAAGCTCGTTAAAAAATGAAAAAGGAAAGGGAAGGGAAGAATGTTGCAATATCTTTCAATATGATGGCAACGAGTCAACTATCTCCTTGAACAAAGCACCTGTTTTGAGTCTATCAAAAAAGTTGGGTTCTAGCGTTGGCCTTAGGATAAACTGATCTCAAAGTTCTTACTCCTCCGTTTGGTTAGTCTTCCAATCATATGGAGAATTTTTTAATGTCTCCTACATTGCAGATTTGCATCGTGGTCTCTTTGTGTTCAAAGCTTCCTAAGTCACTCTTGTGTCATGCTCACTGTTCAAGGATATAACCTGTGTCGGCCATTCTGCAATTGCCTTGACCTCATGTGTCGGCCATTCTGCAATTGCCTTGACCTCATGTGTCGGCCATTCCTTGGTGTCAGTATGTTTCATCATGTGTTCAGTCCTACTCCAAATCAGCTCATACCTTTTGAGTGTCCCTCATGTTGGATGATGGAGGATGCATTAAGTCCTCCCTTCCAACGGACTTCTTCCCATCGACTTCAACTCATTGTACTCTGGGAATGAAGTTTAGAGTTTCGGATAGTACCTTGGGGATTGCAGTCATTAGTGATAGTTTCCCTTGCTATTGGATAGATGGGAATAGATCAATGTCTCCTATCTGATGGATTCTTCAAGTGTTCGACGACAAGACCACTTATTCGCACTTGCTTGAATGTACTAGGTACCTTGGGTTCCATTTTCATTATTGGTGGACACCCTCGCGTTTGTTAATGGTATACATCAATGACCGATAATCAAACGATACCTCCCATGTTCGACAACAACTCATTTATTCGCATGGATAGGTTTGTACCCTGGTTTTTTTTTGGATGAAGACCTTGGGATCCTCGATAGCATCACCTCATTTATGTTATCACCCAAGTTGCGCAAGACTGAGCCACACTCTTTTTGGGCTCTTGATGAGACATAGATACAGCTTGTTCTCCATGGCTATGTTCTCCAATTTTGACATAGATCCACCTTGTATTTATGTGGCTATGTTTACACTTATGTTCCTCATGGATCCACGTTTGTATTCTAGTGGCCATGATATATGCATCAGTATTTTGGATCGTTATTGTGTCCTCTTGGAGATCATGTTCCACTATTTGAACATGGACACTTACCCCAAGGATAATTTTGTCTGACATTGCCATTGCTTTCAGGTACTTCATTTGAGCCTATGATTCTTGGTTTCTCTGTTCCTCCATGATTCAACTCTTTGTTATTTATAATGTACTTCTGCCATCGTTTCATGTACTCCCTCTAACCTCATACATTAGGGGGCATCTGTTATAGCTTGAAATGACACCTCTCCGTCTTGACGACACTTGCTTCCCTTGGTCGCATGATGACACTTCTTGAGATCAAGTTCAGTCACACAACGAGACATTTGTCGATGGAGGAGTCATTTGGGACACTAAAAATGGTTTCAATTACCTCATTCTTAACCCATTTGATGTGTATGACCCTTAGGAACATTTTTCCAAACCAAACCATCTTCTGAAAATGAGCAGAAAAGCCTGTTTTTGGCCATTTTTTAACATGAGCGCTGGTACACATGCATGATAGTAGCGTGTATACCCTACTGAGCGTGACTCCACTGTTGAAATAGTAGCGTGTGTACGCGACTTTGTCTATTGTAGAGTAGCGTACACCCCTGTTTTGGTCAAAATCTTGAAATTCGAGTAAGTTAAGTTGGTTGGGAAACCTCTTGAGCGGTTATAACTTCTTTTCCTCTTCCTCATTGACTATATAAGGAGGGTAGAAGGGTCATGTGAGGGGATTAAGTCCAATTACAAAGTTATGCTAGAGGAATGGAGACCCTCATCCCCCTCTCTTGTGCTTCAGTTTTGGTAAACCCTAGCACAGTTGATTAGAGGCTGGAATCCTTGGAGAATGGAAGCAAGAGATCTTGAATCTAGGTTTCGTGAAGTGCCAAGCTTGAAGGAAGGTATAAATTTATGTACTTGCTTTCATTCATCAATAAAGATCAGACGTTCTTCTCTTTCCAAATATGACCTATTAATGGGTCTCAGATTTGATTACAGTTTGTTTATAATCTGATGTCTTCTTCTATTATGAATATCAATCTTATATATGTAGTCAAATGTGTTTGAGAAAGGTATCAAGTTGTTTTGCAGGTCTAGGCATTGCGACACTGGATAAGCATTGAAGAGTGAGGGAGGCAAAGCTAGGATCAACCTTCTGAATGAGGTGCCTACATCTCTAAACCCTAATCTCTTCATTTATTTGTTGTACTTGCAGAATGCTTGTAAGTCTATCTTTATCACCGTAAGTTGGTAGTTTCTCCCCTGAACTATAGGTGCATTTTCCCCACAACAACAATGCAATTTTTTTGATGTGTAGTGCCAGCACAACAGCTATTTTTGGGTAAAGAGTATAAGGTCGAGCAGTCGAAAGCGACCTGTTTTGGGTACACAACTCCAGGATTCCCGGCAGTTGGGTAAGGAGAAGCATGGAGGAAGACGAAAGTGACCTATCATTAAGAGTGGTGAAAAACTGTTGGAAGCTAAGCCACGGGTCGACAGTGACAAGAAGGCTAAAGGGGCAGAAAGCAACATGCCATGATGCAGTTGGAACCGGTTCTGCGGTTTTCAGAAGGTCGTTAGAGCCCGGAGTGGTCTAGCAAGGTGACCAGAGGTGCATGGAGCATCTTTCGACTATGATAGGCCGGGGTGGCGGATAACCGCACTAGTTTTGAGTAACCTTAGGGTTTTATCCCACCATGAATGTAAATACGTGACCTGCGGGCATAATCTATATAAGGGAATCTTTTGTAAGGGAAAGGGTTGTTGATTTTATATGGGATTATTGTTGAATATTGATCTATGTTGAGAGACTATTGTAAAAAGGCTCTGCAGTTGTGTGCGCAGAGACCCATTCAAGAGAGAAGAGAGTCTGCAGCTGAGTGCGAAGACTGGAACTGTTGAATCCTTCCCATTTATAATAAACAACATTTCATGTCGATGTAGCTCCCATCCTGGGGGTGAACCACGTTAAATCGTTGTGTTGTGTGATTGAATGTGTATTTTCTTTTGTTGAATGGTTAATTTCTTGTTTATGAGTAAATGTATCTTCACTTTTATATGTATTCTCCATAAGAATGAACGATGGGAATAATATGTTAAGTGTTGAACATGTATGTGTGAATGTTAAATGTGCAAGTATTTCTGAGTAATTGAATGCGTGAGTATTGGGTAACCACTAAGTCAATGTAGTCTGTGCAAGTTTAATTCCCTCGAAGCACAACACCATAGGTGCGCAGTTGCATTGTAGCTCATCGCATCACATAAGTCACAAAGTATGCAGTCTAATATGTTTGTTGAATTCCTAACCTTACAAGAACTGAAGTCTGTCAAACTTGTGTGATTATTGAGGAGGTAGCGCAGTCTTCAGTTGCGTTGTCCTATTGTCAAGTAGCCATTATGTAGCGTGCAGTCCCTAGATGCGCGATAGCATAAGCGTTAACCGCGAAGTAGGTGAATCTTCGCGCAGTCCCCCAGTCTATCGAACCGCGCATCACCAAGTTGTGGAAACTTGATTCCGCAACATGCCCATTAACTTCGCCTCGGGTGAAACCTCAATCTACTCATAGACTGTTTCCGAAAGGGCCGGTGAAAAGGGGTTTTGTTGGTTCCCTGAACCGCATAGAACCTGGGTCTATCTTGAAAAGTTAAAGAACAGTATATCTAGCCAACAAATGGTTTCCTTTCCAGGACTGAACTGGTGATGTGTTCATAAAATTGGAATCCAAAGAACATAGAAATATGGAATTGGGTGGACAAGACAGAGAAGGAGTTTGCAAGAAAGGAGAATAAACATTCGTGCTTCTTTCACAAATAATGGTTGCAAAGATACATATATTCTGACGTTTACGAAATTTTCTTTGCATGTTTCAGCAATGACCTATACAATTGGTTGTCAAGGTTAGCAGAACACAAAAAATGTTTTCAGGGAGGAGAACCCATGGAGTGGACTCCAGATCTCATTCAGAGACTTAAAGCAGTCGATAGCCTGATCTCAAGAGCAGTAGAACTCTGGTTGGATAGCATATTAGAAGGCTACGTGACAGAATTTGTTGTAGACACACTAAAGTGCTACAGCACAACAGAGGCATAGTTCTTCAAGGGATTCAGAGGTAAGTACCTAAACAATTTGAGCCTATATATCAAAATGATTTTAGCTGAGAAATGTGTTTTAAGAGTGCAGTAAAATACCTAGTTTTTTTGAGTCTGTAATGTTCAGAGCTAATGACAGTGATATAGAAGAACACATTCATACACTAAGAATTGGTAAAAGATATAAGACTAGTGCAGAAAAAAGGTCTAGTGAACATGAACTTCGCATAGACACTGAGTTACAAGTTGAGACTGATAGCAAAACACAACCTCCAGTAGCTACCTATCAACATATCACTCCACAGAATCCACCATTTGACAATACTACTAATCCACAGAACATCATTAGTAGTAACACCATGAGAGTGAGTAATTAGACCATTCTGCGCAGTAGTATCCCTAGCACCGCACAGAACACTGCGCCTCTTAGAAGGAGAATGACAGACAATATTAAACTGTCGATATTCAAAGGAACAGGTCTAGAATACCCTAAGAAACATTGGTTTCTATGTGAAGTCATGTGGAACGTTAAGCAAGTCTAGGATGATGTTGTTAAACAAGCACAGCTCGTCACTACATTTAGGGACAGAGCCTTGAATTGGTTTATGAAGTATTCTATTGGAAAGAATAGAACTTTAGTGGATATCAAGGCTGCCCTCCTAAGAGGATTCAAGAAACCTAAGTCTGAATCACAATGTATCACAGAGTTAAAAGAGATTAAGCAGAAAATGACTAAGTCAGTATGGGAATTTGGCCATAAATTCAAAACATTGTTAGACTATGTAAGCTTTGGCATCGCACCGCAACAACACCAAGAATGGTTCATAGCTGCGTTGTTGCCACACATTCGAATACCATTGATGCAACAGAAGGTAGCTTCATAGACATAAGCCTTGGAAATTTCCATGAAGTTAGAAGCTTCACCCATAGAAGAAACAAGTGCAGGAATGGTTCAGATACAGAACCATCTAGCAACTCTAACATTACAATTGAAAGACATCAATAAATGAAAAGAAATCAGAGAAGAAGTCTGGTGTATGAAATGTAAATGGAAGGACACCTAAAAGAACACTGTGTAGTATTCAAATATTACATTGATAGTGGAGCACCAAATCCACTAAATCAGCAGCAAGGACCATGGTGTGAAATTTGTCGAGACTCGATGCAGAGGACATCAAACTGAAGATTGTTACTAATCTAGAAGTATGTGAGAACACACAAGAATTTATACTGAACATTCTATAAGTCAGTTGGCCATGATGATTCCAACTGTCGAGCATATGAACTAATGATGGTGTTGACACAACGACTATTTACAGGGGTTCACTTTGAACTGTCGCCAACAAACACCAACCCAAACTCCCTTACGCCCTGACCCAGAAAGGTGTTTACCCTTCCAGAAACACTCGCAGAGCGTGTGAAGTCTCACTCGAGATGCACAAGGGGGCTGCAGGAACCAAGTTTCCGCAGTCGAGTTGAGGACATGCATCAAACACACTTCGCAAATGTAGAAACCATATATTATGTCATTCGTACTATACTAACATTTCATTATTAGTAGATCCATCAACTGCAGTATCAACACATTACAAATATTTGCATTAACATGATCTGATTACTCATTAGCATAAAAAACGATTACTAAACCCACAAAGCATTAAACATCTCATCATACATTCGCATTCATCATTCAATAGAAATAAAGACAAAGATAAAACCATAATCGAATATCTTCATGCATTCATTAAAACCTGTGGAATGACCTTCGCATAAATAGTCAATACATCATATTGCGGATACAAAACAAATCAAAACTCACAAAGTCGATCGCTCTATTCATCATTCGACTCTAGATGTCCTTAGGATTACAATCATACTTCTATTTATACTAAACTAAGTGGTTACAAAATGGTCCACATGACCCTTATCTAACAAACTAACTACTTCCGCGCTTCCACGTTCTCCATGAATGACCGTTTCTTTCGCAGATTCTTCCTTTCGCAACTGTCGGCTTCCGCACTTCCTGCATACTAATCTCGTGCCAATAGTCTCCCAACACAAACTTGCAGCTCGCCCTCAAGCCACCTCAGCTGGACACCACTGGTACTGGTCTTATCTGTCACTGTGGTTAACTTCTGAAGCTATTCTTGGCATCTGGATCTCGTTGTCATGTACTTCACGAACTCATCCTCCAGTCTCTTGCAACCTTGGTCATCTACCTCGAACTCATCCTCCAATTTCTTGAAACCTTGATCATCTACCTCTTCGTTGGTTGTTCGTGCATTGTCGTCATTCTGGCTCTTAGTGCACTTGGGGTGCTTCCGATCGAAATGAAGTGCACCATTGCAAATATCTCCCTACCCTTTTCCATAGCTTCATTGGGCTTGCCTACTGAAATTCCTAACATTCCGCATCTAACTTACAGACTCGCATCAGACAACGCACTATTTCACTTCTTGGATTTCCTATACTTCGACTTGAGTTCTTCAACCCTGACGGCGGTATGTATGCTTGCTTCTTGACACTTGCTCTTCATCTGCAAAATATTATCCACAACTTAGTCGAATATTTGATCATACTCCTATGTCATCTTGAAGTGATGTCTATATGCAGTAATCATACTTGGATTTCAATCCTGCGTGCTAAACTGTTCGAAGCATCGGCGAGCAAAATGGCTGGCCATGCTTCCTGTATGCTTCCCACTTTTTGTCATCATTGGTTTTTTTTTTAACTGCTTTTCTCAACCGCTATGCGCCTAATCATGGAAATAGGGTTTCTGTCATGTCCCAAATTTGGTATTGGGTCACAATGTCCTAATCACATTGGCCCTATTCATTAGAGTTTGTCAAATTGATGCTAAAGGTCAAATAATTGCCAAGGAGAAAAATTACTAGTTTCCTAGGTTTGGGGTGGAAGCTTTGGGATTTGGAATAATGGGGATAATAAATGATGTTTGAACATTAGAATGGAATAAATATTTAATAAAGGAGCTAAATAAATATATACAAGTGAAAATCAAAGTGGCGTTTCATCATGAAGACACATGGAGTAAGTGGGACTCACATATGGCTAGATTTCCCCACTACACTTGGCATCATTCTCTCACCAATTCGAATTCAAGGTGAATGGTAACATACTTGGGGGAGTCCAAAAGGTATTATTCATTGCATGACTCATCCAAGGTCTAAATATAGAGGAAGAGTAACTCCCATGGAAGAGGAAGAGGCAATTTGGATCTAGTGAGACACTTGGGCTAGATTCCCTAGCTCTATGACAACAATGATGAAGATGCTATGACACCTATGACACAAATCAGACCTGAAAGCTGACATATGACATATATGACATGTCAGGGCTAAAAATAGACTCCAATATGGCGCTCAAGGGTGTTAGGGCAGCTAAGATGCTTCCACGTGTGATTTGGTGGAAGTGGGAGACTAGGAATTGTTGTACAAGTGGCGTTCTTTGGAATCTCTTCCCAACATGAGTTGGCATGAGTCTCTTGGAAGGAATTCGACCCATGGAGTACATTAGAACTTTATAAATGTCAATAAAAAATAATGAAACCAGCTTTTGATCATTTGTCGAATTTGCAATTGCAATTGTGAAGAGGGAGAGCTAGTGGATGACTAGTTTCTTGCCTTAGCCAATTTCGAGGGTGAAAGATTCCCATCCAAGTTGGCAATTGGAAAGGCCATTCAGACCTTTCATTTGGAGCTTTAATGGAGTCTTTATTTGCATGCGTAAGCTACAGGGCATCTCATGGTTTCTTCTATTGCAGCTCACTCCTTCAACCATTTCCAGTTTTGATGGCATATTCTTGATCCTTGAGGAAGGGCATTTTTGGTGAGCTATTGTACTCTTTGTGGAAGATTTTAATGCCCCATTTCTTTTTTAATATGAATTAAATACTCTTTTCTTCATCTCCAAAAATTTTCATGTCTAAATTCCAATTAGAAATGTATAAATCTCATTTTTAATGGAAGAACAATGCCATTTCCCCACTACCTTGTTGTGAGCCAATGTGTTGATGATGATTTCGAATGCATGGATGATTATCTGATATATTTGTGATCAATATACTGCCATGGATGTCTTCTAAAATTTTCATGTACTGTACTTGAGCATTTGAAGCATTTTTACTCAATTTAGTTGTATTGGGAGGTGAAATAGTGCCATTTCCCCAAGGATCGAATTGGGGATTTTAGCAGTTGAATGGGAGAGGGTGAGAACAGTTGTAATAATCCATTAATGGTGCATATGAGACTTTAATAAAATAATTAACACATTACATACCTCTGTTCATAAATTTGAGTGTGTTTGGAGGCATTTGGGAAGCCATTTTCAGTACTTACCCTAGGGGGATTTGAACCCCAAATTACTAGTAAAATTGCATAATTGGTCTAGAATCTTAAGAGAGTTTGTAGAGGTATTTTTGTGGACATATGTCATCCATAAACATCATATTCAAGTTTTAATATCATTCATACACCTTCCTTGAATATTTGAAGGCATTTGGAGTCAATTTGAGACCTAGAGACCAATACTAGTCAAAGGAAAATCACTAGTAAAGTTACCTACATTGATCAGAATTGAAAGAGGATTTGCAGAAGTATTTTAAAGGTCCAAAGGAATCCATGAAACACATATTTGTGTTCTAATATCATTCATATACCTTCTCAGAATATTTGGGATCATTTGGGGCAAATTTGCGACCTAGAGATCAAAACTAGTCAAAGGTCGAACTAGGGAAAAAAAGTGGAAAATTGCAATTTTAATAGAATTCCTAATAAGGGACATTACAGTGGTATCAGAGCATGGTCCTTGCACCTATGTATTAGGTACATACATTCAAGAATAATTGGCAGCCATGTCTTACTATTATGATGAATCCTATGAGTACAATTCTTATGAGGAATATGCAGATGCTTATGAGCAATATGAAGCAGAATGTGAATGGTATGAGGAAGAGGTGCCATCATGCAACACTTCTTACAATTTCAAGAGAAATGAAGATTATTCTTATGACTTTAAATCTGATGAATATGAGTGTGTCACACCAACCAAGGATAATTCTATGAGTGAGTTCCAAAGATGGAGAGCAAAATATAAAACCGTGCCCCAACAATATCAAAAATATCAAGAATATCTTGCTTTTAGCAAAAATACACAAAACGCCATGTCTTTTGAGTACTATGCTGAACATGTTTTTGAAAATAGGCCCAAAAATGAATATGTGGAGTTAGTGAAGAAAGGTTTATGCCCTTCTTGTAAAAACCCTTGGAGCGAGTATCATATATGTGTGCATGAAATGATGTCCTCCTTGAGGAGAGCTTTTGAGATTTATTCAAGAAGAGATTCCAACTATATTGATCCTAAGGAAAACAAGGGGCAAAATGCATCAGCTTGATTTAAGGAGCAAAAGGAGGAGACATCACAAGAGCATGAAGAAGATTCTATTGAAAATATGGAAGATCATTTCAAGACACCTTCTAGCTTAGACATGAACCAAAGAGCATCTACTGATGGATGCTTAAACTATGAAGGAGTACCTATTGATGGGTGCTCACACCTCTATGTTGGTGACATAGAGATCACTTTTGAAAGTGTTTCTACAAGTACAAGTTTCATTAAGCATGATAATGAAGACCTTGTATCAGTTGAAGAACCAAGATCAACTTCCCCATCACCACTTGAGCTTCATGAAGTTGGTCCAAGAAAAATTGAAGAAGATGAGGAGGTTCATTTACAAGAGCCTCATTTTCTTGAAGGGTCCTTAAATATGAATGAAAATAAGATCCAAGAGTCCCTCAGCATTCTCCATGACACTCAAGCATTGGTGTCAAATTCTTGTTGGAGAGCTACTTCATTGGAGGAAACATCCTTCCTTGAAGACATGGAGAAGATTCAAAGAGCAATGTGCCACATCAAAGGTAATTTCATGTCTTTGCTTTTTGATAGAAACCATTTGCTTGAGCTTAATGAATTGTTACATGATGCATACTTGAAGAATAATGAGGATATTCATAAGCTCACAATTCAAAATGAGCAACATCTCGAAAAGTTGCAAGATACTTGTTTTTCCTCCTATGTTTCAGATTGTCAAATGGTAGATTGTTTGGAGGATTCTCATGACATGGTGGATCATGAGAAATGTGGGAATTTGAATGTGCTTAATGTGTTTGAAGATGAACTTGAAGAGATCCAAACACTTTATGTGGTGGAAGAGGAACTTGAATTGTCTCTTGATGAAGGTTATGCAATTTTTAAAGAAGAGCATGATTCCTCTACATTGGAACCAATCTATGACAAAGGTTTCCCACTTTTGAAGGAGCTGCATGATACTACCCACATGGATCCTTCCCATGATGAAACTTCTGCACTTTTTGATCATTTGGGTGAGTTAGTTCATTCTCTTACATCCTACAATTCCATGTTTTGCAATATTAGTCTCAATGAAGTATGGGTGAAAGGGTTCTTTTGGATGGTGCCACATGAGGAGTATGGAACTCCTAGATTTACCTTTTATGATGACATGGTTGGAGCACACTCTTATTCACATTTGCAGCAACATTATTTGTCACTTTATGATGATGCAAATCTACATGGATGCACCTATGATATGCATTTGAGTCACTTGAAGACTCATGGTTTTTCTTGCTCAACACTTGATTCATTTGATGTTGGGGGAACTTCATCCAACACTTGGGAGAATAGATTTATGATTGGAGAAAATTTTTGTTGGCAGACACATACTTTGTTATATTTTTATGATTCTCACATTCATGGATGTATGGGTGAGACTTCTTTGAGTCATTTGAAGTCTCCTTGTTTTATCTACTCATTATTTGGTTCAGATTTTAGTGGAGATTCTTCATTCACTTCTTGGATGAAAGAATGCATGGCTGAATATTTTGATGCATATCACATCCTTTTGGAGCAGCATTATAGGACATGGGATCCTCACTTATGTCATTGGAGCAGATTTGATTGGTCACTTGAAGCTTGTATGCACTTGAAAAATGGTGGTCTACTTGCTTGGAGTTATAATCACTTTCATGACTCTTTGATGAAGCATATCCTTGATGTACATTTTCATTATGTTGTTATGTACTTTGATGATATATATTTGGTACTCATGATGTTTGGAAGAATGCATACAAGAAAATGGGATCCAGCAATCCTCTTATCTAATGGTGTGGGTTGGAGAGCACTCTTAATTGTTGGGGTGCAATACAAGCAATGGGACCCTGGGATAATTTTTATCTCATTGGTTTCATATTTTTTGGGGAAGCAAGCAGTATGGGAGATGTATTCCCCACTTAATAAAGTGATTTTAATCAGAGTAGTGCAGCAGCAAGCATGGTGGTTCCTCTCTAAAATATTCATGGAAACTCAAAGACTCAAGGTTGGGCAATTCAATGGCAACTTCAAAGAATTATACAGAAAGCAGGTTCTTCAACACCCACGTTTAAAATTGCTTGAGGACAAGCAATATGGGGAAGGGAGGATTTGTCATGTCCCAAATTTGGTATTGGGTCACAATGGCCTAATGAAATTGGCCCTATTCATTAGAGTTTGTCAAATTGATGCTAAAGGTCAAATAATTGCCAAGGAGGAAAATTACTAGTTTCCTAGGTTTGGGGTGGAAGCTTTGGGATTTGGAATAATGGGGATAATAAATGATGTTTGAACATTAGAATGGCATAAATATTTAATAAAGGAGCTAAATAAATATATACAAGTTAAAATCAAAGTGGCATTTCATCATGAAGACACATGGAGGAAGTGAGACCCACATATGGCTAGATTTCTCCACTACACTTGGCATCATTCTCTCACCAATTCGAATTCAAGGTGAATGGTAACATACTTGGGGGAGTCCAAAAGGTATTATTCATGGCATGAATCATCCAAGGTCGAAATATAGAGGAAGAGTAACTCCCATGGAAGAGGAAGAGGCAATTTGGAGCTAGTGAGACACTTGGGCTAGATTCCCTAGCTCTATGACAACAATGATGAAGATGCTATGACACCTATGACACAAATCAGACCTGAAGGCTGACATATGACATATATGACATGTCAGGGCTAAAACTAGACTCAAAGAGGGCGCTCAAGGGTGTTAGGGCAGCTAAGATGCTTCCACATGTGATTTGGTGGAAGTGGGAGACTAGGAATTGTTGTACAAGTGGCGTTCTTTGGAATCTCTTCCCAACTTGAGTTGGCATGAGTCTCTTGGAAGGAATTCGACCCATGGAGGACATTAGAACTTTATAAATGTCAATAAAAAAGAATGAAAGCAGCTTTTGATCATTTGTAGAATTTGCAATTGCATTTGTGAAGAGGGAGAGCTAGTGGATGACTAGTTTCTTGCCTTAGCCAATTTCGAGGGTGAAAGATTCCCATCCAAGTTGGTAATTGGAAAGACCATTCAGACCTTTCATTTGGAGCTTTAATGGAGTCTTTATTTGCATATGTAAGCTACAGGGCAGCTCATGGTTTCTTCTATTGCAGCTCACTCTTTCAACCATTTCCAGTTTTGATGGCATATTCTTGATCCTTGAGGGAGGGCATTTTTGGTGATCTATTTTACTCTTTGGGGAAGCTTTCAATGCCCCATTTCTTTTTTAATATGAATTAAATACTCTGTTCTTCATCTCCAAAAAGTTTCAGGTCGAAATTCCAAGTATAAATGTATAAATCTCATTTTTAATGGAAGAACAATGCCATTTCCCCACTACCTTGTTGTGAGCCAATGTATTGATGATGATTTCGAATGAATGGATGATTATATGATATATTTGTGATAAATATACTTCCATGGATGTCTTCTACAAGTTTCCTGTACTTTACTTGAGCATTTGAAGCATTTTTACTCAGTTTAGTTGTATTGGGAGGTGAAATAGTGCCATTTCCCCAAGGGTCGAATTGGGGATTTTTGCAATTGAATGGGAGAGGGTGAGAATAGTTGTAATAATCCATTAATGGTGCATATGAGACTTTAATAAAATAATTAACACATTACATACCTCTGTTCATAAATTTGAGTGGGTTTGGAGGCATTTGGGAATCCATTTTCAGTACTTACCCCAGGGGGATTTGAACCCCAAATTACTAGTAAAATTGCATAATTGGTCCAGAATATTAAGAGAGTTTGCAGAGGTATTTTGGTGGACATATGTCATCCATAAAAATCATATTCAAGTTATAATATCATTCATACACCTTCCTTGAAGATTTGAAGTCATTTGGAGTCAATTTGAGACCTAGAGATCAATACTAGTCAAAGAAAAATCACTAGTAAAGTTACCTACATTAATCAAAATTGAAAGAGGATTTGCAGAAGTATTTTAAAGGTCCAAAGGCATCCCTGAAACACATATTTATGTTCTAATATCATTCATATACCTTCTCAGAAGATTTGGGATCATTTGGAGCAAATTTGGGACCTAGAGATCAAAACTAGTCAAAGGTCTAACTAGGGAAAAAAGTGAAAAATTGTCATTTTAATAAAATTCATAACAAGGGACATTACAGTTTCATCGATTCCTGTTTACTAGCTTAGGAAACAGCATGCCAGCTAAGCTCTTCAGCTGCACTCTTCCTCCGTCAATAACAAAATCTATAACATAGGGACCTAACCAATGCATCTGTAACTTACCTGGATGCTTAGTGAACTTACTGTCATATAGAAGAACTGTATCCCCATGCTGAAAGTGATTTTGTTTAATATGGAAATCATGTCAAGCCTTTTGTAGATCCTTTTCCACCTTCTGATGAAAGACTGTGATGAACCTGTCCTCATTGAGTTGTACCAATTGGGCCAATCGTTCCTCCAGTGCTCCATCATCGCTCATGCTAGTGACAACTGCAATCTACAGACTGGGGACAATGTACTGCATCAACATTATGACTTCCTTCCCATAGACGAGTTTGAACAGTGTCTCGCCAATCAAACGTTTGCAAGTTGTGCGATACGCCCACAGTATCGCAGGGATCTTCAAATCCCAATAATCTCAATTCGTGTTGCATACCTTTGTGAGCACATGCTCTAGGATTTTGTTAATTGCTTCCACTGTGCCATTTGCTTGTGGATGGTAGGGGTGATTTTTTTCGTGTTGTATCTAAAATTCCTATGTCATTGCTACGATTGTCTGATTAACAAAATGGATCCCTTGGTCACTCATTCGTATTTTGGGGCACCCAAACCTGGTGACTACATTGTCGAAGAGGAATCTTGTTGTTGTTGCAGCAGATAAATCCTTCACTGGCACTACTTCTTCCCATCACGTCAGGTAGTCCATTGTTGTAATTACGTAGCGCGACCCTTTTCTTTTTCCTGGTGGGTTTATGGGTCCGATGAAGTCAACTACCCACTTTTCGAAAGCATGCAACGTCAATTGAGGTACTAGTGGCATTTCATCCCTTCTTGACGGCTTCCCTGTCCATTGAAATATGTCGCATCTTTTAGCATAGTCCGCAGCATCCCCATGCATCGTTGACCACCGTAGTCCTGCTTGCAAAATCTTCCTCGCAATGGCGCATCCTCCGTAGTGACCCCCAGCAATCCCATCATTAGCTTTCGTAAGAATTTGCTCTTGTTCATGCGGAAGGACATATTGTCACAGTATCTCATCTGGCCCCATTTTATACAATTGTCCTACAATCAACTAAAAATATGCAGCTCTTACGACTAGCTGCTTCTTTTCGTTGGTCATGACATAGGTCGGTGCCTCGTCTGTTGCCAAAAACTGAATGACTTGTTCATAATAGTCATTCACCATGCCAACCCTAAATAATTGAGCATCCGACAATCCTTTGTCAATGCTCCTTCACTATTCCCCTGACTCAATTTGTGACAAGTGATCTAGTCTTGCATTGAATCGTCCTAGTTTTACAATTATCTCAAAATCAAATTCCTGGAATAGTAATAACCAGCGACACATCTTCCCCCCCAACACAGGATTTTTCACCCGGTATTTTAATGCTAAGTGATCGGTGAACATTTTAAAGTGGCCCCCAAGTAGGTTGTGTCGGAATTTCTGTAAGGCGTACACCATCTCCAACCCTTCTTGTTTCGTGGTTGTATAATTCTTCTCCGTAGTAGACAGCTTCCTACTTGCGAAGGCTATCGGTTGGTCGATGTCGCCTTCTCCTGGTTGGGCCAAGATGACTCCTAATGCGATTGATGACAAATTGACGTGGATGTGGAACTCCTTTGTCCAATCTGGAAATTCCAATATAGGTGCAGAAACCATCTTCTCTTTTAATATGTCTAGACTCTTTTGGCACTCTACATTCCACTCAAAATTGGCGTCTTTCTTCAACAACATCTCCATTGGGGGTGTGATTGTTGCATACCCTGACTGATAAAATTTTTGTAGTAGCCTGTGTGGCCCAACGTCGCTCATAGTTGATTTCTTGTTGTCGACGGTGGGAGGTCGATGATAATTGCAATCTTTTCCGGGTCTACCAGCATTTCTTCCCGGCAAACAATGTGCCCCAACAAAATTACGAAAGGAGAATAGAAGATGCACTTCTTCATGTTCAATGAGATCTGGTATTGTTGACAATGCTCCAACATTAGCCTCAGGTTTGCAATGTGATCCTTGACAAATCCATATACTGTCCAATCGTCCATATAGATGGCAAGAAATTTATGAAAGTATTCTTTGAATGCTGACACTACTAATATTGAAAAAATTGTTGGAACATTCTTAATTCCAAACGGCATCACTGTGTACTGAAAGCAGGCCCATTCTGTGATGAATGTAGTCTTATGCTGGTCTTCCTTCGTGATTTTGATTTGGTGATAGCCTGAAAACCCATCCGTAAATGAGTAGATCTCCTAACCTCCTACTCCTTCCAACACCTCATCCGTGAATGGTGTTGGGAACGGGTCGTGTAAGCATGCATCGTTCAATTTCCATAAGTAGACATTGATTCAAACTTCGCCAGTTTTCTTGTCCTGGACCACCATCGGGTTGATCCACTAGAATTCTTTGACTGGTTCTATAATGTCGGCTTCCAACATCCTTTCAATCTCGGCCTGAACTCTCTCCTTGTGCCTTGGATTCAATCGGTAGGGCCGCTGCATGACCAGCTTCACATCAGGTTTCAGGGGAATCTTCATTTTGCCTAAGTCCCCAGAAATTCCTTTCATCTATGAGAATTTCATTGGGAACAGATCCTGAAACTCGTGCAGAAGATTCATCATCTTCGCAATGGTGGACTCATCCCAATAATCCCCAATGCTTGCGAACTTCGGGTTCTCCTCCAACCCAATGTTTACTTTCTTGATCTTTAGCAGTGTTGGAATTTGTCGGAAGGAATTTTTGGTGCCTCGACACTGCGACTACCTTCTAATTCTAGCACATGTGTACCCCTTGGATCATCCTCATCATCCAGCTCTCCTGTGATTTTATAGCACTCCATCATCATTTATGATGTCGTAGTCCACCGAAGTTCTAATTATTTCTCTGTCAGTACTGCTTAAAATATCTTCTTACAGATCACTTGTAGCGCACTATGGATGAAGGGGTTCTCATCTGAGAAACAAAATGTTTGGCTAAATCCAAGTGTTAGCTGCTCCTGAGAAGTCATCCCGCGTCCCATTTTTGCTGTGACATACCAACTCCACGGTACTTCATCCAATGTGTGAACGAATGCATGGACCCACTCCTCTTTTGCTCGTAATCCCCATTTTCTTTCGCACTCAGCCAAATGCACCTTCAAGTCGCTTATGCCATCAAACTTCCTTCCGCTATATCCTTCTGCATCGCCGAACCTAACTATCATTAGGTGGCGACATAGTGGCCACGTTGTGATATTAGACTTGTAAACTGCCCACCAGCGTGCAGGAGTATCCTTCATGGCCAATAAATGTTGCAATTCCACCACCTTTTCCTCGAATTCAGTGAGAAAGGTGCTCAAATTGGGAAAACCTTCATATGTTGGTAACATGCACTCCTTTGTGCCATCGCAGTGACTGTGTGATCCTTGTGTATCTCCTAAATGATACTTCATGCATCCGGTTTTGCCAATTCTCGAGCGCCTCATCCGAATCCGACGACGTCGAATTGACATTGCGCCATCCCAATTCTTCATCTGCGGTAGGATTAATGTAATCCCCAGATATATTGTATATACTATCCCATCCCTCCGTAAATTCATCTCGTGCATGTTCAACGTATTGCTGCCCTTCCGCAGGATCCAGAGATGCCATGACCCTCATTTCGTGATTCTCAAATGACATAGTTCACTTCTTAAAATTAATAACCGCCAGGTTGTCGATTTCCCAATCAATCCCTAGCGCTGGGTAGGGGCTGGTGTTGTCCAGGATTTCAATTACATCTAAATCTGCATAAGTCTTGAGGCCTTCAATTTCAACGGGAAGTTGGTACACCCGACCAAGTGGAGTAACCTTACTTTGGTTTGCTAATCGCAACTGTACTAGTGACCGGGCCAACTACGGTTTCCCCATGGTTTGCCATGTCTACTTGGTCAAAATGTTGACATCCGACCCCGGGTCCAAGATAATTGAGTCGACAACAAATTCTCTGATTTGTGTCGGCATTCGCATCTCACGTCCCGTCTTCCTTTTGTGTATGCGATTAACCTTTTTCTCCTAGCGTACACCCTCGTGTCGATTCAACAGATTGGATATCTCCTCCAGTGCATCCTGATCCTTTTCCAACTCCAGACAACTCTTTAAGAAGGATTTTAAGGTATTATCCTTTCCCTATGACTTCGTCCTGTCGAACGTCGGTGGCATATTTAGGTAACTTCCTACTGAAGAGGTAACTGCCTCCTCTATTTCATCGCCTCCTGCACTTCCAAGAAGATATCCCTTTCAACCTTCCCATCAAAAGTGACATGTTTCTGTACTATTGGTTACACAGTAGCTCGTGGCCCGTCGTCTCCTATCACTGCTCCTCCTCATGTCACTACCCCAACAATCACATGTTGTCTTCGAGCCTCCATTGATATTGTCTGTACAGCCAGCGGATTCTGATTCTGGTTTTGTGGAGGTGGTGGCAGATTCTTGGTTTCCCATTTCACGATAAGCTGCGGACAATATTCAATGCCGTGATCCACAGCACTACAATAAGTGCACTGATGTGGTGCTGGATTCGGGAAATCCCTATGAGAGTGACCCTGCTGCCCACAATTGTAGCATATAATTGGCCCTATCCTTGTCCAGTAGCTCCTCCTTGCCCTATGCCAACACCTTGACCTCTGTGGAATCCTCCTCTAGCACCTCCATGCGGTGGGCCATATGGTTGGTACTGTGGTTTCCCATACTGCGGCTGTTGCAGTGGTCCATATGGTGGGTACTGCGGTGCCGGATACTGTGGTGTCGGATACTGCGTTGGCCCATACTGACCCTGATCATACTGTTGCAGTTGGTGATTATACTGGGCTGGCAGTTGGTTATACTGTTGTTGTTTCTAACCCAGTGCTTTTTCTTTTCCTGCCATGAATTATGTGGTTGCAGTTCTCTCCTGGAGTAGGCGATAAGCTCTGCAGTTGTTTTCATCATGACAAACTGATTTACAGAACTTGCAATACAAGTTTTCTCATTTTGATTCCATCTTTTGCAGATATACACACTCCTCTAGTCGATGGCCTGTCATTTGGAATATACAACACCACGGAAACCCTCCCTGACTGAGGGGATTTGGTGCACAGGATTTCAAATAGTCTTGGAAGTCTGGGCTTTGATCCTTGTGGTGTCCCTCTGTCCTACACCTAGTCACAAGATCTCTTCGCGAGCCTCTTTCCCTTTCTTCATGTCTTGCAGTTGGATCGTCAAGTTTTCCATCTGTGCTTGTATGCGATCCATAACCAACCATGTTTCACCAATTGGTGAAGCCTCTAGCTTCATTGCAATCTCCAATGCTTCCGCCTGGGTCACAACCTTCTGTTGCATTAGTGGTCTGCAGATGTGTGGTACCAGTCCTGCGATGAACCACTCCTTGTGTTGCATATCATTAACCCAAAAATCACCTTCGCTATCAATGTCCTATATCACTGATCGAATTCCCAGACCGGCTCATTTGTATATTGCTTGATTTCTTTGAGCTTGGTGACATACTGCGATTCCGACTTTAGCTTCCTAAATTCATAGATCATTCCTGCTTTGATCTGCACCAACGACTTGGCTGGTGTTTCCATCGGAACCCTTGTAAACTTCATAAACCAATCCAACGCACGGCCCCTAAGGATCGTCACTAGATGTCCCTGTTTAATAGCTTCATCCTAGACTTGCTTCATGATCCATACTGCTTCGCAAAGAAACCAAAATTGCTCGAGATCCTTGGTCCTGTTTCCTTGGGAAGTGGGAATTTTTGTGTTGCCTTCCATTCTAACACTCCTACTGTTATTGTTCACTGATGCATTACTTTCACCGTTGCACATAGGGAAACTTTGCGAATAGCTTGGGTTTCCTCCTGTGAAATTTTGGGTAGTGTGCGGGGTCGCAGGTATGTTGTAACTTACGATCCGTGTCTCTTCTGCTTCTGGGGTAGCCTAGTCACTGTCTTCGTCGCAATAAGGTCGCTTCCTCCCTTGTGGTCCTATTTCGCAATCTTCTGTTCCGGTCCTCTCAGGAGACTCTCTCTCAGTCCTCCTCTTCTTCTCAGGATGTCGGAATATCACTCCACTCCTCAAGGTACCACACTCTTCATCAGCTTCCCATACAAACTCATGGTCGCTCATGTCCATCTACCCCACATCTTTTTATCGGATCCGCATTCACGCGACAGCTAAAACCTCCGCACACTGATATTTCTACTCGTCGGAAGTCATCCTCAAAATTCCCTTTTCGCACACAAGCATCTTAATCCACAGTTTTAGAAACAGCAAGAACCTTCCCCTTGGTCCCCAGAAGAAATTCCTCTCCATGTCGTTGTATAACTTGATCGTGTCTACTATGAACTCAGTAATATATCCCTCTAGGATACTATCCACCCACAAATCAACAGCCCTTGATACTGTGTTGTCGACACGTTTCAGCTACGAATCAGTTATGGTGTCCACTGTTCATACTCAATCTTTTGGAAATGGTGCTTCTGAAATGATAGCGGCGCTAACCACTCCTGTAGCAGTACTGGGAATTTGCAGAAAAATATCTCTTGGATATCTGAATAAATGTTTTTCTGCAACCAACTTCTTACTGTCTGTTTAGGGTTTTTCTTCTCCCCTTCTACAAATTCTTCTATCTTTCTGTCAAACCACTCCTGAATCTCCGGTTTTGTCGGATGCCATAGCATATCCTCTTCTTTTCCTCTTCAAGGTCCCAGCAATGGAACCATTTGTTGACACAACGACTATCGATAGGGGTTCACTTCGCACTGTCTCCAACAAACACCAACCCAAACTCCCTTACGCACTGGCCTAGAAAGGTGTTAACCCTTCCAGTAATACTCGCAGAGCGAGTGAAGTTTCAACCGAGATGCACAAGGGGGCTGCAGGAACCAAGATTCTGTAGTGGAGTTGAGTACATGCATCAAGCACACTTCACCACCCCAGAAACTAGATATTATGTCATTCGCACTATACTAACATTTCATTATTCACAGATCCATCAACTGCAGTATCAACATATTACAAATATTTGCATTAAAATGATTTGATTACTCATTAGCATAAACAACGATTACTAAACCCATAGATCATTAAACATCTCATCTACATTTTCATTCACCATTCAACAGAAACAAATACAAAGATAAAACCATAATTGAACATCTTCATGCATTCATTAAAACCTACGGAATGACCTTCGCAGAAACAGTCAATACAACATATTGCGAATACAAAACAGATCAAAACTCACAAAGTCGATCGCTCTATTCATCATTCGACTCTTAGATGCCCTTAGGATTACAATCATACTTCTATTTATACCAAACTAAGTGGTTACAAAATGGTCCACGTGACCCTTATCTAACAAACTAACTACTTTCGCGCTTTCGCATTCTCTGTGAATGACCCTTTCTTCATGTATTCTTTCTTCTGCAGATTCTTCCTTTCGTAGCTGTCGACTTCTGCACTTCCTACAAACTAATCCCATGCCAACAGATGGAAAGGAAGCATGATGTTTACGGAGTTCAAGAATAAACACCGCAGCACAATGATAATGGGCAGTATGACCAAGGCGCATATAGAGGTCGTGGTCGATTCTGAGGAAGAAGAAGAAATACTAGCCAAGGAAGAGGAAGAGGTCAGACAATATGCTATAACTGTAGTCATCCTGGCCATCTATCCAGGGCATTGTGCTCTCTCAACCAGGAGAAGGGGGCATTGATCACCCCATTTCATTTTCAAGCAGAAAGTTGTCTTCAACAGAAAATAATTACACCACCACTGAAAGAGAAGGTTTAGCTATGGTGTATGCACTGCAGAAATTCAGGCACTATTTGTTGGGTGCACACTTTTGCAGGTACACTGACCATTTAGATCTAAAGTACTTGGTCAATAAGCTATTTTTAGGGGGGAGAATATGCAGATGGTTACTACTCTTTTAGGAGTATGACTTTGAAATTATTGTTAAGCCAGGAAGACTAAACCTAGGACCTGACCATCTTTCAAGAATTGAGTCAATCGAAGAACCTACAAATCTTGAAGACAATCTACCTATCATGCAGTTATTTTCCATCCAGATCGCAGATGATTATTACAAGGACATTCTACAATTCTTGACTGCAGGGTTAGCACCCATAGATTTTACTAAGCAGCAGAAGAAGCAGCTGGTAGTTAAAGAAGCAGACTTCACCATCATCGTAGGACAGCTATACAAGTTAGGACCGGATGAAGTGTTGCACAGATGTGTGCTAGAACATGAAAATCCATTTATATTGGCTGAGGCACATTCAAGAGTGTTGGTAGGTCACTACGTAGGAAGATAAACTGTGCAAAAAAATATTAAGAGCAAGACTATGGTGACCTACACTCCATAAAGATTCAAACGAACATTGCCAGAGTTGTGATGTGTGCCAAAGAACAGGAAAACCATCGCGCAGAGATGAAATGCCACTAAGACCGCAACTGACCTTACAAGCATTTGATAAATGGGCTATTGACTTTGTGGGACCTATTAACCCACCGAGGAAGAGAAACGGTGCGAGATATATTATCACCACCACAGATTATCTCACCAGATGGGAAGAAGCTAAACCAATAAAGGACTGTAGTGCAGTTACTACCGTGCAGTTCATCTTTGAGAATATCCTTACTAGATTTGGATTCTCAAAAATATTAATGAGTGATCAAGGTACTCACTTCCTGAACATAACCATTGAAGCGCTGACTAAATAATTTCAGATATATCATCAGAAGAGTACACCGTACCACCCATAAGCTAATGGAATTGTCGAAGCATTTAACAAAGTGCTCGAAAATGTGCTGACCAAAGTATGTAACACAAACAGAGACGATTGGGATCTGTGCATGCCATCTATATTATGGGCATATAGGACAACTTGTAAGAAACTGACAGGCCATACACCGTTCAGGTTGGCCTATAGACAAGAAGCTGTGATGCCAATGGAGTATATTGTACCTAGCTTAAGAATTGTTCCATTCACAGACATGGCAGATGAAGAGACATTGCAAGAAATATTACTAAAGTTGGTTGGATTGGAGGAAGATCGCTTCATTATAGGATTTCACCAATAAGTGCAGAAGAATAAAGAAAAAGCATGGCATGATCGCCATATTAAGCACAAATCATTTCAAGTAGGAGACCTTGTCCTCCTATATGATAGTAAATTCATGAGATTCCCTGGAAAATTTAAAATGCATTGGCTTGGGCCATATATTGTTATGCATGTTACTAACGGTGGCGCAACTCAGTTAGCCGTGTTAGCTGGAGATAACTTACCAGGTTTGATAAATGGAAGTAGACTAAAACCCTATTGGGGTAGTCCTACCTCGCCGAACCCTCAGTGATCAGAAGAGAAAATTCTAAGTGTCAAGTGCAGTTGAAATTGGACACTCACAATAACAGAATAAAGAGTCTGTACACAGTTTTGGTCAAATGCGAAGCTCCATGAAATATGAAATGCGAAGTGCATGCTGAAAGCACAGATGTGAGGTACACACTGGAAGCTGAAATGCGAAGTATTAGAATATTCACGTTGTGCAGAAAGAGAAGAAAAAGGGAAATGTGCAGTGAACTGTGCATATCATATAACCGCTAGCGTAATATGAAGGAAAAGATAACCGCTATAGTATGTTGGTCAGTAAGTTATCTGCTATCCAAAATGCCAGTCGATTCAGCCATTACCCACCATGTCGACAACGACAAATCCCCGCATTTAAAGAAAATATTTTCCGTCCAACCCTACTCAATGATAGAAAGGACTAGCATATCATTGAGATTTGGTGAACGAACATAGTATTTAATACTTCACTTAACCATTACAGAGTTTGGCGGCACCGGCAGATTCAGCATTTAAGGAAATTTTTCTCGATCGCACTTAATAAATTACGGGAAGCATCGAGATCTCAACAAGATCTGACCCAACGGATATGGTAATTAATTCCTAATTTAGTCATAACCTCCGCATTCAATAATGGAAAAGACCAATATCCTCGGGGGATTTCGTAAACGGATATACCATTTAATGTCAAATTTATCCGTTAAGGGCACACCGTCGGGGTAAAAATTCTATAAATGCTAAAGACTAGTTTCTCAACAGTTTTACCACGAATTTCAAATTTTTACTATTTGTCAAAATCCTAAGTGTTCACCAGCTGAAAGAGATCGTCGTTCGCTAGCATATGTCCACAGAGCCGACCTTGGAAGAAATCTTGGGTACCTTCAACCATTTAGCTTTGGGAGGAATCACGAAGTCACCTACAAAAGAGCAAGGTGGCTCATCTAGAAATATGCCATGGACTCAAACACCACAGCAAAAGAAAGACAAACACCAAGCTACTGGCATTGAAAATTCGAAGTCCGCAAGAACTCAGAAGCCTTCTGAACCACAAGTAAGCCCACCAACGCCAATCTAGCTCATTCCAAAATACAATAGCCTAAGGAAAAGCGACGCACTGGAATTGGTGCTTGAAAAGAATGCACAGTACAATATTCCATTACCGTCGATATCAAATCATGTGTGGGTGAAGGAGAACTTACTCAGTAAGATACCCGACTATAAATTCATAGATTATGATTTGTTATATCACGAAAATTTTCCACAGTTCCAACCAGAGAAGTATATGTATCAGAAATATGATCAAGTTACAAAGAAAACAGTGGTTGTCCCGATGGAATGGGTTGAGCCGCTAGTCGGCTCTGACCTGCTCAACTTGCTACAAATCCCGCACTTTGAGCGGAACAATGAGCTCAATGATGTGGTGCGCACTCTACTTTCATGCACGCACCAAAGGATATTATATATGTGGTGCGCACTCTACTTTCATGCACGCACCAATTTTGATGAAGTACAGTTTTGGCAGATGCGTAGTTCGAACTGTGAAGTTCAAGTGGCACAATTTTTTCAATGGCGCAGCTCGGATTGCGAAGTCAGATATGTGCAGCAAGCAGTGCAAAGTCTAGGCACAGTGCAGTGCCAGTGCAGCAACTATTTTTGGGTAAAGAATATAAGGTCGAGCAGTCAAAAGAAACCTATTTTGGGTACACGACTCCAAGATTCCCGGCAGTTGGGTAAGGAGAAGTGTGGAGGCATACAAAAGCGACCTATCAGTAAGAGTGGTGAAAAACTGTTGGAAGCTAAGCCACGGGTCGATAGTGACAAGAAGGCTAAAGGGGCGGAAAGCGACACACCATGATGCAGTTGGAACCAGTTATGCGGCTGTCATAAGGTCGTTAGAGCCCGGAGTGGTCTAGCAAGGCGACCAGAGGTGCATGGAGCAGTCGTCGACTACGAAAGGCCGGGGTGATGGTTAACCGCACCAATTTTGGGTAACCTTAGGTTTTTAGCCCACCATGAATGTAAGGACGTGACCTACGGGCACAATCTATATAAGGGAATCTTTTGTAAGTGAAAGGGTTGTTGATTTTGTATGGGATTATTGTTGAATATTGATCTCTGTTGAGAGACTATTGTAAAAAGGCTCTGCAGCTGTGTGCGCAGAGACCCATTCAAGAGAGAAGAGAGTCTGCAGCTGAGTGTGCAGATTGGAACTATTGAACCCTTCCCATTTATAATAAACAATAGTTCCTTTGGACGTAGCTCCCATCCTGGGGATGAACCACGTTAAATCATTGTGTTGTGTGATTGAATTTGTATCTGCTTTTGTTGAATGGTTAAGTTCTTGTTTATGAGTAAATGTATCTTCGCTTTTATATGTATTCTCCATAAGAATGAACGATGGGAATAATATGTTAAGTGTTGAACATGTATGTGTGAATGTTGAATGTGCAAGTATTTCTGAGTAAATTGAATGCATGAGTATTGGGTAACCACTAATTCATCATAGTCTGTGCAAGTGTAATTCCCTTGAAGCGCAACACTAGAGGTGCGAAGTTGCGTTGTAGCTCATCACATCGCATAAGTCACAAAGTATACAGTCTAATATGCTTGTTGAATGCCTAAGCTTACAAGAAGTGAAGTCTATCGAAGTTGTGTGATTATTGAGGAGGTAGCGCAGTCTTCAGTTGCGTTGTCCTATTGTCAAGTAGCCATTCCGTAGCGCGCAGTCCTTGGTTGCGCGATAGCATAAGCGTTAACCACAAAGTAGGTGGATCTTCGCACAGTCCCCAAATCTGTCGAACCACGCATCACCAGGTTATGGAAACTTGATTACACAACCTCCCCATAACTTTTTCTTGGGTGAGACCTCAGTCTGCTGGCAGACTGTTATCGAAAGGGCCGGTGAAAGGGGGTTTTGTTGGTTCCTTGAACCGCGCAGAACCTTGGTCTATCTTGAAAATATAAAGAACAGTATATTGAGCCAACACCAATCACAAAACCATGACAATGTCTTAGATTTTATAGCCTCTTAATAGATTGAGATCATTTGGATTTCAATGGGAAATGTACAACTCAAGAATCAACATACATGAGATAAAATCCTTTGGCCTTATGTTCAACACAACTACAACATAACTCTTCATAGTCCTCTTGGTTGTAATCCTTTTCAAGTGTTCCCATGGTTCCAACCATTGACCCTAAATAATGTAGCTCTACCCATTGCATCAACACATGAAGAGTCCTCCCATGCTTAGAGAGTGAGGATGGCAAAGAAAAAAAATATCATTGCATATATCTAACACATTTAACAAGAAGTTTATGATCTATTCTATAAAAGCAAATACCAAGTACAAGCATCAACATCATCAACACCGGGTTCCACATATGTTTTAGGTTGGTGACCAAGTATGATCACACTAGCATAAATAATGACTCAAGAGAAGCTCAAATCACTTTGATATGAGCCTTACATTATCCTCACAGTTGTAGGTGAAAATGATTTTGAATTCAACTTTCTCCCTTAAATTACACCCTATTTTTAATGTGGAATTGCTTCGTCCATACATTCTATCTCTATTAAACACTTGAGAGGTGGACAAGCACTTGAACCCTATATAGCTGAACAATAATTGCATTCACTATAGATGAATAGCAACCCCAAGATGTACAACTTTATGAGATTGGGTGAAAGCAAGATAATGTTTTCATTTAGGCAAAATTTTCCAACGAAGATACTTCAATAATGTTGGATCTAAATCATATAGCGTGGCACCGACATTGGTAGAGGTAATCTTATCTATATATAGGTCTATATAGGAATAATAATTATTAGATAAGATTCTTTAAACCCAAAAGATAAGGGAACTTCACTATTTGAATCGACTTTATGAAGTACATATGCAACCTCCAAAATCATCATTAAAAGATGGGTTGCAATTGCAGCCCTTAACGAATAATGTGAAGAACTCATGAAAAAAAAACGAATAATTTGAAGAATTCATGAAAAAATCATTAAAATTTCACATAAAATGAATAAATTATAATAAAATTTAATTTTTCAAATGTAATAAAAAAATTATATATTTAATAATTTATTTTATTAATATTTAATTATATATTTTTTTTTTAATTAAAAGAGTGTTGGTTAGATTTTTTCAAAATTTTGTTTATGGATAATTTTAAGAACTCATACTTATTTAAAAGTGTATAACTCTTGGCGAATTCTACTAATTCTCAAAATGTCAACTATAAAATATTTGATGATATTTTTCTAAAATTATTTCAATTTCCAAGGATTTTATATAGTTTATATAATAATTTGGTCATTTTTAGAGTGAAAAAAGTTTACCCCATCAAAATTGGGAGAAATGGGTCTTCAAAAAATGCAATTTGGCGAATCTTTTTTTTTAGAAAAAAAATGTGATTTTTCATTTGAAATAGTAAAACTTCAGACTACATAAAATTAAACATTCATCTTATATTAAATTTTTTAAAATAATATAGATTCATTTTAAACTCAAAATTATGTTTGAAATGAAGCTATATAATTTTTATTTTTATTTTATACATAAATATGGATTTTTTATTTGTTTTTAATTTTTTTAATTACATTACGTTAAGTAATAACATCTCTTACGGCGCATGTAGGATAAAAAACAACCAAAACACCAGCTTTTCCGGCAATTTTGGGATAAAAACAGGTTAAAATTCTTGCTAGAAATTGCTATTTTCGTATTTTTGTAATTTTAGTAATTGGGATTGACTGTTCCAGACTAATTGCCCAATTTTAAAACTACACAGATCACAGAAATTGCGATTTGAGCACTCCAAATTGTGATTTTGACCAAAATTACTCTACCGGATTCCGACCACTCGGAAGCGTTTTAGTTAGCCCTTATACAGCTCGCTTACAATGTGCTATAAAGCACCTCACTCCTCTAGTTACAACCACTATCCAAACTTTATTTCTCAAGATTTACATAGATATATTTATAAATTAATGCATTAAAAGTGTTTATTGTTTGCCCACAAAATGGTACCGTTACCGACATTGCATGGTAGGGCTAAATGTAAGGTATACTTTAAGTTTGACTTTAGGTACCAACCATTAGAATCCAATTTTCGATGGAGAGAAGTTAATAATTTACATTTGACTTTAGTCGACGGGTAATGCATTGTGCACAGGCTTCAAATTTGAAGCCTTCAAGGCCCTTCAGAGGCCAATTTACACGTCATAGAAGACCACCTCAAATTTTACCATGTAAAAAAAATTCAATTTCATGGTAAGCCCTTCAATAATTAAATTAACCACTACTATTTAAAATTGCAACAGAAGGGCAGCTTCAAATTTCACTCGTCGATAGTTTTCAGTGGGAAATTGGGAATAAGGCTATTAGCTAGGTGACTTGGGAGTGGGTGTTGGTACTCGGTTACTCTTCGATCTCCACATGTCTGATCATCGATGGATCATGGACCATTGGGCCTCTAATAATATCATTGACCAGCTTACGTGGATGGGCTTACAATGTGCAACCCATGGCTTGAACGCTTCTAAGTTCTCGTGTTAGTAGCGAGGGCTTAAGTGTTTAACACATTTAATGGAAGCAACAACTTTATTAAACATGGTTGGTGGCTCATACGTGTTGCTGGCAGTGGGATTACCAAGTTACCAGTTATCACATACCAATTCATGACTTCTGACTCCGTGAGTTAATTGAGTATTCAATGTATAATATATTATGTTAATGTGCCCTGAATTTGGAATTCCAGACAAACTCCACAATCCAAAAAATTCTTGTAATGTTGCAGGCTGTCGCTTTTGCCCGTGTCCCCTTCCCATGGCCCTGTGTTTTCTTTGTTGTATAAGGTTAATCCTACCTTCTACTACTCCCATCCTCACACACTGTGTTTTCTTTGTTTTATCAAGTCAATCCTACAACTCTCAAGTCCCACCTTGTGTTTTCTTTGTTGTATCAATTCAATGCTCGAATTCCATGCTTCCATGGATATGACCATCAATATATAATATTACAGGAATACAAACAAGCTTTTGCTTATACCCCTGCTCCATCGTGGTTGAGCTACTTCCAAGTTCCACCTACCCTATCTCCTTCAGTCCTCTAGGAGAGTTTGGAGAGTGAAGCTACCAATGTCAACATGCCATAAACATATATAAAGAAATTTGTTTTATTTGAGAAGCTCAACTTCAAGGATGACTGGATTGCTGACATCCTATGAATTTACAGGTATGTACATCATTTTATCCATTCATGATCCCATCAATTATTATTTTTTATTTGATTAGAATTCTATAACTCCAAAGTTCAAACACAATATTATTATTTAATTGAAATTTTGCAACTTCAAACGGGCCTTGAAGGCTTCAAATTTGAATCTTGGACCAGAGAGTGGGTTTGTTACAAATCTCTGTTAGAGGTTGTTCAAAACAACATTATCAATTCCTAACCACAGCAACAACAACAATTGCTTCTTTCTTCATATGTTCTTTGTACACACATATGATTCCATGTGCTCCTTTCCTTGCCCTATTTTCCATTGTCACCCGATCGAAGCTCTTGAGAATTTATCCACCCTTTAACTTTCCTGAAATCGAGGGGACAAGGAAGACCATTGTTTTCACTCTGCAACCAAGTGCTTCCCCATGCAGCTGCCACTGGCCATGGTTGCAGCCCTATGGGAAACATGTGTGTCCACTACGCCCGCCAACTTTACAAAAAATCCTGAGGATTTGGGGAAGTTCCCACTCTGCCAACCTCCATGCATCTAGTTAATGAGCCAGATCAAGAATCCAGAATTTGTATCTAAAACTGCATTGCATGAGCCATTTTCCCCAATTGCTCAGTCATCGACTCGACACTCTAGTACACGGTTTAAAATTCTTGGGATTTATTAATATGAAAACCACCGATGCTACTACACTTACAATCCCAACTGGCTATCGAATTTCAATATGATTAAGAATATGCAACAACATCTGGTGAAGGACAATGCTGAAAGCTGGCAATTTTCTTAGAATGCTTAGTGCCCACTCCTGCGTTCGACTGTACGAACTGGGAAAAAATGTTTTTGTAATCTTGATTTTTAGAGTGACAGTGCTACTTTACCTTTTGATTTTGTTTCCCTTATCGGTTGGTCTTGAATAGAACAAGAATTTCAACCATCTAATCATCTCCTCTATACTTGGTATGCCTACGTTTTACTTATGCTTCACAACCCATCCTCTACTCTGTCATAACACAGAGTTATTATGTATAACGAGATCTAGGGGGGGGGGGGGGGGGGCTATAGAGAAGAAGCAGCCAGGGTCCTTAATCATCTATTGAGAACAAAATCTTCTTGGAGTCTGATAGTTCTCTTTGCTCAAACCATAACATAGCATGCAACATGTAAGGAGCGCTTAAACTTATTCTATCCCAAGTACGTGTGGCATTCATAGTGTTGAATGAAAAATTAAAACATATATTGTTGTCATTGCCATTCAATTCTGTTGTAGGGTACACAATTAGAGTGACAAAGAAACTTGCTATTGGTTTTCAATCCAATCCAACTTCTTTGTAGAACTATTCTCTCTGATAGATTTGTGTGAAGGAGGATTATAAATGGCATAGGCAACGCAGATGTTTGATAGACGTGCATGAAAGTGAATTATGGTCCTCAATTCAACGAAGTAAAAAAAAGTTACCATTCATATTATTTCCCTTCACCTTTTTTACTTCCTTTCTACATATATCTCTATTGCTCACTAATTTAGCAGCAAATACAGACCATACTCAACCTCCAATTTTTTTGGATTCTAAAACAATTTCTTCCTTTTTTGGCTTACATGATCATTTTTTCCATTGTTAAGTAGGCTAGATTTTATGTAGGCTGGAATTTATATTAGTTTGAAGAACCGTCGCTAGTGATTTACAAAGATTGAACTTTTCCAAGAATAAGTATCGTGTTGCTTTTAGAAGAGTTGAAGAACCCAATTCTTCATCGAGCTTGTATTGTTCGAAGCAACCTAGGAACCCATTTTAAGAGGTATTAAATATTATTATACTGGTTAAAAGTTGGATTGGAATTGGGCTAGCAAGCTAACTGTAGTTGCACTGATGCAGAAAAAAAGATTGGCAATTCACACTGAACATTTGGAAAGTGGATTTTCCATGTGTCTCCTAAGTTATGTTTCACTAATAAATTCCTCATGTTTAGGCAAATCATGAAAGAGTAAAATAGTATTAATCTTGGCTGTAAGGATCAAAGTTGGATTGGAATGGGGTTAGCAAGTTAACTGTATTATTATATTGGTTAAAAGTTTTAGAGGCAAGATCAATTTGGGAAACTGCTGAGATGAAAAAGGTGGCATAGTGGCTTAGAGACCAAGCCGCTAGATTGAGGTGAAATATGATTGTGTTATATGACATATATAACGTTCAGTGCTACCATATCCACTACAAAATAAAGCCTCTTGACTTTACAACGTAAGTAAACAATAAAATTTTGATACATAAGTAAACAATGAAATTTTGATGTACTAATACATTTTCAAATGAAAAAAAACGACTTATTTTTACATATCAACATTGAAGGGTTCAATATCTCATAACCCTTCAAAGTGAAATGGGACCCCACCCTTCAAATTTGAACCCTTTGTGCAACAACCTGCCAAAATTATACCATGACAAGTCCAGCTGTCCCTCTTATCACACAAATTTCAATGCGTACATCAACATGGTCCCCAACGTGCATGCGTGCTCTCAATATGACACTTACTTAGATGATCTGCTTGTACCGTTCACGCATAATATTAAAAATTACACGTGGCACAACCCCCCCCCACAATCTCGACGCTCATTACGGTCCATACTTAAGGTGTCCGGACCGGGCTAATAAAATGATTGACGGAACTATAATAATAATAATCATAATTCCGCCAGATGGTCGTGCGACGTGAATTTTCACTTCCTACTTTTAAATCTTCCGTATGGTCGTTTTCTCTCCATGATTTTATCTTTTTTCCGATTTGTACGAGCGTTGGCGGATAAGTGTTGTGATTTCGTTGGGGAGTGAGTCGTGACTTAAAACTTAAAATCTTGAGATTTTTGGGGGGAAATAAAATTGAGGGGTCTTTTTAGGAGTGATTTAAAATGTCGAGGGAGGTTCAAATTTGAACCCTTCATGACCCTTCCAAAGGGTTCTAGCCCTTCCTAGAAGTGTCAAGTTAAAATTGTCCTTCAAAAAAAATTTAAAATCTGAATTTTACCCTTCCAATAGGAAGGACATAATTTATATCAACATTTCAAAAGAAGGGCAACATTTGAAATTACCCATCTATATAAATTTCAATTTCTATGTTGAAATTCCTATGCTATAAAATTCGACTCGTCATTCAAAATATTGGAAATATCATAAATTATAATCATTCACTCACTCATGTCATGCACTCACTGCTTAGCTTTGCAAGGTGAGAGTGATGACTGACGACTACGAGGTACTAGCCACTGCGATTTGGCTCTGAATCCCGAGTGACTTCGGGCTGAGATCTAAGTTGTGACAATGACTCAATGACTATGGCTATAACAATAAAGAACCACTACAACACCCAAAACAAGGCCGAAACATTGTTCCTACTACCTATGTGAACTTGGCTACCAATGTCCACTCATTTTTCATCAAAATGAAATTCAAATTGCCGCTTTGATGAGTCCTCCTCTACAAGACTTCATTTATTGCATGAATGTCACAGATTCATGACAACTCTAAACAACATTCAATGTCATGCAACTACAAATAATGGCATGCAACTAGAACCACAAACCAAGCAGAGGTTGATCTATGCATTGATATAGAGAGGTGGCACTAGGCACACAATATGGAGAAACAATGAGTTAGAAAAAACATTTGGACCAAAGTACAACAATGATTATTAATAAAATTTAAAAAAACAATTTTTGGCTCAGGAATTGTCTTCAATTTGATGGGTGGCATGATCATGATCATGTAATCTCCCTCCATCCTTCCAAACACATGTGGTTTCTCACCACGTTTCTCTTCGACACTCGCCAACAAATACGTATAAAAATAACATGTCTTTACGTCCTCTTCCATTTAAATCCTCATCGCATAGTCATAAATAAGGATTATTATGCATGCACATCCTCACCTTATAATATCAATTGGGTCAAGGCACGGAGACAACCATAAATTATCAAATGTGTCAAGACCCAAAGAGTAAGAGACAACTATAAGTAAGTCTTATATTAAATTTACCATATAAGTCTTTAATTGACACTATCATATGAGATTTGACACGTTGGATTGTTGTGATCTTCTTATCACTCCTTATGAATGTGATTGCAAAGCTTCTTTGATGGTGAAGTCCATAATTTTAAGTCTTCTTCCTCATTCTCACGCATTTTGGTAAGACAATAAGGAGGGCAGTGGCCCGCATCAGCATGGAAAACAGTTTTGACATAGAGGTAGATACATTAATTCTTTCATTAAATAACTTAAATTTAATGCCAATGACTATGAATTCACCAAATCGTGGATTGGTAAAAAACACATCAAATTTTAGAGCCTCGAGCTCTTAATTACTCATGTATCTAGAATTTTCTCAAATAGAGCCATTAAGAAACTTCTTTTGTTGTTCTAGTTCAATTTAAAAGGTAGATTGTCGAGACTCAAACATGCAGCAAGTCGCAAGGCTCCAGTTGACTTAGGCTTGATTCCATTTCCCCTCCATCCCATACTTGTATGTTGTCGCGACAAGTGTTGAACAACAAAATTTGATGCCCAGGCCCCCTATGATGCTAGCGTTGCTTACTTGCTTGGTATTGAGGATTTCTTTTTAACGTGTTTTTGAGCTATGTATTATTTTTTCTTAGGCGCCTAATGTCAATCATTCTTACACTTCTCAAGATTGGATGATTTCCCTCTCTCCTGTTTGAATTAAGGTTTTGGTTGGTTTTATATGTATATTTTGGTTGTAGGTTTATTATAGCCTCGTTTTGCTTAGTGGCTTCTTTTTGTACATAGTTAACGGTAAGTTATTTTCTCATGGTTCTAGTTTTATTTTAAGACTATATCTAGTTACAACGTCTTGTACTATGCATAAGATCATGCGGATGCCCCAATATGGTTATTGCATAGTCTAAGTGGTTTTTTGTATAATGAAGTGTGGTCTAACCCAGAAAAATACAACAAAATAGTTGTTATTTTAATGAGTTGTAAAATTAATATTACATATATGTCAAATTAATGTGTTCAAATTCAGTTTTATTGAAAAGATACCATTTTATCATGTAGATATTAAGGAGTGCTCAATTGTATAAGATTGTAAAAATTTGGATGGACAATATTTATTTTTTACGTTTTTGGAGGGGAAGGGTTTAGTGAATTTATACTTGTCAATTGAAGTACAATTATTTAAATTGCACTTCATCTTTGAAGGGCTCCAAGCACAAATACCCTTCCAATAAAAATTAAGACCCACCCTTCAAATTTGATCACTGGTCGAGATTCTTTGTTTAGGAGTGGTCTTTTCAAAGGCATGTAAAGATCGGGTTACTCACTTATTTTTTGTTGACGATATTTTAATCTTCTTTAATGGTTCTAGCAATTGCAAAG
Organism: Larix kaempferi; assembly: GCA_027924585.1. Taxonomy (NCBI): domain Eukaryota; kingdom Viridiplantae; phylum Streptophyta; class Pinopsida; order Pinales; family Pinaceae; genus Larix; species Larix kaempferi. The sequence goes on from BSBM01000510.1 coordinate 44,590,006, forward strand.
TTAAAAAAAAAAATTATATTGAAGTCATAGATATGTGCTTCAATGTTAGGAAATTCTTAGTATCTGTATTTAATATTGATCAAGTGGATATAGATTGGATTTGTGTATAGGTATCCTTCTTTATGATGGATGTGGAGAATGGGCTTAGATATTTGGGTTTCTTATCAGAAAAGAGATTGAGCTTGGTTAATTGGCAAGATAGAGAAGAGATATCAATCGTGGTGCAATAAATAGCTTAGTAGAGGGGCATGTTTGATTCTAGTCAAATCAGTACTAGAAGCAATACCAATCCATTGGGTATCTTTGGATTTTGTACCCATTGGCACTTTGGACCATATAAGAAAGATCAGCTACAATTTCCTATGGAAGAGGAGTAAAGAGGGCTTCTCCCTTCATTGAGCAGCTTGGAATAATTTGGCAAGGCCAAAGGAGATGGGAGGATGGGGTCTTAAGAACCCCCACAGTTTTGTAAAGGCCTAGCAACAAAAGGGGTCTGGAGAATCTTAAAGGGTGAAGGCTTATGAGGTTCAGAAAATACATTGCTCATCTTTTTGTAGATGAATGGTTCAGATCTAAAGAGAAATCATAAAGGAATGTTTCAAATATGTGGAAGAGAATTCATAAAGGAATGTTTCAAATATGTGGAAAGCCATGCTTCAAGCTTTCTAAGTGATAAGTGACTGGCTGGAGTGGCATATTGGAAATGGCAGAAAGGTCAGAGTGGGTCAGGACCCATGGACTGGATTTGGAGGGGACTATAGACTTCCACTTGAACTGGTGGAGAATATGAGAGATCAAGGAATCATCTTTTTAAGATAGATTCATGATCTTATAAACTCTACTTACCTTTCTCAGGAATGTCTTAAAGCAGAAGCTTTGGATATAGTGGAGGAGTACAATAAGACAACTTGGAACATGTATTTAAAGGCCTTAAAAGACAGTCATATCAAAATAAAATATTGTGAGGATGTTATGTTCTGGTCTAGAAATAAGGAAGGAGGTCATTACACTCCAAGTCTTGGGTATATGGTGTTTAGAGAAGAAGAGGAGGACCGACAGCTGCTCTGGTGGTTTTCAACTTTATGGAGGTACACATGTCCACTCGAATGCAAGATTTTTCTTTGGTTCATTCTATTAAAAAGGATCCTCTTATGGGACCAAATGCTCAAGAAATTCTAGTGTGATCCTAGTAGAAGCCCCTTGTGCAAAGTCAATGGTGAAAGTATTGGGCACTTGTTCATTTGTTACTCTTTCATTCAAAATGTGTGGGATCATGCCTCTAAGGTATGTGGTATACATTTCATTTGGGAAGGTCAGTTTTTTATCAAGCTTTGGAGACTTGGTATAACAATGTGATTTTTAAGAAGTATTTGGCACTTCCAACTATCTTGAACTTGGGGGTGTGGCTATACAAAAATAAGGCAATTTTTTAGTATCATTACATACGTCATGTGGTGTTTTCCTCTCAAGGATTAGCTATCCATAGTCATTTCCTCTGGCAATAGGATAATCCCCCAAAACTTAGAGTTATAGTGGTAGAAGTAATTGATAGATATTTTCCTTGGTTGTATTTCGATGGAGTATCTCGGGGCACCCCACTTGTGGAGGGAGCAGGAGGCATTATTTTCTTTTCAAAGAAACATTGGATAAAGTTTGTAGCAGGTTTCGGTCCAAGCACAAACAACATATCAGAGTTGATGGCTCTTAAGTTGTCCTTATCTTTGGCTCATATAAGAAGGGTTCAAAAACTGCAACTGTTCGGGGACTCCAAGTTAGTAATAGACTGGATGAGGAAGAGGAGACCCCACAAGAAAATTTGCCTCCTTCCTATATATGAAGAGATTGTTAGATTGGGAGAGCTCTTCCAGGTTATTAAATATGCCTACATTTTTAGAGAAAGAAATTCGTAGGAAGATGAATTGTCAAAGATTGGCTTACAGGTGGATGCAGGACTATGGAGAAAATGGGAGATGGTAATGAACAAATGATTATTTTTTATCCAAGATATTTCCTTTCCTGTGCTAAATTTTTTTTTTGCTCAACTACAATTTTTTTTTGCACAAATGACAGTCCTTAGTTACTACCAGTTTTGAGGAAAGTAGTTTTTAATCTACTATAGAAGATTTCATCCGTGTATGCTTTTTTGGGAAATTTTTTCTAAATGTTTCTTAAGAAAAATCTTTTGATCTATGTACAATGTGGTTTACTATATCAATATGAACTGTGGTTCGAGGAAAAAAACGTTATAACTCAGTCTCGTGTGTTATTTATTAAAGTAGGTTAAAAGCAATGTAATTTGAACAGCAAAAAATAAATATTTTATTGTTGGATTCCCACTTAAATAACTCAAGGCATTTAGCCAACTCCTTATTGATTTATTTTCTTAAATTTTTATAATTTAAAGTTTTTTTATATTGTGATATTTATTTAAAATTAAACATTTTTTTATAATAAAAAATATCTTCAATCACATAAAAATAATTTTATTAAAATTTTAATTAATTAATTATATTATATTATATTATATTCGCTAAGTATAATTTAGATTCGATCTCTTTCTCCTTTGGTTACTTTGTCTTTTTCCTTCCCGTAACATCTAAAACCCATAGAAGAGTCTAAAACCCAGAGAAACTCTTCTATGCATTGGTTGGTGAGTACCTAGTATGTATGAAATATTTGGACAAAACACCAGATCTTCATAACTCCCATAGTTTTCTATTTTATTAGGATATGAAATAATTTTGAGATTATTAAGTTTATTTTTATAGATGTATTTATGAAACTTCTTTAATTTGTATAAAGTGGATAAGTGATATATTATCAAATTATTATTTATGTGGAAAAAGGAAAAATTGAAACTTTAAATATTCAAATCTCGAGTATTAAATATCAAAAGAGTAAAATATATAATGTGAGACAATAGATTTTAAAATGCAATGTTTAAATAGGAAAAACTATTTGTAAATTTCTTTATTTTTAATGAATAATTTGATTAATTTTCACAATTAATTAAATATTCATATTTTCAATTTTAATGCATTTAAGCAATATAAAAACAATTTATAGGATCCAAATTGAAAGAACAACAAGTAATTTAGGCATTCTATTTTTTATCAAATAGAGATAAAGTAGTTAATCCAATTGAGGCTCGGGCTAACAATCGAATTTTTGGGATTAGTTTTGGAGAAGTAAGGGTTTCACATATCTTCTTTATGGACGATGCTTTGTTCTTCCTAGGGAATTCTGTTACAGAGTCAAGAGCTGTCAAAGACTTGTTTTGGTTGTTTATCTCAGCCACTGGTATGCTTATTAATCTAGGGAAGTCAGCTTGCTATTTTAATGAAATTAATGACATACAATTGAATAGCTTTCTGGAGATAATTCCTATGGACCATTTTCCACTAACAGAGGCATTCAAGTATTTAGGATTTCATCTAAAAACAAATAACTATCACAATGAAGATTGGAATTGGATGTTAGTGAAGGTGGAAAGGCACATTCACTTTTGGTGCAATAGATTCCTTTCTAGGGGAGGAAAGTTTGTGATGATTCAGGGAGTTTTAAATGCCATTCTGGTTTACTGGATGATCATAGTAAAAGTACCACGGGGGGTTCTAAACTCCCTCAGAAATTTATTTTTTAGATTTATGTGGAAAGGCAATTTTGAAAGAGGAATTCATTAGTCCTCTTGGGATTCAATTTCTAAACCCAAGGAGGAAGGAGGGTGGGGTATTAAAGATCTGCATACCTTTGGAGCGGCTTTGGCAGCAAAGTTGGTATGGCAGTTTGTTTCTAAGAATGGGGAGTGGCAATCCATTCTCCAACATAAATATATGGGTAATGGATCGATCACATATTGGATTCGGGATCCTCGTAAGAGCAGCAAAGGTGGTTCTCTGTTCTGGAAGGCTATAGTGGCAACATTCCCAGTTATTGGTGACTGGTTGGTCTGGGAAGTGGGAAATGGTAGGGATGCTCTAATTGGAAGGGACAACTTGATGGGAGTTAAACAGATGAATGTGTTTCCACGGGCCTTTACTTTTTATTTGGAATAAAGGGGTTTTATTGTATTAGCAGACGCAACAGGAGGAGGCACTAGCTTTATTCAAAAATGGAGAACGATGACCGAGTTGCAAATACCTGACATTTGGTCTAAGTGTTGGAAATCATGGAATGCAGAGCTGATTAAAGGTTTGATAAGAATGAATAATCATCCCGATATTCTACAATGGCATGGTATCAAAGAAGGTAGATCTTTCTCGGTAAACGCAACTTATAAAATGATCTGGAGAAGTCGCACACAGGCTAGAATCTGGTGGTGGCACAAGTTATGGGAGACTCTAGTGCCACACAAAAGCAAAATACTAGTGTGGCTTATTTTAAATGGAAAGGTCTTAATCTGGGACATGTTGAAAAAAATAAATTACCAAGGGCCAGGCTGGTGCAGCCTGTGCAGGAGCGATGAGTAGAACGCATAACACTTATTTATGTCTTGTCCGTTTTTCCAACAGGTCTATAAAAGTTTGTGTTTAACTCTTCAACTTAACTATTTGGGGGAAGGTGAAACCTTTGACAATTTTTTAAAATCCTGGTACGATGAGCTTGATCTGAAACTCCTGAGATGTTTCCATACTTGGTGGTATGGTTTGTCTCAACAACAAGAAATATTTCAATTTTTGAAGACAAACAACACCCTTGTTTTTATGTTACTTCCTAGATTCTATCCGCCTACAAGTTCTTTCTGGGTAAGGAAAGTAGGAAAAAGGAAAGGATTATGCAAGAGATCAAGTTTGGAGAGGGAGAAATAGTGGGTTTCTTTGATGGAACCAGCGAAAACAACATCTGCGGGCTAGGAGGCTCTATGATATACTCAAAGTAAGTTTCTATACATTTTCTAGCAAATGAAGGAGAAGGGACTAATAATAGAGCAGAAAGATTAGCTCTGAGATTGCGACTGCAGATCGCTAAAGAAAAAAGGTGGAATCTATAAAAATCTATGGGGACTCGGAGCTATGGATAAAACATATGAAAAAGGAGAATAGCATCAAAAATCACCTATTACAGAATATTGGGAACAATTTGGAAGCTATCGCTTCATCCTTCTGCAAAGTGGAATATTTTCATGTCTACAAAGAACAAAATGAGCAAGCGAATGAACTCTCAAAAAAAGGCCTTCAATTGGCAGCTAGAAAGTGCAAGACAACCATGGAAAGAAATGGCACATAGGAAATCAACTGGTCGACCCTTGACTTTTGGACAGGGTAACAAAAGAAAATTTTCAGTGAATGTAACTACATTTGTATATTGGCAAAGAGTGGTTCAATTTCTATTTTGGACATATTATTAAAAATCAGTAAATGTAACTATTTCCGTCGAAACTGGACAGTTTAGAATTTTAGAGTGAGACTCTTTAAACTTTCTTTCAAATCATGCAGTAGCACCTGTGGAATGTATTCTCTGCTTTTCTTTATGAATGAGAAGAATATGATTTTTTTTTTGGAAAAGTTAATCCAATTATTCATGAAATTAAATAGAATTAAATTGGAGCATTACAACATCAAGAAGCATTTATGAGACTATTTTTTTTAGCTAACAAATATTAACAATTTTATTTCAATTCATCCAATTTTACCTATTTTTTAATTTAGTTATATATAATATGATATTTATATTAAATTTTTAATAATAGTTTTTTTTACATGTATTTTCTTTTACTTTTTTTATTTATATTTACATTAAAAATATATTTTTAATCTCTTCTTATTATTTTTAATTATTAAAAAAATATCAATTTCTTATTTAAAAAATAAATAATCTATAATTTTTTATGATGTGCTGTGAATGTAAATTTACGATATTGATGACTAATATTTACCAAAAAAACACAAATTTAATATGGTTTATTTTATCATTACAATTACAAAACTGCAGTTATACTATTATTATAATTACATGATTAAAAGTTAAATAAATATATTGAAAAAATCTATAACACTTATATTATAATTATATAAATGTATTAATTTAATAAAATTTATGATGTAATATGTATTAATTCAATTATATTTATGTGATAATTACAATTTTCCTTAATCAATCAAACATTGTATATTTTAAACTAATACATTGTAATTTAGAAATGTGACATATTTTAAATCAGCATAGATCCAAATCCTAGGCTCTATCAAGCACCGAGAGGGATCAAATCTCCCGTATATTTACCTTTTACTTTGTATTATTCTTTTTTGTTTATGGCCAACATAATATTTATTACTTTTTTACTTTGTATTATTCTTTTTTGTTTACTTTGAATTCTTTTGTTACTCAACAAACTGACGTTACAAGATCTCCCTCATATTTAATTTTTACTTTGTATTATTCTTTTTTGTTTATGGCCGACATAATATTTATTACTTTTTACTTTGTATTATTCTTTTTTGTTTATGGCCGACATAATATTTATTACTTTTTACTTTGTATTATTCTTTTTTGTTTACTTTGTATTATTTTGTTATTCGACAAACACTCCACACATGTTACAAGATCTCCCTCATACTAGGATGTAGAGTGCCTCTCGGCGCAATTAATACATTCTAATTTTAATGCATAATTAAAACAAATACATTGTAATTTGTACTTATTATTAAAATTAATGCATTGTAATTTAGATGTATTATTTTGATGAAATAATCACACAAGGCCCAGGATAAATGCAAATGAATGTCTATTATCTGATTATGTGTTTTGTAACAAGTGACTACCCACATAAGGCCCATGTTAAATGGACGTGAACTCGTAATATCTTAAATGTAAATGGGTATAATTACAAATGAGGTGGATATACTCATGCTCGTGAAAATATGTTAAGATGACTACAATAAGAGGATACAATGAGAGGACACCGAGGGGTCAACTCAAAATACTGTTGGTACATGGATGAAAGTGGCTTTAATCCATATATGAGAGTAGATGAACTTGGAAATGATGTTACTGGTACCAAAGAAGCGGAACTGTTGATGATCATGAGAATCCCACTTTGGTGGGGGACCGAAATATTGGTGAAGTTGTTGGATGGAGCACCTCACTGTACTAGATGTGTTGCTACCGTGATCTATAAATATGAACACTGCTACCTTCGAAACATATGACTCCCCCAGATGTGATAGATGTTTTGGTAATATTTGGTTGAGCTTTGATCTTTAATTCTTTTAGATGCAAAGAATTGAAGCAATGAGACAATTCAATCCATGAAATTGATACAACCATAACACAAGATATACCTTGGGGAAAATCCTCAAAATTATGAGAACAAAAAACCCAACAATTCTTCTCAGTATAATATAATGGATAGTAGAGAATGCTTTCTTTTAGAACATAGCATATTGCTTTCGGAAGATAAGAGGTCACCAAACACTCTTGATGAAGATATGGAAGCAATAGAGAAGAGAGATCAATCGGGTGTGTGCCCGACACAACAATAACAAGCAGGAACAATGCCCTGCACAAAGAGAAGTGTCTTGCCTTCAATGGAGAAGAGAATTCGCTTCACAGTAAATTCATCAATCCTGCATAACATATTTATACACTCTTCTCTTCTATTTTTAATTTCTAACTTCAGGATGAACTCACCCTCAAACTGGATGTATTAATCTTGCATGCAGAGGTGTGCCCCACTTCTCATGCAGTGCTTTATCTCACTGAGCTGTCACTTAGGATGAACTCGCCTCTTAACTAAAATCTTTCCCACTTAGTTAGGTGGCTAACTTAAGTGTCAACATGCAAGTGTCACAACTCATGTGTCATCTTTTAGTTCAACATAAGTATCATCATGCAATAAATTAGTTAACTAGATCTTATTTGTTGTCACTTAGTTAACTCTCTTTAACTGAAGTGTCGTCTTTTAGTTTAACTAAAGTAAAAAACACTTTAGTTAACTAGTCCTTCTTATTTAACACTTAGTTAACTGAAATCATGTTGATTGATTTACTTGAAGTGACCACTGTGAGTTCTTTGGTTAACTTAGGCATGTCTTTAACTGATGCTTTAACTGAAGCATTGATACTTAACCGGAGCTTTATAACTGAAGCTTTAACAATTCGAGCTCTCTTTAATTAGTTGAAGTGTCTGCATGGAAAATTTTGAATTTTCTTGATCTCTATGCTTTATATTTTATTTATTTATCTCTTACTGCATGGTCAATATGTGCTAACTGTTGGTTGTGGAGCCTAATCTTCCTTATTCAGAGGTCCTGTTTCAGCTATGTCTGGATCCCAACCCATGACGAGGGGTTTGGGGGGGATTCCCCCCAATATAGTCTGCATGGGGGGGGGGTCTAGTGGGGGTGGCGACTACATTTTAGGATCCCCCCCCTAGCAGGGGTTCGGGGTTGGCGAAAATTTCAGAAAAAATGCCTTGTAAAATGTTGTAATTTCATAGTCATGACTTTGTCAATAATGGGTGATTTACGGGCCCAAGATATTGGATGTTCCATAGTATTTTCCCATGGTAATCCCTCTTTAAAAGGAATTCATTGTAATATGCATGTGTATTGTAGCATTGTAAAGATATCTATGATTGTGTAAGAGAGAGTGTGAGAGAGTGAAGAGGATGTTGCAACGAATGTGCTACTATTAGGAACCTGTGTCAACCCTTCTATTTACTTTGTTAGTATATTCTTGTTGGACACATATGATTTGTAATTCATCCCGTAGTATTATATGTTCCATGGTATTGATCTGTAGTTTGTATTAGCCCATAATATTATCTGTTCCATGGTATTGATCCATAGTATTGGATGCATATGCTTTGTAAGTCGTCCCATAGTATTATATGTTCCATGTATTGATCCATAGTATTGGCGCATAGACTTAGTATATAAGTACATGTTGAGGCCAATAAAGGCACTGAGAAGTTATTTGTATTGAGCTTTCTCAAAGGAGGTTGCCCCCTCGAAGTGGCCCGCGATCAATAAATCTATTATGTGTTTTGTTATTTTTGATATATCGTGCATTTTCATTAATTAATTGTTGGAGGTTCCTCACATCTGGTATTAGAGCACTTTCTTGGGCTCGTTGGTTGGAATTTCTACCAAACTTTTTTTTTTCGCACCTGTATTTGTTCCTATTAATTGCAAGTTCAGATCCGAGAATAATCCCTATTCGCTTAATTGTGGGAAGTACTTGGTCATAATCCCTAAAAATCATTATGAGGAGTACCACAGGAACCCCGAAGTAGCTGGCCCATTGAGAGGACCTGCCGGCAAAAAGGGCAACGACCCCTACTCGATTGACTAGTTCCACCCGTGAGGTAAACTACGAGTTGTCGTTTGTGCAAAGCGGTTATCAGTTTTACCTAAGCCGTGGAGTGAGGGGTACTACCCCAATACGCAAGTCGTTAGACAACATTGGTGGCCGAGTGGATCCCCCTAGCATTTAGGAAGCCACGCATACCTAGGGTCCACATCTATTGCCAGCTGATAAATCACAGATTACATCGGTCCAGAACTGTTTTCGCTGACTTCCGCGTCATTGCAGATCCATTATGTTGCTGATCACTTCCGCGTCATTGCAGATCCATTCTGGAATCTACATATTTCATTCCCGAGGACCCTATCCCAAATTCCACTTTCTGAAGCCAAAAATCCCACATTTGTCTATTTTTAGGGTTTCCCATAACTTCTTTGATTTTCACCCAATCGCCTTCAAATTTTGCCACAGTGTCCATTTCATATTTCTGCTTCTTTGTCCCTCTTTGAAAAAAATTCCCATTCTTTCACCCCGCTTCTGAAATCCCCATTTTCTGCTTCCCTATCCATTAGAAAGTGTCCAAAACCTAGTCAAACCCCAATTACCCATCAAAGTTTTTCCCAAATCCAAATTTCCCTTTACTAAAGAAGCTTATGTTTTTGTTTATATACCCATTCACAAAAAAAAACGCCTAGTTATGGTTGTCACCCGCGCAAGAGCACAAATCATGGAGGAAGAACTTGCATCCCTCAAAACCAAACTCCAAGATCTAGATGAAAAATTTCTCAGCCTCCATCTTCAACATTTAGGCATGAACAATAAACGACAACCAGAATCTTCTGTAGACACTAGGTTCACTTCTTCTAGCAATTTTTTGTGGGCCGAAGCATGATTTTCCTTGCTTCAATGGTAATGATCCGACTGGATGGACATACCAGGCAGAACAATATTTCAGTTTGCATAATAGTTTTGATGTCCACAAAGTTCCACTTGCATCCTTTCATTTGGAACATGAATCCCTTCAATGGTACCGTTGGTACATCAAGGCTCATGACGAGCCAAATGGATAGATTTTTTCCAACTCCTTTTGTAACGATTTAGTCCTAGTGCTTTTGATGACTTCATAGGAGCACTCACTAAACTTCTCCAAATTGGTCCTTTGAGAGAGTATCAGACAGAATTTGAGAAACTGGCCAATCACACAAAAGGATTGTCAGATGAATTCTACGGGAGTTGTTTTATCAGTGGTCTCAAGGATGAAATCCGCTCAGAGGTTAAAATTTTATGCCCCAACAAAATGATGGAATTCATAGGGTTGGCTAAGTTGGTAGAGGACAAGATCACAGCCCAAAAACACTCCAAATCCACTTTTGTTCCATCCAGAAATATGGTTTCCCAATGACCTCCCATCACACCAGCTCCTCGACCAACTCCTATCAAGCATTTGTCTGAAGTAGAGATGCGGGAACGTAGAGAAAAAAGGATTTGTTATAATTTTGATGAGAAATTCACTCGGGGACATAGATGTGTTGGGAAACAACTCTATCTCTTGGATGTGGATTTTCCACCTTCCTCTGAACTTGGTAAAGAAGCTCCAGATACAATAGATGATCAGGTCGACATTCAACAACTGCCTGTTGACCCTCCATCTTCGGACGACCACCCAGAAGTATATCTCCATGCTTTAGCTGGAGTCACCACCCCACAAACAATGCAAGTCAGGGGTTACTTCAAGAAGCTCCGTCTTGCAATACTCATTGATTCTAGTAGCACTCATAACTTCATTGACCCTTGGATCGCCAAACATGATGATGGTTTTGTCAATCCTTGCTCCAACTTTGAAGTCAAGATTTCCAATGGGGGCACCTTACCTTGAAAGAGGAAGTGTCGCAATGTGCATATCTCTATGGAATATTATAACCTATGCTCTAACATGTTTTCCTTGTCCTTAGGCGGATGTGATGTGGTTTTGGGTGCTTAATGGTTACGCACACTTGGTCCCATCTTACGGGATTTTGATAAACTTTGGATGCAGTTTCCAGTCAATGGGAAAAACCACACATTTACGGACTTACAACTAGGGTCTCTTTGCATCATCAGTTCACATCACATGGAAAAGATCCTTAAGAAGAATTCACATGGTGTCATCCCTCAGCTCCATTCCATTCAGATGCACCCATAAACAGTCTCCACTACTCCCTTCGATCTACAACACATTTTGGATAGATATGCAGTTGTCTTTTCTGAACTAGTGGGATTGATGCCTGCAAGAGACCTTTTCGGTAAGAATTTCACCGCCTCTACATCTGAAAAGGAAATGATGGCTATTTTCCATACAATACAGAAGTGGCATCCATACCTATTATGGAATTATTTATGCATCAAGACTGATCACCAGAGTCTGAAAAATTTCCTGGAATAACGGGTCTCCTCCCCAGCACAACCGTAACGGGTTATCAAACTCCTGGGTTATGCCTATGAGATCACTTACAAGAAGAGTAAGGACAATTTGGTGGCGGATGCTCTTTCTCGCACATTTGATGACCAAGTTTCTCTTTCAGCTATTTCTATGCCTATTCCAAATTGGTTGCAATCTGTTCAACAAGGCTATCTGTTCTATGAACTCCATGCTTCTCCATCGGCAGGGCACTCTAGGTTCCTCAAAATGTATGAGTAGGCATGGTGTAAATTCTTTTGGAAGGGAATGAAAAGGACAATTCAACAGATGGTGGATGAATGTGATACTTTCCAAGTCAACAAGGGTGAAATGACACTCCTTTAGGAATTGCTCAAACCCTTGCCCATCCCTACACAGATTTGGACATATATTTCTATGGATTTCATTGAAGGGCTCTGGTAGTACCATACTGCATCTAAAATGACTCCATATGAAGCAATATATGGTCAGACACCGCCATGTATTCTTCCATACACCCTCAACAATTCACTAGTTCAGGAAATTGAATCGGTTCTTCGAACCCATGATCAGATTCTTCGCATTTTGTAGGACAATCTTCACATGGCAAGAATTCAACTGCAACAACAAACTGATCAGCATCATTCTGAGCGCACTTTTCAAGCAGGTGATATGGTTTTTCTTTGTCTACAACATTCCAAGCAATCCTCCCTGAAACTCAAAGGGCATCATAAGCTCGCTCCAAAGTTCTATGGGCCCTATAAGGTTCTTCAGAATATTGGGTCCATTTCTTATAAATTGGAACTTCCTCCTTCTTCCTGCATTCATCCAATATTTCATGTCTCTTGTTTGACGAAAGTTCTTGGCACCAACATTATAGGACCAACTATTATACAGGAACTGGATAATGAAGGATCCACCCTTTTGGAGCCAGAGGCCATCCTCAATAGGCGCACTCGCCAGCTTTGCTCTCAATCTATCATAGGGGTATTAATTCAGTGGCAGGAAATGCAACCCATGGATGCTACATGGGAATCACTCCTTCAGATTCAACATCAATTTCCACATCTAAAGCTTTGAGGACAAATATTTTTCTAAGGGGGAGGGGATGTTAGGAACCTGTGTTAACCCTTCTCTTTACTTTGTTAGTATATTGTTGTTGGACACATATGCTTTGTAAGTCGCAGCCGTAGTATTATATGTTCCATGGTATTGATCCGTCGTTTGTATTAGCCCATAGTGTTATCTGTTCCATGGTATTGATCCATAGTACTAGACGCATATGCTTTGTAAGTCGTCTCGTAGTATTATATGTTCCATGGTATTGATCCATAATATTGGCGCATAGACTTAGTACATAATTACGTGCTGAGGCCAATGAAGGCACCGAGAAGTTATTTGTATTGAGCTTTCTCAAAGGAAGTTTCCCCCTCGAAGTGGCCCACAATCAATAAATCTATTATGTGTTCTATTATTTATGATATATCGTGCATTTTCATTAATTAATTGTTGGAGGTTCCTCATAGCTATAGGTTGTATCCCTTTATTATTGGATGGTATAATAATAAGGAATGGCGATTTCTGTGTGGATGTAGCCCATGTTGGGTTAACCACATTATATTGGTGTCTCTCTTGTAATGTTTTTTATGTGATTTATATTTGCATCTTGTTTATTGTTATTGCTCTGCGATCCTGTTTTTTTAACACTAACTTTAATTATCCATCACATTACATTATACTAATAAGAATTATCGGATGTTGTGATCATATTATATTATTCTAGACCAAATGATCATATGCTAAAGTATTTCACTTTAGAGGTGATCAATCTCTAAAGAAGACTTAATAGCAATCCGGTGATCATGGTTAATAATACATCACACAACATTAAATGCTTTTAACAAGTAAAGCATGACCTTTATACAGAAGGCTCACATGATAATCATGACTTGGCACAAACAAGTCCGAAGCCTTGTCCAACAATACTTTACAACATCATTACTTTGATCAATTACCTCTATACGGGAGGAATAACCTTTACACAGAAGGCTATCAAAGTGCTCACCTCTATATGGGAGGACCAATCTTGGCTACACAATATTGGTTTGGAGAATGTCTCCTGATGCTATATATTTAACACTCCCTCTCAGCGAGGGAGGCATTCTCTGCCATACCAAGATTGTCTCGGAAGTACCTGAACTTCGTCACTGATAGAGGATTTGTTAACACATCTGCAATCTTTTCATCAATAACAATGTATTGAAGTTTCACTATACCTTTCTGGACCATGTCTCGGATGAAGTGATACTTCATTTCAATGTACTTCAACTTGTCATGAAACAATGGGTTTTTGGAAAGCTTGATGAAATTATGATTGTCACACCTAATAACTGTAGGCTCAATCTTTTCACCGAGCAACCCTGCAAGTACCTTTCTGAGCCACACTACTTCTCGGCAGGAAACACTAGCAACTATGTATTCTGCTTCAGTAGTGCTCTGGGATATGGATCCATGCTTCCTGCTGGACAAAGATATCATACTTGATCATAAGCTATTATAGTAGTTGGATGTACTCTTACAGTCCACAATGATTCCTCCCCAGTCTAATTCTGTATAACCAAGTAACATGACTCCTCCACTGGAGGCATATCTGAGTCCATATGAAATTGTACCTCGAAGGTACCTAAGCACATGCTTAGAAGTTGTCCAGTGTCTGTTTCTCATAATAGACATAAATTGACTCAGAATGCTCACAACAAAACATATATTGGGCCTCGAATATATCAAGTACATTACCAATCCTATAAGATGTCTATACAAAGTGGGATCTACTAGATCTAATCCAGATCCTAAATCATGAAGTTTTCTCAAATTGGAAACCATTGGTGTAGTCATATATTTGCAATCTATCATGCCAAACCTACGCAATATATCCACAGTGTACTTCCCTTGAGATTGAAAAATTTCATCTTTTCTTTGCCAGATCTCAAGGCCAAGAAAGTAGTGCATTAGACCTAATTCTTTCATCTCTAACTCTAAGGTGAGATCCCTCTTGCACCAAGAAATCATATGTTCCTCTCCAGTGAGAAACAAATCATCAACATAAAGAACCAATATCAACGGTTGGTTCTTCATTACTTTGAAGTAAAAATTTGGATCAACTTCACTCTTACAGAAACCCAGTTTCTGAAGGTGGCTATCAATTCTGGAGTACTAAGCCCTGAGGGATTTCTTAAGCCCATATAGAGCTTTCTTTAACTTGAAAAATTGGGACTCCTTCCCATGCACCACAAACCCTTCAAGTTGCTGAATATAATCCTCTTCCTCAACCTCTCCATCGAGGAAGGATGTATTCACATCCATCTAGTGAAGTTTCCATCTTAGAATAGATGCAAGTGAAATCATTGCTCGGATTGTGGTGTACCTTGCCACAGGGGAAAAGGTCTCGTCATAATCGATTCCTTCTTTCTAAGAGAAACCTATGGCAACAAATATGGCTTTATACTTCTCAATGCTACCATCCGCAACATCCTTTATCTTGTAAAGTAATTTGGAAGTCACAATGGACTTCCCATTAGGTTTGGGAACAACCTCCCAAACATCATTCTTCATTATAGAGTTGTACTCTTCTATCATTGCATCTTTCCAAACTTGTTGATTTGTAGCTTCTTCATATGAGGATGGTTCTGAATCATTGATGTGACTCATCAGTGAAACATACCCTGAATATATGTCAGGTTGCTTGCGCTCTCTGGATGAGCCTGCTGGTGCTCCATTTTTATCTGCATTTTGTAAGATGTATCAGCACCAAGCATATCTTCTTTTAGTGGGAGGTTCATCAGATGACCTCTTAACCAGTTCTATAGGAGATAGCGAACCTGATGCATCTTCTGGTTTCTCCCTCTCAAACTCTGAAGGGGGAGAATCAGACTCGGGATCCTCCATCTCTGAATCACATTGAATCTCTTTCTATCTTTTGAAAGAAGCTTCCTCATGGAAGGTAACATCTTGGCTGACTTCAATGTGTCTCTAACCAGGTACATATATTCAGTATGCTTTGGATGACTCTCTATAACCCACAAAGGTGCCTTTCTTTCCAGAAGGCTCCATATTTGTTCTCTTTTCTTTTGGTACATGAATGTATACTGGGCTCTTGAAGATCCTCAAGTGTGAGACGTTTGGCTTCTCACCAGTAAACACTTCTTCTGGTGTCTTCTCATCTAGAATGACATGCAGGCTTCTATTCTGGATGTACACATTTGTACGAGTGGCTTCTTCCCATAATGAGGTAGACATATCTTGATCACGCATCATGGATTTTGCAGACTCACATATGGTTTTATTCTTCCTCTTGGAAACCCCATTTTTCTGAGGGCTGTATGTTACTATTAACTGTCTACATATTCCCACATCACTACATAGCTCATTAAATGCATGTGAATCAAATTGTTGATGTATTTGTAACTTCGAAAGATATTCTTCTATGTATTACATTTGTACTTTATTGTATATCCCACATAGATGTATTATTCCTCTGATTGGAAGTGTAGTCATTTGTATTTGCAAGTGTTGCAAGTTAAATTGTAAGTGTCCTCATTTGTATTGATGGTTTATTAGACCACTAGTGTGGGGTTGGCCCTGGTTAGGTCATGTGGTTGGGTTATTAGACTTGATTAGCAAGTCGGCCCCAACGAATTATTGGCAGGTCAAGTCATTGTATAAATAGAGAGGTTGTGTCTCTCATTCTATTCATTCACTCACTTCTCAAGCTCGCATAGCTAAGAGAGAAAGTGGCGCACTAGTGGAGGAGGAGGAGCATCTCCTAGAGACATTTTATTGGGTTTGATCCTTGTGATCTTGTTTTGTGGCTTATCTTATCTCCAAGGAAGTTGCAAGGTTTTTCACCTTCTTGGTTTTCCCTGAGGAAACTTTGTGTCTCTTGTGCGCTTGCATTATTATGTTTATGATTTATATGCTATATAAGTTATTCTCTTAGTGATTCTGAATGATAATGGAATGAAATTATCGAAAAATTAACATGGTATCAGAGTTGACCTAAGAAGAAGGCACTGTGCAGCTGTGGAAGCTAGGGCTTCTTAATACTTGGGTTTCTCTCCACATATCATCAAAGGCGGGAGGCTAGATTGACTCTCCTAGCAAGGGTGCATCTTTCTGTCGAGACATAATTCAATTCTGAGCTGTTTCATTTTTCAACCTAAAAATTAGGGTTTCTGCAAAAATTGGAATTTCTGAAATACGATACCACGGCTGGAAGCTCCACTAAAAAATCGAAGTTTAGAGCTTTGGATCGAAATTTTTGGTTGGGTGAAGCTGCGAGAAAATCAAACCCTAGTTTGGGGTTCTGTCTAGTGAATCCAAAAACTTCAAAAGCAATTTTGAGGGGTGAAAATTTGCAGATTTCAAATTCTGAGTATACTAGCTTGTCCATCTCAATAAGGCGCATCTTTCTATCCTTTCAAAAGTTTGAAATTCAAATTTTGAATTTTTGAGGGTTTCTCTAACAAACCCTAATCTAGCTCCAGATCTAGTTTTCAGCAAATCAAGTGGTAAGACCTAAAACTTTATATTTCCATTTGAAGTACCCTTTAAGATGTCTCACCACACCAAGCTTGAGGATAAGCTTGATGGAGCTGACAACTTCCAAGCATGGAAGTATAGGATTGGGTTAATCCTAAAAGAGAATGATTTGGACACCTACATAAAAGAAGAGGTTCCAATTCCAGAGCGAGAAGAGGCTAAGGCCTTACACAAGAAGGACTTGGTCAAGGCTAAGAGAATCATTGATGATTCTATAAAAGATCATCTCATACCCTATGTGTCTTCCCTAAAGAAACCTAAGGAGATGTTTGACTCTTTGACCAAGTTGTTTGAAGGAAAGAACAAAAATCAGAAGATGACTCGGCGGAATCAATTGAAAGGGGTACAGCTTTAGAATGGAGAGACCATTCAGTCCTACTTTTCTAAGGTCTCTCAAATCAAGGAACAACTTGAAGCTATGGATGAAGTAGTGTTGAATGGTGAAATTGTAATGCCCACATTGAATGGCCTGCCTAGGTCATGGGACTCCTTCATCCAAGGAATCTGTGCAAAAAGGAAATTGATCACCTTCAGTAGACTATGGGAAGAATGTTCACAAGAAGGAGCTAGACTTGTGGTCCGAGAAGAAAAGATGGGGAATGGATATCAAGCCCTCACAACACACACTAAGGGAAGAAAGTTTAAGAGAGAGAAATCTCACAACAAGAAACACTCTCACTTATATCAAAAGAAGAAATATCTCTCTCATGTTCAATGCTTCAATTGTGATGAGAAGGGACACTTTGCTTCAAACTGTCCCAAGAACAAAAGGAACAACAACAAAAACAACTTCAATAAGAAGAGGAAGAACACCAAGAAGAGATATCATGCTCATGCTGCTGAGGATGATAAACCTCCCAAGAAGAAGACTAGAGCAGAAAGTGATGACTCATCAAGTGAAGATGAATACGTTCTAATCTCTGCTCTCACAGGTATTGTATCTCATGGATGTGATGATTGGATTATTGATAGTGGGGCTTCCAAACACATGAATGGGTTTAAAGAATCCCTTGTAAATTTATCTGAACATGAGTCACCTCATGAAGTGAAACTTGGGGATGACTATCAATATCCTATCAAAGGAAGTGGTGAAGCCTCCTACAAACTAGACTCTGGGAAATCTTTGAAGATGCAAGATGTTCTATATGTACCTAGACTCAAGAAGAATATCCTCTCCATATCATCTTTAGATGCAAAAGTAATAAAAGTTGCATTTATAGATGGCCAAGTACTCATGTGGCCAAAAGGTAAGACATTAGATGATGCAGTGGTGATTGGAGAACAAGAGGGAGGATTATACAAGTTGAAGGGGCAACCTGCACATGACATGGTGCATGAATCCATGGAGCCAAGTGAAATTTGGCATAGAAGGATTTCTCATGTGCACTATAGAGCACTTCCAATAGCAAGCAAAGCAGTAGAGGGTCTTCCTGAAATCCAGTCAAAACATGAAGGTATTTGCAAAGGATGTGCAAAAGGAAAGAACACAAAGAAGGCATTTCCAAGCAGTGAAAGCAAAGCAAAAGGAATCATGGAGATTATCCACTCCGATGTATATGGTCTGATGTCATCCAGTTCTCTGAGTGGGTATGTATACTATGTTTCTTTCATTGATGATTTCTCTAGGAAGACTTGGGTTTATTTCTTGAAGAATAAAGATGAAGTGTTTGATAAGTTCAAGGAATCCAAAGCCTTGATAGAAAATCAAACAGATAAGAAGATCAAGACCTTCAGATCCGATAATGGCGGAGAATTCACTTAAGGTGATTTCAAGAAACTATGCAGTGATTCAAGGATTAAGAGGGAGTTGACTACTCCCTATAATCCACAACAAAATGGAGTTGCAGAAAGGAAGAATAGAACTATCATGGAAGCAGCACGGACAATGCTTCATGACCAGAATCTGCCTATGCATCTATGGGCAGAAGCAGCTAGGATGACTATATATGTGCAGAACAGAACACCTCACAAAATACTTGACAACAAGACACTAGAAGAAGTCTTCTCTGGTAAGAAACCTGATGTTAGCCATCTCAGGATATTTGGCTGTCCTGTATATACACATATCCCAAAGGAAAAAGAGGAAAAAGCTAGATCCTTCAGGAAAGAAGGGCATATTTGTGGGTTACAGTGAAATCTTGAAGGCTTACAGAATATACTTTCCAGGGTTCAAGAATATTGACATTAGCAGGGATGTAACATTTGATGAAGACTCAACATACATCAAATCGAGGAAGACACCTGTTGATGACCATGAAGAACCAAAGGTAAACATATTTCAAGACACCACCATGAATGAAGCAACCCCAGAAGTAGTTCGTGAAATTGAAGATCCACAAGAACCTATAGATCCACCCCGTGAGAAGAATTCTCATAAGAGGAAACCTACATGGGATAGAGAGCTCATTCAAGATGCAGAAAGATATCGCATCCCAGAAGAACACAGAGAAAGGAAGAGGACTAGATCACACACCAGTTATGTTGCCTTACTCTGTGATATTATAAACAAAGAACCTTCCCGTTATGAAGAAACAACGGAAAAGAAAGAATGGAAGGATGCCATGGTCGAGGAATATCAGTCGATCATGAAGAATGATGTTTGGGTTGTGGTCCCAAGACCTAAAGGAAGTCTGTTGTGACTTCCAAGTGTATCTATAAGATCAATCATGGTGAGATGGTAGCATAGAGAAATACAAGGCGAGATTTGTAGCTTGTGGCTTCTCTTAGAAAGAGGGAATAGACTATGAAGAGACTTTTTCTCTTGTAGCCAGATACACTTCCATTAGAACAGTACTTGCTCTGGTTGCAATACCGAAATGGAAGATACACCAGATGGATGTCAAGACATCCTTCTTGAATGGCGTAGTCGAAGAGGAAGTGTATGTGGAGCAGCCACTTGGTTTTGAGACACATGACAGAGAGTCATATGTGTGCAAGTTGAAGAAAGCCTTGTATGGCTTGAAGCAAGCTCCTAGGACTTGGTATGGTAGGATGGACAGCTTCCTATCCAGTTTGGGCTTTACTAAGAGTAAAGCGGATTCCAACATTTACTACAAGGTTGAAGAAGGCAATCCTGTGATACTTCTACTATATGTGGATGACCTGTTTGTTATAGGTGAGGATGGTTTGATTGCCGACACCAACGGGAAGCTTGCTGTCGAGTTCGAGATGAAGGACTTGGGGATGATGCACTACTTCCTAGGCATGGAGGTGTGGCAGAGTGCAGATGGAATCTTCCTTGGACAAGGGAAGTATGCAATAGATATCCCGAAGAGGTTCGGGATGATGGATTGCAAGGCCATGGCCACACCTATGGCATCGAACCTGAAGCTTCTGTGTGATGCTTCATCTGAGCTAGTTGATGTCACTATGTATCGTCAGATGATTGGGTCCTTGATGTACCTGACGAATACAAGGCCAGATATTTTCTTTGTGGTGAACACATTGAGCCAGTTCTTGACGGATCCCATAAGTGTTCACCTGGTTGTTGTAAATCATAGTTTGAGGTACCTAAAGGGTGCGGTTGATTATGGGCTCAAGTATGATGCGAATCAAAAGTTTAGCCTGAACGGTTATGTTGATTCAGATTGGGCAGGCAGTGCTGCAGATAGGAAGAGCACTTCTGGGTGCTTCTTCAGTATGGGATCAGGTGTGATCTCTTGGTTTAGAAGGAAGTAGTCCTGCGTAGCACTGAGTACAGCTGAAGTAGAGTATGTTGCAGCTTGTTCGGCCAGTTGTGAGGCAGTATGGCTGAGGAAGCTACTGTCTGAGTTATTTGATCTCTTGTTGGATGCTATTGGTATATTTTGTGACAATCAGAGTTGTGTGAAGCTATCTGAGAACCCGGTGTTCCATGACAGGTTGAAGCACATTGAGATCAAATATCACTAGATCAGGGATATGGTGCAGAGAGGAGTAGTGAAGCTCCTGTATGTTGCGATGGATGAGCAGGTTGTAGATGTGTTGACAAAACCACTAGCCAGAGTGAAGTTTGAGTACTTCAGAGAGAGGCGCCTTGGTGTTCTTCAGATTGAAGATACTTATAGGAATAAGTGATAGGACACATTTGCAGGAGTCATTCCAAGCATGGTGAGAGGAGGATCCTTCCCATGGCTGTGGATGTAAGTGTTGTGTGATGAGCATCGGGACGATGCTCCAGTTACTGCTTTGGATATGCATCAAGTGGATGCTTTGTATGATCAGTTGGATCATGCATATGTATATGCATTAGGTGGATGCTTTGTATGATCAGTTGGATCATGTATATGTATATGTATATGCATCAGGTGGATGCTTTGTATGATCAATTGGATAATGTATATGCATATGCATCAGGTGGATGCTGTGTATGATCAGTTGGATCATGTATATGTATAAGTATCAAGACGATACTCTGGATGACATGCATCATGATGATGTAGTGATGATGATCAGGATGATCATGTCTGATGAGTATCAGGACGATGCTATGATCAGGATGATCATGTACATCAAGATGTGTGAAGAACCTGCAATAATTAATTAATGCAAATACACAAGATATCAGAAATAATAGAACTCATAATCACTTTTATAATGATCACGGGCCACTTCGAGGGGGCAACCTCCTTTGAGCAAGCTCAATACAATTAACTTCACTATCCTTCAATGACCTCAACACACACTTATATACTAAGTCTATGCCCAATACGATGAGTCAAAACCATGGGACATATAATACTATGGGACGGCTTACAAAGCATATGCGTCCAATACTATGGGTCAATACTATGGGCTAATATAAACTACGGATCAACAAATACTACGGGACGACTTACAAAGCACATGCGTCCAACAACAATATACTAACATAGTAAAGAGAAGAGTTGACATAGGTTCCTAACATACCCTCTCCCTTAGAAAAATATTTGTCCTCAAAGCTTTGGTTGGAGAAATTGCTGCAGAATCTGAAGGAGTGGTTCCCCGGTAGCATCCTCGGTTTTCATTTTGGGACACTAACGCCTTTGGAGTGTCAAGGAGGATTACTTGGAAGGCTAGAGATGAAGAAGAACCCTGTAAGCTGCATGGAAAATGCACTCAGAGCAGTGTTGATCAGCTTGTTGTTTCAGGTGAATTCTTGCCATGTGAAGATTGTCCTGCAGAATGAGAAGAATCTGATCGCGGTTTCGAAGAACCGAGTCAATTTCCTGAACTGGGGAGCTGCTAAGGGTGTATGGAAGAAGAACTGGTGGTGTTTTTCCATAGACTGCTTCATATGGTGTCCTTTGAGATGTGGTATTGTACCACCAGAGCGTTGCGAGGAAATCCATAGAAATAGTTGGCCAAAGCTGTGTAGGGATGGGCAAGGGTTTGAGCAATCCCGAAAGGAGTGTCGTTTCACCCTTGTTGACTTGGAAAGTATCATCGTCATCCACCATCTGTTGAATTGTCATTTTTAGTCCCTGCCAAAAGAAGTTACATTGTTCCCGGTCATACATTTTGCAGAACCCAGAGTGCCCTATTGATGAAGAAGCATGGAGTTCATAGAAGAGATTGCCCTGTTGAACATATTGCAACCAATTTGGAACAAGCAGAGAAAGAGCTGTAAGAGAAACTGGGTCATCAATTGTGCGAGAAGGAGCATCTTCCACCATATTGTCCTTACCCTTCTTGTAAGTGATCACATAGGGATAACCCATTTCAGGTGTGTTGGGGAGGAGACCCATTGTTCCAAAAAAATTTCTAGACTCTGGAGATTAGTCTTGATGCAGAAATAATTCCCTAATAGGTATAGCTGCCACTTCTGTCCTGCATGCAAAATAGCCATCATTTCCTGCTAAGAGGTAGATGTGGCTAAATTCTTACCGGAAAGGTCTCTTGAAGGAAGCAAGCGCATTGGTTCAGCAAAGATACCTGCATATCTATCCAAGGAAGTAGTGGAGACTATTGATGGGTGCATCTGAATGGAATTGAGCTGAGCGATGACACCATGTGAATTCTTCTTAAGGATTTTTTCCAGGCGATGTGAAATGATGATGCAGAGAGACCCTAGTTGTAAGCCCATAAATTTGTGTTGTGCCCCATTGACTTTAAACTGCATCCAAAGTTCAGCAAAATCCCATAAGATGGGGCCAAGTGTGCGTAACCATTGAACGCCCAAAACCACATCACATCCGCCTAAGGACAAGTCAAACATGTCAGAGCGTAGGTTATAATATTCCATAGAGATACGCACATTGTGACACTTCCCCTTTCAAGGTAAGGTGCCCCCATTGGCAACCATGAATTCAAAGTTGGAGCAAGGATGGACAAAACAATCAGCCTTTGTGGCAATCCGAGGGTCAATGAAGTTATGAGTGCTACCAGAATCAATGAGTATGGTAAGAGGGAGCTTCTTGAAGTATCCCCTGACCCACATTGTTTGTGGGGTGGTGATGCCGGTTACAGCATGGAGAGAGATCTCGGGTGGGTCGTCCTGAGATGGGGTGTCAACAGGCGGGTGTTGAATGTCGACTTGATCATCTACTGTAGCTGTAGCTTCTTCACCAAGTTCTAAGGCAGGCAGAGAATCCACATCCAAGAGATAGAGCTTTTGTTGAACACATCTATGTCCTCGAGTGAATTTCTCATCACAATTATAGCAAAGCCCTTTTTGTCGGCGTGCCTACATTTCTATTTCAGACAAATGCTTGATAGGAGTTGGTTGAGGAGCAGGCATGATGGGAGGTCGTTGGGAACCCATATTTCTAAAGGGAACAAAGGTGGGTTTGGAGCATTGTTGAGCTGCGATATTGTCCTCGGCCAGCTTAGCCAACCCTAGGACTTCCATCATTGTATTGGGACAAAAAAATTTGACCTCTGAGCAGATTTCATCCTTGAGACCACTGATAAAACAACTCCTGTAGAATTCATCAGATAATCCTTCTGTGTGATTGGCCAATTTCTCAAATTCTGTCTGATACTCTCTCACTGTGCCAATTTGGTGAAGTTTAGTGAGTGCTCTTGTGAAATCATCAAAAGCACTAGGACCAAATCGTGGCAAAATGAGTTGGCAAAAATCTATCCAGTTTGGCTCGGGATGAGCTTTGATGTACCAACGGTATCATTGAAGGCCTTCCTGTTCCAAATGAAAGGATGCAAGTGGAACTTTCTGGGCATCAGAAGTATTATGTAGACTGAAATATTGTTCTTCTCGATATATCCATCCATTTGAATCAGTATCATTGAAGTGAGGAAAATCAAGCTTCGGCCCACGAAAATTGCTGGAAGAAGAGAACTCGGTGGCTGCAAAAGATTCTGGTTGTCTGGTATTATTCATGGCTGAATGCTGAAGATGGAGGCTGAGAAATTTTTCATCCAGATCTTGGAGTTTGGTTTGGATGGTTGCAAGTGCTTCCTCCATGGTGTGTGCTCCTGCACGGGTGACAACCATAACCAAGTTTTTTTTTTTTGGTGGAATGGGTAGAAAAACACAAACAGAAGCTGATTTAGTAAAGGGAAATTTGGATTGGGGAAACAATATGATGGGTAATTGGGGTTTGACTAGATTTTGGACACTGTCGAAAGGAAAAGAAAGCAAAAAGGGGGATTTCAGAAGCGGGGTGATAGAATGAGAAAATTTGGCAGAGAGGGACAAAGAAGCAGAATTCAGAAAGGAACTTTGTGGTAAAATTTGAAGGTGATTGGGTGAAATCTGAGGAAGTTATGGAAAACCCTAAAAATAGACAAATGTGGGATTTCGGGATTTGGGAAGGGGAATTGGGGAGAGGGTCCTCAGGAATGAAAGATGCAGAATGGGATTACAGGGGTTCCCCAAAAATTTCAAGGGAAACAGAGTGAAAACAAGGGAGATATGGAGAAAAAACTGAAAATAGATATGGATTTTTTTTATTTATTTATTTATTTATTTATTTATTTATTTATTTTTTTTATTTTTTTTATTTTTTTTATTTTTTTTCCAGAAATGGATCGGCAACAGCGGTACGGAAGGGATCCGCAACAGATGGATCTGCAACGGCGCGGAAGGGATAAAAAATGGCTGGATCTGAAATGGCGACTGGATCTAGAACGACTTTCATAATAGATCTGAAACGGTTGGATCTGGAGCGGAAGTGATCGACAACAGTTCAACTGAAAATAGATATGGACCCCAGGTATGTACGGCTTCCTAATAGTTCAGGTGTTTCAATCGGCCACCAATGCTGTCTGATGGCTTGCGTATTGGGGCAGTACCCCTCACTCCACGGCTCAGGTAAGACTGATAACTGCTTTTCCACAAACAACAACTCTTGGTTTACCTCACAAGTGGGAACTAGTCAATCAGGTAGGGGTCGTTTCCCTTTTCGCTGGCAGGTCCTCTCAATGGGCCAGCTACTTTGGGGTTCCTGTGGTACTCCTCACAATGAGTTTTAGGGCTTATGCCCAAGTACTTCCCACAGTTAAGCAGATAGGGATTATTCCCAAATCCAAGGCTGCAATAGATGCAAAAAAAAATTTGGCAGAAATTCCACCCAACGAGCCCAAGAAAGTGCTCTGATACTAGATGTGAAGAACCTGCAATAATTAATTAATGCAAATACACAAGATATTATAAATAATAGAACTCATAATCACTTGTATATTGATCATGGGCCACTTCGAGGGGGCAACCTCCTTTGAGCAAGCTCAATACAATTAACTTCACCGTCCTTCAATGACCTCAACACACACTTATATACTAAGTCTATGCCCAATACGATGAGTCAAAACCATGGGACATATAATACTACGGGACGGCTTACAAAGCATATGCGTCCAATACTATGGGTCAATATTATGGGATAATATAGACTACAGATCAACAAATACTACGGGATGACTTACAAAGCATATGCGTCCAACAACAATATACTAACATAGTAAAGAGAAGGGTTGACATAGGTTCCTAGCAGGATGATGTATGGTGAGTATCAGGGTGATACTCTGTGGCCATGGACAAGTTGTGCAGATGAGCATATAATATTGCCCTGGGAGATCCTATAGTATGAGCTAGGATACTCTTTCGAGGTTTTGCTCTGGGAGGACATTTAATATTTCCCTGGGAGATCCTATAGTCTGAGCTAGGATACTCTTTTGAGGTTTTGTCCTATGACATATAATATTTCCCTAGGAGATCCTATAGTTTGCGCTAGGATACTCTTTTGAGGTTTTGTCCTATGACATATAATATTTCCTTGGGAGATCTAATAGGTTCAACAGTACGCTCGTAATCAGTCCTGGGATGCTCTTTTGAGGTTTTGCCATGACCACATGTAATCTTTCCCTCGGAGATCCGATAGGTTGAGCAGGACGCTCGTAATCAGTCCTGGGATGCTCTTTCGAGGTTTTGTGGTGACCACATATAATATTTCCCTGGGAGATCCTATAGTCCGAGCTAGGATACTCTTTAGAGGTTTTTTGGTGGGGGTCACATGTAATCAGTCCTGGAGATCCTATAGTCTGAGCTAGGATTCTCTTTAGAGTTCTTGCAGGTTGCAAGACACTCTTTTAAGGTTTTGTGACAGTCAGCATGTAAAAGATCCTATAGTCTGAGCTAGGTTTTGTTGATGCATGTAATAAGTCCTGAGGATTCCACAGTATGGCCAGTGATGATGAAGACCTACAGGTGGTGGGCCTACACCCAACATGAAAAAGGGCTAGCTCTGTATAACTTCCTATGATAAGTATAATTCAGAGATAGCCCAGTGATCGAGATGTCGAGTACATCAGTAGTGATGATGATTATGCTCTGTGATCCAGTGATGATGATCCAACTCTAGAATTGAAGATTTGCGCCAATATGTATTGATGACCTGTGTTCAGAATACCTTCCTAGTTAAGAGGGAGTGTTGATGTATTTGTAACTTCGGAAGATATTCTTCTATGTATTACATTTGTACTTTATTGTATATCCCATAGAGATGTATTATTCCTTTGATTGGAAGTGTCGTCATTTGTATTTGCAAGTGTTGCAAGTTACATTGTAAGTGTCGACATTTGTATTGATGGGTTATTAGACCACCATTGTGGGGTCAGCCCTGGTTAGGTCATGTGGTTGGGTTATTAGACTTGATTAGAAAGTCGGCCCCAGCGAATTATTGGCAGGTCAAGTCAGTGTATAAATAGAGAGGTTGTGTCTCTCATTCTATTCACTCACTTCTCAAGCTCGCATAGCTAAGAGAGAAAGTGATGCACTAGTGGAGGAGGAGGAGCATCTTCTAGAGACATCTTATTGGGTTTGATCCTTGTGATCTTGTTTTGTGGCTTATCTTATCTCTGAGGAAGTTGCGGGGTTTTTCACCTTCTTGGTTTTCCCCGAGGAAACTCTGTGTCTCTTGTGTGCTTGCATTGTTGTGTTTATGATTGATATGCTATTGATATGTTGTACATGTTATTCTCTTAGTGATTCTGGATGATAATGGAATGAAATTATCGAAAAATTAACACAAATTCACCTTCATTATTAGACCTTAAGGCATGAATGTGCTTGTCTTTCTAATTTTCAACTAGGGCTTTAAACTCTTTAAATTTGCTAAGAGTTTCACTTTTAGCCTTCATGAAATAAATCCACGACTTCCTAGAAAAATCATCTATGAATAGTACATTATATAAGAATCCACTCAGGGAGGGAGATGACATGGGACCACATACATCAGAATGTATTAAATCTAAAATCCCTTTAGATTTAGTAGTACTGCTAGAAATGTTTTTATTGACATTCTTCCCAAGTGCACAACCCCGACATACACTATCATGCTCAAACTCAAATGCAGGAATACCTTATACCATCTTTTGAAGTTCTAGTAGTACTTTGTAGTGTAGATGTCCAAGCCTTCGGTGCCATAGCTCGCATGGAATGATAGTGTAGTGAATCATAGCTTGAATGTACTTCCCAGGTACCTTGTAGAGTCCTCCCTCTCAAACTCCAATCACAACATCATATTCCAGGATTTTGTTCTTCGGCCATAAAAGTGCTTTGTTATCCATCAGGATAACTCGGAAGGCTTTGTCTTCAAGAACCGAAACTAAAAGTAGGTTCTTCTTCAATCCTGGAACACATAGAATGTCCTGCACATGTAGAATATCATTGGTGCTCTGCTGGAATGAGGTGGATCCAACTCCTTGGATCGAATAAGTTGAGTTGTCCCCCAACTCTGCCATGCATGTGAATTCTTTCTCCTTTAGATCGGTAATGGCACTATTGTAACCAGTCATATGTTTGGATGCACCACTGTCAATCAACCACGTGTCTGCATTTGTGATGACAGATCCTGAAATAAATGAGACATGATAATACTCCCTTCTTGTCTCCTTTTCTTCGAATGCATTCTTTTGAGTGATTTCATCTTTTATGGAGGTAGAAGCATGAAACTTTCCTTTCCGCTTTGCACTACAATCTCTTTAGAAATGGCCTTTCTTGTTGCAATTGAAGCATCTATATTTTGACTTGTCAAAGCCTTTGTTTAACTCCTTCTTCTTTGTATGAGAGAACTTCTTTTGGAATAAGGGTTTCTTTCCTTTATTCATTCTTGCAGTGAGGGAAATGTTTTCTTCTTTGATGCACACTGAAGTCTTGCTATGGATTCACCCCTCCTCTTGGAGGCAGTCATACCACAACCTTTGAAAGTTAGGTTCCACCTCTCGACCATTTACTACAACCAAGAATATATCCCATGAGGATGGGATACCATCAATAAAAATTTGGAGAAGATCATCTTCATCCACCACTACTCCAATACTAGCAAGTTGATCTCTTACTTGAGAGATCTTGGAGAATAAGGAGGCCAATGTCTCATCCATATCCATATTTAAGTTTCAAATTTTATTATTCACTGCCCTCTTTTGATTTAGGGCCTTCTTCTCATATAGATTAGTCAATGTATCATAACATTCTTTCGCGGTATTCAACGATGTGATCACAAGCATCAAGTTATCTTTTAGCGAATCATAGATGATCTATTTGGCCTTAGCTTGATTCTTCTTGAAGTTGATGCACCCTGTATTAGATGTAGGCTCCTCCACCATAGTGGATACGTACCCATCCAAGTCATATTCCTCTAGGATGTTGAGAATCCTGTCCTTCCAAGTGTTGAAGTTTTAGGTTCCCTCAAGACGGTCTTCCAGTCGTACAGAGACTGATGCCATAGTATTCAAATCTTGTGCTCAACTTCTCAAGATCAATGTAGGTTCTAGCTGGCATGAAAAATTGAGCTCCTTCATGCCTCGAGATCTGATACCATGTTAATATTTGGTTGAGATTTTATCTTTAATTCTTTTAGATGCAAAGACTTAAAGCAATGAGACAATTCAATCAATGAAATTCATACAACCATAACACAAGATATACCCTGGGAAAAATCCTCAAAATTATGAGAACAAAAACCCCAACAATTCTTCTTAGTATAATATAATGGATAGTAGAGAATGCTTTCTTTTACAACATAGAATATTCCTTTCGGAAGATAAGAGATCACCAAACACTCTTGATGAAGATACAAAAGCAATAGAGAAGAGAGATCAATCGGATGTGTGCCCAGCACAACAATAACAAGCATGAACAATACCCTGCAAAAAGAGAAGTGCCTTGCCTTCAATGGAGAAGATAATTTGCTTCACACTGAATTCATCAAACTTGTATAACATATTTATACATTCTTCTCTTCTATTTTTAACTTCTAACTTTAGGTTGAACTCACTCTCAAATTGGATGTATTAATATTGCATGCCGAGGTGCGCCCCTTTCTCATGTAGTGCTTTATCTCGCTGAGCTATCACTTAGGATGAACTAGTCTCTTAATTGAAAGCTTTCCCACTTAGTTAGGTGGCTAACTTAATTGTCAACATGCAAGTTTCACAAATCACATGTCATATTTTATTTTAACATAAGTGTCGTCATGCAATAACACTTAGTTAACTAGATCTTAGTTGTTGTCACTTAGTTAACTCTCTTTAATTGAAGTGTTGTCTTTTAGTTTAACTAAAGTGAAAACACTTTAGTTAACTAGTCCTTCATATTTAGCACTTAGTTAATTGAAATCATGCTGATTGATTTACTTGAAGTGACCACTGTGAGATCTTTAGTTAACTGAGGCATATCTTTAATTGATGCTTTAACTGAAGCATTGATACTTAATTGAGGCTTTAACAATTCGAGTTCTCTTTAATTAGTTGAAGTGTATGCATGGGCAATTTCGAATTCTATTGATCTCTATGCTTTATATTTTATTTATTGTTGGACAAGGCTTCGGACTTGTGTGTCAAGTCATGATTCTCATGTGAAGCTTCTGTATAAAGGTATCCATGGGATGGACCTCCCGTATATAGGTGGACCTTTCGTATAAAGGTCATGTTTTACTTGTTAAAAGCATTTAATGTTGTCTAATGTATTATTAACCATGATCACCAAATTGTTATTAAGTCTCCTTTAGAGATTGATCACCTCTAAAGTGAATTAATTTACCATATGATCATCTGGTCCAGAATAATGTACTATGATCACAACATCCAATAATTCTTCTTAGTATAATGTAAGGTGATGGATAATTAAAGTTAGCACATATTGACCATGATGTAAAAGATAAACAGATAAATATAAATGCATAGAGAAAAAGAGAATTGAAATTGATCAGGATATGACTAAGTGAACTCCAATTGTAAAGCTTTAGTTAAAGCCATAATGTATGCCTTAGTTAACTAAATAACTCACAATGGTCACTACAAGTAAATCAATCAACATGATTTCAGTTGATAATAGTTAACTAAGTGTTAAATAAGAAGGACTAGTTAACTAAAGTGTTTTCACTTTAGTTAAGCTAAAAGACGACACTCAGTAAATCAAGGAGAACTAGAATTGATCACTACAGTGATGTTATCAAGAAAGAATCAGTTAAAGAGAGTTAACTAAGTGACAACAAAGAATATATAGTTAACTAAGTGTTATTGCATGACGGAAATTATGTTAAACAAAAAGACGACACTTGAGTTGTGACACTTTCATGACGACACTTAATTTAGACATCTAAATAAGTGGGAAATCTTTCAGTTAAGAGGTGAGTTCATCCTAAGAGACTGTTAAGTGAGATAAAACACTGCATGAGAAGTGGGGCGCACTTCTTCATGCAATATTGATACATCCAGTCTTAGGGAGAGTTCATCCTGAAGTTAGAAGAAGTAGATGCATGAGAAGAATGTATAAATATGTTATACATGATTGATGAATTCAATGTGAAGCAAATTCTCTTATCCATTGAAGGAAAGGCGCTTCTCTTTGTGCAAGTTATTGTTCTTGCTTGTTATTGATGTGTTGGGCACATTGGAAAACACATCCAATTGATCGATCTTCTCTATTGCTTCTGTATCTTCACCAAGAGTGTATTGGTGAAATTTTATCTTCTGAAAGAAATATGCTATGTTGTAAAATAAATCATTCTCTTCTATCCATTATATTATACTAAGAATAATTTTTGGTGTTTTTATTCTCATAGTTTTGAGGATTTTCCCCAGGGTATATCTTGTGTTATGGTTGTATGAATTTCATATGATTGAATTGTTTCATTGCTTCAAGTTTTGGAATCTAAAATAATTAAAGATCAACGCTCAACGAAATAATAACATGGTATCAGAGCTCATGGCGTGAAGGAGCTCAGTTTTGCATGCCATCTAGAGCCTACATAGATCCTGAGAAGTTGAGCACAATATTTGAAGACTATGGCATCAATATCTATACGACCGAAAGATTGTCTTGAGGGCACCTCAAACTTAAACACTTGAAAGCCTAGGATTCTCAACATCCTAGAGGAACATGATTTGGATAGCTACATATCCATTGTGGTGGAGGAGCCTACATCTAATTCAGGGTGCATCAAATTCAAGAAGAATCAATCTAAGGCCAAATGGATAATCTATGATTCGGTAAAATATAACTTGAATCCTGTGATCACACCACTGAAGACCGCAAAAGAATGTTATGATACATTGAATAATCTATATGAGAAGAAGGCCCTAATTGAAAAGAGGGCATTGAAGAACAAGTTACTAAACCTCAAGATAGAGAAGGACGATACAATGGCCTCCTTCTTCACTAATATCTCTTAGGTAAGATATTAACTTGTTAACATTGGAGTTGTAGTGGATGAAGATGATCTCATCCAAACCACCGTTTATGGTCTCCCATATCAATGGGAGACATTCTTAGATACTATCAATGGCCAAGAAGTACAACTTGAGTTTGAAATATTGTGGCATGACTGTATCCAAGAGGAAAGGAGAATCCAAAGCAAATCTATGTGCACTAAAGAATAAAATCTTTCTCTCACGGAAAGAATGAAGAAAGGAAAGAAACCATTCTTCCAAAAGAATTTCTCTTATCCAAAGAAGAGGGAGTTCAACAAAGGGTTTGACAAGTCAAAAGTTAGATGCTACAATTGCAACAAGAAATGCCATTTCTCAAGAGAGTGCAAAGAAAAGCGGAAAGGAAAGTTCCATGCTTATTTTTACATAGAAGGTGAAACCACTCAAAAGAATGCATCCGAAGAAAAGGAGAAAAGAAGGGAGTATTACCTTGTCTCATCCCTTTCGGGATCTATCATCACAAATGCATACACATGGTTGATTGACAGTGGTTCATCTAAACAGATGTATGGTTACAAGAGTGTCATCACTGACCTAAAGGAGAAAATGTTCACATGCATGGTAGAGTTGGGGCACAACTCAACATATTCGATCAAAGGAGTTGGATCGCCCTCATTCCAGCTAAGCACCGATGATATTTTACATGTGGAGGAAATTCTATATGTTATAGGATTGAATAAGAACCTCCTTTCAGTTTCGGTTCTTGGAGACAAAGGATTTCGAGTTATCTTCATGGATAACAAAGCACTTTTATGGCCAAAGAACAAAAGCCTAGAATCTGTTGCTGTGATTGGAGTTCAAGAGGAAAGAATCTACAAGGTACTCGGGAAGTACATTCAATATATGATTCACCACACTATTAGTCCATGTGAGCTATGGCACCGAAGGCTTGGAAACCTACACTACAAAGCGCTATGAGGACTTCAAAAGATGATAAAAGATATGCCCATATTTGATTTTGAGCATGATAGTGTATGTCGGGGTTGTGCACTTGGGAACAATGTTAAGAAAAGTTTTTTCCAGCAGTAATACTAGATCTAAAGGGATTCTAGATTTAATACATTCTGATGTATGTGGTCTCATGTCACCCCCCTCCCCGAGTGGCTTCTTATATTATGTATTGTTCATAGATGATTTTTCTAGGAAGTCATGGATTTATTTCATGAAGGCTAAAAGTGAAAATATTAGAAAATTTAAAGACTTTAAAGCCCTAGTTGAAAATAAGAAAGAAAATCACATCTATGCATTAATGTATGATAATGGAGGTGAATTTGATTCACATGCATTTAATGAGCTATGTAGTGATGCATGAATATGTAGACAGGTAGTAGTACCATACAACCCTCAACAAAATGGGGTTTCCAAAATGAAGAATAGAACCCTATGTGAGGCTGTAAAATCCATGTTGCATGATCAAGATATGTCTACCTCATTATGGGAAGAAGCCACAAGTACAACTGTGTACATCCAAAATAGAATCCGCATGCCATTCTAGATGAGAAGACACCCGAAGAAGTGTTTACTGGTGAGAAGACAAACATCTCACACTTTTGACTCCGCATTGAATAGAGAATGGGAAGATGTGTTGTTGGAACATGATTTATCTTTCTTTGGATGTTGTTTAATTTTAGGTTTCCTATTAGAGCTTCCAATTTCCCAAAAATGTTTGAACTTACTCTCTAGAGCTCACAATAATATTTCCATATTATAGGAGATGTTAGAGACTTGTGTTCCCAATCCATAAATATATCCTATGTGTCATCCTTTGGATTTATACTATGGTCCTACACCATGGATTTAGATGAGTAAATTAATTTTTCTTTTAAAGACAACCAACTGCCAATTCATTAACTTGTCAAACCAAGGTTCAAATTCTCTTTCAAGTTATTATGCATTGTCTATGCGAGTTGCAAATTCTTATTAAGCACTTGTTTATCTAACTTGCAATATAGTAAAGTGGAGAACTCAATACAATCTCAGAACCAAAATAGATTAACCAAGAAAAAATCAAGAATTACCACTAACATGGAAGGCTTAACATAGAGTTGTACTCAATCATCCTGCAATATTAACAATCGTAATCAAATAGAAAAAAAAATTCAACCCTTTTCTCAATCAACAAAAGTTACCAATCATCTATAAATCTCAATCTCAGATAATAATCAACAGAAATCAGCAATTATCTACGATCAGAAGATAATCACCAACTATCAAATGAACTAATGTAAAGAAATTATGCCAACTAAATAGCTATGTAGTACTTGTTCTCGGGAGTGGGAGTTCCTCCTATGAATAGAGTACTGTAAATGATTGCAGCAATCTACAAATCAACACATAACCATATATATATGACATAACTGCTAAAATCTAGAACTGGATTTGATTAATTAAGTCACATCATAGCCACAATGTTCTTCCCCAAATTGCCTTGTTTAGTGACATGAAAACCATTTTTATACAAGAATAGAGCATTTTATGGTTCTAAAATAGAATGTGACCGGGCCTAGGAATCCACAATCTAGATTGCTTTAACTGCTAGACTAAAATTACAAAAAGGAATCAAACTGTCCCAATACTTATTCATTACATCCAAGCACAACTTGATATGTGAATCTCAGGAGAAAAAAAAAAAAAAAAAAAAAAAAAAAAAAAAAAAAAAAAAAACTTATATACACTCAAATAATCTAGCATGTTTCACATTTTGAATTGGAAAAATCAATGTTTCCCATATCTAGATGGATAATATTTGTTATATTTATTTGTTACAAATACTCTAACAGAAATATTAACATGGTATCAGAGCTCATGGTGTGAAGGAGCTCAGTTTTGGATGCCATCTAGAGCCTACATAGATCCTTAGAAGTTGAGAACAATATTTGAATACTATGGCATCAATCTTTGTACGACTGAAAGATCGTCTTGAGGGCACCTCAAACTTAAACACTTGAAATCCTAGGATTCTCAACATCCTAGAGGAACATGATTTGGATAGCTACATATCCATTGTGGTGGAGGAGCCTACATCTAATGCAGGGTGCATCAAATTCAAGAAGAATCAATCTTAGTCCAAATGGATAATCTATGATTCGGTAAAATATAACTTGATTCCCGTGATCACACCACCGAAGGCTGCAAAAGAATGTTATGATACATTGAATATTCTATATGAGAAGAAGGCCCTAACTGAAAAGAGGGCATTGAAGAACAAGTTACTAAACCTCAAGATGGACAAGGATGTAATGTCCCCTCCTACCATACCAACATGATAGAGAGGACATTGACGCTCAATCTGGGCAATTTGCCCCATATCCATTCATTAAACTTATTGACACAAGACATGTATATGTGCAGGCTATAGAACACAATGGAAATTAAATAAATCCTATTGATATCTAACATACATTCAAGCTATTCTGTGACAGCCATTAAATAGGGACCTTTGTAGAATTATACAAGATCATATGGAAATGCATAAACTTTTAAAAACACAGCGGAAGTAAATTCGTTTAACACATCCACATACATTCATAATATTCATCAAATGATAATTGCCAATTTACACAAGAGAATACTTATCTCAATAAGATAGTCCCAAGCAACTGGCTATGCAACTGCAACGTTCCACCCAACCATAGGCTAGTGTGCTCCTCAATCTCTCAGCACCACTGCCACCCCCGAGCTGGGCATGATCTCTACAAGGAACCAGGGAACATCAGACTCACACATAGCCAAGCATACACCAAGATGAGCCAAGCCAATCTGCAATTGGGTTTATCAGGCTGCTAGGACATGGAAGGGAAGAATTGCTAAGCTAGTGAGCTCAACCATAGAGCTATGGGTACCTCTCCCAGATCTATTTATCTTGGCACTCACAATGCCTACACACCCAACACAAGGAAGTATTATCTTCACTGCCACACAGTCCCTCAAGCCATACCTTCCTTTCTAGTGCTCTCATGGTGTGCATAGAAAAGTAGCCAGCCCTCTTAATCTTCTTGAGAGGTTACTCCCTACACTAGGTTTATCAAGCCAATTCTGTCCACTACCACTCCAGTTTCTTGTTCACAGGTTCACATCAAAACAAGGATGCACATAACAGCAAACTACACTTGCTGAGCATGAGAAAAACGTTTCAACAGTGGGGTGCATGAGATGGGGTTTCCTGAGCTTCAGAAAAACGTGGGTAGACTCAAAACGTATTGGCAACTAGAAAAAAATTCGACTAGGAGAGCAACCCATTCCAGAAAAACGCCCCAAGGGCAAAAACGACCTCTCCCTCAGTCCAAAATCGCGTCCCTCCTTTCCCCGCTGCTGCAAAATACCAAAACGAGTTCCTGGGCATGGAAAAACGCAGGGTTATGGTGAAAAACGTGAGGATAAATTTCAGTGAGTTCTGTCTGCGTGAGAGGAAGAACGTTATGCCTGAATAATTGCCTTAGGAAGCATTTCGTGGGGTTTTTCTTGCCCAGCAAGCCAAAAATACGATTTTCAGGTTGATGGCTTGCCCATGCACGAAAAGATGGCTTCCATACTTCTCCAATCCCAAGTCAATAACTGCCCCAACCAATCTTTGGAAGAATTAAATGATTGGGTGCATGAGACAAAATGGGTAGTTGGTGGTTTATGGGTTTCCCCATTGACACATGGATTAAAACCATTGGCTCAAGGGTTTGAATAATTCCCCCCCCCTTTTCCTTGCAGAGATCATGCCCCCATCTCTTTGTTGCATTGCATAGCTAGTTGTGGGTATTTTTCATTAAAATTCGTATTTACAAGATGTCTCATTTACATTGTGCCCATCTAGCACAAGAGTCATAAGCATCTAGTTTAATTGCCGATACATAAACGCTAAATCAATGGTGGGGCCTTGGCCTTGAGCTCCTCACCATGATTAAATATCAGTATTTACATCATTTACGATTTAATACAAAGGGGGTCAAAATGGGGACATTACAAAGGACGAGACAATGGCCTCCTTCTTCACTAATATCTCTCAGGCAAGATATTAACTTGTTAACATTGGAGTTGTAGTGGATGAAGATGATCTCATCCAAACCACCGTTGATGGTCTCCCATATCAATGGGAGACATTCTTAGATACTATCAATTGCCAAGAACTACAACTTGAGTTTGAAATATTGTGGCATGACTGTATCCAAGAGGAAAGAAGAATCCAAAGCAAATCTATGTGCACTAAAGAATAAAATCTTTCTCTCACGGAAAGAATGAAGAAAGGAAAGAAACCCTTCTTCCAAAAGAATTTCTCTCATCCAAAGAAGAGGGAGTTCAACAAAGGATTTGACAAGTCAAAAGTTAGATGCTACAATTGCAACAAGAAAGGCCATTTCTCAAGAGAAAGACTCAAGAAAAGCGGAAAGGAAAGTTCCATGCTTCTTTTTACATAGAACGTGAAACCACTCAAAAGAATACATCTGAAGAAAAGGAGAAAAGAAGGGAGTATGACCTTGTCTCATCCCTTCCGGTATCTATCATCACAAGTGCATACACATGGTTGATTGGTAGTGGTTCATCTAAACAAATGTATGGTTACAAGAGTGTCATCACTGACCTAAAGGAGAAAATGTTCACATACATGGTAGAGTTGGGGGACAACTCAACATATTCAATCAAAGGATTTGGATCGCCCTCATTCCAGCTGAGCACCGATGATATTTTACATGTGGAGGACATTCTATATGTTCTAGGATTGAATAAGAACCTCCTTTCAGTTTCGGTTCTTGGAGACAAAGGATTTCGAGTTATCTTCATGGATAACAAAGCA
Source organism: Larix kaempferi (assembly GCA_027924585.1). Classification (NCBI taxonomy): domain Eukaryota; kingdom Viridiplantae; phylum Streptophyta; class Pinopsida; order Pinales; family Pinaceae; genus Larix; species Larix kaempferi. The sequence continues at coordinate 44,628,173 of BSBM01000510.1, forward strand.
CTTTTATGGCCAAAGAACAAAAGCCTAGAATCTGTTGCTGTGATTGGATTTCGAGAGGCAAGAATCTACAAGGTACTCGAGAAGTACATTCAATATATGATTCACCACACTCTTAGTCCATGCGAGCTATGGCACCGAAGGCTTGGACACCTACACTACAAAGCGCTATGAGGACTTCAAAAGATGATAAAAGATATGCCCGTATTTGATTTTGAGCATGATAGTGTATGTCGGGGTTGTGCACTTGGGAACAATGTTAAGACAAGTTTTTCCAGCAGTAATACTAGATCTAAAGGGATTTTAGATTTAATACATTATGATGTAAGTGGTCTCATGTCACCCCCCTCCCCGAGTGGCTTCTTATATTATGTATTGTTCATAGATGATTTTTCTAGGAAGTCATGGATTTATTTCATGAAGGCTAAAAGTGAAACTCTTAGAAAATTTAAAGACTTTAAAGCCCTAGTTGAAAATAAGAAAGAAAATCACATCTGTGCATTAAGGTATGATAATGGAGGTGAATTTGATTCACATGCATTTAATGAGATATGTAGTGATGCATGAATATGTAGATAGCTAGCAGTACCATACAACCCTCAACAAAATGGGGTTTCCAAAATGAAGAATAGAACCCTATGTGAGGCTGCAAAGTCCATGTTGCATGATCAAGATATGTCTACCTCATTATGGGAAGAAGCCACAAGTACAACTGTGTACATCCAAAATAGAATCCCGCATGCCATTCTAGATGAGAAGACACCCAAAGAAGTGTTTACTGGTCAGAAGATAGACATCTCACACTTTTGACTCCACGTTGAATAGAGAATGGGAAGATGTGTTGTTGGAACATGATTTATCTTTCTTTGGATGTTGTTTAATTTTAGGTTTCCTGTTAGAGCTTCCAATTTCCCAAAAATGTTTGAACTTACTCTCTAGAGCTCACAATAATATTTCCATATTATAGGAGATGTTAGAGACTTGTGTTCCTAATCCATAAATATATCCTATGTGTCATCCTTTGGATTTATACTATGGTCCTACACCATGGATTTATATGAGTAAATTAATTGTTCTTTTAAAGACAACCAACTTCCAATTCATTAACTTGTCAAACCAAGGTTCAAATTCTCTTTCAAGTTATTATGCATTGTCTATGTGAGTTGCAAATTCTTATTAAGCACTTGTTTATCTAACTTGCAATATAGTAAAGTGGAGAACTCAATACAATCTCAGAACCAAAATAGATTAACCAAGAAAAAATCAAGAATTACCACTAACATGGAAGGCTTAACATAGAGTTGTACTCAATCATACTGCAATATTAACAATCGTAATCAAATAGAAAAAAAAAATCAATCCTTTTCTCAATCAACAAAAGTTACCAATCATCTATAAATCTCAATCTTAGATAATAATCAATAGAAATCAACAATTATCTATGATCGGAAGATAATCACCAACTATCAAATGAACTACTGTAAAGAAATTATACCAACTAAATAGCAATGTAGTACTTGTTCTTGGGAGTGGGAGTTCCTCCTATGAATAGAGTACTGTAAATGATTGCAGCAATCTACAAATCAACACATAACCATATATATATGACATAATTGCTAAAATCTAGAACTGGATTTGATTAATTAAGTCACATCATAACCACAATGTTCTTCCCCAAATCGCCTTGTTTAGTGACATGAAAACCATTTTTATACAATAACAGAGCATTTTATGGTTCTAAAATAGAATGCGACTAGGCCTAGGAATCCACAATCTAGATTGCTTTAACTGCTAGACTAAAATTACAAAAAAGAATCAAACTGTCCCAATACTTATTCATTACATCCAAGCATAACTTGATATGTGAATCTCAAAAAAATAATCTTATATACACTCAGTTAATCTAGCATGTTTCACATTTTGAATTGGAAAAATCAATGTTTCCCATATCTAGATGGATAATATTTGTTATATTTAATTGTTACAAATACTCTAACTGATTGTATGGAATACCTTTTGCACCAACTACCTAGTTCTGTGATCCAGGAGAATCTTCAAATATCGATCAGTGTCGAAGTATTCAAACATTAAAGTAAAGATTACAGTGGTAAAGAGGTCGTCGACATCTTTTTGGCAACGCTTTTTCCGTGCGAAACAACCTTCGGATGCAAAAGTTGTCAGTGTCAGAAGTTTCGACAAAAATGGTTAAAATAGAAAAAATTGTTGGTAAAATTTGGGTGGGGTCTATGGGAATCGAACCCAAGACCTCCATAGCCTTCCCAAAGTCTTCGCAGAGCTATACTAGCAAAGCCTCCCGTCGATGTCACTTAACATGTATAGGGTGAAGGTTATATTTAAGTTTGAATGAAATATTGTCCCCATCTCAACACCGAAACCCCCATATTATTAGAACCTTATTCCAATGCAACATCGGTGGAGCCAAGTCACATGTTAACGTGGAGCGGTGGAACCATACAACATACCAACAAACTATACCGCCGAATCATAACATATGCCAACACTATAATATTCCAACATTATAATACATATCCAAATCATAATGTGGAAACACAATATAACCATTGTTCAAACCTTAATCCAAAAGAGCGTGGGAATGGGAGAGGCCAGCGGGTTTGACCTTGGGACCTCTCCCCAAATATTGCAATGCTTTACCATTGGGCCATGACCCCAAAGTTAGAGTAAACAACGACGCTTTCTCCTTAAGACGTTGAGGCGCCAAATGCTATATAAAACCATGTTTTTCAAGCCACGAAGAGGAGTTCAGAGACCACACTACAGAGCACGTTTGCACAGAAAATGATGAAGGGTGCAGGAACATATCCTAAGGCGTACAACCATTAATGGCCACAGATATCGAGGCGAAATTCCTACAGTCCATACTATTTTGTTTTATATGCAGGAAGAGTTTCTCGATTTGCATTCCAGAGGAGGCCTCAGGCATATATGGTCGACTTTATACTCATTTTTCTCAGAATTTCAAGAGGAACACAGTGGTGCAGTTTGTTTCCGATTCTGACTGACATAATTCATAAGTGTTTCCAAAATACTCATTTTGTAAGTTTTGAAGACTTAATAAGATCGGCCTTCTCATTGGAAGTGGCCCAAAGACGTAGCTCAAGAAGGGTGAACTCCGTTATCCGTTCTTGTCTTCATTTTCTGGTTTGCATATCTCTTTTATTTGCTTATTTGTTGATTTAAAGCATTCAAAAATCATATTTTAAGCCATTTTTATGAGTATTACATGCAAATTTCACATGCAATTTTTTTGGTTAAAAAGATCCTAAAATTTTCAGATCAAGTTTGGTATCAGAGCAGCTTAACCATTGCATTGTGAGTCTGTTTATGTTAACAAGAGAAAGGCTTCAAAGAGGTGAAGGAGATCTTGAAGAGTTTGATCCAGAGATTGGTTCAAGAAGAAGAAGAATGGCTTCAAAAAAATGAGAAGATGGGACTTCTTCAATTCCTTCTGAAGGGGATTTCCTTAAATCTTTCATGAAGATGCAAAGTATGGTGGAAGAGCTTTATCAAGATCGGAAGAAGGGAGAACAAGGTGGTTCTTCTCATGAAAAACGTAAAGAAGAAGGAGGTGGTGAGGAACCTCCTAAAACTCCTCCATCTTCACCATCTTTTCTTGATGGGTCTTTAAATTATTCACCTGAAAAACAAAAATTTGATCTGATTATGCCTCAATTAAAGCTTGATATTAAGTTTTATTTACCTGTTTATAATGGAGAACTTAATGCTGAAAAGTAGGATAATTGGATCCGTCAAATAGAAGTTTATTGTAGGATTCAAAAGTTTACTAAAGATAGCTTGAAAATTCACTTGGAATCTCTTTGACTTGGAGGGACTTCTCTCATATGGTGGGAGAGTAGAACTTGAAAGGATTTGGCCTCAAAAGGAAATATCATATCCTCTTGGCATGAGTTCAAGTCAGTATTAAATAAGCAGTTCTATCCATTGGGTTACATACAACAAGCAATGATGGATTGGCAGAATCTGAGGCAAGGTAAGGGTCAAAGTATACAAGAGTACACACAAGAATTTTGAAAGAGAGATTTAATACTTGGTATACCTCTCTACACTCAATAAATTCTTCTCAAGTACATAGGTGGATTACATAGTTATATATGTCATATGATACTTATTTTTAATCCAACTAACCTTGATGAGGTATGCGTTCAAGCAACTCATATGGAGTCAAAGGGTAAGAATACAAATGAAAATTTTTCTAAGAAACCTTACAAACCTAAAGGAAACAAATTCAAAGGTAAGGGGAAAGGTAAGCATACAACTACAATGAATAAAGAAGGAGACAAACCTACATGCTCACATTGCCAGAAAAAGGGTCATGATGCATCCAAATGTTGGAAGCTTCATCCGGAGCTCAAGCTTGAGAAGTTTCAGAATAAGGAGGACAAGAAGACCGATGTTACAACTATCTAACATGATTTGGGATTTGACTCAGGGGATGAAACTAATATTGTTGCTACAGGAATACAAGGTAAAAATCCTTCTACTTCTAATACAAAGCATGAATATGTTGTTGATGAAAGAAAAAGAAGTGAGTTGTTTCATATAAGAGTCATTTCTAAGCATACAAAGATATATACTCTTTTTAATAGTGGATCACAAGCCAATCTAATTTCAGAAGAGATAGTTAAGACAATTCATTTCAAAACTAAGTTACACCCAAAACCATATCCTCTCGGATGGGTATGTGATAATGCACAATTACAAGTGACAAAACAATGTAGACTTAGGTTTGCTATTACTTCTGGATTCATTGATGAAGTAGATTTGGACATGGTTTCATTGGATATCTGTTGTATTGTTTTGGGAATTCCTTATATTTATGATAGGAAGGCTATCTTTAACAGGGGAAATAACAGATATCAGCTCACTAAAGATGGTATTGAATATGTTTTTCGTGCACATCACATAAAAACTAGTCTTTCATTAGTTTCTGCAAGTCAAATGAAGAGGCTTGTAAATGATAGTAATATTTTTGTTCTTATGATTGTTAAAGCAAAGGATGTTGGTCAAAGTGAATCTTTTAAAGGATGTGATCCAAGACTTAAGAAAGATTTAACTAAATTTGTAACTGATTATGATGTCTTGTTTCAAGAACCTAAAGGATTTCCTCCAAAAAGAGAAATTCAACATGAGATTATCTTACAACAGGATGTACCCCTTCCTAACATTGGCATGTACATGTCTTCAGTAATTCAAAATGCATAGATAAAGAAACAGGTTTAGGAATTGCTTGAAAGAGGGGACATTCAACCAAGCTCCTCTCCATGTGGTTCACCAATTGTTTTGGTGCCAAAGAAGGATGGCACATGGTGTATGTGTGTTGATTTTAGGGCACTTAACAGAATCACAATTAAGAACATGTATCCTCTTCCTCCGATTGATGATCTTTTGTATCAAATTAAGAATGCAACTTATTTCACTAAGTTAGACTTAAGAAGTGGCTATCATCAAATTAGAATTCATGACAATGATATTTGGAAGACTGCTTTCAAAACTAAATAGGGATTGTCTGAATGGATGGTAATGCCCTTTGGGCTTTGTAATGCACTCGCAAAATTTATGAGGGTGATGAATGATGTTTTTAGGCCCTTCATTGATGACTTTGTCATAGTCTACTTAGATGATATTCTGATTTTCAGTCGTACTTGGGAAGAACATCTCAAGCATGTCAACAAGTTTTGGATGTACTTGTAAGGGAAAAATTGTATTTAAAGATGTCTAAATGTGAATTTGGGAAAACATCTTTAGTATATCTAGGTTATATTGTAGGGAATGGTGAATTAAGGATTGATCCCTCTAAAGTTGAGGTCATTGTGAATTGGACGAAGACAAATAATGTAACCGAGATAAGAAGCTTTTTGGGAGCAACCCAATTCTGGAGGAAGTTTATTGCTAACTTCTCCTTTATAGCTTCTCCATTACATGCTTTGACAGGTATGAAGAGAGTATTTTAGTGGGAAGGCAAAGCACAGAAGGCCTTTGACACTTTGAAAGAAAAGATTAGTACAACTCCAATACTTGCACTACCGGATCTACAATAGCCATTTGAGACAAAGACTGATGCTAGTGGTTATGCCATGGGGGAAGTCTTAATGCAACTTAAAAAACCTATATGTTATCATTCTGAAACCTTCTCTAAAACTATAATTAACTATCCAACCTATGATACAGAATTGTATGCATTAGTACAAAGTGTGAAGAATTGGAAACATTATCTAATGGGTAAAAAAAAAATTATGCACACTGATCATCAACCACTTCAATACATTCAATCTCAAACTAAGCTACAACAATCAAGGCATTTCAGGTGGATAGGTTTTCTACAACAATTTCATTTGATCATTAAGTATATAAAAGGTATTAAGAACAAAGTTGTAGATAATATGTTATCAAATTTTCTATTGTTATTCAACAAAGTCCTTTGGTATGTTCAAGTTATGTTGAACAATATACTAAGGATGAAGATTACAAATAAGTATATGAATCACTAAAAGATGGCTCTCAAAATTTAGAATTGAATTATCATATTCATGACAAGTCATTGTATCATATTGGAAAGATATGTATTCCACAAAGTGAAAGAGTACATGTGATAAGAGAAGCTCACACTTCTCTCATTTCAGGGAACTTTGGTGTAGGAAAAACTGTAACACAATTACAAAAGTTTTGTTGCTGGCCTCGAATGAATGATAATGTGTCCAAATATATAAAAGGATGTGTTATGTGTGCAACAAGTAAGCCAAGTGATAGAAATTTAGGCTTGTACACTCCACTTCATGTTCCTTCCCGTCCATGGGAAAGTGTTTCAATGGATTTTGTAGGAGGGTTACCTATGTCTAGGAAAGGACATGACTACTTATATGTTGTTGTGGATAGATTTAGTAAAATGTGCTTTCTAATAGCTTGTAAAAAGAAGATCACAACTGACATAACTGCTCATTTGTTCTTCCAGCATATATGGGTCCATTTTGGACTACCTAATTTTATTATTTATTATCGGGATTCCCGTTTCCTTGGGAAATTTTGGTAATCTTTATGGGAAATTATGGACACAAAGTTAAATAAAAGCACAACATTTCATCCACAAACTGACGGACACACTGAAGTGATCAATCAAACAGTAGTACATCTTCTTCGAGGGTATTGTTCCAAGCATCCCAAGCTGTGGGATGAACAGTTGCATTATGTTCAACATGCCTACAATAGAGCTATGCACTCTTTAACACAAAAGTCTCCTTTCGAGACATGTTTTGGTTATTTTCCAAAGTCTCCCTTAGACTTTGTTTATGGGAAATATCCAGTGGGATATGGTCAATTTGATGCAGATAAAGCTTTGAAGTTTATTCAGCATATCTAGTTAATACATCAGGTAGTACAAGAACAGTTGGAATCCAGTCAGGCCAAGTATAAATAAATACATGACAAACATCAGGTGGATCATCATTTCCAGATTGGTGATCAAGTATGGCTTCATATCAGCAAAGACCAACTCCAAGGTGAAGGTAGAAAGTTGAAACCTATCAGGTATGAACCTTTTACAATTTTGGGTCAAGTTGGTAATAATGCTTTTCGGTTAGATTTGCCTCCTTATATGCAAATGTATTCCATTGTTAATGTCTAAAAATTAAAACTGTATGAGCCTCCTATGATTGTGGACCAAGATGAACATGTTCAAGTACCTTCTCTTGATGAGTTTGCTCTTGAATATCTCAATGAGCTTCAGGAAGATGTTATACTTGGAAAGAAGGTCAGATCTTCACGAAGAGGTGACATGGATTTTATTCGTGTGGGGATCAAAGGAATGCATCCAAGCAAAGCATGGTGGCTAGAGACTGGAAGGGTGAGGGATTTGTACCCTCACTTATTTTCTGAATGATTTCATGCTTTTGGTGGCCCAAAAGCTTCCCAGTGAGAAGGTTTGATCCATAGGATCTTCAAAGATCGATCAGTGTAGAATTATTCAAACAGTAAAATAAAGCTTACAGTGGTAAAGAACTCGTCGACAGCTTTCCGTTAATGCTTGTTTCGTGTGAAACGACCTCCAGATGCAGAAGTTGTCAGGGTCAGAAGTTTCGACAAAAATGGTTAAAATGGAAAAAAGGGTTAATTGGAAAAAAAATGGTTAATGTAATGGTTGGATTCTATGAGAATCGATCCCAAGACCTCCATAGTCTTCCCAAAGTCTTCACAATGCTCTACTAGCCAAGCCTCTTGCCAGTGTCACTTAACATGTATAGGGTAAAGGTTATATTTATGTTTAAATGAAATATTGTTTGAAAATGGGGCAATCACTCGACTCCGTGTCAACACCGAAACACCCATATTATTAGAACCTTACGCCAACACAATATCGGTGGAGCCAAGTCACATGCTAATGTGGAGCAGTGGAACCATAGCGATGGAACCATACAACATACCAACAAACTATACTGTCGAATCAGAACATATGCCAACACTATAATACATATCCAAATCATAACGTGGAAACACGATATAAACCATTGTTCAAACCTTAATCCAAAAGAGCATGGGAAGGGGAGATGTCACGTACCCAAATTTGTAAAAATTTAAAATTTTTCTAAGTGGTCTTATTTCCCTTCCAAAAGGTCTTGTTGCCATTAAAAATGCTTTGCGGAATTATAAATATATAATCAGTATCTAATTTTTCTATTTAATAAATGCGACATGTTATGCTTCATAAACATTATCATTGAATATTTATGCAAAGGTGTTGGTAAGTCGATCTCCATTCCATCAATTTCAGGGCTGTAAGTCGTACGTGGAGACCAAGGATCACCATCTTCATCCTGTGAACTACAGATATTATGGGACTGCTCCCACCTCAGCCAAAGGCCGTCCTTTCCTCCTGGCGATTTTCCATCTTCCATTCATAGTATATTTTTCACTACACTATGCAAACCACGTTGCGACATGGTGCAAGCTTTTACAAGCTGCCCCATTTCCCCTCCGTGTGTGTGTCGCGCCTCAACTCTCGACACAGGCTACATCTCCCTCATGATCGATTGCAGATCGTCCCCCAAAATAAAGTAAAAAATATATCCTGCTTCCAATGTGACCTTCCTTTATATAAAATGAATTACCATCCTCCACTCGACTCCTACGTGGATGAAAAAATGGCATTCCCTATAACTGCACATGACGCACAATCAAAAACCGGTGCCCTCCATCACTTCGACACTCCTCCTGAGAATACGTGACAACCTGTGGAATTCAACAGTTAAGATCGAACTCTCAGAGGGATCGTGGAAGATCGTTGGAGTAAGTGGGGCTTCCTCAACCGACTTTCTTTCATTAATGAACTGAGAGTTTTCTTTTAAGTGCTGCTACCCCACTATCTTCAACGATAAAGCTATGAATGAGGTTTTGAAGTGATTAAGGAGAGATCGTAAGGCTATTAATGTTGAATGGAGTTTCTGCCTTGATCAAGGCGTGAATCCCTCAAAACCCACGATCTTTAAAAACAAAGTGCCAAAGTATGGCCCAACATTCTTTAAGCATTAAAAGAATGGATTCAAAATAGAAGGACTTACTTATATGCTTTTAATGCACATAACAAGTGGATGACACTTCGAAATTCATAATAACTAAGTAACCTATACAAATTAAAAGTAACATAATTATCTATTTAACCTTTTTCTTGTAAGGAATCTTTATATATTTCTAAACATGCTTTATATAAATGCCATATTTTTAAGGTTATCAAATATATAATATAGTTATAGTGTAAAATCACATCTATGTATAACAACTCTTTCACCCAATTCTTTTGTTTTGTATATTAGTCCTTAGATAAATAAATACCAAATATAGATATACAAAATATCTACCATACGTTGTGTTTTTAATTATTTGTATATATACTATATATATAAATAATATCCTTAATCAAGACACATAGAAACATATATTTAATATTTGTCTAACAATTATCACAATTATTAGCTTAAAAAGAAAATACATAATATCTTTATAAAGTTTATCTAAACTATTAATTAATCATATTTATCTATATATATATATAATTTAGGCAAGAATATCCTTGATGCCTATAATAATAACTTAAGAGATTTAAGTAATAATATTTTAACAATACTAGCTTGTTGTCAACATTTTTGTTCATCTTTTATATGTATAGATTACATATAAATAAGCTCATATTTTAATAATCAATATACATATGTATGATTTGTTGTATCCTTCATCGATATGTTATATTGTTAACATAATTATTATGAAATACTATATATAGTATATATGTATGTGGTTTCCTTACCCATAGTAAGGTTTGGCATCGTCCTTGTAGTTGAGCTGACTTCTTTCTCCTCTTTAAGGATTTTGTGGCAACGCATCCTTAAGTCTTCTAAGTATGAAAACCTTTTCGACCTAAGAATAAAATAACAATAAAACTTTCTAAAGTCCACTGGTGGGGCCTTAGCCTTGAGCTCCTCACAAGGGCTGCGTACAAAAATTCAAAATTACATTTTAAAAGAAAAAACAATAATGGTCAATTTGGAGGGATGTTACAGGAGAGGTCCACGGGTTTGGCCCCGGGACCTCTCCCCGGAATATTGCAATGCTTTACCATTGCGCCACGGCCCCATCGTTGAGTAAACAACAAAGCTTTCTCCTTAATAATTTGAGGCACCAAATGCTATAAAAAAACACGTTTTCCAAGCCATGAATAGGAGTTCAGAGACCACATTACAGAGCCTGTTTGAACAGAAAATGATGCAGGGTACAGGAACAGATCCCGAGGCATACAACCATTAATGGGAACGGATCCTGAGGCATAATCCATACATCCTGTACTATTTTGTTTTATATGCAAGAAAAGTTTCTCGATTTATGTGCCAGAGGAGGCCTCAGGAATATATGGTCGAATTTATACTCATTTTTCTCAGAATTCTGAGGGGAACGTAGTGGTGTAGTTTGTTTCTGAGCCTGCATGATAGAACTTAGAAGTGTTTCCAGAGAACTCATTTTGTAAGCTTTGAAGACTTAATAAGATCAGCCTTCTCATTGGAAGTGGCCCAGAGACGTAGCCCAAGAAGGGTGAACTCCGTTATCAATTCTTGTCTTAATTTTCTGGTTTGCATATCTCTTTTATTTTCTTATGTATTGATTTAAAGCATTTAAAAATAATCTTTTAATCCATTTTTATGAGTATTACATGCAAATTTCACATGCAAGTTTTTTGGTTAAAAAGATCCTGAAATTTTAAAATCATTTTGCAGCTTCTTCAGCAATTACTTGGTTTTGTGGCTCCCATAACAAACCCTTGTTCTGTAGCAAACCACTATTGAAATATGCATTCATTCTCAAAGATAATTATAGGACATACAATTATTCCAATTAACCACACAAATGTTCAATAAAATGTGAGAAATCCAATTAAGAGTACCTATTGTCAAAGTTGGGCTTGATTTGACCAAAAAGTTCTTATTTTTCAAAAAGAGGATGGAAAAAATAAGGAAAGATTGGAAAAAGGAATGGTAAAATGATGACATTTTCAAGGCTCGAAATCTTCCTCCAAACTAGAGAGATTGCATGTCCTCATGCATTCAAAATCATTTTTTTAACTTTGAGTCTAGGAATGTGGGGGCTGGAGATTCAGAATAAAGCTTGATTTAGTTGCATGATGAGTGTCCCTCTTTACCAAATTCATAGTAACCCAATTTTGATACTGTAGAGCCCAAAATTATGCTTCTTTTACTGATTTCATTGGATGCCACAAGATCCGAAATTGAAACTTTATCCCAATCCAATGAATTCCAAATGTCTTCAGACAATCAAATACTTTTGCACATGATCCAGTAAATCATGAATTGAGAGTATGAGAGGGATTCCTTAGATCTATGTTCTAGCATCAAAGGCTACTTCCTTATCTTGAAACACAACAAAGCCTCTAATCTATTCATAGATATCCAATTCTCACAAGAAGCCATGGATGAGCTCTAAATACTTGTGAAATAAGAAACAAACATAGTATTTTTGAGCATCTTCTCTTTCTCTATATGTATCCTAAGGGGTGTAGGTTATCCTCATAACCAAAATTCTTTGTTCCCTTCTATAAACTCCGCAAAGGATGATTCCCAACCCAAGTTATTTGATTGTTCAAGAATGAAGTGAATGCTCCTATACATCACCCACATGTGTGTTTCGATCCCATTCACATATGCTACTCATTTTAAATTGATGCAAATATAACTAAAATTAGATTTTTGTCCTCCTCATCACAAATAGAGTACAACTGTAAGAATTGGCCTAGATTAATGATATAGCACAAGTTTCCAGTGGCTAGGGTTCTCAACTGAAGCAAAACCATCTGCACTTTTAAATACAATAAATACATAGGGGAAGGAAGGAAACAAGTCCACGTCACATGGGATAAATGACATAAGTAATTTTTATCACACCATAGTAGCAGGGCTACTATTCTTGCTTAGCAGATATCTGCACATTCCAGAGCTTAGATTATTCAGAGCTTGGCTATGATGACTTTATATTTTGAGATCACTCATGATCAGAGCAGTGTATTATTCAGACTTATGTTAGACCTTGTGTCAAGGCTGAGCCTCGAGAGTTCATATTTGATGACCGATGTGACCCTTTATTCAATTCAGTTTCAGTTTAGTGCCTAGAGATGTATTGTAGCAGTGTTTCAGATGATATATGATGCCTATTCTTATGATGATGTCGTATAACCTATGGATTTCTGATCATTGACTGTGGATTATTATCTTGTTTCTTTAGTCATGCTCACATCATTAGCTTGGTATATGATTCATGATGTGGAAAACTTTATAAACTTAAAATGGACTATCTTGATGATAAATTATAAAATGGACATTTTACTTGCACATTTAGGTTGTTTGACAAAAATCATTGGTTTACTACCTTACATAGATATGGTCTTTATTGAAACCATTTGTCTGCTAGCTTAGGCTCCACTTTTACTTGACTCCATCCATCCATGACTTTCCTTATTTGAATTTAACCCTTGACTTGTCTTACTTGACTTTCTGATATTGAGGACTTCCCTTTTTACTACCTCTGTGTTTGGACCACATCCCTGTTTGTTTAGTGTCTCGGCTCTGAGTTGGTGACAAAACTTTTGGTAAGTTGGATTATAGGCCTAAATCATTCTGGTTGGTTGTCTCGATGTGTGGCATTGGCACGAACTCTCCCTAGTCACTTGCGATGTTGTTGGCTAAAACTGAAAGCTCATGTACTACTTATGGAAACATATCTAGATTCGCCCATGGAAACTAAAAAGGGCAAGAGCGATGAACTGCTAAAAAAAAATACTCCTCGAAGAGTATAAGAAAGGTCCAAAAAGCAATGGTTCTTAAATTCTATATCTAAACGATTGTTGACCTTATATATATATATATATATATATATACAAACATGCCCCAGATGCAAGCTGCAATTAGTTGTGCTTATCAGCACATGTGAGATCCGAAGGGTTATCTAGGCCAAAAAGTCCATGAAATGAAATCAATGGATCCTAATGAAATTGGATCATCTTTTATAAAAGTAGACATGATGCCTAAGTTGAATAAGCACTCTCTAAACAACTTACCCATTTGTGAGGCACATCCATTCCCCGTGTTTTATTTGTCCAGCATATAGTTTGTAGCTTCCCCTTTCTCCCAGTCCAAAGTGCCTTTTAGTTGTGTTTAGACAAGTCACCCCCTTTGCCCAACCTTGTTCCTAGCCTTCATCCTTAGCTAGCAATTATCCCATCAGGGCCACCCATGGTGTATGAGTACACATTCTTAGTATATTTGTGTCTTCTGGATCCAATGAGACACTTATCATTCAGTTCCAGGCATTTCTGACAATGATAGATGCAGTTTTCCACGTTGACCAGATTTGGGGTTGATTTCCCAGCCTGACCAGCAGGGGCCATGAGAGGCCAGTTCAACTAGGGAACTGTATGAAGAGGGGGTGGTCTAGAAAATTGATATTACCATTTAACCCCCCTTCTGGAGATCCTGGTGGGATCAGTTTGACAATGCAGGTGCCCTAGGAGGCAGTTTCAGCACTTTCATAGTTACCGGGGAAGAATAAAAATGGAATAAAAGGGTCACCGAGGAATTCGATTTGGGAAATTGAGGCAAGGTTTTGGAACTTGGTCTTCACATAGGTCTTCCAGGGTGAACCCCCTATCTTCTAGCCAGTTTTCATCAGTCAGTGGGGTCCATAGAGGCCACAGGAGGCCCTTTACTACTTGTCTCTCATAGATTTTGAGGACAAATTTGATCATTTGTATTATTTTGGACATATTATTTTATATTATTGTACCATGGGGATGAGCTAGCAAGGATTGATTCCTCCTAGCCCCACCATGAGTTTTATATGTCATGTCCTAGTCATATGAGGTGGGCCCATGTACTTTTTCCCCCTCTAGAGGATGACGTCACCCTCACTTAGTCACTTTTAGCTATGACCTCATCACTATTTTGAGTGATCCATGTCTTATGTTGTTATGATTCATCTTAGCCATTGATTATGTATTGAGATCTTTTGATATCTAGGGTTTTGGTCTTTATTATCTTATATACGGAGGAGACCCCCTATTGTATAGCTCACCTTTGGGATCTAGAAAACTTGGAATGAAAAGAATATTTTGGAGATCTACTTCTTGGCTTTGATTGGTTTGCTCTTATATATGTTCTTGCATCTTGTTTCTAGACATTCTTTACTTCTACAGGTGAAATTGACATCAAGAGAGGGAGGCCAAATTGCTTGAAGTTAGCTCAACTATTTGCTTTGTGGGAAGATTGTAGGGGTTGCTCACATCCCCCATGAGCAAGACGTCTTCATAGAGAGGGATTTTTTCAATTGTGCTTTGTCCACTGATTGCTTTATTATATGACATGCTTAGATCTTATGGATTTGTGGATCAAATCTAACTTGATGTAGTTTGATATACAGGTTTTCATGAGACATCTCTCCTCCCGGGGCTTGGACGTTTTTGGTTGAAGACACTTGGATCAAGCTTGGAATTGTAACTAGGGAAAGATTTCTCCATATGCTAAGAGGCCGCAAGCTTTAGAGGTAAGATCTACAAGGTATGTATTGATTTCGCTTGCTATCCATCCTATTGGTAAAAAATTACATAAAATGAAAACCCTCATTTTCTATTTTTATCAGATCTACAAAGAACTAGCTTGGATTTGGGTATAATAAAAACAACCCACCTCTATAGTATCCATGGCAATTTGGATCTATAGTTTGGTGGCATTTGGACTTCATTTGGCCCTTCCCCCAAGGCACTTAGCCTCCCTTGAGTGAGGTCGCCCTCCTTGGGTAAGTGAGTTGAGATAGTTCTAGCATATGGGTAGGTGAGAGCCCACTTGATTCATGATCCTCACATTTGATAACCTACCCCTAGTGCCTCACTTCATTGATTTTCACCATGTGGGCCCCATTCCTCATTTTGAGGGTTGTGCCCCACTTGGGTCAATTTGGTGATGCACTTTCTCAGATCTATGGAGATCTAGCCATTGGATCCCTTTGATTTTCAAGATCCACATTGATAATTGACTCAACTACCTCGATCTAATGTTTGGTGGCTTTTGGACTTGATTTGACACATTTTCCTATGCATTTAGTCCTCCTTGGGAAACGTCGCACTTCTTGGGGGTTTGAGTTGTCCCACTTCTAGGACTTGGGTGGATGAGATCCTGCTTGATTTGAAAAGAGAATACCTTGAAACCTACATCTAGTGTCTCACTTTGTGGATTTTTCCTTGGGGGTATCATTCCTCAATTGGAGGCTTGTTGTCCACTTGGGCCACTTAGTAAACATTAGATCTAGTAGGACCTAACCATCACATTTACTTGATCTTGAGCAACACCCTTGATTTGCATCTTAAGTGTCCCCATCTACATTTTGACATATTTTTGACTCCATTTACCTATCCATATTAAGGCACTAGTCCACCTAAGGTAAATCTCACTTCTTGGGATTAGTGTCATGTGCTAGATCCCATATGTGGGTATCTCCAATTTCATCTTAGATCCATAGATCTACTCTTTTCATACCCCTTGGTACCATTTGCACTCTTAACTTCACCTTGTGGGTCCCATTTAGACCATTTCCATATCCCAAGGAAGTGGGCCCCACTTGTGTATTCCATGGTACTAGATCTTGTCATTTGATCTCATTATGTGGCCTAAATCATTCATTGGTTGAAATGCTAGTCATTCCTTAAGCCTCTTTCAACCATACTTAAACTTCTAAGTCCACCTAACCTTGCATTGGTTTCCATAACTCATCTCTCACACTTCTCTAGAAACCTTTGTTTTGGTCCAATCACCTTTGATTGGATATAAGGGTCTCCCCTTTGGTCTTGATTCATCTTGGTCTAAAGTGAAGACTGCCTTGGTTGACGTGACTTCTAGCTTTAATTGGGAATCGTGGCATCTCTTGGGTCACCTCTTTAGTTGTCCATGTCCTCTACCATCCCGGATGGGATACCATTAGGGACAACTACAAGTTGTGTGATAACATTTTTGGCACTGTTTCCAGGGAGGTAGAGGCTTACCTTAGGTGTCTACGATTATCCATGCATTACTCATATCTTATCGCATCCGGATTAATCTAGATGGTTATCATTTCAATCCTTAATTAAAAACATATCCATCTATTTGTCTCACTCTCTCCCTAATATTTAAACGACATACATCTTGGTAGAAGAGTTTAAAATTCTACCTGGCGACTCCTCATCGTGACTCTGCTGAGGAGCGAGCTCATAGTCATCCTTACAAAACTCGAAGTAAATCAAATCCAAATCAACTGGAAGGAACCCCACTCACTTATCACAAAAGAGATCCTAAAGTACAATCATCTAACTTCTTTTGGAAACGTGTTAACTCAAATTCTCCAAACAGTATCTTGTGATCTCCTTTGTTCAATTCAGTTCCTCCTTCATCTCCTAATCCTAGTTCTAACGTAACTCCAATCAACCCAATGGCTGGAAATCAATCTAATTCTGGAAACAACAATCAAAACAACCCTCCCGTCGCTCATGCTTTTGGAAATAAGTCTAGGGCCTCGCCCTTAGACTTTTCCTAGGTCCTAAGTGACCCCCATGATATGCCAGACAAGTATTTTGAAAAGATCCCAAAGTTCAATGGGAATTCTGCTACCTCCATTGAGGACCACATAGAAAATGTCTAGGATCACATGTAAGCTTATGGGGCTAAAGAAGAAGATGTGCTTATGAGGGGTCTCTTTGCATCCTTGGAGGGTGATGCTCTCAAGTTGTTTGATCGTTTTCCTGCATCATCAATCAATGGATACGATGTATTCACTGATAAATTCAAGCATGAGTGGTCATTCAAGTTAGATGGGAGTTTTCTTTTGAACCAACTTTTTGAGATTAAGAAGAAACAAAACGAGTATGTCCATGAGTTTAACCTTCGCTTTGACAAGATAGTGGCCAACATCCCAAGTACCATTAGGCCTCTTGATCAAGCAATCTTGATTCATTACCTTAATGCATATGAAGGTTATCTTGGTTACCATTTGAAAGACAAGGACCCTAGTGACTTGAAAGTGGCACAAGATAATGCTAGAAAGGCTGAAGCAAATTCTACCTCCATGGGGAAGCAAAATTTCTTTGACCTAATCAGTGCGTCCTCTTCTAGATCTGAGCCTAATTTTAGGAAGGGAAAAGAGCCTAGTAAAGACCCTAATGAAATGACGGAGAGCATGAATGAAATGATGAAGAATTTAACTCTCTTGACTAGGGATCTAGCTAAGAGCAAAGAGACAGAAAGGTATAGGCAGCCCTATGGCCCTAAGCCTTATTGGAACCAACAGAAGAAACCTAATGAAGGTGATAGAAGAAACCCTATGAGCCAAGATTCACTTGAATCTCCTGTCATAAATTGGTCTAAAGAGAAAAGGTTGGATGATCCTGAGTATCCTACCCATGGTGATGACACTTTTGATTCTCCAAAGAACATTAACTGGGTTGACAATTTAGAGTTTGACAAGGACTTTGGAAGAATTTTGATTGATCATGAAGAGTCCATAGAAGAAACCAGTCCTAGTTTCCCTATCTATGCCGCTGAACAAGCCAATAACAGTAGTCAAGCTCCTCTTAGAACCTATCAACGAAGAAAGGATGGCCAAAATCTTACACCTTTCAGTGAAAAGAAAAGCAGTGAGCTTCCTAGTCCAGTGAGTGAGCCAATTCCTCTTCCTGAGTATGACTTGGATATCAACATTGAGAGAGAATTGGACAAGGTTATGCACAACATACCACTCACTGAGTTAATGAAAATCACATCAATAAATAACAAGTGGTAGAGTTTTTCGAGAGTATCCTTGAGACTGCCACAAGTAATGGTGAAGGCCCATCTCTTCAAAACTCAACACCTAGTGCTATGGTTGAAGAAGAGGAGGATCCTCCCATTAACATCCAAACCACCTTATACGAGAGAAAGAATGGTGGTCAACAACCATTTTATCTTACACTTCGCATTGGTGATACCCTTCTTGACAACTGCATGTTGGAATTTGGTGCCTCCATGAATGTGATTCCTTTGCAAGTCATGGAAGCTGTGGGATTAAAGGTAACTAGGCCCTATGGAAACATTTGTGGGATTGACACTATACCAGTTCAAGTCTTTGGCTTGATTAAAAACTTAAGAGCTAACATGTTTTCATGCCTCGGCATATCCATACTAATGGACGTAGTAGTCATAGATCTCCCTCCATCCTATGGAATGCTCCTTTGTAGGAAGTGGTCCATTGGGCTAGGGGGACATCTTTAGATGGATTTATCATATGCTATTATCCCCAACTCTGATGGGTCATTGGTTAGGGTATATCGGGAGCCATTTTATATCTTGAGAGCTATGAGGATGGTGTAAGGAACACGTTTGGTAAGGATGAGCTATTACCTGAGGGTATCTTCATGGTCATGGGTGGCCACAATGAGGATCCTAGTCCAGGAAGATAAAACATTTGGAGATCATTTGGAGATGATAGTTCTTCTGAGGAAGAGAGGGAAAGATCTATTGTTTCTAGAGAAATGAACCTTGAATCACTTCGAGGTGAAGTGTCGAAAGAACTTAGGACTTTGAACCAACCTAGTGATGTGGAGCCATACATTAAATAACCTAAGCCCACCACTCAACTAAATACTTCTGAGGTTAACTTTGATCAAATTAGAAGGGGTGAGTATATACCTAGAATAGTCCATGAGTGGTTTTTCTTGGTTGACCTCAACACAGAAAGGGGAAGACAGGGCTTACCTCACATCACTCCTTGGGTAAATAACAATGAAGGAACACATCCTCCCCTTCCTGAGGGGAATGATGAAGAGCCAACTGATTATCAATTTTTTGATGTTCCAGATCATTTGTCCCATTTGTCCTTGGAAGATGGAGTTTTGAGGCAATTTAATGACAAATCCATGAGTTGGAAAGAGCATGCCTTAATCCATGATGCCCCTGGGGAGGATTTTTCTTTGAATAATCTAGCCAATTTTCAAGAAGAACCTACTGGGTCGAGTCTGTCTTCATCTTATCCTATCATCCCTAGTTTCCTTTTTCCCCGTGAATAACCTATTGGTGAAGAAGGTATGAAATCCACAGATTCATTTCACACTCCTACTTCTTCACCAACATATTTAGACACGGTAACTCAGAATGTTCCTAGCGTGGTTCCTAGTCATTTGTCCCTTCCCACTGATCATCTGGCAGATTTAGAGAGTATGACCATTCCTATCCTATCTGGAGAAGGTAGTAGCAGAAGTGTTGAAAACCAAAACTTACCACCTCCAGTCCATGCGGAAGTAGATGAGGATGTTGATAGAGATGTTTGGACTATGGGGGAAACTCCGAAGTACATCATTCACCCACAAGTTGAAGAACCAAGAATAGAGAGTCCTCCTAGGAGAGTAGTTCGAGAAGTCCTAATTGGTAGGGTAGCCATACCTTTAGATGGTGGATCTCCCAGGTTTAATGCTTTTCCTCCTGATATGAATTCGAGGATAGTTACACCTCAACCTCGGTGCAATTCTGACATCTATCCTATTCCGAGCGTGTTATTGAAGCCATCCCTCAATCTGTAAATCACTGAAGGTTTGAAATTGGTGATAGGGTCGTTGTTCCTAATGATTTATTTTACATATGATCCAGGGGATCTAGTGACTTTTGGGTTGGACCACTCATTGTTGAGCATTGCATCGATGAGATGTGTTTCCTCACTACTGGGATTGGCCAACGTATCTTACTCCCTATCAACTAGAGGGAGTTAAGGGATTATCATCCCTGACTTTCCTTGCCTTGCCTGTTTAGAACAAGTAGTCTTCTAAATAAGCTCACTTGAGCAGTAGGATTTGTGTGCTTTTTCCTTTGCTGTGTGCTGAGTATTGCCATCTTTCTTTTTTGCCTAAGTTTCCTGCTTGATTTTTGCTGATTTGAGTTGATCCTTGCTCCTTCCTAAGTTTGTATCACCTCCTGCAAGCATTGAAGAGTGGTTAGTTTCTTAATTTTTCTTTTTGGTTTCTTGTGCAAGTTGAGTTGAGTATGCCTTCCTGAAAAAGTTATCTTTTCCTCCTGCACAGTAAAATGAATAAAACTTATATGCCATGTTAGCTTATATTTTCTTTTATGCATTTCAGATTATTTTTTAGAGTAGATTTAAGTTTCAGTTTTATTTTATATATTTCCCATACATGCTCCATGAGGCATTCTAGTGTTTGTGAGCGTAGATACAGGTGCAAAATAAAAGCTGAAAGCAAGGATGGTGCAGTGCTGGATTGAATATTGATGCAGAGTAGTTCGAGACAAAATATTTTGAGGTTCTCAAGCGCTCTCTCCCTTAGATCACTTGTCCCAGCTGGAACCAGATGTTATCATACCATAGTAGCAGGGCTACTATTCTTGCTTAGCAGATATCTGCACATTCCAAAGCTTAGATTATTCAGAGCTTGCTTATGATGACTTTATATTTTGAGATCACTCATGATTAAAGCAGTGTATTATTCAGACTTATGTTAGACCTTGTGTCAAGGCTGAGCCTTGAGAGTTCAGATTTGATGACCGATGTGACCCTTTATTCCATACAATTTCAGTTCAGTGAGTAGAGATGTATTGCAGCAGTATTTCAGATGATATATGATGCTTATTCTTATGATCTTGTTGTATGACCTATGGATTTCTGATCATTGATTGTGGATTATTATCTTGTTTCTTTAGTCATGTTCACAACATTAGCTTGGTATATGATTCATGACGTGGCAAAATTTATAAACTTAAAATGGACTATCTTGATGATAAATTATAAAATGGATATTTTACATGCATATTTAGGTTGTTTGACAAAACAAACTGGTTTACTACCTTGCATAGATATGGTCTTTCTTGACACCATTTGTCTGCTAGCTTAGGCTCCACTTTCACTTAACTCCATCCATCCATGACTTTCCTTATTTGACTTTAACGCTTGACTTGTCTTACTTGACTTTCTGATATTGGGGACTTCCCTTTTTACTACCTCTATGTTTGGACTGCATCCTTGTTTGTTTAGTGTCTCGGCTCTGAGTTGGTGACAAAACTTGCATTTGGTAAGTTGGATTGTAGGCCTAAATCATTCTGGTCGGTTGTCTTGATGTGTGGCATTGGAACGAACTCCCCCTAGTCACTTGAGATGTTGTTGGCTAAAACTGAAAGCTCATGTACTACTTATGGACACTTATGTAGATTCTCCCATGGAAACTAAAAAGGGAAAGAGCGATGAACTACTAAAAAAAAACTCCTCGAAGAGTATAAGAAAGGTCCAAAAAGCAATGGTTCTTAAATTCTATATCTAAACGATTGTTGACCTTATATATATATATATACAAACATGCCCTGGATGCAAGTTGCAATTAGTTGTGCTTATCAACACACCTGAGATCTGAAGGGTTATGTCGGCCAAAAAGGCCATGAAATGAAATAAATGGATCCTAATGAAATTGGACCATCTTTTATAAAAGTAGACATGATGCCTAAGTTGAATAAGCACTCTCTAAACAACTTACCCATTTGTGAGGCACAACCATTCCCCATGTTTTATTTGTCTGGCACAGAGTTTGTAGCTTCCCCTTTCTCCCAGTCCAAAGTGCCTTTTAGTTGAGTTTAGACAAGTCACCCCCTTTGCCCAGCCTCATTCCTAGCCTTCATCCTTAGCTAGCAGTTATCCCATTAGGGCCACCCATGGTGTATGAGTACACATTCTTAGTATATTTTGGTCTTCTAGATCCAATTAGACACTTATCATTCAGTTCCAGGCACTTCTGACAGTGATAGATGCAGTTTTCCACTTTTTGACCAGATTTGGGGCTGATTTCCTAGCCTGACCAGCAGGGGCCATGAGAGGTCAGTTCACCTAGGGTGCTGTATGAGGATGGGGTGGTATAGCCACTTGGTATTACCATTTAACCCCCCTTTTCTGGAGAGCTTGATGGGATCAGTTTGATAGCGCAGGTGCCCTAGGAGGCAGTTTCAACACTTTCACAATTACCGAGGCAGGATAAAAATGGAATAAAAGGGTCACTAAGGAATTCTATTTGGGAAATTGAGGCAAGTTTTTGGCACTTGGTCTTCACAGAGGTATTCCAGGGTAAACCCCCTATCTTCTAGCTAGTTTTCATTAGTCAATGGGGTCCATAGAGGCCACAGGACGCCTTTTATTGCTTATCTCTCACATATTTTGAGGACAGATTTGATCATTTGTATTATTTTGGACATATTATTTTATATTATTGTACCATGAGGATGAGCTATCAAGGATTGATGCCTCCTAGCCACCACGAGTTTTATATGACATTTCCTAGTCATATGAGATGGGCCCATGTACTTTTTCCCCCTCTAGAGGATGATGTCACCCTCACTTAGGCACTTTTAGCTATGTCATCATCACTATTTTGAGTGATCTATGTGTTATGTTGTTATGATTCATCTTAGCCATTGATTATGTATTGAGATCTTTCAATCTCAACCACTCATCTTGTTGTAAAGTGGTTTTGAGATCTAGGGTTTTGGTCTTTATTATCTTATATAAGGAGGAGACCCCCTATTGTATAGCTCACCTTTGGGCTTTGGAAAACCTGGAATGAAAAGAATATTTTGGAGATCTACTTCTTGGATTTGATTGGGTTGCTATTGTATATGTTCTTGCATCTTGTTTCTAGACATTCTTTGCTTCTACAAGTGAAATCGACATCAAGAGATGGAGGCTGAATTGCTTGAAGCTAGGTCAACGATTTGCTTTGTCGGAATATTGTAGGCGTTGCTCACATCCCCCATGAGCAAGACATTTTCATAGAGAGGGAGTTTTTCAATTGTTCTTTGTCCATTGATTGCTTTCTTGATATGAAATGCTTAGATCTTATGGATTCGTGGATCAAATCTAACTTGATGTAGTTTGATTTACAGGTTTTCATGAGACATCTCTCCTCCCAGGGCTTGGACGTTTTTGGTTGAAGACACTTGGATCAAGCTTGGAATTGTAACTAGGTCAAGATTTCTCCATATGCTAAGAGGCTGCAAGCTTTATAGGTAAGATCTACAAGGTATGTATTGATTTCGCTTGCTATCCATCCTATTGGTAAAAAATTACATAAAATCAAAATCCTCATTTTTTGTTTTTCTCAGATCTACAAAGATCTAGCTTGGATTTGGGTATAATAAAAAGAACCCACCTCTATAGTATCCACGACAATTCAAATCTATAGTTTGGTGGCATTTGGACTTCATTTGGCCCTTCCCCCAAGGCACTTAGCCTCCATTGAGTGAGGTCACCCTCCTTGGGTAAGTGAGTTGAGCTAGTTCTAGCATATGGGTAGGTGCGATCCCACTTGATTCACGATCCTCACATTTGATAACCTACCCCTAGTGCCTCACTTCATTGATTTTCACCTTGTGGGCCCCATTCCTCATTTTGAGGTTTGTGCCCCACTTGGGTCAATTTGTGATGCACTTTCTCAGATCTATGGAGATCTAGCCATTAGATCCCTTTGATTTTCAATATCCACATTGATAATTGACTCAACTACCCCAATCTAAAGTTTGGTGGCTTTTGGACTTGATTTGACACACTTTCCTATGCATTTATCCCTCCTTGGGCAAAGTCTCACTTCTTGGGGGTTTGAGTTGTCCCACTTCTAGGACTTGGGTGGATGAGATCCTGCTTGATTTGAAAAGAGCATACCTTGAAACCTACATCTAGTGTCTCACTTTGTGGATTTTTTCCTTGGGGGTATCATTCCTCAATTTGAGGGTTGTTGTCCACTTGGGCCACTTAGTGAAACATTAGATCTAGCAAGATCTAACCATCACATTTACTTGATCTTGAGCAGCACCCTGATTTGCATCTTAAGTGTCCCCATCTACATTTTGGCATCTTTTTTACTCCATTTACCCATCCATATCAAGGCACTAGTCCACCTACGGAAAATCGCACTTCTTGGGATTATTGTCATGTGCTAGATCCCATATGTGGGTATCTCCAATTTCATCTTAGATCCATAGATATACTCTTTGCATACCCCTTGGTACCATTTTCACTTTTAACTTCACCTTGTGGGTCCCATTTGGACCATTTCCATATCCCAAGGAAGTGGGCCCCACTTGTGTATTTCATGGTACTAGATCTTTTCATTTGATCGCATTATGTGGCCTAAATCATTCGTTGGTTTAAACACTAGTCATTCCTTAAGCCTCTGTCAACCATAGTTATATTTCTAGGTCCACCTAACCTTGCATTGGTTTCCGTAACTCATCTTTCACACTTCTCTAGAAACCTTTGTTTTGGTCCAATCACCTTTGATTGGCTATAAGGGTCTCCCCCTTGGTCTTGATTCATCTTGATCTAAAGTGAAGAGTGCCTCGGTTGACATGACTCCCAGCTTGCATTCAGAACCATGGCATCTCTTGGGTCACCTCTTTAGTTGTCCATCTCCTCTACCATCCCGGATGGGATACCATTAGGGACAACTACAAGTTGTGTGATAACAGTAACTTATGTCTTGTTTAAGATGTCGAATGTCATTATTCAACTTATAAATTTCTAATTGAGCTTGTTGCAATTTCATCTTCTCCTAATTATGTTGAGAGATGGTTTCCTCTCATCATTTCCTTAAAG
This sequence comes from Larix kaempferi, assembly GCA_027924585.1. NCBI lineage: Eukaryota > Viridiplantae > Streptophyta > Pinopsida > Pinales > Pinaceae > Larix > Larix kaempferi. Next base: position 44,653,406 of record BSBM01000510.1, read on the forward strand.
TGTCTACTTGTTTTTCCAAGAAATTTATATTGTTTTTCCATTGAATTTTTTTTTGTTTCAATGGGTCATTCTCTATGGATCCTACCAACTTCCTAGTGCTAGGCCATTTCTAATCGAATAACCAAATATTTCTATAGATATTTCATCTATGCTTCTTCACCAAACTAGTTACCATCATGTTGCGCAGATGGTACAATCCATTTTTTTCACTAATTTCTTGCAAACGGGATGATCCAAATAGACATCATTAGCCACCCACCTAGTCCACTGACTCAAAACACAGTTTTCCATCTTGGTATTATTTTAGGGTTTTTCGAGTCCTGATCTTTCAGGTCCATTTTGATTCGCAAAACGACATTTTTTTGGCATGAAAACACCCAATATATAGCCTATTTCTATGTGCTTTGCCATTCAAAATGTGTACTTCTCATCTAGACCTTTCTGATGGGCTACCAATCACCCCAAATGAAGATAGTATGCAAACGTTATGCCCTCAAGAAGTTGATATATCAACTAACCACAAAGAGGCCCATAAACCTTTTGGCATTTCATATTCCAGGGTTAGGGTTTTTGATGTTTAGAGTTTTCTCATTGATGATTTATGTTAAAAGGAACCTTTGGTCTCATTTTAATGAAATTATTACGGATGAGTGTAGCCGCCACATCTCTTTTCCGAGATCAACTACCACCATTCTAGCTATTTTGTATTCTGCATTTTATATTATGTTCTCTTTCATTAATTTATAGAGTTTGAGTTTACTATATGTGATACAAACCGTTACACCAAAACCACGAGGTGTTAGTGAAGGCCGCCCACTAGGATCTTAACATCCCACCACGCTCCGCAGTCCAGACTTTGGGCTGGATGTGCGCCCATACGGTGGTGTCCCCTTTGAGGCGTATGAGCCCCGGATGAGCACTGCAATGCCGACGTTTCCACCCGCTCTGTGACTCAAACCTGGGTGGAGGCTCTGATACCAAATGATACAAACCATTACACCAAAACCCCGAGGTGTTAGTGAAGGCCACCCACTAGGATCTTAACAATTTGACTGTGTTATTTGCAATATATATGTGTGTACTCTTTTCTATTTGCGTTCCTTCATTTCGTTCTCACATAAGTCCAGATTCGTGGTATTAGAGTAGCCTTCTCTTTTTTTATTTATCCATGCATTTCCCTGACAAGGTCAAGATATAAACAATTGGGTCTTGAACTAGTTGAGATTGAGAAAGATTGTCCTTTGTGGCCCAAACCACCTCCCATGGTAGAGGAAAAGAGAGATGAAAAAATAAGAGATCCTTTCAAGATGTTTCTTGAGGAAGTCCTCATGCAACAAAGGAATGAGATCATAGATAATTTCGCCCAAATCCTTCGACAAATGCCAACAAAAATGGAGGGACCTTCAACAAGTAGTCACTTCAGGGGAGAAACACTCTTCAAGTACAAGTTAATTTTGATATTCTCATATTTGAAGGTCAAATAGATGCATTGGAAAAATGGTTAAATCTGCTAGAAGGTTATTTCTTTGTCCACAATTTTTTTGATAGGGAAAAGATCAACTTTGCACTCCTTAAGGATGTCCCCCATGTCAAAAATTGGTGGTAAAATAACCGTGAGAAAAACTCCATAGAGGAGTCTAGAATATTTGGGGCCGATACCACTTGGGCCTCTTATATAGATGTTTTCAAGGAACAATAATATCCTGTTGGAAACTATGATGACGAGTACTTGTGTCGAGAGAAGGACCAGATCGTGACAGAGTTTACAAATACCTTCTATACCCTACGCACCAAGATGGGTATCAAAGAATCTTAGTGGCATATGATTTTAAAGCATTGTGGGGGAGTAAATATGTACATACAAATAAAAATGGAGTTTCTAGCCTCATCTTGTCATTGGGAGAAACTTATTGTTACGTTGTCAAAATCAAGCATAAATTTAAGTAAAGTAATAAGCGAGAGTTCACGGAACATAGAAAGGATAACGAAACAAAGGACCTGTAAAGGATAACCAACCTCGGGACAACCCTTCCAAGGCACAAGCAAATAAGGGTAATGTGAATATGAAGCAGGACATCAGGAAGTGGTCCAAGTTCCACAAAATCCCCTTGCACAACACTAATGAATGTCGCTCAAAGTAGGAATTGGTGGTCGAGCTCAAAGCCTCATAATTGGATCTCGATTTCGATTTTGATTTAGAACCAAATGTAACAGTCACATATAAGGGAAAAATATCATTGATGTAGAACCCATTGTCATGGTTGACACCACAAAGGTCCAGCTAAGCGATCCTGAAGAACTGGAGGAAGGTGAGAAACTCTTCCACTCACAGATGTGGGTGAAGGGTTCTCCACTACATTTCATTGTTGACAATGGGAGTCAAAAGAATTGGATATCCGTGAAGGTTATGAAAAGGTTTAATTCGTTGAAAAAACCACACCCACATACATACAACATTGACTGGATAAGCCAAGGTTGTGACATCTACGTCAAGAAACAATGCCACCTTCCCTATGGCATCAATTCCTTCAAAGACAATGTATTGTATGATATTGCCCCTCTCGAAGTTTGTGATGTTCTTTTAGGACAACCATTAATGTTTAAACATCATGTTTTATATGAGTCTCAACCGTATAGTGTCATTTTATCTAGGAGAACATCTCTATAGGATACCAGAGGTCATTCCAACTACTGCAATCTCCTTGATCTCTTCCAAGCAATGTAGGAGGTGATCTCCTAGACTAGGAAATTTGTCCTCTTCATGATTCACTCTGGAAGTGAACAAAAGGTCGACGCATTATCCATGAACTTGAATTAAGATCTTTCTGTATAGTAGAATTGGGTGGACAAAGTAGTGAAAGAATATAGATATCTCCACCTCACCATCCAACGTGCCTCTACACTGCTAGGTCAAGCATTCAATTTATTTGGCACCTGGTGCTCTTCTACCTAATGACCCATTCTACTGGTACTCCATTCTAGAAAATGAATAAATAAAGAATTAGATTCATGATTTAATCCAAAATGGGCACAATCGACCAATATACTAACCTTGTGGGATCCCAATTGTGTTGGTGCAGAAGAAGGATGGTACATGAAGACTCTACATTGATTACAGAGCTCTAAACAAAATCAAATTCAAGAATTGGTATCCAATTCCATGGATTGATTATCTTCTCGACTAGATCAAAGGGGGTAAGTATTTCATTAATATTGATCTGAAGTCCAGATACCACTATGTCCCAATTGAGAAAACTGATGTTTGGAAGATTGCCTTCAAGTCCAAAGAAGGTCTTTTTGAGTGGTTGGTCATGCCTTTCAGCTTGACTAATTCTCTTGAAACATTCATGGTGATGATGGATGACATCTTGTGGCTATTCATAAATTATTTTATGGTCATACATTTGTTTTAAATCCTCATCTTCAACAAGAATTGGGATGAGCACTTGCAACACATTCAACAAGTCCTCAGGACCATGCGACAACACAAATTATATGCTAATCTAGAGAAATGATCTTTTGGCATGCATATAGTCCAATATATGGGGTGCATCATGTATGAGAATAATTTTCATGTGGATCCAACCAAGATCCAAGTCATCCGTGATTGGCCAACACCAACAACCATAACTGAGCTCTGTAGTTTATTTTTTCTATCTCAAGGGCCCTTATCTGCTCTAGGAAGCAATATCATTGTCGACCTTTGGAATTTCATTTAGTGGGTTGGTGTGGTTCTTGGGTATCTCATCAAGTCTCCTTGTGAAATTTGACTTCCAAGAAGATGCAATTGCACCATATTTTGGGTGAAGATTGGAAAATAGTGGGGAGTAGGAACATTGATTTCATTATGGGGAATTATGAAGGTGATGGGTTCTCTCTTGAATAATTTTTTTTTTGTGTGTATTGGAATTTATGTCAACATGGTGGTGCTAGGATATTCCTATAGTCCATCCTAGTCCTACCAGTATTTTCATCCTTTTCATTTTTAGTCTTGCACGCATTCCTGCATGCATCTGCATGTTGCCCAGTCATCAGGTTGATACCTCCAACACCTAGTCCCTAGTCTTCCAACACTTGGGAGCTTATTTCCACTCAGATTGAGCCCTCCTAGCCAGTGATGCGCCCACATCTCACCATCCACTTGACAAAGGTTCCCTTCTTCACCTACCAGTCCAATTGTCTTCAGTTAAATTAGTTCTCTCCTTGATTTTAGGCTTGACTCACTCTTAACTGACCTTACCACTCCGATGGAACTCCAATGTGACTAGACTGCTCATTCTAACTTCAGTTAGCTCCTCATGCGCCCTCCACTGAGCTGCCTCCATTCAGTTAGTTCCAGTTACACTCAGTTACACCTAGCACACTTAGTTAGACTCAGTTTGACTAATGGTTGACAGTTACTTGAGCATTGATGACTCCACTGATGATGAGATAGACTACTAGTTGTGCTCTGATGACACTCCAGTGATCTTTTGATCACTCCATGAAGGCCAATTCGAATTGCCACCTTGGCATTCGAATTCCTCATGCATTGTATTATTTATTTGTCCATTTTTAATTAATGAATTAGTGTGTGTGAAGTTATTTTTCTTCTATCCAAGTTCTACTGTATTATTATTCTGTTGCTTATTTTACTGCATTGACCACTCTTAATCTTATTCCTAAATTCTTTCATTGTGAGGTATACATCAACTCTTAGATCTGCTGTGAGTATTTTCACATGGTATCAGAGCATGTTGAGAGTATTGTCTATCTCCATTCCTGAGAGTTTTTTGCAGGTTATTATCAATATTTCGAGTGCAACAGTTTCTACATTTTTGCAGCAGTAGCAGTTGCAGATATTTTCTATTGTTTTTGCAGGTCTTCTATAGCTTCCATGTTTTCAGAAGATCCTCCTCTTTATCTATTCAACTATGTTGAAAGGAAACAAAAAATGATACCATATTTGAAGATACATGATCTCTTTGATTATTGTTTTGAAAGAGAGTTCGAATCCTCAGAAGAAGAGATTGACTAGTTAACTGAAGGTGAAAGATCCATTGCAGCCATGATGTATGCTATGTCTCGAAGCAATGTATTCTACTCCCTTGATGATGTTGAATCTCCAAAAGAGCTATGAGCCCATCTGGATGAAATATTTGGCAAGTAGAATGAAGGGATTGGTCCAAACCCTTTTGAGAGCAAGTAAAGTGATGCATTCGCCCTCCTCGATGATCTCATTGATCATGAATCAATATCAAACATATCTCATATTGAAGTTGTCCAAAAAGGAGAAGAACTTGCAGATTCTACACTCATGCTCCAAATTTCTTCTATTTCGAATTTTGTGCCAGCTCACACTCTAGAAATTGTAGAAGGTCCTCAATCCTCTCTTGCACCAAAGTCTGTTGGTTTGCATCATGATCTATTGAATGTTTCGGAGGTAAAATCAGCCATTGGAGGTAATGCATTCCCTCTCCTTGATCACTCACCTCTTATGTACTACTATATGATCATTATCTCATGCTTTCAAAAGGTTATTGAAGATTATGGCCATTGTCATTTGCTTGGGATAATTTCTCATGCATATCATGGTTTTGATCTCACCTCTACTGGTTCAAAGGAGATCTCAAGAAACCATTTCCATTCGCTTGGGATAATTTCTCATGCACTTACTGGTTTTGATCTCACCTCTAATGGTTCAAAGGAGATCTTAAGAAACCATGATTCAAGTCTTGGATCTAATTTGGATTCTAAGCAATCACTACTTGGGATAATTTCTCATGCATATGATGGTTTTGATCTCACCCCTGCTGGTTCAAAGGAGATCTCAAGAAAATATTCTTCAAGGAGATCTGATTTGGATTTCAAGCAATCATGTGATGGTTCTTTTTGGCATAATCTCACCCATGATGGTTCGAAGGAGAAGACAAAAGACTATCTCCACATTCATAGATTTGATCCTACCTCACCTGATTCGAATCACAGGTTCAAGGATCATCCTCATACTTTTGGATTTGTTCTCATCACATTTGATCTGAAGAGCAAGTACAAGCACATGCCTTTTCAGCATGATCCACTTCTTCCCAAGAAGAAGATACCTCCAGACATATGACCAAGCATCACACTTGCTTGAGTTTGGAGCATTTATTTTTGTGTGCGCCTTATAGTCTATTTTGAGGGGGGTATTTTTTCCATGAGGTTTTCCCCATTTCCTCGGTTTATTGACTATTATTATTCATTGTATTGGGTGACCTTTGGTCTTAGTTACTAGGGCCTAGGATGGATTAAGGGGGGGTGTTAGGATATTCCTATACTCCATCCGAGTCCTACTAGCATTTTCATCCTTTGCATTTTCAATCTTGCATGCAGCATGCATTCTGCATGCATCCGCATGCTTCCGCATGCTTCCCAGTCATCAGGTTGATACCTCCAGCACCTAGTCCCTAGTCTTCCATCACTTGAGAGCTTATTTCCACTTAGATTGATCCATCCTATCCAGTGGTGCACCCACATCTCACCATCCACTTGACAAAGGTGCCTTTCTTCACCTACTAGTTTAGTTGTCTTCAGTTAAGTGAGTTCTCTACTTGATTTTAGGCATGATTCACTCTTAACTGACCTTACCACTCCAATGGAACTTTAGTGTGACTAGACTTCTCATTCTGACTTCAGTTAGCTCCTCATGCGCCCTCCACTGAGCCTCCTTCATTCAGTTAGTTCTAGTTACACTCAGTTAAACCTACCACACTCAGTTAGACTCAGTTTGACTGATGGTTGACAACTACTTGAGCATTGATGACTCCACTAATGATGAGATAGACTACTAGTTGTGCTCCGATGAAACTCCAGTGATCTTTTTATCACTCCATGAAGGAAAATTCGAATTGCCACCTTGGCATTCAAATTCCTCATGCATTGTATTATTTATTTGTCCATTTGTGATTAATGAATTAGTGTGTGTGAAGTTATTTTTCTTCTATCCGAGTTCTACTGTATTATTATTTTGTTGCTCATTTTACTGCATTGACCACTCTTAATATTATTCCTAAATTCTTTCATTGTGAGGTATACATCAGCTCTTAGATCTATTGTGAGGATTTTCACAGGTGGTTGCATATGGAGAAGATTGAGAAATCCTAAGTTCCTAGGTGGTGAGCTTCATTGTGTTGATGGTGATGGCCTACATTTGAATACCAATATTGCAAGGACAATGAACGACCATTATGTTTGGACTCTACTGGAGGTAAAAACTCAACCTGGTCTAGCAAATTATTTGTAGGGAAAAGGGGGTAAAGGTGTGGAAGTTATAAAATCTGATAACTATTTTGATCTTGAGCTCCTTCATAGTCATAATTTGAGCACTATGTTTCAATCTTTGAGGATAGTTGTTTCGGGCTCTTTGAGGCCTTCTCACAACCTCTGTGATTTTTCTGTAACTCTTAGAAAATACTCATATTCCTTGGTAAGAGTTTTGTGTGGGGATAATAGTCAGGCTATGAGAATTCGAGCAGTTTTAGTTTTTTCTTCCACCAGCGTTGTCACTAGTAGAACAAATAGTGCCCCAGGAAATAGAGATCTCATTGTTCAAAGGGATGGGAATATACAGGAAGGTCCTAAAGTCTCATTGGTTATTGAGACTTGCCACCTTGAAAATTGGCAGAAGCAATGGGAAGCTAGATATGCCTATGATCACTTTATTGCTAACACTAAACAAAACATCCTTATGACTCAAATGAACCATATGACATGCAAAATGATAATGGAAGAAGTTGAAATTGAATTCTATAAAGGAAAACAAGAATCTAGGAGGGAAAAATTTCTTCTATTTTGAATTTTGTGCCGGCTCACACTCTAGAAATTGCATAAGGTCCTAAATCCTCTCTTGCACCAAATTCTGTTGGTTTGCATCATGATCTATTGAATGTTTCAGAGGTAAAATCATTCATTGGAGGTAATGCATTCCCTCTCCTTGATCACTCACCTCTTATGTACTACTATATGATCATTATCTCATGCTTTCAAAAGGTTATTGAAGATTATGGCCATTGCCATTTTCTTGGGATAATTTCTCATGCATATCATGGTTTTGATCTCACCTCTACTGGTTCAAAGGAGATCTCAAGAAACCATTGCCATTCACTTGGGATAATTTCTTATGCACTTGCTGGTTTTGATCTCACCTCTAATGGTTCAAAGGAGATCTCAACAAACCATGATTCAAGTCTTGGATCTAATTTGGATTCTAAGCAATCACTACTTGGGATAATTTCTCATGCATATGATGGTTTTGATCTCACCCCTGCTGGTTCAAAGGAGATCTCAAGAAAATATTATTCAAGTCTTAAATCTGATTTGGATTTCAAGCAATCATGTGGTGGTTCTTTTTGGCATAATCTCACCCATGATGGTTCGAAGGAGAAGACAAAAGACTATCTCCACATTCATAGATTTGATTCTACCTCACCTGATTCGAATCACAGGTTCAAGGATCATCCTCATACTTTTGGATTTGTTCTCATCACATTTGATATGAAGAGCAAGTACAAGCACATGCCTTTTGAGCATGATCCACTTCTTCCCAAGAAGAAGATACCTCCAGACATATGACCAAGCATCACACCTCCTTGAGTTTGGAGCATTTATTTTTGTGTGTGACTTACAGTCTATTATGAGGGGGGTATTTTTCCCATGAGGTTTTCCCCATTTCCTCGGTTTATTGATTGTTATTATTCATTGTATTGGGTGACCTTTGATCTTAGTTACCAGGGCCCAGGATGGATTAAGGGGGGTGTTAGGATATTCCTATACTGCATCCTAGTCCTACCATCATTTTCATCCTTTTCATTTTCAGTCTTGCATGCAACATGCATTCTGCATGCATCCGCATGCTTCCTGGTCATTAGGTTGATACCTCCAGCACCCAGTCCCTAGTCTTCCATCACTTGAGAGATTATTTCCACTTAGATTGAGCCCTCCTAGCCAGTGATGCACCCACATCTCACCATCCACTTGACAAAGGTGCCCTTCTTCACCTACCAATCCAGTTGTCTTTAGTTAACTGAGTTGTCTCCTTGATTTTAGGCGTGAATCACTCTTAACTGACCTTACCACTCCGATGGAACTTTAGTGTGACTAGACTTCTCATTCTGACTTCAGTTAGCTCCTCATGCGCCCTCCACTGAGCCTCCTTCATTTAGTTAGTTCCAGTTACACTCAGTTACACCTACCACACTTAGTTAGACTCAGTTTGACTGATGGTTGACAGTTACTTGAGCATTGATGACTCCACTGATGATGAGATAGACTACTAGTTGTGCTCTGATGACACTCCAGTGATCTTTTGATCACTCCATGAAGGACAATTCGAATTGCCACCTTGTCATTCGAATTCCTCATGCATTGTATTATTTATTTGTCCATTTGTGATTAATGAATTAGTGTGTGTGAAGTTATTTTGCTTCTATCCGAGTTCTACTGTATTATTATTTTGTTGCTCATTTTACTGCATTTACCACTCTTAATCCTATTCCTAAATTCTTTCATTGTGAGGTATACATCAGCTCTTAGATCTGTTGTGAGGATTTTCACAGGTGGTTGCGTATGGAGAAGATTGAGAAATCCTAAGTTCCTAGGTGGTGAGCTTCATTGTGTTGATGGTGATGGTCTACATTTGAATACCAATATTGCAAGGACAATGAAGGGCCATTATGTTTGGACTATACTAGAGGTAAAATCTCAACCTGGTCTAGCAAATTATTTGTAGGGAAAAGGTGGTAAAGGTGTGGAAGTTATAAAATCTGATAACTATTTTGATCTTGAGCTCCTTCATAGTCATAATTTGAGCACTATGTTTCAATCTTTGAGGATAGTTGTTTCGGGCTCTTTGAGGCCTTCTCACAACCTCTGTGATTTTTCTGTAACTCTTAGAAAGTACTCATATTCCTTGGTAAGAGTTTTGTATGGGGATAATAGTTAGGCTACGAGAATTCATGCAGTTTTAGTTTTTTCTTCCACTAGCATTGTCACTAGTAGAACAAATAGTGCCCCAGGAAATAGAGATCTCATTGTTCAAAGGGATGGGAATATACAGGAAGGTCCTAAATTCTCATTGGTTATTGAGACTCGACACCTTGAAAATTGGAAGAAGCAATGGGAAGCTAGATATGCCTATGATCACTTTATGGCTAACACTAAACAAAACATCCTTATGACTCAAATGAACCATATGAGATGCAAAATGATAATGGAAGAAGTTGAAATTGAATTCTATAAAGGAAAACAAGAATATAGGAGGGAAAAATCAGCGTGCTTTAGGAGGCAATTCAGGTTATAATTTAGGATCACAATCTCAGCCTTGGATTGGATTGGAAGTTTGTTTTTACATAGGAATTAGATGTTTCAGTTGAGACTACAAAACCTGGGGATGGGGAAGTCTATTCTCCTTTTTTTTCTCCCATGGTAGATCAAAATTCAACTATTGTAGAAGCTATGTTGGAGAAAACTTCCTATGGCTTGGGGTAGACCACAATAGACAGTTGACTACCAGAAATTAACTCAATCCTCAAAGCTATGCTATATAAATGAAAATGCTAAGATAATGAAGAATATAACCAACCTCGATGTAAACGTTTGATGTAGATCCCTGTTGGATCTTTCAACTCGTGCACTTGAACCTGCAAATTAGTCTTGACAACCAATATACAACAAGCGCATATAATACATAAGTGACATTAACATCATCAATAGCAATGGTCCATGATATCATAAGTAAATGCAACCCAATGTAATATAACAACATTCACAACATTAATGGACGCGAATATGAGTATTTCTATTAATAAATAACAAGAAGTACAATGTGATACGACCTCTTGTCGGTAACCAATCTCAACCAAGATCTGGGTCTCTCCAATTGTGCCTCCACCGCTTCAATCCTCCATGGAATGGAAAACTCAAACTGTTATAGGAGTTTGGAAGGTGAACATAAAGGATTCACGACTAGAAGGATCAATGAGTGTAGACTCAAGATAGGGCAAAAATCCACTAGAGTTATGTTGCTCTCTCTTTCTCCTCCCTTCCATATGCCATATGTGCTCAACATATAGTCCTCCCAAAGGTAAGTGAAAGGACACATCAAGATGTTTCGGGGCAAATGGAGGGCCAAAGGTCACCCTAAGACCTCGTTTTGGGAGTAAAAAGTAATTAACTAGTGATTTTTACCATTTTACATGCTACTCGCGGGCTATAGTGATGCAACTCGCAGGTATGCCCACTGAAGTGATACAACTAGCATACAGGGGAAAAAATAGAAAAATAGTGTGTCCGAAGGATATAAAGTGGATCTGAGTCAGTAAAAATGGATCCTGCAGGCCAAAGAGTGTTGATGCTCACAAGGTGGAAAATTATGTTGTAACAGATGCCCCCTAATGTGTGAGGTTAGAGAATGGTGCTACGATGGCCGAAATACATTATAAATATCAGAAGTGGAGTGATGGAGACACAAGTGGAGGGAGGAACTAGATCGTCATAATACAATAGTATCTCTGAATACATGTATGTAGTACAACAATCTGATACAATGGCCATGAATAGATAGTACATAATGAATATCTGTCATAAGTGATCATAGCCATGTTCCCTCTACAGTAAGGTATGGTCTCCTGCTGAAAAGGAAACAACTGGTGCAAACTGGAGGTACAAACTGCTGATATCTGAGAGGTGATATCTCATATGTAAATTCATAATCATAAGTAGCATACTGAATGCCACTATTGCTTGGGGTCTTCTACACAAATTGTCTATGATGCAACTCCCATCAAGTGAATAAAGGCGTTGAGGTCGAACCTGATGTGACATCGTCTGATTACCGGTCAATGATGCATACTGTTAACAGACACGAGATAACCCATCAATAATGAAAATGGGCATCAAGGCACAGAGTACAATCATCAAAGTTCGAATAGATGTGGTGAAGTCGAACACTAAGATGAATCCATCGATCAGGGGACATTGATGTATTCCCAAAACTGTCGATGGCGAGAGAACCTACCACTAATGACTGCAAGCCTCAAGGTACTCAACCGAACTCTAAGTCTCAAGTTCTAGAATAAATGGGTTGAAGTTGACGGAATGAGACTCGCTCGAAGGAGGGAATTAAGGCATCCCCCATCAACCAGCACGAGGTACCAGCTACGCTTAAAGATGTGGAAGAACTCAGGTGAAACGGATTGAATCAATAAGGATGGCCGACATGCAATAGTCAAGAGATTTGAGGAGCGACTGACTCTGGTTTCAGGACTTCCTTTGAACAAGAGCATGAGTAGATGGATAGACTCAGGAAGCATAGACTCAATATAGACTGTGCGATGCAAAAGGCACCACAAAGGGCTCCATAATGATTGGAATCTTAACCAATTGGTGGAGGAAACTAAGAAACAAGTTCAGCTCGTAAGGTCCAACTATAGTCCCGACTCATAATGTATGGAGTGGAATGAATGCTTTGTTCAAAGGCGACACAATAGCTTCCAAATAGAAGTAGTAACCATAATCCCGTCTGGCTTTTTGGAATATTTGATTTTTTTTGTCTTTTTCATATTTGGGAAAGCTTGAAAAAGAATAAAATTGCTTATAGTACAACAACGGATGGAATGAGTGTCAAATAGTGAGCAGACTAGTGCCAAGCTATGGAACATACTTATGATCAATGCAAGGAAGCATGTACAGGATGTGGACACTCGGGGGGTGTTCCCTCGGGGTCAATAGGTCATCAAATTGCGAAGGGAAAATGGAAGTTCTGTAGGGCTCGACAGGGAAAAGTGCTTAGGCACCAGGATAACAACTAAGTAAGCGGGAGTCGGCACAAGGCACAAGCGGCAAGCAAGATGATGCAATGCAATCACAACTTGATATAAATGGGGGAGTCCTTATGGGAGATGGCCATCATAAGATAAAATAGAGTATGAGTCTTTATCGCAAAGTCATGGCGTAAATACAAAGGACAAACAACGGCATGGGCACCAAAAGGCAAAAAGAAGCTCTAACTAGTGCGCCCATGTTCGGAAAGGCCCTACTACCAAATAATGACACTTCTATAACAACGTGAAGGTTTTGTGTCGGTTAAGAAGTGGGGTCGCACCTAGGGTTTATGAAAGTGGTCAACAGTTCAAATGCATAATGCATGTGAAAATGACATCTAACCTATATGCTAGGTGTGAAATGTACCTACCGTAGGTGTGAAACGATAAAAAACAACTCTCGCCAAAGAAATCTGGTCAAAAAATGCTACTCCAAGACATTATATTAGTCCAAAACCGCATATAATGGTGAAAACTATAGACAAGTGGGTTTCAAAAATTATAAATAGTAATAAAAATTTACAATTTACAATTCATTTTTACTATTTACCCATTTGGAGTTTTGTGGTTAGTTTTCACCTCGAAGTTCAACTGCTGATTCTGGGAGATACATGCATCCGATCATCGAACTGTCAGGAGCAGGTTGGTAGTCTCATCCATATATTTCATTTTAATGCTTTTATTTTGATTTTCAGTGGTTGGATTTTTTATGTGTCCAAGCCTTAAATGGTCACGGCGCTACTCGCAGGCTATTACTATGCGAGTTGTGGGTAGGGCAAGGTACTCGTAGTCAACGCATGCGCTGACCAAGGGTACCCGCTTCTGTGATCAAAATTGCCCGCGGGTATGGCCGTGAAGTTAGTTTTTTAAATGAAATTGACTAAACTCTTTGGTTTCTCTTCCTCCAGGATGGTTCTAGAGTGGAGAGAGAGGGAACATGACCTTGTGGATGAGGCCGTCTGCAATGATTTTCCTGCACATCAAGCGTTACAAGCATGTGGGCTATAGAAATTTTGGAACATAGGGGGTTTGAGGGCCCAAAACCTATTGCTTCACCGTTTGATAGATTACTGGGATGTAGATGCACATAACTTCAACATAGATGGGAAAATACTCTCTTTGGAAGTGGATGATATCTACTTCATTACTGGTTTGTCCCGTCGAGGTGAAGTGGCAAGCCTTCGATCTCATTCTGTGGGTGGTGGGATCACCATTCTCGACTATATAGAGCGGTATTGTGCTGCAAATATTCGAGCAGTGGGGAGTTAGGTGCCGATTAGATCCATAGTCAATCTGAGCATGAAGGTTATAGTGTCTACCTTAGTGTAGATTTCTGGTTCAAAAGCTCTTCACCAAGCATCCAGGCTAGTTATGTTCTATGCGTCATAGTGTATGCAGCCCATGATATTTGATTGGTGCACAATGCTACTGGGGTACATGAAGACCCAGTTGACAGAGTGCAAGCAAGGGGAGGCAAAAAAATTTGGATACAGAAGTATCTTATGTAATTTCTTCTTTGAGCGAGTTCTGGGGCTCAGTCCGAGGGTTGAAGTCCCTCCTCATAGTCTCTGTGACCTAGCATTGACCTAGTGGGCAGAGGTATTGATGCGATAGGGTGGTGGCCGTCAGGAATCACCATACACAGAAGATTTCTTTCACTGGTGGGACCGACAGGTCATAGCTATAGATGACTACCCCTATGCAGGGATAGACTTCCGTCAAGATCGGGACATGTCGCTTCCACTAGGAGCAACGTTTGGAGACATTGGCGAGTTAATTTTTTAGGTTTTTTGTGTATGAAATTTTTATGGATTTTTTATTATAAATGTAAATGCAAAAATATTTTTGGGGGTAGTATCACATATTAATGTTTTACTATTTGTGCATAGACAAGGGTCTAGTGAGACCACAGGGCTTCCCAAGACATCGTTGACGGGGCAGGGGTGATGAGGTAGTGGGTGCTGCAATAGAGCATACACTACAGACTCTATAGGTCAACCTATCACGGATGACCAATAGGGTACCACAGATAGAGGTAGCGTGGCTACCAGAGGATATGCAGTGCCATGTGGTGGGGGTACCAACTAGCTGGGTGCGACTACTGTAGCGTCTAGCGAATGCAGTACAATATTACTATCAGACACATTCTGCCGAGGCGGCGGCTAGGGCTCCTCATAGGGCTTAGACATTTCAGAGTCCCATTTTTGTATCGATATGTATATTTTTTAGGGTTACGGGCTCCAGTTTTGTATTATGACACTACCATTTTTTGGACATATTATTTATGAAAAACTATGGTTCTCCGGTTCTACTATATGTGTGTATGTACAAATGTGTGAATGTATCTTTTATTTGTGTGCTTCATTATGAATGTGACAAATTCCAATTTAGGACATAATTAGCATATGCATCAGATATATGATTAAAACTTCTCAGAACATGAATGTATGTAATAGAAACAAAATGTCATTCCAAGAGTCTTACCCTTAAGAATTTCCGTAGTAACGTAGGATCCCTCACACGGTACTGACCATTCAACTGAGACACAACTAATTGTGAATCCAGGCGGAATTCTAAAGACTGGATACCATGTGAAATAACATCCCGAAGTAGCTTAATCATGACACTATACTCAGCCACATTTTTAGACGTAGGACCAAGACAAGCACCTCCTGAAGACACAACTAGGTGGTCAAGTGAATAAATAACCTAGGCAGTAGAAGCAAGTTGTTTCGTATGATGGCTAGCACCATCCGCGAATCCTAAGAATGTAGGAAATTTCGTTGACATCTGTCAATTAAACAGAAGCGAATCAGTAGATTCAAAGACCAAAATAAATCTAAACTATGTACAGAAGCAACTATACAATAGTATACAAAAGTACTAGCTCGAACTAGAAGTTCAAGCGTAATATCGCTTGAGGTAAGGACCGTGCCACATGGGGTTAAAATTGCCTGCCCCCAGGGGTTCTTTAGCTTGGTCATATAAGAGGACCAAGTCACCTTTAGCATACTTCCGGGGATGGATAGACCTATCGTACTGAACCTTGACACGACGTTTATTGGCATCTATAGCCACACTAACATCTCGATGTTGCTCGTCAAGCTGCTCAAGGTGGATTAAACGTTGCTCAATACCCGATGTATCAAAGAGGAGCTCTATGGCTAGTTTAAGTGAAGGGATTTTGCATTCAATCGGTAAAATCGACTCCACACCGTGTA
This sequence comes from Larix kaempferi, assembly GCA_027924585.1. Classification (NCBI taxonomy): domain Eukaryota; kingdom Viridiplantae; phylum Streptophyta; class Pinopsida; order Pinales; family Pinaceae; genus Larix; species Larix kaempferi. The sequence continues at coordinate 44,669,463 of BSBM01000510.1, forward strand.
ACAGATGAAACGACGAGAACCCGGTGGCAGTCTTGACTGTGGTTCGATACACCCATAAAGCAGGATATAACATAATATGCTAGTTGTTCTTGCTTTGTTGGATGGTATGTTGGAGAATGGTATTTAAAGCCTTATTGACTGCTTCAACTTGACCATTCGCTTGGGGGTAGTAAGAATATGAGTGTTCATGACGAAACCCAAGCTTGAATGACAAATCCTCCATCATTTTTTTATGAAAGTGACTGCCATGGTCAGTGACAATCTCTTTCGGAATACCAAACCGAGTAATGATCTGATTAAACATGAAATGGTTTGTTGTAGCACCATCGAATTTTACGGTAGGCATGGCCTCAACCCCTTTGGAAAAGTAGTCCATAGCCACTATGATATGGTGATGCCCCCCAGCCGAAGCTGCTTTGCAATCCATGAAATCCACCCCCCATTTGGTGAAGGGACCGACAGTGACGACCGAATGAAGGGCCGCTGGATGCAAGTGTAGATTCCAAGAAAACACCAGGAAAGGGTGACATATCTAGTTCACAGCATTTATACAATCTTTCGAGTTCGAAGGCCAAAAGTAACCAGCTCGCATAATGCATTGGGCTGTAGAAAGCTCGGATAAGTGACCCCCACACGCCCCAGCATGGAAATCATTAAGCACACGCTCCGCTTCTTCATGGGTCAAGCAACGACGGATAATATAATCCTTTCCTCGACGATACAAAGTATTGCCAATGATAGTATAATATTTAGCATGATGTTTCACACGCCGTCACTCATCCCATGAATAATGCGAAGGAAACTTCAAAGTTTGGATATATACAATGACATCCCCATACCAAGGGTCCTCTGACGAGATAAGAAACAAGTGTTCATCCACAAAGGAATATTAATGGATGAGATCCTCATCAAGTCTTGGATGGTATGACATAAGCTCAGCAAACACCAATGATTTCACTTACTTCGCCGAAGCAAAATCGAGATCAAACTCCTGAAGGATCACAATCCATTTATTATAATCCCCCCCTATGATACATCATGATAGCATGAACTGAAATTTATTGATATGCGCTACAACCGTGGTATTTCTAAGCATGATATAGTGTCGTAACCATTGGACTACATGAACAGTGTCAAGCGCCAACTTTTCTACGTGAGTATATATCAGTTCAACGTCTACTAGGTTTCGACTAAGGTAATAGATCACATGCTTGACGAGCACGTCATCAACTTGAACTAAGACCTTTCCAATCGTCTCTTGAGACGCAAACACATAAAGTATAAAATCTCGTGTGAAGTCGACTGGACTAAGCACAGGGGCTGATACCAAAGCTTTCTTAAGGGCATCGAAAGACTGCTAGGCTCGCTCATCCCAGATAAACGGTGTGTCCTTCTTCAACAAGCACGCGAAACCTTTGGTAAGACTAGCATAATTGACTACAAAGCGACGTAGAAAAGTAGCTCTCCCCTGGAGGCTCTAAAGTTGAAACAAGTTGCGTGGAGGAGGCAACTGAAGTATTGCCTCAACTTTAAGAGGATTGACACTAATACCCTCTTTTGAAACTATGAATCCTAGAAGGTGACCTCTCCTCACAGCAAAGATGCATTTATTGGAATTCAATCGAATCTTGTAGCGTATACATCATTCGAGAATCATACAGAGGTGCTTGGGGTGGGCCATTTTCTTGCGAGAATGGCCAGAAAGATCATTCAAGAAAACCTCTATAATCTTTTTAAGGTCATGAAAGGCATCGGTCATGGCACACTGAAACGTAGTGCTGACGTTTCTAAGGCCGAAGGGCATTTTTTCGGTACACAAATGTACCCCAAGGACAAATGAAAGTAGTCTTATGTTGGTCCTCGAGTTTGATTTGAATCTGGTTATACCCCAAAAAACCATCCATGAACGAAAAAATCTCACTTCCCGCACAAGCATCCAAGATCTGATCAATGAATGGAGTGGGGAAATTGTCTTTCGAACATGCACGATTCAAGTCTCTAAAATCAGTACATACACGGATCGTTCCCTACTTCTTATCCATAGGAACGGGGTTTGACACCCATTCGGTAAGGGGAATAGGGTAGATGAAACCAGCCTTGAGCATTTTCTCCACCTCTGCCTTGATAGCGGCTTCCTTCCTAGGGTTAACAGCACGAAGACATTGACGAACCAGTTTAGCATGTGGATACATTCTAATCTCATGTTCGACAATATTGGGGTCTCTTCTTGGCATCTCCTCATATGACCAGGTGAAAGCTTCCCGAAGTTCAATAAAAAATTTGGTGTAAATGGCAACTTCCTCAAAAGAGCAATCATCACCGATGTAAACATTCTCAATCTTTATGGGAGTGCGAGAGATGTTGATCGCTATAGTCGGAGAAATATTAGCCATGTTTCCCTGTGCGAAAATCTCATGTGAGCCCAAAAGAGCCACAGGGTGACCAACCATCTCGGCAAGAGTCATCCTAAACTCTTCTTGCTCGGCGGGATCGAGGTTGGGAAGGAAATAAGAGAGATGATGCATATCCTCCCAAGGTCTCTCACTACCACACATGGCTGCAATAATAGCTTCATCTGAGGGTAAAGTACCATCAAGGAAATCATTTGAACAAGATGAGTTGGCTGCCCAAACTAGTAGTGTAATGGGATCTTCCTCCCCTGTCCGTGAAGAAGAGAGATCCGACTCTGCAGTGGTTTGTTGAATATCCTGATAAGCAAGCTCAGTAGCAGACAATGGCATAGACATCTCGACATGCGCAATGTCTCCAAACGTAGAAATCATGGACAGTAAAGTCCATGGATCATCAAAATATGAAGTTTGGAACAGTACATTATGCAATGGAGGAGACGCATCGCCGGAAATGGTTCCAATAAAATTAATGGCTGAAGGGAAATCATAAGATCCCATCAATGAGGGGTACAATCCGACACCCATGTTCCTAGTTGCCAGTTGAGAATCTGTAACTTGGGGGACCACTGATCCCGTGGATGCTGTGGGAGAAGGATTAATGCAATCCAGCTGATCGATTGTCACAATCTTTCCTTCGTGTGGAAAGCAAATAATTCTGAACACAGTAGACACGACGACTTTCATAGCGTACATCCAATTCCGACCTAGTAAAAGGTTGTAGTCAATGGGCGCATCAACCACCTCAACTTCAATAGGAACAGGTTTACCTCCCAAGCAGACAACAAGGGAAGGGATAATCCCATGCAACTTAAATGACCGACCATCAAATTCAGTGAGCATGGTCCTAGATGTGATTAGGAGAGGAGATCCAAGAGCTTTCCAACAAGCTAAAGACATCACTAACGCGGAAGCACCTTCGTCAACCACCATTCTCTTGGCAAAATTCTGAAGGCACTCCACATGGATTTGAAAAGCCACGTGGTAAGGTAAGCGAGGTTGAACATCAGTAGTGTCAAACTTGATAACATTGGGACTCCCCCCATCCTGAACTCCTAACGCACTCAAACGGGCATTCCTTTGAGAAGGACATGCCTATAAAACTTCAAGAGACGACATGGCACACCGAGTTTGGCCCAAATCTTCTACAATGGAGTAGTTTTGGGTAGCTCGAGCATTAGGATTATGCATAGAGTGATTGAGAACACCTTTCGGTGTCTGTGGCATAATAGAAGGCTTCTCAATATGCAAGGAATTATCAGGAGGAGGGGGAGGCTCAATTTCCATATTAGGTTGTGGTGCACCATAATCGCATTGACGAGTAGCAACACTAACCTCTGATTGGACCATATTCACGCATCCATATCCACTAGTATTGGAAGAAAACGTTGCAGTCTCATTAGGTCCATGTAATGACCCTTGTTAGGAATTTTATTAAAATTGCAATTTTCCACTTTTTTCCCCTAGTTCGACCTTTGACTAGTTTTGATCTCTAGGTCCCAAATTTGCCACAAATGATCCCAAATCTTCTGAGAAGGTATATGAATGATATTAGAACATAAATATGTGTTTCAGGGATGCCTTTGGACCTTTAAAATACTTCTGCAAATCCTCTTTCAATTCTGATCAATGTAGGTAACTTTACTAGTGATTTTCCTTTGACTAGTATTGGCCTCTATGTCTCAAATTGACTCCAAATGCCTTCAAATCTTCAAGGAAGGTGTATGAATGATATTAGAACTTGAATATGATGTTTGTGGATAAAATATGTCCACCAAAAGACCTCTTCAAACTCTCTTAATATTCTGGACCGATTATGCAATTTTACTAGTGATTTGGGGTTCAAATCCCCCTGGGGTAAGTACTGAAAATGGCTTCCCAAATGCCTCCAAACCCACTCAAATTTATGAACAGAGGTATGTAATGTGTTAATTATTTTATTAAAGTCTCATATTCACCATTAATGGATTATTACAACTGTTCTCACCCTCTCCCATTCAACTGCAAAAATCCCCAATTCGACCCTTGGGGAAATGGCACTATTTCACCTCCCAATACAACTAAACTGAGTAAAAATGCTTCAAATGCTCAAGTACAGTACATGAAACTTGTAGAATACATCCATGGCAGTATATTTATCACAAATATATCAGATAATCATCCATTCATTCGAAATCATCATCAATACATTGGTTCACAACAAGGTAGTGGGGAAATGGCATTGTTCTTCCATTAAAAATGAGATTTATACATTTCTACTTGGAATTTCGACCTGAAACTTTTTGGAGATGAAGAACAGAGTATTTAATTCATATTACAAAAGAAATGGGGCATTAAAAGCTTCCCCAAAGAGTACAATAGCTCACAAAAAACGCCCTCCCTCAAGGATCAAGAATATGCCATCAAAACTGGAAATGGTTGAAGGAGTGAGCTGCAATAGAAGAAACCATGAGCTTACCTGTAGCTTACACCTGCAAATAAAGACTCCATTAAAGCACCAAATGAAAGTTCTGAATGGCCTTTCCAATTACCAACTTGGATGGGAATCTTTCACCCTCGAAATTGGCTAAGGCAAGAAACTAGTCATCCACTAGCTCTCCCTCTTCACAAATGCAATTGCAAATTCTACAAATGATCAAAAGCTGGTTTCATTCTTTGTTATTGACATTTATAAACTTCTAATGTCCTCCATGGGTCGAATTCCTTCCAAGAGACTCATGCCAACTCAAGTTGGGAAGAGATTCCAAAGAACGCCACTTGTACAACAATTCCTAGTCTCCCACTTCCACCAAATCACATGTGGAAGCATATTAGCTGCCCTAACACCCTTGAGCGCCCTCTTGGAGTCTATTTTTAGCCCTGACATGTCATATATGTCATATGTCAGCCTTCAGGTCTGATTTTTGTCATAGGTGTCATAGCATCTTCATCATTGTTGTCATAGAGCTAGGGAATCTAGCCCAAGTGTCTCACTAGCTCCAAATTGCCTCTTCCTCTTCCATGGGAGTTACTCTTCCTCTATATTTCGACCTTGGATGAGTCATGCAATGAATAATACCTTTTGGACTCCCCCAAGTATGTTACCATTCACCTTGAATTCGAATTGGTGAGAGAATGATGCCAAATGTAGTGGGGAAATCTAGCCATATGTGGGTCCCACTTCCTCCATGTGTCTTCATGATGAAATGCCACTTTGATTTTCACTTGTATATATTTATTTATATACTTTATTAAATATTTATGCCATTCTAATGTTCAAACATCATTTATTATCCCCATTATTCCAAATCCCAAAGCTTCCACCCCAAACCTAGGAAACTAGTAATTTTCCTCCTTGGCAATTATTTGACCTTTAGCATCAATTTGACAAACTCTAATGAATAGAGCCAATGTGATTAGGCCATTGTGACCCAATACCAAATTTGGGACATGAAAGTCCATAACCAGTAGTGGGAGCATGCAAAGCCATGTTTTGATGATGAGGAAGGGGATCCTTGAACACAAATGGGCTCTGTGCAAGATTCTTCGATGCTTCTTCAATTCGAGGACACAAGTGAGTAAGATGGTCTTCCCCACAAAGCTTTCAAGGGAATTTCACCTTACACCTAGGTTTACGGTCCTCGCCAGCATTTCCGCCTTCCCTAGGAGGGTTGGAATTCTCCTTACGAGGGGTATTATGATTACTATTATTGTTCCCATTATTTCCACCCTTACGGTTGTTTCTCCCCTTCTTCTTATCACCAGGCTACTGGTTACCCGATGGGTTCATCGATTGCACAGTGTGTACATCAGACAACGGGGTAGAAGTGGACAAGGTGTGAAATTGTTCGGGAGTAGACTAGTTAAGCGAAAATTTTTGCATTTCATTAGCCACCAAATCTACCGGACGAGTACTTGCGGATCCCATAATTCCATCGACATGTGGTCTAGGAACTAACTTGGGCTCATGTCGTGTTCGCAGTGCGTCAGGAATAATGTCATACAAAATGCCAGACTGAGAGTATAGTAAATCTAACTGCTGGACTTTTAAGCTGGCTTGTTCCTCAGTCATAATACCAGACATCGAAACATCCTTAGCAATATATGGAAGTAATGAATTGAGGAACCATTCCAACATAAAATCTGGAGGAATGTTGGCTTTCATTAATCACTTCTGTCGACGCCACTCTTGAACGTGGTCAGAAATATGCATGGCCTTATTTTGACAGAAGGTAGACAAAATTTCAGTACCAGTATTGTAGCGAACCGACAACTGGAAATGATCCAAGAAAACCAAAGCGATCTCATTGAAAACCCTATAAGTGCCCATAGGCAACTCAACATACCACTTTGCAGCTGCCCCGGTGAGGGTGTGTTGAAATAGTCGTAATCGAACTGAATCATGATTCAACGAGTTGGAGGAGCCTCAAAGGTGAAAGGTAGTGACATGTTCACCTGGATCATCACCACTCTTCCCCTCAAACTTAGGAATGTCCGAAGGGAGCTTGGTAGGGACCGAAGGCCAATTAGGATTGTGACACATCGAATCATTCATGAGCTTCAAAATATCTGGACGATTCAAACGTGCAAGGAACGGGAGCTACAGCTAGAAAGCTTGATTATAAGATCCCATAAAAGGTTGGTTGTATGGAACCAAATTATAAGATGGACCATAAGCTTGACCATGTCCAGGAAGATGCTGATTATACGGGCCTGACTAACCATAAGCTTGGCCATGGCCATAAGGTTGATAACCTCCTCCACCCTGACCCGTGTGAGGGTAAGCAGGTATATATGTATTTTGAGCACCATATTGAGGTGGGTTATACTAATGGCCAGCACCGACTGTATTGTAGTAAGGGTTGCCACCATAATTATGGGGCATATACGTACTATTCATAATAGGAACCGTGTTGTGATGACCCTAATGGTAAGGTATTTTCCCATCCCCAGCATAAGAATTAGGATTAGCGTGAGTAGTCATGTGGTGACCATAAGCATGAGATGTATTCCCAACCCCAACATTGGTGTTACTAGTAGCAAGAATGGTGGCATTGTGACCATGAGTATGGGGTATATTCCCACCTCCTACATTAGCATTACTAGTAGCGGTAGCAGACGTAAAAGTATGTGGTATATGTCCACCCTCATGGTTGGAAGGAGCGTTAACATTCATGAAAGTGGTCCTCGGTTGACGGGTAGAGGCATGTGTATTATGTTGTGGATGGCAAGTCACGTTGCGAACAGTGTTCCTATTAGGTTGGGTATCCCTAGGAGGCGGTCGTCTTTCAACATTTGCATTGTTAGGAGGAACATGACCGGTCCCCATACTATGTGTGTGAGTGGAAAAAGTGGTTTCCCTGGCGAGGGTATTTCCCCCAATGGGTGCAGTGTGGATAACACCATTACTAGTGCCGGCATGATTACCAAAAGTAGTGGAAGGATCAACTGCGGTGTAACCAGGCATACCAAAAGAGAACACAGTAGGGTTGATTGTAGGGCCTGTGTCATCATGTAACTCTAGCATCCCATATAAGTAATTATATGGAAACGAAGGATCGAATGGGTCATCCTCGGGTGGATCTGGACCAAACAAACTAGGTTGAGTCTCGGGTGGATCCAGACCAAACAAACTAGGTTTGGTCTTAAGTGGATCACCCCCCCACGCCTCTCAATGGGTAGGGGTGTCTGAAGTGTGTTTGACTCTACCCGATGGAATAGTATGGATTTCTCCCATGCCAGAATGTGCAGTCATGGCGTCTATAACGTATGTCTCATAAGAATCCGAAGACTCAGAGGGAGCTCGTCGGCATCCGTTCTTGACATGGTGTGAAAGCTTAGTAACTGGTAAACCAACCAATCGACGAGATCGATGGAGAGCAGGATTCCGCGCCATGATATCTCCAGAGAGACTATAAAATCAAAACATCCCCTAATGGCCAAACTATCGATCAAAAAGAGAAAATCAAGAGCACACACCTAGAGAAATTACAGCCAAGAGCAGACCTAATTCACCGTGTTCGGCGAATTTTCGCCATGAAGTTCGAAAATCAGCGTTTTTTTTTAGCTGGGCAATTTTAATCGTTTAAGTTCGGCGATTGCAAACGCGAACATGATTTTCTTTGTTCAGCGAGCTCAAAGGGAATAAATTCTCTAGAAAATCGACGAATTTCTTTTAAAAACGCCCAAAAATTCATTTGAAATCATTTTTGGCGGGTGGATGAAAACCCTAGCCGTCGCGCAATATCCCTCCTCTGTGACCTGTGCATTGTTCATTCCATGATATTTAGTGTGAAACGTAGCTCGTGAACAGTTGAACGATATTTGTGGAGGCTGCATCATCACCCGACGCCCGTCATCATAACTACCTGATGCCCGTGAATCGCAATTGCGGAAGAGTCCCGACGCCCATGACTGCAGTTGCGACCGAGTCCCGACGCCCGTGAATCGCAGTTGCAAACTTGCAGCAGAGTATCCTGTCACTCAAGGGCACGGTGCGACTGCAGACTTCACTTCAAAGTTTAGTGACAAGTCTTCCAACTGTGTTGAGGCCCAAGCAGTGAGTGCAGAGTGCAGAGTTGTAGAGTCGCAGACTTGACTATAATTATTTCATGATTCTATGACCATCATGTTCATTGTCGATGTGTTTAATGTTCATAGTTTAATGAACATAAGGAATTTTATTTTAAATTTGCATATATTTTTTAATTTTCATATTTTTTAGTCATTCGAACTTAATGCCGAATTTTATGCCGAATTTTATCGCCAAAATTTCAAGTGTCGATTTTTTGCCGAATTTCAAGGTCGTCGAATTCGAACACGAACTCGAACCAGGTGACTTAGGAGAAGACAAACAGAGTGGCTAAATGAACTCCCGACACTAGAGCCGGTATGTCTCGCCTAGGAGAGGCTTGAAACTCCCAAACTGTAGCTGGAGGTAATAGAATCAGTTATAGAGGTTCCCAGGCTTCACTGCATGCAAAGGGCTGTAACCCTCGACAACAAAAAACTGTGATGTCCAACCCCTATCTGACTCAGGACACAAACAGTATAACCACTGCAAGTACCCTATGCAATACCTAGGTAAGGAAACTATGGTCATCGCAGTATAACCAATGCTCAGGGGGACAGTCGCAGGTGGGATCCGTCGTATGGGCAGGGTAGCTAAGCCCGAAACTCAAGAGGGTCAAATCCCCCAAGAGTCCCCAGATACGAACAAACCCTAGAAATATCTCCCACATTCATCCGGTATTGGAGGGCTATCTTCGCAACCAACCTCCCGTGACCTCGTGCTTAGGTCTGAGTAGAGCTTCCTGAGAACACCGATGTATACCATGGATTTCACCACTCCCTCGTCAGACACATAATGTTTCGTCTAGTAGTATTGGATTGTTTACTCATAGTGATCTATTCCAACACTCTAAACCTATGCTAGTTAGTGTACCCTATAAATAAAATCGTTCTAATCAATTTTAAGATTAAGCATTAATTTTAATGGTTGTGGTTACTCAAAGGATATGGTCGTGAAACTAGTGATTTTTATGACTCAATAGTATGCAAAATCGTCAAACTCTAGACTCATCTATCCAATACAAACAATGCCACTAGAATGAGAGTCAATCCAACGGTTTCGAAATAAAAATGCAACTCTTTTATATTTTCCAATGCACAAGCAAAACCTAAATGAAAGCAACAAGCACTCAATGCAAAATGCAGTACATAAAAGTAATTTTTTTTTTTTGTATTTTCACTTATAAGCAAAAGGAAAATGCAAGACTATTTTTTTTTGTATTTTTCAATATAATGAAATGAAAAATGCAAGCAAAATCTCACCATTCAATTACAGAAATGCAAGGGAGATCACTCGGACAACCTAGCAGATCCCAAACAGTAAGACTCGGCCAAGGTAATGAGCTAAAAAGTAAAAAATGGGTAGAAACCAACAAGTCTCACAACCAAGAGAAAGGAGGAGTTATGGTCATGAACAAGGCTTGGAACAGTCAGGAACAAGGCCAAAGAAGACTTAGGAATAGTCAAAGCCAACCCAACAACAACCAAAGGCCATAAACCAATCACCCCCGGAGTTGTACGCTACTGTCGAAGGAATACTTGCGGGTACCTGCAAGCTATAGTGCAGATAGAAGCAGGTGGACACGGGCAGAACTAGGCTCACCCATGTACAGGGAAAAGAAAATGAGCAGAAAAAGAGTCCAATGGCTCAAAAAAAGTATGTTTTCTAGAGAGTATCCTAACGTCCAATCAATGACACAGAGACTCGACACACATGAACTCTAAACAAGGACTAAAGCCTAAAAATCCCCCAAAATGGATGTTGTCCCCAATGGAGTCACCATTTCTGTGTTGGAGAAAACTTCCTATGGCTTGGGGTAGACCACAACAGATAGTTGACTACCAGAAATTAACTCAATTCTCAAAGCTATGCTATATAAATGACAATGCTAAGATAATGAAGAATATAACCAACCTCGATCCAAATGTTTGATGTCGATCCCCGTTGGAGCTTTCAACTCATGCACTTGAACCTACAAATTAGTCTTGACAACCAATATACAACAAGCGCATATAATATATAAATGACATTAACATCATCATTAGCAATGGTCCATGATATCATAAGTAAATGCAACCCAATGTAATATAACAACATTCACAACATTAATGGATGAGAATATGAGTATTTCTATTAATAAATAACATGAAGTACAATGTGATACAACCTCTTGTCGGAAACCAATCTGAACCAAGATCTAGGTCTCTCCACTTGTGCCTCCACCACTTCAATCCTCCATGGAATGGAAAACTCAAACTCTGATAGGAGTTTGGAAGGTGAACATAAAGGGTTCACGACTACAAGGATCAATGAGTGTAGACTCACGATAGGGAAAAAATTCACTAGAGTTAACTTGCTCTCTCTTTCTCCTCCCTTCCATATGCCATATGTGCTCAATATATAGTCCTCCCAAAGGTAAGTGAAAGGACACATCGAGGAGTTTCTGGGCAAATTGAGGGCCAAAGGTCACCCTAAGACCACTTTTTGGGAGTAAAAAGTAATTAACTAGTGATTTTTACCATTTTACATGCTACCCATGGGCTATAGTGATGCAACTCGTGGGTATGCCCACTGAAGTGATACAGCTAGCATACAAGGGAAAAAATAGAAAAATAGTGTGTCTGAAGGATATAAAGTGGATCTGAGTCATTAAAATGGATCCTGCAGGCCAAAGAGTGTTGATGCTCACAAGGTGGAAAATTACATTGTAACAGAATCTCAAGGATATAAATCATTCCAATGATTTTCTATGCACTACAAATGCATTTTGTTTTTAGGACAATACAATAGAATATATACTTGTACAAAATACAGAAGTAGCCAGAATATAGAAGATTGTAACTACTCTATTTTTTCATTTTGAATGTAAAACTAAACTCTATTATTAGCATAGCTTATCATAGAAGATTCTGAATGCAATCACAAGTTGCTCGGTTTGGCCACAACCTCTTTTTTTATAGTACAAGTAATCGCTTCCATGAAAAAAAAAGTAATCAGTTTGTTCATTAAATACCGAATGGCGGAGTGATCAATTTGTATGAAAATAGAGTATCTATTTATGTAATGGTGAAACTTATTAACGTAAACAATAGTGAGGAACTCTTTCTCTGTTACCATGCAATAAATTCTGCAAGAGAGGGGTTTTTTCCAATGAAGTAAATAGAGTAGGGATTCCCTTATTCTTGTTGACCCAATATTGCTCCTATGGTTGTGTCTAAAGAATATGTGGAGATATGAAATGCTATGGACCAATTAGGTCCCCACAATATAGGAGCCTCAACGAGTCATTTCTTAACAGATTCAAAAATAGATTGAAGTCCAAATGAATTCCACATCCTTAGAAAGCAATGAAAATATGGGAGATGCACCTTTACTAAAGTTTCCAATAAAACAATTATAATAGCCAACATGTACCAAAACACTATGTACATATTTCTGTGTTTTTGGAATGGGAAGGTTTACAATTACCTCAATTTTTGTTGGATCCAGTTTGGTTCCTACAAAAGAAATAAATTACTTGGGAAAAATACCCTCATTCATTAACATATGACATTTCTCATTGCTAAGGGAAAGGTGAGTTTCCTTACAACGTTTAAGCACTTTCCCTAGATTTTCTATGGCCTCGCCAAAGGTGTTACCATAGGAGGTAAATTCATCCATATATATCTCAACACGATCATGGATTATATCCGAAAAGATACAAAGCAAAACTCGTTGGAAGGTGGCAAGTGATTTACAAATTCCAAAGAGAAAGACTTGATAGGAAAATATTCCCTAGGGGAATGTAAAGGTGGTATCATCCTAATCATTGAGATAAATTTGGATTTGGTTATATCCGTTGAATCCATCAAGAAAAGAGAAAAAATATTTCCCTACTAATGTGTCAATAACTTGGTTAATAAAGTAAAAATTAAATTCATCCTTTTGTGTATCCTTATTTAGTTCCCTATAGTCGATACGAATTCTCCATTTTCCATTTTTCTTTGGCATTATCACAAGAGGGGAAACCCATTGATTTTCCATTATGTTAAGTATTTTTTGTAAATTCTCTTTAAATATATCCCTTAAGGTTGGATTCATGTGGCATTGAGTCTATTGGATAGGACGAGGGTCATCCTTGATCTAAATATGGTGGGTGCACAAATTAGGTTGAATTCCCTTCATACTTTTGTATTCCCACACAAATGCATCCTTATTCTCTTGCAAAAGGTGAACCAACTTTTGTTTTTGTAGAGGATATAGGTGTGGGTTGATGTTCAAATTTTTCCATGGCTCAATTTCGACAAGAATGCTAGTGGGTTCCATATCATGGCAAGGAATCATGGATAAGGGATCCGAGGATGGATTTATCACAATATTTTCTTGAACAAAAGGATGCATCACATAATCCAAGAATTGAAAAACCAGTTGAGAGGATGAAGAAGGGTTTATGACAAATTCATTGATTATGTCATCCTTTGTTTTAGTTTTAAAACAAAGTGCTCTATTAAATTTTAGTGGTTGTTGGACATTCTCATTGTCACTGACTTCGTCTTCTACCCACATGGGGCTTTCAAAATCTATACTAGGTTTGGCAAGGGATATAGGGTAAGTTTCTTTATGGAATTGCTATGCAATATTGTCATACTCTCGGATCTGCAGCCAATGTATGCATCAATGTTAGCTAGCTATGGCCTACCCAAAATTATGGGGTGACCTCCCAAATTATATTTTTCCCGTAGAACTAGAAAGTATGTAGGGTATTCCCACAAATACACAAAAATGACTATATCTTATAAAATTCCCTCTATTCTAACTATAGATCGGTATTCTAGTTCCAGAACCATAGGGGCTTGTCTGATATTGAATAATCCAAGTGTCTCCATACTTTATTTGGACATTAAATTTATGGAAGCCCCAAGTCAATCAAAGTGTTTGGAATGAAAATGTTGTTGATTTGTACATCAACGATTGGGATACCAGAATCCATATATTTGGAAGTAAAACTTTTTCAAGCGTCAATTCCACCAATTGACTAATCACATGAATAATTGGAGGATCCTTGGGTTTCCTTCCAGGTTTCCTAATGCATAGTTATATTATTGTGAACTACCATTTATTGGGTCATCCTTAATTGCTTGAATTAGTGGAATTTTGATGAATACATTCTGCAATTCACCCAATAAATCAAACTTAGGATGAGTGAGGGGTTTTGCTAGGTTCAACCTCTCCAGGTGTGGAGAGACCTGGGAAGCCCCTATAGACTATGGTTGGTATGATTCTTAGGAGGAATGGGTGGTAGTGTCACAAGAGGATGATATTCATATTGTTCATTGGAATGATTTGTCCCTAATCATTGGAATTCCTCTTCATCCTTCTCTACAATAGTTGGAGAGGTCCATTGATCAAGTATTCTCCCTGATCTAAGATGGATGTCATGACATTCCATAGGGGAGATAAAATAGTTAGGATAGTTTAGAAACTCAACAATGAAAATGTTCTAAGCTAAATTATTGTTGGAATTAGTATTGGGTTGTGCAGGCAACTAAGGCCTCAGAGGGAGGTTATCTGTAGGTAGCCGTAATTGCTACTCTAATGTCAAGGTTGTTGTGCTAGGAATTGTTGGTTTGCAAGAGAAGGTCCCCACCACCCTTGTGACCATTGGTAGTTTTGAATTGGTTTTGGTGGCCATTGTGGCCATGGTATAGGGGGATGCCAGGGTTTGGATGAGGAAGGGTATTGCATTTATTGAGGAATCCAGTAAGTATTAAATAATTGAGAGGGATCTTGGTTTGTACCTATTGGTCGAGGTTGCTAATATTTCTTTGGGAAATGAAACAAGCTTGTGATTATTCTACACTCATTCCTTGGTATACTTCTTTCAATCCTGAGAGAGATGGGAAGTTGTTGGTGGAGTGACCTTGCTCACAAATGCTACAAATTTTGATGTTGTTAAGTGAGCACTCCCTTAAGGGGTGCTTTTGTCCACATTTGGAGAAGAAGATAGATAATGATTTTTCAAACTATTATGACTTTTGTTTGACTTGCAATATGTCAAGTTGAGATGCCAAAGAACTCAAGATATTAGTTTTGAAATTATCCAACAAGTTACATATTTCATCATGAGTGAGTCCTCCCATTGTTGATTTTGTAACCTTGGCAGTGTTGTCTCTAGAGATTCTCCTCGCCTTGGTTGTACCCCATGAGTATCTTCTACAGATATCATATATATCATTAGAGTTGACCTTAGAGATGTTTCCTTTCCCATCAGATTTAGAATGTCCACTCATTCTTCATTCAATCCTATGAACAAAATTGTTCTTAAGGTTTCATTGTCCAAATTTTTATGCTTGGATCATTTTAGGTTGTTCTGAAACTGCTCTATATATTTTTCTAAGATTTCCTCCTCTCTTTGGGTCATTTTGAAAATTTCCTCCCATAGATATTTGGTTGTACAATAATCTTGAGACTTATCAAGGAATTTCTACTTCATCACATCCCATCTATTGAAATACTTTCCACTTAGTCCCATAAACCATCGAAGTGATGCATTTTCCAACGTAGTAGGGGAAAAATTCATCTTTTGCGCATCAAATATATAATCATACCTTTGGGACAAAATTTCAACTAGAAGAGGAAAGTGTCAAGATCCTCGCTTCGCAACCCATGGAAATTAAGTAGGGCTAAGAGAGGAATATCCTTCATTGGTGATTCTTTTAAATAAAATCAACTACCAATTCATTAACTTGTCAAACCAAGGTTCAAATTTTCTATCAATTTATTATGCAATGTCTATGCAATTTGCAAATTCTTATCAAGCACTGATTTATCTAGCATGCAATGTAGTAAAGTGGAGAACTCAATACAATCTCAAAAACAAAATAGATTAACCGAGAAAAAATCAATAATTACCATTCCCATGGAAGGCTTAGCATAGAGATTCTTTTAGTCAATATGCAATCTTAAAAATCATAATCAAATAGAAAAACCAATTCACTCTTTTTCTCAATCAATAAAAGTTACCAATCATCTATAAATATCAATCTCATAAAATAATTAACAGAAACCAACAACTATCTACAGCAGTGAGATAATTACCAACTATCAAATGAACTACACTAAAGAATTTCTACCAAGTAATAGTGCAATACCTATTCTCGGGAATGGGCCTTCCTCCTTTGAACAAAGTACTGTAAATGATTACATTATCCTAAAAACCAATACATAAGCATATATATATGAGATAATTTCTAAAATATAGAAGTGGATTTGATTAATTAATTCACATCATAACCACAATGTTCTTCCCCAAATTTCCCTAGTCAATGACAATAAAACATTTTTTATACAAGAACAAAGAATTCATATGGTTCAAAAATAGTATGAAACTAGGCCTGGGAATCCATGATCCGGGTCGTTTTAACTACTAGACTAAAATTACAAAAATGAATCAAAGTGTACTGATCCTTCTTCTTTACATCCAAGTGCAACTCGCTAAGCGAATCTCGCACAACACTTCTTATAACCAGTTAGTTATTCCTCCATGTTTCAGATTTTGACTTAGTGAATTTGATCTCACTTGTATCTAGATGGATCAGATTTGTAACATATAATTGTTATAAATCTTCTAACATATCATATGGAAGACATTATGCACCAACTACCTAGTTCCGCGTCTTCTTCAACAATTACTCATTTCTGCAGCTCCCACAACAAATCCTCATTCCACAACAAACCCCTATTGAAATCTGTAATCATCCTCAAATGTAATCATAGGACATATAATTCTTCCAAATAACCATAAAAATGTTCAATAAAATATGAGAAATGCAATTAAGAGTACCTATTGTCAAAATTAATCCCAAATCGACAAGAAGGTCTTATTCTTCAGATAAATCATGGAAACAATAAGGCAAAGATTGGCAAAGGAATGGAAAAATTATGACATTTCCAAGGCTCAATAGCTAAGATGCTATAATATCCCACAAAACCCCAAAGAAGAATGCACTATGATAACAATATGAACTATAAATTGTTGTGGATATTTCACTATATAATTCATCATAACATATCTTAGAAGTCACTGCGAAATTTTTATCCTCTATTATATGTAGTGTTAACTTATAATAAAAATGTAATATCATAAGCAGAGTGCTCACAATTATCAACACATTGAAGACAAGATGTACCATAGGACACTCAATATGGGAAAAAACTAAAGATGTTGAGGACTATGCTTTTCTCTTTTGGTCTAATATATAAATGAAAGATACAAAAAAAAGATCGACTCACTATGGAGAACTACAATAGACATTGTGACCTTAATGGATGCTTCAAGGTCCTCTACTTCCTCCATTCTACTTAAAGAATCCTACTCCTTTGCTATGCTCATATGGAACATTGAATCAATATAATAGGAATGTAATCACTTAATTTGCTTGCAAATCAATACTTAACATGTGTCAACATTTGTATAAGGTTAGGGTTAGGGTTTTTGTATGCATCAACTCCTTATTAGGGTTATGTTTTTGGACCTTATAAAATATTCTTGAATGTCCACATGTGACTAGCTCCACATGTGTAAGAAATAGGAACTAACACAACATCCACTTGGTAATACAATGGTCAAAGTATAAGTCAACTCGCATGAGACATAACTTCCTCATCTCAATTAAATTGCTCTCAATGAGTAGAAAATTGTTAGAGAGCTAGTAATTGTATTCACAAATTTTGGCCCAAAATGACTGTTTAATACCTGAAGCAGACTCCAAAATTTTTAAGATCACAAATTGCTAAAAATAGGATTTATCCCTAAAATGAGCAGTGCAAGTCCATGACTCCAATTTTCCGCTCTAGAGTGTACCATAATAAACGACAAATTATATAGTGGTCCATTTTGGATCAAATAAGAAGTCAAAATATTACAAACATTTTATGAGTAGTAACTTTGTCCATCAAAACTATTTTTCCAACATTATGAGCATAAAAAAATGAAGTGTTAACATTATGACCAATGCTCATAACCTCCATGAATTTGACGATAAACACTATTTCCTTTTAACTTGCACTACCCTATGGTGATACAAGACACAATTTTACTGAGTTTCGTAACATAATTTCTCTTTAGCCTTCCCATCTTACCCAAATTATAATTATCTTAGGCACTTTTATTTCCAATATGTTTAGGGATAAAAATAACATTATTTCTATGAATAATTAATTTATTTTATTTTATTTGTGTTATAAACCTTATAAAGAAAATAATCATAATTAGTTAATCTAAATTTGCTCATATTAACTACTACTAATATAATAATATAACATTTACCATAATATTTAAATTTATTAACATCCAATTAACAATTAACATAACTTAATATCTTTTACTTCACAATATTTAATGTGAGTGTACAATGGAGATTCATTTCATGGTAGTGGTATCTTGTTATGCTCAAATGCATCTTGATTAAGATTTAAATAAGCTAAGTTAGGCGGTGATTAAGAAAAGGGGTCTATTTATTAAATAGTATTTGTTGTATGTTTATATTAATTAGTTTAATGTTTAGCTTTTGCTTAAAAACCAACTATAAGTGGTTAAGAAAAGGGGTATGTTTATTAAAATGTATTTGTTTTATGTTTATATTAATTAGGTTTAATGTTTAGCTTTTGTCTAAGAATCAATTATCTCCACAAAACTAAGTAGCTGGCTACCCTATCAGTGTTCATTGGCCACTTTACTTGTGGTTGCGCTAGTTTAATTTATAACATTGCCAAAGCTGTAGGAGTGAGGATCCTCTTGAATCTAGACAGAAAAAAAACATTAACAACCTATAAATGGAAAATGAAATCAATGACAAACAATCATGCAGAGAACTACACATTGTTTATGGGCCTGGAACTAATTGAAGGTCATGATCCTCAAGACTCTCTTCTTGTTATATCTCAAGCACGTCATATCTCAAGCAAGAAGAAGACAGTGCAAAAGAAAGGTAAGAAGGTCATTATCCTCGGAGACTCTCTTCTCGTCATATCTCAAGCAAGAAGAAGACAGTGCAAAAGGTATGCAAGTGGGCAGGCAAAGAAACAAATATTTTGCATGTTTAGCGTCACAACAACTCTAGGGTTGACATGCTTGCCAATGGATCCTTCAAACTTGAACTTGGATTCATCATAAAAAATGGGGGCCGTAAGTGGATCCCCTGGGAGTTCAATAAAATTTTATTTTGGAATCATGAAAGATCTACTTTGCATTTGTGACACTAATATTGGTTGCATAAGTGCTCCACGTATGGAGGGTAAGCTTCAATTAACTCCCCATTACATGGGAGAACCCTCCTAAAGTACTTTGCTTGTCATTTGGGAAGATTGGGTCTGTAGATATATGAAGTCCTCTGAGCCTCCGTGCCCTAGACTTAGCCTCCGTGCCCTAGACTTAGCATGGTGAAACTAGTGAGCGAAGTCTCCTCTGATTACTTGGTTTGGCTGTCGAGGTTCTGTCGGTCCTGTGTTGTTGCGGTTGCTCGTTCAGTTGTACAGTCTGTTTTCTTGAGTGGATTCATTGATAGGGTGTTTGTTATTTGGCTTTGCTCTCTTGTTAGGAGAGTTGAGGCTTTTCTTTGAGGCTCGGGCCCTGTGGGTGGAAAAGAAGCTTGGGAAATGGATATGTGGAGGTGAAGAATGAAGTAAGGAAGATTAAGGCTATGTTGCGCACCATAAATTCAAGGATTGAAGAATTAATAACAATGGTTGAGCAGGTTATTTTGCATGTTGCGCAATTGCATGTTTGCTTTGATGATATATAGGCTCAGGTTTGTATTCAGGGTGCTCAATTGGAACAACTAACAGTCTCCTCAAAGGATCATCAAGCAATGCTTGTCAGGGAACAATCAAGGATCACAATCAATATAGGCTCAAGGGCAATGAATGAAAGAGATTTTTGTGCACTAAGCAGCCCTTGCAATCATTGAGATCTCAAGCTCGTAGGGCCAAAGAAAAAGAAAAAAAAGAGATTTTTTTGCACTAAGCAGCCCTTGCAATCATTGAGATCTCAAGCTTGCAGGGGTCAAAAGAAAAAGAAAAAGAAAAAAAAAAAGACATACTGGAAACTGGCAACTGGCAACTGTCTGGTCTCTTTGTAAACAATTTATGGAAGTTTTTTGTGTTTTTTTACTAGGTCAATATGTTGAGCTTTATAGCAATCAGTTAGTTTTTCTTAAATATTGCAGTATGGGTAAGGTTCAAAGTCGTTAACAACCCTAGGAAGAAGCTCTATTTTGCAATGTCACATAAAATATATAAAGCTTCAATGTCACAAGAAATATATAAAATTCTCTATCCATTATAGTGCATCATGGTATATCATCATAATGAAGTTGAAAAGGCATGCATCTCCTCTTAATGCGAAGTTTCTACCATACTGATCTATAAATTGATATATATAAAGTGAAAGTCTACCCTTATTAACCACACACAAATTATATCAAATGATATAGGTTTTCTTAAATATATATATATATTACAACTTTGAAGTGACAAGCTGTAAAAGATTGACGCAAACACGTTCCGCTACCCTGCATTACGTTTGGATGTGTTGACTGGCAGAATGAGGCTGTCCTGTTACACTTATCAATCACCACCTCCGTCGGTGGATACAGTCTGCCACCTGAAAAGATAATTCAAAGCAATATAAATAGACGGATGGTTGGATCCATCAATCATTAAAATCAGAGGCAGAGCAAGGAAACAGCTGGATGACCAGTCAATGATAAGAGAGAGGCAGACAGACATGAGTTAATAATTCTATAGATAGCCTGCAGAAAGAGTCATTGTCTGTGGTTTTTGTGGCAGCATACCAGAGGAGTACTCACTTTAACTTTAATGGACAAACTTTAGCTGTAAAGACTTTGGCGCAGCAGTAATACTGGCAGCTTGTGCGTGGAAAATCCAGTATCTCTGGTAATATGTGAAAGTTTGTGTTAAAACTTGACTTTCAATTGGGCTGGACGTTCTAATTACAGTGGAAGTGGAATTTCTCCTAAGGTCATGGATTAGCATAATACAAAGAGATTGGAATCAGTGATCACAGGATTATCTCACATCCCTTATATGGTGGGAAATTATTTTATTATTTGTTAATGAAAAATAAATTTAAATAATAAAACTTATTTTAAATTTAAATATAGATACTAACAATTAAAATTTAAAAGATTTTAATTTTTCAGCATATTTTTCTTAAATAGAAGATCACTTACATCCAAATAATATTATGAATATTTTTCAGATACATACAATTATGTTTTTCCTGAATGAAATGAAAAATCACTCATATCCGAGTAATGTATTGAATATTTTCAGTTGCAGGCCATGGTCACAAATAAACAACTATTCATTTTCTTGCCTCTCACTACAGCTTCACCTATTAAAACAATTTCCGGTCATGATAGATGAGCAATAAACGCTTCTTAGTAATGGACACTATTCTGTGTTCATTAAATTGTTTGGCCATCCAAAACATTTGTACATTGATTACATATATTCAAAACTTTATGCTTGCATATTTTAGGTTATTTGTACATTGATTACATATATTCAAAACTTTATGCTTGCATATTTTAGGTCATTGTTTTGCTCGAGAGTAACATCACCATTGTTTCATTCAAATAAAAAGCTAAAGAATTATATATGGTTATATTTATTCAGTGTAAAAACTTCCATATTATGATAGTCAATGGAGGTATGATGAAATGTGTTCAGTCTTTAAAAATGTTACATTTCAATTAGAAGACTATTAACTCAAAAATCTTATGTGTGTGATAGATATGGGTTGTGATATAATTTTCGAACACTATGGTTGTATACCTCGGGGCCAATCACTATGGATTTCAAGGAATTATACATGAGATTTACTAAAGAGACTCAAACACAACTTTAAAGGGCTTTAGTCAAGCTTCTATGGAAGCATAAGTTCTCACCATATAAAGAAGTTATTAAAGAAGGTATGTGATGCATGCACCTAGAATTTCATGCACTCAATAAACTAACAATGAAGGACAAATTCTCAATTCCAATGATTGATGACCTCCTAGATTAGCTTCAACGTGCCATGGAAAATTCTCAATTCCAATGATTGATGACCTCCTAGATTAGCTTCACCAAACTCAACCTTCACTCTAATATCAGCATGGAAAATTTTAAGGATCCATATTTTTCTTAAAGTGTACAAACCTTAGCGAATCTTATTAATATCAAATTTCCAACCATAAAATGTTTAGAAATATTTTAAACAATATCCAAATTTCTAAGGGTTTTATATAGCTTTTAAACAATTTTGACCATAACATTCTACCCAACACTAAAATGTATCATATTTAAGAAATATTCCAAGAATCGTCGTATTTTCTGCATAACTTTTCGTTCATAACTCGGAATTGGGAATACTTTGGATCGTTGGAAATCTCCGGAAATTATCTACAACTTTGATGTTTTGAGTTTTCACCGATTCCTTACCATTTGGGAAATGCGGGCATTTTAGTAAAAAAACATCTTCAAAAGATGCTTTTGAATATTCCAGGAATCTTTCATATTTTGGGCATAACTTTTCGCTCGTAACTCGAAATTGTGCGAACGTTGAACCGTTGGAAATCTCTTGAAATTATCTACAACTTTGATTTTTTAGTTTTCTCTGATTCCTTACCGTTTGCAAGATGAAGACATTTTAGTTAAAAAAACATCTTTCAAAAGATGCGTTTTTTACTAAAATGCTCACATCTCACTAACGGTAAGGAACCAGAGAAAATGAAAAAACAACAAAGTTGTAGAAAATTTCAATAGATTTCCAACCGTCCAAAGTCTGCCCAATTCCGATTTATGAGTGAAACGTTATGCCCGAAATACGAAAGATTCCTAGAATATTTACGTTTTTTCTTATTTAGGATACATCTTGGCCTAGGTAAAGTAAAAAAAATTAATCCTGTGGAATTTAGGTGAATCACATTGGAAAGAATGGAAAATGGTGAATATTTTTGAAAATAACCCTCGAAAATTAGCCCATGGGCTAAATTTTAGCCCAATTTTTTTCCCTAGATACCACCAAATCAAAATGAAGGAAATTGACATCCCTAAGACTACTTTCCGCACACATGAAGTCCATTATGATTTTTTGGTGATGCCCTTTGAACTTCGCAATGCTCCATCCATTTTTTAGAGCCTCGTGAACTACATATTTAGATGATATCTTGATCACATCCTTGATCTATAGTGAAAATTGGCAAACACATATGGGACATGTTGATAAAGTAATACAAAGTTACTTAAGGAGAATCAATGATTTCTCAAGTGATCCAAATGCGATTTTGATGTTTCCAAGATCAAATACTTGGGTCACATTGTTAGTCAAACACAAGGTGCAAGTGGCAAGAAAATTGAGGCTATCCAATATTGGACACAACCCAAATTACTAAAATGCTTACGTGGCTTCCTAGGGCTCACAAGTTAATGCATAAAGTTTGAGTAGAATTATGGGAAGGTTGTTACCCATTAAAAGCCACGGTGAAAAAGAATGTCTTTGTCTAGACCAAGGCTACTACAATTCAGGCCTTTGCGGCTTTACAAGAAGCTATGTGTACCACACTGGTCTTAACAATACTCGATTTCACAAATACCTTTGTACTAAAATGTGACACATTGAGCCAAGATATGGGAGCATTACTCATGCAAGAAGGGTGCATCTTCACCTTTACTAGTGAACAATTATGTGGAATGAATTTAGGTAAATCCACTTAATATGAGAAATAGATGATGGCGATTCTTTATACATTCAAAACTTGGTGCCCCTATCTCATTGGAAGACACTTTCCTATCTAAAATCGTAGTTTGAACCTATTTTTGTTGCATAGGTTTTCATCCATGGAGAAATACAACTAGATCACTAAGATGATGGGGTATGATTATGAGATCATCTATAAAAAGGGAAAAGAAAATGACATGGTAGATGCATTATCTAGCCAATATGAGGAAGATGGATCTTTATTTCATTCATCCCCAATTGTAACAAAATGGTTGGTAGAAGCATGATAGGAGTGGTTGACAAATAATGTTGTGTCTCAACTCATCAAATAACTTCTAGAAGACCCCAATCCGCCTAAAGGGTACACTAAAACAAAAAACATTGTAGTATAAAGGTCAACATTTTTTGGTACCAAATTCAATTTTAAAATGAAGGATACTAGAAGAGTTGCATTCATCTCCTTTAGCATGTCATTCAAGCTTTTAGAAAACCTATGAACACACTAAGAGATCTTTCTTTTGGGAAGAAAAAAAAAGGCTATACATACTTTTCTGATTGAATGTGACACATGTCAAAGGAATAAGGGTGGATAGTGAAGACTTCAAGGGCATTGTAGCCATTGTCGATACCTGCCACTATTTGGACTAACATCTCCATGGATTTTATAGTAGGTGTTCCACAAGTAGGTAACATTAGGTGATCAACATTTCAAATATGCTCATTTTTTTCCCTATAACACTCCTTTATTATTAACAGTGGGTCTTCCACTATTTGAATTGTTTGTATTATTTTGACATCAATATTTAATATTATTAATATATGAACCACTTTCTAAAATATTGAATTATTTTAAAATATCAAATTCAAGGATACAACCAATACAATTTCTCTTTACAATTTTTTTTTTTAATTTGAATTTAAATTACAAATAAAAAGGATTTAAATCATAATTATGAATATTAATAAAGCAACTTATATTCTTCTATAAATAATAGAGGATAATCCAAAACTCAAAGCATTTTTTAAAAGAAAGAGAGATTCAAATCCTTTATATATATATGATGGTCTTTAACGTCCACTGATCCACTGAGACCAAATTTGGTATATATATATAATGGTCGCTATAGTTTCAAGGAGATAGAAGGTTATAAAGGTCAATACTGGAGCAAATATTTTGGAACTGAGATATAATGTGGGTGTAAGCAGGGCATTCTAAGAGAAAGTGAGTTTCATCTTCAACCCTCGTATACTTGCATAGATGCCAAATCCTTCATCCCAAGGCATTTTAGGGGTTGTCTAGCGCCCAATTTCACTATGAAGCTCATGAGAGTTCGTTTTGATCTTAGCAATATTAATTTTTTTCTTTGAACTCATTAAGATATAAATATCATTTTGATCCTCAAGATTTTAGGGTTAATGATCTCTTTATAATATCGTAATTTTCTTTAAATTAAATCTTCTTTGCACCACAATTTCTCTTTGAACGTAGAAGTAATGATGTTTTTAATGTTATCGGTATTTTGCAGAGTGGTAGTTTTGTCAATCCTCCTATAATTTTAACCAAGTCATGGCATCTTTAAGCCATACCCATTTGAGGCATAGGTGGTTTTGGATAGAGTTAAGAGCAATTTTAGGAAGTCAATGGTCCCATATATTGTTTAATTTGTCCTTGTACATTAGATATCTTTAATCATAGCCATACTTCCAATGGGAGAGAACCTTGCTTCTAAGAGGAATATAGGATAGGGAATTCTAAGAGAAAGTGAGTTTCATCTTCAACGCTCATATACTTGCATAGATGGAAAATCCTTCATCCCAAGGTGTTTTAGGGGTTGTTTAGCGCCCAGTTTCACTATGAAGCTCATGAGAGTTTGTTCTAATCTTAGCAATATATTTTTTTTCTTTGAACTCATTAAGATAGAAAGATAATTTTGATCCTCAAGATTATGGTTAATGATCTCTTTATAATGTCATAATTTTATTTAATCTCCAAATCTTCCTTGTGCCACAATTTCTCTTTGAACGTAGAAGTAATGATGTTTTTAATGTTATCGATATTTTACAGAGTGGTAGTTTTGTCAATCCTCCAATAATTTAACCAAGTCGTGGCATCTTTAAGCCATCCCTACTTGAGGCATAGGTGGTTTTGGCTAGAGTAAAGAGCAATTTTAGGAAGTCGGTGATCCCCTATATTGTTTAATTTGTGCTTGTACATTAGATATCTAATCATAGTCATACTTTCAATGGGATAGAACCCTACTTCTAAGAGGAATATAGGATAGGGAATTCTAAGAGAAAGTGAGTTTCATATTCAACTCTCATATACTCGCATAGATGGAAAATCCTTCATCCCAAGGCATTTTAGGGGTTGTCTAGCGCCCAGTTTCACTATGAAGCTCATGAGAGTTCGTTTTGATCTTAGCAATATTTTTTTTTCTTTGAACTCATTAAGATAGAAAGATAATTTGGATCCTCAAGATTAGGGTTAATGATCTCTTTATAATATCATAATTTTATTTTAACCTCTAAATATTCCTTGCACCACAATTTCTCTTTGAACGTAGAAGTAATGATGATTTTAATGTTAACAATATTTTGTAGAGTGGTAGTTTTGTCAATCCTCCAATAATTTAACCAAGTCATGGCATCTTTAAGCCATCCCCGCTTGAGGTGTAGGTGGTTTTGGATGGAGTTAAGAGCAATTTTAGGAAGTCGGTGGTCCCCTATATTGTTTAAGTTGTGCTTGTACATTAGATATCTAATCATAGCCATACTTTCAATGGGAGAGAGCCATGCTTCTAATAGGAAGATATAATAAGACATGTTGCTGTTAATTTTAATATTATAAATAATAAACTACTTCTGGATTTTCTCAATTATTCTCCATAATTCTATGGAAATTTTTCATCCCCAAGCTTCAGAGCCATATATAAATAATGGGAGTGGCAAGCATTTTAAAGAGAAATTTATTTCTATCCCACATCACAAGGTTTGTCGATTTATGTATTGGAGAAAAGTCACTATGGCTTGGGAATACCACAACAGACAGATGACTACCAGAAATCTACTCAATTCTCAAAGCAATGCTATTATAAATGACAATGTTAAGATAATGGAGAAATGTAACCAACCTCGATCCAAACGTTTGATGTGGATCCCCGTTGGAGCTTTCAAACCGTGCATTTGTAATCTGCAAATTAGTCTTGACAGCCAATATCCAACAAGTACAAATAATATATAATTGACATTAACATTATCAATAACAATGATCCATAGTGTCATAAGCAAATGTAACCCAATGTATAATAAACAACATTCACACCATGAATGGACGAGAATATGAGCATTTCTATTAATGAACAAGAAGAAGTACAAAGTGATACGACCTCTTGCCAGCAACCAATCTGAACCAAGATCTAGATCAATCCACGTGTGCCTCCACCACTTCAATCCTCCATGAATGGAAAACTCAAACTAGAAAGGAGTTTGGAAGGTGAACATAAATGGTCCACAACTACAAGGATCAATGAGTGCAGACTCAAGATAGGGCAAAAATCCACTAGAGTTCCTTTACTATTCTCTTCTTCCTCCCGTCCATAAGCCATATGTGCTCAATATATAGTCATCTCAAAGGTAGGTGAAAGAACACATCGAGACGTTACTCGGGAAGATGGAGAGCCAAAGGTCACCCAATGACCACTTTTGGGGAGTAAAAAATAATTAATAGTGGTTTTTACCATTTTACTTGATACCCGCGAGCTATAGTGATGCAACTCACGGGAACACATGCTATAGTGATGCAACATGCGGGTAGGAATAAAAGTAGGGAAAACTAGTATCTCTGAAGGATATAAGTGGATCTGAGTCACTGAAATGGATCCTACAGGCCAAACAATGCTGATGCTCACAGGGTGGAAGATTTATGTGTAACAATTTACAGTTGTTTTCAAGACTAAAGTAGGCTTTCCATCCTCCATTAATCCTCTTCTCAATGTTATAGTTCCAGTTGAGATTGCGATGGAAATCAATTCCTAGATATTTATAAGAAGTTACTTCCTCCAAGATTATATTTTCATATACAAAATTTTCATAAGTACTCTTATTGGATTTGAGAATTGTGACTTTTGTTTTGTCAGTGTTAATGGTCATGCCCATATTGGTGCAAAAACCTTGAGAATTTGTAGTTTCTTCTCAAGATCATAGGGGCACCTTTCCATAAGAATGACACCATCAGCATAGATAAGAAGCATGATGAATATTCCTACTAATATTGTGCCAGCACAAC
The DNA here is from genome assembly GCA_027924585.1 of Larix kaempferi. Classification (NCBI taxonomy): domain Eukaryota; kingdom Viridiplantae; phylum Streptophyta; class Pinopsida; order Pinales; family Pinaceae; genus Larix; species Larix kaempferi. The sequence goes on from BSBM01000510.1 coordinate 44,697,470, forward strand.
CTTCTTTTTCTAAACAAGATTATCAATGTAAATGTGGAAAAGGGTAGGGGAGAGGGGATATCTTGCTTAACTCCAATATTACAATTAATATCCTGAGACCAACCTTCAGTTTTTTTAAATTTGCCAATGGAATTCTCATATAACCTTATTGTAGCAACCCTCATCTCAAAAGGAACCTTTAACTATTCTAATATATTATGTGTATATTCCACAATTTCTTTCTAGGCACTGTATCAAAATATTTTCTAAAGTCCACGAAACAACAAAAAATATTGGATTTATTATTACAACACTCCTTTGCGATGATCCTAGGAATAACGAGGTGGTTTGTGGTTAAGTGATGCCTTATGAAGCCTGCTTGGACTTTAGCTCATTTTCCTTCATTTTCTATCCATATGCTAATATTCTTTTCAATATTAATACCATAAAGTTTGGCTAAAAGAGGGCTAATCATAATGGTTCGATAATTAGAAGGGTTATCTTTATCTTCGATTTTAAAAATAGGAACTATAAAGATCTGATTCCAAGGCTTGGGGAAGCCATGTTTGATGATTAAAGAGATTATGAATATAGGGGATGACGATGGGTGCTCCGCTTTTTAATATTTTTGCTTGGTATCCTTCAATGTATTTAGACTTTCCATTATCTAGGTGCTTAATTCCAAATTCGATGTCTTCTAAAGAAAAGACTTGCTCAGTTGTAAGGAGGGATTGAATGTTATCCACGAAGTCTGGGGATTCGTAAAGCTTTTTAAGATATGAGTTTCAGTCCTCCAAAGAGATATTATTATTTTATTTAGTTTTACAAGTTAGAATCTACCTCCAGAATATCTTAGGGTTCGTCTTAGATAAACATGGAAATTTTTCATGTCTTTTATTTATATAGTAGGTATTTTTATTTTAATTAGAGATTTTTAGTTATTTATCTTGTCGAATTTCATGGACTCGTTAGTAGCCTCCTTAATTTCTTTACATGCATGCTTACAATCGTTATCATACCAAGGGTTGGTTCTTATGTTCTTCTTTTTGCTAGAAATTTTGAGAGAGAACTTGTTGATGGTAGTGGAGAGGGAAGTAGTAAAATTATAATAGAGATCTTCTATATTGGACTTGTTAGAAAGCAGGGAGAAATTATTCCTTAAATCATTTAGAAATCCATCTATATTATTTCTATCGAAGATCAAGTGATTTTGGCTGTGAGAATTTTCCTCTATGAGCTCATTATGCATGGCAAGACTAAGGGTTATAATTAAAGGTCTATGATCCGAATTTGGTTCATGGTCGTTTAAGATGTCAAAATTGTTAGGTTTTTATCATTTAATTCAATATGATCTAGGATCTTATCTGAGAGAATAACAAGCACAACAAATCAATCACAAGAGACAATAGACACAAAGCATTTCATCGAGGAAACCATAAAGGAGAAAACCCTGCAACTTCCTTAGAGATACAATGAGCAATAGTACAAAACAATAAGATAGACTCCAGTAGCTCCTCCTCCTCCACTTGTGTGAAATTTTCTCTCTCTCACTTATGCGAATGACTGAGTAAGTGAGTGAATGAAAAAATCAGAGAGTCGCACTCTCTATTTATACTTTACTCCACTTGCCTTTTTACCCTACTGGGTCAACTTCTCCTAGGAGAGTCTAATAACCCATAAAACCCTAACTCTAGGATGACTCCACTAGGGGATTCTAATAACCCATCAAATAATAATAATGACTCTTCCGATAGGAGGAATATAACCTCTCCATTGGGTGTACAATAACAATATAAAATATACAAGTGAAATACATTCCGAAGTTACAAATACATCAACACTCCCTCCTAACTAGGAAGGTATTCTCTTGACACAGTTCATCGGCACAAGTATTCATCATTGGATCATCATCAAAGCTGGATCATCATCATCACTGCTGCTTTTATCTCGATCATCAATCTCCAATCTAATCGTCATAGGAATTTCTACAGAGCTATTCCTTTTTCATGTTGGATGTAGGCCTATCCTTTATGTAGGTCTTCATCATCTCTACGAGAAAGCCATCAAGTAGGTACATCTTAGGACTGATTACACTGCCTCTGCAAAACCTGTAAGATCTCCCAGGACTGATTATATGCCACTATCAAACCCGAAGGAGCATCCCAGGGATGATTATATGCCTCTGCAAAACCTGTGTACCCTATTGTCGCCTCATCATCTTCAGATAATCTCGTCATCAATGGAGCACAACCCAGATGCACACAACACAACACTTACACTCACCGGCATGGAAGGACTTTCCTCTGACCATCCGGGAAAGGCTCAGCAATTACATCAACAACCATGGAAGGAATTTCCTCTGACCATCCGGGAAAGGCTCAACAATTACATCAATGACCATGGAAGGAATTTCCTCTGACCATGTCGAAAAATCTCGGCAATTGCATCAACGACCATGGAAGGAATTTCCTCTGACCATGTCGAAAATCCATGGCAATTACATCAATGACCATGGAAGCACTAACCTCTAACCATGTCGAAAAATCCACGCCTAACCCTTACATCTGCACCATGGGAGGACTTTCCTACAACCATGTGAGAATGGCCCAGCCCTTACATCTGCACCATGGGAGGACTTTCCTACAACCATGTGAGAATGGCCCAACCCTTACATCTGCACCATGGGAGGACTTTCCTACCACCATGTGAGAATGGCCCCAGCCCTTACATCTACACCATAGGAGGACTTTACTACCACTATGTGAGAATGGCCTATTTGCATCTGCGTCTTTTGGACTCATCACTTCCCCTTGGAAGGAACCTCGATCTAAAGTACACCAAGATTCTCTCTGAAGTATTCAAACTTATCTCTGGCTAGCGGCTTGGTCAATACATCAGCTATCTGCTCGTCTGTCGCAACATACTAGATCTTCACTACTCCTCTCTGCACCACATCCCTGATATAGAAGAACTTGATATCAATGTGCTTTGACTTGTCATGGAACACTAGGTTCTCCGACAACTTCACACAACTATGGTTGTCACAATATATGCAAGTAACATCTAACTGGAGATCAAATAAATCAGACAGTAGCTTCCTAAGCCATACTGCATCACAACTAGTCGAACAAGATGCGACATACTCTGCTTCGGCTATACTCAGTGCCACACAGGATTGATTCCTACTAAACCAATAGATCACACCTGATCCCATACTGAAGCAACACCCAGAAGTGCTCTTCCTATCAATGGCACTTCCTTCCCAATCTGAATCAACATAACCCTCCAGGTTAATCTTCTAATTCGCATCATACTTAATCCCATAGTCAATCGTACCCCTCAGGTACCTCAGAATATGCTTTGCAGCAATCAGGTGAACATGTCTCGGATCCATCAGGAACTGGCTCAATGTTTTCACAGCAAGGAAAATATCTGGTCTTGTATTCGTCAGGTACATCAAGGACCCAATCATCTCACGATACATAATGGCATCAACTAACTCTGATGAAGCATCACTCAATAGCTTCAGGTTCGATGCCACGGGTGTGGCCATCGTATTATAGTCCATAATCCCGAACCGCTTCAGGATCTCTACTGCATACTTCCCTTGTCCAAGGAAGATTCCATCTACACTCTGCCACACCTCCATACCTAGAAAAAAGTGCATCATACCCAAGTCCTTCATCTTGAACTTGGAATCAAGCTTCCTCTTCGTATCAGTAATCAATCCATCCTCACCTGTCACAAACAGGTCATCTACATACAATAGGAGTATCATAGGATTTCCTTCCTCAACCTTGTAGTAAAGGTTGGAATCCACTTTACTTTTGGTAAAGCCCAAACTAGTCAAGAATCCATCAGTCCTGTCGTACCATGTCCTGGGTTCTTGTTTCAAATCGTACAAGGATTTCTTCAGTTTTCACACATGAGTCTCCCTGTCATGTGTCTCAAACCTGAGTGGTTTCTCCACATATACTTCCTCTTCCACTACACCATTCAAGAACGTTGTCTTGACATCCATCTGGTGTATCTTCCACTTCATAACTACAGCCAGAGCAAGTACTGTTCTGATGGAAGAATATCTGGCTACAGGTGCAAATGTCTCCTCAAATTCTATTCCTTCTTTCTGAGAGAAACCACATGCCACAAATATTGCCTTGTATTTCTATATGCTGCCATCTGCAGCATGCTTGATCTTGTAGATCCACTTGGAAGTCACTACAGACTTCCCTCCTGGTCTCGAAACCACATCCCAGACATTATTCTTCATGATCGGCTGGTACTCCTCGTTATGGCATCCTTCCATTCTTTCTTCTCAGCTGCTTCCTCATAGTTGGAAGGCTCTTTGTCAATGATGTCACATAACAGGGCTACATAACTGGAGAATGGTCTCGGCCTCTTGCTTTCTCTATGCATTCCTTCTGGAGCACCATATCTCTCTGCATCTTGAATTGCTTCTCGTACCCATGTTGGTCTTCCTGTGGATCTTCTATCTCACAATCTTCTTCTGGATTTACTTCATTCATTGTTGTATCTCAATTCCTAGGTGCTTCTGGTTCTTCAATGTCTTCAATTGCTATCTTCCTGGATCTGTGATATGCTCAGTATTCGTCGAATGTTACATCTCTGCTAATGTCGATCTTCTTGAATGCTGGGAAATATATCATGCAATCCTTCGAGCTTTCACTATATCCCACAAATATACCCTTCTTTCTTGAAGGATCTAGCTTCGTCCTCTTCTCTTTCAGAATGTGTATGTACATAGGGAAACCAAATATTTTGAGATGGCTGACCTCTGGTTTCTTGCCGGAGAAAACTTCTTCTGGTGTTTTGTTGTTAAGTACTCTATGTGGAGTACGATTTTGTACATACACAGTTGTCCTAGCAGCTTGTGCCCATAGATGCATAGGAAGATCCTGGTCATGAAGCATTGCCCTTGCTGCTTCCATTATTGTTCTATTCATCATTTTTGCAACTCCATTTTGTTGTGGATTATATGGAGTGGTCAACAACCTCTTAATCCCTGAATCTCTGCATAATTTATTGAAGTCTTATGATGTGAACTCTCCACCATTGTTAGACCGAAAAGTCTTGATTCTCTTCTCTGTGTGGTTCTCGATCAAGGCTTTGAATTCCTTGAACTTACTGAATACTTCATCTTTGCCATTCAAGAAATATATCCATGTATTCCTATAAAAATAATCAATGAAAGAAACATACATAATATACATACCCACTCAAAGAACTGGATGACATCGGACCGCATACATCGAAGTGGATGATTTTCAAGATTAAATTTTCCTTGCTTTCGCTACTTGGAAATGTCTTCTTTGTATTCCTTCCTTTTGCACATCCTTTGCAAATGCCTTCATGATTTTCCTGGATATCTGGAATACCTTCAACAACCTTTCTTGCAAGAGATAGTGCTCTATAGTGCACATGTGCAAGCCTTCTATGCCAAAGTTCACTTGGCTCTACTGAGTCATGGACCAAGTCTTGTTCTGGTTGGCCCTTCAATTTGTATAAGCCTCCCTCTTGCTCTCCAATCACTACTGCATCATATATGGTCTTTCCCTTTGGCCACATTAGAACATGGCCATCCACAAATGCAACCCTCATACCTTTTGCATCCAATGCAAATATGGAGAGAAGGTTCTTCTTTAGTCCTAGTACAAACAAGACATCCTTCATCTTCATAGAATTTCTAGAGTCTAGCTTATAAGAGGCTTCATTACTTCCTTTTATAGGATATTGGTAGTTATCCCCAAGTTTCACTTTGTGGGGTGGTTCATGTTCAGGTAGGTTCATAAAGGATTCCTTGAATCCTGTCATATGCTTGGAATCCCCATTATCTATAAGCCAATCATTGCTTCCATGAGTAATAGTTCCTGTGAGGGAATAAATCAAAACATACTCTTCATCGCTTGAAGAATCTTTACTTTCTTCTCTGACTCTCTTCCTGGGAGGTTCATCATCCTCTGCAGTGTGAGCATGATGCCTTCTCTTGTTGCTATTCTTCTTGTGAGAGCCACCTTTATTATTTCTGGGACAATCCCTGGAGTAGTGTCCCCTCTCATCACATGTACAGCAACGTATGGTGGACATATCTCTTCGGGGTTTAAAGTTACCCCTCTGATTCTGGTGGTGGTGCTTTTCTTTCTTACTGTGGTGGTGCACCCTCTTGTCATCATGCCTTTTGGAGTTTGCTGTGAGAGTTTGGTCTTCATTACCCATATTCTCTTCTCAAGCCACAAGTCGAGCTTCTTCTTGTGAGCATTCCTCCCACAACCTACTGAATGAGATGAGCTTCATCGTAGCACAAATTCCTTGAATGAAGGAATCCCATGACCTAGGGAGACCATTCAAGGTGGTCATCACAATTTCACCATTCTCTATATCTTCTCCTGGCATAGCTTCAAGTGTTTCTTTTATCTGAGAGACCCTTGTGACGTAGGATTGCATGGTCTCTGCATTTTGTACCTTGACATTCTTCAATTTGTTACACAAAGTCATCTTCCGATTTATGTTTTTCCCTTCAAATAGCTTGGTCAAGGAATCAAACATCTCCTTGGGTGTCTTTAGAGAAGACACATGAGGTATGAGATGGTATTTGATAGAATCTGCAATAATCCTCTTGGCCTTGACCAAGGTCTTCTTATGTAAGGCCTTAGCCTCATATCCCTCTGGGACTAGAACCTCTTCACTTATGTAGGTGTCCAATTCATTTTCTTCTAGGATTAACCCAATCCTATACTTCCATGCTCGGAAGTTATCAGCCCCTTCAAGCTTATCCTGAAGCTTGGTGTGGTGAGACATCTTAATGAGAAACTCAAATGGAAATAAAAGATTTAAATCTTACCACTTGATTTGTTGAAACTAGATCTGGAGTTAGCTAGGGTTTGATAGAGAAACCCTAAAAATCCAAACTTGGAATTTCAAACTTATGTCTAGACAGGGAGATGCAATTGATTGAGGCGAGCAAGCTAGTGTGCTCATATTTTGAAAACTCCAAAAAATTTCCCCTCAAAAGTGACCTGCAAATTTCAGATCTACAATTTCTGTCAAATTCTAGTTTTTCTGGTTTTTCTGGTCCAAAACCTGAACTAGAGTTTGATAGATCCCGGGGTTCTGCCCAACCAAAAAGTTTGATCTTGGTCTCTAAATTTTGATTTTGCTGAGGAGAGCAATCCTATGCTAAGAGCACTCCAAAATTCCTCTTCTATCAAAAGCCCTAACTTCCTACAACAATGACAGGACAAAAACTAAAAATGCTTGGAATCAAATTATGTCTCGACAGAAAGATGCGCCTTCCTTAGGAGAGTCAACCTAGCCTCCTTCCTTTGATGATCTATGGAAAGAGACCCAAAAATTAAGAATCCCTAGCTTCCGCAGCTGCACAGTGTCTTCTTCTCAGGTTAGCTTTGATATCATGTTAGATTTTTATCATTTAATTCAATATGAGTCTAGGATCTTATCTGAGAGAATAACAAGCACAACAAATCAATCATAAGAGACAATAGACACAAAGCATTCACCGGGGAAACCATAAAGGATAAAACCCCACAACTTCCTCAGAGATAGAATGAACAATAGTACAAAACCCCAACACAATAAGATAGACTCCAGCAGCTCCTCCTCCTCCACTTATGCGAACTTGTCTCTCTCTCACTTATGCAAATGAGTGAGTGAGTGAGTGAATGAACAAATGAGAGAGTCACAGTCTCTATTTATACTTTACTTCACTTGCCTTTTTACCCTACTGGGCCGACTTCTCCTAGGAGAGTCTAATAACCCATAAAACCCTAACTCTGGGCCGACCCCACTAGGGGAGTCTAATAACCCATCAAATAATAATGACTCTTCTGATCAGAGGAATATAACCTCTCGGTCGGGTGTACAATAACAATATAAAATACATTCCGAAGTTACAAATACATCAACAAAAAATTATTATTTCGTTGTACAAAGGGATATTAGAAATGACATAATCAATCACACTGCTTCTAAGACCATGAATGCAAGTCATCCTACTCAAATTTGGCCACTTCTTTAGGTTGTTACAAGTTATAATATCTTGAGCACTATAAAGCTTGACTAACTGTGATCCGAACATATTTTCTTTTAGATCTTCCGAACTTCTGTTGTACCTTCTACTTGAAACGAGGTCTTCATCTAACAAGAGAGGAATAGGGTTGGAGTAGTTGCTTAAAATAATAGCTTGGTTTCTTGAGGTTTGAGCATTGAAATCTCCTAGTAACACAATATTGCTAACATTTATGAGGTTAGAAATATTGTGCTCTAAGCCATTATAGGGACAATTTTTATCTAAATTGCAATTCTTATAAAAGATAGAGTTAATAGGAGTGAAATAGCATATTGCTATGTAGGTTTTTCTAGCATTGATGTTTGTGATTTCTAGCCAAATATATTGATTGGAAGGGTCTTTCTTATAAATTCTAACATTTGGAGAAATGCTTTTTTTGACGTAGCAAGTTATGCCTTCAATCTCTTTACGAGAGGATCACTTGTTCCATGCTGACCATAAGACAAAACCATCTATGTTAGGGATCTTAGATTCTTCATGCTCCCAAGTTTCAATGAGAAATATAATATTAATGTCTCGTGGGATCCAATTTAACTTGGGGCCTCTTCCATGGGAAGTCCCCACAGTTCCAAGAGAGGATCCGAAGGGTGTTAAAATTCCTATTTAGTGGTATCATTTTGGTTTCGATTTCGAATGACAGCTTTTATTTTTCTAATGATTGCCCATTTTCCTTGTTTTCTTAATTATTTTACCTTTTGAACCTCCTTTATTAATTCATCTTGGTCTTCTAGGATGAGATCTTCATTTAGGAATATTCCTCATCCATTTAGGCTCGAAGTTTTACTAGGTATCCCAAATTTATCATCATTAGAGATAATCTTAACTCTGATAGACTATGTTTATTTTCAATTAGTTTTCCCATCTTCTTTGCTTTTGTGAGATAGGTTGTTTCAATTTGCAAACTATTATGTAGTTCTATTTTGACTACGACTAGTGTATCATCTTCTGCCTCTTCTTTTTAAGCCAAAAATTACAAGGTTCAAGGTTCATTTGCTACACTCATGTTCTAATGCTAATATCTTATTCATATCCTCCTTAATGGGTTTGATATCTAATTGACCTTCTTAGGGTTAGATTTGTTGTTACTTTTCCCTCAAGCTCTTTAAACATGTCCTTAAATTTAAGAGTTTCTAACACATCAACCTCTCCTTACTGGGCTGGTTGTTTGGTTTCTTAGCTTTATTTTTATGTAACCAGTATTCTAACTTCTATTAACTCCGTCTTGTTCTCCATCTCTTTTATCTTACTAATATCTATTTGTATTTGAATCTTATCTTCAAAAGATGCAAATTTATTATCAATCAAGGGGGAAAGCTTATTTTCAAGCATGGCTGCAAAATGGAGTATGGCTACAAGCTTATTTTCCAACATGGTTGCAAATTTATTTTCGATCATGACTGCAAGTTTATTTTCGATCATGGCTGGATGTTTATTTTCAAGCATGGTTTCTAGTTCAGTTTGAAGTTTGGCATCTCTTTGTTCTTTACTTTTCTTTAATGAGTTAGTGTGATCACCAAAAGTAGTTGTTCTAGGTCTCCAATTTTCATTTTTTGGAATAAGCAGTGAATTATTCATATTTAGATGATATATATATAAGAGAAACTAGAGAAAAATAATAAGAAAAGAACTTGTGTACTTGATTTATACGTTGTAAGGTGTGCAGATGCTTGGCTTGATCACTTACTCGCTTCCAAATTTCGCAAAAAAATAGATTGCAAATAATGGAACCACAAATCAAGAGATGTGAACCCTAGCTGCAGGTCGTTTCCTTGCTGCAAATGACCACCGAGCTTGAAAGGTTCTGAACCCTAGGCACATATATTTGGTTGAATGCCCCAGAGTTAGAGTTAGATATTCTTTGGTGTGATGGTCAAGAAATGTGAACCCTAGCCGTAGATAGCTCCAATGGCTGCATATCTCAGATCGCAAATCATTTTAATGACCGCGGATCGCAGATTGTTTCAATATATGTGAACCCTAGCAGTAGATTGTTTGAAAGTCCACAGATCGCAGATGACATATGATTTGAATAGAAATCAAATGGAAAAATTTGACAGACCAAAAATCATTTGATAGTTTATAACCTTCGCTTCAAGTTTCACCCCACAAAGCAATCCTAACAATTGATAAATTGATTGTGTCCTGCCTGATCCGATTAGTGGCCTCACAGATTGGCGAACATTATCCAGCCTGTTGCAGGTCATTTAATGTTCCAGCAGCAGGTTGGTTGGCAGTTGGATCTCAAGTTGTTTGAGATCCAACTGCCAACTAGCCTGGCATTAATTGGCTTACAACAGGCTGGATAATGTTAAACAATGATGCTGCTCAGTCCAGATATTGCCTAGAGATATATCTTATTGCCTAGAGATATATCTTAGAACGCAAATTAATGGAGTAAATAATATAATAATCATTTACATTTAAACTTTGGTTTGCAATTTATTATTAATAATGATGACCTCCACTTAGACCTATACTAAAAAATCTTAGAAATGAGAGTATCCAGGTCACCATAGTTTTGACAACTTAGAAAATTAGAGAGGTTAGTATTATATAAAGATTGAGAAATTGCGATCTAATGTGGTTGTAAGCAAGGCACTCTAACATAATATTATAATTTACCATCTCACAATTCAAAGTTTAATGTGTAATTTATATTAATATTCTTTTAATTTTTAAAATATTAAACTATAATTATGTTTATTAATATTTTTTATAATTTTAAAAGTTAATTTAAAAACTATATTAAACTAAAAGGAAAAAGGAGAAAATGAGAGAATTTTTGTGTTCACGCTTTAGAAAGAACATAAATATAAATATTGCATATTTTGTTTTTGAAAATTAGTTTAAAGATTGCATAAGAGAAGATTAAAGATGTTAATGGTACTATTTCAATATAAGGATTTAAGTTATATATATCTATATATATATATATATAGATATATATAGATATTATATGAAGTGACAATAGTAGTACACTCACATAAATATACAATTTGTTTTTCTTATTTTTAACTAATTGGGTCAATGATAAAATTAGTCTTGTCAATCCTTATAGGCCAATCAAAATTCAACACATGTGAAAATAAATTGAATTAAAAAAAACATATTAATATTATTTTTCACAACCTTTAAAAATACCGTTGGTTTCTTTGTATCACTATCCAAGCTAATAGGGTAAATTGAAACATATGGTCTCTGTAGGGACTAAAAAACATATCATAGGGGATAGATAAGATATTAATTTTGATTTTTAGTTTCTTTTAATTATTTTGTTTATTTTTAATTTATTTTATTTTCAATAAATTTTGTTTTTATTATTTTGTTTCACTTTTAACAAAGACTTAAAATAAAATAAATAAGGCTAAATGGATTTTCTTTGTTGGCGAGAAAGCACGGGCCTAGGGGGAAAAAGCGTAAATTTTTTACAATGAAGAACTACGAGCATAGATCCATCTTAAACCTGTATCTATCAATCACCGAGAGGGATCCAATTTCTTGAGGTGTATTTCTTGTTTTAAATTTAAACTCAATAAATTTGATCTCTCTTGATTGATAGATCCGGGTTTAAGTTTTAAGTTTTTATTTTATAAACGAACATCTATTTTTTAATTACTTTTCATAATATTTTATTTTATGAACTAACATGGATTTTTTTTAAATACTTTCCATAATTTTTTATTTTATGAGCCGACATGAATTTTTTTAATTATTTTGTTACAAATGTTACATCACGTTACAACATCTCCCCCATACTAGGCTGTAGAGCACCTCATTTCACTTGGTGCAATAAAGATGCATTGAGACAACCTTGTTAAAATTATCGGTCCCACACATGGATCATAGATAATTATTGAAGACAAAGGCAAAGGTGAAGAATCGAATCATCGAATCAACCAACGTCCAAATAGAGCACACCGTCAAGGAATCAGGAACATGAAGGGTTCGTCATTTTGAAGAATTTTTTGAATACCGCCTCAGAAGAGTAAATGTGCAAGTGAAGCTCGTGCAAAATCCAGAGATCATACCCAAAGAAACTAGTTTGCCATCAATGATGGGAGATAAATCCTAAATCACTGATTCTCGATAACACTTAACTCACCAACATGCGATGATGCTTAATGCCCCAATGTGACATAGGCAACATAGTGAAATATCACTTATGTGATTTGGCCATAACTTTTGACTCGAGCCCCCATTTTGAACATGATTCATACCATTGGAAAGGTATCAATGAGATATACAACCTCACGGATACAATTTTCTCAATTTACATGTCAATAGTCCATAATTTTCAATACAATAGAAGGAACACATCATCAACGGCCAAAAGGATCAACTTGATTGAAGACTTTATACGGTGCAAATTCTTATGAGAGAAGCATGGTTTAGACTTGCATGATCATATGGGGACACAATTTACATGTACATATAAATTAAGGCCTCACCTTACCCTTACTTATTAAATGCAAAATTTACATTTAATATATTTCATGAAAAGTCCAAAAGGGGAATTTGAAATAGCTGGAAAAGACAAAAGTGGAACCCAAGGGTCATATTAATTTTCTATTGTAAGGAGTCCAAGGTTCACCAAATGTGGCCATTAAATATATTTCTTGTAATTTAGTAATTATAAGAATACCAAAGTCACTACGGAATATGGAAGTCCAATGATCATTCGCTTTGGGTCTATAAATTGTAAATGACTCCATTATTTAGAGGATTTTGGCTCTCGATATTTTCATGTGCTATTGTTGAATTGTGAATGAGGAGATGCCACTTTTGGCCAGGTTGTTTTCCGGGAAGCTCTAATTCATGTCTGTTATTTGTAGCAAACTACTTTGTCGCATTTGTATATATCAGAATTGTGTATGGATGTATCTTACATAGTGGATTGTTCTCATGTGTAGTTGATGCATTTGTATTTATTTTTTTCTGTAAGTGTTTGACTGAATTTGTGGGTGCAGAATTGTTAATGACTATACAGTCATTTCCCCAATATTACTGTCTTTATCTCCCATCAAACTATTTCATGGCCATTAACAGGTGCATGCATGGTTCTATGCTTGTTTCTTGTAACTTTTATCATGCCCAAACACTTGCATCCTACATTTTGTATTAGCTTCATTTCATATTTAATTAGACAAACCATAAATGGTGGACTGGGCCACAAACGGTGAAACCCAAATAATTAATTGTTGTCAAGCTAAAATCCTGACGAGTTCCCTAATCCAAATGGTTTGAGGTCTAATCGAGACTTCTTACTGGGGAGAACCCAGGATCTTGTCCAGGGTCATTTTGGCTCGTCAACACATACTTAGGATGAGAAAGGAAGATACCATCAACCATGTGCCAAATTTGAAGACCCAAAAAATAATGCAATAGGCCTAAATCTATTTCAAATTGTTGCTTAAGATCACTTTCATTTCCTATATAAATGAAAGATAGTTGCTAGTAAGGATTAGATCATCTACATAAAGGACCACAATGAGGACATTATCATCAAATAACTTAACTTATGGATTTGGATCAGATCTACAGTGCTTGAAACCATTCTTCAAAAAAAGTATCGATTTTCTCATACCAAGCCCTAGGTGCCTCTTTAAGGCCATATAAAGACTTGTTCAATTTGCATACGAAACTTGACGTTTTAGAGGTGATAAAACCAGGTAGATGTTGCATATAAATTCCTTCACGAAGATCACCATTTGAAAAATCACTCTTGATATCCATTTGGTGAATTTCCCATTGAATAAATGTAGCAAGAGAAATTATGGCTCTTATAGTGCTCATTTTAACAACATAAGCAAAGGTTTCAATATATTCTATACCTTAGTGCCGAGAAAAACCTTTAGCAACTAATTGGGCCTTATATTTTTCAATCTATCCTTCGAAAGTAAACTTTTTTTTATAAATCCATTTACAACCAGCTAAATTATTTCCAGGAGGAAGGGGAACAAGAGTCCAAGCCTTGTTCTTTATTAAGGATTCATACACTACAATTATTGTTTTTTCCCATTCTAGTTTGTCTTTAGCTTGACCATATGTGAAGGGATCATCGATGGCTAATACTTTTGTCATAAGAGAAAAATTAGATCTAGTATGTCGAGTGTTGGATAGAATATCAACCTCAAAACTTGCATATATTTAAGTGTTTTCCAGGATCAAAATGGAAGAGTAGTAGTGGGAACCACTCTAGTGTCTTTGGAAAGGTCAGGTGGATCACTTGAATAAGTGGGTGAATTAGGCTCTAGATTATACACAAAACTAGAGGAAGGGGTAACTGATATAGGAGTAAGAGAAGATGAAGGCAAATTCAGGGTAACATGAGGTTTGACAGACTCAACTGGAGAAGATACTTCATTGAGCTGAACATCTCACTAAATGATAACACCTTGAGTAGATGGATCAAATAACATGTAATATTTAGAATCCTCGTTGTAACTAATGAATATACATTTGTGAGATTTGGGCTCTAACTTTTTCTGTTTTTCATCCGAAATAGGGGCCCAACATTCACTGCCAAATATCTTTAAGTTACTAATATTGGGTTTCCTTCCACTCCATTTTTATTTAGGAGTAACCTACATTTTTTTTGTAGGACCTCTATTCAAAATATGATTAGCACAACAAATAGCTTCAACCCAATTGATTTTATGTAATCTTTTAGAATAAAACATACATCTAGTCATTTCAACCAAAATTCTATTTTCCCTTTCAGCTACCCCATTTTGTTGAGGGGTATAAGGAACAGTATTTTGATGTTGAATACCATGTTTAGATGATGTATGCATTAAATTCATTTTTAGTGAACTCCCCAACATTATCAGTTCTCAATGTCTTAATACTTTTACCATATTCTTTTTCAACCAAGGATTTTAAAAATTGAAATAAAACAAAATCTTCACTTTTCTATTTCAAAAAATAAACCCAAGTCTTTATACTATAATCATTAATAAAAACAATGAAATAGACAACATGATATAGAGAATGGGTTTCAAGAGGACCACATATGTCATTATGAATTAATTTCAATTGTTCTTTAGCATGCCAAGTTGTACCCTTATCAAACATTTCCTTATTGTTTTTACCAAGCATATAACCTTCACAAACACCTTTAGTGGAAGAAATTGTAGGTAAGCCAAGTATCATTTTAGATAACAATTGCATTTTACCATAATCCAAGTGACATAATATTTGATTCCATAATTAGTTTGTTCATCAACATGGGCAACACACGGATAAATTAAATGGTTGAGTTTTAGGTGTATTTAAACTAGTAAATTCAAATAAATCATCTTCATGATCAACGGGGCCAAAAGAAGCATTACAACTTTGAAGTTGTTTTTAATATCTTTAAGAACATATTTAAAGAAACATTACAACTTTGAAGTTGCTTTTAATATCTTTAAGAACATATTTATTTGGCCATGCTTCAAGCTTATAACCTTTTGACAAGCATGATAAATAGAAATAAAATTGATGGGCATGCTTTGAACATGAAAAACATCTTGTAACATCTCGAAATTTCATAAAAATTTAAAATTTTTAATAACAACATTAATTATGATAATAATATTTGCGGAAGTAATAATTGAGATTATGACAGCATTTAATTGTAAAGTTGTTAGTACTATACATGCTTTAATTTCTATTTAGACAGTAATATGATAATGACATTTTTTAAAACATAGTTAGGAAACATGATTATGATAACAATGTACTAACAAATCGGAAATAGAATGCGATACCTTTTCTTTTGCAAAGATACTGACAATTTGACTTTGCTACATAAGGGTGTCCTACGAGGTACCCTGGAGCTTACTTAGTTGCAATGCTAAAGCTTATTGAATGTCCTATGTGTAGACGACAGGTAAGAAGTTTCATGGCTATGTGTAAAGTTCAAATTCAACGTCGTAATTAATCAAATGTTATAATTCTGTTGCGTTTCACCACATGTCAGCAGGTATGGATTTCATTGCTATAATTATAGTTCTTCAGACGCTGTCTTAATACTCGACAATGTTTAGAAACTGAGTTCTCTAAGTACGTCATCATGCTGAAGGTTTTGTTACTATGTTCTTCAATGTTATAGCAGCTGGTTTGTGTCACCTCGAGATAGATGATTACCTTCATCTTTCTAATGTAATTGATATATTGCAAATGTTAAAGTTTGTAGTGGGAGGATAAGGTAAACACACAAATCATTTGGTTAACTTTATGTTAATCCTCTGTCAATGGATTCATTTGAAATGTCTATCCTATAGACTAACTATACTTACGATAATAAAGTTCATATGAATGTCGATAATGTCACTAAGTTAGTTTATAGTCTCTTGTGTAAGGACTACACCAATTATATTTCTATAATGTTTGAACTATGTGTGATTCTTATAATCCTTTTCAAAGTCTTGTATCTCATTTGTATGATTGGCATAAGGGGAACTATATCAAAGTTGTCCTATTAACTAATATCTAAGTTATTCCTTTATTACTTAAACCCCCAAACAAAAACTTGGGACTTTAAAAACTTCGTATGGTTGTTATATATAATATCATGAATCTAAAGTTATGACTTAGGCTTGGGTCCATATGAATATATGTGTAAACTTTGAGATATCGCCCCATATAACCACATGACTCTAATTCGACCTATATCAGAACTATATAATAGTTGGTTGATAAAACATTGAAATGAATGTCGTGGATTGTAACTTATAGTCCATATTAACTTATGAAATTGACTTAATATAACATATAACGTTATAATGTCATGTATTAGGGTTTTAGAGAAAATGAAGTTGGGAAAAGAACACTGACAAGCATTTAATTGCATGACAGGTTAACGGATATGCAAGTGATACGAATCGGGTGTTGGGATTGTGATTCCAAGCTGCATTAATGGCCATCCACTATATTGTGGTGAGGAGGATTAAACAAACACTCCACATTAATACAAGCCAATGCATGCAATAGCTAAGAAGGTTTCCATGTAATATATATTCGTTATTAATCCTCCGAGTTGGCTAACAGTGCATCCAATGTAACTTGACGTGGAAGGGTCATGCTAAAGCAATGAGTGTTTTCATAAATGCAAGTCTTGAGATACCCAATGCAATTTGATGGCAATGATGATAGTTGATCCGTTTGATCTTGGCCGTTGAATGTAACCCTAGGATTTGAGTCGATGTTTTGGTTTATGAGCTTGGAATTGTGGTTTAATGTTTCCATTGTTTTCGGTCTGTCGTCGACAGGCTGCCGAAATTTTGGTTTAGACTTTGTATGAGGTTCGACCTCGAGACCTCTAGTTCGGAAAGGTTACAGGTCCCTTCCAAATGCAATGGCGTCGTTTTAAATAGACTATGTATCAGTTTATAGTATCATAGGTTGATAGTTCTGGAACTTGTTGTTTTAGTTACAGTCAAGGATATGCTCTATGTAAACGAACGGGGGTTTTTCCTGTCTTGTCTTTGGCGTGGAGTCACTATTTTAAAGGGGTGAAAGTGGAATGCTTTGGTAACTTACAGCAGAGTAAGTTCTCCTGTAGCGAACAATAATTCTTTTAATGTATTTCATCTTTCAATTTGTAAATATGTCAGTTGTCAAAATCTAATCCATTGTTTTTGCCAATTTCAGGTTGTGAGGAAGAAAATCAAGCAAGGGTTTTGGTACAGTTGACGAGCTTTCATTCGGGTAAGCTCCGGGTCTTTCCAAAAACCCTCGTAGGTGCTCTATGGCTAAGATTGAAGAGGTTTCAAGGGTTATGTTGCTGGTTCTGCCGTGACTCGTCGTGGTTGTTATTTGAGGAAACTTCAAAGCAATATTTAATAATCAAAAGCTAGTTGCTTAGTGCTGTGACTCTCGTTGAAAATGTAGCACTTGGTTTTTACACCCTGTTACTTACTCCTTCGATCTGGGCATTGTAAAACTTGTTGACGTCGAGAGTTTTAAAAACTCATTTCAATGTTTGAGCTTGGGAAATTCTCACTGTTATGATTTTAGTTTGAATATCATGTTGTAATGTGTTTTCTGTAGAGTTCGTTTCAATGAACATAGAACCTATGTTGGTTTGAACCATTACATCTCGACCTGTTTGGTTTAAATTATAAAAAAAGTACAAGGAGCCGAAGCTCGTTTAGTGAATAAAATATTTCCTTCTCGGCAATGAAATATTTGCTAAACGTTTCTGTGTAAAAATCGTATGTGATAAGAAACGTATTGTTGTAGGTTATCATTATGATTTTCGCTAGGGTTTAAGAACATGTATTAGATGTTGGTTCTGTAATATAAGATAATCGTATCGCATTAGATTCATTGATAGTGGAACGAACCGGCCATACCCTAGTTATGTGTTTTGTTTTAAAATAGATATGGAATGTAACTTCAAAAGAACTTTGGCTTTGATTCGATGACTGTGTAGGTGATAAAATAGAATACGAATAGATGCAAATGTTTATCTCTTTTATTTATAAAGGATGAAAAGAAAATAGGGTCAAACCCTAAAATGATTCTCTGAAACTGAAACTTGGATTTCGATTCGTAGTTGTATTGATTATTTTCACTCCCAAAATGTAAGAACGATGGAATGGAAAAGACACTTGTAGCTAGGGTTGAAAAATGAACTCAGATTGGTAAACGACTCTTACAGTTCGTCTGTCTAACAAATGAAATGATTGATAGCCATAAAATGCTTCTTATCTATGTGAGCTATAAGAAATAAGGGAATGGATACAACAATAAATGAAAACAGTGTGTGTCTCTGGAATGTGAAAAACTGTGTGATAATTAATATGTGCAGTCTTGATATAATGATTACGTTCATTTGTTTGTGGCTATGTTATTAAAATGCAAACATAATATAATATGTAAAGATGTATAATTTCTATCTATTCCTATATGCATAGTGATGGTAAGCATATTGTAATGCAACTCTAAAGAAATTATGCATTGTTTATTTTTCATATAACTCAGGAAACAATTATAATATATAATACATAAATATTTATAGAATTCTTTTACTATTATTTTTCTATAAGACAGAAGATTTATAAATAAATAAACTACTATCCATCTATCGAATTCAAAATGGCAATTTTCCCATCCTTTAATATGTTCTTAATTTGTGTGTCTATATTGGAGTACGATGCACAAACAGCATGGGGAAAAATATAGATATTGATTTATCAATTCCAATTTATCATTTAAACTTTAACATTCAGACTTTAACAAATCTAGAATTAAATTCTCTTTCGAAATAGCAAACCAGAAATTACTAACTATACAAAACATAATTACTAACTGAGAATAAGTAGAAAATTGGTAGAACCTGGATAATCTGTAGGGAAACAAACAGCCCAAGAAGACTGTTCCACCCAACCAATTCCTGAAAACAATCAAGTACTGTCTTAGGACCCCCGATCCTGTTCACTGAACCACCAGGAGGAAGAAACTCAGGAAATAGGACTTCTTCTTGTAGTAGCAATTAACTCCTGAATCTTCAATAGCTAGCAGTCCAATAGATCTGCATCAGCAGCTCTGATTCTTCTCAACAATATGCAGACTTAAGATTGCATTCACAACTAGCCTCCCTATTTGAATCTCTCAGTGATCACCTAATGCACATGAGAAAAATATTCTGCAGAAATATTGATTAAGAGCTGCCTGCTCAATTCGAATTTGCCTTTATAGGCTGCCTAGGCCTTTTCAGATGTTACTGGGTCATTAAATGAGCTGCCTGCTCACTCCCTCCACCTGGGGGATAATTCCCTATTCTTAGGGGTAGTTGTCCCATAACCAACAACTAGTGGTGTGATGCAACTGCTACCGTCTGTCCCATACTTTCCAACAGCTTCCATTCCTCCTAGTGGGTCAGTGAACACTCATTTAACAGTCCTCTTGGGTGTTTGTTTCCTAATTAACTTATTTAAATAATAATATTCAGTAATTGCATTCATCCATGATCAAAACTGATCATAATTACAAAATTTTGTAATTAAATTTAACATAAATTATTTTGCAAATAAAATAATAATTCTCAGAAATTTGGGTAAGTGACACATCTTCCCGGAACTTTAATATCACCAGAACCTAAGACTGAAATTTGTTTACCATCACTAATTGAAATTTTTTGTGTTATCTTCTTTTTAGTGTCATAATTTGAGAACAAAGAAGCAATACCAATCATATGATTAAAAGAACCCAAATCCATAACCCATTCCATGGAAGAAGATTTGGGTGAACATAATAGGCACAAAGAGCTACATGTTGTTCCTTGGAGGATTTTTTCTTGGTTTTAGCAAGGTCTTTTATCCTTTTAAAGCAATTATTCTCATGGTGATTAGGTTTGCCACAATACTTACAAGGTTTAAGTACTCTCTTTTAGGAGCATCATTAGAAGCAATATTAGAAGTGTGATGGGATGGACCTTTAGTATGTGGATTAGGGTTTTTATTAAAACCTTTATGTGGATACTTCTTACTATGTGCCATTAGAGCTTCACCAATAGTTAATTGACATAATGAAATCAATCTATCTTGCTCACAAATCAAACATTTACAAAAATATTCAAAGGAGTGTTTCATAGACCCTTTAGACATTTCAATAGCTCTATTACTAGTTTGGATGAACAAATCAAAGGAAAAAGGTAATTTTTTCTCTACAAGAATAATAAAGGAAGAATCATTTTTCGTGTAATCTTTACCACAATTATTAAGTTTTTCATTATAATTTTTACTTCAGTAAGTAATGACTCAATTCTATCAAAATATTCAGGATCGAGCTCATGGATCTTCTTTTCAAGACAATAATTTGAAACAACATCAAATTTATCATACAAATAAGCTAAATTTTTCCATACCTCAACCGGGCTATCTGTAGCCTCAATATGTACCTATAAACCATCTAAAAAAATTTAACCAATGAGTCCTCTTGCTTGATCACAATGCTCTGACCATGTAGCTAAGTCTTTGGCATTGGTGAGCACCAGAGATTCTTGCTCCTAAGAATGCCAATCATCTGTATCTTACAAGATAGTTAGTACCAATTAACTTAGAAACATAAGTGACCTTTAAAGTCCTGGTGATTAAATTTTAAAAATTAAAAGAGAAAAAAAACTAATGACATGAAAAAACAACTAATGAATTCTATTTTTTTTAAATTAAATATATTTAAAATCAATCAATTATAATTAAAAAATATTTAGAAAATTAAAAATATTAAATTAAATATCTTCTTAAAATTAAAAATATTTAAAAATGTAATTATATGAAAAAACTTTTGGTAATTAAAAAATTTACTAATTATGCCAAATCAAACATAATGGAATGTAATTACCAACTATAATTAATAATGTATGTGAAAATATTTATGTCATATTGAAATAACATATATAAAAAAAATTAACTTATGAACTTTACCAATCCGAATGACCCTAAGAATAAGATTAAACCCCAAGAGAACTTACGACTATAACTAAGAAAAACAACCCACGGAGAAAAAAATCAGGTCTGAGATTAAACACAAGCATAGAGAGAAGTGAACGACGCTGGGAGAGGATGAGCATAATCGAGAAACCCTCAAAGAATTCGTACAACATCCAACAAAGGAGAACAAACCCCACCAAGAAATCGCAAAGGGTGAAACTATATAACACGAGAGGAAATAAAAAATGAGGAAACACATCAATACACGTTGTGGAAGGAGGTAAAATGACCATTAGAGTGAAAAATACGCCCAAGGAAAGATAACCCTCACAAAAAAAACAAAAACACTCCAGCAAGGGGAAAATTATCCCAACATAAGAGGTCGGCCTTCAGATAGGAAAAAATGGTTGAAAAACACGTCAGAAATTCGCTTAGCAAAAAAATTTGCAGAGAAATTGGTAAAAACACAGTCATATAGATCCATACAATGTGTGAAGAGGTGGGGAAGTGACCCAATGGCTAGATCGAGAAAAACCTCACTCATCCATGAAAAAATTTGCTTCAAAAGATCTCACGGATCAAAAGATATTAGATTCAGAAAGAAAAATAGGTTTGGTAAATTACTAAACCTGAAGGTACAAAAAACTTTAGGTTATAAAAAAATTAAATGTCCTAGGCTAGGTTAGGCTAATTAATTCAATTTTGAGTAAACATAAGTCAAATTTGACAAACCAATAGCCAATCTTAACTAAATCCATTTTTCTAGAGACAATGGTGAGGTCAGATTTTCTAAAAAGATGCACATAAATGTGAGAAATGAACTTATCTGGTAAAAACCTAAGTGGTTGTCTAGGTCTGATTGCAAATCCACAAGAGGAGGGCTCAAATACTAGATCTACTAAAGAAATTTGATGCTTGAAAAAAGAAACTATTGAGGGAGGTAGAGCGTAATAACTTAGCTCTGATACCATGTTAGACTATTGCTTCATAAGCATTAACATACACCAATATATTGCCAACATGTAAATCAATAATCAGATCTAACAAGTATAATCTTCTATAAACACAAGCATCAAATAATCAATAACATGTGCAAGAGAGGAAAGGAAAGAGAAAAGAGAGCATACCAATTTTACATGATAAAACCCCAAAGATTAGCTAATGATATGGATCTGTAGATTAGCTATTGACTGCATATTAGGTGTGCACTGGACATTCTGGTTGCTCTAGACTCCTCCACTGAAATGGAGCACCTCCTTCTGATGGGATCTTCCAAGACTCTCTCCAATGTACCCTGTATGATGATAACGTCCATGGAAGCTCATATTCTTCTTAGTGTTGGAGTGAATGGACCTACAAATAAACTCTCCATGGCTGCAAATGCTGAGAGAATATCAGATAAAGAGAAGTAGAATAGAAAGAATGGGGATCATCTCCCATTGATTGGCTAGGGCGCATCACCTTGCCTTCAAAAGCATAGAATGCTCACACATAAATTCAATTTGATAAAAGATGTGAATAAGAGTTGCTTGGATTTTTTTATAGAAGTTATGGTGACCTGTTGATCAAGTTGACATGCTTGGTGACCTGTGAGAGCCCTTCCAAATGGAGCTTCCATGAGTGGATAGACTTGCTTGCTTTTTCCTTATAGTTGTTCTCACCTTTAGAAACTGCGCCCCCCTTTGTCTCAAGTTGTTTCCTGATTTGTAAAAGTTTCCTGCTTTGTAAACTGAGGTCCATTTTGGAAATTGCGCCCTCCTTATCTTTTTCTAGTTGTTACCATTTTTATGCTTTTGGCATCTTCTTACACCTTCTCTGCTTTTCCTCTTTTTCTATTTTATTGTCTCTAGTTCCATTTTGGAAACCTTATCCTCCTGAGGGCGCCCTCTTGGCCTACTTTCTCCATTATTTAGGAATTTAATTAATAAAAATAATTCCTTCACTTGACTTAGGATAAATTTAATCCTATGCATACATGATGAAGTAGAATTATTTACCTAGGGCTTATTTTGTCCCCTTTTACCCATGGTCACTGAATTAGCCAAAATTGGGGACATGACAGTCCTCCCTCCCAAAATTTGCTTGTCCTAAAGAAAAATATCCCAAGAGGTCCATCATGCTTTTGCTGCACTACTATGATCATAATCATCTCCCATTTGCTGCAACAAAATGTAAGTTAAAACAATTGATAAGAAAGTTGGGATCCCATGCAATCTGTGGAATACCATGTTGTTGTGAGAAATGTCACTGTAATCCAATAGTATCCATGACACTTTATATATTCCATCATTCCAAGGAATGCCTAGATCACATGGTCCCCGATTAATACCATCCATCATCACTATTACTTGTGACAACTTGTCACTCTAGGGTATGCCAGGATCCATCCACCATGCTGGAAGTGGATAACTTTCAATGCAAAACTGAATAGCTGTGAGACTTCCCCACCAAGCATGGAACTTCTTGAGAAAATGCAATGCATGTGTACTGGAGATATCTAATGGTTGCAAAATATATCTTTGTCATTGCTCACAATTCAGGACAATGTTAGTTATAACAAAATATTTATTGCAGAAACAAGACAAACTTTTACCTCCCAAGGTCTTCATTTCAATGGTGCCTCTACCCATCAAATCAATGGATGAATAAGAACTTTTATTTGTTGAACAATATGGAATGTGATCAACCACCTCCTCTAGAACAAAATATACCACCCAGAAGGTCATGTTCTGCAACTTGTTCCACCAAGATGGCCCAAGTGGAACTTCCATACATTCATATGCATGATGGGGCCATACAAGAGATGCCTCTGTTGTTTCTTTTCAAAATAGGAATGGAAAGGCGCACTTGTCAAACCATATGGCTTGACCATTAAGTCATCAATGGGATATGTGAGAGCCTCCTGCTCCTCATGGGGCACCAAAAGAAATAATCCCTTTTCCCAATATTCATCCCTATGTGTGTTGTCTTCCATATGTGTGTGGGATGGAGAATATTGAACCGAATCTCTGCAACATTCATCCATCAGACTTGAGGTAGGCTCAACTATAGTGAGATCATGTGCTTCCTCAAAAATTGTGTAACAATCTCCTGGAGGCAACTCATAATCTCTTTGCAAAAGAGAAAGTGCTTGGCTTTCATCTTTCTTAACTTCAAACTCCCAAATCACATGAAAATCAGAAGGTACTTCATGTGCCATCATCATATGAAGTTCCTCCTCTACACCATGAAAAAAATCAGCCATGTGGGAATGACTGTCTACAATGTAAGAAGTGAAAGGTGATCCTTTCAACTCCCCATCAAGCTGCTTTATAATATGATGCTTAGATTCTTGTAGTGCACCAAGAGCACTCTTAAAAGAATCTTGGGTGTTCTTCAACAAGTGAGTAATATTGTTAACCTCTTCTTCATGTTCCAATGAAGCATTATGATACATCTCCACAAGCTCCATTAAATAATCTCTATCAGATAGCAAATGCAAAAAATTACCTCTAATGTATGTCATTGCTTTCATAATGTTCTCCAATTATTCATTATACGATGGCTCCTCCTTTGATGTAGCTCTCCAATAGTATTTTGACACCCATGTAGTAGCGTCATGCATAATGTTCAAGGCCTCATGGATCTTCACTTCACTCATATTCAAAAACCTTGTAACAAAAGGTGGTTCTTGAGGAAAAACATCTTCTTCTTCCTTCTTTTGATCAACTTCATGATGAAGCTCAGGTGGTGAGTGAGAGGTTTACCCTTGTTCATATTTCTGAACTGCAATATATTCATATTCATGTGAACTATATCTTGCAGCAACCTCTTCTACACATCTTCCTTCCCCACTGATATCACCTTGCAGTGACTCAGGCTCCTCCAATGATTCATCTCCATGATTGTCTTCATAGTTTACACCAAAAATTTGAGCCTCCATACTGAAGGAATCAACCATTCCAACCTTCTCACTGTAAGTGGCTATCATATGGTTCTGCATCAAAGGAATACAAAAATCAGAGTGGCATTCATACCTTTGTACCCAAATTTCCTCCTCATTCTGTAGACTTATGGTGGTTTGTCCTTCTACAAGATTTTCTAATTCACACCTCACTGATGTATGTTTGTTTTATGCTTCCTTATGAATATCAAGAGGTGACTATAAATATGATTTATGTTTATCCTTTGGATCAGATCCAAAATATTCCTGACCACCATCAACATTCCCAATATCTTCTGAAATTATCTTGAATTTACCCACGAAGAAATTGAAGGTGAATTCACCTTCCTTGTTGCCCACAATTTCTTCGAATGTTGCTCTGTTTTCTTTGCTACATTGTTCTTCTGATGGATGCAATAATTCATAATTTTATTCATGGCATGAGGTGGAGGGTCCTTTTAGGGGTTTCCATGAAGAGTGGCCCTTGCAAAAATCATAATTTTTACTTCCCCTTTGTGGCTCCTTTTCATCCTCTCCAAGTGGCAATTTTGCATAGGCATGATTTTCCTCCTTTGAGTCCCCATGAAAACTCACATCTATAAGTTTTGATTCCTTATACTTCATGCACTCACCAAGGGAACCACAAGGCTCTTCTCTTGTGGGATTTATTATCTTCTCCTTTGGTGCTTGATTTGTCTTAGGATCAATATTCTTGGAGGCTCTTCCTAAAGAGGATCGAAAATTTCTCATAAAGTAAGAAACTCTTCCCACACTGTTCACCCCTTCAACACTTTTTGCTTGGTCATGTTCCGCACATGGTTATTCTTTCTCTTTGTAAGATTTCATAGTGCTAGTTCCATCATGATAATTTGATGGCTTCCTTTTAACATAAGTCTCCCCTCTTTCTGAACCAAGAGAAGCTATGGATGCCCCTTTTATCATTGGCTCATTAGGTGCAAAGCCCTGTGATGGTGATGCTTCAATTTTCTGCAACATATGTTATATTTCTTGGCACATATTATCAACAATAAGGGAATCCACCCTTTTGTATATGATAATCCTATCTACCTCAAGTTCACAGTAATCTCAAAAAGATAAGAGATATCAGATCTCTTCCTTTAAAGCATAGTATTCCATGAGATACTGGAATGATCCCTTCATCTTCTTTCCACATGAAATTTTTCCATTAACCCATTTAGACACAGATCAATCAGATCCGATGTCCTCTTCAAACATATGATCAACAAGGTAATCATATTAAAACATTTTCAAACTATAATCTCCCACAGAGGACATCTCCTCTTCTTCATCTAGCTCAAAATCAAATTCTTCAATCATGGGTAGGAGCCTCATACTGCAACTTTTGAAGAATTAGATCTGCAATATTCATCAATCAAGGAGTTTCTTTCTTTCCACATGGGTGGAGGAAAGTTCTATGATACCAATGTAATATCCTGGATCATATTTGATGGATATTATCTTAAACATTTTAATGCTTATAGCAAATTTTTTGTAAACAGAAACTAGTAAAGAAAACTAGTTAGAGAATAACTGAACAATGACTCAATTTGAGGACTCATGGATTAGGAATTAGGTGAATCAAGGTTATGAAAAAATCATGGGGATGTGTGCAACAGAAAACAGGGAAGAAAAAGGGACAATTACTAATTCCTATGCACAAAGCACTGGAGCCATTTACTTTTCAACAATCAGATAAAATATGATGTCTACTTCGATGCTTTATGGGCCTTCCAGCATATGCATACTAGACTAGGAGTTTATACTGAATGGAAAAAGGGGTTATATCAGACATAAAACTCAGTAAAATATTTTGGAACATAGGTTATGAGGATTTGGGAGGCTATATATGGATTTGGAAGAAAAATTAACCAAGTGCTCTAGGTAGGACTGCTCACCTAGTAGATTTCCAGACTTTTTCAAACTGACTCAGGAATGTCTAAATTACCTAAAATAGGGTCTGGGTGATTAATTATTGTCTCAGGAACCTAACACATTCATCGTATCATAAAATAGATGCATACATAACTTTTACTGGCCAAATGGCAAAACTAGTCATTAATTTGTGCACAAAGAGCTAGTCTTCCATTTTATTATTCCAAATTGCCTTAGAGGATTGCAAATATTATTTATGGAGTTATAGAAGGTACTGATATTACATATGTAAAAGAAGTGGGTCGAAAATAGGGGTCTTGAGGAGAGTATAAAGGTATTTTAATATTTAGATCTTAAGATGACCTCCAAACTAGTAATTCTTACAATAGGGAGAAACTAAACATGAGAAGAGAAGGGGGAGATAATTTTTTGTACTAGATCTGATAAATGGATGATATCAGTGTTGTTGGTTGTATATGAATGGTGGACTTAAAATTATAGGTTGCATTGTTCTCCTCCTCTGAAATGTGGCTCCTCCCTCTAAGAAATATCCCAATACTCCCTCCAATGGCACACTGACTGATGATAACTCTAAGGAATCTTGAGATTCTTCAATGCTGAACTGATATGGATCTATAGATCAGCTAGTGATTGCATACGAGGTCCACACTGGAAATTATGGCTTCTCTGGACTCCTCCACTAAAATGGAGCAGCTCCTTCTGATGGGATCTTCCAAGACTCTCTCCAATGTACCCTGTATGATGATAACTCCCTGGAAGCTCATATTATTCTTAATATTGGAGTGAATGGACCTAAAAATAAAATATCCATGGCTGCAAATGTTTAGATAATATCAGATAAAGAGAAGTAGAATAGAAATATTGGGGCTCATCTCCCATTGATTGGCTAGGGTGCATCACCTTGCCTTGAGAAGCATAGAATGCTCACACATAAATTCAATTTGAAAAAATATGTGAATAGGATTAGCTTGGATTCTTTTATAGAAGTTATGGTGACCTGCTGATCAAGTTGACATGCTTGGTGACCTATGAGATCCCTTCCAAATGGACCTTCCATGAGTGGATAGACTTGCTTGCTTTTTCCTTACAACTTTTCTCACCTTTAGAAATTGCTCCCCCCTTTGTCTCAAGTTGTTTCTTGCTTTGTAAACTGAGCTCCTTTTTGGAAATTGTGCCCTCCTTAGCTTTTTCAAGTTGTTTCCATTTTTCTGCTTTTAGCATATTCTTACACCTTCTCTTCTTTTCCTCTTTCGTTATTTTCTTGTCTCCAATTCCATTTTGGAAACCTTATCCTCATGAGGGCACCCTCTTGGCCCACTTGCTCCATTATTTAGGAATTTAATTAATTAAAATTAATAAAAATAATTCCTTCACTTAGGCTAAATTTAATCCTATGCATACATGATGAAGTAGAATTATTTAAGCTAGGGGTTATTTTGTCCCCTTTTACCCATGGTCATTGAATTAGCTAAAATTGGGGACATGACATAGGGGCCATGTATAGAGATTCTTATTCACTCTAGTTACAATTAGAGAAAAGAAAATATAATACATATTTTAAAACAATAGGATCATTGAACGCTGAATGATAGGGCATTGGTTTATAGGTCCTAGATGCATGTTTTTCATTTCCTTCTCTTAGGGATCTTTTGCAAACCAACAACCCATCAATAAAACTCGAATGACTATTTACTTGTAGCATGGCGAGTCGCGACCTTTGTGCTTTAGTGGCTGAATTTATTGCAACTCAATATATACCGAACAAGTGTCAAAAGCTCATTAGATCTAACTATCATCATACCATTTTCATTGAAACTTGCATGAACTAATTGAATGCATGATATTTACTCGTGATTTGCAAAGTGGTTTGCGGAAGTAGCTTGGGTGGTTTTTAAAATAGGTTTTGATAAGAGTCACACACATTTATTGGAGTGATTTTCGGTTTGCAGAGGAGAAGAGGTGAGTTCCTTTTTCTTTTTTCTCTCATTGAAGAGGTGAGTTAAAAATTTGCATGTTAAATCTCCACAATTAATTGGAGCTATTGATCTTCCCATCGTGATCATCATTGGATATAAGTGATAATATTTAACACACTTTCCCTTTGAAGGATGCATATTTTTTTTAACCAATTAACTTTTAACATGTAATTTGAATCACATGTCCAAATATAAATATTAGAAACATTTGTCAATATTGGATTGGAAATTCTATTTGATTCAAATAAATATTTTAGACTAAATGATATGTGACTGGAATAATTTAACATGTCACCTAGTGAGATTTGAACCCAAGTGGGGAGTATAACAGCATTCCTCCCAACCACCCGATCTACACTCAATTGATAATAACTCATCATTATCTTAAATTTTATCACAAAGCTTAAAAAATGACACCTTGGATCTTTTGACCATCAAAACAAAAAGAATTAAAATAGACCCCAATGCCACCACATTTCTATATATTCATTTATCTAACTCAATGTTCTAATTTGGATTTATTATGAACCCATCACCTTATCCAATTGACTCTCAACTAAGGCTATGTATGTATGGAGTTAAATGACAAAGATAATTGCGTGGATTGGTAACAATACCATCAAAAAACACTACATACCACGAGACTCACCATTCCATGTAGAAACACAATTAAATGGCAATGGCCATAGTTTCATGTTCTAAGCATTCTCAATTAAATCCAATGCAGTTTCCATATTGATGAATTATTGCACATATAAATAGAAATAATACTTTATAAGTATACACATAAGTAAGAAGCTCATCCATCCAACACACCTTCCAGGGAAATGACGCACAACATACACATAGAGGGGATGCTTCAATCAACACATACTCCTTCCATACATCCTACTCACAACCTCAAGCAACTATTGGATACAGAAACTTGTCTATGGGAGGGTGTATGGCCTTGGGCTCAAGCAATAGTTAACCGTGAATGGATTCAACATCACTGAATTTCTATAGCTCATATGAAAAATTAGAAATGTAGTTTCAAGATTGTAACAACTAAATTGTAATATCCATTGGTCTCAATTCAACATGAAATGGATGGGGATCATTGTAGTATTGTTATTGGCCTTCATAGAGTATTAATGGGGAAAATAATTTCCAAGTGTTTCTAACAAAAATACAATGGGGGATTCTTCATTTAAACCATGAATTCAACTACACACATTAAACCTAGTTAAGAATGACAATATTTCATACACAATATTTAACACAACCATAGAGAATTTCATAATACATAGACACAATACTTACCCTGGAAACCCAAAATGGGAAATTCAACTTTGAATGGTTGCTCTATTTTCATTTTGACAATATCAAGTGAAAATGTAGGGCATGGCTCTATGGTCATTAAACAATTCACATCTCCTCTTGTGTGTCCTCCCTATTGACCAACAAAAGTCCTTTGTGAGTGAAATTGCAATAAGATATAAGAAGAGATGGGGAAGGCAAAGCCTAAAGGCTTGAGTTTTTATTTCCCATTCCTAGCTCTCCTCTCTCCTATTTTCATTTATTTCTCGTTTATTTATTTTTCCTCTTTTATTTTCCTTTATTTGTAAATCTTCCTTTACTTTTAAATCTTGCATTGTTCTTTTCTTCTATTTAACCTTCATTAATTGTTGAATTGATGTTGTGTACTAAGCTTTATAAACCATTTGTGTTGTTCAGATTCATTTGAAATCAATGAAGAAATACATGTTGAATGTTGTGCATAATATACTATGCTTTCTTTATGATCTAATCATGTTTCAATAATTCTCATTAACATCTCAAGTGAGATCTTAATCATAATTAAATATAGAACATGTCAAAATTTATGGAGTTTATTGTTAGTTTAAGTTCAGAATCCAAAGTCTGAAACTATCTTTAACATAGATCTATTTTTTTCAATAGATGAAATGCCATTTAGAAAAAAAATATAATAAAAATTTAAAATATGCATAAAGCATACTAATAAAAAAAATCTTATAATAAAAATTTAAAAATATGCATAAAGCATACTCATAAAAAAATATTATAATAAAAATTTAAAAATATGCATAAAGCATACTAATAATATTTAGTGTGATTTATAGAATGTGTTGAAAATACTCATTACATGAAGGCACCTTTAAAATGTTTAATTTACTGAATATTTTGAGGTTTCTGTTTGGATATCGATATCATCATTTTCAGGACCTTGCATGCAATTAGGGTTTGCATGCAAATTCTAGGGTTTGCATGCCTTTTGCATGCATCCCAGTCACCAGGTTGATGCCTCCAGCACCTTATCCACTTCATTCTAGCACCCGGGAGCTTCTTACATAAGACTTTCATCCCTCCTAGTCATGAAGGCGCCCACTTCTCACCTACTGCCAGAAAAGGGTGCACTTCTTCACCTACCACCTCAGTTTACACTCAATTAGCTCTGATTCTCCCTGATTGGAGGCTAGTTTCACTTCCGACTGACTGTTTCACTCTGTTGGACCTCCATATTGACTAGATGACTTGTTCTGACTTCAGTTAAGCCTCCCATGCTCCCTCCACTGAGTCTCCTTCCCTATATCAGTGCTACACACTTCAGTTACAGATGTTACACTCAGTTAGAGTTAGATTGGCACCTAGATGGCTTGTTCTTGTGCATTGATGACCACCACTGATTGATGACGAGGACTCCTAGTTGGAGTCAAGCTACTCCATTCAGTGATTTGAATGGCCTACTTAGTCAATTTGAATTGCTCACTCACATAGTCAGATTATTGTATTGTAATTATTCACCCTTATTGGGATATTGAGCACTATGCATGTTTTACACAGTTTTACACCATATTTTCTATGTTCATCTGTTGTGATTGATTTAATTGTTCATTAGATCTGTTGTGACTAATTTTACATGGTATCAGAGCCATTGCAAGGACAAGATCTCTTTTCTACAGGTGTTTCCACAAGAGGATTTGAGTGAATTTGCTCAAAATTACAAAAAAAGTTTGGCATGAAAGATCTCAAGGGAATTCGCTTTTGTGCATGCAAAGCTTAAAAATACTTCCAATACCACTCCAGAAGCTTGAGTTTCCACATAAATCCTGGATTTGATACATTGGACCCATTCAACATTGCTTGATCTCCAATCCCAGGTGTGATGCAACTCTAAAAGGGTGGATTGTTCGACCTTACAGTGATTGTTTTCATTGTGATTTGCAGGTTATTATCTCCTTCAATTGCATTCGCTACTTTGCATTTGCAAGGCTTTCTACATCAAAGTGCACTCGCTCCTAGAAATGGAATTCTCTTCTTCAAAGCCTATCCTCACCCCTTTCAATTATTTTGATTGGAAAGAAGATATGGAGATCATGCTACGTTCAAAAGGATATTATAGAGTCACCCTTGGCCTCGAATTGGAGCCAAGCACATTGTCAGAAAGAACCAAACACTACAACAAGCTTGATGAAGCTTATGGTCTTCTTTGTCTCTCCATCTCCAAAGATCTTCACTTCCATCTCAGCGGATTGAAGACTCCAAAAGCTATATGGGAGCAACTTGAAACATTATTTGGCAAGCAGGACGAGCTTAGGGCTTTTCAATTAGAGAATGAATTGATTTCTCTTAGTCCTGAGAATTTTGAGACCATCAATGAGTTTTTCACAAAATTCAAGCACTTGACATTGCAGTTGAAGAACAATGGAGTTATCAAAGAGGATAAGCAATTGATCCTCTCTATTCTCACTAAGCTTGGTAAAGACTATTCGGTATTTGTCTATACTTTCAATTCCGGTCGGCTAACTACCCCGAATTGGAAGATGCCTACCTTGAATGCCTTCATTGAGTCCGTCACAAAAGAGCATGATAAGTTGATTCAAATGGGGTACATAAGCTCCAAAGATTCAGCCCTATATGTTCAAGGACCCAAGAATTCGAATGGTAAAGGAAAGCAAAATAAAGAGAAGCCCAAATTCGAACCTCACAAGCAAAGAGAGAAAGGCAAGCAGACGGATGCACCATCCAGTTCGAAGTTCAAGCAAAAGGGAAAAGAGGGTAAGGAAAAATCTAAATGTACTTATTGAAACAGTGGCTTTCATCCCGAAAGTTCATGTATGAAGAAGAATATAGATCAAATGGCCCTCTTTTTGTAAAGAATAACATAACTCTTCCTGACGGTGCAAGGAAGAAGGATAGGAATGATGATCATGAAAGAGGATAAGCACTCATGGAAACTATTTCAAATCCCACTAATCTCTTGATAGATTCGGGTGCATTGAATCATATGGCTGCAAATATTGATTATTTTTATTCATTCGATCCAAATAGCTCCATCCCCATCCATTTGGGAGATGACTCAAAATTTTCTTCAAAGGGAAAAGGTACAATCCATATTGATCATGGAAGCTTTCAGAATGTTCTCTATGTGCCTTCCTTGGCTTCAAATCTTATTTCTGTGTATCAAATGACACACACTGGTGAACCGAAGCAAGTTACATTTATCCCTAATACAGTTGAAATTTTTGATATCAAAAGTGGAAGACTTATTGCAATCAGAAAGGCGAACCACACTGCAAAAATGCTATGAGTTTTCACACTTTATTCCGCTTACAAAGCCCACTGCTCTTCGCACACATGGTAATGAGGTTAGTAGGCTTTGGCATGAAATATTTGGGCATATTAATTATAAGTATTTGTTGTTGTTATAAAAAAAATCCATGGTATATGGTCTTCCACAACTCCGTTCCTCGAAGGGAATATGCACTGGTTGCATTATTGGGAAGCACCCCGAGCACAGGTTCGACCGCGACAAAGCTAGCAGAGCTTCTACAGTTTTGGGGTTGATACATTCTGATATCAGTGGTCCACTTCCCAATATGTCATTAAATGGATCAAGGTATGTTTTGACATTTATTGATGATTTTTTCCGCTTTACATGGGTATTTTTTCTCAAAAACAAGTCAGAAGTGCTTGAAAAATTCAAGGATTTTAGGGCTTCTGTTGAGACCACCACTGAGAGAAAGATCAAAGCTCTTATATCTGATAATGGTGGAGAATATATCAAGGCCGATTTGCTGCAACTTTGTGCCCAAAGCGGAATTCAGATCCAACATACAGTTCCCTACACACCCCAACAGAACGGTGTAGCAGAAAGGAAAAATCAGTCATTGAAAGAGATGGCTACTTGCATGATTGAATCAAAAGGTTTGGATGCAAATATTTGGGCTGAAGCAATCAATGTTGCTGCATACATTCATAACTAAGTTCCACATTCATCCATGAAAGGTATGACTCCTTTCGAAGCATTCTTTGGTCACAAACCGGTTGTGTCAAATTTGAGAGTTTTTGGCTCTACTGCATGGGCTAGAATTCCTTCCAAGAAGAGACAAGCTTTGGATCCACAAAGTATTGAGTGCATACCGATAGGATATGGGGAAGAATAAAAAGCATATAAACTCATGTATATCAGATCCAAAAATATATTCATAGAGCGCAGTGTGCAATTTGAAGAACCGCTTCAAGATTTGCAACTAGTCGAGGAAGAAACTGTCGTTTCACCGCCTTCACCAGAAGAAGATCCGTGTAGCGATAATGAAGGTATGAGTTCTGATATTTCTGATATTTTAGAAGCACATGATGATCATGACATATCAGTTTCAGAATACGACCATTATGATCCTCCTCCGTTACCAAAGTGGGCCCAAAACACTCTTCAATCTGCTGGTTCGAACCTTAGAAATCCAGTTGATCCGAGACGAACAAGAGCAGACTTTCAAAGAGCAGGTATGGCTCTTTCTATTTCTGATCCATTACTTCCTAAGATTTGTTATTTGATGACTGGTTCAGATCCCCAAACATACTACCATGCCCACCGAGATCCGAGATGGCAAAGTGCCATGGATAAAGAGTACAGTTCTCTTCAAAAGAACAATACATGGGAGCTAGTTTCTCTTCCACATGGAAGAAAATTAGTCAAATGTAAATGGGTCTACCACACAAAAGTTGTTTCTGATGGCTCTATCAGCAAATAGAAAGCAATATTAGTGGCAAAAGGTTTCTCCCAATTCCAAGGAGTGGACTACATTGAGACCTTTGCACCGGTTGCAAAGATGGATTCCATCTACCTTGTTTTGGCAATTGCCGCATCCAAGCACTGGGAAGTGCACCACATGGATGTGAAGAGTGCTTTTCTACATGGAGATCTTGCTAAAGAGGTATATATGCAGCAACCAAAAGGCTACACATTAGATCCATCATTAATTTGCAGATTGAAGAAATCTTTGTATGGGTTAAAACAGGCCCCAAGAGCTTGGTATGCAAAGATGGACTCCTTCCTTCTTTCTCAGAATTTCAAAAGATGAAAATCTGATACGAATGTGTATCTTCAGCAATTTAAAGGTAATTTGTTGGTTATTGTACTTTATGTTGATGATCTTCTCATTACTGGTAGCACTCTTACTTCAATAAACAAGCTAAAATCTGCTTTAAATCTAGCTTTTGACATGAGCGATTTGGGCTTGCTGAGTCACTTTTTGGGCTTGGAGATAGCTCAAAATTTTGATGGGATCACTATATCTCAGAAAAAATATGCTTCCGACCTGTTATTGAAGTTTAATATGGCTGAATGTAAGGCAGCCCCATTCCCATTCCTCTCAGGAATCAGTCTTGAGGAGGGAAATTCTACACCGCTTACAGATTGCACTATGTATCGACAGTTGATTGGTTCACTACTTTACTTGACACACTCAAGACCTAAAATTTCATATGATGTGAGTTCCGTGTCAAGATATATGCAGCAGCTCCATGAGCTTCATTGGCGGGCAGCCAAGCAGATCTTGCAGAATGTGCAAGGTACAAAACATTTTGGTATACATTATGCTATAGATTCTGAGCTTGATTTCATTGGTTTTACCGATTCAGATTGGGCAGGTGATAGCATTGATCGGAAGTTCACTTCCGGTTATGTTTTCATGATTGGTCATGGCCCTATTTGCTGGTCCAGCAAAAAGCAGGCAGCCATTGCACTTTCTTCAGTAGAGGCAGAGTATCGAGGGGCAGTCAATGCCTGCATTCAGGCAGTTTGGTTGCAAGGTATTCTTTCTGAGTTTGGTTTTGGTGGCACTACTTTGACTATCCTCTTTTGTGACAATCAAAGTGCTATCAATATCTCCACAGATCCAGTTCAGCGGTAGAGGACCAAACACATTGAGATTCATATGCACTACATTCGAGAGTTGATGCATGATTGCACTATCATTCTGCAATATTGCCCTACTGATGAGAAAATTGCAGACATCTTCACCAAGAGCTTCACTGAGAAGAAGTTCTCTTACCTCCGTTCACTGTTGGGGATGAGTTCCATCATGGTGGAGACAGATTGATCCATTATTATGTTTTAGCTTGAGGGGGGGGCTTTCTTCCCACTGGGTTTTCCCTCTTTCCTCACTTAGTTTATTTTCAGCATTTTTTGGATTATTGTATTTGTAAAATTAGTCACAGCATATCTAATGAACAAGTAAATCAATCACAACAGATGAATATAGAAAATATGGTGTAAAACTGTGCAAAACATGCAACAGTGCTCAATATCCCAGAAAGGGTGAATGAATTACAATAGAATACAATATCAATCAATGAGCAATTCGAATTGACTAAGTAGGCCATTCGAATCACTGAATGGAGTAGCTTGACTCCAACTAGGAGTCCTCATCATCAATCGGTGGTGGTCATCAATGCACAAGAACCAGTCATCCAGGTGTCAATCTGAGTCTAACTGAGTGTGTCATGTGTAACTGAAGTGTGTAGCACTGATTAAGGGAAGGAGGCTCAGTGGGGGGCGCATGGGAGACTAAATGAAGTTAGAAAAAGTCATCTAGTCAAACTGGAGGTCCAACGGAAGTGAAACAGTCATTCGGGAGTGAAACTAGCCTCAAATCAGGGAGAATCAGAGCTAACTGAATGTAACTGAAGTGGAACTGCAGTGGTAGGTGAACAAGTGCGCCCTTCTCTAGCAGTAGGTGAGAAGTGGGCGCCTTTCAGCCTAGGAGGGCTAAAAATCTGTAGTAAGTGGCTCCCGGGTGCTAGAATGAGGTGGCTAAGGTGCTGGAGGCATCAAACTGGTGACTGGGATGCATGCAAGTGCATGCAGGTGCATGCAAACCCTAGATTTTGCATGCAAACCCTAATTGCATGCAAGATCCTGAAAAAGATGATGTGGATATCCGAACACCCCCCCTCAAGCTAGACTATGATGTGCAAAAAATAATGTGGGGCCCTGGTAACTAAGACCAAAGGTCACCCCAATACAATAATCCAAAAAATGTTGAAAATAAACTAAGTGAGGAAAGAGGGAAAACCCAGTGGGAAGAAAGCCCCCCCTCAAGCTAAAGCATAATAATGAATCAATCTGTCTCCACCATGATGGAACTCACCCCCAACAGTGAACGGAGGTAAGATAACTTCTTCTCAGTGAAGCTCTTGGTGAAGATGTCTGCAATTTGCTCATCAGTAGGGCAATATTGCAGAATGATGGTGCGGTTATGCATCAACTGTCGAATGTAATGCATATGAATCTCAATGTGTTTGGTCCTCTGCCGCTGAACTAGATCTGTGGAGATCTTGATAGCACTTTGATTGTCACAAAATAAGACAGTCAAAGTAGTGCCACCAAAACCAAACTCGGAAAGAATACCCTACAACCAAACTGCCTGAATGCAGGCATTGACTGCCCCTCGATACTCTACCTCTGCTGAAGAAAGTGCAATGGCTGCTTTCTTTTTGTTGGACCAGCAAATAGCACCATGACCAATCATGAAAACATAACCGGAAGTGGACTTCCAATCAATGCTATCACCTGCCCAATCTGAATCAGTAAAACCAATGAAATCTAGCTCAGAATCTGCAGCATAATGTATGCCAAACTGTCTCGTACCTTGCACATACTGCAAGATCCGCTTGGCTGCTTGCCAATGAAGCTCATGTGGTTGCTGCATATATCTTGACACGGCACTCATGGCATATGAGATATCATGCCGTGAGTGTGTCAAATAAAGTAGTGAACCAATCAACTGTCGATACATACTGCAATCTGCAAGCAGTGTAGAATCTTCCTCCTCAAGACTGATTCCTGAGAGGAATGGGAATGGGGCTGCCTTACATTCAGCTATATTAAACTTCAATAACAGGTCAGAAGCATATTTTTGCTGAGATATAGTGATCCCATCAAAATTTTGAGCTATCTCCAAGCCCAAAAAGTGACTCAGCAAGCCCAAATCGCTCATGTCAAAAGCTAGATTTAAGGCAGATTTTAGCTTGTTTATTGAAGTAAGTGTGCTACCATTAATGAGAAGATCATCAACATAAAGTACAATAACCAACAAATTACCTTTAACTCGCTGAAGATACACATTCGGATCAAATTTGCATCTTTGGAAATTCTGAGAAAGAAGGAAGGAGTCCATCTTTGCGTACCAAGCTCTTGGGGCCTGTTTTAACCCGTACAAAGATTTCTTCAATCTACAAACTAATGATGGATCTGATGTGTAGCCCTCTGGCTGCTGCATATATACCTCTTCAGCAAGGTCTCCATGTAAAAATGCACTCTTCACATCCATGTGGTGCACTTCCCAGTGCTTGGATGCGGCAACAGCTAAAACAAGGCGGATGGAATCCATCTTTGCAACCGGTGCAAAAGTCTCAGTGTAGTCCACTCCTTGGACTTGGGAGAAACCTTTTGCCACCAACCTTGATTTGTATTTGCTGATAGAGCCATCAGCAGCAACTTTCGTGTGGTAGACCCATTTACACTTCACTAATTTTCTTCCAGGTGGAAGAGAAACTAGCTCCCATGTGTTCTTCTTTTGAAGAGAACTGTACTCTTCATCCATGGCACTTTGCCATCTCGGATCTCGGTGAGCAGAATAGTATGATGTGGGATCTGAACTAGCCATCAAATAACAAATCTCAGGAAGTAATGGATCAGCAATAGATAGTGCCATACCTGCTCTTTGAAAGTCTGCTCTTGTTCATCTCGGATCAGCAGGATTTCCAAGGTTCGAACCAGCAGATTGGAGAGTGTTTTGGGCCCACTTTGGTAACTGAGGAGGATCATAATGGTTGGATTCCGAACCTGATATGTCATGATCATCATATGCTGCTACAATATCAGAAATATCAGAACTCATACCTTCATTATCGCTGCACGGATCTTCTTCTGGTGAAGGTGGTGAATCGGCAGTCTCTTCCTCGACTAGTTGCAATTCTTGAAGCGGTTCTTCAAATTGCACACTGCGCTCTATGAATATCTTTTTAGATCTGATATCCATGAGTTTATATGATTTTGATCCTTCCCCATATCCTATCAGTATGCACTCGGTACTTTGTGGATCCAAAGCTCGTCTCTTCTCAGAAGGAATTCTAGCCCATGCAGTAGAGCCAAAAACTCTCAAATTTGACACATTCGGTTTGTGACCAAAGAATGCTTCGAAAGGAGTCATACCTTTCACGGATAAATGTGGAACACGGTTCTGTATATATGCAGCAACATTGATTGCTTCAGCCCAAATATTTGCAGCCAAACCTTTTGATTCAATCATGCATGTAGCCTTCTCTTTCAGTGACCGATTTTTCCTTTCCGCTACACCGTTTTGCTGGGGTGTGTAGGGAACTGTATGTTGGATCTGAATTCCGCTTTGGGCACAAAGTTGCAGCAACTCGGACTTGATATATTCCCCACCATTATCAGATCTAAGAGCTTTGATCTTGCTCTCAGTGGTGGTCTCAACAGAAGCCTTAAAATCCTTGAATTTTCCAAGCACTTCTGACTTGTTTTTGAGAAAGAATACCCATGTAAAGCGGGAAAAATCATCAATAAATGTCAAAACATACCTTGAACCATTTAATGACATATGGGGCAGTGGACCACTGATATCAGAATGGATCAATCCCAAAATAGTAGAAGCTCTGCTAGCTTTGCTGCGGTCGAATCTGTGCTCGGGGTGCTTCCCAATGATGCAACCAGTGCATATTCCCTTCGAGGAACGGAGTTGTGGAAGCCCATCTAACATGGATTTGTTTGATAACAGCAGAAAATACTTATAATTAAGATGTCCAAATCTTTCATGCCAAAGCATACTAACCTCATTACCATGTGTGCAAAGAGCAGTGGGCTTTGCAAGCAGAATAAAGTGTGAAAACTCATAGCATTTTGCAGTGTGATTTGCCTTTCCGACTGCAACTAGTCTTCCACTTTTGATATCAGAAATTTCAACTGTATTAGGGCTGAATGTAACTTGCTTCGGTTCACCAGTGTG
Source organism: Larix kaempferi (assembly GCA_027924585.1). Lineage (NCBI taxonomy): Eukaryota > Viridiplantae > Streptophyta > Pinopsida > Pinales > Pinaceae > Larix > Larix kaempferi. The sequence goes on from BSBM01000510.1 coordinate 44,738,101, forward strand.
TGTCATTTGATACACAGAAAGAAGATTTGAAGCTAAGGAAGGCACATAGAGAACATTCTGAAAGCTTCCATGATCTACATGAATCGTACCTTTGCCCTTTGAAGAAATTTTTGAGTCATCTCCCAAATGGATGGGGATGGAGCTGTTTGGATCGAATGAGGAAAAAGAATCAATATTTGCAGCCATATGATTTGATGCACCCGAATCTATCAAGAGAGTAGTGGGCTTCGAAACCGTTGCCATGAGTGCTTGTCCTCTTTCATGATCATCATTCCTATCCTTCTTCCTTGCACCGTCGGGAAGAGTTATGTTGTTCTTTTCTAAAAGGAGGGCCATTTGATCTATAGTTTTCTTCATACATGAACTTTCGGGATGAAAGCCATGATTGCAATAAGTACATTTAGATTTTTGGTTACCTTCTTTGCCCTTTTGCTTGAACTTCGAACTGGATGGTGCATCCGTTTGTTTGCCTTTGCTTTTTGCTTGTGAGGCTCGAATTTGGGCTTCTCCTTCTTTTGCTTTCCTTTACCATTCGATATCTTGGGTCCTTGAACATATAGGGCTGAATCTTTGGAGCTTATGGACCCCATTTGAATCAACTTGTCATGCTCTTTTGTGACGGACTCAATGAAGGCATTCAAGGTAGGCATCTTCCAATTCGGGGTAGTTAGCCGACCGGAATTGAAAGTAGAGACAAATACCGAATAATCTTTCCCAAGCTTGCTTAGAATGGAGAGGATCAATTGTTTATCCTCTTTGATAACTCCACTGTTCTTCAATTGCAAGTTCAAGTTCTTGAATTTTGTGAAGAATTCATTGATGGTCTCGAAATTCTCAGGATTAAGGCCAATCAATTCATTCTCTAATTGAAAAGCCCTAAGCTCATCCTGCTTGCCAAATAGTGTTTCAAGTTGCTCCCATATGGCTTTTGGAGTCTTCAATCCGTTGAGATGGAAGTGAAGATCTTTGGAGATGGAGAGACAAAGAAGACCATAAGCTTCATCAAGCTTGTTGTAGTGTTTGGTTCGATCTGACACATTGTTTGGCTCCAATTCAAGACCAAGAGTGACTCGGTAGTAACCTTTTGAACGTAATATGATCTCCATATCATATTTCCAATCAAAATAATTGAATGGGGTGAGGATAGGCTTTGAAGAAGAGTATTCCATTGCTAGGAGTGAGTCAAACTGATGTAGATGAGCTTGTATGCAGAGTGTAGCGAATGCAAAAGAGGAGTTTTCATGCACAGTGTAGCGAATGCAAAAGAGGAGCTTGATAACCTGCAAATCACAATCAAACCAAGAACCGTAAGGTCGAACAATCCACCCTTTTAGAGTTGCATCACACCTGGGATTGGAGATCAAACAATGTTGATTGGGTCCAATGTATCAGATCCAAGAATTATGTGGAAAATCAAGCTTCTGGAGTGGTATTGGATGTATTTTCAAGCTTTGCATGCACAGGAGCGAATGCCCTTGAGATATCTCATGCCAAAACTTTTTGCAATTTTTGAGCAATTCAGTCAAATCTTCTTGTAGAAACACCTGTAGAAAAGAGATCTTGTCCCTGCAATGGCTCTGATACCATGTAAAATTAGTCACAGCAGATCTAATGAACAAGTAAATCAATCACAACAGATGAATATAGAAAATATGGTGTAAAACTGTGCAAAACATGCAGTAGTGCTCAATATCCCAGAAAGGGTGAATGGATTACAATAGAATACAATATCAATCAATGAGCAATTCGAATTGACTAAGTAGGCCATTCAAATCACTGAATAGAGTAGCTTGAATCCAATTAGGAGTCCTCATCATCAATCGGTGGTGGTCATCAATGCACAAGAACCAATCATCCAGGTGTCAATCTGAGTCTAACTGAGTGTGTCATGTGTAACTGAAGTGTGTAGCACTGATTAAGGGAAGGAGGCTCAGTGGGGGGCGCATGGGAGACTAACTGAAGTCAGAACAAGTCATCTAGTCAAACTGGAGGTCCAACGAAAGTGAAACAGTCAGTCGGGAGTGAAACTAGCCTCAAATTAGGGAGAATCGGAGCTAACTGAATGTAACTGAAGTGGAACTGCAGTGGTAGGTGAACAAGTGCGCCCTTCTCTGGCAGTAGGTGAGAAGTGGGCGCCTTTCAGCCTAGGAGGGCTAAAACTCTGTAGTAAGTGGCTCCCGGGTGCTAGAATGAGGTGGCTAAGGTGCTGGAGGCATCAAACTGGTGACTGGGATGCATGCAAGTGCATGGAGGTGCATGCAAACCCTAGATTTTGCATGCAAACCCTAATTGCATGCAAGATCCTGAAAAAGATGATGTGGATATCCGAACAGTATTGGGGTGACCTTTGGTCTTAGTTACCAGGGCCCTGCATTATTTTTTGCACATCATAGTCTAGCTTGAGGGGGGGTGTTCGGATATCCACATCATCATTTTCAGGACCTTGCATGCAATTAGGGTTTGTATGCAAATTCTAGGGTTTGCATGCATCCTAGTCACTAGGTTGATGCCTTCAGCACCTTATCCACTTCATTCTAGAACCCAGGAGCTTCTTACATCATACTTTCAGCCCTCCTAGTCATGAAGGTGCCCACTTCTCACCTACTGCCAAAGAAGGGCGCACTTCTTCACCTACCACCTCAGTTTACACTCAGTTAGCTCTGATTCTCCCTGATTTGAGGCTAGTTTCACTCCCGAGTGACTGTTTCACTCTGTTGGACCTCCAGATTGACTAGATGAATTGTTCTGACTTCAGTTAAGCCTCCCATGCACCCTCCACTGAGTCTCCTTCCCTATATCAGTGCTACACACTTCAGTTACACATGTTACACACAGTTAGACTCAGATTGACACCTGGATGACTGGTTCTTGTGCATTGATGACCACCACTAATTGATGATGAGGAATCCTAGTTGGATTCAAGCTACTCCAATCATTTCAAATTGCTCACTCACATAGTCATATTATTGTATTGTAATTATTCACCCTTATTGGGATATTGAGCGTTATGCATGTTTTACATAGTTTTACACCATATTTTCTATGTTCATCTGTTGTGATTGATTTACTTGTTCATTAGATCTGATGTGACTAATTTTACAGTTTCAATGTCATCATTCTAGTATATTTTAATTTATAATTATAAAATTTAAACAAATTTCTTGTTTTTTCACATGAAGGGTCGAATTTGACCAAATTTGGGTTGGAAAATGGAGATGATGTAGTTAATAATTTTGGCATGTATTGTATAAGACATGGAAGAGTGGGGAACATATGAGATTAAAGAAAATTGTTACAAGGTCTTTTACATGTGGGCTACATGAAAAAGAGGGAAATTTGTTTGTGGTTTTTAAGGGATATTTGAATATTTTATATCGTTTTAAAAGAAAATATTGTTGGAATCTATTTAATATTGAGACGGAGGTAAATCAATATTAGTGTAGTTATGAACAATTTTTAACTTTTTAACTGATTAATATGAGCTTTAATTATGCATCCACTATAAATAAAACATTCATCCACATATGCCCAATAACATAGAATACACATAATTTTTACGTAGAAACCCAAATGGGAGAAAACCACAAAATGCCCTTTTACAATAAAAAGATTACATTCAAAGAAGCACCAACTTCCTAAGTTTTCCAACACCTATTGGAGGGAAGCACCGACCCCCTAGTTTTACAATCACCGACTTGAAGGAAGCACCAACTCCTTGATTTACCAACTTCAATTCGAAGAAGGCACCAACCCCCTGCTCCTTACCCCCTCCTACCGCCCTGATATATATGAATAAGATATTACTCTGTTGAACTTTTGATCTACACACACTTCCGATAATTTATTGTTCGTTATGTTGTGTGCACCTTCTGTATGCTATAATATTGTTGCCAATGTGTTGCATACATCACTTGAATTCACACTCAACACTTCACTTCAACCGATGTCGCACTTCATATACTGTGTGCTACTCCATCAAATTCTACAGTCTACACCAAGGTTCAATATTCCCTTCTGCTATTGCGCATCTGCAATCTCAACTGATACCGCACATTAACTGATAACCTGTTGTTCTGACTTCGTGCACTAGTATCAGATGGAACTTCACATCTTCAGAGATTATTATGTTCGTTCTGTCTTGGTGCAACAGTCTTTAGATAATATGCGACCTTCTGTGCATCATATGATTCATCATTTATGTTTAACGCACTTGTCTCAGATCGTCCTATCATAATGTGCTTCCTTCATTGTGCAACAATTCTGTTTGAACGCATTTAATATAATTCCTTACTTCAAACACATCAAATTCGTCTTCCTGCATTAGATAAACCTCTTCAGTTCACGCATCACAATATATACTTCAAATTTGTTTATGTGCTTCTATCTTAGATCATCTGTGACTTTCTACATGTTATCTACGATCCCATCATTCAATCCTCACGCACTTGCAAATCTTCTGTAATTATTCCTTTTTGTATTCATGCAACTGTCATAGATCTACAACAACATTATGTGCACCATGAGTTATTCCATTTCTCTGCTTGTGTGCACTCAGGTCTCTGCTAGATCATCTTGTTCTGGTTTCACAAGCCCTTGATTCCCTGAGTATAAGAAGCTTGATAAATATGTATCTTCAAGCTTTCCAATACAAGCTCGGCATACTTGCTCTCAAGCTTACTTCAAATCTCCAACTTGCTTCTTATTTATATTTGTCCTGCGTGGATTGTATGTCCACAAGTTGATTGTGGCTTTCCTTATTCTTTGCTTCACGGTTCATGCTTCCTCCACTTGTCATGTGTTGCGCCACTGATGTGTCATCTCCTATGGGTCTTGCGCATACTTGGTCCTTTCCTTGCTGGGACTTTCACCCTTGCAGTGTGTTCTTGTGCCCTTGATTTACCATTATTTTTGGGACTTGCGCACTTGACATATTCAACTGCTACACTCTTCTTGGTACTTATGTGTGCTTCAACAACTGAAAGATTCTTCCAATTTTTGTGTCTTACGCGCTTCCGAGACTTGCATAATTATTCGACCATTTATTGTTCCAACCTGCTTGCACACTCCTGAACCTTGTCCAATCAACTCTTTGGATAGCTTGTGCAGTCCCGAGATTTTGTCCAGTCAATTGTTTGGCTTGCTTGTGCACTCTTGAACTTTTGTCCAACCAACTCTTTAGCTTTTACCTTGAAGGACTATGAATGGGTGGACTTGAGACCTACACATGTACCACATTTCTGCAAACTTGATGCACTTCTGCATATAATTCTTCATATTGGCATCCATATACGTGTTCAAAGTATATTTCATATACTTCTTTAAACTGGCATAGAAATATACTTCTTTATAATGGATTTCATAAATTTCTTCAAGTTGGCATAGGAGTACTGAATCTTCTTTGACATCAGTTGACATCAATGACAACCAAAGTTCAACAATCTTCGCCTTTGGCATTGATGTCAATACTTTATGAAGTTGTGCACAATAATATTTTGAAGTTTGTATGCTTCATTTGTGCTTGTCGCGATACTTCCCTTGTGTTCTTTTTCAGTTTGAGCCTTTGAAATCTACACATTCTATTGTCAATATTTATTCTTCTCTTTGTTACTTCTACACAGATCACATGCTTTAATATTATTCTTATTGTGTTTTTGCATGGTTCATGATCAACTTCATGTTCTTCATGATTAGCTTCATGCTCTTTTTCCCAATTTGACATCAATGTAAAAGAGGTGCCATCATTGCGCAATTATTCTTCCTTTTTTTGTGTTGGTCGCATTCATATGATTACAGGGATAACTTCCCCATGCCTTCATGCTCCATTCTTTCGCTGAAGTTTCTGCACTAATACCTTGCAATATATACACTATTTTCAGAGCCATAACATATACACTCCCCCTGTACAGTTGGTATCTTCCTTCTTACAATACTTCATCATACCTTGCGCAAATATTCATGTAATCTTCTTGTTGTGCCAACTACGCAGTCCCAAATAACACCAAATTTTTCCCTGAGGTATTCAAATGTGTTTCATGGGAGAGGTTTTGTAAATATATCCGCAATTTGTTCTTTAGTATATACATATTCTAACTTGACATTATTTTCGGTAACCTTCTCTCTCACAAAGTGATACTTGATGGGAATATGTTTGGTTTTGCAGTGCATAACAAGATTCTTGGAGATACTAACTGCGCTTGTATTGTCGCATAAAATTTGTATTGGATAGTCAATATTTACTTGTAGATCTGTCAGATTTTGTTTCATCCATAGTACCTGTGTTCAACAGGAAGCCGCTGCAATATATTCTGCTTTTGTTGTAGATAGTGTGACTAATGATTTTTTTTGTTGATTCCATATACAAGGCAATTTCCGAAGAAAAACGTAGCTCCACTAGTACTTCTTATTTCATATACACTATATGCCCAATCTGCATCAGTGTATGCCACTAACTTTAGATCTTTACTTCGTGGATACCACGAACCAAAGTTTATGGTCCCTTTCAAATACCTAAAAATTCTTTTAATTGCTTGAACATGTGTTTCTTCGGGTGGTTCCTGAAATCTTGCAACAAGTCCAATGGTTTGCATGATATCCGGTCTTGAGGCAATTACATATAATAGGCTACCAATCATTGATCTGTATAGTCTTTTATCTACTTCCATGGCTTCATCCTCTTTAATTAACTTGCACTCAATGACTATGGGTGTATAAATTGATTTGTAGTTTTCCATGTTAAATTTCTTCAACATCTATTTCACATACTTAGATTGAGAGATGAAGATGGAATTATCCAATTGAGATATTTGAAATATGAGGAAAAAATATAATTCTCCAAGCATAGACATTTTTAATTCTTTCTGCATATCCTTAGAAAATTGCTGACTCATTTTGTCACCATTGCTTCCAAAAATAATGTCATCAACATATACTTCAACAACTATAATTTTTTCATTCTCAATTTTTATATAAATATTATTTTCCTCACTGCCCCTTTTGAAACCTTGTTGTTGCATATATTTTTCCAATCTTGAATACCAGGCCTTGGGAGCTTACTTGAATCTATACAAAACTTTCTTTAATTTGCATACATAATCTTTGTTATCTGAAAGTGAGAATCCATCTGATTGCTCAATGTATACCTCTTCTTCAAGATTTCTATTTAGAAATGTTGATTTCACATCCATCTGATATAATTTGACATTTTAAGCACAAGCATAGGCCAGGAATAGTCTTATTGCTTCCATTCATGCTACAGGAACAAATGTTTCTTCAAATTATATTCCCTCAATCTGCGCATAACCTTTACACACCAGTCTTTCCTTGTTTTTGACAGCTTGTCCTTATTCATTTAGTTTGTTTTTGAATACCCATTTTGTGCCAATCACATTTTTATTTTTGGCTCTTGGAACAAGTTCCCAGGTCTGATTCTTTTTAATTTGATCCAATTCTTCATTCATGGATTTCACCCAATGTTTATCTGTTTCGGCCTCTTCAAATCCTTCTGGTTCTATTTGGGATAACAAAGAAAAATTAACTTCATCAGTTGAATCTCTTAGGCTTCTTATGGTTCTTACCCCAACACTTTTATCTCTGATAATCAAATCTTCTAGATGATTCTTTTGGACGTACTTGGAGGGATCCTTTGTATTCTGTCTTCCATATTCTAATTCGCATTGATATATCACCTCCCATGGTTCTTCTACTTCTTTATTTTCTGGCAGTTCCTCATATGACTATTCCAGCATAGGCGAATCATCATCATCTTCTACTCTCCTATGAGTAAATACTTCATCAAATTTCACATCTGGGATTTCAACTATCTATCTGAGTCATAGATTATAACACTTGTAAGATTTTCTTATGGTGGCATAACCAAGAAAAATTCCCTTATATGAACTGGAGTCAAACTTTCCAAGGTTTTCAACGTTTCTTTTGATGTAGCACTTGCTTCCAAATATCCTGAAATGCTTAACTGTAGCTGGTCTTCCTTTCCAGAGTTCATAATGTGTTGAACATTTTTTTGTCCTAATATGACATCTGTTGAGGATGTGGAAAGCTGTATGAATGGCCTGAGTCCAAAACATATATGATAACTTTGACTCATTCAACATTGTTCTGGCCATTTCCTAGACAATTTTGTTTTTCCATTCCACCACTCCATTTTGCTGTGGAGTTCTGGCTGCTAAGAGTTGTCTTATACTTCGATGTTTCTGATTTTGCATTTTTCTTAGTCAAAAGTGACTGTGTGCTCTTGATCGCACGTATGACTGACACTTAGAATATTGTGTTACATGTTTTCGACTAGTAGGACATTTTTTTCTTTTATCCTTTTATTTCCCAAACTTGCTAAGCCTTTTCCTAATATTTTGGTAGATCCATTTTCCACAAAGTAGAAACTACCTCCATTTTCTTCCCTGTACTTTAGAAAATTATTTTTGTCTCCTGCCATATGCTTAGAACAACCATTGTCTATATACAATTGCCCCTTTTTATTTTGTGCATGTAAATCCAGGCTGCATCCTTCCTGATAAACCCAATCCTTCTGATCTTCAACCGGTTCCATTGACTGCGGAGGTGGCAACTGATTTTCATAGCTTTGACTATCATGACAATGATTGTGACATTTAAAACATTCATTATATAAGTTCAAAATACTGAAGGGATTGAGATCTTCTTTTGTGGTCTAAGCTATTTTCCTTAGGTTGTTCTATTTGGGGTTCATCTTATTACAAAATCCACTCCTCCTAGCATACGCAACTGCACATTCTTTGCAGTTTTTTTCTTTATGACTGAAGTTACGATAGCAATAACATTTTCCCAAAAAGATATTTTGATATATGATTGGATGAACTCTCTTGAATTGTGTAGGTTTGGTTTTTATATGAATTGGCTCCTTGTTCTCTTCTTCAAACTTTTGATTGTTCTTTGAGAAAGGAGTTCCAAGTGCGTATGCATAACTCTTTACGAAGTTTGAATCTTCATTGGTGTTGTTTCTGATTTTTTGTCCATGTTCCAATTGACTAGTCACTTTTTGTAGTTCTTCTCTTAGAGAAGTGATTTTAGCTTCCAGTTTCTCACACTTTTATTCTCTTAATTTCAACTCCCTAGTGGTATCTGCTTCTAATCTCAAAAGTGATTCCTGCAAGTTCTTGCTTCTCTTCCTTGACTTCTTCAGTTCATCCAGAGCACTGATGAGTTCACCTTCAAAGTCTACTTCAACCATCTCCTCATATTCTATATCCATGTTTTTTGAATCCTATTTATCTAGGAATAGTTTTTTCTTGCATGTTCAATTCTACAAAGGGATCTATCTTCCAGATGTTAAACTGTTACTGAAGACACCCGCTCTGATACCAATTGTTGGAATCTATTTAATACTGAGAGGGGGATTGAATCGATATTAGTGCAATTATGAACAATTTTTAACTTCTTAATTGATTAATCTAAGCTTTAATTAGGTATCCACATAACTAAAACATTCATCCACATGTGTGCACTAACATAGAACACACAAATTTTTTACGTGGAAACCCAAACAGGATAAAACCACACAAATTTCTCTTATAATAAAAAGATTACATTCGAGGAAGCACCAACTTCGTAAGTTCTCTAGCACCAACTGGAAGGAGAAACCGACCCCCTGGTTTTACAAGCATCGACCTGAAGGAAGCACCAAATCCCTGATTTACCAGCTTCAACTAGAAGGAGGCACCGATCCCTTGCTCCTTTCCTTGTCAGGCCACCCTGATATATAAGAATACGATATTACTCTGTTGAACATCTGATCTGCACACACTTCTGATAATCTGATGTTCTTTATATTATGCGCACCTTCTGCATGCTGTAATATTGTCGTCACTATGTTGCATACATCACTTGACTCCACACTCAACACTTCACTTCAACTGATGTCGTACTTCTTATACTGTGTGCTACTTCATCAAATTCCACAGTTTGCACCAAGGTTCAATATTCCCTTCTGCTACTCTACATCTGCAATCTCAATTGAGACTACGCATCAACTGATAATTTGTTGTTCTGAATTTGCACACCAGTATGAGATGGAACTGCATACCTTTAAATATATGTCTGTTCTATCTTGGTGCAACAGTCTTAAGATAATATACGACCTTCTGTGCATCATATGATTCATCATTTCTGTTTAATGCACTTGTCTCAGATCATGCTCTGTTGAAATATTGTAACTTCAAAGAATATTCTATTTGTACTTTATTATTATTCATCCGGAGATGTTTTATTCCTCCGTCGAGATGTTAATATTATGTAAAGTCATTGAGGTAAATCCTCCCATGAAAGTTGGGGCAATAGATCCCTAAGGGTCATTTGTAATGGGGCTTTTCGTCCCCTAGAGAGGTCAACCCAGTCAGCATTAAGTTGAGTGGTTAAGTTGTTGGGTCCGACCTAGTTAGGGTTAAAAGTCAAGTGAAGTAAAGTATAAATATAGGAGGTTTGTTCCTCATTTAACACACACTCACTCACTTGTGAACTCGCATAGGAGAGAGAGAGATCTGCAATGGAGGAGAAGGAGCTCTTGTTTGGGGATTACATGCTTGTATTTGTTGGTCATCTATATTGAGTAAGCTTTGCTGGGTTTTCTACCCCATTACATGCTTGTATTTGTTGGTCTCTTGTGTTTATGCTGTGCTTGTTGTTCTTTCAGTGATCCTGTATATGCTATTGTTGTGAAATTGAATGTAATACTGATTTTATCTATATTATCATATTGAATCTTAACATGGTATCAAAGCTAACCTAAAGGAAGGCAATGTATGGCACTTACGACACTTGTTTCACTTGCGACAATTTGAAAGTTAGGGTTTTGTATAGAAAAACCTAGTCAATGTGGAAATTTCGCTATAAATCAATTTTTGCGAAAGTTCCGGATCTGAAAATTGGACAGGATGAAGATGAAATTTTCCTGTACCTTGTGTCCAAGTTTCATCCTCATATTCGTTGTACTTTCTGAGATATGATCCGTACAAGTTAGGGTTTCTGCTTCTTCCAGAATGAATCCCTAAACAGGTGACCTAGGTAAAATGGTCATATCCTGGGATAGGAAACTCCAAATGAAATTTCGTAAAAAGTGACAGTTAGGGAACGGACTGTAGTTTCACATGTCCGATTTTCAGAGGTCGACGATGAAACAGTGACACGTGGCACTCCGTACAAGTTCACTATGCTATTTCATCCCTTAAATAGATCATGTTGGGAAACTGGGAATATCTCTCTGATGGAGAATACAATGAAGCTCAAACCTGTGGGGTTGGAAATATGACAGGTCGGGATACCACAGGCCAAAGGTTCTGACCCTGTAGATCTGAAATTTCATAGATACACCAAAAACAATACAGCACATCTGAAATGGCTCAATAGAGAAAATCAAGGAAGAGGAGGAAGAAGCTCTCACTTAGGGTTTTCAGTTTTTTTAGGTATGGAAGGACCTGATACAATGTTGGAGACACCTGATGCAACATTGGAAAATTTTATAATGGATTTGGAAACCATTCATCATATATATTGGTCCTCCATCAAAATGTTGTGGGAGGAAGGAGATTGAAAATTAGGGTTTCCAAGTAAGAAGAAACCCTAGAAAAGTTGGAAGACTACAAGCAAGATAGGTATGACTTGAGGAGATACATGTATGTTTTAAAATATATTTCATAATTAATTTCATGATATGTTTGTCTTCATATTATTGAGGTTAGTAAAATCATGATTAATTTTAGATTGTCTGATCACCTGAGTAAAAGTATGAATGCATGTGAATAATAGAACACATTCATTGATTAGGGTTATGACACTTATGATTGTACTAATGCACTTGTGGTGTTGTATGAGGATGATGTTGTCTGCTAACATGAAAGGTACATCAAGAAAGAAAAATCAAGTTCTATGACCATGATGACATGAATACAAAGAATCATCCAAAGTCTTTGATCACATAGAAGCTCTACTTATGAGGTGTGTATGATTTTTTTCTACTATGCTTAACTTATGAGATATGCAGGTTACTAGCACAAGATCTCTAAATCATTGAAGAAAACAAAGAAGATATTGTTTGGGTATGTTAGACATAACCAAGCATGATAATCCAAGTATGTTTTCCTATATCAAATCCTACTTTGTGTTAGGATCTTAGGTAAGTATACCTGTGTATGAAATGATCATGACCATACATGCTTAAGATGATTTAGAATCATAATGTTTTGATAGTATTAAGATTATACTAATGAATGTATGATTATGTATGAGATCTTGAGGAAAGACACAATGATGAAACCAGTACACACTTAAGCTTGCATAGTGGTGCAGAATGGATAGAAGTTCAAATACATATGATCATGATGCTATCATAAAGGGAAAATAGAGATCAAGCGGGAGGAAACCACACACACATAAAATATAAGTATTTGAGTTGATTGAGATTCTGAATAGTTAATGATATCGCTCGTAATAGTTGTATGCATATTTGTATTCCTAGAATATATCATGCATAGTGTAAGCATTCATATAGCATTGAACAATATACTACTAATATGCATATGATGCATAAGTTGGACAAACATTCCATTGTTGCTTGTCTAGAATGAAACCTCTTTGCTGACATGCTGAGAGCTATGCACGCTCTTGATAGTATGTTTTGGTAGAGATGGAAGGCATATAGATAGCCACTGTATGCATACATGAGATGGAAAAGTGTTGTGCCAAAGTATTGGTCAAGATAGTTGCATAACTATGTGAATCATATCAGTATGCATAATAGGTTATCATGTCAACATGATTTGATGATTATGAAGTATTACTAATCATGTAATTAAATTTGATTTGTAGGAAAGATCATGTGCTATGATCTACAAAAGAAGGATGATGAACACTTGTTCCAAAGAACAAGTGATGGATGTTCAACAAAAGGACTTACAAATCAAACGTACTATATAAGGCTCATGGCTAGAGGATTCTCTTAGAAAGAGGGAGAGAATCATGATGAGATGTTTGATCCAAGTGGCTAGACAAGACTGTTCTCTTAATGGTGTAATTAAAGAAGAAGTGTGAATCGAACAAACTCCCAAAATTCGATAGAGAATCACACGATTGAAGAAAGCTCTGTATGGGTACCCATGATCGATATTCATTTGATGAGATTAATGATCACCATGGGTGATGCGGATTTCAACCTTTTCTACAAGGTTGAAGATGGTTTCTATATACAAATCACATTCTTCTCTTAGATGGATGCAAGAAGGAATTCACCACAGAGTTCGAATGATCTTGATGCTCATATAAGTAGACCCATTTGACGGGATATGGCACGGATCGATATGCAGAAGATCACTCAATGCAGAGTGTGAATGATGTTCAGTCATAGAGGGAGAATTGATAGATTTTTTACAAGTTTGGGATTTACCAAAAGTAAAGCTAATCCTATCCTTTACCTTAAGGTTATGGATGATGAACTTGTTTACTATCGTTGTATGTGGATGATCTCTTTCTGACAAGAAATGAGAAACAGATCATGGAAAACAAGAAGAAGTTGGCTATAGAATTTGAGATGAAAGATCTCGGATTGATGCATTACTTCCTAGGTCTAGAAGTATGGCAAGGCCCAAAAGGAATCTTTCTCAACCAGGGAAAGTATGTAGTGGAAATCTTGAAAAGATTTGATATGTTGGAATGAAAATCCATGGCCACTCCCATGGATTCCAACTTGAAACTGTTAGCTTATGACTCATCAAAGTTAGTGGATGTGACTCTATACAAACAGATTATTGGGTCATTGATGTATCTGACGAATACCAGGCCAGATATATGCTTTGTTGCGAACACCTTGAATTAGTATCTAGTGGAACCTAGGCATGTTCACTTGATAGCTGCAAAGCATGTGATGAGGTACCTAAAGGGTACAATAGACTTTGGTCTATATTATCTTGGAGATCATGACTTCAGATTGTATGGCTACACAGAAGTTGATTGGGTAGGAAGTGTATCAGACATGAAGAGCACATCGAGCGGATGTTATTATCTGGGGTCTTCCATGATCTCATGGTTTATCAGGAAGCAATCCAGTGTGGCTCTTAGCACAACTGAAGCGGAATATATAGCTGCTTGCTCTGCTAGTTGTGAAGCGATATGGCTTCGAAAGTTGTTATCAAGATTGTTTGACTTAGAGATGGACCCCATTGTGATCTTGTGTGACAACCAGAGTTGTATCAAGATGACAGAGAATCCAATATTCCGTGATAATTCAAAGCACATAGAGATCCGATATTTTTATATACGGGATATGGTGTAGAAAGGAGCTATAAAGCTCGAGTATGTGAGCACTAATGAGCAAGCTGCTGATATATTGACCAAAACTCTGTCTCGATTAAAGTTTGACTATTTCCGAGACAAGCTTGGTGTAGTTCAGAAGGACCCTCCTCGAAAGGGGGAGTGATATGGTCGATGATGATACTTGGATACTAGTCTCGATGTGGATACCTGTATCGATGATGAGGTTGCCTATACCGATGGTAAGGTCAATTATGAGGATACTTGTATTGATGATGTGGATACTTGTATCGATAATTTGGATACTTGTATTGATGATGAGGATACTTGTGTCGATTATGAGGATACTTGTATCGATGATGAGGATACCTATATCGATGATAAGGATGTCGGTACTGACGTTAAGGTCGATGATGAGGATGCCTGTTTCGACGATGAGGTCGATGATGAGGATACCTGTATCGACAATGAGTTCAATGTGTGGTCCTTAGACTTTGTGTAAGTGGACGAGTGGATTGTATCATCCCTGGACTTTATGTCCTAAAGAGATTAGGGTTAACCATCCTGTAAGTGGTTGAGGACTAATTATCCTTAGATAGTAAATCCCATAATTCCAAAAGGAAGGATAGTCTTAAATACTGATTGTGATAGGACTAATCATCCTTAGACAGTAAATCCCGTAATTTTGAAAGGAAGGATAGTATTAAATACTGATTGTGATAGGGCTAATCATCCTTAGACAGTAAATCCTGTAATTCTGAAAGGAAGGATAGTCTTAAATACTGATTGTGATAGGACTAATAATCCTTAGACAGTAAATCTTGTAATTCCGAAAGGAATGATAGTCTTAAATGTTGATTGTGATAGGATTAATCATCCTTAGACAGTAAATCCCGTAATTCCGAAAGGAAGGATAGTCTTAAACATTGATTGTGATAGGATTAATCATCCATAGACAGTAAATCCCGTAATTCCGAAATGAAGGATAGTCTTAAATGTTGATTGTGATGGGATTGATCTCGTAATTCTGAAAGGAAGGATCATGTGTGTTACAGATGATGATGTTGTTGATCAAGAGATCCAGACGATGAGCCTATTGATCGGAATATCTAGATGATGATGTTGTTGATCAAGAGATCCAGACGATGAGGCTGTTGATCGGAAGATCCAGATGATGATGCTCTTGATCAAGAGATCCAGACGATGAGGCTGTTGATCGAAATATCTAGATGATGTTGTTGATCGGAAGATCTAAATGATGATGTTGTTGATCAAGAGATCCAGATGATGTTGTTGATCAGAAGATCCAGATGATGATGTTGTTGATAAAAAAATCCAGATGATGATGTTGTTGATCGAGAGATCCAAATGATGCTATTGATCGAAAGATCCAGATGATGATGTTGTTGATTGAGAGATCCAGATGGTGTTGTTGATCAGAAGATCTAGATGATGATGTTGTTGATCGAGATCCAGATGATGATGTTTATTGGGATATCCAAATGATGATGTTGTTGTAGCTGATCAAGTGTTGCAGAAGATGAAGACTCGGTACTGAAGATGTTGATGTTCCAGTATTGAAGATCTTGAAGATGTTCCAGTAGCTGTTTGAGTTACTGATGATGATTGAAGAAAGATTCCAATGATTTATAGATTTATCATGTATGATGTTGTTGATGACTCCTTGCTCCTGCAGATGTTGTTAGAATATCCTTCTCATTAAGGGGGAGTGTTGAAATATTGTAACTTCAAAGAATATTCTATTTGTACTTTATTATTATTCATATGGAGATGTTTTATTCCTCCATTAGGATGTTAATATTATGTAAAGTCATTGAGGTAAATCCTCCCATGTAAGTCAAGGCAATAGATCCCTAAGAGTCATTTGTAATGGGGTTTTTAAGTGCCCTAGAGAGGTCGACCCAGTCAGCATTAAGTTGAGTGGTTAAGTTGTTGGGGCCGACCTAGTTAGGGTTAAAAGTCATGTGAAGTAAAGTATAAATAGAGGAGGTGTGTTCCACATTTAACACACACTCACTCACTTGTGAACTCACATAGGAGAGAGAGAGATCTGCAATGGAGGAGAAGGAGCTCTTGTTTGGGGATTACATCTTTGTATTTGTTGTTCATCTATATTGAGGAAGCTTTGCTGGGCTTTCTACCCCATGAGGGTTTCCCAAGATAAATCTATGTCTCTTGTGTTTATGTTGTGCTTGTTGTTCTTTCAGTGATCCTGTATATGCTATTGATGTGAAATTGAATGTAATACTAATGTTATATGTCTTAGCATATTGAATCTTAACATGCTCATCATAATTCACTTCCTTCATTGTGCAGCAATTCTGTCTTAGCGCATCTAATGGCGTTCCTTACTGTGCCCACATAAACTCAGTCTTCGTGCATCAGATAAACTTCTTCACTTTGTGCATCACAAGATATAATTCAAATCTATTTCTGCGTTTCTATCTTAGATCATCTGTGACTGTTTGCGTGTTGTTTGTGATACGTTCATTTAGTCCTCATGCACTTTCGCATCTTCTATAATTTTTCCTTTCTGTCTTCGTGCAACTATCACAGATCTATCACATAATTTTGCTCATCGCCAACTATTCCATTTCTCTACTTGTGCACACTTAGCTCTTTGCTAGGTCATCGCGTTCTGGTTCCATGAGCCCTTGATGCCTCGATCACAAGAAGCTTGATAAATCTGTATCTTCCATCTTTCCACTACAAGCTCATCATCCTTACTCTCAAGCTTACTTCAAATCTCCAACTTGCTTCTTATTTTTACTTGTCCTGCGCGGATTGTATGTCTACAAGTTGATTGTGGCTTTCCTTCTTCTTTGCTTCACAATTCATGCTTCTGCCACTTGTCATGTTCTATGCCATTGATGTGCCATCTCTTGTGGGTCTTGTGCATACTTGGTCCTTGCCTTACTGGAACTTTCACCCTTTCGGTGTGGTCTTGTGCCCTTGATTTACCATTGCTTGTGGGACATGCGCATTTGACATCTTCAACCACTACACCCTTCTTGGTACTTGTGTGCGTTTCAACAATAGAAAGCTTCTTCCGATTTGTGAGTCTTTCGTGCTTTAGGGACTTGCATAAAGGTTCGATCATTTCTTGTTCCAAGTTTCTTGCTCACTCCCAAACCTTGCATAACTCTTTGGCTAGCTTGCGCACTCTTGAGATTTTGTCTAGTCAATTCTTTGGCTTGCTTGCTCAGTCTTGAACTTTTGTCCAACCAACTCTTTAGCTTTTACCTTGAAGGACTATGACTGGGTGGAATTGAGACTTGCACCTATACCACATTTCTTCAGACTGGTTGCACTTCTTGATATACTTCTTCATACTGGCATCCATATACTTCTTGAAAGTATCTTTCATATGCTTCTTTAAACTGACACATAAATTTACTTCTTCGTAGTGGCTTTTATATATTTATTCAAGCTGGCATAGGAGTATTGAATCTTCTTCAACATTAGTTGAAATCAATGACAACCAAAGTTCAACAAATATGAAATTGTTAGAGATGTTGTTGTCAACTCAAAACGTGTTAAGTTTTGGGATTTTAAGGAGGTAATATTTGAGAAGAGTTGATTCAAATATTTATTTAAGTGTTCATAAAAATATGCCCTTAAGCATTGTAATGCATAACATGAATTTTCTTTTCTTTAGATGTTAGGTTTAAGGGCCTAAGGGTATTTATTTTATCAAATTGAGTTGGTTAGATTTCTAAGTATGAGTGTTATTTGTTTTATTAAATTTGCTCGAACTAGAATGTTAGGTATAAGGAGTATCTATTTTTCCAAATTAGCTCATTTTAGATGTTAGATATGAGAGGGATGTATTTTGTCGAATTCACTCAGCTCAAATGTTAAATATGGGAATATCTAGTTTGTCAATATTGTATAGCTTAGATGTTTGGATTCAAGTAAGGAAATTTGTATGGATCCATGTTTTTTAATAGTGTGGAAAAATTTGTAATTCTTAAATCCTACTGGGTTACCTCAAGTGGTTGAGTGTTTTGAATTGCAAGCAGGAGGTCACAAGGTCAAGTCTCCGAGCTGGTTGTCTCTGTATGGGCATCACTCGATGTCCTTGTCGAGTTAGGTTGCATAATAACTGCAATTGAACATTTACCTCGGGTACTATACTTGAAATGGGGGGAAGTGCCCTGAGGGTTTCCTATGATGTGTATTGTGTAAAAATAAAAGCTTTCTAATTATTAAATGCCAACTATAAAATGTTTGGCAATATTTTTGAAAAAATGTTTAAATTTTTAAGGACTTGTATAGTTTTAGAAAATTCTGACGATTTTTTAAGTAAAATAATTTGATCTTATAAAATTGGCACAATCATTTTTGGAAAAAAACAACATTTGACAGATCATTTTTAGAAGAAAAATATGGAAAATTAGCTAAATGACAAAATTTAACCCCTAAATTTTTTCCTTGGTTTGAGAGGTATACTTTGTCATGTTTGTTTGGATTAGATGGCAAGAATCAAACACCTATTTAGTGAAGTGTGGAATATTATGTGTACGTATTTCACAAAATTTTCCTAGGATAGATGTCAAGTTATGGTGTATCTACTTCACCAAATTTGCTTAGCCTCGATGTCAAGTTTGAAGGTATCATTTTGTTAAAATTAATTAATTTTAGATGTTATGTTTGATGGTTTTCTATTTTCCCAAAGTTATTTGGTTTAGATGCTATGTTTAAGAGGCATCTATTTTACCAATTTCATGTAGTTTATATGCTTGAAGGTTGTCAAATTCATTTAACTTAAAGACTAAGTTTCAAAACTCATATTATTTAAGATATCGTTTGGGTGAAACAAATCACAACAACAATTTTACCAATTTCATGTAGTTTATATGCTTGAAGGTTGTCAAATTCATCTAACTTAAAGACTAAGTTTCAAGGATATTTAATATTTTATAAATTTAAATGAAACTCATATTATTTAAGATATCGTTTGGGTGAAACAAATCACAACAATAAAACCCTAGGGCCTTAAGAAAATGGCTCGACATTGTGGTCCAACCTTACTCATGAATCGAGAGCTCAAAGAAAATTATCACCATGCTTAAAGATTTTTTTTGGATTCATTGTGTTCACCATGATTAAAGATTTTTTTTGGATTGATTGTTTTACTGGGCCATGATATTGGTTCATAAATCTAGTTTTGTACGAGATGTCACTTGATTGGAGAGTGGCAAGGTCATTGTAATCTAAGGATAATGTAATCTATATAGGTAGCTAATCATAGCAATTATTATCTAAAATTCTTTGAACCCAAAATGTAGGTATTGATGATAGCGATTTTTATTTAAAATTCTTTGAACCCAAAGATAAGGGAACTTTATTCTTTGAACCCAAAAGATAACGAAACTTTATAATTACATTTGACTATGACTGGCAATGGTCTATTATTATAAAAAATCATTAGAGGAAAGTTATATAGGTAGCTCATCATAGCAATTATTATTTAAAATTCTTTGAACCCAAAAGATAAGGGGACTTTATTCTTTGAACCCCAAGCTAACGAAACTTTATAATTACATTTGACTATGATGGCAATGGTCTATTATTATAAAAAGTCATTAGAGAAGAGTTAATAATTTTACCTTTACAACGTGTCCTTGGCCTATGCAATGTCATAATGCCAAAAATGGTGACACGTGGCATGCCCCCGTGAGATGGGGCTTTCAAGATATTCAACACTTAAGGTGTCTTCTCGATAATAATGATCGAAAGGATTGAAAAAAGATAAATCACTCACTTCAAAGGAATAATGGGCATATAATGATGGAGTCGATAACGTTTGGTTAGAACTTAGAGATGTGGGCCAACCAACGATAACGGGTGATGTATATAATTATAAATTTATGTTAACTTTGTATCATTTTATTGCCCGGTGGCTTACATGGCATTAAGCATTGGATTTATATCATATAAGATTATATCATATAAGCATGCATAGATAATTTTATCCTGTATTGGTTGCTTGCATATTCCACCATTTTATGTGCATTTATTTGTAATAATTGCACAGGGAATCTCAATAATTACATATATGTATATATGTGCACCAATAATAATTTATATGCACATGTTGTACAAAATAATGGTAATGTTTATGATTATTATCGGTTTAGGTTGGTGGTGGCCAAATTACATATATGTATATATGTGCACCAATAATAATTTATATGCACATGTTGTACAAAATAATGGTAATGTTTATGATTATTATCGGTTTAGGTTGGTGGTGGCCAAACCCTTAAATGGATACTCTCTTTTATTATATTATTATTATTATACATGTCGAAGACAGTTATATACAATTGGTTAGGATTTAAATTTTTTTTTGTTTTCTATTAATTTTGCTTTTGACATATAGATTTTTTTATAGTTTTCAAAATTATATATATTAAATTTAATATTTAAAAATAATTTTTATAATTTAAAAATATCAATTTACTCCATTGTAATTGGCTAAAAGTATTGATTAGACTAATTTCCCCTGGTTTGAGGGTTAATTGTCAAAAAAAATAAAAAATTTAAAAATAGTTGGACTGCCACGTATATGTACTATGCTTTGCAATAATGATGATGTGCTATATATATCACTGTAAATCATTGTTAAACATTATAAACACAAATTTATGTTTTTAGGAATATAATTTAATTATAATTATGTCAAATCTTATTCGTTAATATAATAAACATTTTATTTCATAAGCATTGAAATAGTAAACATTATAAACACAAATTTATGTTTTTACGAATATAATTTAATTATAATTATGTCAAATCTTATTCGTTAATATAATAAACATTTTATTTCATAAGCATTGAAATAGTACAAAAAGTTTTATTTTAATATATTTTGCTCTTCCACTTTGACATGCCATCTTTTAGCATGTGTACGTTGTGACGGCCACCACTGGCAACGTGATTGTCTTTAATGTCAGAGTTTACATGTATAAGTGGACTATATCCTTAATGTACGCACCCTAGCTACCTACCACGTCAGTCTTTCCTTCTTCTACCCCGTTGTTAATGAGATTCAAACCCAATATGCAGATACGGAGGCAGATATAATTTTATAACATGAGTACTATTATCCATAATGTGCATCATATAATGATTACCTATAGGACTACTATTATCCATAATGTGGATCAATGAGATATTAATTCTGATACCTAGTCAACTGAGTTGGCCATATGCCACCATGTGAGCGAGACCAAGAAAACAACGAACTCACTATTTGATAATGGAGATGACCGAAAATCACGATTGTTCAAAACGCTTTTTGAATCCATTTTCAATAAAATAAAATAACTAAATTTTTTTATTTAAACATATTATCATATTTTAAAACTAAATATTTAAAGATTTGTTGTTCAATTATATTATTTTTACATATTAAAATATTCATTATTATTTTCAAAGTTTAAATTAACATGTTATTGTTATTTAAGAAAATAATAATTACTACATTATATTCATATTAATTTCTTAACCTTTGAATTCTAGTTTTATATACAAATTTACTAATTATTATTATGAGACAATTATATCCATAGCTATGTACTCTCAACTATGAAACCCAATTCCTCGCTATATGAAAGTCTAAGTATTCTACTTCATCAAAACAAGTTATAATAATAATTTAAATACCTCATGTCTTTATTGAAGACTTTCTCAACTAACAAGTTAATATAATGTATACCTCTATTTAAATAAGTGTTATTAATTTATATTTCAAATCAACACTTCTCATATAATGTGCCCAATAACATTATGTGGTGAAGTTTTATAGTTGGAAATGAATTTTATCTTTCTTCCTCAGCCTATATTAAAACAAATCCCTTAATTTATATATATACATTATACAACTGATGCACTGAATGGTAGATGATATGACACTCTCGTAATACATTACTCTTTTAATACATTGGGTCTTTTTTTTTAATTTTTAATTTTATTTTTATCACGAGTATCAATAAATTTTCATAAACTATCATGCTATTAACTAGTTCAATATTAATACAAAGTTGCATTCTTGTTCTTATTTTTTGTGATAGGAAATTATACAATTTTATATATGTTTCTATTTGTTAATTCAAAGAGGCGGGTATAAGTAGCTTTGCTGCTATTTCACTTGTTTATATAATATGATATTTAATTTTTAATAAAATTATAGGGTTTTATAGAATTATATAATTTATATAATGTTAGCAAGGTAATTTTTATTAAAATTACAATTTTGGGTTGGTTAGTGTTTTTCAATATTGATATTGTAATTAATTTGCGCAATATTAATATTTTTTTTTCATGAAAACAAGTCACAATTCATTATATTGATAAATGAATGACATTGTTCATAGGTCAATGAGACCTTACAATTAAACCTTTATAAGCAAAGATAGTCCGAGATCAAAATCTCCAAAACTAGTGCTCATAAATATGTTATACATAAGACACTTTTTCGTATATTGTGTTCATTATAAGTAAAACTAAAAATTACATACTAAAAAATTGTTTTTAAACAATACTAAAAAAGCATTAACCATGGGTAGAACAATCCATCTCTACAAGAATATCTCAGAGGATTAAGTAGATCAACCAAGATGTGGTCCCGGATCATGTTTAATTATAGTGTCATTTGCAACTTCGCACATATGACAAGAGCCATTTTAGCCCCATCTTTAATAGTTGATCAACCATTATATTCCTTTCCCAGAAAATATGTTGATAAGAAATAACCTGGAATAAGCCTGCAATTCTTATGATTTCTTCATATAATGGATTCATAATGATATTCTTTGGTGGCCTCTTCAACTTTAACCAGTCAATAACTAATATGGAATCCCCAAATACCTGTAACTTTTGTACTTCCTTTTAGAGGGCCAAAAACATCAATAACTTGAGAACCAACATCTCTGCTCGATTATTTGTGTGCACCTCCCAAGACCAACAAAAAACTTGAACCAAGAATAACGGCCCCCAACTCCTTCCATGCCTGACCTACCTTGGGATGCACCATCAAAATAAGACCAACTACTAGACTTATCAATATTAACATTTGATATATACAATGTCATCAATATAAAACGATTGTTGTTAAATTTAAATAAAAAATGCCAATTTCCTCTCTTGTTATTTATACTACTACTAAATTAATGTATGAACCTTGATTGCACCGAGAATAACGAGATACTTACAACATAGTATTAGGGTGATGTTGTCACGTTATGTAACGTAGTGTTCCCATGTAAGCTCATAAATGATCAAAAATAAAAATAAAAATAAATTAAATTTTTTTTATGTCGGCTCACTAAACAAAAAAATTAAAACCAACATAGATCCATATTAAACCGATTTTATTAAGCACCAAGAGAGATCCAATTCCTTAAGGTGTATTTTTTTTATTTGATGTGTACAAAATTTACACCTCAAGAAAATGGATCCTTCTCAATGCTTAATAGATCTGGGTTTAAGATGGATCCATGCTGGTAATATATATATATATATATGATCATAGACAAGGGTCGCGAGCAACAAGGTCCCTTCCTTCGAAAAAAAATTGAAATGAAAATTTGGAAGAAAATTGGAAGCCTATAAAAGCATATATTGTATTTTGTGAATCATCTTAGACTAGCCACCTTTGCATAAAAGTTGTTGAGCATTGTCCTCTAATTTTGAAATAGATGTTTGAAAAAGTAAAACCATAAAAACATTGTCAGCAATGGAAAATTGTGCAACATTATTTGCAAATAAAACTTAGTTGTTTGATGTCCACTATGGCATTGTCAAATGCCAATAGGGAGACTATGCAAAATTGATTTACAATTTAAATATGTTGACATTCTCATAAAGAGATGTTTGATGTTTTCGCCAAAAAACTGGTCATTTTCAGCTATATTTTTACGTGAGATATTATTTAAAATTTGGCAACTTAAATTCCAAATTTACAATTTTGACATTTCAAAATTGCAATCTTGAGATAATTCATGACTTCTAAATCCAACCAAATTGTTATAGTTTTTCAGATTGCAGCTTTGTACTTATAAAGATTAAAATTAAACGTAACCAGTTGTAACTAGTAGAAGCAAGATAATATTATTGCATTGAATACAAAGACATGGAGTTTTACATGCCTACTTCCATATAGATAGTCTCAAATCTATCAATTGTGAATAGTTCTCCTTTATGTCCATAGTGGCTTCCATAATTCGAGAGGATCTAAATCCTTTGAAATAGATGAGGTCATGTGAGTCATGTCTTCACTTTCTTGCGGTGATATGCAGTAAAATTTGGGATATGAGACTTCATGATACCTTGTAATGAGGGGTAACAGATTGTCATGTTGCAAAGTAATGTTGGTGATCTCTACTTGAGCCGAGGACAATTGGGATTGCAACTCTGCTACTTTATTCAGGAGTTCATTGATATTTCCTACATAGCCATGGATGGGATCTTGAATTCTTTCTCTTGCCTCATACACCATACTACTTATTGTTGGTAGTACAGCTACCATTACACCAAAACCCGCAGGTGATTGGTAAACTCACCACCGCCAGATTTCAAGGATCCACGAGAGGCGATTAGTCCCTTATCACGATACACTAGGGAGCGCTGACTACTTGCAATTTCGTGCAACAATCTCCCCCTCAGTGCAAGCTGAGTGTGTATCGAACTCGTGACCTCTAGCTCTGATACCAATTGTTGGTAGTACGGTTGTCGTTACACCAAAACCCGCAGGTGATTGGTAAACTCGCCACTGCCATATTTCAAGGATCCACGAGAGGCGATTAGTCCCTTGTCACGATACACTGGGGAGTGCTGACTACTTGAAATTTCATGCAACACTTATTGCATCACCTCTCTACTCAACTGGAAGAGCGTGTAACAACAAAACCAATCACATAATCAATCAACCATTCAAAAATAATTTAAATTAACCAGTACAAAAAATTAGAAACTTGATGGAAGGCATTTATTATTTCCAATTAAACTTATTTTGTGTATATTTATGTAGCTTCACAATCTTATGAGGGTATAATTTTGCTATGCATTATAGTAGAACTTTGATAAATAATGTTTGAATTTTAGTTTCTTAAGAATTTATGGCCATAGAACTTTTTAAGCAGAGCTTGTCTTGTAGTTAGGGAGATCAGTTACTTTAGGCCAACATTTATAAATAATGGCAATATCATTGGTATGTATGAATGGCCCAAAATCATAATAAACATAATTGAAACTGTGAAATTAATTAAATCATGATAAACAAAGATGAAACAATGAAGAAATACACTTGAATTTTTGGATGATTGGGAAATAATTTTGAAATGATATGCTGGTAGTTTACATTACAGCAATGGCACAAACCTGTAGCAATTTGATGACATGGCCATTTTCGAAGACTCTATGTACCAAGGATTTATCGAGATTGTTTTGGGGAAAATAAGGAGTAAGCACGCATTTCTATGAGCATTTATTTCTTTGAATCTTGTAATCAACACAGGGATATGTGAATGATGTTTATGGCTTGAGAGCGGTGGGTTTGCTCATCTGCAAAACAATTCGATATCAAGCAAATATGTTGTAATACCCCCAATTTTGACTTAGAATGTATTTAATCAAAATTATGTAAATGATGTAAATATGCAAGTATGGGTTCCTAGTGCGGAGCTCATGAAGGCCAAGGCTTGACTAGTGAATGGATAGGCATGTATGAAATAAATATTTTTATTTGTACCGTGTGGTTGGCTTATCATGCCAATTCAAAATATATGTAAATATTATGTTGGAAAATAATAAAATGGTCCAAGATGTCTATGTAAAGAGCACTAGAGGGGCTATGATTCCACCGGAGGTAAAGAAGAAAAGGGGCCCATGGGAAACTAAATCATTTGCTGCCAAGTGTCAGCCTTAGAACTCATCTAAATTATACCATGTGCTTTAAATGATCCAATTACTTCATCTTGACTATTAAAACCAATCATTGAATGCATGTGTGAGGTTGGTGGGAAAAGTCACTTCATGTAGTTAGTGAGGCATGGGGGTGAATGTACTTTTGTGACAGTTTTGTCAACTACTAGAAGCCATTTCTGCAGTTGTCAACAACCCTTTTCTTCTATAGTCAGAAGCTATGTCAATTGTCTTTTCAGCATCAACTCATATCCCTTGGAGTCAACACCTTTTCTATCAGTCTCTCTTGCAGATTTATACACTACGTGGAGCTTCCTATTGTTGTTCATGACCATTATCAGACTGTGTATAACCCAGAAATTCAAATTTAGAGAAAGAACTACATATTTGAAGGGAAAATAGATGGTTGTAGGTGAGCATAGAGGTTGGGAAAGGTAGGAACCATTAACCATTGAGTTTTTCTACTCTTAGATGCTTGAGAAGCCATAATTTATGCTACAGGAGGTTCTCCAACAACATATAATAGACTGGAATCTTACTACACACATTGGTAAGCACTGTGAGGGTTGGATTTCTTGAGGGAATTGTAGATCAATGAAGGTGAATGTCTTCCTTTTTTTGTGTGGGGAAGTAGGAAGGAGTGCCATGGATTGATGGCTGAGATCTTTGTAGAGCTACAGATGAGTTTTTGGCTAAGCTTAGAGAGAAGAAGGATTGCAGCTAAGAGAGAGAAACATGTAGGTATTTCCTTCGCCCTAGTGGCATCATATCCCAGCTTGGTGGTGGCCTCTCAGCAGAAATACTATATTTTGGATAGAGCGCCAATGGTTAGGTGGAAAATTGATATTGCATAGCTAGTTGCTTGGATATTCTTTGTTAATGATAAGTATTTTGATTGTATATGATGTGCATTAATGATTTTATTTATATGCACATGATAATCATGCTTGTAATTGCATGAGTTGTATGCGTGGATGGAGTTTATTTCCACCATGTATTTTTATTAAGCATTTACACACGTATTTAAAATGTTATGAATCTGTAACATGGTTGTGGGATGAAATTTAGAAACCCAAATTTAGTTAATGTCCCCTCCCATTAGTCAAATTGAGTGAAGGGGATGTTACAAAGTGGTATCAGAGCTTCTAGTTGCAATAACAAAGTTGTATGGGCCAAAAGTGCACACTTACAAGAATACATTAGAAATGATTTTTGTTGAACTTTGGTTGTCATTGATGTCAACTAATATCAAAGAGCATGTCAACCGATTCAGTTTGAGTTATTGATGTCAACTGAATTCAAGTGGTTTCAACATTCCCATGCCATCTTGAAGAAGTATAGTAAAACTACATTGAAGAAGTATATGCGCAAGAATGTGAGGAACCTACAACATTTAATTGATGAAAATGCATGATATATCAGAAATAACATAACACATAATAGATTTATTGATTGCGGGCCACTTCGAGGGGGAAACCTCCTTTGAGAAAGCTCAATACAAATAACTTTTGAATTCCTTCATTGGCCTCAACACAAACTTATATACTAAGTCTATGTGCCAATACTATGGATCAATACCATGGAACATATAATACTATGGGCTAATACAAACTATGGATCAATACCATGGAACATATAATACTATGGGCTAATACAAACTATGGATCAATACCATGGAACATATAATACTACAAGACAACTTACAAAGCATATGCGCCCAACAACAATATACTAACAAAGTAAAGACACGGGTTCCTAACATCCCCTCCCCCTCAGAAAAATATTTGTCCTCAAAGATTTAGATGTGGAAATTGTTGCTGAATCTGAAGGAGTGGTTCCCATGTAGCATCCTTTGGTTGCATTCCGTGCCACTAAATTAATACCTTTGTGATAGATCGAGAGAGAAGCTGACGAGTGCGTCGATTAAGGACAACCTATGACTCTAAAAGGATGGATCCTTCATTATCCAATTCTAGTAAAATAGTTTTTCCTTTGATGTTGGTGCCAAGAAATTTCTTCAGACACGAGACATGAAATACTAGATGAATACAGGAAGAACGAGGAAGTTCCAATTTATAAGCAACATACCCAATCTTCTGAAGAATCTTATATGGCCCATAGAACTTTGGAGCAAGCTTTTGACTCCCTTTGAGTTTCAAGGAGGATTGATTGTAAGGCTGTAGATGAAGAAAAACCATATCACCTGCTTAAAAAGTGAGCTCAAAACGGTGTTGATCGGTTTGTTGATTCATTCGATTTCTTTCCATGTGAAGATTGTCCTGTAAAATGCGAAGAATCTGATCACGGTTTCGAAGGACTGTGTCAACTTCCTGAACTGGTGAACTGCTGGGAGTGTATGGAAGAAGAACTGGTGGTGCCTAACCATAGACTGCTTCATATGGAGTCATTTTAGAGGTAGTGTGGTAAGAGGTATTGTACCACCATTTAGCGAGAGGGAGCCACTTTTCCCACTGATGTTGTTGTTCGGAGGTGAATCAATGGAGATAAGTTTCCAAACATTTATTGATCATTTTAGTCTGACCATATGTTTGTGGGTGATACCCTGAACTCATCTTCAGTTTGGTGCCAGTGTGGAAAAATAGCTCGGTCCAAAAATGACTGGTGAAAGTTGCATTGCGATCCGAGACAATGGAAGAAGGGATTCCATGGAGATGAAAGATCTGGTCCATGAAAATTTGTGCGATTGAGAAGGCTGTATAGGGATGGCTGAGGGAAAAAAATAACTATATTTGGAGAGATGATCAACCACAACCAAAATCATTGTCTTCCCTCCAGATTTAGGGATCCCTTCAATGAAATCCATAAAAATATCTATCCAAATCCGTGTAGGGATGGGAAAGGGTTCGAGCAATCCCGAAAGGAGTGTCGTTTCACCCTTATTGCACTGGTAGGTATCACATTTAGCCACCATCTGTTGAATTGTCCTTTTCATTCCCTGCCAAAAGAAGTTACGTCGTGCCCGGTCATACGTTTTGAGGAGCCCAGAGTGCCCTGACAATGGAGAAGCATGGAGTTTAGAGAAAACAACCTATTGAATATCTATGTTCTGGCAAAGCACCAGACAACCCTTGTATCTCAGGGAAGCACCATCCCAAGAGTAATGCGGTACAACATAAGGGTTGTTGGCCAAACATTGGATGATTTGCGATAATGAAGAGTCATTGAAATAGCCCTGTTGAACAGATTGCAACCAATTTGGAACAAGCATAGAAATAGTTGAAAGAGAAACTTGGTCATCAAATGTGCAAGAAAGCGAATCCGCCATAAGATTGTCCTTACCCATGTTGTAAGTGATCTCATAGTCATAACCCATGAGCTTTCTAACCCATTTCTATTGTGCAGGGGAGGATACCCGTTGTTCCAGGAAATATTTTAGAATCCGGTGATCAGTCTTGATGCAAAAATGATTCCCTAATAGGTATGGTCACCACTTTTGGATTGCATGCAAAATAGCCATCATTTCCTTCTCATATGTAGACGCAGATAAATTCTTACCAAAAAGGGATTTGCTGGTGAACCCAATGGGATGATCATATTGAAGGAGAACAACACCAAGTCCATTGCCACAAGCATCACAATCAATAGTGAAGGGATTGGAAAAATTGGGCATAACTAGAACAAATGTAGTACACATAGCTTGTTTAAGTTTGTCAAATGCACACTCAGTAGCATGTATCGATGTAAAAGCATCCCTTTTCAATAGAGCGATTAATGGAGCTGCAATCTTCCCATAATCCTTGACAAACTTGCGGTAGTAGCTAGTCAATCCCAAAAAACCACGAAGGCTCTTGAGTGTCTAAGGCTGCGACCAATTTTTCATGGCATCTATTTTGGCAGGATCCACATGAACCCCTTCTGCTGAAATAATGTGCCCGGGATACTCTACTTCCTCCTATCCAAAAACACATTTAGACTGTTTGGCATGAAGATGATGATCAAAGAAAAGTTGCATTACAAGATACAGATCTTGGAGATGCTTAGCCCATGTTTTACTATAGATGAGGATATCATCAAAGAAGACCAGAATGAATTTCCGCAACTAGGGCCGAAATATTTTATTCATCAATTTCCAAAATGTGGAAGGAGCATTAGTGAAGCCAAAGGGCATGACCAAAACATCATAGTGGCCATCATGTGTGTGGAAAGTTGTTTTAGGGATATCATCCTCATGAACCCGAATTTGATGATACCTAGAACAAAGATCCAACTTGGAGAAAAATTGAGCACCATGAAGCTCATCAACGACAGGAATTGGAAACTTATCCTTGATTGTGAGGTGATTAAGTGCTTGAAAGTCAATGTAGAGGCTCCATGACCCATATTTTTTGTGAACAAGAAGAATTAATGAAGAAAATGAACTAGTACTAGGGAAAATAATACCTTGCTTCAGTAAGTCTCGAACGAGCATCTCAATATCTGGTTTTTGGTGAAATGGGTAGGGATAGGGCCTGATGTTGGGAGGAAGGCTTCCAGGAAGGAGATGAATATCATGGTCCTCTGGTATTGAATGGGGAAATCCCACTAGTTCAGCAAAGACACCTATATATCTATCCAGAATTTGTTGTAGATCCAAAGGAGTAGTGGAGATCACTGATGGTTGCATCTGGATGGAATGGATCTGAGCGATGACACCATGTGAATTATTCTTAAGGATATTTTCCATGTGATGTGAATTGATGATATTGAGAGACCCTGGTTGTAAGCCTGTCAATGTGTTTTTTTTCCCATTGATTGAAAACTGCATCCAAAGTTCAGCAAAAACCCATAAGATGGGGCCAAGTGTGCATAGCCATTGAGCACCCAAAACCACATCCCATCTTCCTAAGGCCAAGGAAAACATGTTGGAATGCAGGTTATAATCTCCCATAGAGATATTCACATTGTGAAACTTCCCTTTGCAAGGTAAGGTGCCCCCATTGGAAATCATGACTTCAAAGTTGGAGCAAGGATGGACAAAACAATCAACCTATTTGGTGATCTAAGGGTCAATGAAGTTATGAGTGCTACCAGAATCAATGAGTATTGTAAGAGGGAGCTTCTTGAAGTAACCCCTGACCTGCATTGTTTAGGGGGTGGTGATTCCGGGTAAATCATGGAGATATATCTCTGGGTGGTCATCCTGAGACGGAGGGTCAACAGTCGGTTGTTGAATGTCAACCTGATCATCTATTGTATCTATAGCTTCTTCACCAATTTCAGAGGTAGGTGTAGAATCCATATCCAAGAGAGAGAGCTTTTTCTCAACAGATCTATGTCCTCGAGTGAATTTCTCATCATAATTATAACAAAGCCCTTTTTCTCTACGTGCCCGCATCTCGGCTTCAGACAAATGCTTGATAATAGTTGGTCGAGGAGCTGGCATGATGGGAGGTCATTGGGAACGCACATTTCTGAAGGGAACAAAAGTGGGTTTGGAGCGTTGTTGGGTTGCGATCTTGTACTCTTCCAACTTAGCCAACTCCAGGGCTTCCATTATTTAGTTTGGACAGAACATTTTGACCTCAGATCGGATTGCATCCTTTAGGCCACTGATAAAACAACTCCTGTAGAATTCATCGGGAAATCCTTCTGTGTGATTGGCTAGTTTCTCAAATTTTGTCTGATACTCTCTCACAGTGCTAAATTGGAAAATTTTAGTGAGTGCTCCTATGAAGTCATCAAAAGTACTAGTACCAAATCATTGCAAAAGGAGCTGGAAAAATTCTGTCCATTTTGGCTCTTCATGATCCTTGATGTACCAATGGTACCATTAAAGTGATTCATGTTCCAAATGAAAGGATGCAAGTGGAAATTTGTTGGCATCAAAAGTACTATGCAAACTGAAATATTGTTCTGCCCGGTATATCCATCCAGTCGAATCATTACCATTGAAGTGAGGAAAATCAAGCTTCGGCCCACGAAAATTGGTGGAAGAAGAGAACCCAGTGTCTGCAGAAGACTTCGACTATCATTTATTGTTCATGGATGAATGCTCGAGATGGAGGCCAAGAATTTTTTCATCCAAATCTTGGAGTTTGGTTTTGAGGGCTACAAGTTCTTTCTCCATGGTCTTTGCTCCTGCGTGGGTGACAACCATAACCAGGATTTTATTTATTTATTTTTTGAATGGGTAGAAAAACAAAAACAGAAACTGTTTTAGTAAAGGAAAATTTGGATTTGGGAAAAAGTCTGAGGGGTAATTGGGGTTTGACTAGGTTTTGGACACTTTCGAATGGACAGGAAAGCAGAAAATGAGGATTTTGGAAGTGGGGAGAAAGAATGGGAAAATTTGTCAAACAGGGACAAAGAAGCAGAAATAGGAAATGAACACTGTGGAAAAATTTGAAGTCGATTGGGTGAAAATTGAAGAAGTTATGGCAAACCCTAAAAATAGACAAATGTTGGATTTCTAGCTTCGGGAAGTGGAATTTGGGATAGGGTCCTCAGGAATGAAATATGAAGAATGGGATTGTAGGGGTGTCATTGAAGTTTCAAAGGAAACAGAGTTAAAACAAATAATATATGGCAAAAAGTGATCTGAAATGACTTTCAGAATGGATCTAAAACGGCTTGGAATTGATCTGCAACAACGTGGAAGTGATCGCCACCAGTTTTGGACAGATGTAATCTGTGATTTATCAACTAGAAATAGATATGGACCCCAGGTATGCACGAATTCCTAAAGGTTCAAGGGATTCACTCAGCCACCAATTTTGTCTAACAACTTGCTTATTGGGGCAGTACCCCTCACTCCACAACTCAAATAAAACGGATAACTGCTTTGCCACAAATGACAACTCTTGGTTTACCTCACGGGTGGGAACTAGTCAATCAGGTAGGGTTCGTTTCCCTTTTCGCTGTCAGGTACTCTTAATGGGCCAACTACTTCGGGGTTCCTGTGGTACTCCTCACAATGATTTTTAGGGATTATGCCCAAGTACTTCCCACAGTTAAGCGGATAGAGATTATTCCTGAATCCGAACCTACAATTGATAGGAACAAATACAAATGCGAAAAAAAGTTTGGCATAAATTCCACCCAACGAGCCCAAGAAAGTTCTCTGATACTAGATGTGAGGAACCTGCAACAATTAATTGATGAAAATGCATAATATATCATAAATAACAGAACACATAATAGATTTATTGATCGCGGGCCACTTCGAGGGGGAAACCTCCTTTGAGCAAGCTCAATACAATTAATTTCTGAATGCCTTCACTGGCCTCAACACAAAATTATATACTAATTCTATGCACCAATACTATGGATCAATACCATGGAACATATAATACTATGGGCTAATACAAACTATGGATCAATACGATGGAACATATAATACAAAGCATATGCGTCCAACAACAATATACTAACAAAGTAAAGACACAGTTTCCTAACAAAGCAACATGGTGAAGGATATGGATGCCAGTGTGAAGAAGTATATCTAGAAGTTGCATCCAGTAAGAAGAAGTGTGTCCAATCATGAATATCCAGTGTGAAGAAGTACATAAGGCACATGTACTTGAGCAGGTAACAAGTCCATCTAATCATAGTCCTTCAAGGAACAAGCTAAAGGGTTGGTTGGAAAAAAGGATGAAGGGTGCCCAAGCAAGCCAAACAATACATGGGACGAAGTCTAGTATGCACAAGAAACTCAAGATAAGATTCAAGAGTGTGCAAGCAATTCAAGTGGAGTGTAGAACAAGAGATGGTTGAACACCTCTACAAGTCTTGAAATCTTGCAAGTCATCAACAATCAAAAGATGCTTTCAATTGCTAAAGGGCACACAAGTTTCAAGAAGGGTGTAATAGTTGATGACAACATATGCACAAATTCCACATCCGAAGACACAACAAGTGCGCAAGTCCCACAAGTGATGGTACCGCAAGGGTCAAAGTCCCACCAACTGCGCAAGATTGACAAATAATGGTACCGCAAGAGTGGAAGTCCCACCAAGTTGAGTAACATGTATGAACAGAACAAACAAAGAAAGGACACATCAAAGGAATAAAACATGATATGTGGCATAGGAATAATCCGTGAAGCAAGGAAGAATGAATGCCACAACCAACTTATGGACATACAATCCATGCAGGACATGTATAAATAGGGAAGCAAGTTGGATATTTGAATTAAACTTGATGGCGAGGTCGAAAAGATTCTAAATGGAAGATACAGATTTATATTCGGGGCATCATGGGTTCGAGGCACAAAACAATATGGTCTAGCGAAAATCCGAGTGCGCACAAGCAAAGGAATGCTTGAACTGATGGTGCGCAGAATGATGTTATAGATCTGTGACAATTGCACAAAGACAGAAAGGCGGAATGAAGAAGATGCGCAAGTGCATGAGGACTAAATGATAGTAGCACAAGTAGCACGCAGACAGTCACAAATATTTTATAGGAAGAAGCGCAGAGACAGAACTGAGACATATCAGAAGATGCACAGAATTTTAGCTAATGCACAAAGGTTGAAGTGAAGTGTGCGAAGTAGAGAGGTACATCATAGGCAAGACGACATAACAGTAGCATAATCATGTATATGCATAATGATGAGGATGATCTGAGACAAGTGCGTTAAACCAAAAGGATGAATCATACAATGCACAACATATCGCAGGTTGTTTGAACAACTGTAGAACTTAAACAAAATGAACACATCTTAGTAAGTGCACAGTTCCATCTAATACCGATGCGCAATATCAGATCAACAAGCTATCAATTGAAGTGTAATATCATTTGGTTAGTGAAGTTGCACAGTAGCAGAATGACACATCTAATCAGTGGTGCATACTGCGGCAGATGAAGTAGCACACAATATATGAAGTGAGTCATCAACATAAGCGAAGAATTGAGTGGAATGAGAAGTCAAGTGATGTATGCAGGGGAGTGATAACAATATGACTACATACATAAGGTGCACACAATAGAACAAACATCAGAAGATCAGAAGTGTGTGCATGTTGGAATTTCAGTAAGGCATAATATTATTTTGAATATCTGGGCGACAGGATGTGGCAAGGTGTAGGAGGTCGTAGCCTATTTCCAGTTGGTGTTGGAGAACATAGGGAGTTGGTGCTTCCTTCAGGTCAATGCATGTAAAACTAGGGGGTCGGTTCCTCCTTCCAGTTGGTGCTGGTAAACACAAGAAATCGGTGCTTCATTGAATGTAATTTTCATTACAAAAGAGAATTACATGGTTTTATCATGTTTTGGTTTCTACGTCAAAATACTATGTGTTCTGTGTTATTTGTCTTGGTGCATATATGGATGACTAATTTTATTTATATTGGATGCATAACTAAAGATCAAGATTAAGTTAAGACTGATATGTTAAAGAAGGTAAAAACTATTGATAACTGCACTAATATTGATTCACCCCCCTCTCAATATTAAATCGATTCCAATAATTGGTATCATAGCGGGTGTCTTCAGTAATAGGTTAACATCTGGAAGATAGATCGTTTCTCATACATGGATAAGTAGGAAGGTATTTATAACAATAGAGCACCAAGGTTTGATGGCACCAACTATATCTTCTGGAAGGTTAGGATGGAAGTTTTGTCTACAATCACTGGGAGTAGATGTCTAACAATCCATTGTTGATGGTTATGATGTCCCAACAATCGTCCCAGTTAATCCATCACAGAGGAGAATCTATGAATGCAATGTAAGAGCCAAAAACACACTATTATGTGGTTTGACTGATAATGAGTTCATAAAGGTTATGCATTGCACCTCATCCAAAAAGGTTTGGGACAAAATCAGAGGTGTCTATAAAGGTGCAAAAAGGTAAGGAAAGCAAAGTTGCATAACTACTCTGGGTTATTTGAATATTTGAGAATGAAAGATGAATAGAACATTACCTCTTACTTCTTAAGAGTTGATGAGATAGTTAATGCTATCAAAAGTCTTGGGGTCACTTTGGAAGAAGAATCCGTGGTACAGAAGATACTGAGAAATCTACCCTCAAGTTTTGATCCAAAGGTGTCTGTATTGGAAGATAGAGCTAATCTTGAATATCTGACAAAGGACGAGCTTCAGGGTATTTTGATTGCATACAAGATGAGAACTGAGAAAGAGACTCCCATCATAAAGGAATTTGCTTTTAAAGCCACTTGGAAGGGTAAGCATGATCAAGACAAGGACTATTGCAAGGAGTCATATGATGAGGAATCAAGCTTTGTTAAAAATATGAAAAAAGGACAAGGTAAGTACAAGAACAAGTTGTCCTTCAAATGTTTCAAATGTGGAGGGGTGGGTCATTATGCCTCTAAGTGTCCTTACAGAGAAAATGAAGACAGTTTTAGTTAGGAAGAAATTAGTTCTCAAGAAGGAAGAAATTAGTTCTCAAGAATGAAGAACTGCGCACACTCAACCTAGACCTGAAAATAAAAGGAGAATTCCAAAATGGAAGAAAATTCTGTATACTAAGGAATACAACAATATACCTGAAGAAAATGACTACGATGAAGAACCAAAATAGGTACTTTTCATGGATTTTGTAGAAGAAGAAAGAAATGATGAAAAGAAGAACACTTTGAATAATATTGTAGTTGTGCAAAGCAAACTAGGGTCATTAGACAAATATTTCTTTAGTGGATCATTCAAAAACCCTCCAAATCCAGTTACACCACCAAAGCCAATAGCAGAAGTTAAGATAGATAATCAATTTGAAGAAGAAGAAGAGGCTACAGATGTTGGCTGGGAAGGTGAATTGATTAGTTACTTCAATGAATTAAAGAATTCAAAAAAGAAGAACAAATTCCTGCATGAGTAGCTATTGAAGTATGAAGAACATGGAAAACTATTCCAAGAGTCTGTTGATTCAAAGGTTAGTGAAGAAACGACCAACTATCAGATACAATTGATTTGTGCACAAGACAAGGTCAAAGTGCTTGAGGAAGAGAAAGCTGCATTAAAATCATCTTTGGAAAAATTAGCGCAAATAAATAAGATGCTGACAAGTCAACTTGAGTCAAAAGACAAAGAAATATATTGCTTAGAAGACAAGCTTGTGATGATGAAGGGAAATAAACAAGTTCAAGATTCCATAGTGAATTCTGGACATCAAGAAAGAAACAACTCTAGTATTTAAGATGAAGTAAAGAACAAGTTCAAAGGTATCACATCAACCTTGAACAAAATCTTGGAAGATCAGAGATCACCAGAAGAAAAAATAGGTATTGGTTATGAAAAGGCATCAAGGAGGTCTGCGACAAAGAACATTTCCCAAATCATGCTAAGTATTTCAGGTATAATAGTTCCTTCAACAACTACAACTCTCTCCAATATACTAACCAAAGAAGGATCAATAGGATGAAGTGCTCAAGATGCAATCGATTTGGTCATGTTGCAAAATATTGTCAAATTATGAGATGATATGCATGTGATGGTTTTGGACATAAGTCTATGTACTATCGAAAGGTAGTAAACTGTCCAGATGAAGACTTACTACATAAAGGAAATAACATTGCGAGGAATCGTATTGAAAATTCTCAAGTACAAAATCAAGATAGAAGTGCGCACAAGAAAGCATGGGTAAGGAAATCTCCACATAAGTGGACATAAGAAGCAGACAATCCATGTACATACAAAGCAACAAACAATTGTTGTTCCTCCTACTGATATTGAAAAGATAAGGTGATACCCTTGAATTCAAAACGACGCATTCTAGAATTCAAGGAGTATGTTGGTAAATTGTGTGGTTAGAAAGTGTCTGTTGCAATATTTATCATAGTTGCAAAAGGTTATGTAATGTCGCAGAAAAGAAAGATCAGATACGTGCACACATTTAGTTGTTACTAAGTTATCTTGCATATGATAAAGTGAAGAACATATTAATTTCTGAATTAAGTGTTATAAAAGGAAAATTCTTGCATAAAGAAAGGGCACAAACACTGCTGAAAGATAGACATGAGTTTGTGCAAAATGTAATTTTCATTATATTCAAAATCTCTGTGGTTACAAAATTGCATGAGTCGAGACTCCATGCCTAGGACAAAAGGGCGTATACAAGAAAAGCAAGTGAAGATGGAAAAATTGAGAATTGCTAAAGTAATCTATAGCCACAGTTCAAGGTCAATCTCTGAGTCTAGCTAGTGAGCAAGACGAAGCTCGAGGTCCACCGAAAAAAACACAGTACACTCCGAAGAAGGTCACACAGGAATAAGTTGGAGAATTGCAGACGATTGTGGTTAAGTATGTTGAGGCCGAAGTAAGGACAATTCGTACAGGATCTGTTGTTGTTGGCACTTCAGATTGTCAACCCGATGAATCAATTGAGCCAATTGTTTAGCTTGCCCCTAATTCACTTGTGACTGAACATACTGGTGTTGAAACTCCGTGTACTCCATCCGACGTTTCCAAGCTCCCTTATCAACCTTCAGGCATGTAAATTCGGATTGTTGTGA
This sequence comes from Larix kaempferi, assembly GCA_027924585.1. Taxonomy (NCBI): domain Eukaryota; kingdom Viridiplantae; phylum Streptophyta; class Pinopsida; order Pinales; family Pinaceae; genus Larix; species Larix kaempferi. Next base: position 44,776,755 of record BSBM01000510.1, read on the forward strand.
TTAAACAACTAGTCACACACTCTCAAGGGAGTTGTTCATTCTCTAGTAGAAGGAATCCATTGGAAAGTAAGGAAAGAAAGCAGGAGGCAATGTGACACAGAAAAGCAGAAGTGGAAAAGGTGATGAACCAATAATTTTCTCCTTGAGCTCTTATAGAATGGAATGGATGATCTTTGCACGAGTAGGAGTTAATATGAAGAGATGCAAATGCAATATCGCGCAAGTCGAAGAAGGTGGTGGAGTCGTCAAAATTGAATGCAAGAGTTAATAGCTTTTGGAAAGGAGTACAAAAAGATAAAATCTCTCGTGGGGCGAATGATGTTGCCCCAAAATATCAAGTACGATTGCGGCACATCATTGTTGCCACACAAACTGAGTGTCATGTTCGCTTTTATGCCAAGTTAGTTGATGAATGAAAAACATGCAAAATATTTGGTTGTCATGGCAAGCAATGCAATGACATTAAATGCGACAAGTTTTGGTGACAACATAGTAAATGCGACAGATAAAGCTGTCTGGCACAGAAAAGAAGTAAAAAATTGGTGCAAAAACAGTAAAGGATTGAGTTTGGAACTGCGTACTTGGCAGGAGAGGATGCATGTATGAACCACTGTGAAAAGAATGATGAAGTGTTGATAACATATGTACATAAAAACAAATCAAAGATAATTATGAAAACAATATGTAGAGTGCAGGATATCAATGCAGAAGAAATGAAGCATGAAGACAGCATGGGGGATTCACTAGAAGGAAATATAATATCACGTTCATTCATATTGCGGTATTAAATATTCATGAAAACCTAAAAATTATATTGCTTATATATTAAGGGGAAAAGGGTTTTTTTTATTTAATGTAACAATACAAAAATACTTCGGGGTCTTTTTTATATAGGCGGGTTGACAAATATCCACCAAATGGAGATGGCGAGATCACGACCAGATGAGAAATCGGGTTGAGGCAAGGCTCGGGCTTACAAGTATGCAGGGAAATCGTATCTTGAGGCATGCTTGAGGCCAAGGGTTTCATGGTGAAGTGGGTTTCCAGTCGATCATATTCGAGAGACAGTGGTCATTGACAACCAGTTGTTACCAATAGCCTTGGGATGCTCTAAGCCTCTAGGGCCTATTATAAGACCTCGATGGACCTTGGGGGATTGAATACCCAACCACACGTGCCTATTACATGCCTTGGGAGGTTTAGTCAGCCTCCTAGAGCTTGTTACAGACCCTGGGGGCATGGATACCTAGCCCACAATAGGCTTAGTCAATGATTGGGGAACTGCAACATGCAATCTAAATGTTGTACTATGTGCATTGGCTCTAGTGACATACAAGAAGTGATCTCCTATCTCTACATTAGATCATTAGATTTTGCAAATCATAATGATATGTGGTTGAGTAATTGCATTGTGGGTGAAGTAATGTGCATCCACAATATACATCGAAAGAAGCAAGGTTCATTGTAGAATGCATGTGGGGTCATAAGAGGGGTATCATATCAATATACTAGGTAGAAATATAAAGGGGTATAAAAAATGTTAATGAAAAAATTGATACATACAATATCTAGTGAAAATAGGGGTTTTTTTAAATTGGGAAGGCATATTGGGAGGGGGTTAAAAAACGATTTTGGAAGGTATTTTCCAATATTTAGTGAAATTAGGGGTATTGTTTCATATTCCATGAACGAATGTGCTATGATAGAGGTTTATTGAGTGAATCCCCCGTGGAATATAGGGGGAGTTACCACTGTGAGCAAATAAGTAAAGGCCAATACAAAAAAATAAAGAGGAACAAGTGATTGCATAAGTCATGGAACCTCTTTGCCATTGATGTAAAAGGGGGAGAAAAGCATGAAGCTGATTGTACACATGCCATGAAGGTGAATGTAGTTGAGAGGATGCAACATGAAGAAGAAGAAGCATGAAGTCGAGAAGTAATGTAGTTGAAGAAAGAACATGCAGCAAAGGAAGAAATTGAAACAAAGATGATGAAGAAGACGCGAAAGAGCGTGGGGCATATTTTTGAAGTAATGGCATGAAGAAGATATAGAGAAGAAGCATGAAGATAACCATGAAGCATGCACCAATACATCGAGAATAATCATAAAGCATGTGATCTGCGCAGAAGTAACATAAAGCAAAAGAAGCACTAGTAGTAGAATGCGCATAAGTCAGGAGTTCAAACTAGCAAAAACTAAGGGGGAAAATGTACACAGGGGGAGTACTGCAACAAACACAGATGAAGCATACAAGTTCAAGAAGATGACTATGGACAACTTCATAAGGTGTTGACATCAATGCCAAAGGGGGATATTGTTGAAATTTGGTTGTCATTGATGTCAACTAATGTCAAAGAGAATGTCAACTGATTCAGTTTGAGTCATTGATGTCAACTGAAATCAAGTGGTTTCAACATTTCCATACCAGCTTGAAGAAGTATAGTAAATCCACATTGAAGAAGTATATGTGCAAGCAATATGGTGAAGGATATGGATGCTAGTGTGAAAAATTATATCTAGAAGTTGCATCTAGTATGAAGAAGTGTGTCCAAGGGTACATCATGAATATCTAGTGTGAATAAGTACATAAGGCACATGTACTTGATCAGGTCACAAGTCCATCCAATCATAGTTCTTCAAGTCATAAGATAAAGGGTTGGTTGGGAAGAAGGATGAAGAGTGCGCGAGTAAGCCAAAGAATAGACATGACAAAGTCTAGTCTGCACACGCAACTCAAGAGAAGATTCAAGAGTGCACAAGCAAGTCAAGTGGAGTGTGGAACAAGAGATGGTTGAAAACCTCTACAAGTCTTGAAAGCACACAGGTCATCACCAATCAGAAGACACTTTCAGTTGATAAAGGGCACACGATTTTCAAGAAGGGTGTAACAATTGATGTCAGCATATGTTCAAATTCCACAACCAAAGACACATCAAGTGTTCAAGCCCCACAAGTGATGGTATCGCAAGGGTCAAATTCCCATAAGTCGAAGTTCACATATTCGTAAGTTCCACAAAGCATTGATACACCAAGTGCGCAAGACCCGGAAGTCATGGTACCGCAAGGGTGGAATTCCCACCAAGTCGAGGACCATGTATGCGCAAAGAACACAAAGAAATGACACATCAACATCATAGAACATGGCATGTGTCATAGGAATAATCTGTGAAGCAAGGAAGAAGGAATGCCACAACCAACTCGTGGACATACAATCCATGCAGTACATGCATAAATAGGGAAGCAAGTTGGAGATTTGAAGTAAGCTTGATGGTGAGGTCGAAAAGCTTCTAAGTGGAAGATACAGATTTATATTCGGGGCATCATAGTCTTGAGGCACAAAATCTTATGATCTAGCAAAGAGCCGAGTACACACATGCAGAGGATTTATTGAACTGATGGTGCATAGAATGATGTTGTAGATCCATGACATTTGTACAAAGACAAAAAGGTAGAATGCAGAAGATGCACAAGTGCGTGAGTACTAGATGACAGTAGCACAAGAAGCACGTAGATAGTCACAGATGTTTTAAAGGAAGAAGCACATAGACAAAACTAAGGAATATTAGAATATGCACAAATGTTTGGCTGATGCGCAAAGGTTGAAGTGAAGTGTGTGAAGTAGAGAGGTCCATTTGATGTGTGATGAAAAAAAAAAACAACAGAATCTTGTATGTGCGTCATGATGAGGATGATTTGAGACAAGTGCGTTAAACCAAAAGGATGAATCATATAATGCACAACATGTCGCAGATTGTCTGAACAACTATGACACTTAAACAAAATAGACACATCTTAGTAAGTGCATAGTTCCATCTGATACCAGTGCACACTATCAGATAAACAAGCTATCAATTGAAGCACAGTATCAATTGGTTAGTGCAATTGCGCAATCGCAGAATGACACGGCTAATCAGTGGCGAAGACTGGAACAGATGAAGTAGCACACGATATATGAAGTGAGTCATCAACATAAGTGAAGAATTGAGTGGAATGAGAATTCAAGTGATGTATGCAGGGGGTGACAACAATATGACTGCACAAAAAAGGTGCACATAGCAGAACGAACATCAGAATATCAGAAGTGTGCGCATGCTGGAATTTCAGTAAGGCAGAATATTATTTTGGATATCTGTGGGGTAGGACAGGGCAAGGAGCAAGAGGTCGTAGCCTACTTCCAGTTGGTGTTGGAGAACATAGGGAGTTGGTGCTTCCTTCAGTTCAGTTCCTGTAAAACTAGGGGGTCTGTTCCTCCTTCCAGTTGGTGTTGGTAAACACAGGAAGTCAGTGCTTCCTTGAATGTAATCTTTTCATTACAAAAGAGCATTCCATGGTTTTCTCCTGTTTGGGTTTCCATGTCAAAATCCTGTGTGTGTTGTGTTCTTTGTCTTGGTGCATATACAGATGAATGATTTTATTTATATTGGATGCATAACTAATGATCAAGATTAAGTTAAGACTAATATGTTAAAGAAGGTAAAAATTGTTGATAACTGTGCTAATACTGATTCACTCCCTGTTGGAGGGGCCTAGGTCAGCCTATCCACTAGGCCCTCCGCTTGACCACTTGGCATCACATGTTGACAGGTCGCATCGACTATTATAGGTCGGGTCGGTTGGATAAACTGACAGACGGTTATGTAACTATATTTGCATATATATATAGGCTGTTGAGCCGATGTACTGGTTAAGATTGGTTCTATGATTGTATTCTTCTCTTGCTGGTTAATATAAAGGATTGTGTTCTTTCTATCTGTCTCATCTTGTGTATCTGTATCATTGTGTATTCTTTGATTATATCATGTAATGTATCTATGGTAACCACATGAACCTTAGGACTACAACATCTGGTTCCATTTTCGGTTGATGCATGAAAAATAAATAGCAGCATGACCTATGATTTCAAAACAGGAGATTAGAGATTGGTGGGAGAAGAAAATTGTGAATTATCTGCAGAACTATGCGCGACGTAACAAGCTGACGATTAGCCAAGCGAGAGATTGATTCTTATATGAGACCCATGAGAGATTTGTAGAGTCTATGCTGGCTGCCTTGAAGAAGCTTCTGGATGAAAACACCAGTTGATGAAGCAGAGCGGAAACTATTGTCGAAGCTAATCAACGGAGGATGTACGAATCTGTCGGAGTGGTGCAAAAAGATTGCAAACAATTTATGTGAAGAGCAGGTGATTGAAGATCGAGTCTCGGTCGACGAAATAAGAAGAAATTTATTCACCGAGTTAGCTGATCAATTTCTGTGTTCTCTGCTGACTCTATTGTTCAAATTTCTGATCGAAAAAGGCATTACACATATTGTTGAAACAAGACCATTGTTGTTCTCGGCCCTTCCGAACTCTAATTGGAAGGAAAAAGAATGTAAGTGGGAAAATTTTGTAAAGGAGCGCAAATGGGAATTTTTCTTGAACAAATGATGGTCTGCACTTCCCCAGTGATCTAGAAACCTTCGGGCTAGCATTGGGGGGGTGATGAGGCATGCTATTATGTACCTAGTTTGATGAAATTCGACATATGACAAGACAACATGGCCACCAGTGGAAGAAAATAGGATAAAGACAGACTTTTGAGTCATAAAAACACCCCAGATATTCAGAAAATTGAAAGAGAAAAGAGGAGGCAACGACGTGAAGAGCCGCGGGAGCAGGCAATTGCGCTCAAAGGACGCGAGGATCAAATGTCATGACAGATGCAGAAGGAAATCTACCAGAGTCAAGCCGAGCCCGCGAAGATAGGAGTGTCGAAGAAGACCTATCACTGATGGATGAAGACTTGTGGATAGAGCGTGGTAGAGCTCTCCAAGTTCAAATACCTGAAACGATAACACCTCCTTCTCCATTTTGTTTAACACAAAGCGTGAGGGTGTAAGAAATTGTCGAAGAAAACCTCGGCGGAAGTTTGGAGTCGTCGAAGTATAGAAGGCGATGATATTAATAGACTATTGACTCATCGGCCGAAGGAAGGAAATTGGGTGTCTTTTCAACCCGAATTTTTGAATAGAATCTTTCATCCAGTGTACTCAGAGCATGAGGAAGCACCCCCCCTGCCAATACCAAATTTGAGCGACTCGACAAGCACGTTGGAAAGCCCGAGATTTAGTGAAATATCATTCAAGCAGAACTTTAACTGGATTTCGACATAAGTGGTAGAAGAAGGAATATCTAATGGTATAGAAGAAGATATAGTCACTGATTTTGAAGATAGAGAACCAAGTCCAGGGAGACAAATGATTCAAATTGACAAAGTACCAAGTTCTGATTGTGGAAATAACCCACCCACACCACCATCAAATTCTCAAAATAATTAATACACCAACATACATGGCACACACAATGGCACACCTTCCATTCTATGAAGGTGACGAAGACCCGAGAAGACATTGGTTTGTGTGTGAAGCAATATGGACAACCAATCAAATCACCAGCGAAGAAAGATAGGTTGCTCAGTTTGTTGGCTCGTTAACGAAAAGAGAACCGACATGGTACATGGGATACATAGCAAAGTCACCAAATGCAACAAAAGCACAAATCAAACAAAGCTTTTTGGCCTTCTTTATGATCGAAGATGCGACATACCTGGCGGCAGAATGACTAAAGACGACAGTCCAAAAGCCGACCGAAACTGTCAAGGAGTATGACAAGAGGTTTAAATACCTCCTAAGCAAATTAGACTATGATATTGAAGAAAAACTATTAATCAAATGGTTTATTGTTGGTCTAATAAATAAAATCAGAATACATGTCCATCGACAAAGTGTTAATACATATGCAGATGCACTAAAAGTAGCACTAGAAATTGAAATGGATGACGAATACCCTCTAGTATCCATGGATAGACACGTCGACGAACGCCTTGAAAGTATGGAGTAGGTTATCCGAAATATGACACTAAAAGGGCCTGAACTATGGTGTACAACATGTCAAACCTCACGACATACCAAAGAATCTTGTCGAATTGAGGATCGGTGACAAGAAGTGAAACTCATTCAATCTAGATGTTTCTATGACTTGTGCAAAGAGTATGATTCACACATCACAAATGATTGTCCATACAATCTGAGAAACAAGAAGGCAAGATGGTGTCAAATTTGTGAAGTGAATACACATGCAATTGAAGATTGTCATCTGAACCTGAAAAATTGGCAAAATTATCATACAGTGTACCAAACAAATTCTGTCGAGCAGCATCATGATAGAAATACAACAAACGACAGATTCGAGAGAAATGATGGAAGAAATAACCAGTACAATCAAAACAGGAACGACAGATACCAAAGGTATAATGACTGTCGGTATGATTGGCGATATGACGGCTACAATAGACACGGAGGATACCAAAGTCGTGGTCGTGGCAGTGGAGGTCGCGGTATTCGATCTAATCGACCTGGTGCGTGTTTCACATGTTTTAGTGAGGATCATCGGCATGCAGAATTCCCTTATAAGGAAGAACTGATCTTAAATTGTGTACAATGTGTGGGGTAGGCGATCACTATTTGGAGGATTGCCCTACCATGATTGAGAAAATAAATAATAAAAAGAATGTTCATGTTTTATCTTGTATTTCAAAAAATGATGTGCTCCGTACAAAAAATTGCAAATTGTAACTAGACAAGGCACTTACATTGGTCAAGATAAACCACAGATAACTAGAATTGTTGATAAAGAGGATTACCCAAATCCTATAAAACAAAAATCTGTGTACAAATATGCATTCGACATATTTCATAACTTAGCAGCACACGAAGATGTCAAAGAAAACCGACAGGAAGTTCTCAATGAATTGCTCAAATTAATTTCAAATGAGGAAGCTGTAGGCAAAATGATTAAATAGTTGCATAAATTAAAATATAAACATGTCGAGCAAAGACAAACTAGAAACATTTTTCGACTAAAGCAAAAAGAGAAAAATGATGCTGACCCATTAGTCGACCTCGACATAAATGGATATAATGTATGACAAGTCGTACTGGATTTTGGATCCCAAGTGAATATCATGACTCATGATACCTGGGACCAACTCGGTCGACCACAACTGCAGGAATCAAGCATCTATCAGGAAGACTTGTAGTGCATTCTATGCAATCAGTATTTTGCTTTTGATAATACCTCCAAGAAATATTGCTCTACTCCTTATTATTCCATTATAAGGATAAGATCCAACTCGTGTAGTTTTGTATTCAAAAATTTCATCACATGTAACACCTTTCTTGGTGTCATCATGCTCGGAAAACCAACAGTCTCTCTTTCAATGGGAGACAAGATTCCTTGCGAAAGAGAAGAAGACATATTGGTTAGCCATAGCATCAAGGGGAATACGAAATTGAGATGTGTCATGAGCACTAGTAGTGGCTTCCATCGAAGTAAAAAAAATGTAGCTACTCGGTTGTCTTCATGGCGATTTCGGTGTAGCTTAAATAACCGTATCCATCAAGTCATTCTTATGGCTATTAGTTCACATGTAGTGACTCTCGTGAATCCGGTGCTCAGTAATTTTTATGCACCCATGAATCCTTAGGGTAGAAGTTCGTGTTGTGGCTTTTGAATATATAGTTGTTAGTGTGTGGAGTGACCTAGCAGCTGGATTCCAGAGGGACATCGTGTTACTATTTCCGACTAAGATGCAACAATTCGGGTTCATATCGGGATAAAATTCCCCATATTGAAAGAGATGGATGAGCAGGTGGAGATGGGGAACTATCTTCATGGTGATCACATAGAAACGGTAAGAAACGATGGTGGATACTAGAGGATACCATATTAAATTAACGATGCCTACAGATTAGATAGGGTGATGATGTAACTAAGTTTTGGTGATAGGTGGATATTAAGATCGTTGTTGTTGCATGAGCCACAGTAGGTGGGATCTAACTAGGATTGAGTCGACATGGTAAAACTAGGAGTCAGCGTGAGGTGACATGGTAATGATGAACCGTGAGTACGATATTAATTGATGTGATATAGCGACAACATAAAAAAAATAGAAGATGTTGGGTGATAAGTTCACTTTGGGGATTCTAGTTTAATAGAGTCGTTGATCGAATTCCGTGACCAAATCTAGGTCATTTGCAGTAAAGTCCACTTGTGTGAAACCATGTTCACCTTACCCTGCGTGAATGGTTCAGATTTATTCTTTAGTGGGCCCAGTTCAAATATCCATCATTCATGCAGGATTCCTTGGGATAAACCATGATAAAATCTTAATGCATGAATGGTGTAGATATACCGATCAAACTTGTGCCACCAAATCCTATCCATTAATGGCGAGGTACCCTTGTTATATCTTGTGCACCTTGAATTGTGTGAATGATCAAATCTCCCCTAGAGGAACTTGCACGATCTAATCTAAGTCATTCGGAGCACATGTACCTCCAACATGGGGACTTCATTCAATGAAACTATTCCATAACACCTTCATTCATGGGATATTAAAAAATGCCCCTAATTTCAATAGATATTGACAAATACCTAACAAAATCTTTTTGTTGAACCCCCCTCCTAATACATATTTCTAATTAAAAAACCATATTTCTATGATATATTCCCTATTTTTACTAGATACCCCTTTTTATAACCCCCCATACCCTACTCCAATCCCCCCCAATACCTACAATATATGGACCTTATTTTTCACAATTTAAAAACCCCCCTTTATGAATGAACGTGATAAGATATTGGTCAACTAGGTGAATCCCTTGTGACCTCCAACAACTCCCATGCATGTTGGTTTGCACAAATGGTTAGATCTTCCCCATTAGAACATGCCCACTTGATCTGGGTCGTTCATTGAATATCCCTTGTAATAAAGCACGATCACTTCAAATATGTGTGAATGGTCCTCATCAACCGATCGAACTTGCACAACATAATCCTATCCGTTCACGCTTAGGATATTTCTACGCCACCAAACTTGATTCCTGAAGATTCATTGGGGAATCTAGCACTCACCGGGATACCCATATCCCATTGGAGATTCCACAGTCGAATCCATACATATCCGGTTTCCTCCAACGGAACATTCAATCATGTCACCTAGGCATATGACCCTTCCGTTCCTGCCACATGTACACAAATTTCCACATGTATGGTCCATGCCACACTCCCTAGTACATGTGGCTGGTCCATGTCATCCTCTGTACACGTGGCAATTGTGGGTCCTGCATCAATTTTTTTTAATTTTGAAAATTTCAAATTTTCATAAACACTTAATTTTGAAATTTATATAATGTGTGTGAATATATGGTTAAAACATGGTTACATTTTTCATCATCTCATCAACCTATGTCCACCTGAAACTCACACTATTCCAATCGATAATTATAATTGCTCTTCTTGTAACTGGAATCTTTCCATCAATTAGCATGATTGTAAATTTTGTCATTAACACAAATTGTATCTCGATGGAACTGGTTCTAATTTTGCCCAAATTATCTCAAACTTGAACTACATATGAATTTTCTTAGGACCAAATCCCATGTTGAATCTGATAATAGCATCTAGGTATTTTATCCACAAATTTCTTATGAACTTTTCTTCAAATAGTTTGTTGGCAAACTAATATTTTCTCATAGAAAGAGCGACCGCTCCTTCCCCAAGGGGTTCTATTTTGGGGGTGGGGAAGTAGATCCTAAGGAGAAAGAGCATATGCTCTTTCCCCAAGTAGGTCTATTTTGGAGTTTTTGGAATTTTGTAGATTGTATATGAGTTCGACGAAGGATGAAATCGTAGAAAGAGAGTCTTCCCCTTCGAGGAATGAGGGGGATGGATGGAGAAAGAGTGCCTGTCCTTTCCTGATCCCTTCCAAGAAAATTGATAATTCATATACATAAATAAATTAATATATAGATGTTACTAATATATTATCATTATAAATGTTGATAATCTTTATAGTCCGAGCAACCCTTTTAGGTAGTAATGATCACTCCTTCCTCAAAGAGAACTATCTTGGGGTTTGTGGATGACATGTTCATTTTATAATTAGGAATTATTCACTCCTTATGTGATGTATCCTTTTTCAATAAATGTATATATAGGTATGGTCCCTTTGAGAAAGGAATCTTCACTCATTCTCAGATTGATTGCTTTCCATAGAACAAAAAAAAGGACGCTGTGATGAGGGATAGTACATCCTATGATGTATTTCTTTTGGGGAACCACCATATTTGAACCCTTCAAGAAGGAACAATCGCTCTTTATTCATCGATCCATAAATTTTTTAAAAAAAAGAAAAAAAAAAGAAAAAGAAAGAGCTCCCATCCTTTCCTAATCCCTTCCAAGGAAATTCATAATTCACAAATTAGAAAAAAATTCTAGATAGAGATGTTACTAATATATTATAATTATAAATGTTACCAATATTCTAGTTTGAGAGACTCTTTTAGGAAGGAAAGGTCACTCGTTCCTTAAAGAGACCTGTTAACACCCAAAAAGTGCTCACTAGCTCATTTACCACATTATATGGCTCATTTGTCCATTTTCCTACCATATTTCCATTAAAATCCCAAAAAATCCCATTAAAAAGCCTCCAAAAGGCCTAAAATGCCTCCAAAAGGCCACAAAACCATCAAAATAGCCTAAAAAAGGCTAAAAAAACCCCCTTTTCCTCCAAAAATAGCAAAAATCCCCTAAAAAGGGAATAAAAAATATAAAATAATGAGGAAAAGGAGAAAAAAAACCCTATACAGCTGCCCAAAACCATGTGTTTCCTAAAACCATGGGTCAGCACTCCACCACCAAAGAACTATAAATAGGTGATGGAGATCCCTTATTCCATATCCACAATCACAAGCACCCTTACTCTGCCAAAATCTCTCTCGAAACCCTAGTTCACCTTTGAACTATTTTCACCTTGAGAGCCACCTTTGGCCCATTCCCAACCTTGGAGAAGGAGAAGGAGCATTCTTGAAGCTTGGAGCATCCTCTTGGACACTGCAAAGGGCTTCACCAACCTTGACACTCAAGGTAACATCAATACAAAGACATTCTTTCATTTTGGTGTTTATGCTTCATGCTTGTATTAGAAATAATTTAATGTTTTGTTTATTGCATAATTAGTTTAATATACTGAACTGCTACTAAGGAGTCCATTCTCCTTAGTAGGTGCTCATTGGCACAAGCTAGGGATAAAACCCTAGCTACAGTTTTGGCGACTCCACTGGTTTTCGAATTTCTGGTTTCCGTTTTTTAAAAATTTTTCCTTTCGGCTGTCCCTTTCGGCCGCCGCATACCGCGTCTTTTTCCCTCTACAGTCGCGTCCCGACCGCGCCTTTCAGGCCTTTACCCGCGATCCGACCGTGGCTCTCAGACTGCTTCCGACGCTCTGCCGGCGGATTCAAGTCTGTTACCTGCGATCCGACCGTGGCTAATCAGCCTGTTTGCCGCGATCTGACTGCGCCTGTCGGCCTTTTTCACGCGTCCCGACTGCGGCTTTCTGCCTCTTTCGGGCGTCCCGACTGCGCTTGTTAGCCTTTTTTGCCGCGACCCGACTGTGTCTTTTTCCATTTTTCCTGCGTCCCGACTGCCACTGTTGGCCCGATAGCCGCGACCCGACTGTGTCTTTTCCCCTGTTTCCTGCGTCCCGACTGCCTCTGTTGGCCCGATAGCCGCGACCTGACCGCCGCTGTTCCCCTCAAACCCGCGGTCGGCCTGTTCTGATTCGCCACAGACCCGCGGTCTGATTTCTGCTCTTTTCCTGTTTTGAGCCCAGCCCCTCTTGCTGCAATATTTTCTGCATTTGAACAGCCCTCTGTCCCACCTGCAGCCCACTTCCTTACAGCCTTTCTGCAACATAATTTCTGTTCCTTTTACAGAATCTTTTTAAAATTTCAGTATTTTTATTTCAGAAAATTTTGCAAAATTAAACTTTCAATTTCCATATTATTGATAGATTGGAAGTTGCCCTCCCTTGTGGCACTTCTGTTTTTGGGTTCAACACCTCACGAGCACACACTCTGTCACATTAAACCAAGTGAGCCTTAAAAAGTACCTAACTAAACCAACATTCTAACCCCACTTGGGGAACACAAAAGAATCATTGTAGTTAGGTAGGATCAGGGGGATAGGCTTCCAATAACACCCCTTGGTTATTTCACTTGAGACATAGTTGTTGTCCAACTAGGGAACCAAAATCCCCTAGTACTTTTTGGCACGGTCACGACCAGTTTATCAGAGGGCCTCTCCCTTAGGAGGGTTGAAGTCGGGAGACTGGTTCCGGAGGCCTGAGTGGAATACCGCACTCCATTCAGTAACCGAAGGGCTACCTTTCGCGGTTCGCGGGATATCCCTATATAGGGGTATTGCGGTCAACGAACTAAACGGCAGATTCACCTTTCTGGACGTGTCATGAACGGGGTATCTTAGTTGCCTTTCTTCTAGGATTGACTACCCGGTATCCCTCCCGGTAGGGGGATATCATAGCCACTTGGCTTTCCTACTCATATTGTCTGACTTGGATTTCATCACCTTGCAGAGGATATGTTTAGTTGAGTCAGAATACTTTTAGCTAGGTGTTTGCATGCTCCTTTACCTCCCTTTGGTCTAGTGAGTCCACCATTTTTCTTTTCTAGGAAACCTGCTGCTTGTTGGTATTCTGACCATCTTTGTTGTTACTCCACCTATTGTAGCACAGCTGTTGCAGTGGGTGTTTTGAGTTGGTTGTTGGCCTGAGTGCCTTGCTTTTTAGCTCTCCTTCTGCACACTCGGTTGCATTAGGATTTTTGAGCTGTTTTTATACTCACCTCAACCCACAGAGATTTAGACACCATCTGTCACCATTGAGTCCCCGAGACATTCTCGGCGCCTCAGGGGCGAGCCCCCACAGCACGGTTCTCTCGACACCACTCGTCATAGATTCCGATCATTGTCCGTTGATACCACTCATCACAGATCTAGAGCCTTGTCACTTGACTCCACCCGTCAGCGACGTAGGTCTCCGTCACCAGATAGTGACGCACCTTACTTTACCTCTGATTCTGACGAAGAGTCTGAGAACCCTATTTATACTGCCCCTACTAGCCCCATGGCTGGTACGACTTCCACTCCATTTGCCATAGGGACCATTGGTGGCACATCCACCACTACACCAGTTACTACACCTGTTTTTGGTATGCCCTCCATGGGGCAACCATCTACCGTTCCCCTCACGGTACCTATTCCCATAGCGGGAATACCTATCCCCACTACATCAGTGGCTCACACTACCCATGGTGGTGCTGGACCATCCTCCACTACCTCAGTTCCCCCACTTGGGGGCACCACCCTAAATCTTGTCCCTCCACTTGGGGGCACTGGCCCCAACTTGGTCCACAGCACTACTGTGTCACAGCCTTCTTCCAGTTTGCCGTTCATGGCTAGCCTCAACCTACCTGACCTGGCCAGATTGACCAACGATCCTATTCGACACGACCCTATGTGGCCTCATATGCCTACCAAGCTCCCCTCAGACATCCCAAAGTTCGAGGGCAAGGCCGGTGAGGACCCACAAAACCATATTATGTCTTTCCACCTATGGTGTTCCTCTAACTCCATAGTGGATGACTCTGTTCGCCTCCGTCTCTTACAGCGCACCTTCACTGGCTCTGCAGCCAAGTGGTATATTGAGCAGCCTCATGGGACCCACGCCACCTTTTCTTCCCTGGCCTCGACCTTCCTGCAGTTCTTCCAGTTGCCAGTCCGCTATGACGCGGGCGTTGAGATCCTTCTATCTTGTAGACAAAACACGGCTACCCATATCACGGACCACATCCATGAGTGGCGTAGACGCCGTAGCTTATGCAAGATTAAACTAGATGACCGTATCTTCCTCGATTGGTTCCTCAAGTCCCTGCTTCCTGTCATCGCTAAGGATGTAGCTTCAGAAAGACCCCAGTCTGAAGAAGAGGCCATCCTTAAGGCACAGCAGTTCGACCTCATTTACGCCCAGTCGGGTTACCTTTATACCATTATACCTGACGCCCCTCGCGGCGAGTCCTCCCATCATGATGCGCCGGGGGCATCCCACGCTGCAGATGGTATCATTGGCCGTGTTTCTTCGCATCCCCAACCATTTTCTATAGCACGTCCTACCCCTGGCCCCGACCTTTCGCGGGCTACTTCACAGTCTGGAGCAACCAACTCGTATGCTCCCATGACACATCACCATTCCCATGGACCTTCGTGTCCACCTCAGTGCTTTGGGTATGCGACTCCTGCTTATGCTCCTTCAGTCGCCCCTCAGCCTTACTACCATCAGCAGACCGCCCCGGCTCCTGCGCCTTCACAAGCCCCACCAGCTTATTATCCGCCCCAGGCAGCCCCTGCGGCACATCCACAACCTGCTCCGCAGTCCTATCAGCAATCCCCTCAAGTTGCTGCACCTGCTCAGCCTCAACCTACATATCATCCTCCGCAGCCTGCTCCTGCACCTGCGCAACCTCAAAATCCACCTGCTGCCCAAGGGCAAGTTTACGCCCAACATAACCCGCAGCAAAACCAGAATAACCAACGTAACCAGGGCCAACAGAACCGCGGCAAAGGCCGTAATCGGGGAAATAACCAACCTGCGGACCAAGCTGGTCAACCGGCTAATCCCCCTGACAATAACAATGCGGCACCCGCTAATCAAAACCCTGATCGCCCGCCCAAGCAGGCCAAAAACCCCAATCTCCGAACAAATCACCCTTGTTCTATTTGCGGGGTCTATGGACATTACACCCATGCTTGCCCACACTTGGAGCGAGCTCGGCAGCTTTGGGTTGACGAGGCCCATCGCCAAGGGCATGCGGCTCCCCAAGCACCGCCCAACCCCCCCCAACCTCAGCAACCCCCTTTGGTGCTGCAAAACCCCTTACCGACCCAAGGCGTGGTGAACACTCAGCCGTTGGCCCCTCAAGCTAACGTGCAACCCCAACAACAACAGATCACCTACGCTGCCCCTGATCAACCCATGTTTGACTCAGGTACCCACCACTTACTGATGATGTCATCAGCTGACGTCAACCTCCAGACCCGTCGGAACCAATATGGCTCCACCTCTGAAGCCACTCCCACGGATAAAACTACTAACGCCCACCCCACCGATCAGGCGTTACGTATCCCTCCGCCTCCCACAGACGGCGCTGCGAAAGCACCTCGTTTCCCACTTCGTCGAATCAACAATAACCCTAATGCGCGTGCTGCGTCAAACTACAACATCGTAGACGACTTATCCCAATCTCCCGCAGCCATGTCTGCGTTAGAAGTTTTGAAGAACTGCCCTTCCCAGCGCAAGACTTTACTCTCCGCCATTGGGGGGATTGACCCAACCGATTCGCATTTGATGGCCTTTGATTTAGACCAGTCTGAACCACGCCTACCTTCCAGCTTAGCCTTCCAAGTTACTGTCTCCGTTAGGAATCTTGTTATCCATCGGTGCATCATCGATGAGGGTGCTTCCACATGCGTTATGTCTACATTTGTATGGCAGAAGCTAGGATCCCCTCCTCTCCAGCAGTCCACCACTGCGTTACGTGCCTACGACGGTCGTTCGGCCCAGCCCCAAGGCCTTCTACCCAACGTTCCAGTCCAGTTAGGTGGTAAAACAGTCCTTATTGACATAGAGGTAATCAATGCCCAATTGGATTACAACCTTCTACTTGGCCGTAGCTACATGTATGCCATGCGGGCAGTTGCCTCTTCTGTCTTTCGCACCATGATGTTCCCCCACGAGGGACGCGTGGTTAAGATTGACCAGCTCACCTACTATGATCCCAGTGCTCCGGCGGCACCGGAAAATGTTCTCCCCATGGTTGAACAACCTGTTTCTCCTGCCAACACCTCGTTTGTTTCCTCTACAGGGCCTGGAGTCTACTCAGACGCGCCGATGACCTCCACCTTTCAATCCATTCCTCCGCCGTCACCTACACCCGAAATGTCTGACTTATGTACCTTGTCCCATGACATCCTACCACCTAACAATCAACCATCCTTGTTGCCTAAACCACCATTGGTACCTAGTCACATTGGTGTTACACCGATCCATACGATCCCCTTCCTAGTTCCTCCAGCAGGAGTAGTAAGCGCCCCGGTCATGGCTACCCTTAGCCTCCCTGGGTTAACCTTGGGATTACCTGTATGGTACCTTTCGCCTCCCGTTCGCCCGCCGACACCTGATGTCGTCCTCCAGCCGGTGCAACCCATGGCTACTACCACCCACCCACCTCCAGGGGTCTCTACCCCTTCGTCCTCCACGACACCTCCTCCTCCTCCTCAACCCACTGGGGGCAGAGGTCCTCAACCTTACACTGCTGTCCCACCTCCCAAGACAGTCAAGAACCCTCCAGTGTTTCGTGCTCCTCCCAAATGCTCGCTGTGTGACGAGTTGGGCCATGCGACCCACCAATGCCCACAGTTACCCGCATTACAGAAGCACATGCAAATGCTCGATGATGACCCCAACATCCCAACTGTCGAACTCAACCCTACTCCTAAGCCTAAAGATAAGTCCCTACGTACCAACCACTCCTGCGCCATATGCGGTATTTACGGGCACTATTCACATCATTGTCCCGATCTCCCGGATTACAGAGCAGCTCTTTATGAGATGAACAATCTGGACCTTGAGACGGCACCACCTACCATTGAGGAGATCTACCCCCCGGTCTCTCCCCCTTCTGAAGAGGTTAATATAATCTACATGATCTCTTCAACCAACACTCCCACTACCCCCTCGTCAACCGATTTGACGACGCAGACTTTCCGTACTGATGAGGAGATTCTTGAGGCCCTAACTGCCCCGGATTATCCTTGGGATGATATGCACCACCGTTCCTATTTCATCCCAGAAGCGTCTTCCTCTAGCACCGCTACCCAATACGCGGTCGAATCCAAAGACTTCCTCCCCACCAAGGTTGACTGGTTCAAGGACCCTATTCCTGCTCCTGATGCCTTCGAGGAGGGCAACATGGCCAACATCTCACCTGTCTTCCAAGTTGATATTGCTGCTCCAGGTCGTGCTCCTGAACTCATTACTCTAGGAGCATTCTGCAGTAAACAAGAGATTGAGGACTACACACACCTTTTCAAAGAATTCCGTGATGTCTTTGCCTGGTCTTATACCGAAATGCCTGGTATTGACCCCGCCATCATAGAGCACCACCTTGACACCTCTGAGTCAAGGGGCATAATAGATTCCCTCGACCCTGGGATAGGGGGCATGATCAATCATTTTGACCCTACCCCATCACATCTATCTCAGCACGTCAATGAACCCATCGTTCAAACCAACACATTTGTGATCCATAATCACAAACCCCATGCACATAGCATGGGGGCAAGTCATTAACCCTGCTCACTTTTTCACACTTGTGATCTCAACCATTTTTTTGAGGTCACATATCACTTGTAGATTTGATTTGATATGCATAGTTCTTTCCTTTGACCATTTCAGAGTCTTTATGACCTTCGTTGTTCGCACCATTTGCACCGCCGGATTCATTCTTCCGTGCCCGTGATGATGCTTGAGATCATTTCTCGCTCTCACTTGGACCAATATCAACATTATGTCCCGACACCTTGTCACCCCGGTTTGCGTGCCACATCGGCCGTAGCCCGTTTTTGATATACTTTATATCATCGGATTCATTTTTCCGAGCTGGTGATGATGCTAGAGATTATTTCTCGCTCTCACCTCCAGATTTTCGGGTATTTTTCCAAAAACGCCCTCGTCACCTCGGGTTGCGTGCCACATCGGCCGTCACCCGTTTTTGACATCCTTTATATCGCCGGATTCATTTTTCCGAGCTCGTGATGATGCTTGAGATCATTTCTCGCTCTCACTTGATACAATTTCAACATTGTGTCCCAACACCTTGCTACCTCGGTTTGCGTGCCACATCGGCCACCATCGGATTGTTCCACATTTTTACATGAGCCTTTCACTCCTGTCATACTGCAAATGTTTCGTTATTTTTCCACCATTTCATCTACCCCGCAAGGAGGTCCATCAGTGTTCCCACCTACCCTCGTTCTTGGTCATCATTAATCAACCTTGATTGAACACTTCCTCCCTGCCTGGCCATTCCTTTTGTTCGGTATAATTTTATCCCTTTTTCGGGCCGGACAACTCCTTTACGAAAAAGGCACTTAGGGAGTTTCCGTTAAGCTCTTTTCTGACTCCTAAAAGAATGAAAAGATCGCCGAGCAATCTTGCTTCCTTTCATGCTCGTTAAAGTACCTGAAAGGGCGTCTATCTGGTATAAGTTTAACCCTTTTCCGGACCTGGTAGACTAATTACGAAAAAGGAATACTCTAGTCACACCGGCTAGAAGAGTTCTTCATTGCATCCTTTTATGCTTCTTTGGGCCTTGGAGACTAAATCTACGAAAAAGCAACCCCCTGGAGTCTTCTTACTTGCTTTCAGACTCTCTAAAATTGAAAGCAACCACGAGCATGCGCTGTCCTGGGCTCGTTAAATCCACACGATAGTACCATTCCATCATTTCAGAGTCTTCTTATCGCTTTCAGACTCCTTAAAATTGAAAGCCACCACGAGCATGAACTGTCCTGGGCTCGTAAAATCCACACGACAGTACCATTTTACACACACTTCTTCTAGTTCCTTAACCCATGAAGAAGTTTTCCCCCGTGCCTCTTGGCACTTTGATCTATCATCTCGGCAGCACCCCCAATCAGGTCGCCTTTGTTTAGAGTATTCAGCAGTCTTCTGCCATTTTACACCAGCTTGAGTCTCCCTCAGCCAGTTATCCTCCCAGATTCATTACAGCTATGATCCCTTTCCCCTTAGTCAGTTTCATATGCTGCCAGATCATTTCCATTATCATACTCTGAACAAAGGAAGTTTGAGTCCACCCACTCTACTTGCCCAGTTGTCCCACCACAGTTTATCAGTCCTGCCATCAGCACTATCACATTTCGGCCTCCTACCTCGCGCTCCTGTCAAGGAAACATCATTGCCTTGATAGTTGCAGGTCTCCCTCTGTCGACGACAGCTCCTCTATTCCAGAGGATAGGCCCAAAGGTCCCTACGCCTTGGACTTATCACCATCTGTGGTAGGTGCCTACGGATCATTCCGAGAGGAGACATCATTGCCTCTCCGAGTGGTTGTTCCTCACATGCTCGACTTCAGCACCTTGATCGCATCGTTGAGGATCGCGTAGGATTATATCCCATCAGTTTTTAGTCGAAGACCCCGGATTTCCCCCGACTCTAGCACATTGGTGAGTCACTTCGGAACGCCCAGTTGTATGTTCCTGTGGATGTCCGGGCTGCGTTGGCGTTTGTGTTCGGAAGCCATCCAGTTTCATGCTTCCTTGAGTACCCAGTTTCAGTTCCAGATCAGTTCCAGTTCAGTGTACCATGGAGAGTATGACCCCAGTCACTATGATCCAGCAGCTCATCAGTTCCTTTGGTACCACACTCAGTAGCACTGTTGATTGTTCCGGTGCACCAGTTCTGCAGTTCACACATGATCCGCTCAGCAGTATGTCCCAGATTTGTGTCCCCTCTGGACTCTTATGATGTACACAGTGGTCATGTATCTTACAAGTCCCCCTTTTCGGGCCTTACAGTTATGGTTATGTATCTTGATACGAGCATGGGTATGCCCGCCTCGTCCATATATTGAGATTATTCCTCAGTCAGTATTTGAGGTCATGTATATTTCAGGTCCCCATTTTTTGGACCCCATTGTTGTTATTATGTTATATCCTGATACGAGCATGGGTATGCCCGCCTCGTCCATATGATCAGATGATTCCTCATCCATTATTGAGGTTATGTACTTTTAGTTCTTGCAGTTGTTCGGGATCGTTGTTCCGGGCTCCAGTTTGTTTCTTCTCTTCTCTCCACTCCCAAGGAAAACCATTCATGACTTATGATGTCCATCGGCCATACGATGAGCTCCTGCCCTCGCACATCAGGGGGCAATCTGTTAACACCCAAAAAGTGCTCACTAGCTCATTTACCACATTATATGGCTCATTTGTCCATTTTCCTACCATATTTCCATTAAAATCCCAAAAAATCCCATTAAAAAGCCTCCAAAAGGCCTAAAATGCCTCCAAAAGGCCACAAAACCATCAAAATAGCCTAAAAAAGGCTAAAAAACCCCCTTTTCCTCCAAAAATAGCAAAAATCCCCTAAAAAGGGAATAAAAAATATAAAATAATGAGGAAAAGGAGAAAAAAAACCCTATACAGCTGCCCAAAACCATGTGTTTCCTAAAACCATGGGTCAGCACTCCACCACCAAAGAACTATAAATAGGTGATGGAGATCCCTTATTCCATATCCACAATCACAAGCACCCTTACTCTGCCAAAATCTCTCTCGAAACCCTAGTTCACCTTTGAACTATTTTCACCTTGAGAGCCACCTTTGGCCCATTCCCAACCTTGGAGAAGGAGAAGGAGCATTCTTGAAGCTTGGAGCATCCTCTTGGACACTGCAAAGGGCTTCACCAACCTTGACACTCAAGGTAACATCAATACAAAGACATTCTTTCATTTTGGTGTTTATGCTTCATGCTTGTATTAGAAATAATTTAATGTTTTGTTTATTGCATAATTAGTTTAATATACTGAACTGCTACTAAGGAGTCCATTCTCCTTAGTAGGTGCTCATTGGCACAAGCTAGGGATAAAACCCTAGCTACACCTACCTTGGGGTTTTGGACCACATGTGACTTGTATGATTAGGAATTGGTCACTCCTTATACTGGCTAGCCTTTCTCAATGAATGTCCATATAGGACCCTTTTATAAAGGATTGTTTGCACATTCTCATATTGATCACTTTTCACAGAGAGAGAGGAAGGAAAATCTAATTAGTGAGAGGTACCTTGTAATGCCCATTCTGTCCTTATTACTTGAACTATCATTAACTATTGTATTTGCTTATTATTTTGGAACTTCGTCATTTTTATTACACTGTGGACATATGAATTTACTATTTTGCGGACTTTACGTATATATGGGTGTGATGTTAATATGACGAATTATGATCATGTTTTGATTATGTCTCTAAAATGCAAATTTAATAAATGATGGGTACGTGGATACCAAGTTAAAGTTATATGTTGAATGGATGGATATGATACCAAGTGCATGGTACATAGTAAAATGA
The DNA here is from genome assembly GCA_027924585.1 of Larix kaempferi. Lineage (NCBI taxonomy): Eukaryota > Viridiplantae > Streptophyta > Pinopsida > Pinales > Pinaceae > Larix > Larix kaempferi. Next base: position 44,798,862 of record BSBM01000510.1, read on the forward strand.
TGTTTCATTATTGTTCATTAGTAATGAAATGTATATACATGTCAATTATTGCACGTTATTCTCGATCTTGTGATTGGAGACTAACCTACATGTTAAAAGATCTAAGTGATAGCGGAGTACTAGGAGGTGGGAGTACCACTGGTACATGAATTCCGAAAGATAAATGGTCTGCAAGTGATGCTTTATTGTTTAGATGATTATTGATTTATTATCATGATGTGTGGGAAGGTGTGGGGTTTCAAGAAAATCAACCTCCCAACTTGGTTATTCGATGACAAAACTTGAGTACAACAGACGCAACGCAGTCACTATGTCGATGTTGACATAGTCCCTTGTTCCATTAGGGGGATGGAGGCATTACCCACCGTTTATCCCTGAAACCCGAAGTCATGGGATGGTTGTGCCAGGGGAAGCTTGGTCGATGTAGTCGACACTTCTGCTTACGAGTTCTAACTAGAGCAGGTCATGGCGTGACACTTCAGGGTAGTCCAACAGAGGAAGGATAGGATGTGGAAGTTAGATGTGAATTAGGTAGAAGGAGGTAGGTAGATAGGAACATTTTGGAGGTTTTAGACAAAACTTAAATAAATTTATGTGTGTTGAAACCTCTGTTTGATTCTTGTGTTGTAACTCAATATATTACATTCGTGTCATAAATTATTATGATCTGAGTTAGTGGTAGTAGTTACCCTTGCTTGTAATTGATTGATCAAACTAATGTCAATATAAAGATAATGATATGAAACCTTATATGGATAACTATTACAAAAACTAATAATGCTAAAGTAATTTGGTTATATGTATGCTCATTCTACCTGCGTGGGAGACTATTATTATTAGTTAGCAAGTATGCTTATGCGAGATGAAGTTGCTTATTGTACATATCTAACCTGTGCATACACTGGCCACGCATGCACACTTTGCACATGTATGCTAGTATGGATATATGGATACTAGACATGTTAAACAATTGTATAAGTTGTTATGAATAACTAGGTTAATTGTGCAATGATCCAATAAACATAATGCACATTTAAGCTGTTAAGTATATGTGAACATTGTAATAAGCAACTGATTAAGTATCTTCAATTAGAATTGTCGTAAGGAAATTGTCGTGAATAAAACATAAATAGTGTTCCATATGTGTTAGTAGAATTGTATTGTTTAATTGTTATCATGATTATTTAAAACCCTTAAGGTTGCTTTGTTTATAAATAAAAGAACATTGTGCTAGTATTAGGGTACTGGTCAGTTAAAAAAAAAAATATTATTATTATTTATTAAACATTAATTATTATTATAATTATTATTGTTATTATTAATTAATTAATGTTAATAATAATAGAATTGTCCTTTACCATAAACCATAGTGAGCAACTCAATTATTATGAGGATTATTGAGTAAAATAATTAATCAAAGGATTAATCGAAGCAATTGTGAAAAGTTAACAGGAAATATTTAAAAGATGAGATATGATGGCATTAAAGTAATATTGTTATTAATTTATTGCCATGTAAGACATTAGATCCGGATAGATAATACATTTAAGATGCTCACCACTATCGACTTGAAAAGTCAACACTAATAATTATTATATTATTATTTTATATTCAAACATATTTAATATTTAAAATGGTGAGTGGGACTAGTAATTAATCCACTGTCCCATGAAAATCCCGAATTAACATATTAATATTTATTAAATGAATGTGCATTAAACTCACTTAAATGAAATTAATTGACATTAATACCATTGAATTGCTCTAGAGAATAAACACATAAAATATTATATTTTATTATGATGGAAATAAATGTTTTGGGGTTTTGGAGTGATTTGATGGGGGCGGTGGAGTAAGCCCAGAGGATTGTGTAGGAGAGAATAGTATTTAGGTGAGAATATATGGGGGAGATATGGGTTGGAACTCGGGGGAAAAAGACTATGAAGGAATGAGAATTTTTTTGGAAGGAAAGTCTTTGAGGAGGTGGACAACTCGAGGTTTGGAGGGAAGGAAGGATTCAGGAGAAGCAACAGAGGACGTTTGGTTCTTATTGTTTGAGGGAAATACTAAACTAGTTGGACGGGTTGTACTCACGTTTTGGGCTCAGGGGTCCAAGAAGAAATTCTTGGAGCTAGGAAGTTGGCGAGACATTCCTAGTTGGCAGGGTGGTAAACCTATTTTTTTGGGTTGAGTTTTATGCTATCCTACAGGATTTTACTTCTATGAGTTTTAAATTTTTACACTTGAATATATATATATATATATATAAACTATTGAAATTAAATATACTTAGAACTGCTCATAAATTTATGATTGTTATGCAGGTTAGTATTTGATTTTTACTTGCTAGATATGCAATCTATTTCAGAACCTAAATATTTTTGCAAAAACACTGAAGGAAAGAAATAGAGTTGAACATAATAACTTAGAAAATTTATTGAACTGCTAGATTTTCATTAAATAAAACTAAGGACCCTGGGAGGATCCTTACATACCTCCTTATTTGGTGGATCTCTTTTGGGGTACCAACATATTTGACCTATTTAGGAATGAATGAAGTTCTTTCTTCATTGATTTAATATCAGAAAATAATAGTAGCATACACCTTCCAGAAGGAACAATTACATCTTGTTTGATGGATATTCTCATAGAAAACTGCCACATTTGATTTGTTTTAGTAAGGACTGGTGACTCTTTACCTGATTGAACCTTTTTCAATAAACATCCTTATGGGACTATTTGAGAGCAAATTATTCGTGCATTTTTATATTGATCACTTCCCAAAGAAGAAAATAGGAGACACAATGATGAGAGAGAGGTACATCCTTATTTTATGGATCACTTTTGGGGAACCATTGTGTTCGACCCCTTTAGGAAGGAACGAATGCTCTTTCTTCTATTTATACATTATCAAAAATATTTGATTAAGTAAGGATAAGTTTGTCCTTAAGGGTATGATAGATTATTACCCAAGGAGTATCTATATGGGATCCTTTGAAGAAGGATTGTCTTATTGCCATCACATGGATCTCCTTCCAATGAAAATAAGAGAGGACCTTTTGAGAAGTGAGAGGTACCTTCTTACCTCATGGATCCCTTTTGAGGAACCACTATATTGGACCGCTTTAGGAAGGATCGTCTACTCCTTCTACGATTGGTTCCTTCTAAAAAAAATAACTTAGTACATATTTAAGAGGGATTTTTTACTAGATTTATGAATGTTTTCTTTTTAGCGGGGAACCACATGTATCCTAATTGAGTAAGGATTGGTCAATCTTTATCAAATCACTTCTTTCCCTTTTAGAAAAGATTGCATTTTTTGTTCTCACATTGATCGTCTTCTAGAGAATGAGAGTAGAGGAGAATATTATTTTCCTAAAGAACATAGATATTGATAATCTATAGTGGAGAATATTATTCTCTTTTTAATTTTATTGATTGTTTTTTGTTAAATTATATGTATTTTTATTGTGTTCTTATCATTTTGTATTTCATAAATGTCTTCTAAAATGAATTTGGGTTCTTAGCAATTTGTGGACCTACTTTTGAATGGATTAAAAGTTGTTGAGGGAATCTCTTTGCCAAAAAGAAAGATATTGCATAACAACGACATTCACAATGGATGTATCATTATAAACTCTACTAAGGTTTTAAATGAATATCTTCAATTTTCCTAGGCATCATAAGGTGCGGATAAACGGTCAGAGGTAGTTGGTGGTTATATTCAATAGCATACATTTGATATTGTTAACCGCATTAAATTTGCTCTTCAACATAATGAGGTGAATGATATACCAGTTTCCACTTCCAGGAGACTTGGAGAATAGATTATTCTAAGTGATGATAGGTCTTCTTTTATCATGAGAAAGGTTAAATTTGTTACATAAATGTTCAAAATGCAAGGATTTCATTTCCATAGGTTTCATACCAAATCTCAATGATAAAGATTTTATTGGATGAAAATTTTTGGGTGCTTTCTGCTTTGTTGTTCTAGTGGATGAAGTGGCGTTTTCTTGTATGGACAACTCTCTAGGATTAAGTAGTGGATGTATTGTACTATAGCCAATTAAAAAAATTGAAGATTTTAATATAGGTACATTATTATCTGTTGAAAAAAAAAAATCATTCTAAGGCTGTAGAAAAAATATCAAGTCAAAATCATAATATCAAGTTTTTGGGATAGGAGGTTAATTTGATGCATCTGTGTTCTTTAAATCCAAATTATATTACTTGGGGAATAGTGTCAAGTGTTGTAGAAGGAGATATAGTACAATTTAAACCACTAGATGATAGTGAGTTTGGTATTTTAGTACAGAAAGTCTTCTTCAATTGTAAGGATTGTGGTTTATTTGAAGGTTCTCTTGTAACATGGCATGCAAATCATTTTCTTGACCTCTACGTTGTCCCTTTGGATGTCATACTAAAAATGAACACGGAACATGGTCAATTTTTAGAATATTACTGAAAATTTTCCTTTGCAAATGGTGCTTCCAGGTACCTTCAATTGTTAATTTACAGATGTCAAAGTTAAGAAAACAAGGCCATACAATTTTGTAAAGTGGTAAGCTAGAACTATAATTTATAAAATATAGTCAAGCTCACCTTTTGGGGTTGGAATTAATGAAGTTGCATTCTTTGCAAGCATTGTAAATGAACATTATTGTTCAAGTCTTTGTATATAAAAAATTTCACTTCAATCGATATTTGAATGGGAATAAATTTCATCATATGAATGGAAATTCAATAAGAGAGTATGTTTTAAATTATATGGCATCAAATTCTCCTATTGCCAAATAAGGAGACGAGAAAAGAAGAAGATTATTTACAATGAGATTGGACACAATAGATGTTTGTCAAAATGCATGGTATAAATTCCATGGAATAAAAAGGAGCACTTTCTACAATTATAAAAATATGTTCTTGGATGGTGATGTGAGATTTGTTCATGGTAACAGTGAATTGGAAATCTAGGTCAAATAATGTTTCAATAGTATCTAGTATTAATAAAATTATAGAGGAAAACTTAGGTAAATCTCCACATATTACACGATTAACCAGTGAAGATGGAACACGGACAAACTTGAAATTATTGCCATCTAATATGTCCCATGGTTGGCTACAAAAAATGGCAAAAGTATAAATCAAACATATTGGTTTGAATCCAGTATCACAATCCTCCTTTAGGAAAGTAATGAGAGAAGAATTTCCAGATGTTAGAATTTTGAAAAACTTCTTTGTGAGGTGTAATGTTTGATTTACAATACATGATAAGCTAAAGGTGATATACGTTGATCTAGTTGAGGTGGAAAGGTTACGAGGACATAAGGAATCCCATAATAAATATATTGCAAGTTGTCTCCAAGTGCATTATTCTCATTGATTATCTTCACAAAAATATTCAAACTCGTATCTGAGTATTGTTCATGACAAAATGGATAAGTATGTTGATGTATTTGTAACTTCGGAAGATATTCACTTGTTTATTATATTTGCACTTTATTTTATATCCAAAAGAGATGTATTATTCCTCTGATTGGAAGTGTCATCATTTGTATTGATGGGTTATTAGACCACTAGTGTGAGTTCAGCCCTAGTTAGGTCATGTGGTTGGGTTATTAGACTTCCTTAGGAAGTTGGACTTGTTAGGTTATTGGTAGGTCAAGTCAATGTATAAATAGAGGGTGTGCCTCTCTCATTCTATTAATTCACTCACTTCTCAATCTCTCATAGTTGAGAGAGAGAGAGAGTTGCACACAAGTGGAGGAGGAGGAGTATCTGCTAGAGACATCTATTTGGGTTTGGTCATTGTGATCTTGTATTGTGGCTTATTCTATCTCTAAGGAAGTTGCAGGGTTTTTCACCTTCTTGGTTTTCCCCGAGGAAACTCTGTGTCTATTGTATCTTGTGTTTATGATTGAGATGTTGTACATGTTATTCTCTTAGCGATCCTAGATAATATTGAATGAAATTATCAAAAAATTAACATGGTAGCAGAGTTGACCTAAGAAGAAGGCACTGTGCAATTGTGGAAGCTAGGGATTCTTAATTATTGGGTTTCTATCTACAAATCATCAAAGGAAGGAGGCTATATTGAATCTCCTAGCAAGGGCACATATTTCTATCGAGACAAAATTCAATTCTGAGCATTTTCAGTTTTTGGCCCGTCATTGCTGCGGGAAATTAGGGTTTCGGAAAAAGTTGGAATTTTTGGAATCTGAATCCATGGCTGGATACTCCTCAAGAAAATCGAAGTTTAGAGCAATGGATCAAAATTTTTGGTTGGGCAGAAGACAGGGCTTGATCAAACCCTAATTTGGGATCCTGTCTAGTAGATCCGGAAGTTTCAAAGGCAATTTTGAGGGGTCAAATTTTGGAGATCTCAAAATCAAAGTATACCAGCTTGACTAACTCAGCAAGGCGCATCTTTCTATCCTTTCAGAAGTTTGAAATTCAAAGTATGAATTTTTAGGGTTTCTCTGGCAAACCCTAATCCAGTTTTCAGCAAATCAATTGGTAAGACCTAAAACTTTATATTTCCATTTGAAGTACTCTTTAAGATGTCTCACCACACCAAGCTTGAGGATAAGCTTGAAGGAGATGACAACTTCCGAGCATGGAAGTATAGGATTGGGTTAATCTTAGAAGAGAATGAGTTGGACACTTACGTAAGTGAAGAGGTTCCAGTTCCAGAGGGAGAAGAGGCTAAGGCCTTACACAAGAAGAACTTGGTCAAAGCCAAGAGAATCATTACTGATTCTACTAAAGACCATCTCATGCCCCATGTGTCTTCCCTAAAGACACCTAAGGAGATGTTTGACTCTTTGACTAAGTTGTTTGAAGGAAAGAACATAAATCAAAAGATGACTCCGTGGAACCAATTGAAAGGGGTAAAGATCCAGAATGGAGAGACCATCCAATCCTACTTTTCTAAGGTCTATCAAATCAAGGAACAACTTGAAGCTGTGGATGAAGTGGTGAAGAATGGAGAAATTTTCATGACCACATTGAATGTCCTACCTAGGTCATGGGACTCCTTCATCCAAGGAATTTGTGCAAGAAATAAATTGATCTCTTTCAGTAGACTATGGGAGGAATGTTCACAAGAAGAAGCTAGGCTTGTGGACCGAGAAGAAAAGATGGGAAATGAAGACCAATCCCTCACAACACACACTAAGGGAAGCAAGTTCAAGAGGGAGAAATCTCGTAACAAGAAACATCCTCACTTCCATCAAAAGAAGAAAGATCTCTCTCATGTTCGATGTTACTCTTGTGATGAGAAAGGACATTATGCCTCAGAATGTCCCAAGAAAAGAAAAGATTTCAACAACAACAAAAAGAAGAACAACAAGAAGAGATATCATGCTCATGCTGCTAAGGATGATGAACCTCCCAAGAAGAAGACTAGAGAAAAAAGTGACGACTCATCAAGTGAAGATGAATATGTCTTAATCTCTGCTCTCACAAGTACTGTTACACATGGGTGTAATGATTGGCTTATCGATAGTGGGGCTTCTAAACATATGACTGGGTTTAAAGAATCCTTTATGGACCTATCTAAACATGAGTCACCTCCCAAGGTGAAACTTGGGGATGACTATCAATATCCATAAAAGGAAGTGGTGAAGCTTCCTACATGCTAGACTCTGGGAAGTCTTTGAAGATGAAATATGTTCTATATGTACCTGGTCTCAAGAATAATATTCTCTCCATATCATCTTTGGATGCAAAGGGGATGAGAATTGCATTTGTGGATGGCCAAGTACTTATGTGGCCAAAAGGTAAGACCATAGATGATGCAGTAGTGGTTGGAGAGAAAGAGAGAGGATTGTACAAATTGAAGGGACAACCTGAATATGCCATGGTACATGAATCCATGGAGCCAAATGAACTTTGGCATATAAGGATGCACATATGCACTATAGAGCACTACCAATTGCAAGCAAAGCAGTAGAAGGTCTTCCTGAAATCCAATCAAAGAATGAAGGGGTTTGCAAAGGATGTGCAAAAGGAAAGAACACAAAGAAGGCATTTCCAAGCAGTGAAAGCAAGGAAAAAGGAATCTTGGAGATTATCCACTCCGATGTATGTGGTCTGATGTCATCTAGTTCTCTGAGTGGGTATATATATTATGTTTCTTTCATTGATGATTTCTCTTGGAAGACTTGGGTTTATTTCTTGAAGAACAAAGATGAAGTATTCAACAAATTCAAGGAATTCAAAGCCTTGATAGAAAGCCACACTGAAAAGAAGATCAAGACCTTTAGATCCGACAATGGCGGAGAATTCACTTCAGAAGACTTCAAGAATCTATGCAGTGATTCAAGGATTAAGAGGGAGTTGACCACTCCTTACAATCCACATCAGAATGGAGTTGTAGAAAGGAAGCAAAGATTCCGAGGGAGTCCACCCAACAAACAAACAAAGATAAGTATTGAATTGTCATTCTTGTATATCTGATTGTTTAAATAATATTGTTCAATGATGTATATACTTATGTTCCTAGACTGAGGTTGTGTATTATGCATATTAGAATAATTGCATCAATAAACAATATACTACTAATATGCATGTGATGGGTAAGTGGCTTAGGGCACTATACAACATTCCATTGCTACTTATCTAGAATGAAACCTCTTTGCTGACATGTTGGGAGTTGTGCACACTCTTAACAATGTTCTGGTAGAGATGGAAGGCATTTAGAAAGTTACAGGATATGGATAAATGTTGTATTGAAGCATTGGCTAAGATAATTGCATGACTGTATGACATATTCCTTTGTGTGTAAGACTTTGTTCTATAAAATATGAGAAGTTTATAATCATGCAATTGAATTTGACTTGTAGGAAAGATTGTGTACAATCACCTACAAAAGAAGGACAACGAAATTTGTTCCAGCGACGAAATTCAAGAAAACTACCTATTGAAGATATTGAAGAATCTGAAGTTCCCATGATCAGGGATGTAGTAATGGAAGGATGCCATGATAAAGGAGTACCAGTTGATCATGAAGAATGATGTTTGGGATGTGGTGCCAAGACCAGAAGGGAATTCTGTTGTGACTTCCAAGTGGATCTACAAGATCAAGCATGATGTAGATGGTAGCATAGAGAAATACAAGGCAAGGTTTGTGGCTCGTGGCTTCTCCCAGAAAGAAGGGATAGATTATGAAGAGTCTTTTCCACCTGTAGCCAGATACACTTCCATTAGAACAGTACTTGCTTTGGCTGCAGTAATGAAATGGAAGATACACTAGATGGATGTCAAGACAACTTTCTTGAATGGTGTAGTCGAAGAGAAAGTGTATGTGGAGCAGTCACTCGATTTTGAGACATATGACAGGGAGTCATATGTGTGCAAATTGAAGAAATCCTTGTATGGATTGAAGCAAGCACCCAGAACATGGTATGGAAGGATAGACAACTTCCTATCCAGTTTGGGCTTTACCAAGAGTAAAGCAGATTCCAACCTTTACTACAAGGTTGAGGAAGCCAATCCAGTGATACTCCTACTGTATGTGGATGACCTGTTTGTGACAGGTGATGATGGATTGATTGGAGACACAAAGAGGAATCTTGCTGCCGAGTTCGAGATGAAGGACTTGGGGATGATGCATTACTTTCTACGTATGGAGGTGTAGCAGAGTGCAGATGGAATCTTCCTTGGACAAGGGAAGTATGCAGTAGAGATCCTGAAGTGGTTCGGGATTATGGAATGCAAGGCCATGGCCACACCTATGGCATCGAATCTGAAGCTATTGTGTGATGCTTCATCTGAGTCGGTTGATGTCACTATGTATCGTCAGATGATTGGGTCCTTAATGTACCTGACAAACACAAGACCATATATTTTCTTTGCGGTGAACACCTTGAGCCAGTTCCTGACGGATCTTAGACATGTTCACCTGATTGCTGTAAAGCATATTCTGAGGTACCTGAAAGGTACGATTGATTATGGGCTCAAGTATGATGCAAATCAAAAGTTTAAACCAGAGGGTTATGTTGATTCAGCTTGGGCACGAAGTGATGCAGATAGGAAGAGCACTTCGGGGTGTTACTTCAGTATGGGATCAGGTGTGATCTCTTGGTTTAGTAGGAAGTAGTCCTGCATAGCACTGAGTATAGCTGAAGCTAAGTATGTCGCAGCTTGTTCGGCCAGTTGTGAGGTATTATGGCTTAGGAAGCTACTGCTTGAGTTATTCGATCTCCCATTGGATGCTGCCTGTATCTTCTATGACAACCAGAGTTGTATGAAGTTGTCTGAGAACCCGGTGTTCCATGACAGGTCGAAGCACATCGAGATCAAGTATCACTATATCAGGGAGATGGTGTAGAGAGGAGCAGTGAAGCTCCTGTATGTTGCGACAGATGAGAAGATTGCAGATGTGTTGACCAAACCACTAGCTAGAGTGAATTTCAAGTAATTCAGAGAGATTCTTGGTGCTCTTCAGATAGAAGATACTTCAAGGAAGAAGTGATGGGACACATTTGCTGGAGCCATTCCAAGCATGGTGGTAGGAGGATCCTTTCCATGGATGTGGATGTAAGCACTGTGTGATGAACATCAGCACGATGCTCCGGATGATGTTCTGTATGATTATGATTAGTTGGATCATGTATGATGATATGCATCAGTTGGATGCTTTGTATGATCAGTTGGATCATGTATGATGATATGCATCAGTTGGTTGCTTTGTATGATCAGTGTGATCATGTATGATGATGTGCATCAGTTGGATGCTTTGTATGATCAGTTGGATCATGTGTGATGATATGCATCAGGTGGATTCTGTGTATGATCAGGTTGATCATGTATGATGAGCATCAGGATGATGCTCCAGATGATATGCATCAGGTTGATGCTGTGTATGATGATGATCAGTATGATCATGAGTATCAGGTTGATACTCCGTGGCCATGGACAGGTTGTGCAGGTAGCATAGAAAAGATCCTAGGAAATCCGATAGGTTGAGCTATGTGCTCGTAAAAGTTCTGGGATGCTCTTTCGAGGTTTTTCTACAAATTCGCATAGAAAAGATCTTGGAGATCCGGACAGGTTAAGCTATGTGCTAGTAAAAGATCCTGGGATGCTCTATAGAGATCTTGCAGGTTACAAGATGCTCTTTAAAGGTTTTGTGAAAGTTCACATAGAAAAGATCCTAGAGATATAGACAGGTTAAGTTGTGTGCTAGTAAAAGATCCTGTGATGCTTTATAGAGATCTTGCAGGTTGCAAGATGCTCTTTAAAGGTTTTTTGAAGGTCACATGTAAAAGATCTTGGGAGATCCGATAGGTTGAGCAGTGTGCTCGTAAAAGTCCTGGGATGCTCTTTCGAGGTTTTGTTGACGCACGTACTTAGTCTTGGGATCCACAGTATGGCTAGAGATGATGAAGATCTACAGGAGGCTAGGCCTACATCCAACATGAAAAAGGGTTGGCTCTATATAAATTCCTATGACGAGAAGAATTATGAGATAGCCCAATGATCGAGATGTCAAGTACAACAGTAGTGATGATGATGATGATGCTTCGTGATCCAATGATGATGATCCAACTCCAGAATTGAAGACTTGCGTCGATATGTATTGATGACCCGTGTCGAAAGAATACATTCCTAGTTAAGAGGGAGTGTTGATGTATTTGTAACTTCAGAAGATATTCACTTGTATATTATATTTGCACTTTATTGTATATCCAACAGAGATGTATTATTCCTCTGATTGGAAGTGTCGTCATTTGTATTGATGGGTTATTAGACCACTAGTGTGGGGTCGGCCCTAGTTAGGTCATGTGGTTGGGTTATTAGACTTCCTTAGGAAGTAGACCCTTTTAGGTTATTGGCAGGTCAAGTCAATGTATAAATAGAGGGTGTGCCTCTCTCATTCTATTCATTCACTCACTTCTCAAACTCGCATAGTTGAGCGAGAGAGTTGCGCTCAAGTGGAGGAGGAGGAGTATCTGCTAGATACATCTCTTTGGGATTGATCATTGTGATATTGTATTGTGGCTTATTCTATCTCTGAGGAAGTTGTGGGTTTTTTCACCTTCTTGATTTTCCCCGAGGAAACTCTGTGTCTATTGTCTCTTGTGTTTATGATTGATATGCTGTGCATGTTATTCTATTAGTGATCCTAGATAATATTGAATGAAATTATTGAAAAATTAACAAAGTCAAAGACTTCCATTCCAAGGATGGGTAAGAAGGAAAAGACTTTTAGCAATGTTATGAATATTCCCATTTCATTGACTGGTATGTTGATGCATAGGCACAATACTGGGGGTTTGGCAATTTCAATCTTTCATTTTTAGAGATGGAATCAAATTTCATTGTGACATCCTTGGCTAAATGCTTAAGGAATCTTGAAGAACCAATGGTTGATATAAATGGAGTTTTTTTCTTTACAAAAGTGAAACATCTAAGCACCAATTGTATGATGCTGTGTTGCAATCAGAGTCATATGAAAAATGTGTTATCTACAAAAAAATATTTTATGAAACATGATATATGTGCTGATGATACAAATCTGTGCATGCCAAATAAAAAAATAGCACCCATATTATTGTTGCAAATGATTGTTCAGGCAATAACAAAAACCACTTTGTCTTTGCATTTTTATCTCTTTTAATAGCACGAAGAGTATTTGAGATTGTTGAAGTTGGATTCCTCTTGGTTTGACACACCCATGAAGACATAGATGGAACTTATGGGAGGTTATCATCAAAGCTAATGAACAAGGATATATTTCCGCTCCCAAATATTATGGCTACATATAGGACATGTGAAGATCACAATTTCTATGTCCCTTATCTAATTGATGAATTTTTTAATTTTAAGTATTTTGTGAAACCTCGCCTTTTGGACAAAAATGCCAAGATCATCGGTACCAAAAAATGCCACTTTTTTAACATTCTATTCATGCAACGTAGGGCATTACTTAGGAATGAAAAGTGGTAATTTCCTATTCATCGATGGCATTCATTGATGGATAGAAGCACAGACTTACCGGTATGGAAACCTAGGTTATTAAATCTGCAAATAAAAATACCTTCAGACATGGATAAAAAATAAATAGAAACATATATTTCATTTTGGAAGTGAGGGATTGAGAAGGGAGGTGAAATGTTTTGGCATCCCAAGTTAAGTTACTGGGAGGCTATATATAAAGCTTTGGATAGTCCCTTCCAGAGTGTTGATATTTCATCAACCAAGTTTTGGCCATCGACAAGCCAGAATATACAAAATAGTGCACCTGCAAAATCTTCACATGAAATTATGGATGCCTACTTGAAGGGAAATGTTCCTGCATTTGAGGATTGCTATGTTGGACCCACATGCAACAATCCTAGAGATGAATTTATTCCAAGAGTAGATGTTGTAAAGGGCCAAATGGTCATTGTGTAACCAATAGAGCCAAATTGTTGTGATGAACCTGCAATAATTAATTAATGAAAATACACGAGATATCAGAAATAATAGAACTTAGAATCACTTTTATATTGATCACGGGCCACTTCAAGGGGGCAACCTCCTTTTAGAAAGCTCAATACAATTAACTTCACGGTGCCTTCATAGGCCTCAACACACACTTATATACTAAATCTAGGCGCCAATACCATGGGTCAATACTATGTGTCAATACAAACCATGGGCTAAGTCTAGGCACCAATACTATGAGTCAAAACCATGCGACATATAATACTATGGGATGACTTACAAAGCATATGCGTCCAATACTATGGGCTAATATAAACTATGGATCAACAAATACTACGGTACGACTTACAAAGCATATGCATCCAACAACAATATACTAACAAAGTAAAGACATGGGTTCCTAACATCCCCTCTCCCTTAGAAAAAGCTTTGTCCTCAAAGCTTTAGATGTGGAAATTGATGCAGAATCTGAAGGAGTAGGTCCCCTGTAGCATCCTCGGGTTGCATTCCGAGCCACTGGCGCCTTTGGAGTTTCAGGGAGGATTGCATGGAAGGCTATAGACGAAGAAGAACCATATTAGCGATTTGAAAAGTGCGCTCAGAATGGTGTTGATCGGCTTGTTGTTTCAGTCGAATTCTTGCCATGTGAAAATTGTCCTGTAGAATGAGAAGAAGCTGATCACGGTTTCGAAGAATTGAGTCAATTGCCTGAATTGGGGAGTTGCTGAAGGTGTATGGAAGAAGAACTGGTGGTGCCTATCCAAAGACTACTTCATACGGTGTCCTTTGAGATGTGGTACTATACCTCTGGAGCACTTCTAGGAAATCCATAGAAATAGTTGTCCGAATCTATGGAGGGATGGGTAAGGGTTCGAGCAGTCGTGAAAGGAGGGTGATTTCACCCTTGTTAACCTAGAAAATATCATAGTCAACCACCATCCGTTGAATTGTCCTTTTGAGTCCCTGCCAAAAGAAGTTACATTGTTCCTGGTCATACATTTTGAGGAACCCAGAGTGACCTACTGATGAAGAAGCATGGAGTTCATAGAAGAGATAGCCCCGTTGAACAGATTGCAACCAATTTGGAACAAGCAAAGAAATAACTGTAAGAGAGACTGGGTCATCAAATGTGCGAGGAGGAGCATCTTCCACCATATTTTCCTTACCCTTCTGGTAAGTGGTCGCTTAGTCATAACCCATGAGTTGGATACCCATTTCAGGTGTGTTGGGGAGGAGACCCGTTGTTCCAGGAAAGTTTCCAGACTCTGGAGATCAGTCTTGATGCAGAAATAATTCCCCAATAGGGATGGCTGCCACTTCTGTACTGTATGCAAAATAGTCATCATTTCCTGCTGAGAGGTAGATGCGGCTAAATTCTTACTGAAAAGGTCTCTTGAAGGCAACAAGCTCATTGGTTTAGCAAAGACACCTGCATATCTATCCAAGGAATTAGTGGATACTGTTGGTGGGTGCATCTGAATGGAATGGAGCTGAGTGATGACACCATGTGAATTCTTCTTAAGTATTTTTTCCAGGTGATGTGAACTGATGATGCAGAGAGACCTTGGTTGTAAGCCCATAAATTTGTGTTGTGCCCCATTGACTAAAAACTACATCCAAAGTTCAGCAAAATCCCATAAGATGGGGCCAAGTGTGCGTAACCATTGAACGCCCAAAACCACATCACATCCTCCTAAGGACAAGGCAAACATGTGAGAGCGCAGGTTATAATCTTCCATAGAGATACACACATTGTGATACTTCCCCTTGCAAGGTAAGGTGCACCCATTGGCAACCATGACTTCAAAGTTGGAGCAAGGATGGACAAAACAATCTGCTTGTTTGGCAATCCGAGGATCAATGAAGTTATGAGTGTTACCATAATCAATGAGTATGGTAAGAGGGATATTCTTGAAGTATCCCCTGACTCGCATTGTTTGTGGGGTGGTGACTCTAGTTACAGCATGGAGAGAGATCTCGGGTGGTTCGTCCTAAGATGGGGTGTCAATAGGCGGGTGTTGAATGTCGACCTGATCATCTACTGTATCTGGAGCTTCTTCATCAAGTTCTGAGGTAGGCGGAGAATCCACATCCAAGAGATAGAGATTTTGTTGAACACATCTATGTACCCGAGTGAATTTCTCATCACCATTATAACAAAGCCCTTTTTCTCGACGTGCCTACATCTCTGTTTCAGACAAATGCTTGATAGGAGTTGGTTGAGGAGCAAGCGTGATGGGAGGTCATTGGCAACCCATATTTCTGAAGGGAACAAAGGTGGGTTTGGAGCGTTGTTGAGCTGCGATCTTGTCCTCTGCCAACTTAGCCAACCCTAGGAATTCCATCATTGTGTTGGGACAGAATATTTTGACCTCTGAGCGGATTTCATCCTTAAGACCACTGATAAAACAACTCATGTAGAATTCATCAGACAATCCTTCTATGTGATTGGCCAGTTTCTCAAATTCTGTCTGATACTCTCTCACTGTACCCATTTGGTGAAGTTTAGTGAGTGCTCCTATGAAGTCATCAAAAGCACTAGGACCAAATCGTGACAAAAGGAGTTGGAAAAAATCTGTCCAGTTTGGCTCGGGATGAGCTTTGATGTACCAACGGTACCATTGAAGGGCTTCCTGTTCCAAATGAAAGGATGCAAGTGGAACTTTCTAGACATCAAAAGTATTATGCAGACTGAAATATTGTTCTGCTCGGTATATCCATCCAGTCGGATCAGTACCATTGAAGCGAGGAAAATTAAGCTTCGGCCCACGAACATTGCTGGAAGAAGAGAACCTGGTGGCTGCAAAAGATTTTGGTTGTCAGTTATTGTTCATTGCTGAATGCTGAAGATGGAGGCTAAGAAATTTTTCATCCAGATCTTGGAGTTTGGTTTGGGTGGCTGCAAGTGCTTCCTCCATGGTGTTGGCTCCTGTGCGAGTGAAAACCATAACCAGTAATTTTTTTATTTTATCGTTTTTTTTTTTGGGGGGGGGATGGATAGAAAAACACAAACACAAGCTTATTTAGTAAGGGGAAATTTGGTTTTGGGAAAAATGTTGATGGGTAATTGGGGTTTGACTAGGTTTTTGACACTTTCTGAGGGACAGGGAAGCAAAAAATGGGGATTTCAGAAGTGGAAACTCTATGGTAAAATTTGAAGGCAATTGGGTGAAAATTGAAGAAGTTATGGCAAACCCTAAAAATAGACAAATGTGGGATTTCTGGTCTTGGGAAGTGGAATTTGGGATAGGATCTTCAGGAATGAAATATGCAAAATGGGATTGCAGGGATGTTAGTGAAGTTTCAGGGAAAACAGAGTTGAAACAAGGGAGATATGGTCGAAAAACAGTTTTTTATTTTATTTTTAGAAATGGATTGGAAACAACGGTGCGGAAGGGATCCGCAACAGATGGATCTGCAACGGCGCAGAAGGGATCGAAAATGGTTGGATTTGAAACGGTGACTGGATATGGAACGAATTTCAGAATAGATCTGAAACGGCTGGATCTGGAGCGGAAGTGATCGGCAACAGTTCAACTGAAAATAGATATGGACCCCAGGTATGTACGGCTTCCTAACAGTTCAGGTGTTTCACTCGGCCACCAATGCTGTCTGACGGCTTGCGTATTGGGGCAATACCCCCCACTCCACGGCTCAAGTAAAATTGATAACCGCTTTGCCACAAACGATAGCTCTTGGTTTGCCTCATGGGTGGGAACTAGTCAATCAGGTAGGGGTCGTTGCCCTTTTCGCTGGCAGGTCCTCTCAATGGTCCAGCTACTTTGGGGTTCCCGTGGTACTCCTCACAATGAGTTTTAGGGCTTATGCCCAAGTACTTCCCACAGTTAAGCGGATAGGGATTATTCCCAAATCCGAAGCTGCAACAGATGTGAAAAAAAATTGGTAGAAATTCCACCCAACGAGCCCAAGAAAGTGCTCTGATACCAAATGTGATGAACCTGCAATAATTAATTAATACAAATACACGAGATATCAGAAATAATAGAACTCATAATCACTTTTATATTGATCATGGGCCACTTCGAGGGGGAAACCTCCTTTGAGAAAGCTTAATACAATTAACTTCACGATGCCTTCATAGGCCTCAACACACACTTATATACTAAGTCTAAGCACCAATACCGTGGGTCAGTACTATGTGTCAATACAAACAATGGGCTAAGTCTAGGCGCCAATACTATGAGTCAAAACCATGCGACATATAATACTATGGGACGACTTACAAAGCATATGCGTCTAATACTATGGGCTAATATAAACTATGGATCAACAAATACTACGGGATGACTTACAAAGCATATGCGTCCAACAACAATATACTAACAAAGTAAAGACATGGGTTCCTAAAAATTGTGCAATATGGTTGGGTAGGGCGATTGGTGATATTTATCAAGATTCAGATGCTACTCTTGATTCTTACAAAGTAGAGGTGTAGTAGTGGAATCCAACAAGAGCATCAAAGGACCTCAAGGTGTTGTATAGAAATTGTTTAAATAAAAACTAACAATGGGTTGTTGGTGTAGAAAAAAATATGATCGTAGATGTAAATAGCATCATATGGGCATCGTCAGCAAGGGTAGGGTGGACAAGAAATAGAATAAGAATAAACAAGAAGGGCCTTGCAACATTCAAGGTGCAACAAGAGAAAATGGGGCATAATGTTGAGAGTGGGATTGATGTTCATATGGTTAGAGGTTGATGGGTTCTTATCCGAATGAACTATTTCAACTGTCTTATTAATGTATAAATTAGTATGTTAAATTGTGTGTGGAATAAAGGAAGCGTTGAGGTTCATTGTATACATTGTTTCTTTTTCTTCAAACTACATAATTGATCATTTTCTTATATATTATTAATGTAGGGTTTGGTAATATAAGTTCTTTTATCAATGGGAAAATGCTACCAAAGAATCCTTGACAAAATTGTCTAACAGGATTACTATTATAGACATTGTTAAGTATAATATCGATAATGAATATTATAGACATTGCACTTTTTAGATTCAAATATTGCACCTTTCAAAATGAAAAATGCACTTTTCAAATCGAAATTTACTCTTTCATAAAAAAAAGTGCACATTTGGAATAAAAAGGGTGCACTTTTAGGGTTCAAAAGTAGTCAAAAAACACATTATTGGAATAAAAAACACACTTTTTGAACCCAATATTGCCACTTTCACAGCCTAATTTTGCACTTTAGAAAGGTTGATATTGACACTTTTAAAGGTTAAATTCATACTCTTTTAGTCTAAACTTTTCCTAAAAATTCCAAATTTAATGAAATAGGTGTTAATATTGCTCCTTTCCCCAACTCTTAAAGGGTGCTAGCCCAATGGAAGAGCACCTGCCTTACAGGAATGATGTTGGTGGTTCGATTCCTCCATACGCTACCATAAATTAATAAATTATATTACAATGTATTTTCTAAATATACTACCAATTGTCAGAAATTTGAATAAAAACGATTAAATATACTATCGGTTGATAAAAATTAATGATTAAAATGACTAAATATACTACCAATTAACAAAAATTAGTGAATAAAAATGATTAAATATACTACAAGTTGATGACAATTAATAATTAAAATGACTAAATATACTACCCCTTCATGGAAATCAATGACTACAACGACTAAATAAACAATTACCAATTAATGACAATTAATGTCTAATTAAACTACTAAATATACTACAAGTTGAGGAATTAGAATGACCAATAAATGACTAAGTTTTTTTAGTCATAAATTTAGTCGCATTGTAAGTGATTGGCAATATAAAACTATTAGTTTCCTAACAAAAAACAGTCATTTATATGCAAATGTTAGTTGTTTTTTGTCATAAATTTACCTTTTTGCACTAGTGGTGGGTCAAAAAGTGTTTTTATCCATTTGTATTATTTTTCTCCCTTTGCATAGTTCATGAGTAAGATAAGAACTTAATAAACATGGGAAGTAAGTGCGGGCATATCCTCATTGATCTTAGAGGAAATTTGGAACTTAACTACACCTAGGGACTTGGAACAACTACCAACAATCAAGCTTACACATATGCCTTGTTACAAGGACAAAGGAGCATTGATGCAAACAAGGTACAAACCATTCTAGTTTTTGGTGACTCAACAACTATCATTAGGGTTATGGATACACACCACATATCGATGTAAAACTCACTGGCATGTATAATCTCCTTAATAAAAAAAAGTCTCTCATTTCAAAGAAGTTGAGTTCTTCCACATCCTCCGAGGCCTGAATGGAGAAGTCAATGCTCAAGATAATACAATAGTTTGTTTGAATGAGGGATATCGCAAAACAAATGGGGGGATGGTATTCCTCCCAATCCCCTAAGTCATTTATAATCAAATCAATTAAATTTTGGCATTTAATCCCCATATCATGACAAGAGACACATGGCATTTCATGTTTATTGAACCACCAATGGGTATATGAAGGTTGGGATAGACCCAGTAAGGCACATATGCCTTCCCCATTACCATTGCATCAATTTGAATGACCTAGCCTTTCCATCACAAGAACACGTGGGATAATGGGTTTCAATGTTCATTCTCTCCCAAAGAGTGGGGACATAATCGAGCTTAGCATTGTCAAGAAGGAAAGTAACATCTACTCCCTATTTGTTCCACACTAGAGTAATGTTTTGTATGAAGGTTGTATGCTGGATAGTTTAAGATTTTGTTTCCAGTTAAGAGTATTTTATTGGTTCTATGTTGCATTCTTGGTTTGAGAATGAGAGAATTGTTACTATAACTAATCTGTTGAGGCTATATAATTCAAGGGAAACATGGAAACTATATATTTTAGGAAGGAGTTTCAGGGTTCTGGGTATACTCATCATTCCATATCAGTTGCATTCAGCTTTAGGAAGATATGAATTACAGTCTATAGGTCTTTAAACCTTGATTGGATTTTTTTCTTTTGGTGTTTTGTGTTATTGTTACACGAAAATTTCGTCATCACTATGATAATGAACCATGTACCTTCAACCTTGCCATAATCCCTAAAGCACCTTTGATCAAACTTACCAAGATGATGAGAGTTATGAGTTTTCTTTCCTCCAAACAACCTATTTGGAAACGTTGCCACATGTTGTTGTGGGACAACTTGTGACACTCCTCATTGTCACAAGTCTCTTTCTAGCAACCCGAGACACTTTCACATATTTCTTTTATGCAGTTTGGGACACCCCTAACTGTCACAAGTTTCTCTTAAGTAGGGTGCGGCACTGCTCATTTGAATGGAAAAATGGAAGGTTCGAGGAACTTCTATAGATAAGCCCTCATGGATGGATATCCCCTCCTATTAGGATGGATCTCAGTAGAACCCCTTACTTGTTGGGATCTCACCCTATCCTTATCCTCTTATCTCTCATATCCTTCTTATCCCTTTTTCCCTATAAATGAAAGATCATGCCCATGGGTGAGGGGGAGGAGTCCATAGTAGCTACATGTTGGAGTGATTGTGTTAGATATTTGAACCTCGGGTAGCCACTCTCTTGGGGAAAGGTAACAAATTAAGGCAAAGGATTCATCAGAAGGTATCTATAGCACCAAGGCATTTTGGTTGTACTTCTTTCCTCATTTTTAATACATCAATGCATTTCCTTTCTCATAAATGATGTTGAGTTTCATTTATAGCATTTCTCCTTGGTCATTTGCTTAAGTTAATCAAGTTATATTTGTATCCCTCACTTGGTCTTGTTAGATTTGGATCTTCCATAGGTTCTCTATTCAATCTAAGGTGCAATACTATAATATCTTCAAACTAGCAAGGACAACCTTTAGTAAATGGTATGTACTTTATTCACCTTTAAGTAGTTTGATTGATCTAGAGAAAGGTTTGCATTTTTGTCCCATTTTGTTCTAGATTCAAACCATTTGAACTGGGGAATTCAGTATTTGTTTGCATTGACCGAATAACCCATAAAACAAAATTGTGACTCCATTGGGGAACGAATTGTTCTCTATATTTTCCTTTCCTTACCCTTAGGGTTTGCTTAATCTTGTCATTTTTGCCTTGTTTTTTGCTTGAGATTCGCCATTTGAGTTGTTGGGACATCCATATTGAATCTTGGACCTTTAGTCCATTAGGATTCCTGATTTTTATTGAAACCTTTGGTCATTTGAAAATTTATCTTTCGCTTATCTCACTCTATCTGAAGATACTGTGCAAAATTGTCGCACCTGGGTTTTGTTGTTCCTGCAAACTGCAACACAATGTAGAATCTTGAATATTTGGCCAAGTTTCCTGCTTAGATTTTGGACTGGTTTGTTCCTTTGGTATTTTCATTATCTTCCACAGTTGTGTTCTTCTCCATAACTGGATTTTGACTCTTTTTGTCATCATTTAAAGCTTGAAGTGTGGTTTGGTTTGCATAGGAATTTTAAATATTTGGTGTACGTAGTGAGCCTTATCGTCTTGGGTTTGATTTTTGTTTCCTTAGATCTCTTTAGCCACTGATTTTTCAAGAGTATATTGATATTATTGTTTCTATAACAATTCAAAGGAAATATTTCTTTTGTTTCTTTTATTAAATTGAAAATACTTGAAATCACCAATTTTTTTTCTTTCGTATTGGTTTGATTTTAGTTTTTAAGTCTTGGATTTATATAAAAGTAAAAAAAATATTTTTCAAGTTTCATAGTCTTAAAAGAACTTGTGAGTGCTCTTTTCTTTGTTTTCCATTGTGATTGAAAGAATATTTGGTGGGGTCTTTCTCTTCATAACTTAGAGATACATTTTTCAATATCACTGAAAATAAAGGAAGCAAGTAGGAATTACTTTGTATTTTGGTGTAAAATTGAAGGATTTTTGTTTGTTGTAGTTTCAAATTTGGGATACATGTTAGTTTGTATTTTTGCATGTGATTGAAAAAAATAAAAGTGGAAGTTGCATGTGCATGGGGTTTGTTGCATGTGGGAAAAATTTCCCTCTCTCTTAAGTAGGACATTTTTGCATTTTTGAAAGAAAAATATTTTCTTCCCTCTCATAGTGTAGTGTTCATTGAAGTGAAAGATTTCATCTTCATTTCCTTGCATTTTTTTTGAGTCGGTCGAAACTCCATCTTGTCCACTTAACCACTTCAAGATAAAATAAAGCGCACATTAATTTAAAATATTTCGCAACATTGTGTGATAGGATAGAGACATGTTCCGACATCGTTAAGCGTAGGAGTTGTCGTTACTTGTTAGTGCTACAATCCGAGGACTATGCAGTTCTTCCACGTATGAAGAGTATATCGAGAGGTCCCTCTTGAATAGTTTCACAACAGAAATCACTACTATGTATTTGAGCTCCCATGTACCTTGAGTATATCAAGAGACCTCCATAGAATCCCAAAACCAAATCAATTAACCTTTTGTCCGTCTTGTTGTTGCAATACATTGAGAAAAACACTCGGGGAGATTACTACGCACGTACTATAAGGTAGTTGGGTAATACGGTCAAGGGTATGGTCCTAATAATGCTTTGTTAGTGTTATGAAATATTATTCCGAGTATTACTGTTGGACACTATGCTATATAGCGATTTGTGATGACTTGACACACCTGTGAGGATCCGGTTATTTATCCCACGTATTAACACGTTTGGTTGTTTCCTTTAGATTGAGTAGCATATGTTGTGTGCTTTATTTAGAAGGTATTAGAGAGAGAATTATATTGTACCATCTATCCTTATACCCTGTTAGACCACGTATATCAAGAGACCTCCATAGAATCCTGAAACCAAATAAATTAACCTTTTGTCCGTCTTGTTGTTGCAATACATTGAGAACAACACTCGGGGAGATTACTATGCATGTACTATCAGGTCGTTGGGTAATACGGTCAAGGGTATGGTCCTCATAATGCTTGGTTAGTGTTATGAAATATTGGTCTGAGTATTACTATTGGACACTACGCTATATAGCGATTTGTGATGACTTGACACACCTGTGAGGATCCGGTTATTTATCCCATGTATTCACACGTTTGGTTGTTTCCTTTAGATTGAGTAGCATCTGTTGTGTGATTTATTTAGAAGTTATTAGAGAGAGAATTATATTGTACCATCTATCCTTATACCATGTCAGACCACGGTCTCAAAAGATCACACAGGATGCAAGGGTTGGGACCCAAGGAATCTGGCCCCGTAGATAACCGACCACCACCACAATGTACCCAAGACCCTTATAGCGAAGGATACATGGGTGAGGAAGTTGTATTAGGGGAGGCTAGTGTAGCACAACAAAATTACCAACCCGATGGGTTCATTGAGGTCATAGAACAATCAAATTCATTTCCATCCACAATTATTCAATTAGTAGGAGTATTTCATCAGCCACTTATTCAGTTATCATCAACAAATTTTGTACCCACTACTCCCTCATGTCAACCTGAATCATCTCATAGGATAAATTTAGGTATGGATACCCCTGGACCCCATTCGGACGAAGAGTTTGTGGAATCACTACGAGATTCACTGTCTTTCATATGCCACGCTACACGAAACTAAAATACCCGTTCCCTAAATCCAAAAATTTCCTTACCTTCCACTTCTAAAGTGGTAGACCCTTCCAGTATGGGAACACCCCAACCTTCTTCCTGTGATACATCCTTTCATATGTCATTTGTAGGGCATTCTACACCCATGGAATGGGTGTTCACCCAACCTCCACCAGATGACCTGGTGACGACTATTTTTGACCCATCTTCCTCGCCATGGAACACTGCTTTAGGTCAATCTATTTCTAAATTTCATTATAGAAGTGGTACCCAACCATCCTCCATGGATTTGAATCCACGTCAAGACCCTCCCATTAGAACTTTCCGGTCTATTTTACCAAGTCAGATCCTTGGTCGCTCTATAGGAATTGTTCCTAGTCGAGTGGTTAATCCT
The DNA here is from genome assembly GCA_027924585.1 of Larix kaempferi. Lineage (NCBI taxonomy): Eukaryota > Viridiplantae > Streptophyta > Pinopsida > Pinales > Pinaceae > Larix > Larix kaempferi. Next base: position 44,823,207 of record BSBM01000510.1, read on the forward strand.
ATTGTAAATCCATCCCCTATGCTTACTAGGATAGGTACACACTCCTCTCCTCAATTCGGTAATCCCACGACAGTTACTCAAACTTCCCAAACAAATCCTTTCAATGTTCCATTAGGAAGTTCACGTATACCTTTTGTTGGAATTCCAACTGTAGTTGGAGGTCAATCTTCAACTACAATTCATACTGTAGTTGGAGGACAACCTTTGGCTGTGGGGAAAAACGTAGCTAGTAGTCAGCCTTCAACTACAAAACAATCTATATCATGGGGCAACAAAAACCACCTGCTTGGGGACCATCTATGGTAGGTATCCAACATCCCATTGGGGGTAAAATGACCCAATTACCTCCCACATACCCCCCAAACCCAAATGTATATTATGGTTTACCCTAGGTGGTAATTATGAACACCCAATGGACCCAATCTATTGCAACACCTCTCCCCTCACAAGGAGTTGTTTCTTCTCAACCTTTTAACCCTGTGGTTCAGAATCCTCAGCCTTTCCAACAATATTATGCGAGTGGCCCATACGGTTTCAATGTGCAACCACAACCAGTGTGTGGTCCTACGGGCGTTTCTGTGCCGCATCAATATTATTCATACCCACAACCAGGGTAAGTTTTAGGGGCGAAATTTCACCAATTGGCTATTTTTGGGGTTTTTTTTCAAAAAATAAATTCATTATTTGGTCATTTTTAGTCTCTATTATCGCCTATATTTACATAAAATATGATTTTTATCATAATATTCTCCAAAATTTACACGTTTCAGTATTAAATTATAGGTTTTGAATTTAATATTCACCTACCTATCTATATATATGTTTTTCCCAATCCAAAATAATCGCCTAGAATACTACACTTAAGTGTAATATTAGAATGCTTAAAATTTACCCTGCCCACAACCTAATAAACAACTTCCTGTTTTGGCAACATTGGACTTTCCCGACCTGTCAAGAATCATTAACGATCCCATATTGCATGAGACCATTTGGCCCCCCATACCTTCCAAAATAACATCAGACATTCCCAAGTTTCCTGGTAAACCCAGGGAATACCCGAAGAATCATGTTATGACTTTCCATATATGGTGTTCTTCGAAATCATTGATGGATGATTCTATACGTTTGAGGATTTTCCAACGAAATCTTACTGGGATGACAACAAAATGGTATATCGAGCTGCAACAACACTCCTTTAGGGATTTTAATTCCCCCGCGATAGCATTCCTTACGCATTTTCAACTACCAATTAGATATGAGAACAATACTAACTTGTTAACCTCACTTCGACAATCCACCTCCACTCATATTACCGATCATATACATGAGTGGAGGAGGCAGTGCGGGTTGATTAAGGCTCTTATTCCAGATCAACTACTGGATAATTGGTTCACAAAATCACTTTTTATGGAGGAGCAATCGGAGGTGTTGTTATGGAGTAGCTGGAGTTGGTTTATTCCCAATACAAAACCTTGTATGACCTAATTCCAAATGCTCCTTACCCCACAAAAGATCCTTCCATACCTTCTACCGAACCTCCTACATATGCTGTAGTTGGTTCAGTGAAGACTCAACCTGCATCTAAATCAGTCAGACAACAAGGTTATTTGACCTCTAATCCAACTCAAAACTAGGTTGTTAACAAAACCAAGACTATGGAGCAAATAATTATTTGCTTCACACAAATAACTTCACCAGAAGATCTAGTATATACGATAAGCCATAAATATGGAGTAAAATAGATAATATATTTGATGATGGATAAAAGATTACAATAATGGCCTTGCCTTAAATATAGCTTGGGCATTTTGATGTTGAGGAGACACCTCCTTTCATAACCTATCTTTAGTTAACCTAACTATTAATTATTTAACTATTATCTTATTTTATATTCGTAGCATTGCCACTCTCTTAGAAAGGCTTTGTCCTTAAAGCCTTATAATTTTGTCGCACTGTTCTTTGAGATGTCGTGGCCGCCGAAACATGTCGATATGAACTGCTAAGTGTAGAGCATAACTTCCGATATGTGGACGGGTCAATCCATCCCAAATTGATTTGTTGTGGACTGATGGGATTCCCTACTGATGTGTCGTCAGGAGATTTGATCACATTAGTACCATTATCTTTCGACATTTCCCACTTTTTCAAATATCGATTTTTATGGTTGGGGTGTCGATAGGGAACTTTCGCAATATCATTTTTGTTTACGAATGTCTCCTTTAAAGCATTGATTTGAGTTGGAAGATGTATTTTCGTCTCTTGAGGATTTAAGCTTTTGTTCTGTATCTTTTCCAATTTGTTTTCTAACTGCCTATTATCATTTTGAAACTTCTTAATCAATTCGACTTGCGATTTTCTGTCATCTTCAAATGTCTTAAGTTGTTCCTTAAGATCTTCATTATGACTTCTGATACAACTATTTTCTTCCTGATTGTCTAGAAGTTTCCCTTCAATGTCGTCCATAGATTGTTCTATCTTTCGGCTATTTTTCAACTTCTTAATTTTTGTGACTAGTATCTTGTTATGATTTCTTAGTCTAAAAATTTCTTCAACATTGTTAGATAATGCTTTATTACTCTTCGCGATCTCTGACTTATGTGTCTTTTTAGAGTCATCATTTTGTTGTTGAAGAACTTTTATCTATTGTCGACACTAGCCGACCTCTGATTCTTGACTTTCTAATTTATGTGAAGTGCTCGGGGATAACGCAGTACTCATTTATGTTGTAACTGCATTAGTTCTTCATCTTTGTCGCTAACGATTTTGTTCAAGCGTATTATTTCTCCTTCGTAATTATTTATTTCCTTATTTATATCTTGATTTTTCAACCTCTGATTGAAATCACTCTCATCTTTTAATTCCTTGATTTGCCCACATAATTTTTCTATGTGATTTTTCTGGTTGGACATTGTTTGTTCATTGAACCGTTCTTGTATCTTATGTAGTTCAATCCTTACTTCTGATTGTGTATTAATGTCTCGTAATTCTTCATTGTCTTTTCGATAGCGCTTTAACTTGGCTTCTAATTTCTCTCGCAAATCAGCTTCCATGGTTTCTGTCTTCTTCGACGGTGGAATGATCTTCTTTGATTTCTTTTATGAGTCTTTCTTAAACTTGGTCATCATTGTCGTTAACGCGTCTCAACTTCTTGGTAAGCCTTTGTTAACACCCAAAAAGTGCTCACTAGCTCATTTACCACATTATATGGCTCATTTGTCCATTTTCCTACCATATTTCCATTAAAAATCCCTCTAAAAAGCCTCCAAAAGGCCTAAAATGCCTCCAAAAGGCCACAAAACCCTCAAAATAGCCTAAAAAAGGCTAAAAAACCCCCTTTTCCTCCAAAAATAGCAAAAATCCCCTAAAAAGGGAATAAAAAATATAAAATAATGAGGAAAAGGAGGAAAAAACCCTATACAGCTGCCTAAAACCATGTGTTTCCTAAAACCATGGGTCAGCACTCCACCACCAAAAAATTATAAATAGGTGATGGAGATCCCTTATTCCATATCCACAATCACAAGCACCCTTACTCTGCCAAAATCTCTCTCGAAACCCTAGTTCACCTTTTGAACTATTTTCACCTTGAGAGCCACCTTTGGCCCATCCCCAACATTGGAGAAGGAGAAAGGAGCATTCTAAAGCTTGGAGCATCCTCTTGGACACTGCAAAGGGCTTCATCAACCTTGACACTCAAGGTAACATTAATATAAAACCATTTTTTACATCTTTCCTTTATGTCTCATGCAACGTTTAAAGTAGTTTGTTAATTTTTGTTTTAGCTTAATTAGTTTAATATACTGAACTGCTACTAAGGAGTCCATTCTCCTTAGTAGGTGCTCATTTGCACAAGCTAGGGGTAAAACCCTAGCTACAGTTTTGGCGACTCCCCTAGTTTTCGAATTTCTGGTTTCCGTTTTTTAAATTTTTTCTTTTCGGCTGTCCCTTTCGGCCACCGCATACCGCGTTTTTTCCCTCTGCAGTCGCGTCCCGACCGCGCCTTTCGGGCCTTTACCTGCGATCCGACCGCGGCTCTCAGACTGCTTCCGACGCCCTGCCGGCGGATTCAAGTCTGTTACCTGCGATCCGACCGTGGCTAATCAGCCTGTTTGCCGCGATCTGACTGCGCCTGTCGGCCTTTTTCCTGCGTCGCGACTGCGGCTTTCTGCCTCTTTCGCGCGTCCCGACTGCGCCTGTTAGCCATTCTGCCGCGACCCGACTGCGTCTTTTTCCCTATTTTCCTGCGTCCCGACTGCGTCTGTTGGCCCTATAGCCGCGACCTGACTGTGACTTTTTCCCTGTTTCCTGCGTCCCGACTGCCGCTGTTGGCCCGATAGCCGTGACCTGACCGCCGCTATTTCCCTCAAACCCGCGGTCGGCCTGTTCCAAATCGCCACAGACCCGCGGTCTGATTTCTGCTCTTTTCCTGTTTTGAGCCCAGCCCCTCTTGCTGCAATATTTTCTGCATTTGAACAGCCCCCTGTCCTACCTGCAGCCCACTTCCTTACAGCCTTACTGCAACCTAATTACTGTTCCCTTTACAGAATCTTTTTAAAATTTTAGTATTTTTAAATTCAGAAAATTTTGCAAGTTACACTTTCAATTTCCATATTATTGATAGATTGGAAGTTGCCCCCCTTGTGGCACTTCTATTTTTGGGTTCAACACCTCACGAGCACACACTCTGTCACATAAAATCAAGTGAGCCTTAAAAAAGTACCTAATTACACCAACATTCTAACCCCACTTGGGGAACACAAAAGAATCATTGTAGTTAGGTAGGATCAGGGGGATAGGCTTCCAATAACACCCCTTGGTTATTTCACTTGAGACATAGTTGTTGTCCAAATAGGGAACCAAAATCCCCTAGTACTTTTTGGCACGGTCACGACCAGTTTATCAGAGGGCCTCTCCCTTAGGAGGGTTGAAGTCGGGAGACTGGTTCCGGAGGCCTGAGTGGAATACCGCACTCCATTCAGTAACCGAAGGGCTACCTTTCGCGGTTCACGGGATATCCCTGTATAGGGGTATTGCGGTCAACGAACTAAACGGCAGATTCACCTTTCTGGACGTGTCATGAACGGGGTATCTTAGTTGCCATTCTTCTAGGATTGACTACCCGGTATCCCTCCCGGTAGGGGGATATCATAGCCACTTGGCTTTCCTACTCATATTGTCTGACTTGGATTTCATCACCTTGCAGAGGATATGTTTAGTTGAGTCAGAATACTTTTAGCTAGGTGTTTGCATGCTCCTTTACCTCCCTTTGGTCTAGTGCGTCCACCATTTTTCTTTTCTAGGAAACCTGCTGCTTGTTGGTATTCTGACCATCTTTGTTGTTACTCCACCTATTGTAGCACAGCTGTTGCAGTGGGTGTTTTGAGTTGGTTGTTGGCCTGAGTGCCTTGTTTTTTAGCTCTCCTTCTGCACGCACGGTTGCACTAGGATTTTTGAGCTGTTTTTATACTCACCTCAACCCACAGAGATTTGACACCATCCGTCACCATTGAGTCCCCGAGACATTCTCGGCGCCTCAGGGGCGAGCCCCCACAGCACGGTTCTCTTGACACCACTCGTCGTAGATTTCGATCATTGTCCGTTGATACCACTCATCACAGATCTAGAGCCTTGTCACTTGACTCCACTCGTCAGCGACGTAGGACTCCGTCACCAGATAGTGACGCCCCGTACTTTACCTCTGATTCTGACGAAGAGTCTGAGAACCCGATTTATACTGCCCCTACTAGCCCCATGGCTGGCACGACTTCCACACCATTTGTCATAGGGACCATTAGTGGCACATCCACCACTACACCTGTTTTTGGTATGCCCTCCATGGGGCAACCATCTACTGTTCCCCTCACGGTACCTATACCCACAGCGGGAATACCCATTCCCACCACATCAGTGGCTCACACTACCCATGGTGGTGCTGGACCATCCTCCACTACCTCAGTTCCCCCACTTGGGGGCACCACCCTAAATCTTGTCCCTCCACTTGGGGGCACTGGCCCCAACTTGGTCCATAGCACTACTGTGTCGCAGCCTTCTTCCAGTTTGCCATTCATGGCTAGCCTCAACCTACCTGACCTGGCCAGATTGACCAACGATCCTATTCGACACGACCCCACGTGGCCTCATATGCCTACCAAGCTCCCCTCGGACATCCCTAAGTTCGAGGGCAAGGCCGGTGAGGACCCACAAAACCACATCATGTCTTTCCACCTCTGGTGTTCCTCTAACTCCATAGTGGACGACTCTGTTCGCCTCCGTCTCTTACAGCGCACCTTCACTGGCTCTGCAGCCAAGTGGTATATTGAGCAGCCTCATGGGACCCACGCCACCTTTTCTTCCCTGGCCTCGACCTTCCTGCAGTTCTTCCAGTTGCCTGTCCGCTATGACGCGGGCGTTGAGATCCTTCTCTCTTGTAGACAAAACACGGCTACCCATATCACGGACCACATCCATGAGTGGCGTCGACGCCGTAGCTTATGCAAGATCAAACTTGACGACCGTATCTTCCTAGATTGGTTCCTCAAATCCCTTCTCCCTGTTATCGCTAAGGATGTAGCTTCAGAAAGACCCCAGTCTGAAGAAGAGGCCATCCTTAAGGCACAACAGTTCGACCTCATTTACGCCCAATCGGGTTACCTTTATACCATTATACCTGACGCCCCTCGCGGCGAGTCCTCCCAGCATGATGCGTCGGGGGCATCCCACGCTGCAGATGGTATCATTGGCCGTCTTTCTTCGCATCCCCAACCATTTTCTATAGCACGTCCTACCCCTGGCCCCGACCTGTCGCGGGCTACCTCCCAGTCTGGAGCAACCAACTCATATGCTCCCATGACACATCACCATTCCCATGGACCCTCATGTCCACCCCAGTGCTTCGGGTATGCGACTCCTGCTTATGCTCCTCCAGTCGCCCCTCAGCCTTACTACCATCAGCAGGCTGCCCCCGCTCCTGCGCCTCCACAAGCCCAACCTGCTTATTATCCGCCACAGGCAGCCCCTGCGGCACATCCACAACCTGCTCCGCAGTCCTATCAGCAACCCCCTCAAGTTGCTGCACCTGCTCAGCCTCAACCTGCATATCATCCTCCGCAGCCTGCTCCAGCACCTGCGCAACCTCAAAATCCACCTGCTGCCCAAGGGCAAGTTTACGCCCAACAGAACCCGCAGCAAAACCAGAACAACCAACGTAACCAGGGCCAACAGAACCGTGGCAAAGGCCGTAATCATGGGAACAACCAACCTGCCGACCAAGCTGGCCAACAGGCTAATCCCCCCGACAACAACAATGCAGCCCCCGCTAACCAGAACCCTGATCGCCCGCCCAAGCAGGCTAAAAACCCCAATCTGTGAACGAACCACCCTTGTTCTATTTGCGGGGTCTATGGACATTACACACATGCTTTCCCACACTTGGAGCGAGCTCAGCAGCTCTGGGTTGACGAGGCCCATCGCCAAGGGCATGCGGCTCCCCAAGCACCGCCCAACCCCCCCCAACCTCAGCAACCCCCTTTGGTGCTGCAAAACCCATTACCGACCCAAGGCGTAGTGAACACTCAGCCGTTGGCTCCCCATCAAGCCAATGTGCCCCAACAACAACAGATCACTTACGCTGCTCCTGATCAACCCATGTTTGACTCAGGTACCCACCACTTGCTGATGATGTCATCTGCTGATGTCAACCTCCAGACCCGTCGGAACCAATATGGCTCCACCTCTGAAGCCACTCCCACGGATAAACCTACTAACGCCCATCCCACCGATCAGGCGTTACGTATACCTCCGCCTCCCACAGACGGCGCTGCGAAAGCACCTCGTTTCCCACTTCGCCGAATCAACAATAACCCTAATGCGCGCGCTGCGTCAAACTACAACATCGTAGACGACCTAGCTCAATCTCCAGCAGCCATGTCTGCACTAGAGGTCTTGAAGAACTGCCCTTCCCAGCGCAAGACTTTACTTTCCGCCATTGGGGGGATTGACCCAACCGATTCGCATTTGATGGCGTTTGATTTAGACCAGTCTGAACCACGCCTACCTTCCAGCTTAGCCTTCCAAGTCACTGTCTCCGTTAGGAACCTTGTTATCCATCGGTGCATCATCGATGAGGGTGCCTCCACATGCGTTATGTCTACATTTGTATGGCAGAAGCTAGGATCCCCTCCTCTCCAGCAGTCCACCACTGCGTTACGTGCCTACGACGGTCGTTCGGCCCAGCCCCAAGGCCTTCTACCCAACGTTCCAGTCCAGTTAGGTGGTAAAACAGTCCTTATTGACATAGAGGTAATCAATGCCCAATTGGATTACAACCTTCTACTTGGCCGCAGCTACATGTATGCCATGCAGGCGGTTGCCTCTTCTGTCTTTCGCACCATGATGTTCCCCCATGAAGGACGCGTGGTTAAGATTGACCAGCTCACCTACTATGATCCCAGTGCTCCCGCGGCACCTGAAAATGTTCTCCCCATGGTTGAACAACCTGTTTCTAGTGCCACCACCTCGTTTGTTTCCTCTACGGGGCCTGGAGTCTACTCAGACGCGCCGATGACCTCTACCTTTCACTCCATTCCTCCGCCGTCATCTACGCCTGAAATGTCTGACTTATGTACCTTGTCCCATGACATCCTACCACCTAACAATCAACCATCCTTGTTGCCTAAACCACCATTGGTACCTAGTCACATTGGTGTTACACCGATCCATACGATCCCCTTCCTCGTTCCTCCCGCCGGAGTAGTAAGCGCCCCGGTCATGGCTACCCTTAGCCTCCCTGGGTTAACCTTGGGATTACCTGTATGGTATCTTTCGCCTCCCGTTCTCCCGCCGACACCAGATGTCGTCCTCCAGCCGGTGCAACCCATGACTACTACCACTCAGCCACCTCCCGGTGTCTCTACCCCTTCAACCTCCGCGACCCCTCCTCCTCCTCCCAAACCCACTGGGGGCAGAGGTCCACAACCTTACACTGCTGTACCACCGCCCAAGACAGTAAAAAACCCTCCAGTGTTTCGTGCTCCCCCCAAATGCTCGCTGTGCGACGAGTTGGGCCATGCGACCCACCAATGCCCACAGTTACCAGCATTGCAGAAGCACATGCAGATGCTCGACGATGACCCTAACATCCCAGTTGTCGAATTAAACCCCACTCCTAAGCCTAAAGATAAGTCCCTACGTACCAACCACTCCTGCGCCATATGCGGTGTTTACGGGCATTATTCACATCATTGTCCCGATCTCCCGGATTACAGAGCGGCTCTCTATGAGATGAACAATCTGGATCTTGAGACGGCACCACCTACCATTGAGGAGATCTACCCCCCAGACTCTTCACCTTCCGGAGAGGTTAATACCATCTACATGATCTCTTCAACCACTACCCCCTCGTCAACCGATTTGACGACGCAGACTTTCCGTACTGATGCGGAGATTCTTGAGGCCCTTACTGCCCCGGATTATCCCTGGGATGATATGCACCACCGTTCCTATTTCATCCCAGAAGCGTCCTCCTCTAACACCGCTACCCAATACGCGGTTGAATCCAAATACTTCCTCCCCACCAAGGTCGACTGGTTCAAGGACCCTATTCCTGCTCCGGATGCCTTCGAGGAAGGTAACATGGCCAACATCTCACCTGTCATCCAAGTTGATATTGCTGCTCCAGGTCATGCCCCTGAACTCATTACTTTAGGAGCATTCTGCAGTAAGCATGAGATCGAGAACTACCATCAACTCTTCCAAGAGTTCCATGATGTCTTTGCTTGGCCCTCTACCGAAGTGCCCGGTCTTGACCCCGCCATCATAGAGCACCACCTTGACACCTCTGAGTCAAGGGGCATAATAGATTCCCTCGACCCTGGGATAGGGGGCATGATCAATCATTTTGAACCTTCCCCATCACATCTATCTCAGCACGTCAATGAACCCATTGTTCCAACCCACACATATGTGATCCATAATCACAAACCCCATGCACATAGCATGGGGGCAGATCATTAACCCTGCTCACTTTTTCACACTTGTGATCTCAACCATTTTTTGAGGTCACATATCACTTGTAGATTTGATTTGATACGCATAGTTCTTTCCTTTGACCATTTCGGAGTCCTTATGACCTCCGTTTTTCGCACCATTTGCACTGCCGGATTCATTTTTCCGTGCCCGTGATGATGCTTGAGATCATTTCTCGCTCTCACTTGGACCAATATCAACATTGTGTCCAGACGCCACTAGTTGCCTTGGTTTGCGTGCCACATCGGCCGTTCTCCGTTTTTCACATGTTTTATATCATCGGATTCATTTTTCCGAGCTGGTGATGATGCTTGAGATCATTCCTCGCTCTCACCCCCCGATCTTTCGGGTGTTTTTTCCACAACACCCTCGTCACCTCGGTTTGCGTGCCACATCGGTCGTTACCCTTTTTTGACATCCTTTATATCGCCGGATTCATTTTTCTGAGCTCGTGATGATGCTTGAGATCATTTCTCGCTCTCACTTGGTACAATTTCAACATTGTGTCCCAACACCTTACTGCCTCGGTTTGCGTGCCACATCGGCCGCCATCGGATTGTTCCACATTTTTACATGAGCCATTCACTCCTGTCATACTGCAAATGTCTCGTTATTTTGCCACCATTTCATCTACCCCGCAAGGAGGTCCATCAGTGTTCCCACCTACCCTCGTTCTTGGTCATCATTACTGATCCTTGATTGAACACTTCCTCCTTGCCTGGCCATTCCTTTTGTTCGGTATCATTTTATCCCTTTTTCGGGCCGGACAAGTCCTTTACGAAAAAGGCACTTAGGGAGTTTCCGTTAAGCTCTTTTCTGACTCCTAAAAGAATGAAAAGATCGCCGAGCAATCTTGCTTCCTTTCATGCTCGTTAAAGTACCTGAAAGGGCGTCTATCTGGTATAAGTTTAACCCTTTTCCGGACCTGGTAGACTAATTACGAAAAAGGAATACTCTAGTCACACCGGCTAGAAGAGTTCTTCATTGCATCCTTTTATGCTTCTTTGGGCCTTGGAGACTAAATCTACGAAAAAGCAACCCCCTGGAGTCTTCTTACTTGCTTTCAGACTCTCTAAAATTGAAAGCACCACGAGCATGCGCTGTCCTGGGCTCGTTCAATCCACACGACAGTACCATTCATTTACTTCAGAGTCTTCTTATCGCTTTCAGACTCCTTAAAATTGAAAGCAACCACGAGCATGAACTATCCTGGGCTCGTAAAATCCACACGATAGTATCATTTTATCCACACACTTCTTCTAGTCCCTTAACCTATGAAGAAGTATCCTCCCGTGCCTCATGGCACTATTATCAATCATCTCGGCAGCACCCCCAATTAGGTCGCCTTTGTTCAGAGTATTCTGCAGTCTCCTGCCATGTTACACCAGCTTGAGTCCCCCTCAGCCAGTTATCCTCCCAGATCCATTACAGCTATGATCCCTTTCCCCTCAGTCAGTTTCATATGCTGCCAGATCATTCCCATTATCATACTCTGAACAAAGGAAGTTTGAGTCCACCCACTCTACTTGCCCAGTTGTCCCTCCACAGTTTATCAGTCCTGCCATCAGCACTATCACATTTCGGTCTTGTACCTCGCGCTCCTGTCAAGGAAACATCATTGCCTTGATAGTTGCAGGTCTCCCTCTGTCGACGACAGCTCCTCTATTCCAGAGGATAGGCCCAGAGGTCCCTACGCCTTGGACTTATCACCATCTGTGGTAAGTGCCTACGGATCATTCTGAGAGGAGACATCATTGCCTCTCCGAGTGGTTGTTCCTCACATGCTCGACTTCAGCACCTTGATCGCATCGTTGAGGATCGCGTAGGATTATATCCCATCAGTTTTTTGTCGAAGACCCCGGATTTCCCCCAACTCTAGCACATTGGTGAGTCACTTCGGAACACCCAGTTATATGTTCCCGTGGATGTCCGGGCTGCGTTGGCGATTGTATTCGGAAGCCATCTAGCTATATGCTTCCTTGAGTACCCAGGTTTATACCAGTTCAGTGTACCACTGAGGACAGAGCTACCTGTCACTATGATCCAGCAGCTCATCAGTTCCTCTGGTACCCCAGTCAGCAGCACTGTTGATATTCCCGTGCACCAGTTCTTCAGCTTACACATGGTCCGCCTAGCAGTATGTCCCAGATTTTGTGTCCCCTCTGGACACTTATGATGTACACAGTGGTTATCTATGTATCTTACAGGTCCCCCCTTTTTTCGGGCCTCACAGTTATGTTTATGTATCTTGATACGAGCATGGGTATGCCCGCCTCGTCCATATATTGAGATTATTCCTCATGCAGTTTATTGAGGTCATGTATTTTTCAGGTCCCCATTTTTGGACCCCATTGTTATTGTTATGTTATATCCTGATACGAGCATGGGAATGCCCGCCTCGTCCATATGATCAGATGATTCCTCATCCATTATTGAGGTTATGTACTTTTAGTTCTTGCAGTTGTTCGGGATCGTTGTTCCGGGCTCCAGTTTGTTTCTTCTCTTCTCTCCACATCCCAGGAAAACCATTCACGACTCATGATGTCCATCGGCCATACGATGAGCTCCTGACCTCGCACATCAGGGGGCAATCTGTTAACACCCAAAAAGTGCTCACTAGCTCATTTACCACATTATATGGCTCATTTGTCCATTTTTCTACCATATTTCCATTAAAAATCCCTCTAAAAAGCCTCCAAAAGGCCTAAAATGCCTCCAAAAGGCCACAAAACCCTCAAAATAGCCTAAAAAAGGCTAAAAAACCCCCTTTTCCTCCAAAAATAGCAAAAATCCCCTAAAAAGGGAATAAAAAATATAAAATAATGAGGAAAAGGAGGAAAAAACCCTATACAGCTGCCTAAAACCATGTGTTTCCTAAAACCATGGGTCAGCACTCCACCACCAAAAAATTATAAATAGGTGATGGAGATCCCTTATTCCATATCCACAATCACAAGCACCCTTACTCTGCCAAAATCTCTCTCGAAACCCTAGTTCACCTTTTGAACTATTTTCACCTTGAGAGCCACCTTTGGCCCATCCCCAACATTGGAGAAGGAGAAAGGAGCATTCTAAAGCTTGGAGCATCCTCTTGGACACTGCAAAGGGCTTCATCAACCTTGACACTCAAGGTAACATTAATATAAAACCATTTTTTACATCTTTCCTTTATGTCTCATGCAACGTTTAAAGTAGTTTGTTAATTTTTGTTTTAGCTTAATTAGTTTAATATACTGAACTGCTACTAAGGAGTCCATTCTCCTTAGTAGGTGCTCATTGGCACAAGCTAGGGGTAAAACCCTAGCTACAGCCTTCCTTTACTTTCATTTCTTCAATGATAAATGATTTTCCTTGACTTGATTTATTCGGTGATAAGTGTTCTTCGACTTCTTTGACAATAAGGAGTCTTGCTTGGACTTTGTCTTTAATGTCTTCTTTGACTTGAATTTGCTTTGTTTCTTCAAACAATTCTTATTTCAAAAGAATTGATTTTTTTTTTTGATAATAATAATTATTATTAAAATTTAATAATAATATTATTATTAATATATATTTATATATTAGGATGGTCGTGTAGTGGAATGCCTAACCAAGATTTAAAAATATAATAATATCACCCTAATTTTTTTATTTGGATGAAATTTAGGGTTTTAAGCCCTACTAGTGGAAGTGATTGGAACGTGGAAATGGAGGGAGATGGTTGATGGTGGCACGGGTTGTGATGGAGTAGAGTGAAGGGCTGGTAGAATGTGCAGGCTTGCGTGGAGGTGGAGGTGAGTGCAGAAGGGAAAAGCGAGGAGCTATGGTAGGCAAGAGAATGTGTGGGAGGAATGGAAGGCGGAAGGGTGGAGCAGTGGACGGAGGCGTGGATTGGGCTGCGTGGGATAGGAAGCGAGGGGCGGAGAGGAATGAAGAGGGGAGGGAGGGCTGGAAAGGGGGAGGGGCGTGGAACGAGGAGGCACAGATGAGATCCGAGCTGACATGAAGGGCGAGGCGAGGGGAAGGGCAAGGATGGAAGGGATGGGCAGAGCTGTGATGGTGGAGGGAGAGTGTGGGTGCGAGGCCGAGTGTGGGCAGGAGTGTGGGTGGAGAGCTGGACACAGGTGCGGGGGAGATGGGAAAAGGCGTGGTGGATGGGGGCATCTGGGAGAGAGGAGGTTGCGCGGGAGAGGGACGAGTCTGTTACGAGCAAGAAGGGGCAACAAGCTATGAGAGTGGAGCGATAGAGGCGTGGAAATGGGAGGTAGTGAGATAGGAATATTTGAATAGTGGAGTGGATGTAGCAGGTTGGAGGAGAGGATGTGTTGGTGTGGAGTGCATAGTGTGAAGTTGGTGTGTAACAGCACCGAATGGAAAATAGTGGGGGAGAAGAATAGGTGGACGAGAGGCCAAGGGCCTATATTCTTGGTCAAATACCAATGATGTAGAGAAACTCTACTTGGATGGTTAAAAACTAGAATCGGATGCCCGAGGAAGGGGCTCTGATACCAAATGCCACAATCGAATCTAGTTGTCTCCATTGAGAAGCGAATCCGACTTCACATAATTGAATATAAAAATATATATGATAAAATGATTGATAAAATGGATGATTAATAATTTACAATGAGGCTCGCTTTTATAGGCTTGAGCGTGTATAGTGAAGGGTTACACCCTTTCACTTAATAATTAATAACTTTAATTAACATACATATAATATTACGAGTGTCGTCTTTTGAGAATTGATCTGAGCTGGGACTTTTATTTTCGTCTCTTGAGGTTTTAAGGTTTCATTCTGTATATTTTCCAACTTGTTTCCTAACTGCATGTTATCATTTTGAAGCTTCTTGATCAATTCGACCTGCGATTTTCTGTCATCTTCAGACTTCTTAAGTTGTTCCTTAAGAACTTCATTATGACTTTTGATGCAGCTATTTTCTTCCTGCTTGTCTAGAAGTTTTCCTTCAATGTATTCCATAGATTGTTCTGTCTTCCGACTATTTTTCAACTTCTTAATTTTTGTGACTAGTGTCTTGTTATGATTTCTTAATCTGAAAATCTCTTCAAAATTGTTGGATAATGTTTGACTACTCTTTGCGATCTCTGACTTATGTGTCTTTTTAGAGTCGTCATTTTGTTGTTGAAGAACTTTTATCTGTTGTCGACACTGGCCGACCTCTGATTCTTGACTTTCTAATTTATGTCGTAACTGCATTAGTTCTTCATCTTTGTCACTAACGATTTTGTTCAAGCGTATTATTTATGCTTCATAATTATTTATTTCCTTCTTTATATCTTGATTTTTCAATCTCTAATTGAAATCACTTTCATCTTTTAATTCCTTGATTTGCGCACATAATTTTTCTATGTGATTTTTCTGGTTGGACATTGTTTGTTCATTGAACCGTTCTTGTATCTGATGTAGTTCAATCCTTACTTCTGATTGTGTATTAATGTCTCGTAATTCTTCATTGTCTTTTCAATAGCGCTTTAACTTGGCTTCTAATTTCTCTCGCAAATCGGCTTCCATGGTTTCTGTCTTCTTCGACGGTGGAATGATCTTCTTTGATTTCTTTGATGAGTCTTTCTTAAACTTGGTTGTCCTTGTCTTTAACGCGTCTCGACTTCTTGATAAGCCTTCCTTTACTTTGACTTCTTCAACGATAAATGATTGTCCTTGACTTGATTTCTTCGATGATAAGTGTTCTTCGACTTCTTTGATAATAAGGAGTCTTGCTTGGACTTGTCTTTAATGTCTTCTTTGACTTGAATTTGCTTTGTTTCTTCAAACAATTCTTATTTCAAAAGAATTGATTTTTTTTTCTTTGATAATAATAATTATTATTAAAATTTAATAATAATAATATTATTAATATTTTTTTTATAATAATAATTATTAATTAATTAATTATTAATATTATTATATTAATGTTGTATAAACTATATATATATATAGTTTTTTCTTCCACAACTTAATATATATTTTTTGAAATGTTATATGTTATTATAATAATAAGTAATAATAATATTATTATAATATTTTTTTCCACTCAAGTTTTTAACAATAATATTATGGAATTTGTTTTTTTTTTCTTTTTCTTTTGAGTGGACGTGGAAGTAGGGTTTTTAGATGTAGTGGAGAAATGGCGGCTGGTACGGTGGCCAGGGAAGGATAGAGTGGAGGGGTGGCCGAGCTAGAGGGGCAGAAGGGGGTCGGTGGTGGCGGACGGAAGCTGGAGTAGGAGCTGCGGGGGAAGGTTGAGAGGGCGAAGAGATAGGGTATGCATGGAGGTGGTGGCGACGAGAGGATGTTGTGTGGTGGCGACGAGAGGATGCTGTGCATGGAGGTGGTGGCGACGAGATGGATGCAGGGTGGCGCGTGGTGGAGGTAGACGCGTGGTGCATGGATGAGGGCGGGAGCAGGGGTAGACGTGGTGTATGGAGCAGGTGGCGTGAGGATAGCAGCCGCGAGGACTCAGGTGGCATGGAAGAGTGTAGGAGAAGGGAGTGGCAAAGCTGAGGTGTGAAAGGGAGATCTGGTGGGCATGTGAGGAGAAAGGGAGAGCGAGCGAGATGTGGTAGGAAGGTGGACGCAGGTGGGGATTGGAGCAGCATCGGCCATGGGGGAGTGTGGTTGTGGGGGAAGGAGGGCGAGTGTGGGTGTGGGCATGGGTGAGCGTGGGCGTGGGCGAGTGTGGTCGTGGGCGAGTGTGTTCGTGGGAAGAGAGTGGAATCTGTGCAAGCAGCAGGATGCAGGTAGATGGGAGACGTAGAGTAGTTTGGTGGTGTGGAAGCATGTGCGGGTGCGGTGTGGGAGGAGGTTGCATTGGAGCTGGAGAATGAGGGTGGAAGTAATGGGGGCAATGAGGGGAGCAGAGTGGGTGATGCATATGGAGAGATGGAAAGGATGGGAGGTGGCTGAGAGAGAGTGGCAGCGAAAAGGAGAGAGATGTGAGGGAGGTCAAAAACCTTATTCAGATAATTCTGAAATTATGGCTAAAATCCAGATTTGGAGAAAGCTCCAAGATGGATGGCTAAAAGCTAGAATCAGCAGGGGCCGAGAACGGCTGGCTCTGATACCAAATGGAGCAAATAATTATTTGCTTCACACAAATAACTTCACTGGAAGATCTGGTATATACGATAAGCCATAAATATGGAGTAAAATAGATAATATATTTGATGATGGATAAAAGATTACAATAATGGCCCTGCCTTAAATATAGCTTGGGCATTTTGATGTTGAGGAGACACCTCCTTTCATAACCTATATTTAGTTAACCTAACTATTAATTATTTAACTATTATCTTATTTTATATTCGTAGCAGACTACCTCTTCTCCTACGCAATCCTCGGAGGTGAATGCGGTTCAATCCTATTCATCCTAAGGAAAGAAGAAAAACAAAGGAAATCCCAAAAAATATGTGAACTAATAGGATAACCCAAAACTCCAAGAGACTAATGCTGACACTAAGCCTAAGAGAAAGGCTAAGTTCCCCTGCTTAACATGTGGAGGTGACCACTTTACTAAAGAATGTCCTCATCGCGAGGAGATCAACAAGTTTTTAAAGGTTCCTTCACATCCTGCAGTGTTAACTATCCCTTTCCCGTCACAACAACATCAAATGGTTGCTCATGACACTGTACCCCATTCCGGTAATACCAACCATCCCCATCAAGGGGATGCACCCCCGACTGCTAATGTGTTTATGATGTGTGGAAAATTTTTTGATATGACTACCCGATCACATTCCAGATAAGACACCTAATGGAGGCACTTCTGATAAGACTTCTACCTCCACATCCACTACTCCTCCCCCTCTTTCAGGCCATCTCCAGATATAGAATTATGTGGCTAACTTGGTGTTGCGCCCACCCAAGGCCACCATTCAAAAGGAGGCATTCAATCTTAATGCTCGGGTTTCTCAAAATTATAATATAATTGAGGATTTGGCCCAAGCACCTTGCACTATGTCGACCTTTGAGGTTTTACAGAATTGTCCCAGTCAATACAAAATCCTCTTGTCAGCTCTAGGAGCAGTCGACCCAAAAACATCCAATTCTATTATGTTTCATCTAGAATACTTCAAATTGAGGCTCTCCTACCAACTTACGTTCCAGATCAATACCATAGTTTCTGGGAAGAACAACCTCATACTGTTTTGGATGAAGGATCCTCTACATCGATCATGTCCCTATCATGTTGGAGAGCCATCAATTCTCTTGAGGTCACTCGATCTCCTACCACGCCAAAATCCTTTGAAAGTCGTGGCTTTCAATCATATGGACTATTACCTTCATTAGCTATGGATTTAGGGGGAAATTCCATTTCCATTCACATGGAAGTGGTGGATGCACCCTTGGATTATAATTTGTTAGTTGGTCGTAATTGGTTATATGCAATGGTTGTCGTTGCATCTTCAGTTTTTCATTTAGTACAATTTCCCCATAAAGGGAAGATTGTTACTATCGACCAATGCGACTTTTGTACACCTAATATCCATGACAAGTCTTTTCAAAATTTCCCCTTTTTAGGGCATGCGAAACCTCAATATGAGGATGTTGGAGTCAGACTCTTAAAAGACTCTTCGCTCATGGGAGTCTCCCCCTTACTTATGTTTGATCCTCCATCACGAGTTGTCGCGGTTAACATGATTACATTTGAGGTGCAACAATCCCATGAGTCAAATGACCCTTGGGTAGTGCCTAGTTTATCACAACTAGAGTCCATTGATGATTCTATGCCACTTATCCCCACTGAAGCAACATACAATGTTATTCAATCCTTGTTTGATGACCCAGTCCTCGATGACCAACACCTCATGCAATCATACCAATATTCTCTATTGTCCTGGATGGAATCTTCTATGCCTTCCATAAATTATATTTTGAATACTTTCCCATCATATGAATCCATTATGGAGGTTATGAGTCTAGATGAACTACCATGGGAAGATAATCACCATCGGTCATCTTTCCTCCCCAAACTGGATAAGGTAGAAAACTATATAAAATATGTGTTTCCACCTAATGTAATCAACGATCTGTAGTCCCCTATTTTGAATCAGGGTGTAGTATGCGAACGAAATTTAGGAAATATTATGCCCACGATATCGATTAATATATCGGTGAAACTCAGTGTCGTGAAAAATATCCAACTCGTCCAAACTTGTTCCTCATAAGAGATTAAAATATATAAGTCCTTGTTTCAAGAATTCCACGATGTGTTCACATGGATCTACAAAGAAATTTCAGGTATTGATCCATCCATTGTATTTCATGAGATCAAGACCTACCCGGGAGAAAATCCTGTTAGGAAGAAGCTTCTCTAGGTACACCCTTGCAAGACTATTGCCATCAAGTTAGAAGTTGAAATTTTTTTGAAGGTTGGATTAATTTATCTCATGTGGCTAACTAAATGGGTCTCTAATATTGTCCCAGTATTGAAAAATCAGGGTATTACTAGAGTATATGTCGATTATAGGGATTTGAATAAGGAGTGTCCCAAGGACAATTACCCTACTCCCTTTATCGACCAGATCATCAATAATTGTGCTGGAGGCATAGTCTTCTCATTCATGGATGGATTTTCCGGCTATAATTAGATCAATATTCTCCCATCTGATCATCACAAAACTGCTTTCATCTGCCCATGGGGAACCTTTGCTTATCACAAGCTACCCTTTGGTTTAAAGAATCTTGGGGAAACTTTTCAACGGGCTATGACATATTCCTTTCATGATATCAATCATATTGTCAACCCTTACCTTGATGATCTACCTACTCACTCCACTCATCAAGATGATCATCCATACCACCTTAGAGCTATTTTTCTTCGGTGCCATCACTACAATATATGCTTGAATCCATACAAGTGTGTTTTTTGTGTTGAAGATGACAAAATCTTGGGATTCATAGTCTCCAAAGATGGGATAAAAATTGATCCACTGAAGGTTGAGTCTATTCTAGCCTTACCATCCCCCACAAATATTTCTGAAATTCAAAGTTTGCAAGGGAAGGCAAACTTTTTGCACCATTTTGTCTATAATTTCACGGAGATTGTAAAATCTCTATCACAATAGGATCTAGCTACTATAGATACCTCAAAATTGAAATATTTAACTTACTATGCAAGAAATAAGTGCATAAACAATTTTGGAAAAACAAAGGATCAAAACCCAGTTATAAATGATAAAAAACCAGTAAATAAATTATCAAAACCAGTAAATACAAATGATCAAATATCATATTCTATTAACTATCCAACCCAAAAATGAGTTTGGATCCTCCTTATGTAACAATAGGAAGAAATCGAATACCTTAGAGGCTATGACATGTGGCTAGCTTACATTGGACCTCAATACCCCCTAGGTTGACCAAAAGGCTCCCAAATTATCCCAAACAGTTACGAATTTTTCGTGTGAACGTTGGCTGAGCATGGGAACACATCAATGAGGCTCACACATGTGAATGGGATGATTGGGTGGTGGTTAGGTATCTAAGGAGAGGCCAAAAAAACTAGAAATGGGCCAAAATGACTAGATACAATGCATGGGTGCCTAAGTCAAAGACAATTTCCCTAAAATAGGGAAAGAGGGCGCCTTTTCTCAGATAGTGGTAATAAATGATGGAGGTGGCCATTAAGAGGGCTCCTAACATCTATATTGACCAATTTTGGCCCATATTTTGGTGGATGAGTCATCATTTGGCCTAACTAACTTCTAACAACCTTCTAACAACCTTGGATTATAATTATTAACCTGTTTTGGACCAACTAATCAACAAATTAATGTATGACTAAGGTCCTAAGGTGTAATAATGTTCTAAAATCCCCCCATAAGTTAGACTTATGTAGATAATAAAAAATAAGGCCTTGGAAACTAAGGCTCAAGTCACCTTTTACAACATCAATTTTTATTTGTCCATGTAACCAAGGTATATGCGATTGTTAAAAAATGATGTCCCTTTTATTTTGTAACAATCGCATATAAACTAGGTGCAGGGAAGTTTGAATCCATGTGGCATGGTCCCTACATTGTCAAACGTGTCTTGAAAAAGGGGTTTATGAGTTAGTAGATTATGATGCGATACCTTTGGGAGAGCCTCTAAATGGGATCTACCTCAAAAAGTACTATTCTTAGGAACATCCTGCTTGTGTACTTTGTACATTTTGTATATAAAGTGTGTTTTAGTGTGGTGTGAACTTTTCCTTTTGTGTGTTAGGGTCTCTTTTTATCTACGACCACTTATACCATGTTATGCTTGAATGCACAGGTGGAAATGTATTTTGGATTTGCAGATGGTGCCAATCGACATACCCGAAACCTCGTTTCGGCAGCATGTCTACTTTATTCCCCTTCCAATGAATTAGTGAGCTCAGGTGGAGTTTTCCTAGGTCCTACAACTAATAATATCATTGAATATCATGCGGTGATTGGATTATTGATCAATGCTTTCTCCAATGGAATAAGCCATATTATTGTCTACCTGGATTCTCAGCTTGTGTTTTCTTAGCTAAACCGCATTTATATCCATCTCCTCATGCAAGGTTCTCGTGGATCCATTCTACCCATCTCTATGTTTTGTTGATAGAAAAGAGGAACCCGCTCTAGGAAAAAGGAGACCAAAATATATCCATAGCCAAATTGTTTCAGTTGTCCTATCTTGCACTTTTTCAACTGGTCCTTCATGTTTTCCAGAAGACCCTCGCTCTAGTTGAAAAATGTAGGCTCAATGCACTCCAATGCATATATCATTTGGACCCTAGTTTCCTTATGTGGGGTCTTGTTGCTTGCAACCCATGAAATAGTGAATATCATGGTCCTCAATGTAAGATCATTCACTTTCTTGATGGGTATCTTCCCACTAACCTTTTGGGTTCTAGGGGAGTAGTATTGGTGGATCAGTGACTCGGTGATATCTTCACCTCCGCTGGTTCCAAAGAGAGAAACTCATGCTCCCTGACTTGAAATACTAGTTAGGAAGTACATGTCTTCTACTTCCAATGTGAGAATATATTGGGATACCTTGGGATTCATTGTCATCATTGGTGATTTCCCTCGCACCTATTAACGATTTACATCATTGACCGGTAATCAAGTGGTTTCTACCATGTTTGACATCAAGTCCTTTATTCACATGGCTAGAATCGTATCATTTTAGGTTCGGGTTGAAGAACGCAGGGACTCTCAGTATGTACTTTACCTAGGTTGCGATGGATATTTGTTGAGTAGGTCCCACATAGACATCATGTTGGTTACTTCACTGATGTACTACACACAAATCACTTTTGTAGTGGTCATGGTTGTGTTATTATTGTATCATGGATCTACGCTTGTATTCTCGTAGCCATGATTTTTTTCAGTCATTTTTAGGTACCGATCCATGTTGTATGTGGGTGGCTGTATCTTGAGTCAGTACTGTCATGGATCTGCAATGTATTGGTTGGAAGCCATGCTACGAGTCATACATGTTTCAAAGATGAAAATTATTGTACTACAAATTCCTTGTTATTTGTTGACAGGTTTCCGACCGATGGTTCTTTTCCTTAAGCTTCATCTCACAAAGTATTTCGGCTATCACTTCACTCTAGCTTCATACTTTGGGGAGCAATCTATTACATGAAAATTTCTTCATCACTATGATAATGAACCATGTACCTTCAACCTTGCCATAATCCCTAAAGCACCTTTGATAAAACTTACCAAGATGATGAGATTTATGAGTTTTATTTCCTCTAAACAATCTATTTGGAAACATTATCGCAAGTTGTTGTGGGATAACTTGCGACACTCCTCATTATTGCAAGTTTCTTTCTAGCAACCTGGGACACTTTCACATATTGCTTTTATGCAGTCTGCGACACCCCTAGCTGTCGCAACTTTTTCTTAAGCAGGGTGTGACACTGTTTGTTTGCATGGAAAAAATGAAGGTTCGAGAAGCTACTAGAGAGAATACCTCTTGGATGGATATCCCCTCCTATTAGGATGGATCTCAGCTGAACCCCTTACTTGGTGGGATCTCACCCTATCTTCTCCTCTTATCTCTCATCTCGTCCTTATCTCTTTTGTCCTATAAATGAAAGCTCATGCCCATGAGTGAGGGGGAGGAGTCCATAGTAGCTACACGCTGGAATGATTGTGTTAGAGATTTGAATCTCCGGTAGCCACTCTTTTGGGGCAAGGTGACAAGTTAAGGAAAAGGATTCATCAGAAGGGATCTACAACACCAAGGCATTTCGGTTGTACTTCTTTCCTCATTTTTAAAACATCAATGCATTTCCTCTCATAAATGATGTTGAGTTTCATTTATAACATTTCTCCTTGGTCATTTTCTTAAGTTAATAAGGTTATATGTGTAGCCTTCACTTGGTCTCGCTTGCTTTGGATCTTCCTGTTGGCTGCTTTTGGGCAGACCCGGGTTTTAATGAAGCGCAGCAACAAAACCCCTTGGCGCACTGGCCCTCTCGACAACGAGCTGCGCGACAGCTCGAGGTCTCACCCGAAGTGGCTATGGGGGGGCTAAGGAATCAGGTTTCCTTAACCTTGGCGATGCGACGATCGCTTGTTCCCTTGATGACTTCTCGAAGTGGAAGGTCTGACCCTGCTCAGACTTCCGAGCGCAGAGCGCTCAAACTCCTCCTCTGCAGTCCTGCTGCGCGGTATTTCCCCTCCTGTGCTAGGACCAGTTGTCCTCTGCGCCGATACTCCGTGTATCGTTCCCGCTTGCGTGCCCGGCGCAGCAACGCGTTCCACTATCGCTACGGCGACAGTGTCTTATGGAGTCCTCCGACACTTAGCAATTATAAGTCCCACGGAAGCTTCAAGAACTCACTCAGCGCACTCATAAAGATAATACGACATTCATGTATACACAGTTAGTAAACTAAAGCAGGCAATCACTTTAATCATAACATCATAACATCGAGAAATATGAAGTCCACGGGAGTCTCTTATATTAACCCGAAAATGATAGATTCATACAATATGCTGCGCACACAGCTGCAGCCTTAGATCTTTCCAGGAAACTCCACGCACACAGCTGGGAGCCCTTCTCTCGATCTAGTCTCTTCTTCAAAGATTACAAAAGCACAGACGTCGACTCAGACTGTCTGGCGACTCAGGGATTAGCTTCACTGCTAACCAGCTCTAACTCCTGTTTTCTAGCAACACGGTAGAAAAAAATCGACAAGATCGTAACAGAGGATGATTAACTCGATCAATCCTTCTTACATCTAGCATCAATTATCTTAGCTAGCTCACTCAGAGGCTTAGCTAACTGACTCTCTAATTAACCAATTCCTAGGCTAGCTAGCTAATTGTCTAACCAACTAACTGAGTAACATCTACCCTTCACAATTATACATATATATAGGTGGCCATGGCGGTCGCACCTTTACAAAACTGTGGGCCTTTCCCAGCAGTAATCCCCAAAAACCCTAACCACGCACATGGCTAGGTGTACTGTAGGCGCCGCTTGCAATCATGTCGCCGCTTCCTGCAGGCTCCATGAATTCCGGCGTAGCTTACGGGTATGGGTGCCTTGTCCTTCGCCTTCAATGCTTTGGTCCGTTGCTCTTCCTTGATCCGAGCAATCATAACTTCTGTACTTAGCCTTAAATGAGGGTAGCTGAGCCCTCTACTCCATTGCTTCATTGATTGTGGTAGCTGGGCTTTCCACTCGGCTACCTTCATTCTCTTCTGACGTGCGCGCGAGCTCCGCGATTTCCGGTCCGTAATCTGCGCTGAGATTATCCATCTGGCACCGTACTGCGCACCGTCTGCTTCTGTTCCAAAATTGGCGCCTATTCAAAACTTAGCACTTTCTTCCATACTTGTGCTTTTTCCTCAAAATTCACAGCTTTTACCATAGCTGCGGCCTTGGCTCCAACAGGCCCCTAACACTTACTTGTGGCTCGCCCTCGAGCCACTCACACTAGCGTGTGGTCGCTTTACTTGCGCATCTGCTTTTGCTTGGGTCTCCGCGAATGTTTTCTTCCACTGCGCCATAGCGGAGTCCAATTCATCGACACACTCCACAGCTGTCTGCATCGTTTCTACGGTGGCTTCTTCTTTAGTGATGGCATCAATCACCTCTTGAGATTCAGCAATCTCTTTGATTTTTGCCTCGACTTGGCCAACGATTTCAGCATACTCATCCATGAATGGCTGAATGCTGTTGGTGAGCTTCTCATCTTCAGTTCTGAGCTTGTGCAGTTGCTGCTGCATTCTGCGCACTTCACTCATTTTCTTCATTTTTTCTAAGCCTGCTAAGGCCTTAGCTTCTTCAGTCAGAACAGTGAGGGACTGTTCTGCGGCTTGCACCTGTTCTGACAGACCAACTTTAAAAGGGAGCTTCTCAAGCTCCGTCCAAGCTTCCATAGCTTGGCTCATCAGGTTCTCGGCTTCCTGTATTCTGTCTTTCATCTGTGTGGAAGCTCTGCTCAGCGCTTCAAATTGTACCTGTGCATCATCCGTAAACTGCGTGGCAACACTAGCTTCTAGCTCAACGATCTAGGTTCGTGGCCCTCAGCCATAGCAACTATTTCTTGCTCCAGGTTTTTCACCCTTCCTCCAATAATTTGAACTTTTGCAACCAGAGGGAGGTCTGGTTGAATCTCGCAAGCCGGCAATTCCTGGGCAAGCTCATCTACTGCGTTTCTAATGCCAATGTCTTGCGCCTCATAAAGTGCAAGTTTCTCGGATATATTCTTATGGCTTGCCTTCAACTCTATCTCCTGCGATTGCAGTCGTTGATTTTCCTGGAATGTAGAGAGCTCTCTAGCTCTCAACTCAAGAGAAACTTTCTCATGCACTAGCTGTAGAGTCTCTATAGGAATTAGAGACAAATTGATTTCAACGGGCCCAACGGCGCTTACCTGTAGTGCAGCTAGCGGATCTGGAAGTGTCATGCTGGTAGGCGGAATATGCACGACAGTATGCCTTTCTATGAGTTCTTCAACTCGCTCGGCACTTGGAATTTCTTGTGGCGCCTGTGAAGTAGATGCTGGCGCATGGGTCTGCGCAATCCTTCCTGCGAGACCTTTTATTTCCACAAACTGTAGGTCTAGAGCACTTCTGATGTGAGCATGCGTGTTCCTCATCTCGCGAAATTGCTCTTTCAAATATTGGTCGATCCCCGAGGGAATGGCCTCAGAGGGATGCGACACTTTCTGCTTCTTGGTGGCTGGCTCTGTCGAGCCTTCATCGCTTCTTTGCTCAGGGGCTTCCTTGCCCTTATCCTTCTCTTACGCAGCGGCCGGTGGCATCGCGGATGTGATGTCGGCTGCTTCTCTCCATTCGTCCGACCAAGACTTGATAGTTTCTTCGACATCTTCTGTGGTCATCCTGTAAAGACCTACGGCCCATTCCTCTTGAATGCCGCAGGGACGGAGGTAAAGTTGATGTAAGTCGGCAGTAAAGGCCAACTTTCCTTCATATATTGTCGTTGTCTCCTCACTCAGCCTTGGCATTTCCTGAATGGTATCTCTGAGGTGATAGTAGTACTCACAAAATATAGCGCGGTTCATCTTGCGCTTCACGGGATTAGGGGATTCCCAAAGGTTAACATAACGGATTCCAGCAGGTTCTCCTGCGCGGCGCGGAAGGAACTGAGTGTTCGGGGGCTCCTTCCACCCGATGAGAGCACATAGAATTAAAAGCCAAGAAAAATGGAACGACTGACCGGGGTTATCTTGAACGTTCCGACAGTCTTCCAAAAAAGAATTGAGGAGGAAGAGGCACCAGTTGTACTGCTCTCCCTCCGCAGCTGCGATGGCAAGTTCCACGACAGCTCCAGTAACTTCCTTCGGTCTGCACTTCGTGAGAAGTCTGCCCGCGAGCAAACTTCCTGTAAATCTCAGTGCTTCGTCTTCTACTATTGTGAGGTCATAGGCCCGACCTCCTCTTGTAAGGTTGTATTTCTGGACCAGCTTTGCAGCCAGTTTTCTATCCTTCTCCTTTCCCATAAAATGGATATTGGGATCCTTACCAGCCTTAGACAGGCCAGTAATGCGATGAATCAAATCGACATTTAAGTCGATTGGCCTCTCGAGCCAAAGTTAACCTCCATGAACGCAGGATAGCAGTGTTTTAACGACTGCGTTCACTTCATTGCTACGCCCGAAATGCGGTAGCTTTAACAGGTTCAGGAGTCCAGGGCGCTCCAGATTTGCTGCAAATCCCTTCGGGATAAACTCGTCCACCTTTCTGGTGGGATTATGCACTACCGTCAGATATCGGTCTAGCTGGAACTGAGGATATGTCTTATAGTCTCCCAGGTTGAAATCAGAGAACTTAACCAGTGGAAGGTGTCCGAGCAGGGACCCTTCTATTCGTACGCCAGCCGGTAGTGGAGGTAACGGAAGCGGATACTTTGCATTCTTCGGAATATGCACCTCTGGTGCATCGTCTGGCCGCGGCGGAATATAATTCACCATAGTCGCCAATGGTTCTGGAACGGGCTCTTCTGGCTGCGACGGAGACGCTCTTGTAGCCGGAGACTGTCTGGGATCCTGGTAACCAGGGTGTACATAAGTCGAAGCGGTCACGGGGGTAGTCATGCCGAAATCTAGGCCTCGGCGCAGGAATTGACGAACAACTTCTTCGGTTGAAAGGTTCTCCGTCGTGAACGGGTATAGGTAACATGAACTTTGGACAGGAACAATGAAACAGGGTGGGATATGGACGCTGACTACAAGGAAGACACTCTGCACAACTCGGCTCTGAAAAAAATAACTCAGATTCTCAAACAAGACTGCAATTCGAGAAAAGTAACCCGAAATTATACAAGTGTGGGGTATTTATAGCTAAGGTGATAGTAAATTCGGGCAAGTGGGGTAACTAGGTGTAGGCGGCTATGCATGAGTTGACAACCCTACGATTCCCCTCGCCTCTGCGGTGCATTTACTGTGATGGACGGGTTCTGACAGGCTTCCGGGAGAAGCTAAAACTTTCGGCCCATGGGTTAAATGCAAATCTTACGGAGATCAATTCGAATCTGTCAGAGCGGCTACACTTAAATGCCGGGTTTATCCTTCATTTATTTCAGACGCGGCTACATAACTGCTGTAATTCAAAATTTTCGGCGGGTCATTTCAACTTAGGGAACTATGCCTATAGGGGTCCACAACAAAACTTCAAGCGGCAAATTGACACAGGGAACTTCGCAAGAGCGATAGTTCAACGGTTCGGGGAAAAACCTTCGCAAGAGCGCAACTAGGTTCGCTCCAACCAAACTTTTAGACATGCGCGGATGTTTCTAGGAACTGCGCAGGAAGCCGGAGACTGAGTGTCTCGCAACTTCCGTGTAGAATGAATGCGATGACTCTTTCAACTACACTGGGCATATGCATCTCTTGATCATCTATTTAAGTCGACATGGCGGAGTGGCCGTCGCGGTAAAGCTTGAGCCGACTCCCGTTGATCTTTGTAGGTAGTACTTCTCCATTCAGCTTTGCAAGCTGAACTGCTCCTCCTTCTGTTATTTTTATCACCTGAAAAGGGCCTAACCAGTGTACCCGAAACTTGCCTGGAAACTTGATGAATTCGCTGTCATAGAGGAGTACCAAGTCTCGTTCCTGAAAGACTTTATTCTTAATGTGCCTGTCATGCCAAGATTTCTATCTTTCCTTCTGTACCTGTTGATGGAATCCAGCTAAGAGTCTGTCTTCTTCTAAGGCAAGCATTTGTGAGAGTCTTTCACTCATGGTATCCGTATCTGTCATTTCTGTAATTTGCGCAATTCTGAGACTGGGAATAATGTATTCCATAGGCATACCTGCTTCTTGTCCATACACCAAACTGAAAGGTGTGTGGCCTGTTAATTTCTTGCAGGTAGTTCTATAATCCCATAATACAGCTGTGACTCTAAGGTCCCAATCATCTCTTTGTTGATTACAGATCTTCGTCAGGGCATTCTCAAGAATTTTATTGAATGCCTCCACCGTGCCATTAGCTTGAGGGTGGTAGGGTGTACTCTTATGGTGACTAACTTGGAATTCTTCAGTAAGGGCTTCTATAGTCTCATTGAGGAAATGTGTACCCTGATCACTCATTAGAATCAGTGGACATCCAAATCTAGTGATAATATTCTCAAAAATGAACTGCGCGGCCGTGGCAGTGTCGCAGTTCTTAACTGGCTTAGCCTCAGCCCATCTGGTGAGGTATTCAGTAGCTGTGATGATGTATCTTGCGCCGGTTCTTTTTCCTGGTGGGTTGATAGGACCTACAAAATCAATGGCCCATTTATCAAAAGCACGCAGTGTTATCTGGGGTCTTAGCGGCATTTCATCTCTTCTTGAAGGTTTTCCTATTCGCTGGCACACATCGCAACATTTGCAAAATTCCTTAGTATCCTTATGTAATGTCATCCACCAAAGACCTGCGGCTAAGATCTTCTGAGCAGTCGGCTTTCCTGTGAAATGGCCTCCTGCGGTACCCGAGTGCGCTTCTGCGATGATAGAGTTTTTTTCATGCGGTAGGATGCATCTGCGCAAGACTTCATCGGGGCCCAACTTATAAAGCTGGCCTGCTATCAAAGTGAAGTCTGCGTCTTTGACGACAAGTTGTTTCTTCTGCTGGATTGTAAATTCAACTGGCGCTTGTCCAGTAGTAAGAAACTCAAGGATATCAGAATAATATTCATCTGCTGCTTGAATAGAGAACAACTGCGCGTCAGGCAGATTGTCCTCCAGATTTGTAGGTTCCTCTCCTGACTCGATCCTAGATAAGTGGTCAGGTCCTGCATTCAATCTTCCTGGCTTTACAATAACCTCAAAATCCTATTCTTGAAAGAGCAGTAACCATCTGCAAATTCTTCCCCCTAACACTGGCTTATTGACCAAGTATTTCAAAGCAGAATGGTCAGTGTACATTTTAAAATGTGCGCCCAGTAAGTAGTGTCTGAACTTTTGTAGGGCGTACACCATAGCTAGTCCTTCTCTTTCTGTAGTAGTGTAGTTCTTCTCGGCTGTGGACAGCTTTCGGCTAGAGTAAGCAATGGGGTGATCGATACCTCCTTTTCCTGGTTGTGTAAGCACGATTCCCAATGCTATGGAAGAAGCATCGACATGAACATGAAAAGGTTTCCTCCAGTCTGGGAAAACTAGAATTGGTGCAGTGATCATCTTGTCTTTAAGTGTGTCCAAGCTCTGTTGGCATTCTTCTGTCCATTGGAATTTCGAATCCTTTTTCAGCAATCTTTCCATAGGTGTTGTGATCTTTGCATAACCTTTGATAAATTTTCTGTAGTATCCAGTATGTCCCAATATAGTGCGTAATTGCTTGACTGAGTTGGGCGCCGGTAAATTAGCGATGATGGCAACCTTCGCCGGATCCATCAGGAGTCCTTGTCTGCATACAATGTGACCCAACAAAATACCAAAAGGAGCACAGAAGATACATTTTTTCAAGTTAAGGGAAATCTGATGCTGTCTACATTTTTCTAACATCATTCGCAGGTTCGCTATATGGTTCTTTAATAAGCCAAATACAGTCCAGTCATCAAAATAGACCTCTAAAAACTTGTGAATGAATTCTTTAAAAACAGCAACAACAACTCTAGAGAAGATAGCAGGGGCATTTTTAAGACCAAAGGGCATTACCGTATACTAGAATGAGCCCCATTCAGTGGAAAAAGTAGTCTTATGGCGGTCGTCTGGATGGATTCTGATCTGATGATATCCCGAAAATCCATCAGTGAAGGAGTAAGCCTCTTGTCCTCCAACATTATCAAGTACTTCGTCCGTAAAGGGCGTAGGAAATGGATCATGCGCTGATGCGTCATTGAGTTTGCGCAAGTCCACGCAAATTCTTATTTCACCTTTTGTCTTCTTCTCTTGTACAACCATAGGGCTAATCCAATCGCTTTCTTCGACTGGCTCAATAATACCTGCTGCGAGCATCTTGTCAATTTCTTCTTTGACTTTTTCTTTATAGCGCGGGTTCAACCTGTATGGGCGCTGCTTTACTGGCTTGGCATCTGGTTTCAGAGGTATGCGCATCACTCCTAAGTCTCCTAGGATGCCTTTCATTTCTGTGAACTTGGTAGGAAATATATCCTGGTAGTCACGTAATAAATCTGAAATATGCGCAACAGTTTCATCATCCCAATAGTCTCCTATAGAAGCAAACTTGGGTTCGGTTTCTGTACCGATGTTAACCTTTTTGAGCTTGATCTGTTCTGTAATGGCAGGGATATCAAGCTGAGGACTTTCAACATTGCGCGTCCCTTCTGATTCTGGGATATTGATGTTGCGAGGATCATCTTCCTCTTCTTCAGTGGTGAAATTATAGCATTCCAGGGCATGTTCTATCTGGACAGCCCAATCTGGTTGGGAATATTCTGGTAATAGACAGGGTTCAAATACCTTCTTTTTAATACACTTAAGAGCCTGATCAATACTTGGATGCTCTGACTCAAAGATGAAGGTAAGTTGAAAACTTTCTATCATAAGAGGCCAAGTAAGGGTGCCTCTGCGCAATTCTGTTTCAGTGTACCAGTTCCTTGGAACTGTACCCAATGTGTGGATGAATAGGTGAACCCACTCATCGTCCGGAATATCCGACCATTGCTGAATGCATGCTTCAATGTGTGACCTGGGGTCACTCTGTCCCTCGTATTTGCGCGGCACTTCTGCTGTAGTGTCTTGAAATCTGCGCAGTATCAATCTGCGACAGTCTTGCCATGTGTGTATATTCTCTTTATGCGCACCCCACCATCTTGCGGGTGTAGCACGCAGTGATACATCTAATGCCTGTATGCGCTGTTGTTCTGGAAGCTATTGTTCATATGCCTGTATGAAGTTGCTTATTTCAGTCAAAAGATCAAAAATTGGTGTGTCGGTCAATTCTGTGCCAATCCATCGGATGGATTTAGTCATCATGGCGCAACGTCTTGTAGAAACCTCATGTAAGCGATTTTGCCAGTTTTCCAATCCTGCATCCGAGTCTGATGTGCACGAGCTATCGCATCGCCAGCTGATATGACCATCTGCTGTGGGATTGACATAGTCACTCTGACTAGCAGTCATCTGATACAAACTTTCCATTTGGCGCGCTTCTTCTTCTGCCCAAATGGGTTCTATATACCTTGGTCCTTGAATAGGATCAAGCGGTGCAATGACCCTAATCTGGTCATCCTCGAAGGTCATCTGTCTTTTCTTCAAATTGATGACAACCAGATTATCAAATGCCCAGTCTATACCTAAAAGTGCTGGGTAAGGTCTAGTATTATCCAGAATTCTGATTACTTCAAAGTCTGCAGAACTCTTTACTCCCTCAATATCAATAGGTACATTGGGTAATCTGCCCAATGGAGAGACTCATTGCTGGTTCGCGAGTCTTAGCTGGATGGGGGATCTGGTAAGTTGAGGACTTCCCATCTGTTCCCATGTCTGCATGGTGAGAACATTAACTTCTGAGCCCAAATCTAAAATAACTTCGTCCATCTCAAATGCTCCAATCTGTGCTATGAGCCTCATCTCTTTTCCAGTTCTAATGTGACTCCCAATCTGATGAACAGCACGCTGCGACGTGTTCGTCGAAGCAGATTGTTGACATTTATCCAATAGGTGTTGAAGTTCCATAGTTGCTTTTTCATTGCGCAGCAACTTTAAGCAGTTCCTTAGAAAATTTTGTGCAATACCTAGTGCATCTTCTTCATCGGGCCTTCCAGATGTAGTGGCCTGTTCTTGTACCAGGTTGTCTTGTCTTAGCACTTGCGATCTAATACCATTATGCGGAGTTGCGACAGAACTTGAAGCTCTGGGATCTGAGAAATACTCTTGGGCTTGCTTGAATGCTTCTTTTTGCTTCTGCAGATTAAGTGGGGCTAGTTTAGTATTAGCGCGGCACACCCATTGCGTCGCTTGCTTTCCAGTTCCCAAATCTGGCGCACCAGTGGTTGTTCCACTGCGCGTCACAATATTAACTGTACGGTCTGGTTCCATTTTTTCTGCTCCAATCAATTGAATATTCTGGATGACCTGTGGCGTCTTTGCTTGCATTTTAGTCATCAATTGAGGGCATTCTTCAATGATATGATCATAAGATTTACAATATCTGCAAAGGGTTGTAGGGTTTTGGCAATCTCTTGCAAAATGACCTTGCGCTCCACAATTATAACAAGTGACCTGGCCTCTTCCGCGGCCAAAATTTGTTGTACGTCCACGGCCTCTGTAATTTCCTGTTCGGCCGTCGCGAGTTTGGTCATACTGTGGACCTGCTACGGGTCCTTGTGCTTCTGACTATACTCTATAAACATCATGTTTCCTTTCCATCATAAGGTCATATGCTCTGCAATTGTTGTCATCATGGCCTACTGATTTACAGAAATTACAATATAGATTCTTTGGAGTTTGTACATATTTCTGAAGTAAGTGACATTCTTGTGGTCTATGACCTCTAGTTCTACAGATTTCACACCAAGGCCCCTGTGGCTGTGGTAAAGGATTAGGTGCTCCAGTTGCAATATACTCTATGAAAACGGGACAATGGTCTTTTGAATGACCTTGTGCTTTACATTTTGTACACCATATTTCTTCCTTAACATCCTTGCCTTTCTTAATATCATGCACTTGCAAGGTTAAGTTTGCTAATTGGTTCTGCAATTGCGCAACATCATTGCTTGTTCCAGCAATTGGTGAAGCTTCTAGTTTCATAGCCATCTCTAGGGCTTGTTCTTGAGTAGTGAGATTCTGTTGCATAAGAGGAAGTCTAATGTGTGGAAGCAGCGCAGCAATGAACCATTCCTTATGTTGTTGTGGTGCAAACTCAAAGCTTAGTTGATATATCAAGGCTTTGAACTTCTGGTCAAAGTCCCATACTGATTCCGTAGGTAACTGCTTGATGTCTTTGAGCTCTGTTATACACTGTGATTCTGATTTAGGTTTCTTGAATTCTCTAATCATAGCATTTCTTACATCAGCAAGCGTTCTATTCTGTGCTGCTGAGTATTTCATGAACCAAGTTAAGGCTCTTTCTCTTAGTGTGGTTGCTAACTGGACCAGTTTAACAGCATCATCATTAATTTGCTTAATTGTCCAAATGGCTTCACATAGGAACCAGTGTTGCTCAGGGTCTTCTATCCCTGTTCCTCTAAAAGTTGGTAGTTTCATGTCATCACCCATCTTTCTTGCGCTACATTGAGGTGTAGGTGCTGTAGCAGTTCTTCTGGGCTGGTTGAACAAAGGTGGTACAGAGGTACTAGAAGTACCGTGTGGGCTACTAGAAGGTGTTACTGCGGGATTATACTGAGCTTTGTCTGGCTTCTGCGGTGTAAAAGGGTGATAAGGGATATGAACACTCCCTTGTCTTTCTATATGACTTGCTCTAGGAACTTGACTGTCTTCTGGGCTTGACTCAAAAGAATGTTGGTCAAGGCCTACTTTATACCGTTTTCCACTACGAGTGCAACCAATAACTTCAGGGTCACTATCAGAATCTACGGACATTACTTGTCTACGCTATTCATCTGAAGCTATACATAGTTTTTCTTTTTCATATAGAAGCATCTTAATCGATAAGTTCAAATAATTCAGGAACTTACCTTTGTGTGCTTGAAAGAAACTCCTCTCAGCTTCACTGAAACTCTTTCTTGTATCCACTGCAAACTCAGTGATGAAACCTTCCAGCAGACTATTCAACCAAAAGTCTACTGCGCGGGACACAGAATTGTCTACCCGCTTCAAAATAGTGACTAGCTCAGGGGTCCAAGCGACTGGTCGATCAATATGCACAGTGGGTCTAGTATCTGCTAACTTGGCTATCCAAGCATGTAACTCAAGTGCAAATGTAACAAAGAAAATTTCGTGAAGGTCAGTATAGATATACTTCTGCAACCATTCTTCTGTCTGGAGTCTAGAACTTCTATTTTCTTGTTCAACGAACTCTTTAGCCTTTAAGTCGAACCACTCCTGAATTTCTGTAGTTGTAGGATTCCAGTAACACATTTGTTAGGTGAGCAAGTCTCAAGGCAACAGAACCATTTGTTGGCTTCAACAACAATCTTCTTCGTCGCAAAATTAGCAAGTCTCACAGTAATAGGTCACAAAATAAAGGTAACAGAACCATTTGTTGGCTCCACAATCAAAAGTCGTAAGGAAACGGAACCATTTGTTGGCTCCACAATCAAAAGTCGTAAGGCAACGGAACCATTTGTTGGCTGCTTTTGGGCAGACCCGGGTTTTAATGAAGCGCAGCAACAAAACCCCTTGGTGCACTGGCCCTCTCGGCAACGAGCTGCGCGGCAGCTGGAGGTCTCACCCGAAGTGGCTATGGGGGGGCTAAGGAATCAGGTTTCCTTAACCTTGGCGATGCGACGATCGCTTGTTCCCTTGACGACTTCTCGAAGCGGAAGGTCTGACCCTGCTCAGACTTTCGAGCGCAGAGCGCTCAAACTCCTCCTCTGCAGTCCTGCTGCGCGGTATTTCCCCTCCTGTGCTAGGACCAGTTGTCCTCTGCGCCGATACTCCGTGTATCGTTCTCGTTTGCGCGCCCGGCGCAGCAACGCGTTCCACTATCGATGCGGCGACAGTGTCTTATGGAGTCCTCCGACACTTAGCAATTATAAGTCCCACGGAAGCTTCAAGAACTCACTCAGCGCACTCATAAAGATAATACGACATTCATGTATACACAGTTAGTAAACTAAAGCAGGCAATCACTTTAATCATAACATCATAACATCGAGAAATATGAAGTCCACGGGAGTCTCTTATATTAACCCGAAAATGATAGATTCATACAATATGCTGCGCACACAGCTGCAGCCTTAGATCTTTCCAGGAAACTCCACGCACACAGCTGGGAGCCCTTCTCTCGATCTAGTCTCTTCTTCAAAGATTACAAAAGCACAGACGTCGACTCAGACTGTCTGGCGACTCAGGGATTAGCTTCACTGCTAACCAGCTCTAACTCCTGTTTTCTAGCAACACGGTAGAAAACAATCGACAAGATCGTAACAGAGGATGATTAACTCGATCAATCCTTCTTACATATAGCATCAATTATCTTAGCTAGCTCACTCAGAGGCTTAGCTAACTGACTCTCTAATTAACCAATTCCTAGGATAGCTAGCTAATTGTCTAACCAACTAACTGAGTAACATCTACCCTTCACAATTATACATATATATAGGTGGCCATGGCGGTCGCACCTTTACAAAACTGTGGGCCTTTCCCAGCAGTAATCCCCAAAAACCCTAACCACGCACATGGCTAGGTGTACTGTAGGCGCCGCTTGCAGTCATGTCGCCGCTTCCTGCAGGCTCCATG
This sequence comes from Larix kaempferi, assembly GCA_027924585.1. Classification (NCBI taxonomy): domain Eukaryota; kingdom Viridiplantae; phylum Streptophyta; class Pinopsida; order Pinales; family Pinaceae; genus Larix; species Larix kaempferi. The sequence goes on from BSBM01000510.1 coordinate 44,859,482, forward strand.
AATTCCGGCGCAGCTTACGGGTATGGGCGCCTTGTCCTTCGCCTTCAATGCTTTGGTCCATTGCTCTTCCTTGATCCGAGCAATCATAACTTCTATACTTAGCCTTAAATGAGGGTAGCTGAGCCCTCTACTCCATTGCTTCATTGATTGTGGTAGCTGGGCTTTCCACTCGGCTACCTTCATTCTCTTCTGACGTGCGCGCGAGCTCCACGATTTCCGGTCCGTAATCTGCGCTGAGATTATCCATCTGGCACCGTACTGCGCACCGTCTGCTTCTATTCCAAAATTGGCGCCTATTCAAAACTTAGCACTTTCTTCCATACTTGTGCTTTTTCCTCAAAATTCACAGCTTTTACCATAGCTGCGGCCTTGGCTCCAACACTTCCATAGGTTCTCTATTCAATATAAGGATCAAGACTATAAGAGCTTCAAAGAAGCAAGAACAAACTTCAGTAAAAGGTATGCACTTTCTTTACCTTTAAGTAGTTTGATTGATTTAAAGAAAGGTTTGCATTTTTGTCTTGTTTTGTTCTAGATTCAAACCATTTGAACTAGGGAATTCAGTCTTTGTTTGCATTGACTGAATATTCCATAAACAGGTATCAGTTCATTAAGCTTCATCCTATTTTTCATTACAATGACTTAGGCATTCGTGACGGCTATGGGTTTCCTAGGATGTCATGGGAATTTCAAATGGCCATTTTTGACATCTAGAGGATCCTTTGAAGGTAGGAAGAATATATTAATGAGAATAGAATATCCACTATCACTCTCTCCAACACATTTCATAGCAACAAAAATATTTTCATCTCTCAAAACTTAAAATTCTTAGACAAGGTACTACAACAAAGAAGGCATATCCATGCATTAGAGGTAGAATAATTGGATCTCAAAGTATCCATCGATAGCATCAACAAAGGCGCCCACTCAACAACTTCAAATCCTCATCCATCTTTAGGTTCTGCCCTAGTAGATACCAAGGAAGAAGGTACAACCTCTCAACTATTTGAATATATGGACCTCGAGTAACTAGGAATTCACTAGGCCACATGAGAGCCAAGAGAAGCTCACAATCAACACTACTTCCACTAAATTTATATATGTTATGCAAAAACATTTATGTTACTTAGTCATTTATAGATTGCATACTTCTAGTAAGTTCAATTTTTTTTGGATAAATATTACAACATTTTTTTATAGCGTATAATATTTTAGATACGTAGATATTTATGATGCAAACATGCTGTATTTTTATATTACTTTGCTCTATTTTTGCATTATAATATTCTATAGTTCCGTTGTTATCTATTTATTATAATCACCAATCCATTGCTATTAAGAAAATAAAATAAAAAACTTATAACATATCCATAAAATTGGAAAGTTGTTGGACTTAAACTTGGATTATAAAAACTAAAATCATTGACACTTCTTATATACCTTAGAAATAAAATCTTAACCTTGTTATTTTGGAAATTTAAAATCCTAAATCCTTAAGTTGAGGAATATATAGCTTAAATTTAATAACAAATGAAACATAAATTTTTAAAAATAAGAAGTCATAATAAAATATATGAATTTGAAAATAAATGTTTTATGACAAATTAAAATAACTCTTAGAAGGATGGGAAGAAGTAAAATAAGAAAACTGAGAAAATATTAAAAGAGAGACATGTATATCTCATCCCTCATCACTTGGTAGGGAAGAGGCTTGCACCTCCCCACTTGTGAAGGAGAAGGTGACGATCAAATCATACACAAGAATAACCTCCACACCATTTGCCATTATTTATCACTTTCTCATTAGAATATACTCTCACATCATTTGTCACTAGTTATTTCACTCTCACTCGGAATATAAATTTTGGGTGGAAACATTTCCTGTTGATTCTGAAAGGAAACCTGCATAGGTTATATTGGATATATATGTAAGAATGTGAAAAAAGAGAAGGTAATTAAAGAAAACATATATGGTTAGAGGGTGGAAGAGAAAAAAGAGAAGGTAATTATAGAAAACATATATGGTTAGAGGGTGGAGGAGAAAAGTAGTTATTCTTTATTACATGAGATAAAAAAATATATATATGATATACCATTAGATAGTTACCAAAATATTATAGTTAATTTTTTTTGTGTGTTTTTTTTTCGTTATTGGTTTTAAATAGGATGTACGGTATAAGATCTTTCTATAGCATATATCTAAGAAAACCTTTTATTTTGTGTGCAATGTCGAACCCAATTAGAGCTCACTCAATGACCAATGAAATGGGTAAATGTTGAAAATTTTACAAATTTTATACTTTTGATGAAATTTGACACACAATGGTATTGAACATACCCTTTGTTGATATGGGAGGGTTTCATTACCCCAAAAGCTAAAATTTATGGTGTTCAGTATAAGCGAAATGTGCTTGAAATGACTCTTATTGTGTGTTAATGAGATCTTATTGGGCACTATGACCTCAACTGATATTATGAACATGGAAGGAGAGTCATAGTCATATAATGATAGGAAAAACTATAAATCTAAACACTTAACTAGCTATAAAATCCCAAGGTAGATGTGTGAACTTTGAGTGACAAGAATATGTTTTTTACTCTTTAACATGACAAGAAAAATAAAGATCATCACTGAAATTGGTCTAGCTATCTAAAGCTAGTCCTTGAAAGACTACTTAAAACAACTCCCTAACTAACTTGGAAAAGTATGAAATACAAAATTTCATATTTAACCCAAATCATATTCAAACCACAACTTAACTTTATAAGCATTGCTAATTGTTATATTATATCTACTTAAAATTATTTGCTATATATCTTTAAAACTATACAACTTTAACATTGGTTGTATCAAAACCATTTCGATAAACTTTAACATTGGTTGTATCAAAACCATTTTGATAATCAAACACATGTTATTAACAGTGAGATCCACTTATCTACAGTAGTCAAAAACATGTTGGCAGTGAGCTTTGAGATTCACTTATTTACAGTAGTCAAACATATGTTCTTAACAAACACATGTTCTTAACAGTGAGACCCACTTATCTATACTAGTCAAATACATATTCTTAACAGTGAGACCCACTTTTTTTCAGCCTAATAATGAGATCCACTTACCTACCCTCAAATACATGTTCTTAACAGTTAAGATCCACTTACCTACCTTGAGTGTGTCACAAACACTCATTTTTCTAGATAGAATACTTAACACAAAAATAATATAAAAAATATAAAGATTTTTATTTATTTATTTTTAATGAATAGTTCTTTGGAAAATAATGAATAATTCTTTGGAAAATATGAATTAAGTATGATTTTTATTTATTTATTTTTAATGAATAGGTATGATTTTTATTTATTTATTTTTAATGAATATATAAGATAAATCAATAAGCCATGGATTTCGTAATCAAATGGCCAATAAGCCATGGATTTCGTAATCAAATGGCCGGCGTTGATTGATTCACGCTCCCCTGCATATATTCATTGCATTGATTGATTGGTGTTTTTATCATTCAGACTGAGTCTGTCCTCTTATACTCATTCAATGGATGCAGTCTGCCAACCGGGAAACTAATTTCAGAGTGATATGGACGGATGAATGGATCCATCAATCATTAAAATCAGATCCAGTCGGAGAAAACAAGTAGCCGTACCAGTCCGTGTTCAGGGAAAGCTAAGCTATGGAATGAATTTGTCATCTATGCAGATTGCAGACAGACAGCTAATTATATGTAGACAGGTTTATATAACTTTATGCAGAGAGAAAATAAGAGTCATTGTCTAAACAGTGATGTATCAACCCAACCACTTTTCTGAGGAAGCACTGACTTCACAACTTTGGCTATCAACACTTTGGTGCAGTGCAGACGCAGTGGCACTTTGGCATTACTATGTGAATAGCGCTGCTTTTTTTCCTTCATTTTATGGTTTTTGTAAGGACGTCGGTAAAGCAAGAACTGGATTTTTTATGGGTTTTGTAAGGGCGTTGGTAAAGCAAGAGCTAGATTTAGTTGGCTATTTTTGCAATGAGGTGCCGAGTACTCCACAGATAATTGTGGGAGCCTCCGCCGCTGTGGTGTTGGGAGAATTTGTTTTATGCTACTATGCCTTGCTATAAAAGATATCGGTGCCTTGTATCATGCATATTGCAGAGTGAGAATGAACCTGTCCTATTGTGGTCCTATTATTCGAATCAATCACCATAACCATCAGTGCTTGCCGTCTGCCACCTGAGAAGTTAATCCATAGCAAGATGTAGAGACGGGTGTATGGATCCATCAATGACTAAAGTCAGAGCCAGGACAAAGAAGCAGCTAGATGTACCACCAGTCCATGATAACAGAAAACGAATCTGTCACCCATAGCATATAGACAGGCTTATGATTTTTGTCGAGGGAGTCATTATCTGTAGTTTTTATGGCAGTACACAAGTTAGCTGTATCATATCATATCAGAGGAGTACTAACTTCAACTTTAACTTTAATGGACTTGTCTAGCAGTACTTCTGGGAGCTTAGTGCGTGGAAAACCGAGTGTCTTTGGCCTCATGTGAATTAATATTTTAATATTCAGTATCTCCTGGGAAAATGGAACTGAAGGAAATCCTAATGTTTAGAGCAGGAGTAATGTAATGATCAGCACCAACCCTTCTAATTCCTTAGTTCAAATAGGGGTAAAGAGTTTGGAGTAGGAGAGCTTCAAACTGCAAACTTACATTAAGCATATTTAAGAGGAAAAGGTAATGTAGAGGAGCGAAATGAAGAGCATGACTTTTGAAAGATGTTTATCAGAACTTTCTTTTTAGTGGAAAAAAGTGTATTACTGGTATTTATTAAAAACTAATCAAATAGTACAATAATGTATTTCTTGATCAGTCTAAAGTTCCAAAATATAAATAAAACTCTAGATATCTCCATATTAATACCAAATGATATGGTAACCTTCCCAAAAAAACATCAAATTATACAGTCCATATATATATAATTCATCACCCTTTAGTATTGTCCAAACAGATTGACTTTGCCCGTTTCACAAACATGTTCCTCCAAAAATTCTGTACAGTAGACAATACCTTCAGCTTCCTTTGAGAGTGTATCATCAATCTTGTTATATTGTCGGTAGATGTGTTAAAAAAAAATGTCTTTGAACTGTTGTATTTTATCCCGCACTCTGCTACACCAACGATGTAATTTTGTCAGAGATTAAGACAAGTATTTTTTAAGTGGGAATGTTGGAATAAGTAATTCTTACTTTTTGGATAAATTAGTGTGTGATACTTCATATTAAATAGTTGTGATTGTTATTATTATTAATTATGATTACAGCAATGAGGCTGCTCAAAACATCCAGTTGACTGGAATGATCGATTTATATGGAATTTTAAAATATAGCTTACTTTTTTATAAATATATTGGTTAGTGTTATTGGACTCATCAGTACCTCCATTCAATGCAGTCTGCCACCTCAGAAACTAATTCAAAGCATGATGGATGGCTTATTCATAGTTAAATTCAGAGCCAGTACAAGGCTCTTTCACGATAAGATAAAGTCAATTACCCAATCTGCCATCCGTACTGATAGCGTTATGAGCTAATTTTTAAGAGTAAAGAGAAAATTTCATTTTGATTATTTAAAAAAAATATTATTTTAAAATTTAAATAGTTTTAAAATTTTTCAATTTTTTTATAACTAAATCTTTCCCAAATTTAAATATATAAAAAACACCATGAACATCCACTAACTCACACTCTTTTGGCTGTAACATAACATAACATATCATATCAGGGAAGGACTAACACTATGGAGAAACTTTACCTTTAAAGACTTTGGCCCAGTAGTACTTCTCTTTAGCTCAGTAATACTTCTGGCTCCTTAGTATGTGGCATACCTAGTGTCTTTAGCATTATGTGAATTAAGAGTTTGGTATTAGAATTTGACCCAATCAAATGACAAACATTATGGCATTTTAATGTAATATATGCTGCAATATATAGTCTCCAATTTGAACAGTTTCAGATTTATGCTTAATATTGAACATATACATCTTAAGTTACATTAAATCAATATTCATTCTCAAATAGAAGTCCCTGGTATTCAAACAGCTACATTTTCAAATTGGTTCAGTAATTTATTGATATAATGAGATTGTGTTCCTTCAGGGTTGAAACTTGGAAATATCTATTAGGTACACTTCTCCATAATTTTGATGAGTTATACAGTGGACTACACCACAGCCATGTAGCAGACTATGAACTCACGGGAAGTTTGATATATTAAATATTTGTAAGTTTGGTTTATCTCACGGCCTTCTTTCATATATATAGTGTAGATGAGTTTTGGGTGACCATGTTGCTTTGTTAATTTGAAGTCCACCAAATAGAATTCATCTTATTTACTGGACTTGAAACACCATTAAAATTAAAAGGAAAGAAAAACTGGAAATTTTACAATTTTATAATGTAAGTGGGGGCTTGCATTGAGATTCAATGGGTGGGTAAAAGTTGTGGATAGTTCACTTTCACGTGGGTTGGCAGAAGTCTGTATCTCACTTTCATTAGTGGTTAGTGGGCATCGAACTGGAAAAAGGAGTTCAAATGCAGGGGTTGGCAAAAGCTGTTGATACTTCACTTTCAACTGGGTTGGCAGAAGTATCATGGATCTCACTTTCATTCATTCAAAGGCAGGTGATGGGCTAGATTTAGACTTAGTATAAAGGAACCAGATAGGGATTCTCATAAATTCTAGGGTTCTTGGTAAAGTATAGCTCATCAAAATCTTTTATCTTTTGAAATGATCCTTTTTGTCCGTAGTATATCATATTATTTCCTAGAGGTCTCACTCAAATCTTGACATCGTTCTCTCGTTTTCTTTTACTGAAGATTGTCAACAGTCACAAATAAACAACCATATGACTACAGGCATCTCGTGAGGGCGCCTCTCGTGAACCTCCCATAGCGCGCATGAACCCAGCGCTGAGTTTATACACATTATACGGACGTATCTCAAATTCATAGGGCGTCCCACATTATGAGGGTATCAAAACAACTGACTTTTTAGTACAGGTCATAGACGTTCAATATCCCACAGGGAAGCATTTAATGTTGTTGCAGCCCCGTGAAGAAACTCAGCAATTCTATATTATTGATATCATAGAAACGTACCACATATAAAGAAGTTCAAAAACCGTTTTTCAATTTGCCCTTAACTGGAATAGTGTTTCATATATATGGGTTTTGGCCAATAGTGTTTCATATATATGGGTTTTGGCCTCAACATGATGTCAAATCAAGAGAAATTTGGTGTTGATATGCTTGGTTCGATTATGAAATCTGGGATTCTTGTCCAATTGAATTGCAGAAGTTTTGTCAACAAGTAGAGGCATTGTGTTTCTCCTGCAAGTCTTCAAGGATTTTTCTGAGCCACACAATTTCTCTGGTGGCTTGAGTTGGTACTACATACTCTGCTTTAGTTGTAGAGTTAGCAAGAACTCATTGTTTCCTTGATCTCCAAGTGACAACTGCTGATCCAAGCCTCATCAAGTAACCTAAAGTAGATGCCCCATGTTCTTTGTCTCCATCTAAGTCTGAATCAGAATATCCAATAAGATAAAAGTCTCGTACTTTTGAGTGTTTTATACCAAAATTCTGAGTGTCTTTTCCAATGTATTTCTTTTGAGAAATAAAAATGAACTTAGGATTTTGAGTGACTTCATTTCGTAAGTAATAATGAACTAGACCCAAATCTGTCATATCAAAAACCTTTTGGCAGTTATTTCTTAATGGAGGCTATATAATCATCATTGTTTCCTGTGATTAATAGATCATCAACATATACAACTAAATATACAACTTGATCTGGGTCGTGTCCAGGAAGCACGAGGGGGACAACAGTTCGACTGAATGAGTCGGCTCTGCTATGGTGAAACCTTAATAAACAGAATGAGAAACATAGGATTACACTACACAGAAAACACAATTTGCAGGAATGCGAACTGTTCTTCTATTAGATGTAAGCAAATAGACTTCGATGTATGTTACAATATTATACATGCTTATATAGAATTATGAGACGCTTGGGTGCCTTCCCGTTACGTTCAGTTACAAAGAAGTTAGAACCGTTTCAACAGTTCAACCGTTACAGTCGACTGGAAGTCAGAGAGACAGTCTGTCGAAGTTCGACAGTCGTTGGTCGCATGTCGATGCTGCATGTCGATGTCGCGAACTGTGAGGTTGCAGAACATGTCGAAGGTGCAGAATGTGTCGCAGTATGTCGAAGTCGAGACTCATCGGAGTTGTGTTGAGATCAGAACCTGTCGAAGTCATGTCGAGTTGAAACTTGTCGAAGTTGTATCAACATCTATGACTTGTCGTAGTGGAGGTTAGCATTCAACAACAATGCCAACTGCAATATGGATCAGACCTCCTTCCTTAAGAAACAATGGTCTCCATTATTTGTTCGCGAAGGTGAGGAAACTTGTTGGTTATGTCAGTAACAGAGTACCACTTTCCTTGAGATGGGAGTTGGCCAACTTTGGCAACCTGAAACAAGGGAATTGTGTTCATCCTTGTAAGGCGTACTCGTCGTCCCACAATGGTGTCACAAGGAAGAGGCTCCTGAACATCTGGATGGATGTCAGTTCGGGTTCTGCTGTTGATAAGTCGTTATGTTCCAACAAGGATGCATGGTATGGTCGAAGTAGATCCACGTTGAAGACTAGATGCAGACCCAGGCATGCAGGAATGTCGAGCTAGAAAGCATTTTCACCAATTTGTCGAAAAATACTGTACGGACCATATCGCAAAGGTTTTAACTTCTTGAATGGACCAATGAAGTGATCCTTCTTAAGATGTAGCCAGACCTTATCCCCAATTTGGAATGAATGAGGAATACGATGCTTGTCGTGTCGGGCCTTAGCTTTCTCGTTTTCTCTGTGCAACATATCCTATGCTTACTGCTGCATGTCACAAATCTGTTCTCGAAACTTGATTGCTTTGTCAAATTCTCGCTGGCTATAGTCGGTGTTAGAGTTCGGCTGTGTCGATAAGCTGATCAAGTTGATAGGCGCCGAGGGTTGAAATCCGTAACAGATCTCAAATGGACTATTGCCTGTAGAGTTGTGTTGAGCACAATTGTAGTTGTGTTGTATGTATGGAAGACTGTCATCCCATGTGTGTCGATGCTTGTGGTTGTACATGTGAAGCAATTGTACTACAAGGAGATTTACAACTTCCGTCTTTCCGTCGGTCTGATAATGGAAAGCTGTCAACAATGCGAGCCGTGTGTCCAGCTGTTGCTAGAGGGTCTTCCAAAAGATGCTGACGAATATGGCATCTCGGTCGGAAATGATGGTTGTGGGTAAATCAAAGTGTTTCCAAACATGTGTAAAGAAGAGCTGAGCGGTATGCTGCGTTGTCATGGTCTTCTTACATGGTATGAGAATGACCATCTTGGAAAATCAGTCGACTACTACTAATATCGCGTCATGCTGATGTCTGGTAGTAGGATAACCCGTCAAGTAGTCCATAGAAATAGATTTCCATGGTCGAATAAGAACTGGTAGAGGTGTGTACAATCCCTGTCGTCTATTAGGCGGTTTAACAATGGCACAAACCACACATGCTTGAATGTACTTGTTGACGTCGGATGTAAGTGTAGGCCAAAATAAATACTTTTGCAGAATAACAAGTGTCTTTGCTACTCCGAAGTGTCCTGCAGTCTTGTTGTAGTGCGCGTCCCAAATGAGCTGTTGTTGATTCTCACTGGTCGGTACACAAAGCTGTCCAAGCTTATATAGCAAGGTGTCTTTCAGAAAGTAGTCGGAGGTCGACAACTTGTTAGTATGTAATTTTTGGTAGAATTTTGAGAAGTTGTTGTCGCCCTCATACAACTATGGCCAAGTGGTCGTGTTGTATCCCTGCATATTCATTACTGTCAAAAGGAGAGTAATGGGTGGTCAACTGAGGAAATCGGCGGCAGTGTTAGCTTTACCATTCCGATACTTAATCACCAACTGGAATTGTTGTAGGTAATTAATCCACCTTATTTTTCAGTTTGTCTACAACTTTGATTGTGTTGGAGAGAACTGTAGAGGCTTGTGATCAATGAGAATGATCATTTCCTTGCCAAGGATGTAATGCCTTCATTGCTTGAGAGCTTTCACAATGGCGTACAGTTCTTTTTTCATACGTAGAATATATTCTAACTATGTTGTTAAAAGTATTGGAATGAAAAGCGATTGGGTGACCATACTAAGTGATCACTATGCCCAAGGCATAGTCCAATGCGTCCCTCTCAATCTCAAAGGGTTGATGCAAATAAGGTAACACAAGTACTAGTGTAGTGTAGAGCCTGTGTTTGAGCTGTTCAAAAGTTGCTTGATGTGTTGTTGTCCATTGGAAGACAGTTCTGCCATTTCCCTTTGTCAACTGATTCAAGGGTCAGGCTATGTGACTGAAGCCGAGTATGAACCGTCAATAGAAATTCGCCAAACCAAGAAAACTTCTTAGTTCTTGAATGCTTCTAGGAATGGGCCAATCTTTGAGGATTTGTACTTTGTCTGGATCGACTTGAATTCCTACAGAGTCAATTACGTACCCCAAATATTTGATGTTGGTCATAGAAAAAGAGCACTTGTCCATGTTCAAATAGAGTCGATGTTGCTGAAGAGTGTCGAGGACTTGTCAATGTGTCCAACATGTTCTTACCATGATTGACTGAAAATCAATATATCGTCGAGATAAACAATAACCCATTTTTTGATGAAAGGTCAAAGAATGTTATCCATATGTTGCATGAAGGTCGCAGGTGCGTCGGTTAAGCCGAAAGGCATGACTAACCATTCGAACAATCATTCCTTAGTCTTGAAAGTAGTTTTCCACACATCTGAGGGCTCGATTGGAATCTGATGGTATCCCGACTTGAGGTCGAGCGTAGTAAAGAATTTAGCACCTTTCAGACAGTCGATGAGCTCGTCTATCCATGACAGAGGGTAGCGATTCTTTACCGAAATTTTGTTGAGAGCTCTGTAGTCGATGCACATGGGCCACGTCCTGTATTTCTTCGGAACTAAGATGACTGGACTTCCACAAGGAGAGAAAATGGGGCGGATATGTCCTTTGTCGATTAATTCTTGGATTTTTCTGCGAATCTCTTCATTTTCAAGAATGGATCTTCTATAAATAGATGCGTTAGGAAAAGAAGAACCAGGAACAAGTTCAATGGAGTGTTTTACCTATCAATGTTGAGGTACTCCGTTGGGAGCTTGAAAGAGGTTCTGGTACTCATCGAGAATATGATCGACTTGCTACTTCTATCAGGAGCTGCATTGATCGGTGACTTGAATCATTGCTGCAGTCTTCTTAGAATGTTGCGGTTTGATCATGATTAATGTGAACTTCTGAGCATGATTGATGAGCTTCTTTGTCTATTTGGCAGATATCAGTGCAACTGTTGGTGTGGGTTGACGCTATGGTATGCTGAACCATCAATTTTGGATTCTGACAATCACCTTCTAAGGTCGTGACTGATAACTTCCATGTCTATCCCAGAGCTAAGGTTTCCCAAACAGGGCATCAGCTACAGAGAGTGATACCACGTCGCAGAGTAATTCATCTTCAAAAGGTTTTATGAAGTAGGCGAGCTTGCATTGTCGAGTGATTTGCAGTTCTTTTCCATCCTTCATCCAACCGATGTTGTAAGGCTAAGGATGCAGAGTAGTAACAAGACCTAGTTTCTTTACGAGATAATCAAAAACAAAGTTCTTCTCGCTACCGTTGTCCACAATCAGATGTAATGGGTTGCTTTGGACCCATATCCGTGTATGGAACAGGCGTTCTCGTTCCTCCTCGTCGACAATAGTCGAGGCTGCTGGAGTTGTTGATGTCAAAAGGGTCATTGCGTCTGGATCAGATTCTTCCATTATCTTGTCAAACGCGTCGGAGGTCGACACTTTTGTCAAAAATGTCTTCTGAGCTTTGCATTCAGACGTATCATGCCAAGATGAATGGTAGTAATCGCACCATTTTCTGGTCGGCGGTTGTTTTCTATGTTCCCCCTTGTGAAAATTATTTTTGTCATGATCTGGCTTTGGCGGTGTCGGCTGAGAAGATTTCGACTTGTCGAATTCAACTAGTGCCTTCTTATCAGGTGGTCATCCTAATGTCGGCTTTGTCATGAAGCATGCTTTCCCTTTTTTCTTGGTTTCCAGTTTGTTGGCGTAGTGGAATGCATCCATGAACATATTGACAATCAGAAATTCCATGTCCTACTGGATGTACTGGGACAATCCACTGATGTACTTCAGAACAAGCAATTTCTCTTTTTCTTTGATGCCAAGTCTAGCCATGAGTCGGTAGAACTCGTTGGTGTAACTCTGTACTGATTGGTCTTTCCATTGCCTTCGCTACTACCATTTCTTATACTGCTGCTCGAGGTATTTGGGAAGGTAAAATTCCTTTCGGATGTGTTCGACAAATTTATCCCATGTGTCGATGGGGTCTCCGTTTTTCTCCTCTTTGTCGAGAGGTTCTCCCACCAGCAGTGCACAGATGTTGACATCTTTAAGGATGCAATTGTAACTTTTTCAGCTTCGGAGATTTGCTTTACAACGTAATAGGATTCCAATTGTTGCACCCAATTGTCGACGGATTTCGCGTCAATATTACCTTCAAGATTCAGTATGTCCAAGTTCATTTGCAGTTTGAAGGGGCTGATTTTATTGGAGTGAGTTCTCATCGATGATCCTTTGGATGTCGAAGCAAATCGCATGAGAATCTCATTGAACTAGGCAAACATTTCAGTTCATTGTCGAGCCATAGCTTGCTCAATAAGTTGTGCTGTCTTGTCGGCTGCATGTCTATCGTCTGTTTCTTCTGTCATTTTTGGAGGTAGTGTTTGATTGGATTGCTGAGATTGCGAGCAAGTTTGAAGCGACATAAGTCAGGTAACTTCGAGAGAAGTGTATACGCAGAACGTAAGCATGAACAAAGCTGAGTGCTCTGATACCAATGATCCGGGTCATGTCCAGGAAGCACGAGGGGGACAACAGTTCGACTGACTGAGTCGACTATGTTATGGTGGAAGGTTAATAAACAAAATGAGCAAAGTAGGATTACACTACACAGATAAACACAATATGTGCAGACAATATGCAAGAATGCGAACAGTTCTTCTATTAGATGTAAGCAGATAGTCTTTGATGTATGTTACAATATTATACATGCTTATATAGAATTCTAAGATGCTTGGGTGCCTTCCTGTTACATTCAATTACAAAGAAGTTAGAATGGTTTCAATAGTTCAACCGTTATAGTCGACTAGAAGACAGAGATACAGTCTGTCGAAGTTCGACAGTCGCTGGTCGCATGTCGACGCTACATGTCAATGTTGCGAACTGTGAGGTTGCAGAACATGTCAAAGGTGCAGAATGTGTTGTAGTATGTCGAAGTCAAGACTCGTCAGAGTTGTGTCTAAATCGGAATCTGTCAAAGTCATGTCGAGTCAAAACTTGTCGAAGTTGTATCGACATCGATGACTTGTCGCAATCGAGGTTAGCATTCAACAACAATGCCAACTGTGATATGGATCACAACTGATCTACCAACTTTCTTCACAAATAAAGTTGCATTGAATCTAGATTGAAATGCTTGTAGTTTAATTCCATAAGGTGCTCAGTTAATTTTTCATACCATGCTCCTTGTGCTTGCTTAAAACCATACAAATATTTTACCAATTTACATACCTTATGTTCCTGACCTTTGATAGAAAAACCTTCACAATGAGTCATATAGACATCTTCTTTCAAGTATCCATTCAAGAAGGTGGCCTTAACATCCATATGATGTATTTTCCATCCTTTTTGTATTGCTAAAGAAAACAGAGTTCAAATACTGCCCCACTTTGTTGTAGGAGCAAAATTTTATGTGTAGTCAACACCTTCTTTCTAAGCATATCCTTTTGCTAAAAGTATTGCTTTGTGTTTTTCAAGTGATCCATCAACTTTGTACTTGTTCTTATTTATCCACTTGCAACCAATAGGTTTGGTTCCAAGTGGAGGTCCACCAACCTCCAAGTTCCTTTTTTTTATGAAAGTGTCATACTCTCTCTGCATTGCACTTCTTCATGCATCACTAGTTGCTTCTTCTTGAAATGAAGCAGGTTCATCAACAACAGAATTTTTAATTCACAATCATGGGAATTGTTACTTGAGCTTGAAGTAACATCCCCTTCATTTTTTTCATTCTATCCGTCAGAACTTCTTGTCATAGTTTCTCCAAGTTCAAAATCATCATACCTTCTTGGAAATGTCTCGGTCCGTGTTGATCTACATATTGGTTGTTGTGGTGTTTTCTTTGTTTCAAGAATATTTGAAACAGGTTCTTCATTATCTCTGAGACTTAACTTATCCATTCCATCAACAATATCATCAATTTTCAGACTCTCTGTTTTTGCAGGAACTTATGCATTAGAAGAATTTGTTGTTATGGAAGGAAATTCCAAATATTGACCTAGAATAGGAATCCCCCCTTCAAGATTTCGAAGTTCATTATCTCTTTCATGATATAATTTTTTAGAGTGAAATCTATCAAGACGAGCAAGTTGTTTTCCAATAGTGAGTGCATCTTTTTCAAATTCAAGAAATATAACATCTCTAGAAATAATCAACTTTATGTTAGCTTCATCATACACTCTATAATATTTGGAATTATTAGAATATCCCCAAAATATGTACTTTTTACTTCTTGCTTCCAATTTATTTCTTTGCTACTCATGAATCAAAGCATAACGGGTGGAACCAAAAATTCTGAATTGCTTAACAGAAGATGGCCATGCCACATTTCATAAGGAGTTTTATTTTGCAGTGTAGCAGAAGGAATTCTATTCTTAATGTAGACAACACAAATAACTACTTCTCCCCACAACATTAACTTAACATTCTTAAAAAACGTCATGGATCTTACCATATTCAGGAGTGTCCTATTCATATGTTCTGCCACACTATTTTGTTATGGATTATATGGAATAGTGGTTTGATGTTTAATACCATTGTCCTGCAAATATTTTTCAAAATCCTGAGATGTGTATTCACCACCATTATGAGTTCTAAGGGTTCCAATATTGAGTTGAGTTTCATTTTCCATAAATGAAAATTTTTGAATGTATCAAAAGCTTGTGATTTTTCTTTTAATAAATAAACCCAACACATCCTTGTATAGTCATCAATAAGTCATTAAATATTGATTACCATTTGTTGATGGAACATACATGGGCCCACACAAATCTTAGTGAATAAGGCCTAGCTTTCTAGAAGCTCGAGACATAGAGTCATGAAAAGGTTGTTTACTGTGCTTGCCTAAAATACAAGCATCACATTGGGAAAGTTGTCTTGGAATAGTAGGAATCCCTTGAACTCCTTTCTATTTCATAAGTCTGAGACTGTCATAATTAATATGACCAAATCTAGCATGCCATAACAAGTTGGAAGACAAGTTACCACCATGCTGAGAAAAATTTGCAGAACTTTGTGAATTGAATGAAGTACCTTTCAACTTTAAAAGCTTGTCATATTCCACTCCAGTTATTACAATCATATGATGAGAAGCTCTTATAATATTAATAATGCCATCAAACACATGTATTGAATGACCTTGCTATCTAATATGCACAAGGGACATCAAATTTCTTTTCAAATGTGGAAGATAAAGAACATTAGTATGTAATCAACAATTCCTAGTAATTTAAGTCTAATAGATCCAATCCCTGAAGTTTTTCACTGTGACGTTTCTGCAAAATAAACTACTCCATTAACTTGAATACTGAATGCCTCAAAGAAGTATTTTCTAAAAGTCATATGGCATGTGGCTCCAGTATCTAACAACCAAGTGTCATACCAAGAATAAAATGAAGTAGTAAAAACTTCTTCAATGCCAATATTACAATATGCTACAACATAATGTGCATATGTAGGAGGGTTACCTTTGTCTTGTGTTTTCTCTTTCTTGTTAACAATTTTCTCCCAAGAAGTTCTGCAATGACTGGTAGTATGAACAAATTTTCCACATCTATAACATTGTCTCTCTCCTTGATTATATCTGACCCCCCTTCCTCTGGATTTTCCTCTTTGTCCTCTACCTCGAACTCTATTGCACTTGTCACCCTTAGCAGGTTCTTCTTTTGACTTTTGTCCTTTCAATGCAAGGAACAATTTTTTTTCATTGGGATTATACTCCTTTTTCCCAAATGCTTTCTCTCTCTATGCAATTTTCTCAACAAGGCTTTCAAAGGTCATGGATTTCATCAGGCCACTGGCTTGAAGGGATTCAAGATAGTGTGAATATGAGGGGCATAGAGCCTTAATAAGGGAAATAAGTTGAATGTCAACTTTCGCACTAGTGGCATCAATATCATGGGAAATGGCTCTAATTTCATAAGCTAGTTTCATAGGATAATTTTCTTTCAACTCTAAGCTAAGCAATTTAATTAAAAATTGTATGATTTCAAGCTCAAAATGTGAATCATACAAATCTTTTATGTTCTTTAATGCTTCCCAAGCACTTTTGATAGAAACTAAATGTCTACTTCTTCATTTACAGAGGCAATGATCAAGGCGTAAGCCTTATTGTCCTTTCTTTTCCAAACATCAAGCTCTTTGGAAGAATTAGGCGGTACTAGTGCACCTTTTTCCACTTCTTCTTTTTCTGCCTCTTTATCTTTATTGTCTTTAGAATTCTCACTTTCACAGATTCCATCCCACAATTCATTAAAAATTAGAATGTGTTTTATTTTTTTGAACCATTCCTAATAATTATCTTTACCAGAAAGAACAATTCCAACCGTTGAAATTAGAGAATGCATTGTAATTGAATGGACTCAAATACTCCAGAGTCAAATTCTTGTTCATAGGTTCATTTTCAATGTCTCCATATCAAAAAATGGTAGATAGCAAAAAAAAAATTGTAATTTGATCGCTCCTTAAAAGGAGAAACATGATGATGGATTACAGTTCAGTAAACAAGTTTTAATATAAAAAATGCAGGCATACTCATACCATTCTACCAATAATCGGCATCCTATGCTCAATTTGTATCGTTCTATGATCTCTGCACATGGGATATTATCTAGGAACTCGAGTAATTGTTTGTTCCAGGATGACTTGTAGTGTTTTCTATCTCACGCCGCAATCTATCCTTTGTGAGAAGGATGCTTAGAATTAACTTCTTCACAACAATGGTGGTCACGTATTGACTTCTACCAGCAAGACAATACCGGTTCTCACACTAAGGCCTCTCACCAAAATAATATTGGCTCTCTAATGAAGGCCTCTTACCAATGCTCCACTACGCCGCTCTGATACTACTAACATAGGCCGTGAATAAACTCAACAATTATATATTATTGATGTCATAAAAAGTACAACATATAAAGAAGCCCAAAAATTGTTTTCCATAGTTAGATAACGAGATATTAACTAAAATCTAATAACTACAAAAAATCGTTATTGAAAATTATAATGATCTCAAAGGATTATTCAACATGTGAATTATTGGATTGATAATTAGATCAGATCCAACAATCCACATCCCTGCTACAACATCATTAAATGTTGCATTGCCAGGTCTATTCAAGTACATACTAATGGAATTCTTGATATTGAAATGATTGGTTTACTTTGTTTTTTGGTTACCTAATTTAGGAAGGGATCCATTTCATCATAAAATAAAAATAAAAATAAAAAATCTCATAGATGTATCTTAAATCTAGACATGTCATGGGTTTAGAGGGCTCAAACTCTTTGAGGTGTGATTTTTTTTATTGATGTGTAAAAAATTTAAGATAAAAAAATTTACACCTTAAGAAATAGA
Source organism: Larix kaempferi (assembly GCA_027924585.1). Taxonomy (NCBI): domain Eukaryota; kingdom Viridiplantae; phylum Streptophyta; class Pinopsida; order Pinales; family Pinaceae; genus Larix; species Larix kaempferi. The sequence continues at coordinate 44,877,345 of BSBM01000510.1, forward strand.
TCTGATTTTAACATGGATCTATGTTGTCCATATAAACATGGAATTCATATCTAGGATTAGTCTTTCTTGGCCATTCCCATCCACTTAACAATCTTAGTTTCAAAATTTGCTAATATGTAAGGACTATTTTGAATTCATAGAACCACATATATTAGACATTGCACAATTCAATTGTACGGAAGGGTGTTGAATCCATTTCTACATTAAAAATAATAATATTACAATTTTAGTAAAGATTGTTTGACCCAATATAACAAACTAGAAAAGATCAAAACCATAAACATTTAGCTTTCTTCTAGTGTAATTATTTTGAGAGAAAAAAATAAGAAAGGAGAAAAATAAAAGTTTAGAAAGGGAAACCAGAAGGAAAAATATAATGTTCAAAAGTATAATGATATTATGACAAACTAGGTTGAGAAAAAGGGATGAAAAAAGGAAGGTAAGGTAATTTGAAGGAGAGGAAATAAATTCATAGATTCATAATTTAAATATTTGGAAAAAAAAGAGAAGAAGGGGATGGGATAAGAAAACTAATCAAAAGGTTAGGGAGAGACTTAAGAGGGTGTTTACATATTCAAATTTATCAAGTAAACTTTCACATAAAAGAGTTATGAAATGAAGTGGCCTTAATCAAAGTCTCCACCCGTAATATGATTCTTTCAACTTGTGGTGTCGACTTACTAATTTTTATTTATCCTTTTTTTTAAGAAACAATTTTAATGGACATGAACTTGATGTGTCCTTAACAAGTTATCAAAATCCCAATCATACATGGATATTTTGAAAGGCATAATTGTAGGTGGGAGAGACTCAAGGTTGGATTTAGATGTTGTTGGTTGAATTTAGATGTTCTTGGTTGAATGACTTCCTTTAGTATTAAACCTTTTAGCCTTCATCTTAGTTGTGTTTTCCCTTTTTAAGATAAATGCCTCATAAGAATTTTTGTTGAGCAAGAAGTATGTTAGATTATTCATATGAGAAAATCATAAGAGCTTACATATACTTTTTTCCATAGTAGTACTAATCCCAGTGGATAGAGAGTAGGAACTAACATGCTTAATTGAAAACAACAATTAAGTAAAATACCTACAAGGAAATCAAACATTTGCAAGTATGGTAAGCTAGTAACTAAAGAAATATAAGGCTACCTACTATATACACTAATATGTTTTGAAAACCAAGTTAGTGAAAGTATCATTTCATATGTGAGGAATTGGTATGTAGAGGGAATTTGAATCCTTGTAGGTTCACAATGATAGGTACTTTGGTAGACTTTCTTTGCAATCTAATAAGCACCTAACCATAGAGGGGAAAACTTGGGATGTTTGCATTTGGGTTCATTCTCAATCCCACAATAACACAAACCTACCTATCATGAAGTCCTATATGATGATTGTTCAAACCAATGCTTTATTAAACACTAATGAGAAAAGGATTTTTTGTGGAGCTTTCTCTCTTTCCTCCTTTAATTCACCACTACATGGAAAATTGTAGAGCATAATACTTTGATTTTTACCCATGGAATGTATTGGATAGATTATGTACTATAAATTGTAGTTGCATGGTTATAATTACAGGAGATGAGCCTTGTGAACTTAAATGAGGACTTTGTTTATAAATGACATAAATATGCTAGTATGGGTTCCTACTGCAGAGGTCAATACCAAGGCTCTACTAGTGAATCTATAGGCATGTAGATGATGTAAATATACTTTTATGTATTGTGTGATCGACTTTCTATAATGAAATCAAGGCTATGTAAATATTATTGTTGAAATATTAATATGCAATGGCCCAAGATGGTTCCATAGAGCACAAGAGGGGCTATGATTTCACTAAAGGATAAGAAGAAAGGGGATCTATGGGAAAGGAACCCTCTATTTCCAAGTGCCTTCCTCAGCTCTCATTTTATTTTCTATCATGTGCCTTAAATGAAGGCATCCACTCAATTGACTTAGAAACCTAATTATTAAATGTATGTAAAATTTGGTGGGAAGTTTGATCATATAGTTTTTAGAGCATGGGTTGAGTAAGAGCATGGGAAGTGTAAACACACTTCCTACTCATGTCATAAGAAAATTCAATTATTATGTTCATCCACCTACTCATTGTCATTCATTATATCCTGTTATGTTCATGATTTACACATCTTATGTTGCATTCTCACTTGTGAATAGTGAACCAATCTAGAAATGGATCAAAAATCAATAGTGTGAAAGAGGAAGTGCAAATCTTAGACAAGATATAGATGGTTGTAGGTGAGTATAGAGGCTAGGAAATATAGGAACCCTTCATCCATTATGTATTTGGTGCTAATTGGGTGCTTGATATCCAATGTTATTATTCTAGGATATTCCCATTAAGAACTCAAGAACTTGGACTCTCTTTTACTACACTAAAGAGCACTGGATTGAAAGAATATCCCTAAGGGGCAATTGAGCAAAGAGAGGGAATATCTTAATTGTGTTGTGTAGGGTAGTGGAAGAAAGTGCCATGGTTGTTTGATAGTTAGAAAAGATGCATGGAGCACTCCATAATGAGTTAATTAGTTTATCCATGAGAGAAACTAGGTTGGATTGAGTGAGGTAGATGATTACACCATGGTTCCATCTCCTAGTGGCCTCATAGCCCAACTTGGGGGTGGTATTTGTTGTTGATCCCTTCATTTTTCGCAAATCTATGGAAAGGTGGATGGATGAGGATGCACTACAACAAAGAATTGAGATCAATGCAAAGGATGTGAGAAAGCATAAAGATACCCAATCAAAGTCAACTACAAGTTGAGGAACATGATAAGACAAACCAAGTAATGGATTGATAGAGCCATCCTTATGCCTTTTGTAATTGATTGACATTGATTGACATGTTCAACATTAGCCACTAGATTTGTCTAAAATATCTTTGATGTTACAATAAAATCTTGTGGAGGGGGAGGAAGGGAGAATATTCTATCTTCTATGTTGTTACGAAAGTCCATGTTCTATCTTCTATGTTGTTACAAAAGTCCATTGTAAACCATTTAGAATTAAATAATGTAGAAGTATTTGGACCCCTATTAAAAATTTGAGTGTGTCTCTTATGAACGTTGAATGTAGTGTTGGTGTGCATACACACGTATTTTGCATTTATAGGGACAAGAGTGCTCCTATTGGAGTTATCTCTATGATTTTGGGGTCAAAGTTGCACTTGCTAGAGTAAACCCCCTTTTTTGGGGTCAATGGTGCCCCTGCTTCTAGTTAACCCCCCTTTATAGGGATTATAGCACTCTTGCATGTGTTGCTTCTCTTTTCTAGGGATTAGTGTACTTCAGTTAGGATTTTTGGACTAGTTAACTACTTAATGCACCCTAATTGGATATTTTGGTCTAGTTACACTTTATTTTAACTCATGCATGACCTAGTTAACTAACTACTTGGAATTGTAGGTCTATTTAACACAAGTTGTTCATGCATGATTGAGTTAACTACCTGATGAAGTAGTTCTAGGGCTAGTTAACCCTAGCTACACATGCATGGCCTGATTTATTTCCTAAGGAGGGTGAAGTTGTCTAACTTAAGCATATAATCACCTCACTTGGTTTTTCTAAGTCTATTGAAACCCTAACAATTCTTGCATGGTCAACATTACTTCCTAAGGAGGGTGAACTTGAGCATTAATGGTAATTGCTCTTGAGTTTAACTAGATTTAGTTCTTGTGCATGTAATTGAGACTAGCTTGGTTACCTCTATCTTAAGGTTTCCATCTCATTTTTCAAGCATTCATTCATGTATTCTATTTGAGAAATCAAATGGTTAATACATATTATATGGATTAGATATTTACTTGAATTATTTTATCTTCTATGGATTGCTAACTATATTACCTCTCCATTTAACATCTAGATCCATTGGTTCAAAATCTCACGTCGTATCAGATCCTTGGTGAATCTAAAGAAGTTGTATACATGTTTGCAGGTGGAAGACAAATATTAGAGCAAATTAGTCATGATGGATAAATCTCCCTAGATAATCGTAACTCCATTCAACTATCCTGAATGGAATTCTAAGGTTGTGATTCTATTGTGCAATAAAGTCCTCTACAAAATCACAATGGTAACAGAGATTGACCCAAATCCCATTGTGGAAAAATAAAATTAGTTTAATCGCATGGATGAAGCTCTTGGATTGATATGTCTCTCAATTCTCTTGAGCTCCTATATCACATCAAAGTTACAAAATCTCAGGTAATGAAGTCTAGAACAAGTTGGAAGGACTCTTTGGGAAACAACATGTGTTGAAAGGACATTAGTTGGATAATCAAATCATTAGTTTGAGCTTGAGTATATTTGATATTATCGAAGGCATCTGAAACATCTTCTTGTGTAAGGAAATTGAATATACGTGACAATATCAAGAAGAACAAATTAGTTGAAAGACCACAAGATGAGAGAGGAAGAGGTAAGGAAATAGGTGATGTAGTTTATTTTCTCTCCTCTTCATATTCATCTTCACTCGTTCTTTATTCAAAGAATTTAAATCATATGGCATAATTAGAGGACATCTTTTATTCCTTGTATCCATGCACCAACCCCCCATATTAATGTGAGATGATACTTCAATTCAGGTATGTGGGAAAGGATTCATTGATCTAGAAGCTACCAATAATCTACATTAGGAGTCTTCCATGGATGAGGAGTATGAGTATCTTATGAAAATACATACTTGGTAGTTAGATACTCTTCCTCATGGTAGGAAACTTGCTCGGTGCAACTGGATTTATTAAACAAAGATAAAAAATGATGGACTTATCAGTAAGTACAAAGAAATACTTGTAGAAAAATTCTTCTCATAGTTATATGGCATAGTATACAATGAGACTTTTACATTATTTGTAAAGATGGACTCCATTTGACTTGTGATCACCATTGCAACAACTCAACATTGTGAGCTTCAACATATGGATGTGAAGAGTGCATTTCTTCATAGGGATCTTGCATAAGAGATATACATGGAAGAACCAAAGGGGTATATCTAGGGCTCATCTCTAATATTTGAATTGCTAAAATATTTGTATGGCCTCATGGAAGAACCATTATATTGTTAGGAAAAGTTGGATTCCTTCTTACTATCCCAAGATTTCTCTCGTTCTAATTCAAACCCTAATGTGTGCATGCTTCAATAGGTTGAATCTCTTTTGTTGATACTTCTTTATGTAGATGACTTACTAATCACAGGGAGATCACCATCATCCATTGATGCGATTAAATTTGGCTTACATGACATCTTTTCCAAGAGTGATTTGGGATTGCTACATTACTTTCTTGGTCTTGAAATCACTCAATCTGATTCAAGATTCAAGAGTCAAGATGGAACAATATAAGTATGCATGGGATCTAAGTATGCAAAGGATATACTAACTCGATTCCATATGACTGATTCCAAATTAGTTGCATCGCTTTTTCTTTTAGGGGTAAATATTGATGATGTAAGTACCAAACCTTTAGTGGACAATACATGGTATAGGAAAAAATTTGGGAGTCCACTTTATCTCACCCGCACTAGACCAGACATCTCTTATGTTATTGGAGAAGTTTTTAAATACATGTAGTAGCCTCATGAACTACATTGGAAATCTACAAAGAAAATTATCCATTATGCTAATGGTACTCATAGTTTTGAGATAAAGTATTCAACAAAATTATCTCTTAATCTAGTTGGGTACACATTTTGTTTAAGCTAGCGATGGCACTAATCGTAAGTCCACTTCTGGTAATATTTTCATTTTTGTCTCAAGGCCTATTTGTTGGTTAAGAAAGAAAAAATATGTCGTTGCTTTATTGAACATAGAGGCATTGTATAAAGGTACAGTGAATGGAACAACATAATCCATTGGGTTGTAACATATTCTCACTAAGTTTGGTATTCAATATCACCATCCTACTGTCATATTTTGTGACAATCAAAGTGATATATGGATTTCTAGTGAACCAATTCAGATAGAGGACCAAACACATTTATATTCACATGCATTTCATTAGGGGGATGATTCATGATCATATTATTCATCTGCAATATTGTTCATTCATAGAACCGATTGCATACATATTCACCAAGTGCTTCATAGAGAATAATTTCATCAATTTGTGAGATATTTGGGAGTTAAAGAGACTCGCACTATAGAGTAGGTTTCCTAGCCTACTCAACATTATCCTCTTTTTTTGGGGGTGGTAGGGGGGTATTTCCACTAGGATTTCCTTCATATCTAAGTTTTCATGGATACTTTTATGTAATTGGGTACCTAACAAGGCTCATGTTGCTAGGACCCAATTATTTGTGCATGATTCTCACCTTAGTTATCCTTGCGGGGTGGGGCGGGGGTGTTGGTGTTCATACTAGATCTCTCTCCCTGATTTTTGGGTCAAATGAACACTTACTAAAGTAAACCCCATTTTTTGGGTCAAAGGAACCCCTACATCTACTTAAACCCCTTTTCTAGGGATTAGAGCAGTCTTCCATGAGTTGCTCACCCTTTTTAGGGCTTATTGTGCTTTAATAAGGATTTTGGCCTAGTTAAAAACCTAATGTGCCCTAAATAGCTATTTTGTCCTAGTTAACTACCTAATGCACCCGAGTTGGCTATTTTGGTATGGTTACACTTCAGTTCATCTCATGATTTACACTTCTTATGTTGCATTCTCACTCGTGAATAGTGAACCAATCTAGAGATGGATCCAAAATCGATAGTGTGAAAGAGGAATTGCAAATCTTGGATGAGATATAGATGGTTGTAGGTGAGTATAAAGGCTAGGAAATATACGAGCCCTTCATCCATTATGTATTTGACGCTAATTGCGTGCTTGATATCCAATGTTATTCTTCTAGGCTATTCCCATTAAGAATCCAAGAACTTGGATTCTCTTTAACTACACTAAAGAGAATTGGATTGAAAAAATATCCATAACAGACAATTGGGAAAATAAAGGGAATATCTTCATTGTGTTGTGTAGGGTAGTGGAAGAAAGTGGAATGGTTGTTTGATAGTTAGAAAATATGCATGGAGCACTCCATAATGAGTTAATTAATTTATCCATGACATCAACTTGGTTGGATTGAGTGAGATAGAAGATTGCACTTTAGTTCCATCTCCTAGTGGCCTCATATCCCAACTTCGGGGTGGTATTTGTTGTCAACCTCTTCAGTTTTGGAAAATATATGGAAAGTTGGAATGACGAGGATGCACTACAACAAATAATTGTGACCGATGCAAAGGATGCAAGAAATCATAAAGAAACCCAATGAAAGTCAACTACAAGTTGAGGAACATGATAAGACAAACCAAGTAATGGATTGATAGAGTTATCCTTATTCCTTTTATAATTGATTGATGCTTAACTTTAGATACCAGATTTGTATAAAAGACCTTTGAGGTCACAATAAAAGCTCGGGGAGGGGGAGGAGGGGGGAATATTGTTAAATATTTGATCATTGGATAGAAATTGATGATCTTGCCAATGATGTGATCCAATTATATCTACTCTATTGTTACCATTGTAAACCATTTATAATGAAATGATGTAGAAGTATTTCGGTCCATATTAAAACTTTGGGTGTGTGTCTTTCATGAACGTTGAATGTAGTACTGGTGTGCATACATGTGTATTTTGTATTTATAGGGACACGAGTGCTCCTATTGGATTTATATTTATGATTTTAGGTTCACATGTGCACTTGCTAGAGTAAACACCTTTTTTGGGGTCAATAGTACCCCTACTTCTAGTTAAACCCCCTTTATAGGGATTAGAGCACTCTTTTATGAGTTACTGCCCCTTTCTAGGGATTAGTGGGCTTCAGTTAGGATTTTTGTCCTAGTTAACTACTTAATGCACCCTAGTTGGATATTTTGGTCTAGTTACACTTTTGTTAAACTCATGCATGACCTAGTTAACTAACTACTTGGAATTGTAGGTCCAGTTAACAAAAGTTGTTCATGCATGATTGAGTTAACTACCTCATGAGGTATTTCTAGGGCTAGTTAACCCTATCTACACATGCATGGCCTAGTATATTTCCTAAGGAGGGTGAAGTTGTCTAACTTAAGCATAGAATCACCTCCATTGGTTTTTCTAAGTCTATTTAAACCTTAACAATTCTTGCATGGTCAACATTACTTCCTAAGGAGGGTGAACTTGAGCATTAAGGGTAATTGGTCTTGAGTTTCACTGGATTTAGTTGTTGTGCATGTAATTGAGACTAGATTGGATACCTCTATATGAAGCATTCCATCTCATTTTTCAAGCATTCATTCATGTTCTATTTGAGAAATCGAATGGTTAATAAAGTTTATATGGCTTAGATATTTACTTGAATTATTTTATCTTCTATGGATTGCTAACTATATTACTTCTCCATTTAACTTCTAGATTCATTGATTCAAAATATCACATCGTATCAGATCCTTGGTGATTCTAAAGAATTTGTATACATGTTTGCAGGTGGAAGATAAATATTAAAGCACATTAGCCGAGATGGATAAATCTACCTAGATAATCCTTACTCCATTCAACTATAATGAAAAGAAGTCTAAGGTTGTGCTTATATTGTGCAATAAAGGCCTCTGCAAAATCACAATGGAAATAGATATTGACCCAAATCCCATTGTGGAAAAAGAAAAATAGTTTAATCAGATGGATGAAGCTTTTGGATTGAAATGTCTCTCGATTCTCTTGAGCTCCTATATCACAGCAAAGTTACAAAATATTAGGTAATGAAGTATAGACCAAGTTGGAAGGACTCTTTGGGAAGAAACATGAGATGAAAGGACATTGATTGGAGAATCAACTCATTAGTTTGAGCTTGAGTATCTTTGATATTATCCAAGACATCTTCGCAAATTCTAAATTACTATTGGTGTAGCTCAAATTATGTAGCGTATACAAGAAGGATGAACAACTAGTTCTCTCAATCCTATCCAAATTGGATTCTAAATGCTTAGTGCTTGTTTCTACCTATTATGCTACAAAATTGCCACTCAGATATGCTTGGAAGATTCCTACATTGGATGCTTTTGATTCCTCTCTTACTCAAGGGAAATATAAATGTTTTCAAATGGGTTCCTTGAAAACATCAAAGGTTCAACTCTTTCCATAACTTGAGAATATAAGAGTAGTGGAAAGTATAAATAAAAAAACCAAGGCAAGGAGGAGTATAATCCAATATTTGCTCAGGAGACCTCCTCCGAATATTGGAATACCGAAAAGGACGACATCTTATGTTCCTACTACAAGAAAATCAATCATGTAGAACATAATTGCATGAGGAAGGAGATTCGTCATCTGAACCATTTTCTCGTCTAAGGAAATTGAAGATACTTGACAATATTAAGAAGACCAAATTAGTTCAAAGACCACAAGATGAGAGAGGAAGAGGTAAGGAAATAGGTGATGTATTTTCTTTTCTCTCCTCTTCATCTTCCTCTTAATTTTTTCTTTATTCAAATACTTTAAATGATATGGCCTCATCAGAGGACATCTTTTATTCCTTGGATCCATGCACCAACCCTCCCATCTTAATGTGAGATGATACACCAATTCAGGTATGTGGGAAAGGATTCATTGATCTATAAGATACTGGTAATCCACATTAGGAGTCTTCCATGGATGAGGAGTATGAGTCTCTTATGAAAAACTAGACTTGGGAGTTGGATCCTCTTCGTCGTGGTAGGAGAATTTGTTGGTGCAAGTGGATTTATTAAACAAATATAAAAACGGATGGACTTATCAGTAAGTATAAAGAAAGACTTGTAGAGAAAATATTCTCATAGGTATGTGGCATATGATACAATAAGAATTTTACACCATTTTCAAACATGGACTCCATTCGACTTGTGATCGCCATTGCAACATCTCAACATTGGGAGCTTCAACATATGGATGTGAAGAGTGCATTTCTTCACATGGATATTGCAGAAGAGATATATATGGAAGAACCATAGGGGTATATCTAGGACTCATATCTAATATTTAAATTGCTAAAGTCTTTGTATGGCCTCATGCAAGAACCATTATCTTGTTAGGAAAATATGCATTCCTTCTTACCGTCCCAAAAATTCTCTCATTATAATTCAAATCCTAATGTGTACATGCTTCAATAGGTTGAATCTGTTTTGTTGATACTTCTGTATGTAAATGACTTACTAATCACAGGGAGATCACCATCATCCATTGTTGCGATTAAATTTGGTTCGCATGAAAGATTTTCCAAGAGTGATTTGGGATTGTTACATCACTTTCTTGGTCTTTAAATCACTGAATCTTATTCAAGATTCAAGGTTCAATATGACACAATATAAGTATGCATAGGATCTAAGTACGCACAGGATCTACTTTCTCGATTCCATATGATTGATTCAAATTAGTTGCATCACTTTTTATTTCAAGGGTAAAGATTGAGGATGTAAGTACCAAACATTTAGTGGACAATACATGGTAAAGGTAGTTTTTTGGGGGTCCACGTTTCTCACCCACAATAGACTAGAAATCTCTTATTTTGTAGGAGAAGTTTCTAAATACATGCAGTAGCCTAATGAACTACATTAGAAATCTACAAAGAGATTTATCCATTATCCCAATGGTACTCATAGTTTTGGGATAAAGTATGCAACAAATTTCTCTCTTAATCTAGTTGGGTACACATTTTGATTAAGCTAGCGATGGCACTAATCGTAAGTCCACTTTTGGTAATGTTTTCATTTTTGGCTCAAGGCTTATTTGTTGGTCAAGAAAGAAACAATCTGCCATTGCTTTATTGAAAGTAGAGGCATAGTATAAAGGTGTAGTGAATGGAACAACATAATCCATTGGGTTGTAACATATTCTCACTAAGTTTGGTATTCAGTATCACTATCCTAATGTCATCTTTTGTGACAATAAAAGTGATATCTAGATTTATGGTGAACCAATTCAGATAGAGGACCAAACACATTGATATGCACATGCATTTCATTAGCAGGATGATTATTGACATATTATTCATTCATAGAATAGATTGCAGACATATTCACCAAGTCCTTCATAGAGAAGAAGTTCATCAATTTGCGAGCTAGTTGGGTGTGAAAGAGACTTGCATTATAGAGTAGGTTTCCTAGCCTACTCAACATTATCCTCTTTTGCTGGGGGGGAGGGGGTGTTTCCACTAGGTTTTCTCTCTTTAACTTTTCAAGGATAATTTTATGTAATTGGTACCTAACATGGCTCATATTGCTAGGACCCAATTATTTGTGCATCATCCTCACCTAAGTTAGCCTTAAGGGGGGGATGTTGGTGTACGTACACATATCTTTTGCATTTATAGGGACAAGTGATCCTACTGGGTCAAAGGAACTTACTAAATTAAACCCCATTTTTTGGGTCAAAGGCACCCCTACTTCTAGTTAAATCCCTTTTCTAGTTATTAGAGAAATCTTGCATGAGTCACTCACCCTTTTTAGGGATTAGTGTGATTTAGTCAGTATTTTTGGCCTAGTAAGCTACCTGATGTGCCCTAATTGGCTATTTTGGCCTAGTTAACTACCTAATGCACCTGAGTTGGCTATTTTGATATGGTTACACTCTAGTTTATCTCATGTATGTCCTAGTTTACTACCTACTTGGATTTCTAGGTCCAGTTAACATTGGTTTCTCATGCATGACTGAGTTAACTACCTCATAAGGAAGTTCTAGCGCTAGGTAACCCTAGCTACACATGCATGGATTAATTCACTTCCTAAGGAGTGCTCACTTGTCTAAATTAGGCATTAAAGCACCTCACTTAGTTTTTCTAAGTCTAGTTAAACCCTAACCTCTTTTGCATGTTCAACATTACTTCCTAACGAGGGCGCACTTTACCATTAAGGGTAATTTCTCTTAACTTTCACTATCTTTTATGCTTGATCAATGAGTTGCAAGCCCTTACTGTTGTATCCTATTTGAGCAATCAACTAGTTAATAAATATTATGTGGCTTAGTTCTTTACTTGAATTATTTTCTATTTTATGGATTGCTAATTGTATTACTTCTCCATTTAGCTTCTAGATCCATTGGCTCAAAATCTCACATCTAGTTATGATGTTTCTTATCTTCTCATGAATCCTGATTATTGCATGCTCAATACATAATGAATGGTTTACTTTTTTTATTCCAATGCTTAATGTTACATTGCATACATATGTAGTGAGTGTATAGTTGTAAATCAATGTCATTAATGTTGCAAAAGTCTTGTTGTAACTTCCTATATATTTAAGCTCTTATTTTTGCTTTGGGTGAGACCTTCATCCCTTTGGGAACATTGGGAATGCCAATGCTTCTAGACTACAATGAATCCTTTGTTGGTATTTCATTAGAACATTGGTATCCATCTAATTCCAACAAATGGTTTTGTTTCCAGAACCATTCTCTAGAGGAACACATCTATAATATGGGTGCTAGGATTCACAAATACACGATTCAAAATTGGTAGGAGAAGACATTTAAGTATTTTGTAGCTCAAAAATCCAAGCTGCGGGAATGGAACGCTTCATTGTGTTAGGAATTTGTATTATACGATGGCCCTTAAAATGATCAATATGAGGTTTTCTAAGTTCATTTTCCTATGAAAATGTACAAATTATTGAAGCTATTGGAAGGAGCCCCATAATATATACATCGAAAGAAAAATACCATCCAGTGGGTTGTCTCCAATTTGGTTTCATTATAATGACTAGGTCACCATATTACTTGTATTGTAATTTAATGGGTAGACAATACTATGGAAAGTTACATTGTGCAATTTCCTATGGAAAACTATCAATAATTTCCTAAAGTGGTGTTCATAAAAGGAGCGAGGTTGCATGGTATGTGAAATCCCTCTCATTACAACAAATGCATGTGGTTAGTGTCCTTTTTAGATTCCTTTTTTTCTTCCTTTAACCCTTTCAGTGTTTTTTTTGTAATTTTAATAAAAACAACATTATTTCATGGGATGATGCTAAAGTTGTCACTGAAGTTAGCAATAATAGCACCAGGTTTAGCATCAGGAATAACATTGGATTTATCATTGACTTTAGCGTCGTGTTTCTTGAGTAACTAAATAAAATTATGGAGGATTTTAAAAAAGAAATTTATGAAAGATCAAGGGATAAAAATAACCATCTTGTCTCAATCCTCTTGAGTGAGGATATTTATGTTATTTTAATTAAAGCATCTTATTTTACCTCATAGAAACCTCGCAACACCTACCTTTCCATTATTTTCTGATTTCCCCTCTTTCTATCTTCTCTTCTCCTCACCTCTCCTTTCTCTCTTAAGGTATTATATCTTATGGTTCCATCCCCATGGAGGGTTTGGTTTTAGTTTCACTGAGGAATATCCATGAGGAAGGTAATGAATTATCCCTTACCTTGTCCTTCCTTCCTGATCTTTTACTTTGTTTTTATTTACTAATTTACCATTTTTTATTGCGTTCTATTGTTGAAGGTTTAGGTTGTCATGCATAAATGCTAAGGTTTCATGAAAGAACTCCTTGACAAAGGTAATGGCTTCTCCCTTCCCTTCTCCTCCTTCATTACTTCATCTTTTACTTTACTTTTAATTTATTTACTTTCTAGTGTTTATTACACGTTTGTTTACGTATGTTTAGGGTTTCATGCAGGGAGGATAAGGTTTGATGGAGAAACATCATGAGGAAGGTAATGGATTCTCCCTTCCCTAATTTTCCTTCCTTCCTCTTTTAATTTGATTATCCTTTATTGAATTTCTATTTTTTATTGTTGTTTTTCCATTGCAAGTTTAATGAGAAATACGAAAAAATGGCGTAAGTTTGGTTGTTCTATTTAATGCAAAAATCTAGTTCATTGGTGTGGCCTAGGGAAGGCCCTTGCATTCCTAGAAGGAGATCCATGTTTAAATCTTGGAACCCACATCTATCTTTCTATCTTTCTATCTATCTATCTATCTATATATATATATATATATATATATATATATATATTATTACTTGGTTTTCCCTTTGTATCAAATGTTGATATTTACCTAAGATCTACATTATTCATTTGTTTGCATACATAGGTTAAGCTAGTTTGAATTTGGATCTACGCGTTTAGTAGAAAATTTATGGAATTTAACTGAAGTCTTCCATCTTAGAGAGATGGATGAGCGGCTAAAGCAACAGATTGATAATCCGTAGTACAGATAATCCATACCGAGGGTTTGAATCCCTCTCTCTCTGTTCGGTCACTATTGATCCTGAAAACGAAAACGCTGAATCTTTAAGTAGAGTTATTTTCTTTTGGCAAGCAATCTAGGTTCAAATCCCTTAATTCCCTTGCCATTTTCCATTTCTATTTTAATTTTTTTACCATTTTTCTACTTGTGTTTCCATAAATTAATTCTAAATTACACTAAGTTAGTCTATTTTTAGTTTAGATATACACTTTTAATGGTATATTTTTGGGGGAATGTGGCTCAAGTAGATGTCCCGCCTTTGGGAAAGTAATGTGCATTCAAATCCCAACATTCATTTACTAGTTTTTCAACAAGATTTGCAATGACCTTCTCAGAATTATTGATGATTATATAATTTTGTATTCTAGTGCTGGAGAATCCACAGTTCTCTACTACAAGATTCCAGGGAGATTGATGACAAGTGAAGGAAATTTTAAAGGTATAATATTAGCCTTCGAATTATTCTTATATTTTTTAAGGAATTTGACAATTCAATTAATTCATCCAATTTTTTATAGGCATGAAAACTACTTCAAATTTCAAAGAATCTACTTCAAATCCCAGATCAGGAAGAAAATCAATAGGTGGTCGAGTATTTTGCACAACACTCGGTAGTAGAGGATTATTAATGAGAAATACAAGCTCTTGCACATGGAGGTACTTGACATATGTTCTAAGAAAGATTTGTTTTTTCATAGTAACAATGAAACCAAACCCTTCAAAAAGTATTATAAAGGATCCTAACATAAAGATTTGTTTTTTCATAGTAACAATGGTACCAAACCCTTCAAGTATTATAAAGGATCCAAACTGCCAAATACCATGCAAATGCCACCAACTCCCTTATAGTGACTTCTCCTCGATAGTCATGCCAGGGAGCCAAATGAAAGGAGAAGGAGCCAACCAAATCTCATTCTCTTAGGGACAAAGATCAACATCATAATACACATTGTAGGAAGAAGATGCAAATGTTGCATGAAGTGATCAGAGTTTTTCTCACAAAACCCAAGATCATTCTACCACATTCCCCAAGGAAACCTCTACTAAGCTTTATGAATTACCATTGTTGTATGATGGTGATGCTCTGTCCCTTTTATGCTTTTGGGATTTTGGACAAGGGTAAATTTATTTAATAGAATGTTTTTTCAACACAAAAAAGTACATTCATCTTCAGAAGCCATAAAACAAAACTTGTCACTGAAATGTAAAGTATATTACGTAAGCCATCCATCCTCTCAACAACAAAATGTGTGTTTGATTATGTAAGCACAACATATATTTTGTGGTGTTAAAATGTTAATGTTTATTGGAAATTATGTTTTTACTCATGCATATTACGAGAAATGCCATGTTGGTAAGTACCATAAAGTGGTGCTAATAATTATTTGTCACATGGACATGTACATGTACATGTAGGATGGATTAATGAGGATTTTCACCATAAACAAAACCATTTCACAAATAATTATTTTGTAAATAATTTAATTTAATTTTTTATAATTTTTTCATTCAAATAAATTGTCAAGACTAATTTATGAGTTTTTGCACCACAATCCCAATAAATTCAATTTCTTATTTGTACACTATTTAAATAAATAAATTCACAAGATTCAATTTAATTTTAAAAAAAATAGATACTTAGGACTCTTCATATTGACAAACAATAAAAATAACCATTTTTTAATTATTAATATTATAAAGTAGCAATAAAACTTATTTAAATTGAAATTTGATTATTCAATTGAATTTTTTTATGTTGAGCTTATTAAATTTTTTGATGGACATTAGTATCATTATTAAATTTTAATCACTAGCTTAAATCCATCTTTAGCACCGCAAGTTAACACCACTTATATTATATGGTGTTAATATGGGGATATTAGCACCACTTATATTATATGGTATTCAATTGGTGATAGTATTTGTTAATCTTATTGGAAATAGCATGCCACATCATATATGTTAATTAGAGAAGTGGCGTGTGATACTTTGACAAGTACAACAAGGTGGTGATAAGTCCTTTGCCACATTGAAACTTACAAATAAATTTTAATAATGAGGGTTTGCACCAACCATAAAACAAATTCACAAGTAATTATTTTTGTAAATAACCCACTTCAATGATTTAATTTTTATTTTATGCAAATAAATGTTTTTAATATAAGGATTTGCACCATAAATATATATAACAATTATATATATAAAAATATAAAAATATAAATAATTGATTCAATTGTTTACTTTTTATATTATTATCACTTCAAATAAATAAATATATGCATCTTATAAAATTATTATTGAAAGATAAAATATAATCAATTTTAATTTATTAAGATTATAAAGATGGCGATAAACGTGTTTTGAATTGAAATTTAATTGTTTGAAAGGTAATTTTTTTATTAATAGTAATAATTAATTATCAAATTGTTTTATGGGTATTAGTTCTATTAGGAAGATTTGAGAATTATGTAGGGTCTCGGGGCCACAGACATGGTTGAGGGAGGAAACATTGTGAAGCACCTGCAACAATTAATTAATAAGAATATGCGAAATAGCAGAAATGACAGAACTCAGAATCACTTTTATATTGATCACAGGCCACTTCGAGGGGGCAACCTCCTTTGAGCAAGCTCAATACAAATAACTTCACGGTGCCTTCATAGGTCTCAACACACACTTATATACTAAGTCTAGGCACCAATACTATGGGTCAAAACCATGGGCCACTACAAACTATGGATCAATAATACTACGGGAGACTTACAAAGCATATGCGCCAACAACAATAACACAAACTATTGATCAACAAATACTACAGGACGAATTACAAAGCATATGCATCCAACAACAATATACTAACAAAGTAAAGACATGGGTTCCTAACATCCCCTCCCCCTTAAAAAAAGCTTTGTCCTCAAAGCTTTAGATGTAAAAATTGTTGTTGAATCTGAAGGAGTGGTTCCCATGTAGCATCCTCTGGTTGCATGCCGTGCCACTGAATTAAGACCTTTGTGATAGAGCGAGAGAAAAGCTGACGAGTGCGCCGATTTAGGATGGCCTCCGACTCCAAAAGGATGGATCCTTCATTATCCAGTTCGGGTAAAATCGTTTGTCCACTGATGTTGGTGCCAAGAACTTTATTCAGACAAGAGACATGAAAGACTGGATGAATGCGGGAAGAAGGAGGAAGTTCCAATTTATAGGAAACAGACCCGATCTTCTGAAGAATCTGATATGGCCCATAGAACTTTGGAGCGAGCTTATGATGCCCTTTGAGTTTCAGGGAGGATTACTTGTAAGGCTGGAGATGAAGAAAAACCATATCGCCTACTTGAAAAGTGCGCTCAGAACGGTGCTGATCAGCTTGTTGCTTCATGCGATTTCTTTCCATGTGAAGATTTCCCTGCAAAATGCGAAGAATCTGATCACGATTTCGAAGGACCGTGTCAACTTCCTGAACTGGTGAACTGTTGGGGGTGTATGGAAGAAGAACTGAAGGTGCCTGACCATAGACTACTTCATATGGGGTCATTTTAGAGGCAGTGTGGTAAGAGGTATTGTACCACCATTTAGCGAGAGGGAGCCACTTTGCCCACTAATGTTGTTGTTCAGAGGTGAAGCAACGAAGATAAGTTTCCAAGCATTTATTGATAATTTCAGTCTGACCATCTGTTTGTGGGTGATACCCTGAACTCATCTTCAGTTTGGTGCCAGTGTGGCGAAATAGTTCTGTCCAAAAATGACTGGTGAAAGTCGCATCACGATCCGAGACAATGGAAGAAGGGATGCCATGAAGACGAAAGATCTGGTCCAGGAAAATTTGAGTGACTGAGGAGGCTGTATAGAGATGGATGAGAGCACAAAAATGACTATATTTGGAGATGCGATCAACCACAACGAGAATCACTGTCTTCCCGCCAGATTTAGGGAGCCCTTCAATGAAATCCATAGAAATATCTGTCCAGATCCGTGTAGGTATGGGTAAGGGTTTGAGAAATCCTAGAAGGAGTGTTGTTTCACCCTTATTGCGCTGGCATGTATCACATTCATCCACCATCTGTTGAATTGTCTGTTTCATGCCCTGCCAAAAGAAGTTATGCCATGCCCATTCATATGTTTTTAGGAACCCAGAGTGCCCTGCCAATGGAGAAGCATGGAGTTCATAGAAGACAGCTTGTTGAATATCTATGCTCTGGGGAAGCACCAGACGAGCCTTGTATCTCAGAGAAGCACCATCCCAAGAGTAATGTGGTACAACATAAGTGTTGTTGGTCAAGCGTTGGATGATTTGAGATAAGGAAGAGTCATTGACATAACCCTGTTGAATAGATTGCAACCAATTTGGAACATGCATATAAATAGCTGAAAGAGAAACTTGGGCATCAAATGTGCAAGAAAGAGCATCTTCCAAAATATTGTCTTTACCCTTCTTGTAAGTGATCTCATAGTCATAACCCATGAGTTTTCTAACCCATTTTTGTTGTGCTGGGGAGGAGACACGCTGTTCCAAGAAATATTTCAGACTCTGGTGATCAGTCTTGATGCAGAAATGATTCCCTAATAGGTATGGTCGCCACTTCTGTACTGCATGCAAAATAGCCATCATTTCCTTCTCATATGTAGAGGCAGCTAAATTATTACCTGAAAGGGATTTGCTGGTGAACGCAATGGGGTGTTCATCTTGAAGGAGAAAAACACCAAGTCCATTGCCACAAGCATCACTCTCAATAGTGAAGGGCTTGGAAAAATCAGGCATAGCTAGAACAAGTGTAGTACACATAGCTTGTTTTAGTTTGTCAAATGCACACTGAGCAGCATGTGTCCATGTAAAAGCATCATTTTTCAATAGAGCAGTTAATGTAGTTGCAATCTTCCCATAATCCTTGACAAACTTGCGGTAGTAGCCAGTCAACCCCAAAAAACCATGAAGGCTCTTGAGTGTCTGAGGATGTGGCCAATTGTTCATGGCATCGATTTTGGCAGGATCCACGCGAACCCCTTGTGCTGAGATAATGTGCCCAAGATACTCAACTTCTTTTGTCCAAAAACATATTTAGACTGCTTGGCGTGGAGATGATGGTCAGAGAAAAGTTGCATGACAAAATCCAGATGTTGGTGATGTTCATCCCATGTTTTACTGTAGATGAGGATATCATCAAAGAATACCAGAATAAATTTCCGCAAGTAGGGTCGAAATATTTTATTCATTAAGGCCTGGAATGTGGAAGGAGCATTAGTGAGGCCAAAGAGCATGACCAAAAACTCATAATGGCCATCATGTGTGCGGAAATCTGTTTTAGGGATATCATCCTCATGAACCCGAATCTGATGATACCCAGAACGAAGATCCAACTTAGAGAAAAATTGAGCCCCATGAAGCTCATCAAGAAGTTCATCAACAACAGTAATTGGAAACTTATCCTTGATGGTGAGGTGATTAAGTGCTCGGAAGTCAATGCAGAGGCGCCATGACCCATATTTTTTGTGGACAAGAAGAATTGGAGAAGAAAAGGAACTAGTGCTTGGACGAATAATACCTTGCTTCAATAAGTCTCGAACGAGCATTTCAATCTCCATTTTTTGGTGAAATGGGTAGCGATAGGGCCTGATGTTGGGAGGAACGCTGCCAAGAAGGAGCTGAATACGATGGTCTTCTGGCCTTGAAGGTGGCAATCCCACTGGTTCAGCAAAGACACCTATATATCGATCCAGAATTTGTTGTAGATCCAAAGGAGTAGTGGAGACCACTGATGGTTGCATCTGAATGGAATGGATCTGAGCGATGACACCATGTGAATTCTTCTTGAGGATTTTTTCCATGCGATGTGAACTGATGATGCTGAGAGACCTTGGTTGTAATCCGGTCAATGTGTGTTTTTTTCCATTGAGGGAAAACTGCATCCAAAGTTCAGCAAAATCCCATAAGATAGGGCCAAGTGTGTGTAGCTATTGAGCACCCAAAACCACATCACATCCGCCTAAGGTCAAGGAAAACATGTCAGAGCGCAAGGTATAATCTCCCATATAGATACACACATTTCGACATTACCCTTTGCAAGGTAAGGTTCCCCCATTGGCAACCATGACTTCAAAGTTGGAGCAAGGATGGATAAAACAATCAGCTTGTTGGCGATCCAAAGGTCAATGAAATTATGAGTGATACCAGAATCAATGAGTATTGTAAAAGGAAGCTTCTTGAAGTAACCCCTGACCCACATTATTTGGGGGGTGGTGATTCTAGCTAAAGCATGGAGAGATATCTCTGGCTAGTCATCCTGAGACGGAGGGTCAATAGGCGGTTCTTGAATGTCGACCTGAGCATCCATTGTTTCTGGATCTTCGTCACCAATTTCAGAGGCAGGCGAAGAATCCACATCCAAGAGATAGAGATTTTGCTGAACACATCTATGTCCCCGAGTGAATTTCTCATCACAATTATAGTAAAGCCCCTTTTCTCTGCATGCTTGCATCTCTGTTTCAGACAAATGCTTGATAGGAGTTGGTCGAGGAGCCTACGGTATAGGTGGTTGTTGAGAACCCATATTTTGGAAGGGAACAAAAGTGGGCTTGGAGCATTGTTGGGCTGCAATCTTGTCTTCTGCCAACTTAGCCAACCCTAGGGCTTCCATCATTGTGTTGGGACAGAAAATTTTGACCTCAGAGCGGATGGCATCCTTTAGACCACTAATAAAACAACTCCGATAAAAGTCATCAGACAATCCTTCAGTGTGGTTGGCTAGTTTCTCAAATTCGGTTTGATACTCTCTCATAGTTCCAATTTGGCGAAGTTTAGTGAGGGCTCCTGTGAAGTCATCAAAAGCACTAGGACCAAATCATTGCAAAAGGAGCTGGAAAAAGTTTGGCTATTTTGGCTCTTCATGAGCCTTGATGTACCAATGGTACCATTAAAGAGCTTCCTATTCCAAATGAAAGGATGCAAGCAGAACTTTGTTGCAATCAAAAGTATTATGCAGACTGAAATACTGTTCTGCACGATAGATCCATCCAGTTGGATCAGTACCATTGAAGCGAGGAAAATCAAGCTTCGGACCACGAAAATTACTGGAAGAAGAGAACCCATTGTCCGAGGAAGACTCGGACTGTCGTTTGTTGTTCATAGCTGAATGTTCAATATGGAGGCCGAGAAATTTTTCATCCAGATCTTGGAGTTTGGCTTGGATGGCTGCAAGTGCTTCTTCCATGGTTTTTGCTCCTGCACGGGTGACAACCATAACCAGGAGTTAGTTAGTTAGTTAGTTTTTTTTTTCCCTGATTGACTGTGTAGGAAAACAAAAACAGAAACTGCTTCAGTAAAGGAAAATATGGATTTGGGAAAAAATCTGAAGGGTAATTGGGGTTTGACTAGGTTTTGGACACTGTCGAATAGATAAGGAAGCAAAAAATGAGGATTTCAGAAGTGGGGTGAAAGAATGGGAAAATTTGGCAAAGGGAAACAAAAAAGCAGAATTCAAAAAGGAACTATGTGGTAAAATTTGAAGGTGATTGGGTGAAATCTGAGGAAGTTATGGAAAACCCTAAAAATAAACAAATGTGGGATTTCGGGCTTTGGGAAGTGGAATTGGGGATAGGGTCCTTGGGAATGAAATATGCAGAATGGGATGAAAACAGAGTGAAAACAAGGGTGATATGGAGAAAAACCTAAATTTTATACCTTTTTTTTTTCCAAACTGGAGCGGCTACGGCTCGGAAGGGATCTGAAATAGATAGATCTGCAACGGCCCAGAAGTGAGAAGAAATAGAGGGATCTAAAACAGTGCCGAATGGATTGAAAATGGTTGGATTTGGAACGGATGGATCTGAAACGGCGCAGCAGTGATCGACAACAGTGCAGCTGAAAATAGATATTGACCCCAAGTATGTGCGACTTCCTAACAATTCAGGGGTTTCACTCAGCCACCAATGCTGTCTGACGGCTTGCGTATTGGGGAAGTACCCCTCACTCCACGGCTCAGGTAAAACTGATAACTGCTTTTCCACAAATGACAGCTCTTGGTTTACCTCACGGGTGGGAACTAGTCAATCAAGTAGGGGTCGTTGCCCTTTTTGCTAGCAGGTCCTCTCAATGGGCCAGCTACTTCGGGGTTCCCGTGGTACTCCTCACAATGCATTTTAGGGCTTATGCCCAAGTACTTCCCACAGTTAAGCGGATAGGGATTATTCCCAAACCCGAACTTGCAACAGATGCAAAAAAAAAATTGGCAGAAATTTCACCCAGCGAGCCCAAGAAAGTGCTCTGATACCAGATGTGAAGCACCTGTAATAATTAATTAATAAGAATATGCAAAATAGAAGAAATGACAGAACTCAAAATGACTTTTATATTGATCACAGGACACTTCGAGGGGGAAACCTCCTTTGAGCAAGCTCAATACAAATAACTTCACGGTGCCTTCATAGGTCTCAACACACACTTATATACTAAGTCTAGGCGCTAATACTATGGGTCAAAACCATGGGCCACTACAAACTATGGATCAACAATACTACAGGCGACTTACAAAGCATATGTGCCAACAACAATAACACAAACTATTGATCAACAAATACTACGGGACGACTTACAAAGCATATGCATCCAACAACAATATACTAACAAAGTAAATACATGGGTTCCTAACAAACTTCTACCTTAAGTCTTATAGGAATCTTCTAAACATATATGGCCAATAAAACCACCTCAAACCACTATACATGGATTTGTGAGGGTATTCTTGGCCTATGTGTGTGGATATCAATACTATTATGAAATTTTGATAAGTACATATGTGACTAGGAGTCATTTACATGGTTAAGGGAGGAAACCAAGACTTAGGCACTAAATGATGCTTTTAGGGATTCAAGGCTAATAAAGATGTAGACACCTCCAAACACAAGGGATGACTTCTAAAGGGGATCCTTGGCCTTAGAATAGGCATATGGGTGGAATTTTTAAGGTTTTAAGGACTAGCTATGGGTCTTGGGGCCCTAGACATGGAAAAGGGAGGAAACTTGAACTTTATATCCTAAAGGAACTATCTAGGAATCTATGGTCAAAAAAGACACTTCAAATGACTATATGAGACCATTTGAGGGCATCCTTGATGTATGAGTTGCGATACTAATTCCATTAGGAGGAACTGAGCAATAGACATGGGTCTCGATGCCTTTGACATGGTCAATGGAGGAAAGTTAGGCCTTAGGCCCTAAAGGTACATTCTATACACCCAAGGACCATATTAATGGCTTGAATCACCACCAAGGGAATATGTTACATCTTAGTGGGGATATTAATTACATTAGAAGGCTTTGAATAGTAGATATGCATCTCAGGATTATGAATATGGTCTACAAAAAAAATATTGGCTTTACAACATAAAATAAACTTTTATGCATATAAGTCCAAGAACAACACCTCAACCCACCACAAATGACCTTTGAAAGATACCCTTCACCTAATGGTGGGATGTTGATGACATTAATAATTTTTTCAACATTATGTATGGGTCTTGGAGCTCAGAACCAGGTTAGGAGAGAAAACCTAAAACTTAGGCCATAAAGGAACCTTCTAGTTATCTAAGGATTAGAGCAACAACTCAAGCTACACCATAAAACCTCTCAAGGGTATCGTTTTCTTTTGAGTGGGGATAAGGGATCCATTCGAATATTTTGAGCAATAGGTATGGATTTCAAGTAATTTGAGATTATTTGGGGAGGAAATGTGGGGATATGAATCCAAATAAATATTATAGGTACTCATGACCATCAAAAATACCTCAAACCACCACCTAATACCTCTTAAGGTTATCCTCGCCTTCAAGTGGGGATACAAGTGCGATTATAACATTTTGGATACTAGGTATGAGTCTCTATTCCTTGAAAATGATTGAGGAACGAAAGCTAGGCCTTATTCCACAAAGTAAATTTATGAGCATTTAGGTTAAAGAACAATGCCTTGATAAACCAAACATCAACCTGTCGAGCATATACTTGGCCCAAGTATGTGTCTTGGGGCCTTGGACATGGTTGGTAGACAATGAAATGCATATTAATGGAATATAGTGCCAATAATTATTCCTTGATCTAAAACACGTGACCTCTCAAGGGGATATTTGACCTCAAAATGGTGATGTGGACACCATTATGAATTTTTGAGCACAAGGTATTGTTCACAAGGCCTTGAACATGGTGGATGGAGGAAACCTAGGCCTTAGACCATAAAGGGTTATTTTGTGCTTCCAATGCTAATAATAATGCCTTGAGCAAACACAAATGGCCTCTCAAGGGGATCCTTCACTTTCAATAGAGCATATTGGAACCATTATGGTATTTTGAGAACTATGTGTGAGTATTGAGTCTTAAACCAAGATAGAGTGATGAAACATTAGCCTTAGTCCTAAAATGTATCCTTTGAAACTCAAGGGCCATGAATAAACTCTTAACCTACCACACATGGCCTCTATGTAGGATATTTGGCCTCTAAGTTGTAATATGGCACCATTAGAAGGTTTTTATCACCAAGGATGGGTCGTAGTACCATAGACATGGATAAGCATTAAAGGAAATTTGAGGTCTAAAATGGGCCTCCTAAGGAAAATAATAAAATAATAGTTAAAATAATGAAATAATAATTAAAATAATAAAATAATATTTTTTAATTTTGGAGGAAGAAAGAAAAAAAACTACTTTTTTTGTTCATATTTTCAACATATCTCCATGTGTTTTACTCAAATTTCAAGTAGGAGCACTCGTTGGAAGCACAATTTAATTTTGCATCCAACAAGTACCCACACTGCATACTTTTGACTCATTTTATTGATATTCTATTGTTTCTTGAATTCTAACTCATTAAGAAATTATGGTTGGCTCGTTTTCTTATATGATGGCTCATTTTCTTATAAGTCCCATTTTAGACCTCAAATTTCCTTTAATCTGAGAGGAACCTAAGCCTTAGTATCTAGAACAATATTTTAGGTAGCTTACTTCAAGAACAACACCTTGAACCATCGCACTCTATCTCCTGAGAGTATCATTTCCATCCAAGTTGGTATATGGGTAGGTAGGGCCAACAACATCACATTGAAACATCACACATGATATCCTGAGGGTATCCATGGCAATCAAGTGGAGATATGGGCACCATTAGGAGTTTTTGAGCACTAGGTTTAGGTTTTGAGGTATCAACCATGGTTAGTGTAGGAAGCTCGTGGATTGGGATATATAGGAAAATTTTAGGCCTAAAGGTATAATAGTGATGTCTCCAACCACCAAAGCTACCTCTCGAGGGGATATTTGTCCTTATATTCGAAATATGGGAACTGTTAAGAAGTTTATGAGAATTAGGACATATGGGTCTTGGGGCCGTAAACATGGTTAAGGAATGGAAACTGGTCCTTAGGACCTAAAGGAATATTTTAGGTATCTATAGCCAAGAAATACACGTTGAACAACTACGAGTATCTTTGGCCTCTGAGTGGGTGTTTTTGTGGCACAGAGAGAATTTTAAGACTAATTATAGGTGCTTCAACACCTTGGACATGGTTGGGGAGAAACGAGTGGGACTTAGGTCCTAAAGTAAATTTTAGGCATATTTGGTTAAGAGCAATTCCTACAACTACCACACATGACCTCCCAAGAGCATATTATTCATCTAAGTGGTGATGCCTATGTCATTAGATGGTTTTGAATAGTAGTTAGGGGTCTTGAGGCTCTACACATAATTAAGGAAGGAATCACATTCTTTATTCCCTAAAGGAATCTTTGAGGAAGTTATGGGTATTTTTTCATGGTGAAAAAATGTCTTATCTCTTACATTAGAAAGACATTGAATTTAAATATATTTTTCACCTCGTTAAAATAAGTATTTGTACCTTATTAGTACAAAGTTAGAATTTATAATTTTGCATTCATCAATTAAAACATTTACGCATACTAAAAAATAAAGTTAAACAAATTTCCTTCAAACTTCATAAATTTACTCAACATACATTTACAATATGTTGTCTCAACCACAAGACCAACATAGCCCAACTTCAATTTTAGAAGCCATTAAATTCAACCCTAATAAACATTGTTAAACGGTTATATGCTCATTAGGGTTTAAACATCAATTGTTACAATGACAATGCCTCATCTTAATACAATACCATGACACAACCCCACTTCAACATATGAAATTTTCATATTCAACCCCAACACACCTTGTTTTACGACTGTATTCTTATCGGGGTTTGAACCTAGGTTGTTAACATATCAACACCCTATCTTAACCATACTGAAAGCCCACTTCCACATGGGTCATTGTCAAATACAACTTCAACACACATTATTTTAGTGATTTATGCTTATCAATATTTACACATGCATCATTAGCATGACAAAAACCCCTCTTAATTGCAAGAAAACAAACACAACAAAACCCCACTTTAACATGGAGCTACAACCCATTATAAATTGTTTCAAGGTTCCATGCTCACCAAGGTTTAAACATTGGTTGTTAGTATGGCAACACCACATTTCAAGAAATAGATCACAACTCAACAAAATCAAATTATCCAACATACAACACATGCACATCTAACTAAAAATGCTCTCTCCTTGGGGGAGTATCTGTACAACTATTTTAGATATAGAAAATATATCTAAGAGATCTTTATTTTCATATATTCTCATGTAAATTTAATCTTGGTTGAGGCTCAATACCTAAATAAATCATCCAAATGAAACTCTTGACAAATGTTTATTTAATCTTCACTAGTGCTAAGCATGAATCACCTAACTAAGAGACGTTGGAACACCATCTCGTATTTAATGATTTGTTACCACATGGTTTGCTTAAATGAACATGTCGGTTTCTATTAAACATATCGCTTCTTGGAAGATATTGAACCCATCTAGTGGGGAGAATATTACTGAACTCACTTAACCAACTAGTGAAACCCCTGGTGACAAGAATAATCCAACATCTACGATATAACTAAAATAGACTTGTTTTCACCACCATTTATCCCCTCATTTTATATATTTCTTAAGGATTCTTAATCAACCACTATACTAAAACTCAATTGTCAGTTCGGGATCTGGTTCGAGTTGATCGTTGACCAATACAAATACCGGTATCAAGTTTTAAAACATTGATTTAGGGGTAGTGGAAAAGGAACCATAAGGGCATAAGAAATGAAAAGAGCATTTTCAACAATGACAAGGGATGAAAATAAATGACCTTATGGTATGTTTTCATTTATGATCATTAACACATATTACACCTAATCACTATAAACATACATTACGCACATATACCTATAACTAGCTTTAACCCTAAAATGGTCAGAGTAAGGATAATTTTTATACTTATCTTCTCTAAAATAGTATTTGATAAATTTCCTAACTATAGAATGTTTCTTTATTGTAATAATGATTCAACAAGTTGAATGAATCCTACTCTTATATAAAACCTTTATGGGGACAACTTGATTTTTTTGTGATTGGCACTGGCTATCACCTACTTAGGTTGTGATCTATCCTCCCATATTTCTTTCTTCATTTCCACTTAGTTGTTCAAGTATATCCACCTCTTGATCAGTCCCTTCTCTTTTCTCACCTCCCAAATCATCTATATCTCCCTAGGTCATTGTTTCAAATTAGGACAAAATCGAGATGATTTCACCTCAATGGCATTAAATAGCATGTTATCTCAATGATACATGGAGTAAGTTTTTGCATCTTGCATAATACATCTATGATATCACCTTCCCAACCATACATTTGATGCCTCACACGGCCTCCTCCCTCTTACCTATTTTTCTCTTGCTTTAGCATCATCCCCTTTGTCTTCCTAATTTCACTGATCCTTCCCTAACATTATAACCCCTCACCTCTTTCAGTCTCTAAGTCCTTTCTACCATAATTTCCTATCATTTTCCCCTTGTTTCCATCCTCTATCATTTCCTTTATAGTTGGTGTCATTATCCCTACCCCACTTGGAAATCAAACTAAGTGCAATTATGGCAACAACAAGGCATCACACTATAATATCTAGTTTGTCATTATGGGATGTTAGCATTGCCCACAATTTGTGTAAAAGAGTTCCTAACTGAGTTTTTGGAACCTGAAATGAAATTATTTCTTAAAGGAGTTGGTGGGAGATTTTGGGTGCCTGTGTGTTGGTTGTGAAGTCTGATATTCCTTATTCAGAGGTCATGTTTCAGCCGTGTATGGATCCCAACCCATGAAGGGGGGGGGGGGGGGGTCGGGGGGGTTCCCCCCCCAAAACAATAGTCGCCATGGAGGGTCCGGGCGGGGGAGGAAACTACTTTGGGAGCCCCTCCCTGGTGAGGGTTCAGGGGAAGTGATCCCGTAGTGAAAATTTCAAAAAATGCCTTGTAAAATGTTGTAATTTCATAGTCATGACTTGGTCAATAATGGGTGATTTATGGGCCCATGGTATTGGTGTTCTATAGTATTTTTCCATGGTATTCTCTCTTGGAATATGTTTTATGTGATTTATATTTGCATCTTGTTTATTGTTATTGCTCTGTGATCCTGTTTTTCCAACAATTGGTATCCGAGCCAAAGGTCAATTTGATAGATAAACTCGTAGGAAAGAGGGGTTCCTGGTTCGAGTGGGAGCAATGGAGGAAGAAGTAAATTTTGAGTTCGAGAAATTTAATGGCCAAAACTACTAGTTATGGAAGATGAAAATGGAGGACTATATGTACCAGAAGGATCTATTCTTACCATTGGGAGGAAAAGAAAAACAACCAATTACTATGAAGGACGAAGAATGGGAGGTTGTTGACAGAAAAGAACTGGGAACAATATGACTGTGCTTGGCTTCGTCAGTGGCTTTCAATATTTCAAAAGAAAAGACAATGAAGGGTTTGATGAGTGTATTTTTTAAGCTGCATGAAAAACCCTCGGCCTCCAACAAGGTATTTCTCTTGAAGCATTTATTTAATATGAATATGTCAGAAGGTGGATCTGTTACTGATAATTTAAATGAATTTAATACGATAATCAGCTAAGTTCTATAAAAGTGAACTTTGATGATGAGGTTAGGTGCTCTTCTAATCTTGTGTTCATTACCAGAAAGATAGAACGACTTGGTCATGGTTGTAAGTAACTCCATATCTGGTTCAAACACTTTGAAATTTGATGAGGTTGTTGGTGTTATTCTTAGTAAGGAAATGCGAAGGAAAAGCACAGGTGAGACATCAGGTAATGCATTGACCATGGAGAGCAGGGGAAGACAAAGGGAGAGAGGAAAGATCCCAGGTAATCACATCATGTCTAGGAAGGGAATACCCATGTCCAAATTGGGAAATATAGAGTGTTGGAACTGTGGAAAGAAAGAACATCTGAATAAATACTGCAGATCTCTAAAGAAGAAAGGAGGTGGACACCAGGAGACTAATCAGGAAGCAAATGTAGCATTTGATGTGTTACAAGATGCTTTAATTCTTGCATTAGATAATACTAGTGATTATTGGGTAGTCGATTCAGGGGCTACATGCCATGCTACATCCCATAGGAAATTCTTTCATGATTATGTTCCAGGAGATTTTGGACATGTTTTATTGGGTGATGATGAACCATGTAAAATTGTTGGAATGGGTAAGGTACGGATAAAGTTAAAGAATGGTGAATGGATGCTGAAATATGTAAGGCGTATTCTTGCTATGAAAATAAATATGATCTCAATAGGGAAGTTTGTAGATGGTGGTTGTTTATCTACGTTTGGAGAAACGTGGTGGAAGATCACTTAAGGATCAATGGTGATAGCAAAAGGATACATGATAGGTACGTTGTATTTATGTACTCATAATACTGATTGTTCTATCTATTTAGCTTCCACAAGAATAGATACAACATTGTGGCATCATAAGCTTGGCCACATGAGTGAGAAGGGGATGCACATTATCCACTCAAGGAAGTTGATTCCAAATTTGAAGCAGGTAAGTTTAGAATTATGTGAGAACTGTGTTTACAGAAAATATAAGAGATTCAGATTTATCAGGGTTGGGAAACATAAGAAGAGTGAAAAGTTAGAGACTGCACATACAAATGTATGGGGAACGGATCAGGTACAATCTCTTGGCGGTTCTCGTTATTATGTTACTTTGATTGATGATGCAACTAGAAAAACTTGGGTTTATTGCATTAGACATAAATCTAAGTTGTTTGCTACTTTTAAGAAATGGAAAGCTTTGGTTGAGAATTAGGCACGAAAAAGGTTGAAGTGTCTTAGATATGATAATGGAGGTTAATACTGCGGCAAGGATTTTGATAGTTATTTGTTCATACCATGGGATTCGTAGAGAGAAGACAGTCCCATGGACACCACAAGTAAATGGTGTGTCAGAAAGGATGAATAGAACAATCATGGAGCATGCAAGGTATATGTGATTGCATGCCAGGTTGCCCTTACAATTTTGGCATATTCTATAGATAATGTTGTTTACTTAATAAACAGAGGGCCTTCAAGTGATTTGGATGGTGGTATTCCAGAGGAGTCATGGACAAGTAAAAAGGTAAACTACTATTTTCTAAGAACATTTGGTTGTGAAGCATTTTTCCATATTGATAAAGAAAATAGGACAAAGCTTGAGGATAAATCCAAGAAATGTACCTTTATTGGATATGGGGTTGACGATTTTGGTTATCACTTATGGGATTATGAAAATAACAAAATCATTAGGAGTAGAGATGTGGTATTCAATGAAAAGGTCATGTATAAAGATCCGTTGTAGGGAAATAAATAGGAAAAGGAAAACACAGAGTACATAGTGCTTGATGAAATCAAAGAAAAAGAAGTTCCAAACCAAAAATCAAGAACAATAACATGTACCTCAAAATCCTGCAAGTGTTAGAAGATCTAACAGGTTAAGTAGACCACCTGAACGATTATCTCCTTAATTGTATTATTTATTGATGATTGATTATGGTGAACCAGAATGTTATGAAGAAGAAAAGTAGGTGGAAACTAGAAAGATGTGGGAGCAAGGCATGAATGAGGAGATGGAATCATTGGTAAGAAACAAAAATTAGGATTTGGTTCAGTTTCCTGCAGGTAAAAGAGCATTGTAGAATAAATGGGTTTACATGTTGAAGGAAGAAGATGGAGGAAAGAAGCAGTACAAGGAAAAACTTGTTGTAAAGGGGTTTGCATAGAAGAAAGGTATCGATTTTGATGAAATATTGTATCCTAGTGTTAAAATGACTTCAATTAGAACTATTTAAGTCTAGTTGCAGTAGAATATTTGCATCTTGAACGGTTAGATGTCAAAATAGTCTTTCTCCATGGGGATTTGGAGGAATATATTTATATGCAGCAACCAAAGGGATATGAGGTCAAAGGGGAGGATAATTTGGTATCCAAGTTGAAGAAGATCTTGTATGGCCTGAAGCAAGCTCCAAGGAAGTGGTATTTGAAATTTGACTAGTTTATGACATAACAAGGTTATAGTAGATGTCATTCTGACCATTGTGTGTATTTCAAGAGGCTAGATAATGGAAGATATATTATATTGTTATTGTATGTGAATGACATGCTTGTTGGAATGTCTAACATGCAGAATATAAATGTGCTCAAAAGGAAGTTATCTAATTCAATTTGCAATTAAGGATTTGGGTGCTGCAAAGCAAATCCTTGGTATGAGAATAATAAGAGACAGGAAAAATCACAAATTGACATTGTCTTGGGTTGAGTACATACAAAAGGTGTTGGTTTGGTTTAGAATACAGAATGCAAAACTAGTTAGTACACCTTTGTCCAGCCATTTCAAACCGATGATATATGTTCCAAGACATAGGAAGAGATAGATTACATGTCCAGGGTTCCCTATTCATCAACAATTGGCATCTTGATGTATGCCATGGTGTGTAAAATACCATATATTGCACATGCAGTGGGAGTTGTGAACAAGTTTATGAATAATCCAGGTAAAGAACATTGGAAGGCAGTACAGTGGTTTCTCAGGTATTTGAGAAATACTACCACTCATGCATTATATTTTGGGGGTTTAGACACTTTTCTACGGGGATATGTTGATGCAGATATGGCACGTGATAAAGATAGTAGGAGGAGCACCATAGGGTATGTCTTTATTCTAGGAGAAACAACAATAAGTTGGATTTCGGAACTACAAAAGGTTGTTTCATTTTCAACAATGAAAGCAGAGTATGTTGCTGCTACAGAGGCTAGTAAAGAGATTATTTGGTTACATAGGTTCATGGAGGAATTGGGTAAGAATAAGGAGAATAAAAGGTTGTACAGTGACAACCATAGTTCCATTCATCTTGAAAAGAACTCATCCTTACATTCTGAGACTAAACATATACAACTCAAGTACCATTTCATACGGTCTATTCTGGAAGATGGACTGTTGAAGATGGAAAAGATACACACTAACCAGAATACTGTAGACATGTTGACAAAGGTAGTCACCAGAGAGAAACCAAGTTCCTGCTCGGTTTCAGTTGGCCTTAAAGCATGAAGGTGAAGATCATAAATTTTCCAGATCCAAGGTTAAGAGCATAGTCCAACAAGTGTAGCAACGGTGGATTTGCTGTGATCAGTCTCCAAGTGGGAGATTGTTGGTTGTGGATCCTGATCTTCCTTATTCAGAGGTAATGTTGCATTCATGTCTGGTGTTTATGGAAAATCTGTAAGGGTGGACTCAAACGTATCTCCCTAGTTTGAATGGTTAAGATCTAGAACAAATGAATGCATAATGCAAATTCCTTTCCTAGATCAATTGAAATGAAAGATAAGTGAAAGAGATGGTTTACCTTAAGTGCCCAGTTACTTTCTCCTTTCTGATCCAAGTCCTGATCTTCATATGTTTAGCTGCAAAATCGGACAAAACATGTGGAAAGAAACAAGTAATAAAAGAACATGGATGTGAATTGATCTAGATCAACAGTCAAAGAAGTTAATCCTAAAAATTATTAACACAACAAGTTTATGGAAATATTTTTCATTAGATGTAATAATAAGAAGTACAATGAGAGAAATGTTACGATCGATTCTTTGACGTCATAACCTCCTTCCAACAATCCTATCCTCCAGGATCAAATTCTTAGCCTCCTAATGGATGAAGAGGATCACGTAGAGAAATTCCACCAGCATATAGGTACTATATCCTTCATCTCTTAACAATGGATAGGGGGTTCACATATATAGGGATAAAGGGATAAGAGGGCTTGAGGATTTAGGGGAGAGGATTAAGGGATCATCCGACTAGGTAAGGGGGTTGAGTGCTACCTTCCCAGATATGTAGGGATAAGTCTCCATGCCATCCAATATTCGATAAGTCGCTCGAATATTCTCTTTTTCAATTCTAACCAACAACGATGCACCTTGTACAAGGACAAATCGTGTCAAAGGGAGATCAACACACCTTGTACAAGAGCACCATGCGCCAATAACACACTTTGCTAAGTGCAGAGCACATCACCTTGAACTTGACACATCTTTCTAGAGAGCAAGGCGCGTTGGGGTGACCACATAAGGTTAAAGGGATGAACAAAAACCTTTGTTCTGGTAGTTTAACCCAGGAACTTTAGGGATCAGGGAATACAAACGATACATAACTCATGGTGACGATATTTTGGTGTAATAGAATGCCCCCAAAGCATGAATCTGGAAAAATAAGGTAGTTGAAATGGTTTGTAATAGGGAAAAGAAAATCTAAGTAAGGATTGTTGGTTGGAGTGACGAACAAATATATTCTTGTAGTACAACCGACTCTAAGATACATGGATTTTGACCAATACATTGTAGATCCATGATAGTAAATACCGAATGAACACAATCATGGCTACCAGACACAATCGTAGATCCATGATGAGATGATAACACATCCATGACCAATACAAAAGTGGATCCGTGTAATATGACTCAAAATATCTCCATCACAACCTGGGTAAGATACATGAGTTAACCCAAGGTCTTCCAGATGAACCCGCAATGATACGAATCTAACCATGTGAGTACAATTTCTTGAATTCGAACATGGCAGAAACCACTTGATTACTGGACATTGATGTATACCATTAAAAATTGCGAGGGAATCACCATTGATGTCAATGATCCCCAAGGTATCATATTACATACCAATGAATGTGAATCAATGATATGAGGTCGAACACTCAGTGGAATATTTCAATCAGAAGTCATTGATGTGAACTTACTGTTGAAAGCGAGGTAACCTGCCATTGAGGCATGCAGGGCCAAGGTACTTGAATGGTTTCTAGGTTTAATCCTCATATGATGTGTTGAAGTCGATAAGGATAAACCAATCGAAGGAGGGCTATGATGTTTCCCCCATCATCAACATGAAACAAGATCAAATATTTTTGGAGTAGATAAGACTATAGAGTGACACTTAAGATTGACTCGGGAATGACCGACATGATAGAAGGT
The DNA here is from genome assembly GCA_027924585.1 of Larix kaempferi. Classification (NCBI taxonomy): domain Eukaryota; kingdom Viridiplantae; phylum Streptophyta; class Pinopsida; order Pinales; family Pinaceae; genus Larix; species Larix kaempferi. The sequence goes on from BSBM01000510.1 coordinate 44,911,979, forward strand.
AGAACGACTGCAAAAATTGACTCGATGAACAAACCTCTCTTGAACATGGGAGTGGCATGACTTGGTAGCATTGACATGATGAGAATGACACCGACTCCTAATGAAATTGAAGATGGAATAATTCTTTGAATGAATCAAAGGAGTGAAATTGACTCATGGAATTGGTGGGACTCGAAGACAAGCATATTATCCAAGTTTTTAAGTGCATATTCAAACGAGTGCCATGTTCAAGAGTGACTAAGTACTGCCATAGTTATAATGAAACACAAACTCTTTCCTTATCGCCATCATGATTGATGAGTACCTCTTTTGTTTTTTAACTAGCTTGAGGAGGGTAACAGATGCTTGGTATAGCTCATCCTTCAGACGAGTCCGATCTCATACATTTTATGAACCTGAGATATGAGGGGTTTGTCCCAAAAAGGGCCCTTCAATGTCAAATTTTAACAAATCTAGAGAAGGAAAAATTGACACCATTTCATATTTAGAGAGTCTGAAAAGAACTAAAGAAGACTCCAAATGGTTATTTTTCCTAAAAGTTAGTCTCCTCATCCGAAAAGGGATAAAACAACATGAGAGAGAAATCTTCCAGTCATGAGAGAGAAATTTTACAACCGTGAAAGAATCAAGTTCACTTGCCGATCCTTTCATATTTAGGGAGTCTGAAAAGAGGTTAAATAGGAACTCCGAGGGGTTCTTTTTTCATGAAATTTTTACGATCCTGGAAAAGTGATAAAATGTAACTCAGTAACTTATTCTCATAATTTTACAAGCATGAGAAAGAAAAAAAGTAAGCTCAATGCCATTAATAGTTGATTTCATTGAGCTCCATGATAGCATAAAAAACGCTCGAGGACTCATTCACACTTGATAAAAAGTATGAAACATCAACGATGGTTGTCAATAAAGTTAGAACACCACTTCACTTCATCTACGAACTTCAAAAACTAAGTTAGAATTGACAATAAGGTGTTAAGACGTAAAAAAATCACCAACTATAGTAAAAAACCTATAAAATAAATACTAAAAAGGGAATATTTCATTCTTTTTATATAAAAAGTCAAATAGTAAAGAAATATTTACCAATTGTTTTTTACCAATTTGAAATATTGAAAACACCTCTTTGGAGCTCGATTTTCAAACATTGGTTGCGAAATCTACGGTCAGTTGTTTCATGCCTCATCAGTCACAGGTAGGCGTCAACCTTGCTCTTTACCTTTTCAGTGGATCAATTTTTAATTTAGTTGTCATTTTGGGGGTTTTTTTACTCATTTTGAGGGGGGATTGTGCGCGCCCTGGGCGACGAACTTTACCCTTGCGGGTAGTACGTCAAGGGTTCTCTAACGCACTTCTCCCATGGAAAAAATGTGTCACTGGTGCACTTTCCGCAAAAGCGGGGTGCGTCGGCATAGATCCACAATTAAAAATAAAAAATGGGGCCCAAAAGACCCAACCCAAATTTATGAAAAGGTTCCAATGGATGTTTAATTGATGTTTGGGAAGGTTTCAACCAACACCATGGTCAAATGGAAAGAATGGGAGAATGAAATCGAAGATGCCCGAGCGAAAAATGATCCACATTCGATGAATGCTTGGCAAAGATGTGGAATTTTGAAATTCTTTCATGTACAAGGCATGAGATCCCAAGTACAACTACTAGATTACCTAATCAGACTATGGAATCCAGATCAACAGCATTTCCAATTTGGTGCCCACATCCTCACCTTGGATGTGGAAGATATCTATTTCCTGATGGGGTTGTCCATGCGGGGAGCCCCAATTTCACGATCCGGTCCATGGGGTAGTGACCAATTGATAGAGAGCTTGGTGGCACAATTTTTTACACTAGGGACACATATGCTTGTTGGGAAAATTCCCATCAAGAATATCAATGATAGACCCCTGAGGACTGTGCTCTTTACCATAGAGCAGGTGGCGGACAGCAGGGGTGCTCATCATTCCATCAAGGCCCACATGCTATATGCCATCGAGTGTATAACACTAACTGTTTTCAACTGGTGTGAGGGAATTCTCACCAAGATAAAGGAACAACTCACCAAGTTCTGCAGGGGTGAGCTGAAGCAGTTTGTATACGAATCCATCATGGTCTCGTTCTTCCTAAAGAGATTTCCACTGCTAAGACCAAAGGTAGAGTTGAATGATCTCGATCTGCGAGATCCTCATATTGTTAGATGGTAGGAGGTCATGGCCCGCCATGGAGGCAGAGTTCCTATCATGAGTTATGGGAATACCTTCTTTAGGTGGCTTCGCAGGGAGCTCCTCATGATTGAGGATTACACGTATGAAGGTACTGACTTTATGGGAGACCTGAACTTAGCTCTTCTTGAGGGGGAGCAATGGGGAGACCTTGGTAAGAACGAAACTCTTGTTGTGTTTATGCATTTTATTGTTTTTTAATTTTTTTGGGTAATACTAATGGTTCACACATGTTTCATGCAGATGTTGGCCTGTCTCGACCAATAGGTTCTTCTCTGATTGAGAGAAGAGGGGTGGTACAAGATATGGAAGCTGCTCAGCAGGATGAAGCAGAAGAGTTGAATGAGATGGAGTAGAACCTCCAGAGATTGACGTTGGATATTCCTGACATATCCATCGATAAATTGCCTCACCATTACTAGCACCATACAACTGGAGTCTCAAGGCGTTTTGGTCAGCTGCTTCGTCGAGTAGCTAGGGATATCATTTGTTATCACAAGCATCCACAGGGATAGCTCTTTGTATGATATATATACTGAAAGCCTTAGACTTCATATTTTTGTATCCAGGATCTACTGAAATCTTATGGGATTCATATTTTGTATTATTACCACTTTTTGTGCATGATGATGATATATATATATATATATAACATTATTTCATGATTTTATACAGTGTGTCTTCTATGATGATTTGGGATCTTATGAATGTTAGCTTACACACTATGAGTAGTTTACATGTTATGTTGTTTAATACATCTTTGATGAAAAATGTTTATGAATTTGCAATGTACCAATATAATATGAAATTGGTTAGGGAATCAACAACTGTGTTTATGTTTCTTGAAATGTGTAGGTATTGAATTGACTCAAAGGACCTCTTCAAGAGACGTACTCGTCAGAATAGACAGAGTAATATGGGGTCGCGGATAGCATAGACATGGTTGATATGGGAGAACACTAATTGTGAATCAAGATAGATAACAAGGTGGTCCACTTCCAAGGAATAGGCGTCGGTCAACAGTCCAATTACCGCATTATACTCGACGACATTGTTGGTTGCAAACCCTAAGCAATTTCCTCCTGAACTAATCAGTTCGTCGATAGGGGAATATGGTACCCAAGATGCCGAAGTGAGTTTGAAGGTGTGTCGGCTAGTGCCATCTGCGAATCCAAAACACATTTCCGTTTGCACATCTAGGAAAAACATGGTATAAGCATAATGATAAGATCCTAGCACACTAAAAACAAAGTGTCACACCAAAGAAAACACACATCATGTACAATATATACAAAGTACTAATGCGTAAATTATTTAGGCATAGTACTGCTTTAGGTAGATCCCATTGCGAGGTTCCCCCAAAGATATCCTATCATAATCCTCTAGCTCATATGCTCCCTTTTCCAGAACACATTTTACAACATATGGACCATGCCAGATAGACTCAAGTTTTCTGTTAGGAACCCATGTCAACCCTTCTATTTACTTTGTTAGTATATTATTGTTGGATGCATATGCTTTGTAAGTCATCCCCTAGTATTTGTTGATCCATAGTTTGTATTGGACGCATATGCTTTGTAAGTCATCCCGTAGTAATTGTTGATACAAAGTTTGTATTGGCCCATGGTTTGTATTGACACATGGTATTGACCCATGGTATTGGCGCCTAGAATTAGTACATAAGTTTGTGTTGAGACTATTAAATATACCGTGAAGTTATTTGTATTGAGCTTGCTCAAAGGAGGTTTCCCCCTCGAAGTGGCCTGCGATCAATAAAAGAGATTATGAGTTCTTTTATTTCTGCTATCTCGTGTATTTTCTTTAATTAATTGTTGCAGGTTCTTCACATCTTGTATTAGGGCACTTTCTTGGGCTCATTGGGTGGAATTTCCGGCAATTTGTTTTTTTGCATTTGTTGCAAGTTCGGATCTGGGAATAATCCCTATTCTCTTAACTGTGGGAAGTACTTGGGCATAATCCCTAAAACTCATTGTGAGGAGTACCATAGGAACTCCAAAGTAGTTGGACCATTGAGAGGACCTGCCAGCGAAAATGGAAACAACCCCTACTTGATTGACTAGTTCCCACCCATGAGGTAAACCAAGAGCTGTCATTTGTGGCAAAGCGGTTATAAGTTTTACCTGAGTCGTGGAGTGAGGGGTACTGCCCCAATACGCAAGCCATCATACAGCATTGGTGGCTGAGTGAAACCCCTGAATTGCTAGGAAGTCAAACATACCTAGGGTCCATATCTATTTTCAGCTGAACTATTGCCAATCACTTCCGTGATGTTTCAGATCCATTCTGATCCGTTTCAGATCCATTTTGAAAGCCGTTCCAGATCCAACCGTTTCAGATCTATTTTAAAAGTCATTTCATATCCATTTGGCACTGTTTCAGATCCATCTGTTGCCGATCACTTCCATGTCGTTGCAGATGCATCTGTTTCCGAACCCTTCTGCGCCGTAGCAGATCCAATCTGAAAAAGAAAAACTGTAATTTTTTTGCCATATCTCCCTTGTTTTCACTCTGTTTCCCTTGAAAATTCCATAACACCCCTGTAATCCCATTCTGCATCTTTCATTCTTGAGGACCCTATCCCAAATTCCACTTCCCAAAGCCATAAATCCCACATTTGTCTATTTTTAGGGTTTTCCATAACTTCTTTAATTTTCACCCAATCGCCTTCAAATTTTTCCACCGTGTTCATTCCCTATTTCTGCTTCTTTGTCCCTCTCTGACAAATTTTCCCATTCTTTCACCCCGCTTCTGAAATCCTCATTTTCTGCTTCCCTGTCCATTCGACAGTGTCCAAAACCTAGTCAAATCCCAATTACCCATTCGAGTTTTTCCCAAATCCAAATTTCTTTTTACTAATTAATGTTTTGTTTGTGTTTTTCTACCCGTTCCCCCCCCCCCCCCCCCCCCGAAAAAAAAACTGTTGGTTATGGTTGTCACCCGCGCAGGAGCAAAAACTATGGAGGAAGTACTTGTAGCCATCCAAACCAAACTCCAGGATCTGGATGAAAAATTTCTCGGCCTCCATCTTGAGCATTCAGCCATGAACAACAAACGACAATCTGAGTCTTCATCACAGAATGGGTTCTCTTATTCCAGCAATTTTCGTGGACCGAAGCTTGATTTTCCTCGCTTCAATGGTAATGATCTGACTAGATGGATCTATCGTGCAGAACAGTATTTCAATCTACATAATACTTTTGATGTCACAAAAGTTCCACTTGCATCATTTCATTTGGAATAGGAAGCTATTCAATGGTACCGTTGGTACATCAAGGCTCATGAAGAGCCAAAATGGCCAAATTTTTTCCAACTCCTTTTGCAACGATTTGGTCCTATTGTTTTTGATGACTTCACAGGAGCCCTCACTAAACTTCATGAAATTGGAACTTTGAGAGAGTATCAAACAGAATTTGAGAAACTAACCAATCACATAGAAGGATTGTCTGATGAATTCTACATGAGTTGTTTCATCAGTGGTCTTAAGGATGAAATCCGCTCAAAGGTTAAAATGTTCTGTCCCAACAAAATGATGGAAGCCCTGGGGTTGGCTAAGTTGGCAGAAGACAATATTGCAGCCCAACAACGCTCCAAACCCACTTCTGTCCCCTTCCAAGATATGGGTTCTCAACGACCTCCCATCCTTCCAGCTCCTTGACCAACTCTTATCAAGCATTTGTCTAAAACAGATATGTAGGCACATAGAGAAAAAAGGTTTTGTTATAATTGTGATGAGAAATTCACTCGGGGACATAGATGTGTTCAGCAAAATCTCTATCTCTTGGATATGGATTCTCCGCCTACCTCTAAAATTGGTGAAGAGGATCCAGATATAATGGATGATCAAGTCGACATTCAGGAGCCTCTTATTGACCCCCCATCTCAAGAAGACCAACCAGAGATATCTCTCCATGCTTTATCTAGCGTCGCCACCCCCCAAACAATGCGGGTCAGGGGTTACTTCAAGAAGGTTCCTCTTACAATACTCATTGATTCTAGTAGCACTCATAACTTCATTGACCCCCGGATCGCCAAACAGGCCGATTGTTTTGTCCATCCTTGCTCCAACTTTGAATTCATGGTTTCCAATGGGGGCACCTTACCTTGCAAGGGAAAGTATCACAATGTGCATATCTCTCTGGAAGATTATAACCTACACTCTGACATGTTTGCCTTGTCCTTAGGCCGATGTGATGTGGTTTTGGGCGTTAAGTGGTTACGCGCACTTGGCCCCATCTTATGGGATTTTGCTGAAATTTGGATGCATTTTTCAGTCAATGGGACACAACACAAATTTATGGGCTTACAACCAAGGTCCCTCTGCATCATCAGTTCACATCGCCTGGAAAAGATCCTTAAGAATAATTCACATGGTGTCATTGCTTAGCTCCATTCCATTCAGATACACCCATCAATGGTCTCCAATACTTCCTTGGATAGATATGTAGGTGTCTTTGCTGCACCAGTGGGCTTGCCACCTTCAAGAGACCTTTCTGGTAAGCATTTAGCCTGTTAACACCCAAAAAGTGCTCACCATCTCATCTCCCTCATTACATGACTCATTTGTCTATATTTCCTACCATATTCCTCCAAAACCTTAAAAAACCTTTAAAAAGCCTCCAAAAGGCCAAAACCCCCCTTTTTCCCCAAAATAATTTAAATTTCCTCCAAAAATAGAAAAAAAACCCTCTAAAAGGGCCCTAAATTCCCAAAAATCAAATAAAAGGGAATAAAAAATATAAAAAAGAGGAAAAAGAGGGAAAAAAGAAGCAAAAACCCTATACAATTGACCTAAACCATATGGTGCCAAAAACCATGGGTCAACACTCCACCACTAAAAACTTATAAATAGGTGATGGAGGCTCCCCATTTCATATCCACAATCTTCTCTATCCTCACTCTGCCAAAATCACTCTTGAAACCCTAGCTTACCATTTAAGCTAGTTTTTCCCATTTGAGTGCCCCTTTGGCCCATTATTCAAACACCTTGGAGAAGGAGAAGGAACCCATTGGAGCACGGAAGCAGCCCTCCTGGACTACTGTAAGAGTTCCACCAACCTCAACACTTGAGGTAAATTTAATACAAAAAGAAAATCTTTATCATCTTGTCATGTCTTTTCATTTCTGTTAATGCTCATGCTAGGTTAAATTTCATATTGTTTTACTGCTTTAATTTACTATTTATTGAATTGCTACTAAGGAGGTCCATCTCCTTAATAGGTGCTCATTTACACAAGCCAAGGTGAAAACCCTAGCTACAGTTTTGGCGACTCCACTAGTGTTCCTTTGAATTTCTGGTTAAAATTTTTAGAAGTTTTTAGTTTTCTACAAGTATTTTTCTGTTTTCCCTGTTCGGCTGTGGCTTCGGCCAGTTGGGTTTTCCACAGTAGATCACGATTTTTCTCTTTGTAGCCGTGACCCAGATCACATCTTTCAGCCATTTTTGCGCGATCCAGATTGCAACTATTGGCTCTTTTCCCGCGACCTGAGCGCCGACTTTTGCCTCTTTCCCGTGCTCCACACCACAGTTTTTCACCCTAGACCTATGATCTGACCACGGATTTCTGCCCCTTTGTCGCGCTCCAAAGCGCGCATTGTGGCTGTAAACTCACGATCCGACTGCGCCTCTTGAACCCATACCCACGATTCACCTGCAAGTTTTAGCCCTTTAACCACTCCCCAACCCGTGCCTTTTGGTGATAGGCCTGCGATCCACCCACAGGTTTTCCCCATACAACCGCGCCCCAAACCGCACCTTTCGGCCACCAACCCACACCCCGATTGCAGGTTTCACCCGTACAGCCGCACTCCAGACCACGCATTTTAGTCACAAACCCACGCTCTGTTTTCTGCGTTTTTTACCCTTTTTTGAACCCAGAACTTTGCTGCAATATTTTCTGCACCTGCATAGCCACCTATTCTGTCTGCAACCATACTTCCCTATAACCTTTTTCTGCAGTTTTTTTTTTGTTCTATTTCCAGATTTTTTTAAGTTTAAGCATTTCAATTGAAAAATAAAATTTTGCATTACAAGTTTCATTTTTGCATTATTATTGGTTAAAACGTTGCCCACCTCGTGGCACTTTTAATTGGGTTCATTACCTCACATGCACACACTCTATCACATAATTCAAGTGAGCCATAAAATACTACTTAACACAACCAACATTCTAACCCCACTTGGGGAACACATAAGAATATTGTAGTTAGGTAGGACAGGGGGGATAGGCATCCAAATAACACCCCTCGGTCGCTTACACTTGAGACATAGTTGTTGTCCATTAGGGAACCAAAATCCCCTAGTATTTTTTGGCACGGTCACAACCAGTTTATCAGAGGGCCTCTCCCTTAGGAGGGTTGAAGTAGCCAGACTGGTTCTGGAGGCCTGAGTGGAATACCGCAATCCATTCAGTAATCGAAGGCTACCTACTCGTTAGTCTACGTGTGGTGATTCCTTTTAGGCCCACATGGTGATAGGACCGGAGCTGCAGATTTACCTTTTCTGGACGTGTCATGAATGGGGTATCTTAGTTTCCTTTCTTCTAGGATTGTCTTACCCGGTGTCCCTCCCGGTAGGGGGGTATCTTTGGCCACTTGGCTCTACTATCCATATTGTCTGACTTGGATTTCATCACCTTGGAGAGGATATGTCTGGTTGAGTCAGAATACTATTTAGCTAGGTGTTTGCATGCTCCCTTACCCCCTTTGGTCTAGCGAGTCCACTATTTTTATTTTTTAGGAAACCTGCTACTTGTTGGTATTCTAATCATTGTTGTTGATGCTCTGCTTATTGTAGCACAGCTGTTACAGTGAGCATTTTGAGCTGGTTGTTGGCCTGAGTGTCATCTTTTTTGCGCTCTCCTTCTGCACACTCAGCTGCATTAGGGTTTTGAGTTGTTTTTCACTCAACACAACCCCCACACACTTGACACCATCTGTCACCATTGAGTCCCTGAGACACTCTCAGTGCCTCCGAGGTGAGCCCCCGCATCATGGTTCACTTGACATCACCAGTCATATATGTAGAGATTCATCACTTGATACCACTCGTCACAGACCTCGAGCTTCGTCACTTGACTCTACTCGTCAACAACATAGAGCTCCATCCCCCGACTCTGACACCCCTTATTTCACATCTGATTTTGAGGAAGAGTCTGAAAACCCCACTTACACTGCACCAACCAGCCCCATGGCTGGCATGACTTCCAACCCTTTCTTTGTAGGGACCATTGGTGGAGTGTCCACAACCACCCCAGCCACCACACCTGCTTTGGGTATGCCCTCGATGGGGCCCCCACCCACCATATCGGTTACTGTGCCCATTCCAGTGGCTAGCATACCCAGCCCAACCCCACTAGTGACTCACACTACGCTTAGTGGTGCAAGACCCTCCCATACCACCTCCACCCCCCTTGTTGGGGGTCACATCCCTATCACAAACCCAACCCCTACACTTGGGGGCATTGCCCCCAACGTGGCCATGACCACCAGTATGTCACATCCTTCTAGTAGTTTTCCATTCATGGCTAGTCTCAACCTTCCTGACCTGGCCAGATTGACCAATGATCCCATCAGACACGACCTTGTGTGGCCTCACATGCCCACCAAGCTCCCATCAGACATCGCTAAGTTTGAGGGAAAGGTAGGTGAAGACCCCCAGAACCACATTATGTCCTTCCATCTATGGTGTTCCTCCAACTCCATCTATTACAACACACCCTCACTGGCTCTGCAGCCAAGTGGTACATCGACCAACCCCATGGGACCCATGCCACCTTTAATTCCCTTGCCTCGACCTTCCTGCAGTTCTTTCAGTTACCTGTCCACTATGACGTGGGAGTTGAGATCCTACTATCTTGCAGACAAAATATGGCCACCCACATCATTGACCACATTCATGATTGGTGTCGACCCCGAAGCCTATGCAAAATCAAGTTAGATGACCATATCTTCTTAGATTGGTTTCTAAAATCTCTCCTTCCCGTCATTGCCAAGGATGTGGCATCCGAGGGACCCTAGTCCGAGGAAGAAGCCATCCTAAAAGACCAGTAGTTTGGTCTTATCTATGCCCAGTCTGGTTACCTATATACCATTATACCTGACGCCCTCCACGGGGATTCCTCCCGAAATGATGCACCAAGAGCATCCCATGCCGCAGATGGCATCATTGGCCATATTGCCTCGCATAACCAACCCTTTTCCATAGCACGTACTAGTAATAGCCCTGACCTTTCGCGGGCTACATACCACTCTGGAGTAACCAATTCGTATACTCCCATGGCACATAACCACCATTCCCACGGACTCTCTTGTCCACCTCAGTGCTTCGGCCATGCATCCCCTGCTTATGTCCCCCCGGTCGCACCTCAGCCATATTACCACCTGTAGGTCACACAAGCTCCTATATCCTCTCAAGCCCCCCCCCTTATTATTCACCACAAGCAGCACCTGCGGAAAACCCACAACCCGTCACACAGACGTATCAGCAACCCCCAAAGGTTCAACACCTACACCGCCTCCACCCACTTATTATCCACCATAGCCTACTCTCGTACCTGCATAACCCTAGAACCCACCTATCACCCAAGGGCAAGTGTATGCACAAAAAAATATGCAGCCGAACCAAAATAACCAAGACCAACAAGGACAACAAAACCGTGGCAAAGGACGTAACAGCAGGCACAATCCCCCTCCAGACCAAGGCGACCAGCCACCTAACCCTCCAAACAATAATAACGTGGCACCTACCAACTAAAACCCCGAGAGGCCTCCCAAACAAGCTAAAAACCCTAATTTGAGAATGAACCATCCTTGTTCTATTTGTGGGGTCTATGGAAATTACACACAAGCTTTCTCACATTTGGAGTAGGCTCAACAACTCTGGACTGATGATGCCCACCGCCAAGGGCACACGGCTCCTCAGTCGCCACCTAACCCCCCACCACCTCAAACTTAACCCTTGGTTTTACATAACCCTTTACCAACCCAAGGAGTGGTGAACACTCAACCGTTAGCTCCCCCTCAAGGAAATGCGCCACCACAATAGCAAATATCTTATGCAGCTCTTGATCAACCCATGCTCGACTTAGGTACCCATCACTTGTTAATGATCATCAGCTATGTCAACCTTCAAACCCATCGGAACCAATACGGCTCCACCCCTGAAGCCCCTCCCGCTGACAAAACCACCAACACTCTTCCCAACGATCAGTCGTTACGAATACCTCTGGCCCCATTAGATGGCACCCCCCAAATCCCCTCGCTTCCCACTTCGCCGCATCAACAATAACCCCTATGCTCGCGCTGCATCTAATTACAACATTGTAGATGACTTAGCTTAGTCCCCCATATCCATGTCTGCATTAGAGGTCTTAAAAAAATGTCCTACACAGCGCAAGACTTTGCTATCATCCATTGGTGCTATTGACCCAACTGATTCACGAATGATAGCCTTTGATTTGGACCAATCCAAACCACACATGCCTTCCACATTAGCGTTCCACATTTCTCTATCCATTCGCAATCTTGTCATCCATCGGTGCATCATTGATGAGGGTGCCTCTACATGCGTTATGTCCACATTCATTTGGCAGAAGTTAGGATCCCCTACTCTCCAGCAATCCACCACTGCGTTGCAAGCCTACGACAACCGTTCGGCTCAACCCCAAGGTCTCTTAGCTAATGTCCCCATCCAGCTGGCTGGCAAAACAATGTTTATTGACATAGAGGTCATCAACGCCCAACTTGATTATAACCTATTACTTGGCCGCAGTTACATGTACGCCATGCGAGCGGTTGCCTCATCCGTTTTTCATACCCTGATGTCCCCCCATGAAGGACGCGTGGTCAAGATTAATCAACTCACCTATTACAATCCCAATGCCCCCGCTGCACCCTAAAACATTCTCCCCATGGTTGAACAACCCGTTTGCGGTGCATCTACCTCATTGGTTTCCTCAGTGGGACCCGGAGTTTACTTAGATACGCCGATGACTTCCACATTCCAATCTATTCCACCCCCGTCACCAGCAACCGAAATATTTAACTTATGTACCCTCTACCATAATACACAAACACCCAACCATCAACCACCCTTGCTACCCAACCACCATTGGTACTTAGTCATGGTTGTGTTACACCCATCCATACGATCCCCTTCCTATTCCCCCCTTCGGGAGTATTAAGTGCCCCGTTTATGGCTACTCTTAGCCTCCCTGGGTTAACTTTAGGATTACCCGTGTGGTATCTCATGCCTCCCATTTCCCCTCCTACACCAAATGTCATCCTACAACCGGTGCAACCCATCACCACTACTAGTCAACCACCTCCTGGTGTCACTACTCCTTCCTCATCCACCAGTCCCACCCCTCTTATCAAGCACACTGGGGGCAGAGGCCCACAACCATACACCGCCCTACCCCCGCCCAAAATGGTTAAACCCCCCCCCCCCGGTGTTTCGCGCTCCTCCCAAATTCTCTTTGTGTGATGAGTTGGGCCATGCTACCCATCAATGTCCACAATTACCCGCATTACAAGAGCACATGCAAATGCTTGACAATGACCCTAACATCCCAGTTTTCCAACTCAACCCTACCCCTAAGCCTCGTGATAAATCACTGCGTACCAATCACCCTTGTGCAATATGCGGTATTTATGGCCATTACTCACATCACTGTCCTGATCTCCCAGATTACAGAGCTTCCCTCTATGAGATGAATAACTTGGACCTCGAGACGGCTCCCCCCATCATTGAAGAGATTCACCCCCCAGAATCTCCGCCATCAGGAGAGGTCAATACCATTTATATGATCTCTACTACTGGTGATCCCTCGTCAACCGATTCGACGACACAAATTTTCCACAATGATGAGGAGATCCTCGAGGCTCTTACTGCACCTGATTACCCCTGGGAGGATATGCACCATCATTCCTATTTCCTCCCAAAGGAGTCCTCCCCCACCACAACCACCCAATTTTCGGTTGAGTCCAAAGATTTCCTCCCCACCAAGTTGACTGGTTTAAAGAGCCCATTCCTGCTCCCGATGCCTTCGAGGAAGGTAACATGGCCAATATCTCACCCACAATCCATATTGATATATCTGCCCCATGTGGTGCCCTTGTACCGAGTACGAGATAGGAGAATACAAGAAACGTTTCCAAGAGTTCCGCGATGTCTATGCCTAGTCCTATACCGAAATGCCTGGTCTTGACCACACTATCATAGAGTACCACATTGACACATGGCCAGATGTGCCCCCCATTCTCCAGAAACAGCGCCCCATTCATCCATCAAAGCTCCCCACCGTTAAAGCAGAGATTGAGAAACTTCGCACAATAGGATTCATTTATCCTATTGCATACACCACTTGGGTTTCTAACCCCGTCCCTGTTAAAAAGAAACAAGGCACCATCCGAGTATGTACTGACTTCCATGATTTAAACTGAGCATGTCCCAAAGACAACTTCCCCACGCCATTTATTGACCAACTCATTGATGCGTGTGTGGGGCATGAAGTCCTATCCTTCATGGACGGTTTCTCTGGATACAACCAGATTCAGATCCGCAAGGAAGATCAATACAAGACCGCCTTCACCACCCCATGGAGCACCTTTGCCTATCATGTCATGCCTTTCATCCTTAAAAATGTTGGCGCCACCTTCTAGCGGGCCATGACCTATTGTTTTCACGACTTGTTCCATATCCTATTAGTCTATCTTGACGATCTCACAACATGTTCCAAGAAATTATCGGAACCACCTCAATGACCTCCGACAAGTTTTTATGTGTTGTCGCAAGTATCAGATCCGCTTGAACCCACTCAAGTGCATATTTTGCATTTCAACAGGCCGGTTGTTAGGTTTCATTGTTTCCCACAAAGGGATCGCTGTAGACCCCCTCAAATTTCAAGCCATACTAGACCTTCCCGCACCACGCATGCTCCGGCAACTACAAAGCTTATAGGGGAAATCTAATTTCCTCCGCTGCTTCGTTCCTGATTATGCCACCACAGTTCATGGTTTCTTATGTCTGCTTCGTACCCACATCCCATTTGTTTGGGACAACCAGGAACAAGCTACATTCGAAGCCCTTAAAAAGGATCTCACGCAAGCCCCTTTGATCTCCCCTCCGGATTTCTCTCAAGACTTTATCCTTTACGTCTCGGCATTCGACCATGCCATGTCAGGGGTCCTGGTTCAAGAAGATGTTGCTCGCTAGGAGCATGTCATTTATTATGTCAGCCAAACCTTGTCTGGATGACCCCTACGTTACCCATATGAGGAAAGAATGGCCCTTGCCGTCGTCTTTTCCGTACAAAAATTGTGCCATTACATTTTACTCAGTCATACTACAGTTGTCGCCAACTCCAACCCCATGGTCTACCTTTTAAACCGATGACTTATTCAAGGTCGTGTTGCGAAATGGGTAATCATACTCCAAGAATATGACCTAACTTTCAGAACCCCTAAGAGTACTAAATCCCTTGCACTTTCCCAGCTCATCACTGACCTCCCATCCCTTTTTCCATCCCCGCCAATCTCCGATGAGTTACCAGACAATCATTTGTTCATCATCTCGTCAGATGACCCATGGTACGATGATATTCTGTTGTACCTCCGCATGTAGAAGTTTCGACCAGACATAAATCGCGATGGCCACCATCGTATCTATCACCACGCCTCTTGGTATCTCCTCTTAGGCGACGTCCTTTACCAGCAGGGAGTTGATACTATCCTTCGTCGTTGCCTTACACACAAGGAATCCGAACAAGTCCTCAACGACTGTCATAGCGGCACATGCGGAAGACATTTCTCAGGGATCGCCACCACCTAGAAGGTCATCCACGCCAGATACTTCTGGCCCACACTATTTACCGATTGCATCACAACAGTCAAACATTGCCATAATTTCCAACTCTTTGCCCCTAAGGCCCGAACACCGCCCGCTCCACTCCACCCCGTCGTCACCGTTGGCCCTTTTTGCAAATGGGCCATCGACTTCATGGAATGTAAACCCTCATCCGCAAACGGCCATAAGTACATCATTGTCGCCGTCGACTACTTCACCAAATGGGATGAAGCCATGCCCACCTTCAACTGTAAAGCCGACACTACTGCCCGTTTCTTTTTTAACCATGTTATTACACGATTTGGGGTCCCAAAACAGCTTGTCTCAGACCATGGTTCACATTTTGAATATTCCATTTGGCGTGAGTTGTCAACTCTCTTTAAGTTCAAACATTGGTATGCCTATGCTTACTACCCCTAAGGGAACGACCAAGTTGAGGCCATTAACAAAATTTTGAAAACAATCCTCCAATGCACTGTCGACCGACATAAGTCCAATTTGAATTATATGCTTTTCCCTGCATTATGGGATTACCGTACATCAACTAAGACCGCCACCCGGTTTCACCCCTTTTCACTTAGTTCACGGTGTCAAATCTGTCCTCCCCATCGAGTGTCAGATCCCCACCCTACACATCGCTATTGAACTTCTCCCGGACACCTCCCCACTTGAACAACGCTTGTTGTTATTAGAACAAGCTGATGAGGACCGTCGCGCAACCCTCCAAACCATTGAAGCTGCCAAGAACCGCTCCAAAGTTGGTTACGATAAACATGTCCACCCACGAGCTTTCCATGAAGCAGATCTAGTCTTCGGTTAGGACCAAGCCCATGACAAGACCAGAAAAGGAAAGTTTGAATCCATGTGGCAAGGCCCTTACATAGTGCATACCTGCCTTGGACATGGGGCATACATTCTAACTAACTCAGAAGGTCACCTCTTGCGAAACACCCATAATGGGTTGTATCTTAAACGTTTTTATCCTTAAAATTCTCGCGGACCCGTTGGTCTGTATTGTACAGTTTGCTTTCTTTTTTGTTTTTCACTTTTTTACTGCAACCTTACATTCATCATTTTTGCATGATCACAGATGGACCATCTTCCACCTTATTACATTGGCTTCACCAATGGAGCAAGCCGCTGGTCTCCTAACCTGGCCTCTACATCATGGATCTTATATTCCCCTTCACATGAGTTGATTCACCTTGACGGAATGTGCATAGGCGCTGCTACCAATAACCAGGCTGAGTATGATGCTGTGACCGGTCTCCTGACTGTTGCCCTTCAGATGTGTATCTATCACCTTCATGTGTTCCTTGACTCCCAACTACTTGTCTCCCAGCTCAACAACTGCTACCAGGTGCGTTATCTTTGCCTCTTCAGAAAGTTTATACTCACAAAACAACTAAGACGACAGTTTGAATCCATAACATTCACCCATGTCCCAAGATTGATCAATGATCTTTTCATTCTTTTAGGAGTAAGTTTAACATTCACCCATGTCTTCAGATCAGACATGGTCATCCCGACAGTATGTCCCAAATTTGTGTCCCCTTTTTGGACCCTTATGATGTACACAGTGGTTCTCCATGTATCTTTCAAGTCCCCATTTTTGGGCCTCATTGTTATTTTTTATATATCTTGATACGAGCATGGGTATGCCCACCTCGTCCATATATTGAGATTATTCCTCATTCATTCTTGAGGCCATGTATTTTCAATTTTTGCAGTTTGTTCGGGACCGTTGTTCCGTGCTCTAGTTCGTTTCTTCTCCTCTCCACATCCCAGGAAAACCATAAAATACCTATGATGTCTATCAGCCATATGATGAGCTCCTGCGCTAACACATTAGGGGGAAATCTGTTAACATCCAAAAAGTGCTCACCATCTCATCTCCCTCATTACATGACTCATTTGTCTATATTTTCTACCATATTTGCCTCCAAAACCTTACAAAACCTTTAAAAAGCCTCCAAAAGGCCAAAAACCCCCTTTTCCCTCCAAAATAATGTAAATTTCCTCCAAAAATAGAAAAAACCCTCTAAAAGGGCCCTAAATTCCCAAAAATAAAATAAAAGGGAATAAAAAATATAAAAAAGAGGAAAAAGACGGAAAAAAGAAGCAAAATCCCTATACAATTGACCTAAACCATATGGTGCCAAAAGCCATGGGTCAACACTCCACCACTAAAAACCTATAAATAGGTGATGGAGGCTCTCCATTTCATATCCGCAATCTTCCCTATCCTCACTCTGCCAAAATCACTCTTGAAACCCTAGCTTACCATTTGAGCTAGTTTTTCCCATTTGAGTGCCCCTTTGGCCCATTATTCAAACACCTTGGAGAAGGAGAAGGAACCCATTGGAGCATGGAAGCAGCCCTCCTGGACTACTGCAAGAGATCCACCAACCTCAACACTTGAGGTAAATTTAATACAAAAAGAAAATCTTTATCATCTTGTCATGTCTTTTCATTTCTGTTAATGCTCATGCTAGGTTAAATTTCATACTGTTTTACTGCTTTAATTTACTATTTATTGAACTACTACTACTGGCGATCCCTCGTCAAACGATCATATACTATTTATTGAACTGCTAGCTACATATCCGCATCTACATCTCAACAGGAAATTATGGCTATTTTGCATGCAGTACCGAACTGGCTGCCACCCCTATTAGGGAATTATTTCTGCATCAAGACTGATCACCAGAGTCTGGAAAATTTCCTGGAACAATGGGTCTCCTCCCCAGCACACCTGAAATGGGTTATCCAACTCATGGGTTATGACTATGCGATCACTTACAAGAAGGGTAAGGACAATATGGTGGTAGATGATCCTTCTCTCGCATTTGATGACCCTGTTTCTCTTATAGTTATTTCTCTGCTTGTTCCAAACTGGTTGCAATCTGTTCAACAGGGCTATCTCTTCTATGCACTCCATGCTTCTTCATCGGCAAGGCACTCTAGGTTCCTCAACAAGTATGAACGAGAACAATGTAACTTCTTTTGGCAGGGACTGAAAATGACAATTCAACAGATGGTGGTTGACTGTTATACTTTCCAGGTCAACAAGGGTGAAACGACACTCCTTTCGGGACTACTCGAACCCTTTCCCATCCCTACACAGATTTGGACAACTATTTCTATGGATTTCCTAGAAGTGCTCCAGTGGTACAATACCACGTCTACAAGGACACCATATGAAGTAGTCTATGGACAGGTACCGCCAGTTCTTCTTCCATACACCCTTAGCAACTCCCCAGTTCAGGAAATTGACTCGGTTATTCGAGACCGCGCTCAGATTCTTCTCATTCTACAAGACAATCTTCACATGGCAAGAATTCGACTGAAACAACAAGCCGATCAGCACCATTCAGAGCGCACTTTTCATGCAGCCAATATGGTTCTTCTTCTTCTACATCCTTGCAAGCAATCCTCCAGAAACTCAAAAGGCATTAGTGGCCCAGAATGCAACCCGAGGATGCTACAAGGGAACCACTCCTTCAAATTCTGCATCAATTTCCACATCTAAAGATTTGAGGACAAAGCTTTTTCTAAGGGAGAGGGGATGTTAGGAACCCATGTCAACCCTTCTATTTACTTTGTTAGTATATTGTTGTTGGATGCATATGCTTTGTAAGTCGTCCCGTAGTATTTGTTGATCCGTAGCTTGTATTGGACCCATATGCTTTGTAAGTTGTCCCGTAGTAATTGTTGATCCATAGTTTGTATTGGCCCATGGTTTGTATTGACACATGGTATTGACCCATGGTATTGGCACCTAGACTTAGTATATAAGTTTCTGTTGAGACCAATGAAGGTACTGTGAAGTTATTTGTATTGAGCTTGCACAAAGGAGGTTGCCCCCTCGAAGTGGCCTGCGATCAATAAAAGCGATTATGAGTTATGTTATTTCTGCTCTCTCGTGTATTTTCTTTAATTAATTGTTGGAGGTTCTTCACATTTTCCTGCCCCCCAGCTTATCGTGTTTTTGGTCATAAGTAAGTACCAAATCAACCTCGTTAAAGATACGAGGTTTCACTGATTTATCATATTGGGCCTTGATATGTTTCTTATATGCTTCATTAGCCATAGCTGCATCACGGTGGGTTTCATCGAATTTTTCAAAGTATAGAAATTGTTCTTCCTCGGCAGTGGTGTTCTGTAGAATTTCGATGGGTAATAATTCCTCTAGTCCGTAGACCAATTGAAAGGGTGTAAAACCAGTGGCAGTTATAACGGAAGTCCTATATTCCCACATGGTTGAAAAAAACATAATATGCTAGTTGGACTTATGTGTTCCTACCATACGTTGAATCATAGTTTTCAAGACCTTGTTAATGGCCTCTACTTGTCCATTTGATTGAGGATAGTAGGGAGTTTATTTTTCATGGAAAAAACCCAAGTTGTCGCTTAGTTCATCCACCATCTTGTTCTGGAAATGTGATCCAAGATCAGTGACGATGGCTTGAGGAATTTTGAATCTCACAATGATATGGTTGAACATAAAGAGTGATGGAGTTTCGTTGTCTTCTTTGTATGTAGGCATAGCCTCGTCCCACTTGGTAAAATAGTCAGCGGCAACGATGGCA
This sequence comes from Larix kaempferi, assembly GCA_027924585.1. NCBI lineage: Eukaryota > Viridiplantae > Streptophyta > Pinopsida > Pinales > Pinaceae > Larix > Larix kaempferi. The sequence goes on from BSBM01000510.1 coordinate 44,931,653, forward strand.
TAACCATTCCCCCTGGCCAAGGTAGGCTTACAATGCATAAAGTCTATGCCCCATTTGGAAAAGGGATCGATGACAATGACTGGATGTAATGGGGCTAGATGTGACACTTTTTGTAATGAAAAATATGACAAGTGTAGCTAGGGTTTTCACCCTAGCTTGTGCAAATGAGCACCTACTAAGGAGAAGGGCCTCCTTAGTAGCAGTTCAATAAATAGTAAATTTAAACAGTAAAACAGTAAAATCTAAGCTAACGTGTGCATCAACAGAAATATAAAGACAATAACAATATAATAGAAAGTATATATTTGTATTATGATATGATCAAGATTACATTTACCTCAAGTGTTTAGGTTGGTGGAGCTCTTGCAATAGTCCAGGAGGACTGCTTCCGTGCTCCAATGGGTTCCTTCTCCTTCTCCGAGGTGTTTGAATAATGGGCCAAAAGGGGCACTCAAATGGGAAACTAGCTCAAATGGTAAGCTAGGGTTTCAAGAGTGATTTTGGCAGTGTGAGGATACGGAAGATTGTGGATGTGAAATGGGGAGCCTCCATCACCTATTTATAGGTTTTTAGTGGTAGAGTATTGACCCATGGTTTTTCGCACCATATGGTTTATGTCAATTGTATAGGGTTTTTGCTTCCTTTTTTCCTCTTTTTCCTCTTTTTTATATTTTTTATTCCATTTTATTTGATTTTTGGGAATTTACAGCCCTTTTAGAGGGTTTTTTTCTATCTTTTGAGGAAATTTAATTTATTTCTGGGGGAAAAAATGAGTTTTTTTTGGCCTTTTGGTGGCTTTTTAATGGTTTTTTAAGGTTTTGGAGGCAAATATGGTAGGAAATATAGACAAATGAGTCATGTAATGAGGGAGATGAGATGATGAGCACTTTTTGGGTGTTAACAGATTGCCCCCTAATGTGTGAGGGAAGGAGCTCATCGTATGGCCGATAGACGTCATAGGTCTTTTATGGTTTTCCTGGGGAGTGGAGAAGAGAAGAAACGACTAGAGCCCGGAACAATGGTCTCGAACAAACTGCAAAAACTGAAAATTCATGACCTCAATAATGAATGAGGAATAATCTCAACATATGGACGAGGTGGGCATAACATTGCTTGTATCAAGATATATCAATGAGGCCCAAAAAAAAGGGGACCTGAAAGATACATGTACATCATAACGGTCCAGAGGCGACACAAATCTGGGACATACGACTGGGATGACCATGTCTGAGCTGAAGAACTGATACACTGGAATAACAATAGTGTTACTGAGTGTGGTACCAGAGGAATTGATGAGCTGTTGGATCATAATGACGGGGGGTCATACCCTCAATGGTACACTGGACTGTAGCTATACTGGGTACTCATGGAAGCATCTGAGTGAGTGGCTTCCGAATACAATTTCCAATGCAATCTGGATATCCATGGGAACATATAACTGGGTGTTCCAAGGTGACTCACCAATGTGCTAGAGTCGGGGGAAGTCTGGGGTCTTTGACCAATAACTGAAGGGATATATACCCTGCACAAATCTCAACGATGCGATCAAGATGTTGAAGTCGAGCATGTGAGAAATAACCATTCAGAGAGGCACTAATGACTCCGCTCAAAATGGTCCGTAGGCACTCATCACAGATGGTGATGAGTCCAAGGCGCAAGGACCTCTAGGCCTATCCTCTGGAATAGATGGGCTATCGTCGATAGAGGGAGACCTGCAACTAGCAAGACAATGTTGTTTCCTTGACAGGAGCAAGAGGTGGATAACCGAAGTGTGAGAGTACTGATGGTAGGAATGACATACTGTGGAGGTGGGGAATAACTGGGCAAATAGAGTGGGTGGACTCAAACTTCCTTTGTTCAGAGTATGATGGTGGGGATGATCGGGAAACATATGAAACTGACTGATGGGAAGGGGATCATAGCTTTAAGGGACCAGGGATGGTGACTGGAATGAGGGATAGTCAAGTTGGTGTAGGATGGTGGGAGACACCGAGGGTGGTATATCGTAGAATAATCTGAACAAAGGTGACCTTATGGGGGGTGCTACAGAGATGATTTATCATAGTGTCGAGAGGCACCGGTGGGGATTTCTGCATGGTTTAAGGAGCTGCAAGAAGTGTGCTCAAAATGGTACTGTCGTGTGGATTTATACGAGCCCAGGACAATTCGTGCTCGGCATTGATTTCAATTTTAAGGAGTCTAAAAGAAATAAGAAGACTCTGAAATAATGGAATGGTACCGTCGTGTGGATTTGTACGAGCCCAGGATGGTGCATGCTCGTGGTTGCTTTCAATTTTAGAGAGTCTGAAAGCAATAAGAAGACTCCAGGGGGGTTCTTTTTCATGTGTTAGTCTCCAAGGCCCGAAAAAGCATAAAAGGATGCAATGAAGAACTCTTCTAGCCAGTGTGACTAGAGTATTCATTTTTTGTAATTAGTCTACCAGGTCCGGAAAAGGGTTAAACTTATACCAGATAGATGCCCTTTCAGGTACTTTAACGAGCATGAAAGGAAGCAAGATTGCTCAGCGATCTTTTCATTCTTTTATGAGTCAGAAAAGAGCTTAACAGAAACTCCCTAAGTGCATTTTTCGTAAAGGACTTGTTCGGCCCCGAAAAAAGGATAAAATTATACCGAACAAAAGGAATGGCCAAGCAAACAGAGAGTGTTCAATCAAGGGACATCGATGAGAACCAAGAACGAGGGTTGAGGTGGGAACACTGGTGGGCCTCCTTGCGGGATGATGAATGGTAGAAAAATAAAGAAATAATTGCAGTATGAATGGAGTGAATAGCTCATGTATAAATGTGTAACAATTTGATGGTGGCCGATGTGGTGCGCAAACCGAGGCAGCAAGGTGTCAGGACACAATGTTGGAACTATTTCTGGTGAGAGCGAGAAATGATCGCCAAAATATGTAGCTAGGGTTTTCACCCTAGCTTGTGCAAATGAGCACCTACTAAAGAGAAGGGCCTCCTTAGTAATAGTAAAACAGTAAAATCTAAGCTAACATGTGCATCAACATAAATAAAAAGATAATGACAATATAATAGAAAGTTTCTTTTTGTATTATGATATGATTAAGATTACATTTACCTCAAGTGTTGAGGTTGGTGGAGCTCTTGCAGTAGTCTAGGAGGGCTGCTTCCGTGCTCCAATGGGTTCCTTCTCCTTCTCCAAGGTGTTTGAATAATGGGCCAAAAGGGGCACTCAAATGGGAAACTAGATCAAATGGTAAGCTAGGGTTTCAAGAGTGATTTTGGCAAAGTGAGTATAGGGAAGATTGTGGATGTGAAATGGGGAGCCTCCATCACCTATTTATAGGTTTTTAGTGGTGGAGTATTGACCCATGGTTTTTGGCACCATATGGTTTAGGTCAATTGTATAGGGTTTTTGCTTCCTTTTTTCCTCTTTTTTATATTTTTTATTCCATTTTATTTGATTTTTTGGAATTTAGGGTCCTTTTAGAGGGTTTTTGCTATTTTTTTAGGAAATTTAATTTATTTTTGGGGGAAAAAGGGGATTTTTTGGCCTTTTGCTGGTTTTTTAATTATTTTTTAAGGTTTTGGAGGCAAATACAGTAGGAAATATAGACAAATGAGTCATGTAATGAGGGAGATGAGATGGTGAGCACTTTTTGGGTGTTAACAACAAAGAGGACAGTTCTTGACTTCTTCGATACAGTCCTTGAAGATGGAAGGCCAATAGTATCCAGCGCGTAAAGTTTCTGGGCTGTAGCCATCCAGAAAGATGACCACCACATTCCCCTTAGTGACAATCATTCAAAACATGCTCGGCCTCCTCACGAGTTAAGCAACATTGAAGAATGGATTCAATACCATGATGATATAATGTATCACCAATGATGAGGTAATATTTAGCATGGTGATGGACCCGAAAGCGTTCGTCACGAGATAATTTAGGACCAAATCGTTGGGGTTGGAGATATAATGTGATGTATCCATAGCACGAGTCAGAAGTACTGATGAGAAAAAGGGACTCGTCGAGGATGGATTCCATGGGCTTAGTTCCCTGGTTAGTACGGGGAAGGTCGCAAATAACTTCCACAAAAACCAAACATTTATTTGATTTGTCCTTCTCAAACTAGAGGTCGAATTACTGAAGAATCACAATCCAACGCGAATATTTACCCCCTAGTACCTGACACGTGAGAACATGGTACACGGGGTTAGAGACGATAATGGTTGTAGTGTGGAGGAGGATGTAGTGGAAAAAATTCTAAATGGAAATGACTGCCGTGAGAGCTAGCTTCTCTACATACAAATATCAAGTTTCGGAGTCAATGAGATCCTTACTAAGGCAGTATATCACATACTCCTAGGTGTCATTATCTTCTTGTACTAAAACCATAGCAATAGTGGAAGTAGAAGCAACAAGATAAAGGATATAAATATTGGTGTAATTCAGCAGTTGTAATACGGGTGCATGATTGATGTCATGTTTAAGGTTGTCAAATGATTTTTGAGTGTAGTCATCCCAAATGAATGAGACGTCCTTCTTCAACAACCACATGTATCCCTATGTTTTCTCTGCGAAATTGCACACGAAATGGCACTAGTTTTTCTTCCCCTGCAAATTTTGAAGTTCCGTTATATCCATGGGTGGTTGTACGAAAATAATGGCCTCCACCTTGAGGGGATCGATGCGGATCCCATATTTAGAAATGATGAATCCTAAAAGGCGTCCAAACTTGACACAAAAAATGCACTTATGAGGATTTAAACTGATATTATACCGTCGACACCTGAGGAATACAACCATCAGATGATCGAATGGGAAGTCTTGATGATCTGAATGAGCAGGGAGATCGTCTATGTAGGGTTCCACAAAATCCTTCACATCATGGAAAGTGTATGACATATCCCGCTGGAATGTAACACTGACATTTTTAAGGCCAAAAGGGATTTTGTGATATGCAAACGTACCCCATGGGTAGATGAAGCCCATCTTATTTTGTTCGACATGATGGATCTCAATCTGATTATAGCAGAACAATCCATCCATGAATGAAAATATGACACTTCCAACATAGTTGTCGATGATTTGGTCGATAAACGAGGTAGGGTAATTGTCCTTGGGACAAGCCTTATTCAAATCCTTGTAATCAACACAACCCTAATGCTTCCCTATTGTTTGGTAATCGGGACGACGTTAGAGACCCAATATGTTAAGGGAATGGGATAAATGAACCCATCCTTCAACAGTTTTTCTGTCTCTGCCTTAATATACACATTTTTCCTAGGGTGCACAGCGCATTTTTTTTTCCGGACAGGTTTTGCGTAAGGATATGTTTGAATCTCGTGCATGAAAATAACCAGATCAATCTTGGGCATTTCCTCGTAGCTCCATGCAAAGACGTCACCGAATTGTTTAAATAAGGCCGTGAAAGTGGTGACTTCTTCTGGAGAACAAGTTTGGCCTATGCGAATGTGTTCCACGACTCCAGGTTTTACTGAGATGTCGATCGGGAAGGTCAGCATAATGTTAGCCAAGTTTCCCTCGGTTACCATATCATATATCATAATAGGAGGGTGAGGGTAAGGAAATACATCTGGTGAAAAAAAAAATCAATAGCGTTCTCTACCAAATCTAACAGCGGAAGGAAGGACGATCGATGGTGAAGGTCTTCCCATGGGAGTTCATCCACACTCATAATATTCATTATTGATTCGTCGGAATGAAAAGTCTGGAGTAGAGGATCAAGTAGGGATGAGGTCCATTGTAATGGCAGAGAAATTGAGGTAGATGTCACTGAAGAGTGGACATCTGGTAGATCAGGTGTTGATTGGATGGCCTTGTAAGTAGCTTCCGCAGGACTAAGAGGAATCACATCTCCAATCAAATCTAAATGAGCAGGATCGGGAACAACCCACTAGTCTCTCAAGTTGGAAGACGATGGGATTATAGATGAAATCATGTTCACCGTTGAAACATGGGCAACGGGATCTGGTGTTGGAAAGACTTGCACGAGGGATGAATATTTAAGGAGTCCTATCCCCACACTCTCATATATCTACGTAGAGTGTCCTAAAAGAGGGACGTTATCTGCAGGATGAGTAGTGGTGTCAGGTGTATAGAAATCTAACTAGTCGATATTGACAATATTCCCTTGGTGGGAAAATTGCATGATGCAAAAGACAAATGATGCAACCACAGTCATGGAATAGAACCAGTTTAGACCAAGTAATAAGTTATAATCCAACAGGGCAGCGAAGACTTCCATGTTAATGGAGACGGTCTTACCCCCCAAATCGACAGTTAAGGATTGTAATATCCCGTGAGGTTGAAATCCACGTCCATCAAATTATTTCAATGTGGTCGGGGAATGATTCAACTCGAGAGAGACAATGGCTCGCCAACAAGATAGTGATGTAACCGAGGTAGATTCTCCTTCGTCTAAGATAGTACGATGGATTCTTTTACCAGAGATGTTAGCAACAATTTGAAACGTGATTTGGTGGGAAAGCCTCAGCTTGAAATACTCTAGTTTGAACATGATGGTGTTGGAGGAATCTGGATCTACAGCTCCTATTATGGATAATAGGGTCTTACGCTGATTTGGACAGTTTTGCAATACTTCTAGCATCGACATAGCACAAGGATATTTTGCTAATTCCTCGACTATATTGTAGTTTTTAGAATCCCGAGCGTTTGGATTGAAAATGGATTTTCTAATCATGCTCTTGGGTGGACGCAATAATGAATCCGGTAAAGTTTTCTCTATGATGAGAGGACCTTGAGGTGAAGGAATGCTATATGTATATGCGGGGGATTTTTTAGGATTATCCCCATTAGATTCCTTGTCAAAAGTAGAGTCATATGTGCGCGATCGAGTAGAAAAGTTGATTGCTTCCCTCTGCATCATGAAAACATGGGTTGTGGTGGACGGTTCTCCTTGAGAAGGAGATGGTTGTTGTGAAACCACTTGTTGTTTTTGTGTGGGGAAGGGATCGGTTAAAACTGTGGGTGTAGGGTTCCATTTAAAAAACTTTTGCACTTTGTCCCGATGTGGGAATTCTTTGGTGAAGTGATCGTCACCACACAGTAAACAAGGATATTTAACCTTCCATTTTTGTTTTTTGTCTTCGGGATTGTTTTTAGGCTCCTACTGGTTAGAATACTTTTCACATTTACCTTTGTTCTTATTTTTACCAATGGATTTTTGAGGTGAAGCAGATTGAACTGAATTCCCGAATCACTTCTTTAATGGAAACAGGGCCGAGTGATTGTTTGGCGTTGTTTCCATCCTGTGTAGAGGGTGGAGTCGATCTATGATGGTTTTGTGATCCACCAGATTGTGTAGCGGGTTGGGTATGAACGGAACCAATGATGCCATCGACATGAGGTCCCGTAGGTGGTTTTGTTGGATCATATGTATGGCGGGGGAATTAGGTATGATATCATATAAGGTATCACATTGGGCATATACCAAGTCTAAATACTGAGCACGAGATATGGATTGTTCTTCTGTAAAGACCCCACCCATAGCCACACTTTAGCTATGATGGGAAGTAGTGACTTCGTGAACCAATCGACAAGAATTTGATCCGGAATGGGGGCTTTAATAAGACGTCTTCTCCTCCCCCACTCATGAATATGATAAAAAATGTGAGTGGATGTGGTTTGACAGAGAGAATTCAAAAGATCCGTGTCGGTTTCGTAGCGGATCGGTAGCTGAAAGTGAGACAAAAATGACATAGCTAAAGATCGAAAATCAACAAAGGAATGTGGTGGAAACTCAATGTACCACTTTGCGCAAATACTAGTAAGGGTTCGTTGAAATAACCTTAGACGGATGGAATCATTCATTAACGAATTGGAAGAACACCACAAATTATAAGTCATAACGTGGTTCTTAGGGTCCTCATTGGACTTGTCGTCAAACTTCAGAATATATGATGGTGACTTCACAGGAATCATAGGCCGATTTATGCCATGTTGAATGGGATCGTTAGTCAACCGAGACAAGTTTGGAATATCAAGTGTAGCCATAAATGGTAATTATTGGTTTGGATGTGGATACTAGTAGTATTGATAAGGAATTTGAGTACCAGTAGGACTGTGAATCAAATGATTATAAGGTCCTTCCGAAAAGTGTTGGCCATATGGAGGTTGGCCTCCTGGATTAGGAGGTGGATGAGAAGGAGGTCCACTTCCACCGTATGGGGTTCCTCCAGGTGGAGGTGGGACAGGTGGTGGGGAAGGAGGTGGGATAGGTTGTGGAGGTGGTGGGGGTGGTCCACCAGGTGGAGGTCTAGTTGGTGGAACATTATGATGCCCCCATGGGGTGTTCATGTTTATGGGATATGGTAATACAACAAAAATATTTCTCAGATATGAATGACCCCAAGGGGGTTGAGTCCAATTGGATGGACCCCCCATTTGATTTGTCCACATAGGTTTCACCAACCATACTAGAGTTATGTTGATGCCCTGGAAATTGCAGCATCAATCAACAAGGGATTCTCCCCAGTAAACAGTCCCAATTAGATTGTCCACCGTTTGGTGTAGGGAATCCGTCCGGTTAACAGTTCCGGCTACCGTAAGATTTAAATATTCTCAATCTTTGCACCGGTTGTGGCCCGATCCACCATTTTTGTGATTTTAATTTTTAAGATGAAATGCGAGTGCCTTAAGCTAAATGCAGGTAACTAATCTAAATTAACCTAAAACAGTATAAGCAAATCTATTCTATCCTTGCAAGGAGCAAACTGTAAATATGAGCAATATGCTGAAAGAAACATCTAAAGATCATATGGATAGGCATTTAAATCATAAAGATGCAATTGCATCAGAAGGTAAAAGATATTAAAGATAGTTTTAATTGACTGAATACATTCCATTACTCATTTAAGAGAGACATCATTGTACAGAAAAGAGAAAGATCATCCATCACATAGAAATAATTCATAATAGTAAAGAAAGATCTCACAGTAGTATTCGAATGCTACAGGAATAGTCCAACAAACATTCAGCACACCATTTCTAGGAAAAAACATCCTCTTCAGGATTTTATTAGGAAAAATTCCCTTTCTTGGAGCAAGTAGCAAAGTAGTTTGCACTAGCTAGAAAATTTCTTTCACCTACAAAAAAGTCCTCTATTCCTCTTCTCTTCTTCTATTTATAAATTTACAAATTGTTGCTTCAGCTGACAGGTGCACCCTAAACTCTAGAAACTTCTAATTTTTCCTTTAGTGCACAATTACAAAACCCACAGATTCATGGAGAGCCTTCCATATAGGACAAAAATGAGATCCAGCTGTCTCTTAAAGCATTTATACAATAAGGAAATTCAGCTTTTCCTCACATTAAGACAAATAAGAATTCTGCTGATTTATATATTTATTTGGCTTCTTTTGCTGACTCGCCGACTCTTCAACTTCTGTTGGTAATCTGTTTGCCTCTTCCAACAAAAACCTCCTTTCTTCTTCTTCTTATTGTTTGGTAACCTGTTCCTGGACAATCCTTTCTTCTTCTTCTCTTTGGGCCTTCAATTTATCTTCCTTCTTGATTCTAGCAGCTTCTTCTTGCATGCTAAACTTGTGGCGAGCCGAAGAGCACAAATAAAAAGACATTTAAAGAAACTATTTAAACACAATGCTTCTCACAGAAAAAACAGAAAATGTGACAGAATTAGCTTCCAAATGACTTTCAAGCACTAGTAAAAATAGTTATAAAATTTCCAGAATATGCCATTTTCACAATATGAATACCAACTCCGTAGCATATAATCCCAAATCTATTCTGCACGCTAGAGTGGCGATTTTAATTTTACATTCCGCGCCTGTAGCGATAGTCTAAACGTTAGTATCTGCGCTGATGGTGGCACCAAGAATTGCGTCGGTGGTTGCGTTCACGGACGACGCGCAGTTATGACGGCGGGAGCTATAGTGATATGTTTTGTGCATCGGCGAAGGACTTAGTCTCAATACATGCACTAACAAAAAAAGCGCCAACAAGTCAGGAAGAAAAGATTTAAGTGATTTTTTTGTGTCGACGTTTTTAAGTACAAATCCTACGCCAAATCACCCACCCTATTATTAGTAACTGCGCCGATGGAGGCCGAGTTGGTTTTAGACTCTACGAAAGAAACAAGCGTTGATACAGCGTAGCTTTTAAACCTAAAGTTTGCGTGGGGAGAAAAAATGTTGAAAATCCAAGATTTGGCAACAAGGCAGAAAAGTAATATTTAGAATATGCACTTTTAACGCAAGACATAAGCTTGAAGTTTGCGCGTAAAAGCACGCAATTAAACCTTTTCCCTTGTGCCTTTGGCGCAAAAAATATAAGCTTTCAATCTGTGATTTTGAAAGCGAGCATAATTAATCTTTAAAACAGCGCGTTGTTTTCAAAAGGTAATAGAAGGAAAAATGCCTTAGAAAAACAATTTGTTGAGAAAGTGCTTTGGGAAACAAGTGTTTTGGACCAAACAAAAAGGAGCAAAAGAGCTTTCGCATTGGCAGATTTAGAGTTAAAACTTGCGCCTAAGAGGTAGAGTTAGGTTTGCGATTTGCGCCGAAGACGACAGTCTTATGATCGAAACTTGCGCCGAAGGCAGGAGATTTATGGTTAAAACTTGCGCTAAAGGCAGAAGACTTATGGTCAAGACTTGCGCTGAAGGCTAAAGGTGACTATGCCTTAGAAAAAGTTTTAGAAAACTTTTGGAAAGCAAGTGTTGAAATTTTTCCAAGCTAAAGAGAAAAATTAAGTCTGAAAGACAAGAAAAACAATTGCTACAAAATGTGAAGAAGGAGGGGCTGTGAAAATCCTCACAGCATATCTAAGAGATGATGTATACCGCACAAGAGTAATTATGATTAAGCAATAAAATGGAAGAAGAGTGATCAATACAGTATAATGAGCAACATAATAATATGTTACAGTAGAACTCAGATAGAAGCAATAATACTTCACACACACTAATTAATTAATCACAGTATGGACAAATAAATAGTACAATGGTAGAAAGGATTCGAATGCCTAAGCTGCCAATTCAAATTATCCTCTCAAAGTGATCATAAGATCAATAGAGTGTCATCGGAGCACAACTAGGTGTCCTCATGATCATCAGAGCACAACTGGAAGTCTTCATCATCATCAGTGGAGTCATCAATGCTCAAGTAACTATCAACCATCAGTCAAACTAACTCTGGTAGGTGTAACTGAGTGTAACTCAGTGTAACTGAGTGTAACTAAGTGTAACTGAGTGTAAACTAAAGACAACTGGATTGGTAGGTGAAGAAGGGCGAGTTTCTCCCTAAAATCAAGGAAGAAGGGCACATTAAGAAAATGGAGGGCTAAAAATGAATAGTGAGAAGCTCATGGGGGCTGGATAACTGAGGGCTAGGTGTTGGACTAATGACTGGGATGCATGCAAAATGAATGCAAACCCTAGAATGCATTCAAACCCTAAAAGTGCATGCATGACTGAAAATGTAAATGATCAAAATACTGGTGGGACTAGGATGGAGTATAGGAATATCCTAACAAGGGCCCCAAATATCTTCAAAATTTTGGGGAAGGATGTTGCAACAACAACAAGTTCACATGTGACATATGTCCTCCGCTCATGTTGTGTCCCCTAATAGGATGACATCCTCTAGTTAGGTTTTGTCCACTAACTATGGGTTTCCCCCCAGTTGAAAAATATCCACTCATTGGAATATGGCCAGCATGGGTGTGTTGTCCACTAATAGTAGTTTGACCTGAACCAATTAGTTAACTATTGACTAAGGGATGACCTCCACTCAATTGTTTACTAACAAGAAGATGATAACCTCCCCTTGAATTTTGAGGTGGGGGTGGTGGAGGTAGTGTTCTGGTGAAGTAGTTAATAGTAATTGAAGGTTTCTTTTCAGTGGTTGGGTTCGAATAAGGAGTAGAGCCGATCAAATGATGAGGAGGAGTACTCAATGGGAAAGACGGTTGGACCGACTTGTAAGTGGACAAGATTGGCGTTGATATTCCTGGTGAAGAAAAGGAAAAATAATGTATACGTGAATGTTGTTCAAAAAATATACTTCTGGATTGGGCATAGGGGGGAAACTCTGATGTCTAAGTTTATTACCGAATGTTCATAAGCGTTCCATAGTCTTGTAAATTGGTGCGAGAAAGACAACGTTGAGAATCTATGGAGGGAACCAATGAGGTGGGGTTTACACCATCGAAAATGAACCAAAATCGGAAACATGTTGGCCTAAAGAAGTGTCCCAAAATGATGCAGTTGGACCAAATTTTGTTGATATGGGGTCTTCCTGGGGCCGACTGAAAATGCATTATGTAGCTTCGAAATTCCCTTCCATCAAATGATGAAAATTTGTGTCATATGAAGTAGGTTGTTCCACAATCAAAGGTCCCATAGGATTAGTGATAGGTTTGCGGGAGTTGATTATTTGATTCCTGATTCTAAGGTAGAAGTGTCTTCTTCATAGGACACAGATGTTGTAGTTTGATCCATAGTTCTCCCAAGTTCTCCTCCTAAGTAATGGGATATTCAAGTGGCAAGTTCAAAATATCGCAGGATCTTCTTAAAGGTTGGTCAACTAGAATGGGTGAAAACAAATTCTCTCCTAAGAGTTTTATACAAAAAAGAGAAAAAAAATACACTCCAATATATACTCAAGCTAAAGCTGCAAGCAAAATTATGTGGTAGGTAGGATTCAATGGTCTGGAACCTCACATGATTATCAAGGCACTGCAACTCACGATATACCACAGGGTCCAACAGTTATACTCAACCTAATTTTTCAGAGCACTAACTAGGGAATATTGGAACCATATCCTTGACCTTATAACCTGACTACTTGGTAGTACGTCCATAGTAACTCCCCGAGTGTTGTTCTCGGTGTATTTCCACACCAAGGCAGACAAAATTTAACTCAAAAGTTTTCAGGAATCCTAATAGGGTCTCCCGATATACACAAGGTACGTGGGAGCTCAAATATGTAGTGATGTTGTCAAATGCACAACCGTGCGACAAGAGCCTTCTGATATACTATCGAATAAGTGAAGTACTTTTCTATATACCTAAAGGTACATGAAAGGTCGTTCGATATATCGATTGGTACATGGAAGAACTACAAGCCCTCGAGATGTAGTGCAGGAAAATAACGACAGTTGCCATGCTTAAAGACGTTGGGACCTGTCTCTAACTTAACACACAAGCTTCTATATAATTTTAACCTAATCTACCGTTAAATTTTATATTGACAGTTAAATGAATGCATGATGTGTAGACTCGGAATTTAAAAAGATGCCAATCTTAACTACATGAAAATGAAAATATTTTATTTTTCTCTTCGATGTAAACCAGCTAGAGTAAGGAGAAATCTTTCTTGTTTTCGATACTGAAATGAACAAGTACCTCTATACTTTCAAAATCAACCAAAAAGATTCAAAAGCACTCTTTTAACAATCCAACAAAAATGAATAACACACCAAATCCAAGTGTATTTTCCTTTTTCTCTTTTCAAGTTAAGCAAATCTACGGAAAATGAAAAGAAGAATTTCCTTTTTTGAATGCAATAACTCCTATTTTCCAAAATAATGATCCAAAAGTGGGAGGAAAATAAAAAATGGAAGAATTTTCACTATCTTTGGAATGCTTTGCAAAAGTTCAAATGTACTTAGAATTCTCAAGGAAATGATGAATTATTTTTCAAAACCAAGAAAATACAAGCCAATAATATTTTTTTAAACTTTTCAAAGACCTTTTAATACTCACTCCAAAGCATAAAAATTATCTACAACAAATCCAAGAAACAAGCTTGAAATGAAGATAATGAACAACTTTGATTTTCTAGTAAATGTACCTAATAGACCTAAGAATTATGGCACTTTGAAAACCTATATTCAGAAAATCAGAGAATATGCTACTGCAAAATTTTATTGATGGGAAATTCTCAAATAAAAACATAATCACCCAAAATCTCAAAAACACACAAAATTGAGCAAAATCACAACAATCAAATATTGGAGGGCTTATAACTTAGATCGAACAGATTAGATGGCCTGATAAGGATTCACAAGATTGAGCGTGCTCATGAGGGATTGAAATTTCCCACAATGAGGGATACACCCACTTGACTATCTAGGACTCTAATCAATACTCAAACTTCAAAAAATAAGCCAAGACTAAAGTATGTTGTGCCTAGTAGGTTTTGCAGCAGTGAAGGACAAACTCACAGAACTCAAAAATCAATCCAAAAACTAACTTTGAAATTTTTTAACATTGAGTGCCAACTATTGAAGGGTGATGCACTCTGCAAGGGTGCACCATAGCATTGGAAGACCCAATGACGTGCTCTACACACTGGGAAACCGCATCAACAACGCCGGGTGTAAACTGTCAGTGAGCATCAGCGATGCAGTCTGCTAATAGGCTAAGTGCATCAGAACTACAATGACGCAGGTGATGAATTTTCCAGGTGCGTCGGGCGGGATCTAAGAAAAAAAAAAAACTCTCCAAGAATAAACAGGTAGAAGGCTCAATAAAGATCCTAAGAGACTCTCTGATGGTCAAATCTAAGAAGAAGAGGAAGCTTAGAGGCTAGAGGCTAATTGGAAAGAAATCAAAGAAACCAAACATGCAATGAAATAAAAAATCATGGACTACTATCCCAAGTATGGTCGCCAAATTTGCTTACGGACAATTTGTATGGGAGGATTCAAATGGATCTCTGTAGTCTGAATGGTTCATATCTAGAACAAATGAATACATAATACAAATGCCTTTCCTAGATCAATTGAAATGCAAGATAAGTGAAAGAGATGGCTTACCTTAAGTGTATAGTTTCTTTCTCCTTGTTGATCCAAGTCCTGATCTTCATATCTTTAGTTGCAAAACTGGACAAAACATGTTGAAACAAATAAGTAATAAAACCACATGGATGTGAATTGATCTATATCAACAGTCAAAGAAGTTAATGGATAAAAATTATTAACACAACAAGTTTATGGAAATAATTTGCATTAGATGTAATAATAAGAAGTGCAATGAGAGACATGTTACGACTGATGCTTTGACGTCATAACCTCCTTCCAACAATCCTAGCCTCCAAGATCAAATGCTTAGCCTCCTAATGGATGAAGAGGATCACCTAGAGAAATTCCACCAGCATATAGGTACTCTATCCTTCCTCTCTTAACAATGGAGAGGGGGTTCACATATATAGGTATAAAGGGATAAGAGAGGTTGAGGATTTAGGGGAGAGGCTTAAGGGATCATCCCACTAGGTAAGGGGGTCGAGTGCCACCTTCTCATATATGTAAGGATAGGTCTCTACTCCATCCAAGATTCAAGAAGTCGCTCTAAGATTCTATTTATCCATTCTAACCAACAGTGGTGCACCTTGTACAAGGAAAACTCACGTCAAAGGGATATCAACGCACCTTGTACAAGAGCATCATGCACCACTGACACAATTTGCTAAGGTGCAGAGCGTGTCTCCTTGAACCTGGCGCACCTTTCCAGAGAGAAGGGCGTGTCGAGATGAACACATAAGGTTAAAGGGATGAACAAAAACCTTTCTTCTTATCGTTTAACCCGAGAATGTTAGGTATCAGGGCATACAGAGGATACATAACTCATGGTGATGAGATTTTGGTGTAGCAATGGATCCCAGCCCATGACGGGGGGGTTTGGGGGGCATTTACCCCGAAAATAGTCGCCAAGGTGGGTCCAGGGGGGGATGAGACTAGTTTGGGAGCACCCCCTAGCAATGGTTTGGGGGCAGCTCCCCCGCAGCAAAAATTTCAGAAAAAAAATCCCGATAAAATGTTGTAATTTCATAGTCATCACTTGGTCAATAATGGGTGATTTATGGCCTCGTGGTATTGGGTTTTCCATAGTATTTCCCCATGGCATTCTCTTTTTAAAAGGAAGGCATTGTAATACGGTTGTGTATTGTAACATTGTAAATATATCTAATTGTGTGAGAGAGACTGTGAGAGAGTAAAGAGTAAGTTGCAGTGGATGTGATGCAGATTGTATCCCTTCATTTGTTGGATGGTATAATAATAAAGAATATCAATTTCTTTGTGGACATATCCCATCTTGGGTGAACCACGTTATATTGGTGTCTCTCTTGTAATGTTTTTTATGTGATTTATATTTGCATCTTGTTTATAATTATTGTTATGTGATCATGTTTTTCTAACACCTATGAAGCCTTCACATTTTCAACTAAATGCATTTTTTAGGTATAAAACCTAACTCAATCATCATGGTCAGTATTCTTCCTACATGTGTAGATTTATTACCTCTAGAACAAGGTAAATAGATCCATGGTTATGGAATAATATGTGGATTTGAATCCAATGAATTTGGGTCATGGAATGCAATCATTGTTAATTATTTACAAATTTTCTTCTTCCCTTGAAGACAATTTGTGCCAAATGTTGTCATGGGGATTCCATTTGTAAACATATGTGCCAACTGTGTGGATGTTAGCATTGGCCACAAATTGTTTAAAATAATGTGCCAATAAGATGTTGAGTTATGGATTGGAACCAATGTCATGTCTACTTATATTGGTTATCCAACATTTGTTGAAAAAATGTTGTGAATAGTGAACCAATTCGGAAATGGATAAAAAATCAATTGTGTGAAAGAGGAATTGCTAATCTTGGACAATATATAGATAGTTGTAGGTGAGTATAGAGGCTAGGAAATATAGGAACCCTTCATCCATTATATATTTGGTGCTAATTGGGTGCTTGATATACAATGTTATTCTTCTATGTTATTCCCATTAAGAATTCAAGAACTTGGACTCTCTTTTACTACACTAAAGAGCATTGGATTGAAAGAATAACCCTAAGGGACAATTGAGCAAATAGAAGGAATATATTAATTGTATTGTGTAGGGTAGTGGAAGAAAGTTATATGGTTGTTTGATAGTTAGACAAGATGCATGGAGCACTCCATAATGAGTTAATTTATTTATCCATGAGAGCAACTAGGTTGGATTTAGTGAGATCGAAGATTGCACCTGTGTTCCATCTCCTAGTGGACTCATAGCCCAACTTGGGGGTGGTATTAGTTGTACACCCCTTCATTTTTTGGAAAATCTATGGAAAGTTGGATGGACGAGGATGCGCCACAAGAAAGAATTGAGATCAATGCAAAGGATGCAAGAAAGCATAAAGAAACCCAATGAAAGTCAACTATGAGTTGAGGAACATGATAAGACAAACCAAGTAATGTATTGATAGAGTGATCCTTATGCCTTTTGTAATTCATTGACATGTTCAACTTTAGCCACTATATTTGTATAAAATACCTTTGAGGTTAAAATAAAATCTTGGGGAGGGGGAGGAGGGGGGAATATTGTTAGATAGTTGATTATTGGATAGAA
This sequence comes from Larix kaempferi, assembly GCA_027924585.1. Taxonomy (NCBI): domain Eukaryota; kingdom Viridiplantae; phylum Streptophyta; class Pinopsida; order Pinales; family Pinaceae; genus Larix; species Larix kaempferi. The sequence continues at coordinate 44,949,029 of BSBM01000510.1, forward strand.
AATGATGATCTTTCCAATTATGTGATCCAATTCTATCTACTATGTTGTTACCATTGTAAACCATTTACAATGAAATAATGTATAAGTATTTGGGCCCGTATTAAAACTTTGTAAGGGTGTCTCTTATGAACATTGAATGTAGTGTTGGTGTGCATAGACATGTATTTTGTATTTATAGGGACAATAGTTCGCCTATTGGAGTTATCTTTATGATTTTAGGTTCAAATGTGCACTTTCTAGAGTAAACCCTGTTTTTTGGGGTCAATGCTGCCCCTACTTCTAGTTAAAATCCCTTTATAGAAATTAGAGCACTCTTGCATGAGTTGCTCCCCTTTCTATGCATTAGTGGAATTCAGTTAGGATTCTTGGCCTAGTTAACTACTTAATGCACCCTACTTGGATATTTTGGTCTAGTTACACTTTAGGTAACTCATGCATGACCTAGTTAACTAACTACTTGGAATTGTAGGTCCAATTAACACAAGTTGCTAATGCATGATTGAGTTAAATACCTCATGAGGTAGTTCTAGGGATACTTAACCCTATCTACACATGCATGGCCTTGTTTATTTTCTGAGGGTGAAGATGTCTAACTTAAGCATATAATCACCTCACTTGATTTTTCTAAGTCTATTGAAACCCTAAAAATCCTTGAATGGTCAACATTACTTCCTAAGGAGGGTGAACTTGACCATTAAGGGTAATTTATCTTGAGTTTCACTAGATTTAGTTCTTGTGCATGTAATTGACACTAGCTTGGCTACCTCTATATGAAGGCTTCCATCTCATTTTTCAAGCATTCATTCATGTATTCGATTTGAGAAATCAAATGGTTAATAAAGATTATATGGATTAGATATTTACTTGAATTATTTTATCTTCTATGGATTGCTAAATATATTACTTCTCCATTTAACTTCTATATCCATTGGTTTAAAAACTCACATCATATCAGATCCTTGGTGAGTCTAAAGAAGTTGTATACATGTTTGTAGGTGGAAGATAAATATTAGAGCACATTAGTCAGGATTGATAAATCTCCCTCGATAATCCTTACTCCATTCAACTACCATGAACATAAGTCTAAGGTTGTGCTTCTATTGTGCAATAAATGCCTCTACAAAATCACAATGGGAACAAAGATGGACCCAAATCCCATTGTGGAAAAAGAAAAATAGTTTAATTGGATGGATGAAGATTTTGGATTGATATATTTCTTGATTCTCTTGAGCTCCTATATCACATCAAAGTTACAAAATATTAGGTAGTGAAGTCTAGACCAAGTTGAAAAGACTCTTTGTAAAGCAACATGGGATGAAAGTACATTAGTTGGAGAATCAAATAACTAGTTTGAGCTTGAGTAGCTTTGATATTATCCAAGACATATTCACAAATTCTAAATTACTATTGTTGTAGCTCAAATTATGTAGAGTATAAAAGAAGGATAGCAACTAGTTCTCCCAATCCTATCCAAATTGGGTTCTAAATACTCATTGTTTGTTTCTACCTATCATGATACAAAATTGCCACTCAATGATGCTTGGAAGATTTCTACATTGGATGATTTTGATGCCTCTCTTACTCAAGAGAAATATAAATTTGTTCAAATGGGTTCCTTGAAAACATCCAAGGTTCATACTATTTCCATAACTTGAGAATATAAGAGTAGTGGCAAGTAGAAACAACAAAACCAAGGCAAGGAGGAGTATAATCCAATATTTGTTCAGCAGACCTCATCCTCCAAATATTGGAAGACCAAAAAGGACGACATATTATGTTCCTACAACAAGAAAATCAATCATGTAGAACATAATTGCATGAGGAAGGAGATTCATCATCTAAACCATTTTATCGTGTAAGGAAATTGAAGATACTTGACAATATTAAGAATACCAAATTAGTTGAAACACCACAAGATGAGAGAGGAAGAGGTAAGGAAATAGGTGATGTAGTTGATATTCTCTCGTCTTCATCTTCATCTTCATTTTTTATTTATTCAAAGACTTTAAATCATATGGCCTCATCAGAGGACATCTTTTATTCCTTGGATCCATTCACCAACCCTCCCATCTTAATGTGAGATTATACACCAATTTAGGTATGTGGGAAAGGATTCATTGATATAGAAGCTACCGGTAATACACATTAGGAGTCTTCCATGGATGAGGAGAATGATTCTCTTATGAAACACAAGACTTGGGAGTTGGATCCTCTTCCTCGTGGCAGGAAAACACGGGGGCTTCACTCAATAAATCGCTATCATAGCACGTTCGTTTGTGGCATATGAAACAATACCCCTAATTTCACTAAATATTGGAAAATACCTTCCAAAATCATTTTTTAAACCCCCTCCCAATATGCCTTCCCAATTTAAAAAAACCCCTATTTTCACTAGATATTGTATGTATCAATTTTTTCATTAACATTTTTTATACCCCTTTATATTTCTACCTAGTATATTGATATGATACCCCTCTTATGACCCCACATGCATTCTACAATGCACCTTGCTTCTTTCGATGTATATTGTGGATGCACATTACTTCACCCACAATGCAATTACTCAACCACATATCATTATGATTTGCGACATCTAATGGTCTAATCAAGAGATAGGAGATCACTTCTTGTATGTCACTAGAGCCAATGCACATAGTACAACATTTAGATTTCATGTTGCAGTTCCCCAATCCCTGACTAAGCCTGTTGTCGGCTAGGTATCCAAGCCCCCAGGGCCTGTAACAAGCTCTAGGAGGATGAATAAATCTCCCAAGGCCTGTAATAGGCACGAGTGGTTGGGAATTCAAGCCCCCAAGGCCTATCGAGGGCCTATAACAGGCCCTGGAAGCTTAGAGCCTCCGAAGGCTATTGGTAACAACTGGATGAGTGTTATTGGTAACAATTGGCTATCAATGACCACTATCTCTCGACTATGATCGACTGGAAACCCGCTTCACCATGAAACGCCTAGCCTCAAGCATGCCTCAAGATGCGATTTCCCTGCGTACTGGTAAGCCCAAGCCTTGCCTCAACCCGATTTCTCATCCAACTGTGATCCCACCATCTCCATTTGGAGGATATTTGTCAGCCCTCCCATATAAAAAATACCCCAAAGTATTTTTGTATTGTTACATTAAATAAAAAAATCCTTTGCCCCTTAATATATAAGCAATATAATTTTTAGGTTTTTCTGAATATTTATTACCGCAATATGAATGAACGTGATATTATATTGCCTTCTAGTGAAGCCCCCATGCAGGAAAATTGGTAGGTGCAAGTGGATTTATTAAATAAATATAAAAATGAATGGACTTATCAGTAAGTAAAAATAAATACTTGTAGAGAAATTCTTCTCATAGATATATGGCATATGAGACAATGAGAATTTTACACCATTTGCAAAGATGGGCTCCATTCGACTTGTGATCACCATTGCAACAAATCAACATTGGGAGCTTCAACATATGGATGCGAGGAGTGCATTTATTCACAAGGATATTGCAAAAGAGATCTGCATGGAAGAACCATAGTTGTATATCTAAGGCTCATATCTAATCTTTAAATTGCTAAAATCTTTGTATGGCCTCATGCAAGAACCATTATCTTGTTAGGAAAAGATGTAGTCCTTCTTACCATCCCAATATTTCTCTCATTATAATTCAAATCCTAATGTGTACATGCTCCAATAGGTTGACTCTATTTTGTTGATACTTCTTTATGTAGATGACTTAATAATCAAAAGAGATCACCATCATCCATTGTTGCGATTAAATTTGGCTTGCATGACATATTTTCCAAGAGTGATTTCAGATTGTTGCATTACTTTCTTGGTCTTGAAATCACTCAATCTTATTCAAGATTCAAGAGTCAAGATGGCACAATATAAATATGCACACAATCTACTATCTCGATTCAATATGACTGATTCCGAATTAGTTTCATCACTTTTTATTTCAGGGGTAAAGATTGAGGATGTAAGTACGAAACATTTACTGGACAATACATGGTATAGGAAGGTTTTTGGGAGTCCACTTTATCTCACCCACATTAGAATAGAAATATCTTATGTTGTTGGAGAAGTTTCTAAATACATGCAGTAGCCTCATGAAGTACATTGGAAATATACAAAGAGAATTATCCATTATCCTAATGGTACTCGTAGTTTTGGGATAAAGTATGCAACAAATTTCTCTCTTAATCTAGTTGGGTACACATTTTTATTAAGCTAGCGATGGCACTAATTGTATGTCCACTTTTGGTAATGTTTTCATTTTTGGATCAAGGCCTATTTGTTGGTCAAGAAAAAAACAATCTACCATTTCTTTATTGAAAGTAGAGGCATAGTATAAAGGTGTAGTGAATGGAACAACATAATCCATTGGGTTGTAGCATATTCTCACTAAGTTTGGTATTCAGTATCACTATCCTACTGTGAAATTTTTTGACAATCAAAGTGTTATCTATATTTCTATTAAACCAATTTAGATAGAAGGGCAAACAAATTGATATTCACATGCATTTCATTATGGGGATGATTCATGATCATATTATTCATCTGCAATATTGTTCATTCATAGAATAGATTGCAGACATATTCACCAAGTCCTTCATAGATAACAAGTTCATCAATTTGCGAGCTAGTTGGGAGTGAAAGAGACTTGCAATATAGAGTAGGTTTCGTATCCTACTCAACATTATCCTCTTTTTCTGGGGGTGGGAGGCGGGTGTTTCTACTAGGTTTTCCCTCTTCTCTAATTTTTCAAGGATAATTTTATGTAATTTGTCTTTAACATGGCTCATATTGCTAGGACCCAGTTATTTGTGCATCATGCTCACCTAAATTATCCTTACAGGGGGGTGTTTGTGTACATACGCATCTCTTTTTCATTTATAGGGACAAGCGATCCTACATGATCTCTCTCCCTGGTTTTAGGGTCAAATGAGCACTTACTAAAGTAAACCCCATTTTTGGGGTCAAAGGCATCCCTACTTCTAGTTAAACCCCTTTTATAGGGATTAGAGTAGTCTTGCATGAGTTTCTCACCCTTTATAGGGACTAGTGTGCTTCAATCGGAATTCTTGGCCTAGTTAACTACCTGATGTGCTCTAATTAGATATTTTGTCTTACTTAACTACCTAATGCACTTGAGTTGGCTATTTTGGTCTAGTTACACTTCAATTTATCTCATGTATGATCTAGTTTACTACCTACTTGGATTTCTAGGTACAGTTAACATTGGTTTCTCATGCATGATTGAGTTAACTACCTCATAAGGAATTTCTAGGATAGATAACCCTTGATACACATGCATAGATTAATTTAATTCCTAATGAGTGCTCACTTGTCTAAATTAGGCATTAAAGCACCTCACTTAGTTGTTCTAAGTCTATTTAAACCCTAACCTCTTTTGCATTTTCAACATTACTTCCTAACGAGGGTGCACTTGACCATTAAGGGTAATTTCTATTAACTTTCACTAGCTTTAATGCTTGATCAACGAGTTGCAAGCCTTTACTGTTGTATCATATTTAAACAATCAATTAGTTAATAAAGATTATGTGGTTTGGATATTTACTTGAATTATTTTCTCTTGTATGGATTTCTAACTGTATTACTTCTCCATTTAGCTTCTAGATCCATTCGTTCAAAATCTCACATCTAGGTATGATGTTTTCTTATCTTCTCATGAATCTTGATTATTGCATGCTCAATACATAATGAATGGTTTACTTTTCTGATTCCAATGCTTAATGTTACATTGCGTACATATGTAGTGAGTGTATAGTTGTAAATCAATGTCATTAATGTTGAATAAGTCTTGTTGTCACTTCCTATATCTCTAAGCTCTTATTTGTGCTTTGGATGAGACCTTCCTCCCTTTGGGAACCTTGGCAATGCCAATGCTTCTAGACTACAATGAAGCCTTTGTTGGTATTTCATTAGAACATTGGTCTCCATCTAATTCCAAAAAATGGTTTTGTTGTCGGGACCGTTCTCTAGAAGAAGACATCTATAGTATGGGTTCTAGGATTCACAAATACACAATTCAAAATTGGTAGGAGAAGAAATTTAAATATTTTTTAGCTCAAAAGGCCAAGTAGCGGGAATGGAACCCTTCATTGTGTTAGGAGTTTGTTTTATATGATGGCCCTTAAAATGATCAATATGAGGTTTTCTAAGTTCATTTTCTTGTGAACATGTACAAGTTATTGAAGCTATTGGAAGGAGCCCCATAATATATACATCCATAGAAAAAGACCATCCAATGGGTTGTCTCCAATTTGGTTTCATTATAATGAGTAGGTCGCCATTATACTTGTATTGTAATTTAATGGGTAGACAATACTATGGAAAGTTGCATTGTGCAATTTGCTATGGAAAACTAACAAGATTTTCCTAAAGTGTGTTGATGTATATGTAACTTCGGAATGTATTTCATATATGTATATTGTACTCCTATAGAGATGGTATTATTCCTCTATACGGAAGTGTCGTCATTTATATTGTAACTGTCGTAACTTATACTTGATGGGTTATTAGACCACCTTGTTAGGGTCAACCCTGTATAAGTCATGTGGGTCGAAGGGTTATTAGACCACCCTATTGGGGGTCGGCCATGTGGGTCAAAGGGTTATTAGACCACCCTATTGGGTTTCATCCCAGTCATCATTATGTTACGTGGTTAAGTTAAGGCCGACCTAGTAAAGGTTATTAGGCAAGTCAAGTCAAGTATAAATAGAGTGCGGGAGGCACTCTATTTTATCATTCTATTCTCTCTCACACTCTTGGGAGAGTAGCACACTTGTGGGGGAGGAGAATTTGCTGCTAGGAGATGTCTATCTCTTATGCTTGGGTTGTATCATTGCTCTATCTATCTCTGAGGAAGTTATTGGGTTTTTTCACCTTTATGGTTTTCCCCAAGTAAAACTCTGTGTCTCTTGTGTGCTTGCATTATTGTGTCCATGATTGATATGTTGTAGATATGCTGTACATGTTGTTCTCTTAGTTAAGATAATAGATCAGATTGAAGTAAATTCTTAAAAACTAACATGGTATCAGAGCTAGCCTGAAAGAAGGCATGCTATGGAATGTATGACACTTGTTGCACTTACGATGCTAGGGCTTGATATAGAAAAAACCAATCATCGTAGAACTTTCGCTATAAATAAATTTCAGCAAGGTTTCAGGGTCTGAAAATTGTACAGGGAGAATCTAAGATCCCCATGTACCTTGTGTCCAAAGGAAAAACTCTAATTCGTTGTACTTTGTGATTTATGATCTGTACAATATAGGGTTTCTGCCTCTTCCAGATCTCAGTAAAAAACAGGTGACCTTGGAAAAAAGGTCATAACTTGGGCTAGGAAGCTCCAAATGAAATTTAGTAAAAAGTGACAGGTAGTGCACGGACTGAAATTTCTCAGGTAACATTTTCAGAGGCCGAAACTGAACCAGTGACATGTGGAATGCCGTACAAGTTCTCTCTCATGTTTTATCCCATAAACACGTCATGTTGTGACACTTGACATAACTCTCTCTCAGAGAATCCATTTGAGGTGAGACCTATGGGGTTGGAAATATGATAGGTCAGGCTATCCCAGGAAAATTGTTCAAACCCTGTGGATCAAAAATTTCAGACTTACACCAGAAACAATCAGGTACATATTTCTGCCAAAACATAATTAGTTTTTAGCACCTTCATTCATGGCTTCCGAAATTTAGGGTTTTGGAGAAAGTTGGAATTTTTGTAATTAGAGACTACGGCTGAATACTACTCATCAAAATCGAAATTTAGAGACCAAGATCAGAATTTTTGGTTGGGAAAAAGGTTGCGCTTGATCAGACCCTAGTTCGGGACTTTGATCGGAAAAGTGGAAAATTAAGGCTTCTGCAAAAATGGGAATTTTTGAAATATGTGACCATGGTTGGAAGCTCCTCAGAAAACTAGAATCTTAGAGCTTTGGATCGAACCTTTTGATTGGGCAGAAGGGTGGGCTTTATCAAACCCTAGTTCGAATGTCATGTCTAGTGAATTTGAAAGTTTCAAAGGCAAATTTGAGGGGTGAAACTTTGCAGTTTTCAAATGATGAGTATACCAGCTTGATCAGCTCATCAAGGCGCATATTTCTATCCTTTCAGAAGTTTGAATTTTTAGGGTTTCTCTGGAAAACCCTAATCCAGCTCTAGATCCAATTCCTACAAATCAAGTGGATTGGGTTAATCCTAGAAGAGAATGGATTGGTCACCTACATAAGTGAAGAAGTTCTTCTTTTAGAGGGAGATGAGGCTAAGGCCTTACATAAGAAGATTGCAAGAAATCTCGACAGGTATGACTCATCCAGGTATGTTTCAAGATGTGTTCATGATTAAGTTTATGGTATGTTTTTCTTCATGTTATTACAGTTAGTACAATCTTATTAAATTTAGACTTGTCGTATCACCTTAATAAAATTATGAATGTTTGATAGAAGATATTCATTGATTAGGGTGTTGACACTTATGATTGTACTAATGCATTATGGTGTTGTATGAAGTTTATGTTGTCCGCTAACATGAAAGGTACACCAAGAAAGACAAATCATGTTCTAGTTCAAGAACATGTGATCATGATGACACGAGGACAAAGATTCATCCATTGTCATGAATCACTTAGAAGATCTATTTTGCGAGGTATGTATAACTTGGTTCTATAAATGGTTAACCTATGAGATATGCAGGTTACTAGCACAAGTCTTGTAAGAGAACAAGAAGACATCATGTGGGTATGTTAGACATAACTAGCTAACATACCAATCCAGGTATGTTTTTCCTATATCAAGTTAGAATCCTACCTTGTGTTAGGATCCCTTATATAAGTATACTTGGTATGATTGGTTATGATTATTCATAAAGTTAGAAATGTAAGTAATCAAGGGTTTATGCATATTATGTCTCTTATCTTGATTGATGATTTAACTGAGTCCTATGATCAAATAAGAATATGCATGAGTAAAAAAAGACTTTCCTGAAACCTTGAATACTAATGTTTATTATCTGTGTTTGAAATGATCATGACTATACATGTTTAAGATTATTGTGTTTTGGTAGTATTAATATTATACTAATGAATGTGTGATTATGTATGAGACCTCAAGGATAACACAATGATGATACTAATAATCATGCATAGTGATGGATATAAGTTCAAGGACAGGTAATCCAGGAAGCAAAGATCAAGAGGGAGCACACTCGAGTTGTTCCTGCAAGGAAGCAAATATCAAGAGGGAGCACACTTCAGTAGTTTCTACAAGGATGCAGATATTTAGAGGGAGTTTACCACTTCTCACAATCCACATCAGAATGGAGTTGCAGAAAAGAAGCAAAGACTGAGAGGGAGTCAACCCAACAAACAAACAAAGATAAGTACTTAAATTATCATTCCTTGCATATTTTATTGTTTAAGTAATATTGTTCAATAATGTATATACTCATGTTCCTAGAATTAGGTTTTGTATTATGCATATTAGAATAGTTGCATTGATGAACAGTATACTACTAATATACATGGGTAAGTGGCCTATGGCACTGTACAACATTCCATTGCTACTTATCTAGAATGAAACCTCTTTGTTGACATGTTGGGAGTTGTGCACACTCTTAACAATGTTCTGGTAGAGATTGAAAGGCATCTAGAAAGTTACAGGATATGGATAAATGTTGTATTGAAGCATTGGATAAGATAATTGCATAATTGTATGACATATTTCTTTATGTGTAAGAATTTGTTCTGAAAACTATGAGATATTTTCTAATCATGCAATTTAACTTGTTGTGTAGGAAAGATCGTATACCATCACCTACAAAAGAAGGACTACAACATTTGTTCAACAACAAAGTTATCTATTAAAAATATTGAAGATATTGAAGTTCCCAGGATCTGGGAAGAATGCCATGATCGAGGAGTACCAGTCAATCATGAAGATGTTTGGGATGCAGTCCCAAGACCTGAAGGGGAGTTTGTTGTGACTTCTAAATGGATCTACAAGATCAAGCATGCTGCAGGTGGTAGCATATAGACTTTTTCTCCTATAGCCAAATACACTTCCATTAGATCCATACTTGCTCTGGCTGAAGTGATGAAATGGAAGATGCACAAGATGGATTTCAAGACAACTTTCTTGAATGGTGTAGTTGAAGAAGAAGTGTATGTGAAGCAGCCACATGGTTCTGAGACACATGACAGGGAGTCACATACATGCAGAACTTGGTATGGTAGGATAGACATCTTTCTATCCAGTTTGGGCTTTACCAAGAGTAAAGCGGATTCCAACCATTACTACAAGGTTGAGGAAGGAAATCCAGTGATACTACTTTTGTATATGGATGACCTCTTTATTACAGGTGAAGATAGATTGATTGCCGACACGCAGCGGAAGCTTGCTGTCGAGTTTGAGTTGAAGGACTTGGGGATGATGCACTATTTTCTAGGCATGGAGGTGTGGAAGAGTATAGATGGGATCTTCCTTGGACAATGGAAGTATGCAGTAGAGATACTGAAGAGGTTCAGGATGATGGACTGCAAGGCCATGGCCACACGTATGGCATCAAACTTGAAGATTCTGTGTGATGCTTCATCTGATCTGGTTGATGTCATTGTGTATCGTCGGATGATTAGGTCCTTGATGTACCTGACAAACACAAGACCAGATATCTGCTTTGAGGTGAACACATTGAGACAGTTCCTGACAGATCCTAGAGGTGTTCACCTAGTTGTTGTAAAGCATATTCTGAGGTACCTGAAGGGTACAGTTGACTATGGGTTCAAGTATGATGCGAATCAAAAGTTTAACCTGCAGGGTTATGTTGATTCAGATTGGGAAGGCAGTGTTGCAGATAGGAAGAGCACTTCTGGGTGCTACTTCGGTATGGGATCAGGTGTGATCTCTTGGTTTAGTAGGAAGCAATCCTGCGTAGCACTGAGTACAGCCGAGGCAGAGTATGTTGCAGCACGTTCGACTAGTTATGAGGCAGTATGGCTCCAAAAGCTACTGTCTGAGTTATTTGATCTCCCGCTAGAGGCTACTGGTATCTTTTATGACAACCAGATTTTTGTGAAGTTGTCTGAGAACCTGGTGTTCCACGAAAGGTCGAAGCACATTGAGATCAAATATCACTATATCAGGAATATGGTGCAGAGAGGAGCAGTAAAACTCCTGTATGTTGCGACGGATGAGAAGGTAGCAAATGTACTAATGAAACCACTAGCCAGAGTGAAGTTCGAGTACTTCAAAGAGAGGCTTGGTGTTCTTTAGATCAACGAAACTTCAAGGAAGAAGTGATGGACACATCTGCTGGAGCCATTCCAAGCATGGTGGGAAGAGGATCCTTCCCATGGCTGTGGACGTAAGCGCTGGATGATGAACATCAGGACAATGCTCCAGTTACTGCTTTGTATATGTGTCAGTTGGATGTTCTGATCTGTTGGATCATGTATATGTATATGCATCATGTTGGATGCGGGATATGATCAGTTGGATCATGTATATGTATATGCATCATGTTGGATGCGGGATATGATCAGTTGGATCATGTATATGTATATGCATCATGTTGGATGCGGGATATGATCAGTTGGATCATGTATATGTATATGCATCATGTTGGATGTGGGATATGATCAGTTGGATCATGTATTTGTATATGTATATGTATCAGGTGGATACTTGTATGATCAGGTAGATCATGTATTTGTATATGTATCAGGTGGATACTTGTATAATCAGGTTGATCATGTATGATGATATGTATCAGGTGGATACTTGTATGATCAGGTTGATCATGTATGTTGATATGTATCAGGTAGATCATGTATGTTGACATGTATCAGGTAGATACTCGATATGCATCGAGTTGATTCTATGATGTTGATCAGGATGAACACAGATGATGAGCTTCAAGATGTTGCTCCAGATGATATGCATCAGGTTGATGCTATGAGTTTGATCAGGATGATCACAGATGACGAGCTTCAAGATGTTGCTCTAGATGATATGCATCAGGTTGATGCTATGATGATGATCATGATGATCATAGATGATGAGCTTCAGGATGTTTCTCCAGATGATATGCATCAGGTTGATGCTATGACGATGATCAGGTTGATCATGTGATGATGTACATCAAGATGATGTATGGTGAGTATCAGGTTGATACTCTGTGGCCGTGGACAGGTTGTGTAGGTAGCATAGAAAAGGTCCTTTAAAATCTAGACAAGTAGAGCGGTGTACTTGTAACATCTTGGGATTCTCTATCGAGATCCAAACAAGTAGAGTGGTGTGCTCGTAACATCCTGGGATTCTCTATCGAGATCCAGACAGGTAGAGTGGTGTGCTCGTAACATCCTGGGATGCTCTAAGTAGGTTTTGTGAAGGTCAACATGTAAAAGAACCTATAGTCTGCGATAGGTTTTGTTGACGCACGTAATCATTCCTAGGTTCCACAGTATGGCCATTAATGATGAAGACCTATAGGTGGTGGGCCTACATCCAGTATGAAAAAGGACTGGCTCTGTAGAACTTCCTATGACGAGTAGATTCAGAGATTGACTGAGATAGAAGCAGCAATGACAATGACGATGACTCAATGACGATTATCCAATGATGATGATCCAGAGAAGAAGACTTGTATTAGAAGACCTGTGTCAAGAAATACCTTCCTAGTTAAGAGGGAGTGGTTATGTATATGTAAATTCGGAATGTATTTCATATATGTATTTTGTACTCCTACAGAGATGGTATTATTCCTCTATACGGAAGTGTTTGTATTCCTATAGAGATGTTATTATTCCTCTATATAGAAGTGTCATCATTTATATTATAAGTGTCGTAACTTATACTTGATGGGTTATTAGACCACCTTGTTGGGGTCGGCCCTATATAAGTCATGTGGGTCGAAGGGTTATTAGACCACCCTATTGGGGGTCGTCCATGTGGGTCAAAGGGTTATTAGACCACCCTATTGGGTGTCATCCCAGTCATCATTATGTTATGTGGTTAAGTTAAGGCCGACCTAGTAAAGGTTATTAGGCAAGTCAAGTCAAGTATAAATAGAGTACGGGAGGCACTCTATTTTATCATTCTATTCTCTCTCACACTCTTGGGAGAGTGGCGCACTTGTGGAGGAGGAGAAGTTGCTACTAGGAGATGTCTATCTCTTATGCTTGGGTTGTATCATTTCTCTATCTATCTCTGAGGAAGTTATTGGGGTTTTTCACCTTTATGGTTTTCCCCAAGTAAAACTCTGTGTCTCTTGTGTGCTTTCATTATTGTGTCCATGATTGATATGTTGTAGATATGCTATACATGTTGTTCTCTCAGTTAAGATCCTAGATCAGATTGAAGTAAATTCTGGAAAACTAACAAAGTGGTGTTCATAAAAGGAGCTCAAGGTTTCAGTTTCATGGTATGTGAAATCCCTCTCGTTACAATAAACGCATGTGGTTAGTGTCCTTTTTAGATTCCTTGTTTCCTTCCTTTGACCCTTTTACTGATTTTTTGTAGTTTTAATAAAAACAACATTATTTCATGGGATAATGATAAAGTTGGCACTAAAGTTAGCACTATTAGCAGCAAGTTTAACACCAGAAATAACATTGGCTTTATCGTTGAAATTAGCATCAAGTTTCTTGAGTAATTAAATAAAATTATGGGGGATTTTCAAAAAGAAATTTAAGAAATATCAAGGGATAAAAATAAGCCACTTGTCTCAATCCTCTTGAGTGTGAGGGAATTTCTATTATTTTAGTTAAAGTATATTATTTTACCTCATAGAAACTCCTCAAAACCTACCTTTCCATTATTTTCTAATTTCCCCTCTTTCTATGTTCTGTTATCCTCACCTCTCCTTTCTCTCTTAAGGTTTTATATCTTAGGTTTCCATCCTCATGGAGGGTTGGGTTTTAGTTTCACTGAGGAATATACATGAGGAAGGTAATAGATTCTCCCTGACATTCTCCTTCCTTCATGATCTTTTACTTTGTTTTTCTTTACTAATTTGCCAATTTTTATTGCGTTCTATTGTTGAAGGTTTAGGTTTCCATGCATAAATGCTAAGGTTTTATGAAATAAATCCTTGAAAAGGTAATGGCTTCTCCCTTCCCTTCCCCTCCTTCATTACTTCATCTTTTACTTTACTTTTACTTTATTGACTTGCTAGTGTTTATTACACTTTTGTTTATACATGTTTAGGGTTTCATGTAGGGATGCTATGGTTTGATGGAGCAACATCATGAGGAAGGTAATGGATTATCACTTCCCTTGTTTCCTTCCTTCCTCTTTTAATTTCATTTTCCTATATAGAATTTCTAAGGTTTATTGTTGTTTTTCCATTACAAGTTTAATGAGAAATAAGAAAAAATGGCATAATTTTGGTGGTTCTATTTAATGCACAAATCTAGTTCATGGGTGTGGCCCAGGGAAGGCCCTTGCATTTATGGATGGAGATCCATGTTTAAATCTTGGATCCCATATATCTCTTATTACTTAATTTTCCCTTTGTAGCAAATGTTGATATTTACCTAAGATCTACATTATGCATTTGTTTCCATGCATAGGTTAATCTAGTTACAACTTGGATCTACACTTTTAATAGAAAATTTATGGAATGTAACTCAAGTATAGTTCTTTTCTTTTGGCAAGCAATCTAGTTTCAAATCCCTTAATTCCCTTACCATTTTCCATTTCTATTTTCATTTTTTTACCATTTTCTACTTTTGTTTCCATAAATTAATTATAAATTACACTAAGTTAGTCTATTTTTAGTTTAGATATACACTGTTAATGGTGTATTTTTGTGGGAATGTGGCTCAAGTAGATGTGCCGCCTTTGGGAAAGTAATGTGCATTCAAATCCCAACATTCATTTACTAGTTTTTCATTTCATTTTTTACCATTTTTTTTTTAATTTTTGTAAAATTTATTTTACAAACACTTGGTGCTAAAACTAGCTCTAAACCTGATGTTATTACTAGCACTGAATCTAGTGCTAAATTCAGTGTTAAAATTGATTATTTTCCCAACACTAAACCTAATGTTATTTTTGATGCAAAACCATGTGGAATTTCAAAATGTCATTTGAAGTTGAACTTAGCATCGAGTAGTCATGCAAGATTGAAAATAATAACACTAAGATTTTATGCTAAAATAGGTGCTAATGGCATGTTTTTTTGTATTATTTCTTGATAAATAGAAGAAGGGATTTTACAATTTAACGACACTAACTTGGTTGTGTAATTCTCCTTCAATGAGGGGCGGATGGAATGTTTCTAGTGATTTTTTAAATGTAGGGAGCTAATATAATTGGTGGGGGGGGTGTAATATCTCGATTTTGACCCCATTGCGTTAAAATGTAAATGATGAAAATATGCTGGTATGAATTCCTAGTGTGGAGATCAAGGCCAAGGCCCGACTAGTGAATGGATAGACATGCATGATGTTTGGACTATTTGGTTGGATTTTATGTCAATTAAGAGTATATGTAAATATTATGTGCATAAATAATAAAACAGTCCAACAATGGTTGTGTAAAGAGCACCAAAGGGGCTATGATTCCACTGAAGGGGAAGAGGAAGGGGGCTTATGGGAAACCCAATCCTATGTTGCCATCTGTCAATCTTAGAACTCACACCTAAATTCTGCCATGTGATGAGAATAAGCCAATTATCTCCTTCTTTGACTATTTATCCAATCATTAAGACACATGTGGGGTTGGTGGGAAAAGTCACTTCTTGTAGTTATTGAAGCATGGGGCTATCACAGTTATGTCAGCTGTCAGCTGTCCTATTTCTTCTATGGTCAGAATCCATGTCAGTTGTATTTTCACCCTTACCTCATATCCTTGGATTCAACACTCTTTTGTTCATTATTCCATTCCATTATCATTCTCTCATGCAAGCTGCTACACTACGTAGAGTTACCATTGTGGTTCATGTCCATCACTAGACTGTATGTTAAACCTGAATATCCGAATTAGAGGATAGAGATACATTTTTGGGAAGGGAAATTCATTAGTTGTACATGCGAAAGAGGTTGGGAAAGTTAGGAACCTTACCCATAGAGTTCTATTGCTCATAGGTGCTTGAAAAGTCACCAGCCAAGGCTGGGAGGTCAGCTGAGTGAGACCCATGAAGAGCTCTGTATGAGCATTTGACTAAGCAAAAAGAGCATAACGGGTTGTGGGCTGAGAGATAGAAGCCCGTACGTGCTTCCTTCGCCCTAGTGGACTCATAGCCCAGCTTGGGGGTGAATGTGGGAGCTGAAATACTACAGGCTGGACAAGTTCTATGGTTGGGTGGAAAAGCACTCTTACAGAGCGAGTTGCTTGGATCTGCGTTGGATAAAGACAAGTAATCTTATGCGTTTGATTCTGATGCATTTTTATTTCATGCATGTATGTGGTGATTGTGTAATTGAATGGTAGATGTGTGTGGAAAGTTTTTTAATTCCGTTGTGCATGTTTATTTATGTTCTGCACACATTTTATTTGTTGAAAAAACGTATTATGGACTTGGGGTAAAATTTGAAAGCCCAGGTTTGGCCAACGTCCCCTCCCGATGGTCGGAAAGGGCGAGGGTGACATTACAGGGGGTCATAGGATAATGAAAGGGATAAGTAGGTTATAGGGAGGTTGGAAATTACAAATCAATGGTGGATGAACCAGATGCATGCCGTAAGTAAGAGAGGTGAGAAACGACAAAGAGAAATTATTGATGAAGGAAACAATGAAGGAAGGATGAATGAGTTTGTTGAAGTTAGAAAACAAGAATATTTGGAAAGATCATTGTTGTAGGAGAGAGGAATATATATGGAAGGAATACCAACTAGAAGAAGTTGAGGAAAAGGAGCATTGACAAAGTCAAAAGAGATAATTAGAAACGGATTGGAAGTGGATGAAACAATCTAGACTGAAGAAGTAGATTTGACCTCAGGAGAAGTTGAGGAATGACCTAGATTAAGTGAATTAGTGTAAGAATAAATTTGTAATGGACTAGATGATATTGTTGCAACTGTGCATAAAATTTCAATTGGAAGAAACCCCCCAGACTAAATAAATAATGATTTCAGTTAATGAAATGAGACCAGATCTAGCCTCTCCTTAGGAACCTTTGAATCATAAGGTACTTTTAGAAATATATTTTGATATACATTATTTTTTCCCTAATAATTTAAATGGTAGTAGTAGCTACATTGGAAAACAACTAGGAGGAAGTAACAACACTAGTATGTGACAAGGATCTAGTAATATATTCTCAACACCAAGTTGAAATCCCATCACACAACTAGTTCCAAGTGATTTTATTTTAGTAGGATTGACACCAAGAAGAATGGGAAAAAATCAAGGACAATTCCCTATATTGAGATACCCAACATTTTGAGGTAAGGGGGACAAGGATGCAAAACAACATCGGTTCCTCTATGAAGCTATATGGAGGTCCAAGGAAACTCTTAATGTTGCTTCTAAGATAATAGAGTTTCATATAACTCTGATGAGGGAATTGTGAAATTCTAAATCAGAACATATCATGGAGTTGAGTATACCTCACAAAGAAAGAATGAGCAGATAAATTGAGTTACAGTGAAAATTGTAGTAAAAATGTGTAGACAATTGAACATACATGAGAACTCAGATAGGAACAAAATAATGTTACATGATCCAATAATCAATATAGTCAAAAATAATGTTACAGTGGAGAGAATTTGAATCACTTGGTATAATTCTAATCTAAGTATGTATAGCATAGGAATCGTCACCACAAGAATGCTCTTGAAGATCCAAACTCAATTCAACTGAACCTAAACTCAGTAAATTGAAGACACAATCAGCTAATTGACCAAGGAGGGTGCATTAGTGAGTTTTTCATGCAAATCACTCAGAAAAGGGCGCATGAGGCCACAATCAGTGGAAATCAAAGCATAAACCCCCCACAAGAGTCATCTAACTCAGTGGACTGAATTGGAACACTTAGTTGGGTCCTAAAATATAGGGAACTGACTTAAGTGGTCCTAAAATGATGCATGCAAGGCGCATTAGGTGGATGATGGATCCTAGATGACATCTGCACACCACTAGGGGGAAAATGACATTATCAACTACTAGGAAAAAATAAATAATGCTAGGTAGGACAAGGATGTAGTATTAATTATCATAACACCCCCCCTTAATCCAAACTTGTGCATCCTGGGCCCTGGTTACTAAGACCAAAGGTCACCCATACAATAAGATAAATGGTGAAAATAAAATAGTTGTCCATGAACCAAGGAAATGGGAAAAACCTCATGGGAAACCCCCCCCTCAAAATAGGACAACAAGGAGCTCAAACAGCTTTCACACCAAGTAGAGATATGAGATAAAAAATATATTCTGAGTGAAAAAAATAGTGAATATGTCTGCAATCATCTCCTCCATAGTACAATAATGCAGTGAGATGGTCATGCTGTGCACTAGCTCCCTAATGTAGTGTGTGAACCTCAATATGTTTGGTCCTTTGATTCTGAATTCAGTCACTGGAGATCCTGATGGCACTTTGATTATCACAAAAAATTTCTATTGAAGGAGAAGTGTGGATTCCAAACTCTGTCAAGATCCCATGCAACCAAACTGCCTAGATAGTTGCATTCACATCCCCTCTATACTATGCCTATGCTGAAGAAAGTGCAAGTGATGCTTGCTTCTTGCTTGACCAGCATATTGGTCCTAATCCCAACATGAATACATACCCTGAAGTATATTTCCTATCAATATTGTCTCCAGCCCAGTATGAATCAGTAAAACCAACCAGATCTAGTTGAGCACCAGCAGAATAATGAATACCAAACTCTCTCGTACCTTGCACATAGTGCAATATCCTCTTAGATGTTTTCCAATGCATCTCATGTGGCTAATGCATGTACCTAGCCACAAAAAAAACAACATATGATAGATCTAGTCTCGAATGTGTCAAATACAACAATCTACCAATCATTTGTATGTAAAGAGTGATATCAACCAAGGGAGTGGAACCACCTTCTTCCAATCTAATGCCAGATAGGAAGAGAAAATATGTGGATTTGCAATCATCCATATGAAAATTTGTTAGTAAATCAGATGCATACCTTGATTGTGAAATCATGATCCCCGAAGCATTTTGAGTTACTTCAAGACCAACGAATTGTTTCAACGGTCCTAGATATGTCATAGCGAACACTTTGTTCAAGGAAGACTTGATGTGCTTCAACCCAGTAGCAAATCCACCGGTGATGAGAAAGTCATCCACATACAAAACAATCAACAATATACATCCTCCCTTCGGTTGTAAGTAAACATTGCAATCATATTTTCATCTTTCAAAATTTTGTGACAGTAAGAAGGAATCCATCTTTGCATACCATGCCCTTTGGGATTGATTGATTCCATACAATGATCTCCTCAGTCTTGTTGGTAGGCGGTTTGGTAAGGTAGCATCGCAGCATCGTGGATGCTGCGACAAGCCAAAAGATATCGCGGAAGACGGAAAGCTGGGCGAAAGGAAGAATATTTTATGTATTTTTGAGTCAGATAGACCGCAGAATGCGGGTTTTAGGTCATTTGGATAGTATGTTATGTAAATTTGGGTCAATTGTACCGCAGTATGAGGGTTTTTGGGTCATTTGGACCATGTCAATTAGATTTTGAGGCATTTGCTCAAAGTGTTGGTTAGGAAGTTGTTAGAAAGTGGACTAGCATTGTACAGGCAGAAGCCTATATAAAGTCATAGAGTCATATGTGTTGAGACACCAAAGAATGTGAATGAGAGCTGAGCTTGGTATGCGTCTGAGTTATCTGCGAGATCTGTGTTTTGTGGAGATATTGTATCTGAGTTTTGCTGAGTTAATATGACATGACAGAGCTGTTTTGCGAAATCCTTGTGCATCTTCTGTTCACTTATGGTAATGCATGTTGCAAATTATGAACGATGATATGTTTTCTTAGTGCAATTAATGCTCTACTGTTATAGTTGCTGCGATAAATGTTTCGGTTGAATTATAAATAAAATGATGTTGAAGTTAAATGCATAGATATGTTTCTGAATGTCGCAATAAGTTTAAGTGATTGTTTTCGCAACATCCTCCTTCATTCGGTGGAAACATGGTTCCGTCGACTCTCCCTTGAACATCTCGGGTGAGACCTCATCTACTTCACATGTGTTTCTGGACAGGGTAAAACCTGTCTGGGCCGGTGCTCAGGGAGATCACGGTGGATCGTGTGTCGACGGTGATGGGAACCCTTGCCGACTAGGTTTGAGTCAACAAGTCTGCATACCAAGGAAGGATCATCAGTGTACCCCTCAGGTTGTTTCTTGTAGATCTCTTCTTCTAAGTCACTATCTAGGAAGGCAGTCTTTACATCCATGTGATGTGCCTCCCATGCATTCGAAACTACAATGGAAAAAACAACCCTTACTGAATCCATTCTTGCTATAGGAGAGAATGTCTCATTGTAGTCCAAAACTTGAATTTGTACTAAGTACCCCTTTTCAACCAACCGAGCTTTGTACTTAGTTGTAGATCCATCATATGCAAGTTTTTTTTTTAGATCCATTTGCATCGAACTAGTTTCCTCCCTAGGGTAAGAGAAACAAGATCCCATGTCTCATTGTTCTTTAGTGACTCATATTATTCATCCATGGTTGCTTGCCATCTCATATCATGGAAATCCTCTCTATAATACTATAGATCAAACCACACCATCATGAAGAACATGTCAGGGATAAGTGGATATGTATGGAAAATTGCAATGTTTGCATCTTGGTATTGAGTTCTTGTTCTTCTGTATTCAGATGGATCTCCAACAATGTTCCCAGTTTCTGCTTTTGAGCACATTTACGCTTTAGATTAGGAGTAGGTGTTGGATTTGGATCTAGATCTTCTAGATATTCATACTCAATATCTAGATCTGAATAATATTGATATTCTTTTTCAGAATTTGAATGTGGATCAACTGTAGAAACATCCTTAGGAGAAAATGGAAGATGTAGATCAATTATACCTTCTTCTTCAACTGGTTGTAAATCATGCAATGGATCCTCATTGAATTGAACACTTCTTTCAATGAAGCATCTCTTGGTTTCAATCTTCATCAGTTTGTAAGATTTTGAATCTTCTACATATCCAAGAAGAATGCATTCACTACTTTGAGGTTGAAGTGCGTTCCTCTTGCCGGAGGGGATTATGTCCCATGCCTTGGATCCAAAAACCATTAGATGAGAGACATCAGGTTTGTGTCCCTTCAATGCTTCGAATGGAGTGACCCCATCAACAGATTTGTGAGGTACCCTATTCTGAATGTATGTGGCACATTTCACTGCTTCTGCGCAGAGATTTGATGGGAGATCTCTTGTTTCAAGCAAGAAAGTATCCATCTCTTTCAATGAACTATTCTTCCTTCTGCTACACCATTTTTTGTGGTGTGTATCGGACATAATGTTTCATTTGAATACCTTCGGAAGCACATAGTTGCTGCAACTCCTTCTTGATGTATTCCCCTCCATTATCTGATCTGAGTGGCTTGATATTCCTTCCAGTAATGTTCTCAACTAAGGATTTGAAAACTTTGAAGCTTTCAAATACCTCATATTTATATTTGAGAAAGTAGATCAAGTAGAACCTAGAGTAGTCATCAATGAAGGTCAAAATGTATCTAGATCCATACATTGAATCAATGGGAATCGAACACGAAACATCACTATGAATCATATATAGTATGGAGGAATCTCTCTTTTCCTTCCCAACATCATACTTTCGCTCTGGGTGCTTCCCTACCAAGAAACCTTTGCAGATTCCTTGAGAGAACTTTATGTCTAGAAAAACTTCAACCATCTCTTTCTTGTGCAACTGTTGTAGGTATTTGAAGTTTAGGTGTTTGAATATTTCATGCCATAGTTTGCTTATCTCATTTGCATGAGTGAAGAGAGCACTTTGATGTGAGTAGGGAAAGAAGAAGGAGAGTTAATATGCCTTGGAGGAATGGTTTGCAACTCCTTTAGCTATCAATTTCCCAGATGATATCTGCAACCTCAAATGTTTCAGGTCCAAATACTACTTTCTTTGGTGAACCTATGTGTGTCATCTGATAAACAGACAACAAATTAGCTACTAGAGAAGGCACATATGAAACATTGTTGAACTTTCCATGCTCAAGCAATATAGTACCCTTCCCTTCAACAAATATTTCAGAGTCATCTCCCATGTGTATTCTATTTCCATCGGTGAGATCTAATGAATAAAATGGCTCTCTACAGGAAACCATGTGATTGGAGGCTCCATAATCAATAAAAAAAGCTTGGGATTGTGAGAATATAGCCTTCAATGCATGGCATCTCTCATGATATTTTGACTTGCCACTTGGATCAGTATTCCTTGCGCCTTTACGGATGGAAATGTTATGTTGTTTATGGATTTTTTCCATTTGATATATGGTCTTCTTTATACAAGAACTTTCAGGACGGTTAACCTTCTTGCAGTATGTACACTTGGATTTCTCAAATTTCTTATGCTTGTCCTTCTTGGACCTGGAGGCTCCTTCCGATGGACTAGACTTGGCATTCTTCTTGGGTTCAAATTGCTTCTTCTCTTCTCCCTTTTTTTTCCCCTTTGCGTTCACACTTTTTGACTCTCCAACTATAAGAGCTTGATTTTTGGAGGCCTTTAAGGGGTTGTTGTTGGAAGCCAATTTTATTTTGAATGTTATTTAATTTTCATATTGTTTTGTTAAAAAATATGTACATATTTTTTTGGTGAGATTAACTACTAACAACATACTTTGTGCAGATATTGGACCAGTGAGGGCATCTGGACACCCGAGAGTGTTTGTGCATCCAGTAGAGCCAGCCGAAACATAGGCCATGCTACAGAACATTAAGGGGAAGATGAACCAACTGACACATGATATACCTACCTATCGCATAGAGTGTATTCCTATGGATATTCAGGAATATGTAGTGGGTGTGCCCTTTGCATGAATTAGGCTACTCCGAAAAGTAGCTAGGATGGTTATATGCTACAGAGAGGTCATAGCAGAGCAGGCTGAGGCTCCTGGCTCCCCTTAGGGATACCGACACTATTTTGAGGCTATCATGCCCACTTTTGTATATCATTACATATCTTTGACAGAGATTGATACTCAGACTCACTGATTATTTTTTGGACTTATATATATACACACCTATTGATTATATACATATTGATTTATGTGTGTGGTGGTTTATTTTACTGTGTATGATACAAATGACAATCAAGTACATAGTTTTCATATGCATCAACTATTGTGTTTTGATTCCTTGAAATGTGTTGATATAAAATGTGATCAAACTGTCTTTCAAGTAATTTAAATTTCAAAAACTGACGTAATAATAAAGAATCTCTAACCCGATGCTCACTTGTAAGTTGGAGTTCAACTAACTGAGAATCAAGCCTAACTTCCAAACATGAAATGTTGTGGTGAAGAGAATCTCAGAATAGCTCAATAAAAACACTATAATCAGCCATATTGTTCATTGTAAGTCCTAGACAAGCACCTCCTAACGAAGCAAATTGACCTATAGGTGAATAAATCACCCAAGCAGTTAAAGCCAAATTGCGAGTGTGACTACTAGCGCCATTGACGAATCCTACAAAACACTCGGTTTCCATATCAAACACAACCATAAGACACATAAGAAATGAAAAAGAATAACTCTACATTACTATACAACTATATACAAGAAAAAGTATATGTGATAAGCACAATACTTTTTCAAGTAGAGCCCATTCCTAAGCTCAGGCAACTTAACTCCATCATAATCAACTAGTTCATATAACCCTTTCTTCAAAACTATAGAAACGATATACGGACCGAGCCACATAGAATTAAAATTTCCTGCCCCCGAGGAGTCTTTATACTGATCATAGACCAAAACAGGTCTCCTTTAGAGAAAACCCTAGGTTTGACATATTTATCATACTGACTTTTGACTCGTTTTTTGTGTGCTTAATTCACAATAAGCACATCCTTACGTTGTTCATTTAAATGTTCAAGATGAATTAATCATTCTCTAAAGTATAAGCTTCAGTTAAGAGTTGGATAAACAAATTTAATGACGGTATTTTTCACTCAATAGGGGTGACTCCCTCCAATCCGTGGACAAGTTGGAAAGGTGAAAAACCTGTAGCATTCTTAACATTGGTACGATATGCCCAAAGAGATGGATATAACATAATGTGCTAGTTTGATCTACTAGCGCTAATGGTACATTGGAGAATGGTTTTTAAAGTCTTATTAACTGCTTCAACTTGTTCATTCTCATGTGGGTAGAAAGGAGATGAATGTTCTTGTCTAAACCCCAGCATAGTAGTCAACTCTACCATCATATAATTATGAAAATGTCTACCATTATTGATAACAATCTCCTTAGGAATGTTGAACCTAGAAATAATCTGATTGAACATAAAATAAGTTGCGGTTTCACTGTCTACCCTCACAGTAGGAATCGCTTCTTCCAACTTAGTAAAGTAATCTACAACAATGATGATATATTGATGCCCCCTAGTATAAAATGGGTTGCAAGTCATGTACTCTACTCCACACTTGGTGAAGGGACTTGATGTGATGACGGGGTGAAGAGGAGCAGGGTGTGATCTCATTTTCTTGGTGAATAGATGACATGGATGACAACATTTCATAGCTTCCATACAATCCTTCAAGATGGTGGGACAAAAATAATCGGCACATAGTATTTTATGGGTTATTTCCAATCTAGAAAGATGACCCCCACATGATCCACTGTGGGAATAATTAAATACTAACTCAGCTTCTTCCAAATTCAAACAACAATGTAAAATGGAGTCTACCCCCCATTTGTACAATGTATCAGCAATTATGAGGTATTTTTTTCGTGTGGTGTGAAATTTTTCATTGTTCTTCTCTAGAAAAAGATGGTGGCCATCTCAAAGTTTGGAGATAGATAAAAATGTCGCCATACCAAGGATCGTAAGTTCCAATGAGGACTATTTGCTCATCATGGAATGAGGTATCTTCTACGTGAAACTCTTCACCACTAGGAAATTCATATATGAGTTTTGTGAACATTAAAGACTTCTTCGGCTTTGCGGATTGAATAGTGAGATCAAACTCTTGGAGAATGAAAATCCATTTTTAAAATTTACCCCCAATTATGCATTGGGTTAAAACATATTGAAATGGATTGATGTTCACAATTACTGTAGTAGTTTGTAGTAAAATGTAGTGGCATAGTCTCTGAATGGCGTATACAGTGGCTAGTGCCAACTTCTCAACATGTGAATACTTCAGTTCAGGTGTTATTAATGTGAGATAAAGTTAATAGATGACGCGTTCTTGGAGCTTATCATCCTCCTGAAAAACCACTACACCAACCATGAATCAGATGCAGCTATATATGAAATAAAATCATGGGTATAATCTCGCAGACTTAACGAGGGGGCTAACAATAATGCTTTTTTCAAAGCCTAAAAGGATTTTTGTGCATCCTCATCCCAAAAGAATTGGGTGTCTTGTTTAAGTAAACGCATGAAAACTTTGGTTATTTTTGCATAGTTGACAATGAAACATCTAAGAAAGTTGGACATACCTTGCAGACTTTGAAGTTTTCTAATGCTATGAGGAGAAGGAAATTTGAAAATAGCCTCAACTTTAACGGATTGACCATAATCCCTTTACTTGACACGATGAAACCGAACAATCATCCAGACTCAAAACAGAACACACATTTATGTGGATTCAACTCAATTTTGCAGTGTCTGCATCGCTCAAACACAAGTCGTAAATGTTCCGGATGATCTCTTCTCTTTCGAGATCGCGCGAGTAGATCATCTAGATAAGGTTTGACTACATGTTTGATATTGTGAAAGGTGAATTCATTGCTCGTTGGAAAGTAGCTCCAAAATTTTTCAAAACGAATGGCATATTTCTATATGCAAAGGTACCCCCGGGACATATAAAATTTGTCTTATGATGATCATTGGGATTAATTTGAATCTTATTGGACCCCTAAAATCTGTCCATAAAAGAAAATATTTCATGACCAACATATGCATCAATGATCTGATTGATAAATGGCGTGGGATAATTATCCTTAGGACAAGATTTGTTAAGCTCTCTAAAATCAGTACATACACATATTGTACCTTGTTTCTTATCGACTGGGACTGGATTAGAAACCCATTCCGTCATATCGACAGGATAGATAAATCCGGCTTTAAGGAGCTTTTCCACCTTAGCTTTAACGGGTGTAGCCTTTCGAGAATTGATTGGACGAATTTTCTGTCAATATGTTTTCATATTTCGATACGGTGTGATCACGTGTAAGATCATGTCCAACATCACATAATTCTTTGAACAAGTCGGTATACAAGTGGATCTCTTGCGGAGAACAATTTTCACTGATGAAAATGTTTTCCACTATATCTGGTTTGATGGAGATATTAATTGGAATATTTTTTTATATGTTAGCCATGTTACCTTCAATGAAAAATTCCTTGTTTCGCTAAATGGTTGATGGATAGGTCAACATCTCCACCGAGTCTCACCGAAAACTCTCCATTCTCAATTATGTTTAGATATGGAAGAAAATGAGATTTATGATGCATGTGTTCCCAAGGTTGATCAATACCTATCATTACTTCTAGAATAGCTTCATGTGATGGTAAAACAATGTCTAAACAGTCAAAGGAATGAGCAAAGTCTATTTCCCATGCAGGTGCATAATCTACATATGACTCCCCATAGACTAAAGGAGTTGAGATGAAATCTATCACATAGTCTCGTGAAGTTTTATAAGTCACTTATGTGACAAATAGGGGCACAACTGGTTCATTATTAGTGGGAAGGATCCAAGGATCAATTGTTTTAATAACTATGAATACCTCCTCAGATGATATGGTAGTGTTTGGACCACTCATTGAACCAATATAATTCATGGGAGAAGGTAAATAAAAAGTGCCCATAAGTGATGAGTACAAACCTACTCCCAAACTCTCACTAGGAGGATGGGCCTGATCAATCAACATAATATTAGATTTTGAAGAGATTGTATTATTTTTACAGGCGAAGAAGAGTTGGTCGATTGTGATGATATTTCCTTCATGAGGGAACATTAGTACCCAAAAAATGGATGAAGGGATATCTTGCATCGCGTATGTCCAACTTCTTCCAAATATCAAATTATAATCGAGAGAAGCATCTACAACCTCGATTTCCACCGACACTAATTATCCTGTTAATTGGATCTCAAAAGAGGGTAAGATCATGTGTGGATGGAAACATATTCTATCAAAAGTTGTAAGCAATGTAATCGAAGGGGATAACTCAGGAGATCCTAAATCTCGCCAGCAAGAAATGGACATTACGCATGTAAATGCTCCTTCATCCACCACTATTTGTCCAATTCTTTTAGAACCATGGATTACTTCAATCTAGAAGGCCACGTGATATGGAAACCGGGGTTTGATGTAGGAGATGTCAAACCTTGCCAACATACTTGATGAACCCACACTTCCTATTGCCTCTAGAAGTGCATTTCGCTACGATGGGAAACTTTGCAAGACTTATAGAGAGGACATGGCACACGAAGTTTGATCTAGATCCTCTACAACTAAGTAGTTGGGAGCAGCTCGTGCATTAGGGTTTTGCAATGCATGCTTATAGACACCTTTCAGTATCTTAGGCATAGGGTCTAGAGATCTGTCAATATGAAGAGGAGGAGGAATCTTGGGGATCTCTTTTACTTTCTGTGCCAGATCCAGGGTATAATTCTTTGCTCTCATTTGCAGCAAAGAATCTAAGCTAACCATATTTATATAGGATTGATCAGCCGGCTTGGAACAATGAGTTCCCCTAGTATTAGGGCCGCCAGAAGCCAAGTTTTGTCCCTTGGGAAAAGGATTCTTCAGACAAAAAGTTTCTTTTGGTTCAACAGCTTCTAGGCATCATCAATCAAAGGGAATTGGTGAGTTAGGTGATCTTCTTTGTAGAGTTTGCAAGGGAATTTCACCTTCTTATTTTCTCTCTTTCCCTCCTCAGCATTCTCTATGGTTTTCATCTTGTGTTGGTTTACTTCTCCCTTCTTTCCCTTCTTCTTTCCATTGGGATGTTGAGGACCCTTTTGATTTGACTGAACATTTTTTACAGTTTTCATTTGATAAGGGGAGGAGGAAACCGTAGTTGCTGTTAACACCCAAAAAGTGCTCACTAGCTCATTTACCACATTATATGGCTCATTTGTCCATTTTCCTACCATATTTCCATTAAAATCCCAAAAAATCCCATTAAAAAGCCTCCAAAAGGCCTAAAATGCCTCCAAAAGGCCATAAAACCCTCAAAATAGCCTAAAAAAGGCTAAAAAACCCCCTTTTCCTCCAAAAATAGCAAAAATCCCCTAAAAAGGGAATAAAAAATATAAAATAATGAGGAAAAGGAAGAAAAAACCCTATACAGCTGCCTAAAACCATGTGTTTCCCAAAACCATGGGTCAACACTCCACCACCAAAAAACTATAAATAGGTGATGGAGATCCCTTATTCCATATCCACAATCACAAGCACCCTTACTCTGCCAAAATCTCTCTCGAAACCCTAGTTCACCTTTGAACTATTTTCACCTTGAGAGCCACCTTTGGCCCATTCCCATCATTGGAGAAGGAGAAGGAGCATCTTGAAGCTTGGAGCATCCTCTTGGACACTGCAAAGGGATTCATCAAACCTTGACACTCAAGGTAACATTAATAGAAAAAGTCATTCTTTTCATTTGATGTTTATGTTTCATGCAATATTTTAGAAGTAATTTAATTGTTGTTTTAGCTTAATTAGTTTAATATACTGAACTGCTACTAAGGAGTCCATTCTCCTTAGTAGGTGCTCATTTGCACAAGCTAGGGGTAAAACCCTAGCTACAGTTTTGGCGACTCCCCTAGTTTTCAAATTTCTGGTTTCCGTTTTTTAAATTTTTCCTTTCGGCTGTCCCTTTCGGCCGCCGCATACCGCGTTTTTTCCCTCTGCAGTCGCATCCCGACCGCGCCTTTCAGGCCTTTACCTGCGGTCCGACCGCGGCTCTCAGACTACTTCCGACGCCCTGTCGGCGGATTCAAGTCTGTTACCTGCGATCCGACCGTGGCTAATCAGTCTGTTTGCCGCGATCTGACTGCGCCTGTCGGCCTTTTTCCCGCGTCGCGACTGCGGCTTTCTGCCTCTTTCGTGCGTCCTGACTGCGCTTGTTAGCCCTTCTGCCGCGACCCGACTGCGTCTTTTTCCCTATTTCCTGCGTCCCGACTGCCTCTGTTGGCCCGATAGCCGCGACCTGACCGCCGCTGTTTCCCTCAAACCCGCGGTCGGCCTGTTCTGATTCGCCACAGACCCGCGGTCTGATTTCTGCTCTTTTCCTGTCTTGAGCCCAGCCCCTTTTGCTGCAATATTTTCTGCATCTGAACAGTCCTCTGTCCTACCTGCAGCCCACTACCTTACCAGCCTTTCTGCAATATAATTTCTATTCCCTTTACAGAATTCTTTTAAAAATTTTAGTGTTTTTTTAAATTCAGAAAATTTTGCAAGTTAAACTTTCAATTTCCATATTATTGATAGATTGGAAGTTGCCCCCCTTGTGGCACTTCTATTTTTGGGTTCAACACCTCACGAGCACACACTCTGTCACATAAAATCAAGTGAGCCTTAAAAAGTACCTAACTAAACCAACATTCTAACCCCACTTGGGGAACACAAAAGAATCATTGTAGTTAGGTAGGATCAGGGGGATAGGCTTCCAATAACACCCCTTGGTTATTTCACTTGAGACATAGTTGTTGTCCAAATAGGGAACCAAAATCCCCTAGTACGTTTTGGCACGGTCACGACCAGTTTATCAGAGGGCCTCTCCCTTAGGAGGGTTGAAGTCGGGAGACTGGTTCCGGAGGCCTGAGTGGAATACCGCACTCCATTCAGTAACCGAAGGGCTACCTTTCGCGGTTCGCGGGATATCCCTGTATAGGGGTATTGCGGTCAACGAACTAAACGGCAGATTCACCTTTCTGGACGTGTCATGAACGGGGTATCTTAGTTGCCATTCTTCTAGGATTGACTACCCGGTATCCCTCCCGGTAGGGGGATATCATAGCCACTTGGCTTTCCTACTCATATTGTCTGACTTGGATTTCATCACCTTGCAGAGGATATGTTTAGTTGAGTCAGAATACTTTTAGTTAGGTGTTTGCATGCTCCTTTACCTCCCTTTGGTCTAGTGAGTCCACCATTTTTTCTTTGGTAGGAAACCTGCTGCTTGTTGGTATTCTGACCGTCTTTGTTGTTACTCCACCTATTGTAGCACAGCTGTTGCAGTGGGTGTTTTGAGTTGGTTGTTGGCCTGAGAGCCTTGCTTTTTAGCTCTCCTTCTGCACACTCGGTTGCATTAGGATTTTTGAGCTGTTTTTATACTCACCTCAACCCACAGAGACTAGACACCATCTGTCACCATTGAGCCCCCGAGACATTCTCGGCACCTCAGGGGCGAGCCCCCACAGCACGGTTCTCTTGACACCACACGTCGTAGATTCCGATCATTATCCGTTGATACCACTCATCACAGATCTAGAGCCTTGTCACTTTACTCCACTCGTCAGCGACGTAGGACCCCGTCACCAGATAGTGACGCTCCTTACTTTACCTCTGATTCTGACGAAGAGTCTGAGAACCCTATTTATACTGCCCCTACTAGCCCCATGGCTGGTACGACTTCCACTCCATTTGTCATAGGGACCATTGGTGGCACATCTACCACTACACCAGTTACTACACCTATTTTTGGTATGCCCTCCATGGGGCAACCATCTACCGTTCCCCTCACGGTACCTATACCCACAGCGGGAATACCCATCCCCACTACATCAGTGGCTCACACTACCCATGGTGGTGCTGGACCATCCTCCACTACCTCAGTTCCCCCACTTGGGGGCACCACCCTAAATCTTGTCCCTCCACTTGGGGGCACTGGCCCCAACTTGGTCCATAGCACTACTGTGTCACAGCCTTCTTCCAGTTTGCCATTCATGGCTAGCCTCAACCTACCTGACCTGGCCAGATTGACCAACGATCCTATTCGACACGACCCTACATGGCCTCATATGCCTACCAAACTACCCTCTGACATCCCTAAGTTCGAGGGAAAGGCCGGTGAGGACCCACAAAACCATATCATGTCTTTCCACCTATGGTGTTCCTCTAACTCCATTGTGGATGACTCTGTTCGCCTCCGTCTCTTACAACGCACCTTCACTGGCTCTGCAGCCAAGTGGTATATCGAGCAACCTCATGGGACCCATGCCACCTTTGCTTCCCTGGCCTCGACCTTCCTGCAGTTCTTCCAGTTGCCGGTCCGCTATGACGCGGGCGTTGAGATTCTTCTATCTTGTAGACAAAACACGGCTACCCATATCACAGATCACATCCATGAGTGGCGTCGACGCCGTAGCTTATGCAAGATCAAACTTGACGACCGTATCTTCCTAGATTGGTTCCTCAAATCCCTTCTCCCGGTTATCGCTAAGGATGTGGCCTCAGAAAGACCCCAGTCTGAAGAAGAAGCCATCCTTAAGGCACAACAGTTCGACCTCATCTACGCCCAATCGGGTTACCTTTATACCATTATACCTGACGCCCCTCGCGGTGAGTCCTCCCAGCATGATGCGCCGGGGGCATCCCACGCTGCAGATGGTATCATTGGCCGTGTTTCTTCGCATCCCCAACCATTTTCTATAGCACGTCCTACCCCTGGCCCCGACCTGTCGAGGGCTACCTCCCAGTCTGGAGCAACCAACTCATATGCTCCCACGACACATCACCATTCCCATGGACCCTCATGTCCACCTCAGTGCTTCGGGTATGCGACTTCTGCTTATGCTCCTCCAGTCGCCCCTCAGCCTTACTACCATCAGCAGGCTGCCCCAGCTCTTGCGCCTTCACAAGCCCCACCCGCTTATTATCCGCCACAGGAAGCCCCTGCGGCACATCCACAACCTGCTCCGCAGTCCTATCAGCAACCCCCTCAAGTTGCTGCACCTGCTCAGCCTCAACCTGCATATCATCCTCCGCAGCCTGCTCCTGCACCTGCGCAACCTCAAAATCCACCTGCTGCCCAAGGGCAAGTTTACGCCCAACAGAACCCGCAGCAAAACCAGAACAACCAACGTAACCAGGGCCAACAGAACCGCGGCAAGGGCCGTAATCGGGGAAACAACCAACCTGCAGACCAAGCTGGTCAACCGGCTAATCCCCCTCACAACAACAATGCGGCCCCCGCTAATCAAAACCCTGATCGCCCGCCCAAGCAGGCTAAAAACCCCAATTTGCGAACGAACCACCCTTGTTCTATTTGCGGGGTCTATGGACACTATACCCATGCTTGCCCACACTTGGAGCGAGCTCGGCAACTCTGGGTTGACGAGGCCCATCGCCAAGGGCATGCGGCTCCCCAAGCGCCACCCAACCCCCCCCAACCTCAACAACCCCCTTTGGTGCTGCAAAACCCATTACCGACCCAAGGCGTAGTGAACACTCAGCCGTTGGCTCCCCATCAAGCCAATGCACCCCAACAACAACAGATCACTTACGCTGCTCCTGATCAACCCATGTTTGACTCAGGTACCCACCACTTACTGATGATGTCATCCGCTGATGTCAACCTCCAGACTCGTCGGAACCAATATGGCTCCACCTCTGAAGCCACTCCCACGGATAAACCTACTAACACCCATCCCACCGATCAGGCATTACGTATACCTCCGCCTCCCATAGATGGCGCTGTGAAAGCACCTCGTTTCCCACTTCGCCGAATCAACAATAACCCTAACGCGCGGGCTGCGTCAAACTACAACATCGTAGACGACCTAGCCCAATCTCCCGCAGCCCTGTCTGCGTTAGAAGTCTTGAAGAACTACCCTTCCCAGCGCAAGACTTTACTTTCTGCCATTGGGGGGATTGACCCAACCGATTCGCATTTGATGGCATTTGATTTAGACCAGTCTGAACCACGCCTACCTTCCAGCTTAGCCTTCCAAGTTACTGTCTCCGTTAGGAATCTTGTTATCCATCGGTGCATCATCGATGAGGGTGCCTCCACATGTGTTATGTCTACATTTGTATGGCAGAAGCTAGGATCCCCTCCTCTCCAGCAGTCCACCACTGCGTTACGTGCCTACGACGGTCGTTCGGCCCAGCCCCAGGGCCTTCTACCCAACGTTCCAGTCCAGTTAGGTGGAAAAACAGTCCTTATTGACATAGAGGTAATCAATGCCCAATTGGATTACAACCTTCTACTTGGCCACAGCTACATGTATGCCATGCGGGCGGTTGCCTCTTCTGTCTTTCGCACCATGATGTTCCCCCATGAAGGACGCGTGGTTAAGATCGACCAGCTCACCTACTATGATCCCAGTGCTCCCGCGGCACCAGAAAATGTTCTCCCCATGGTTGAACAACCTGTTTCTCCTGCCACTACCTCGTTTGTTTCCTCTTCGGGGCCTGGAGTCTACTCAGACGCGCCGATGACCTCCACCTTTCAATCCATTCCTTCGCCGTCATCTACGCCCGAAATGTCTGACTTATGTACCTTGTCCCACGACAACCTACCACCTAATACTCAACCACCCTTGTTTCCAAAACCACCGTTGGTACCTAGCCACATTGGTGTTACACCTATCCATACGATCCCCTTCCTAGTCCCTCCATCGGGAGTAGTAAGCGCCCCGGTCATGGCTACCCTTAGCCTCCCTGGGTTAACCTTGGGATTACCTGTATGGTATCTTTCGCCTCCCGTTCGCCCGCCGACACCAGATGTCGTCCCCCAACCGGTGCAACCCATGGCTACTACCTCTCAGCCACCTCCTGGTGTCTCTACCCCTTCGTCCTCCACGACTCCCCCTCCTCCTCCCAAACCCACTGGGGGCAGAGGTCCACAACCTTACACTGCTGTCCCACCTCCCAAGACAGTAAAAAACCCTCCAGTATTTCGTGCTCCTCCCAAATTCTCGCTGTGCGACGAGTTAGGCTATGCGACCCACCAATGCCCACAGTTACCAGCATTGCAGAAGCATATGCAGACACTCGACGATGACCCCAACATCCCAACTGTCGAACTAAATCCCACTCCCAAGCCTAAGGATAATTCCCTACGTACCAACCACTCCTGCGCCATATGCGGTATTTACGGGCATTATTCACATCATTGTCCCGATCTCCCGGATTACAGAGCAGCTCTCTATGAGATGAACAATCTGGATCTTGAGACGGCACCACCTACCATTGAGGAGATCTACCCCCCAGACTCTTCACCTTCCGGAGAGGTTAATACCATCTATATGATCTCTTCCACCACTTCCCCCTCGTCAACCGATTTGACGATGCAAACTTTCCGTACCGATGAGGAGATTCTTGAGGCCCTTACTGCCCCGGATTATCCCTGGGATGATATGCATCATCGTTCCTATTTCATCCCAGAAGCGTCTTCCTCTAGCTCTGCTACCCAATACGCGGTTGAATCCAAAGACTTCCTCCCCACCAAGGTCGACTGGTTCAAGGACCCTATTCCTGCTCCTGACGCCTTCGAGGAAGGTAATATGGCCAACATCTCACCCATCATCCAAGTTGATATCGCTGCCCCAGGACGTGCCCCTGAACTCATCACTTTAGGAGCATTCTGCAGTAAACAAGAGATTGAGGAGTACATAAAACTCTTCCGGGAGTTCCGTGATGTCTTTGCCTGGTCCTATACCGAAGTGCCCGGTCTTGACCCCGCTCTCATAGAGCACCACCTTGACACCTCGGGATCGTTGTTCCGGGCTCCAGTTTGTTTCTTCTCTTCTCTCCACTACCCAGGAAAACCATTCATGACTTATGATGTCCATCGGCCATACGATGAGCTTCTGCCCTCGCACATCAGGGGGCAATCTGTTAACACCCAAAAAGTGCTCACTAGCTCATTTACCACATTATATGGCTCATTTGTCCATTTTCCTACCATATTTCCATTAAAATCCCAAAAAATCCCATTAAAAAGCCTCCAAAAGGCCTAAAATGCCTCCAAAAGGCCATAAAACCCTCAAAATAGCCTAAAAAAGGCTAAAAAACCCCCTTTTCCTCCAAAAATAGCAAAAATCCCCTAAAAAGGGAATAAAAAATATAAAATAATGAGGAAAAGGAAGAAAAAACCCTATACAGCTGCCTAAAACCATGTGTTTCCCAAAACCATGGGTCAGCACTCCACCACCAAAAAACTATAAATAGGTGATGGAGATCCCTTATTCCATATCCACAATCACAAGCACCCTTACTCTGCCAAAATCTCTCTCGAAACCCTAGTTCACCTTTGAACTATTTTCACCTTGAGAGCCACCTTTGGCCCATTCCCATCATTGGAGAAGGAGAAGGAGCATCTTGAAGCTTGGAGCATCCTCTTGGACACTGCAAAGGGCTTCATCAAACCTTGACACTCAAGGTAACATTAATAGAAAAAGTCATTCTTTTCATTTGATGTTTATGTTTCATGCAATATTTTAGAAGTAATTTAATTGTTGTTTTAGCTTAATTAGTTTAATATACTGAACTGCTACTAAGGAGTCCATTCTCCTTAGTAGGTGCTCATTTGCACAAGCTAGGGGTAAAACCCTAGCTACAGTTGCCTCCACCACAGAGTGCTTTATAGAAATTTCATGGACTTGTTTATCCAAATATTCTACGGTGGATGAGTCACCTAAACCCAAAATTCCATCGGCATGTGTTCCAGGTTTGGGTTTACAAGGATAAGTGTTTGACCTTGGTTCTTTAAATAGATTCCTCTTCTGAGGTAACCCCGAAAGTCGAGACATCTTTGGAGATGTAAGGAAATAGTGATTTCAAAAACCACTCCAGTAGGAATTCCAAGAGAATCTCAGCTTTAATGAGCCTCTTCCTTCTTATCCACTCCTAAATATGATTAGATATGTGATTGGATTTATTCTTCCTAAATGTAGACAGGAGATATATGATGACATCATACCGAACAAGAAGTTGGAAGTGGTTCAGAAATACTGTCACTAAATCATAAAAGTTATGATAATTTGTGGTTGGTAACTTAATGTACCATTTAGCCGCGACATTGGTTAAGGTTATTTGGAAGAGTCTTAACTAAATTGAGTCATCGTTCATCCAATTAGAAGAACGCCATAACTGAAATTTTGTGACATGGTCCCCTGGATATTCACCAGTTTTATCTTCAAACTTAGGAGTGTATGAAGGAATTTTGGTTGCAACGAGAGGCCGGGTGGGATTATGATGCACAGGGTCATTCATCAACTTTGAAAGATCTGGAAAATTCAACATTTCCACAAAGGGTAAGCGAGGCCTGGCCAGTGGTGTATGAGTTCGAGGAATATGGTAAGGAAAACTACCTGAACCATAACTCCCGAAAGGTTGGTTGTGGTTTCCCCCATCCATCGGTTGTGATGAGAACGCGTTTTGAAAAGTGCTCCATCCGTAAGCGAGTGGATTGTTTCCTTGAGTTCCACTCCATGGTGGCTGAGTATAGGTGCCTCCAAAAGCAGTTGAAATATAATAATTAATTCATCCTCCACCAAAAAGTGAAAAAGGAGTGTTCCATATAGGTATGTTGGAAATTTGAACATATGGCTACTCCCAATTATAAACTGTAAAGCGGTTTGAACTCGGAAACTGTGAAATGGAGGGGATAGGCATAGATCCTACAAATGGTGTTGAAGGAGAAGTATGCCCTCCATGCCAAGGGAATCCATGAGTAAATGGAGTCGAACTAGTAGGGTTTGTTGGTAGTACGGCTGTCGTTACACCAAAACCCGCAGGTGATTGGTAAACTCACCACCGCCAGATTTCAAGGATCCACGAGAGGCGATTAGTCCCTTGTCATGATACACCGGAGAGCGCTGACTACTTGCAATTTCGTTCAACAATATCCCCCTCAGCGCGAGCCAAGTGTGTATCAAACTCATGACCTCTTGCTCTGATACCAATTGTTGGTAGTACGGATGCCATTACACCAAAAACCGTAGGTGATTGGTAAACTCACCACCGCTAGATTTCAAGGATCCACGAGAGGCGATTATTCCCTTGTCACGATACACCGGGGAGCGCTAACTACTTGCAATTTCGTGCAACAGGGTTATCATGGGAATGTTCAAGAAATGGGGATGATGTAAATGATACCATAGGTATCCCATTGAAAGGGACATTATATGAACTAACAATTGATCCAAAAGGTATAGAATTCGATACAATCTGAGTACTTGACGACCCTAAGGATCCTGTGTTAAATTTTGGCGAAGTGATCAGAGTAGAAGACATCTGCAATGAACTAGGTATCAAAGTGTTTATATGAGGAGGAGAAAAACCTTTTGGCATAATAGCAGATGTGGGTGTGTGGAAATCCTAATCCGTCCCCTATATTGTCCATAGTAAAATCAAACTTAAAACTATACACACTTAGCTCAGGTAAACCTAAAGAGATGACTCTCACTAACACTAGATCATTAGGTCTAGTTAAAGGAGGGTTAAAGGGTCTCGCAAAGTCTTCAGTTTTCAATTATTCAACCTCGATGGTCTATGGGAACGATGAATTTTGAGTAATAAGTTCAGGTTCCCTAGGTGATTCAGTCGTACCAGTTGGTTCAAAGGAACCACTTGAGTTTTTTCTACGCTGCTGAGGTTGTGGTGGAGACTCTACAATGAGTGGAGGAAGGTTTCACAACCTTATTGACCTAGGGAGATGTTGGTCCTCCACAACTACAAGAAATTTTCTAAGCAAGTAGAACCTAGGGCCAACTAAAACAAAAGTAAACAATCAACACACAACTAAAAATTCCTATAGTAGTCTAAACCAGGAAAGAAGATAATCTTCCAAAGGAGAGTCTGGGATGATGAGGGCCTAGAACAAACCAGTGAAGTGACGAATAATAATTATCCAAGGTCCACAATACAGACATGATGGGGCCAAGCGCTGGAATCACCCAATCGCCTTCCCAAAGAGCTGTAGAGGATTTCCTCCCAAATCTGTCCTAGGTGTAATGGAAATATCCTTCCACTACCACCCATTTAGAGCCCTAAAATTCTTGGATACTAAGGTTACCGACACTATAGAGAGGGTCTGGGGGTACAATTGCTGGTCAAATCAACACGCATGGGCAGGGTAACTGAGCCCAAAATCCAAAAGCACCAGAAGGTACTAGTGAATCCCCGTACGCATACTGAATCTGATATATGCTCGATCAAAAAGTGGAGGGGTATCTCCAACTAATCAATCTCACGCGACCTCATGCTTAACTCTAGTGTGAGTGGAGCGTCTTGGTTCACCTTCTACAGAGGTGGATTTTACCTACCGAAAGGCCACTACGATTTGAGTTTAATTTCTTTGGATAGTTAATCAACCTAATCCAAAGCACTAACCTAAGCTAGTTGGTCTAAGAGCCTAAAAAAGAAAAGTTACTACTAAATTTTAGATTTAAATTTATTTTTAGGGTTTTTGTTTCTCAAAGGTAGTGTATGTGTGCCTAAAGTAGTTATGCCTAAAAATCAAAATGTGTAGTCAAATGTGCAACTGCTTTTACTTATTTTTCTCTTTTCTCTTACATCTTTCTAAATCCAAAATACTGATGAAGTAAACCTAAGTAAAATTAAATTTTTTCTTTTCTTTTTCAAAAATACGTGCATGCAACTATTACTACTTTTGAAAAGAAACAAATGCTCTTGCTAAGGGAAAAAATACTTGTTCTTTTTTGCAATTTTATGTTTAAACAAGAGAAGAACAACTAAATATGAACAAGTAAAAACACTCTGAAAATTTAAGTGTATACAAGTTGTACCTAAACCTATAAGAGACAAAAAACTATCCTCAAATAAATATGAAAATAAAAATCTCAAATAGTTACTTTAATCAAGACAAAGAAGTAACTAACTTGGCATAAGGACACTTCAAAACCAATCGAAAAGAAGAAGAAAACAAAGACTCTTTTTCAAGATATCAGAATACTTTCAATTAGGTCAGGGATCATAAAATATCAGTCCAAGTGTCTACCAACCAAAACTTGAACTTGAAATACCTAGGCACACCCTCAATAAGTAAAAGAAGACCAAAAATATCTCAAGGAAGAGTAAGAAGACTCAAACACGGACTAACAAAAGGCTAGAATGATCCTATTAAAAGAAAAAACTTCATAAGAAATCAAAGCAAAGACCAAAAATTTCAACCCTGGGAGGAAGGCCAAATCCTACAGGAGTACTCGTGACTGTAAGTACAACAACTTGCAGGTGACTCGTGGGTGCAACATAGTCAAATCGTGGGTAACATGGGAACGCACGATTGTATATACTTGCAGGTCACAGGTCTTCTTCAAAACAAAATTTAAAAATAATAAAAAATTTAAAACGAACCAAGTCTAAGTCTTAAACAAGGGTCTATACCCTCTACAAACCATTCCAAAGAACTCAAGAACTGAATCTGACTGAAGAAAAAACCTACACAAGGACTCCTAGAGAAATAGAAAAAACTCCCCAATGGAGTCGCCAATTCTGTTGTCCATTATTTTAACCTATGACTGGGAAATTTATAGAGATCTCCAACATACTAATGAGAAGTTACATAACCAAAACAATAGGAAAGCATACAACAAGACCTTTATTTAACGAAGAATAACTAGGGTTACAAGTTAAGTGAAAGTGCCTTGGATATAAGAAGTTCGATCCAAGCTTGAAACTCTGAGTCTTCGATCCACAATCCCAAGTAAAGAATTATGCAAAATAGGAGATACCTTCCTCAAAATATTTGACTACATATACATAAATAATCCAATATGAAACTCATATATAAAGGAAATATGGCAGGTTCACTAGATTGAATTCATGAAATAGACAAGGTAGTTTATGGGAAAAGATGATCTCTTGTATTAATCATATAAATGACAATAAGCCATACCTGATTCTACAACAAGCATTGTTGAAACCTAATCCTGGGCTCTTGCTCCTCTTCCTTCAACATATATTTCTCCGGTATTTCAATACACAAAGAGTTCTCCTCTCTTCCTATAGACTTCCCCTTGTATTTATAACAGAGAGTTTGAGAAGATAGGTTCGAGAAATAAGTGGTTAGGAAAGGTATGGTATTTAGAAGCACTACCATAACTATCTCTAATTCGATTTTTATTTTATTTTTTCATGATTTTAGAAGGTACCCACGGGTTTGAAACTTGACAACCAGTGGGTGACCCGCGAGTCTTCTGCCAGCAAGTAGCGGGTGCAACATTTTTTGGGAAAACTATAGGTGGTCAATGGAGCACCAACTGGTAACCCGCGAGATGGAAATTGTAAGAGTCATGGTTATGTCCTAAAAATATATCACAAAAATGGATAAATTGGAGAAATATTTGTATATTTAAGGTCATGTGCATCTATAGCCAATAAGGCTCTTTAATCCATAAAGTATTTTTGTGTGACCGACATTGCAGTGTCGTAATGGATGAAGAAGTGCCAATTTGAATGATAACAGGCACCCATCTGAATCAATTTGTCTTGTTCTTGGATGAGAGATTCAGTGAAAACATCTAGGGATGGAATTTTCCAACCAAGGATTGAAAATCTCCCTGAATGGAAGGTAGAAACAAAGATGGATAACTCAGGACCAAGCTTTCTCATAATGGATCGCACCAACTGCTCATCCTTCTTCTCAGTGCCACACTGCTTCCATTGCATGACCAAAGATTTGAATTTGGAAAATAATTTCTGGATGGTTTTGAAACTGTTGGGTTGAAGAGAAAACAACTCATTCTCCAGAATATGGCCCCTTAGCTCATCATGTTTTCCAAAGAGGGTCTCCAACTTCAACCAAACCTCTTTTGAAGTCTTCAATCCATCAAGGTGGAAAAGTAGATCTCTAGAAATATGAATACAAATGAAACCAAATGCTTCATCCAATCTATTCAAATACTTGGACTTCTCAACAGCTACTTGAGGTTCGAACTCCTTTCCCATCATTACCCTGTAGATTGACTTGTTGCGCAACACCATCTGCATATAATCCCTCTAATCAAGATAATTGAAGGGTGTCAGGATCTTAGGAGAGAGAGGAATATTCAAATTCTCCATTATAAATGTTGTAGGGAATACAATGTGGTACTGTTGCTATTGCTACACTGAAAAAAGTTTCAATAACCTGCAAAAAAATCTCAATTTTTGGAGATAGACTACTACTAAGCACTGCTTTAGGACAATAGACACATTTTTATGGATCCTTCACACCTGGCTAGACCTCAAAGGATTTCTCCAATGAATTCAATGCAACAACACCAGGATTTGTTATGGAAATCTAGAGGCTTCTGGTGCACTATTGAAAGCAGTTGTTATATATAAGGGTAGGGTATATGGGTTTCAAGGTAAGGTTGTAGGTAGATAAAACGGCATATTGGATCATGGATTGATGTTAGTGGAAGAGAACAAGGAGAAGAAGGATCTGAAGAGTGAGCAGATTTCATTGACTTCTAGTGTGGGGAGTCAACCTTTATATGGGAAGAGGGATTTAACCCCTTCCAATCCTCTCAAGAGACCTACTGGGTATGAGATGATATTAATGGATGTGCAGGAGTAGGAGAAGGCTCCTAGGAGCACATTAAGGGAGATCAGGCCTTTGAGAAAGTTCCAAACTTCATGGCGCTGATATGTAGAGTCATCAATTTCGTGACTTCTAATGATTAGGGAGAAACTGACCAATAGGGTTGGAGGGATTCTAGTGTGCAAGATGATGTGTGTGACAGTGTGCCAAAGTCATAGGGAGAACTAGTTCTATGTGGCTCTTCGAGAAGCACCTTTCTTTATAAGAGGGAGTGTTGATGTTTGTGGCATTGAACAAGTATTTCCATAGGGTTTTGTGTCCAACGGGTGTAATTCATCACTAATACCTCTTAGACATAGGAGATTCACTTTAATTAAGTGAATCATTAAAATGAATTCCTTTTTAGATTAATTGAGGTACTAATTAAGTAAAGGGCCTAAGTTTTAAGCACTAATGACTTAATTTAATTAAGTGAATCTCCGTCGTTGATATCAAGTGAATGAGATCTAATATCAACCATTGAAGATATGGTTTTGACTCGTATCAAGGATATAAAAAAAAACATAGATGAGAGTAGGAGGACACACAGAT
Source organism: Larix kaempferi (assembly GCA_027924585.1). Taxonomy (NCBI): domain Eukaryota; kingdom Viridiplantae; phylum Streptophyta; class Pinopsida; order Pinales; family Pinaceae; genus Larix; species Larix kaempferi. The sequence goes on from BSBM01000510.1 coordinate 44,991,263, forward strand.
ACACACAGAGTGAGTGGGATCTCATTGAATGGGTGAAGGAGGAATTTCATCCTAGTGTGCAAGGGTAGGGTCCGAGGAAAGAAGAAAGCGACATCAACGAAGTAGAAACTAGTAAGATCTAAAGACAGATCTTGAGGTGTGATAGGCCATGCTATTTGTTGTTTTTTATTATTTCTTAGTTGGGACATTATCCCAAGACGATAGCGCATATTTTATCTTAATAAAATCATTAAATGTTAGATTTTCCCCATTGGGGTTTTCCACGGTAAACACATGTGTCAAATGTGATTTATTTCCTATTTATTTCATTGCATCATTGGTTAAGAATATCCATGTGTTTTTGGTTTTAATTTTAGCAGCAAACTACAATATTAATTTATTTCAGGTCATAAAAAATATCGAGAACATAAATCATATATGGTGTTTAGAATTTAACAATGCATTCCTTGTGACCATTTCATTAATTTGAATTCCCTGGCCTTTCAATTGTGGGAACATGTGGATAATGGTTCAAGTTTTCCTTATATCCTTAATAGTGAGGATGAAATTGAGCTCTACACTATCAAGAAGGCAAATAAAATCCTCTCCTTGTTTATTCCATGCTATAGTAATCCACTTGGTATTTTGATATTTTGGTGTCAATTAATAGTGGGTTTTTTGTTCTATGATACGTTCACGGTTCAAGAAGGAGATAATTTTTACTATAACTAGTATATTGAGGCTGTAGAAATTGAGAGAATTGTGGAAGGTCTCTATGTCATGTTGAATTTTCCGAATTTTGGGTATACTTAGCATTCCATATAAATTTCATTCAACTTCAGGAATATAGGTATTGCAGTCTACATGCCTTTAAACCTTGGTTGGGTTTTTTTCTTTATTTTGGTGTTTCTTCCTTCAGTTCATTAGGATTCATCCTAATTTTCATTAGGACAAACTAGGAATTCCTGAGAGTTATGGACTACCCAATTTGTTATAGGAAATGTCAAAGGGCCATTTATGGCATCCAAAGGATCCTATGGAGGCAAGCATAATTCATTAATGGGAATAGAACTTCTATTCTCACTCTCTCCAACATAGTTTCATAGTAATGGAAATATTTTCATCTCTCAAAACTCATAAGTCTTGGACATGGTATTACTACAAAGAAGTTAAATTTAGTCATTAGAGGTAGAATGTTTGTCTCTTAAAGCATTTATTGATAGCATCAACAAAGGAACCCACTCAACAAATTCAAATCCTCGTCCATCTTTAGGTTCCACCTCAGTAGACACCAAGGAAGAAGGCACGACCTTTCATTTATTTGAAGAGATGGACCTTGAGCAATTGGGAATGCACCAGTCCGTAAGAGAGTCAAGAGAAGGCCATAGTCAATATTACTTCTGCTAAATTTATATACTGTTATGAAAAATTGTTTATATTTTAGGAGTCTTTTATGGGTTGTATTCTTGTAGTAGGTTCAAGGAATTCTAGAGAAATATTACAATATTTTTGTATAGCTTTTGATGGTTTGGATACTTGAATTTATGCCAGAGACATACTCTATTTCTTATTACTTTGTTGTATAGTTTCTTTGCATCATATTTATTAGAATCACCTATCTGTTACTGTTAAAAAAAACTATAGAATTTAATAACAACATCGATTAAATTGCAAATTTGTTGGACTTAAACTCAGTCTATAATTTATCTAGATTCAAGAGATAACATCCACACTTCCTAGTTGTTTTGGAAATCAAATCCTAATTACTTAAGATGAGGAATAAATTCTAATGGAACTAAATAATTGGGAATATACAAATTAAACATAAATTTAAAAAAATAAAAGTTTGAGAAAATATGGATTTGAAAATATTTTTTTATGACAAATTAAAATAACTCATGTAGGAGGGATGAGAGAGTAGAATAAGAAAAATGAGAAAATAAAAATAGGATAAAAAATTAAAAGAGAGACCAATATATCTCATATTTAACCACTTGTTATGGAAGAGGCTTGCACATCTCCACATGGGAAGGAGAAGGTGTGAAGATAAAAACATAGACAAGAATCACCTCCACACCATTTCTCACTATTTATTTCACTTTCTCATTAGGAATACACACTTTTGGTGGAAACATTTTCTACTAAATATTGGGGGAAACATGTATAGGTTATATTAAATACATAGACCCGAGGGTTAGCTCAATTGGTCATGATATAGATGTGATATATCTCTCCCCAAATTTAGGGAGGTCACGGATTCAACTCTCCTGATCCCTTCAAGGTTAGGATCCATAATCAAGGTCGACGGTTTACCCCATTTACTATCCATGAATCATGGGGAATTAATCTAGAAGGGTGTCTTCCAATTTGTTCCTTGGAAAAAAGAAGGTAATGTGTTTGTGTGTGTCAAAAGAGAAGGAAATTCAAGAAAATATATTTGGTAAGAAAGTGGAAGATAAAAGTGGCAATCAGACACCATAAGAAGGAGCTTTGGAGGACAATGAAATGAATTTATATCGAATTGATATTCTTAGAATGACCTTTTTCCATGACATGATCATTTTTTATGGGTTGGACTACTAGATTGACTCTCACCTTATGACATGAATTCATGGGAAGGGCATAATTGATTTGTTGATTATATCATGTATCATCTATTCCTTTGTTGAATAAAATTGATAATGTTTAGATAAACGAGGATAATGAGCTATACTCTAATCATTGTCCCATCATGGTAACTTTAAATATAGATATGGTTTTCACGGTAGGAACCATGCATAATACATGTTATCAAATCTTCCCATTTTATCAAGGATTGACAAGAATTTTTCAATGATATGGAAAATGTCAATTTTAAGAAATCATATGAAAACTTCAGTGCAAATCTATCTTTGTGACAAGAAAACTGTTCTTGAAAATTTCATATCACGGGAAAGTATTGAAGAACGCATATACTATTGGATAGCTACCAAACTACCATATACCATAACTAGTTTTATTTTTTCATTTAGGCTTAGGCTTTGAATAGGTTATGAATCATGAAATTGTAATTATAAAAATTGTCCCCATAGAGATGCACAACCTACACAACTCATAAATCAATCATATAAACTCAAAATCAAGAAAATGAGAGCTTATCATAAATATTATCATAAGTATTGTAGGGTACACTAATTTTCTTTTTATAGCATACCTAAGAACATTTTTTTTATGCAAGGCCCAACTCAAGTGGAGCTCACTCAGTGACTAGTGAAAGGGGTAAATGTTTAATATTTTGCAAACTTTCTCATTTTGACAAAATTTGACACTATCATCTTGAACATATCCTTTGTTGATATGTGAGGGTTTTAGAACTTAAAATTAAGTTAGGGATGGCCTCCCCAAAATCCAAAATTATGGTGTTCAAATTGAGCCAAACGTGCTTGAATTGACTCTTATTGTGTGCCAATGAGATCCTATTGGCCACTATGACCACACTTGATGCTATGAACATGGAAGGAAAGTCATAGAATGATAGGAAAAACTAAAAATCTAAAACCTTAACTAGCAATAAAATCCCAATTTTGGTGTGTCAGTCTTGAATGACAAGAAAGTGAAACGGTGATTGCATCCCTCACCATGTCCAAATGAACAATCACCATCTCCAAATGAACAATTGATGATGAATGATACTCATCTAGTGTCCAATATGATATTGTAAACCTGAATGGGCCCATCACATTATATTCCTTATACTCTTTAACATGATAAAAAAAACAAGACCATCACTCTTGTGAGATAACTCTCTAACTAACTTGAAAAGGTGTAAAATATAAAATTTCATATTAAGTCCAAAACATATTTTGAATCTAACACTAAGTTGTATCAAAACCATTACTCATTGAAAAACATAACTTAACTTTATGTCAATTGTTATATTACACTTAATTAAAATTATTTGCAATATATATTTAAAATAAGTACATGAATATAACAATAGGTTGTATCAAAACCATTACTTAATAATAAAAAAACCACAACTTAACTTATGGGCATTGCTAATTGTTATATTGAGCCTATTGAACTTATTTGCCATATATCTTTTATTTGCAATATATCTTTGAAATGAATATAAGTAGGTTTGCAATATATGTTTGAAATGAATATAACTAAGTTTCATGTTAAGAACAATAAATATACCCTAATCTTAGTGTTACTGTGTCACAAAGTCAAATCCTCTTTTTAAAGCAGGAAAGGTAATTAAGGCATAGGACAATCGAGAACCTAATTTACAAGCTCCATCAAACTGTTTAAATACTCCAAGCTTTTATGAACCTAAAGGTATTTCTAATTGTTTTGACGCACTTGCCTTCTCTACTTACAATGTAGTTTTGCAAAACCAATCTATCTTATGCAAAAGTGAACATAGAAGGTATGCCTTGGTATGATTTTTATTTATTTATTTTTAATGAATGTATAAGATATATCGATATGGCATAGATTTCATGAAATCTTGAACGTTGATTGAATCACTCTCTCTTGCATATATTCATTGCATTGATACATTTTATTTATTTATTTTTAATGAATGTATAAGATATATTGTTGGGCGTGGACCAAGTGGCACAGTTTTGGGCAAAGCGAAGTCCAAGCTTGGCACAGTTTTGTTGATGTGTAGCACCAGCACAACAATTATTTTTGGAAACGAAGTACAAGTGAAGCGAGGTCCAACAGCGACCTATTTTGGGTAAGCCACTCCGCAGAATCCCTAGAGCAGGGTAAGGAGTGACACGAAATTGGAAGAAAGAGACCTGTCGTCGAAGTACAGACAGTACTAATACAACTAGAGCGGCGGAAATTGTAAGAAGTAGAACGAAAGGCCGATAGCGACAGATAAAAGTAGAGCGGCGGAAAGGGATGTGCCATAGCACAGTCAGAGCCACACAGTCAGAACTACGGCTGTCAGAAGAGGCGTCAAAGCCAGGGGCGGCGCAGAAAGGCGGCCGAAGGCAAGTGAATTAGTTGTCGACTACGATAGGTCGGGTTAGCAGGGTAACCGTGCCATTTTTGGGGGGGGGTTTGGTACTATAAGGTTTTTGGCCCACAATCATTGTAAAGACGTGACCTTTAGGCACGATCTATAAAAGGGGAAATTTTGTAAGAGAAGGGTTGGTCATTGTGGATCTTTGTTGGTCTTAGTTGGTCTTCATTGGTCATTTTTTATCTATGTTTTGTATTGCAAGAGGCTATGCAACTGTGTGTGCAGATACCCATTGAAGAAGAGAAAAAGGCTCTACAGCTGAGTGTGCAGAGACCTATTGTAGAGAGAAGAGTCTGCAGCTGAGTGCGCAGACTGGAACTGTTGACCCTTCCCGTTAATATAAACAACAGTTCCCATGGACGTATCTCCCATATTGGGGGTGAACCACGTAAATAAGTGTGTTATATGATTGGATGAGTGTGATTGTGTATGCTTATGATTATGTTGATATTCATATTTATGTTTACATATGGTAGTGCTTTTATATGTATTTTCACGTGCATGATAGATGAGGATAATATGTTAAGTATTGAACATGTATAACTGAATGTGCAAGTAGTTTTGAGCATGTTGAATGTTATATGAGTTATTTGGGTAAACACTAAGTCAGCAAAGTTTGTGATATGTGCGATTCCCTAGAAGCACAATCTTGAAGTTGCGTTGTTGCATTATATTACACCATATCATACGAGTTTACGAAGTGCATAGTCCCATATGTGCGATGTAATCACAAATTATATGCGAAGTCGGGAGGACTTCGCTCACGCCAGTTCCATAACCGTGCATCACCTAATTACATAAACCTACTTCTATAATCCCCCATAACTTCACCTCAGGTGAGACCTCATCCTATTCTCAGGTTGTTGCCGAAAGGGTCGGTGGAAAAGTGGCATTGTTGGCCCCATAAGTGCGCATAACCTGGGTCGCTACAAGAAATTTAAAGAACGAAGTAGTAAGCCAAAAAATGGTTCGATTGCTGAGAACCATGGTTGTAAGCCAACAAATGGTTTCATGACAACCATGTATCTCCAAAAGATTATTTTTAAGGCTGACTTGCACTCTATCTACATTCAACCAAGGGCCAAAAAGCAGAACCCAGAATGGTTCCCTATGGATTACCAGCTAGATGCGTAGAGGATCGAGCTCGCCATGGAAGACTGGATAGCAGAGTGAAAGGTAGATACGCCACTAGAAATCCATACTACGTCAGATGAAAGCAACACTAAGGATCCAGCCGATGAAGAGGAAATAGGAAAAGACACTACTGAAGTACAAAAAGGGGAAAAGAGAAAGGACCCTGAAAGTTCGGCACCAGAAAAAGGGCACGGGAAGAAGCATAAGGCAACCAATACTCCTCTAGAAGCGTAGTTACACAAAGAAAACTACGACTACATCGCACTGTACGTAAGCGATCATCTAGAGGAGACACTCATTATAAAATACAGCAAGAGCAAAGAGGCTCAAGTGCAGTTGAACGATAAAATCGCAGAGCTCAATATTATTGTTGCGAAGATAGAACAAGTCCTGCAGGACTTGGTTCGAGAGTCTAACTTTGAAAGAAAGATGGGTGAGTCCAGTCACAGAAAGAGAAGGCCACCTTCCTTAACAACGAAACCCCTCCTAGTCAGAATGCAGCTGCTCAACATAATTTTCCCGAATGATGAGATAGCTAAAGGTGCGAAGCAGGTGGAGCACCTTGAAATTAACATTGGAATGATACCTCTTGAGGGGTTGCACAATTTGCATCTACAGCTTGTAGAAGAGAGATACAAAGAGCTGACATAGGTCTGTGCATAGAAGACAAGAGAACTAGCCAAGGCACAGGAGAAGCGAAGAAGGATGGAAGAGACGGTTTCTACGGTATGCGTTCAGATACCTAAATGCGAAGCGCAGCAGGAGTTAGAAGATACAATAGTTCATATTGGCAAGGTGGTAAGAAATCTTAAAGCAGATATGGAGGACATGGAAATCGCCCACAAGGAAGAGGTTGCTAACCTCGCAACTCAGAATCCACCTAGTTCACCACCAGGTATGGGAGAAGAAAGAGTTGCAGCACTAAAGGCTTCAACAGAGAATATCTCTGCCGAAATAGTAAAATGCCATGACTTGCTGGAAGAAGCAACTAAGATATGGATAGCGCTATGGAGGATCTTTCCTTACAGCAAATTCAGGACGACTTGCATCAACGGCAGGAAGAGTTGGACGCTGTGAATGCATCCATGAAAACCCTGAAGCCTAGAGAGAAAATCCAAAAGTTTACGGAAGTCAAGGACTTGACAAGAGAACTGAAAGTTCTGAGGGACAAGAAGGTTGAGACTTCAGTGAGATTACAACCAATGCAGGAAGAGGCGCTCGCCCTCATCGATGAAATTGAAGAAAAATTACAGGAACTCCGCACCATGGAGAAGATAGTAAAGGAGCATGCTCAGAAAGACATCTCAGAGGAGATGTTGGAAACTGTTAAGGACATAGAGCAGGAAACAAAGGAAGAAGTTGCGAAGCTGAGCGCAACTCTTCAGGACTTCACTGGAAAATTGAGTCCTCTAGAGGACGTGCATCCAGAGCAAAGTGGATCAGAGAGAACCACGAGTAAGTGTTAGGGGCCTGTTGGGCATGGCCCAAGTGGCACAGTTTTGGGCGAAGCGAAGTCCAAGATTGGCGCATTTTTGCTGATGCATAGCTCTAGCACAACAGTTATTTTTGGCAACGAAGTACAAGTGAAGCGAGGTCCAACAGTGACCTATTTTGGATAAGCCACTTCACAAAATCTAGGGAGCAAGGTAAGGAGTGGTGCGGAATTGGAAGAAAGCAACCTGTTGCTGAAGTACAGACAGTACTAAGACAGCTAGAGTTGTGGAAACCGTTAGAAGCAGAATGACGGGCCGATAGCGACAGATAAAAGCAGAGCGGCGGAAAGGGATGTGCCAGAGCGCAGTCAGAACCACGCAGTCATAACTACGACTGTCAGAAGAGGCATCAGAGCCAGGGGTAGCACAGAAAGGTGGGTGAAGGTAAGTGAAGCAGTTGTTGACTATGACAGGCTGGGTTAGCGGGGTAACCACACCATTTTTGTGGGGATTTTTGGTACTATAATGTTTTTGGCCCACAATCATTGTAAAGACGTGACCTTCGGGCACTATCTATAAAAGCGGAAATTTTGTAAGCGAAGGGTTGGTCATTGTGTACCTTTGTTGGTCTTAGTTAGTATTCATTGGCCATTTTCGATCTCTATTTTTTATTGTAAGAGCCTGTGCAGCTGTGTGCGCAAAGACCCATTGAAGAAGATAAAAAGGCTTTGCAGCTGAGTGCACAGAGACCTATTGTAGAGAGAAGAGTTTGCAGCTGAGTACGCATACTAGAACTGTTGACCCTTTCCGTTAATATAAACAACAATCCCCGTGGACATAGCTCCCATCCTAGGGGTGAACCACGTAAATAAGTGTGTTATGCGATTGGATGAGTTTGATTATGTATGCTTATGCTTATGTTGACATTCATATTTATTTTTACATATGTTAGTGCTTTTATATGTATTCGCGTGCGTGATGGATGAGGATAATATGTTAAGTATTGAACATGTATAACTGAATGTGCAAGTAGTTCTAAGCATGTTGAATGTATGAGTTATTTAAGTAAACACTAAGTCAGCAAAGTCTGTGATATGTGCAATTCCCTAGAAGCGTAGTCTTGAAGTTATGATGTTGCGTTGTATTACACCATATTGTACGAGTTTGCGAAGTGCGCAATCCCGTACGTACGCTGTAATCACAAAGTATATGCGAAGTCGGGAGGACTTCGCTCACGCCAGTTCCATAACCGTGCATCACCGATTAAAGAAACTTGCTTCTATAATCCCCCATAACTTCACCTCGGGTGAGACCTCATCCTTTTCGTTGGTTGTTGCCGAAAGGGCCGATGGAGAAGTGGCATTGTTGGCCCCATAAGTGCGCAGAACCTGGGTCGGTACAAGAAAGTTAAAGAACGAAGTAGTAAGCCAAAATATATCGATATGGCATATATTTCATGATCAAATCTTGGATTTTGATTGAATCACTCTCCCTTGCATATATTCATTGCATTGATACATTGGTTGTATGTATCTTCGTGGTATCAAAATAATAATGTGGCAAATTTCTAGAGATCAGTATATATTTTTTACAAGTTTGCTTTTTTTTTTTCCTATGATATTACAAAACTTTTCAATACCGTAAAATAATTCACAATTCAGATGAATCATCGTATTCACTTAACATCATTACAATGGAGTGCTTGTAACAAAAATTTTCATTATCATCACACATTTGACAAAAAAACAGTCTCTATTAAGCCAAGGCCACTCCACAATATATATACTAATACATAGCTATGTTTTTTAATTTGATATGGCTTATCATTATGCTATATCGGTTATTTGTCACCCAGAGACATGAGCTTTAATTATCATATATACAGGATTATAATTTTTGTAGAGGGAGTTGTTATCTATAGTTTTTGTCACACATTAGTTGTATCATATCATATAAGATCATAGGATTACTAACTTTAACTTGACTTGAATTTATCTAGCAGGGTTTTCAATAAGCAATTATTGTTGCTGTTGCGGGAAACCAACCGTTGGATTGGATCCAATTGTCAATCCAACGTAGCAAAAGCAATAAATGCATTGTTTCCAGCTGCATATTACTCACCATCTCGCAGTACTCTAACAAGTTAGCATGTGGAAAACCCAGTACCTTCAACCTTAAGTGAATTAATATTTAGAATAAAACTTTGACCAAATAAGAATCCCAAATTCTAACTTTAAATGGGGTTTAGATTCGAAGTAATGTAATGATCACCTCCAACCCTTCTAATTGCTTACTTCAAATATTTATTGCTTACTTCAAATATTTTGTACTGTTTGGAGGGGTAAAGAGCTTGGAGTAGGAGAGCTCCAAACAATGTACTTTAAACATATTTAAGAGGAAAAGGCAACTTAGAGAAGTAATAGTAATAAATGAAGAGTATGACACGTGAAAGATGTTCATGAAGACTTCAAAGAGAGAGATTGAGATTAGTATTATTTAAGGGGAGTGTTGAAATGAGTCACTCTTATTTGGTAAATTAGTGTGTAATACTTCATCATACTAGATGGTAGTTAGTGTTATTGTTATTGGTAGTACACTTTATCATCACTTGGTTTACTTTCCTGTGGACTTATTATGAACTAATTATAAAGAATAAATAGACAAACTCATTTTTTGGTGTGAGCAAATCTTTTAAAACAATGAACATTATTTTTCTTTAGGTTTACTTTTACTAAAATTTAATATTTTAAATGGTTTTAAAATAGACCAAAATCCTTACACATAAATGCTTCCAAATTTAAATAAAAAAGAAATACCATGTAAATTTTGTCCACTAATTATTTACTTATATGATATAAAAATACTTATAATTTATATTGACTTCAATGTGATATAACTACCATAGATCCATCTTAAACCCGTATCTATCAAGTACCAAGAGGGATCCAATTTCTTGAAGTGTATTTCTTTTTTTAAATTTAAACTCAAGAAATTTGATCTCTCTTGATAGATCCGGGTTTAAGTTTTAAGTTTTTATTTTATAAAGGAACATCTTTTTTTAATTACTTTTCATAATATTTTATTTTATGAACCAACATGGATTTTTTTTTAAATACTTTCCATAATTTTTTATTTTATGAGCTGATATGAATTTTTTAAATTATTTTTTAATTATTTCGTTACATCACAAATGTTACAACATCTGAACACCGTTTCACTCGGTGCAATGAGACTTATCATTTATTTATGTAATATAAAAAGACTTGACTTCATATTTCAATATGATATAATGAGACTTCCATTTACTTATATGATATTAAAAGACTTATAATTTATATTATCTTTAATATGATATATCATTTAAATAGAAAAAATTGTTATTTATAACTTTTATAATATCAAACAAATTTGCAATATTATATCATATGAGCCATATTAACTTAACTTAACTTTAATGGAGAAAATTTTAGATATAACATATCATATAATAGATAAGGACTAGCTCTATGGAGAAACTTCAACTATAAAGACTTCGCCCTAGTAGTACTTATGGCTGCTTAGTATGTGGAAAACCTAGTGTCATTAGCATTATGTGAATTAAGAGTTTGGTATTAGAACTTACCAATTCAGATGACAAACATTATGTATTAATTGTCAAATAGAAGTCCTTCACGTATATTAGCAGTTTGATGTAAGTAAGCCTATTAGAAATTTGAAATACTAATTAAGTAAACTTATACTTTTATACAAGTATAAATTTATCTTAAATCTATATCTATCAAGCATCGAGAGGGATCCAATTTCTTGAGGTGTATTTTTTTTTAATTTAAACTGGAGAAATTTGATCTCTCTTGATTGATAGATCCGGGTTTAAGTTTTAAGTTTTTATTTTATAAATTTTTTAATTACTTTTCATAATATTTTATTTTATCAACCAACATGGATTTTTTTTATTTAGTGTAAAGCACCTCGTTTCACTCAATGCAATAATATATATAAGTTTTATTGTTAATTATGTAGATGAGTTTTGGGTAGCCATGTTGCTCTAATATTTGTTATTATGAGGTGTACCAGACAGAATTGATCTTATTTCCTGGACTTGAGACACCATTAAAATTAATATTAAAAAATAAAAATAAGAACTGGAATTTTACAATTTTATAGTGATTGAATGTAGGTGGGAGCTTGCATTGAAATTCATTGGGTCTGTAAAAGTTGTGGATAGTTCACTTTCACGTGGGTTGGCAGATGTCTGTATCTCACTTTCATTAGTGAATAGTGGGCATCGAACTGGAAAAAAGAGTTAAAATGCAGGGTTTAGCAAAAGTTGCTGGTGCTTCACTTTCAACTGGGTTGGCAGAAGTCTGTAAGTTCAAAGGCAGATCATGGGTTAGACTTGGTATAAAGGAACCAGATATTGGGATTCTCACATATTCTATGGTTGTCAGTAAATCATAGCTCATCAAAATCTTTTGAAGTGATCTTATTTTATGAGTAGTACATCATATTTCATGGAGGTCTCACTCACATATTGTTAACATCGTTTTCTTTTACGGAAGATTGTCAACAGTCACAAATAAACAGCCATTTGACTACATACATCTCGTGAACATATGGTAGCATGTACGAATTCTATCCATATATATATGCACACAATTAAGAATCTTTCTTATTTATATGAAGGATGGGTTTATAATCTAACTCAAGGCTAGTTTCAAGGTTGAGTGGAAAAACAATCTTTCTATCCAGAAGATGTTGTTATCAAGTTTATGTGAAGATGAGAACCATCGTAAATTCTCATAAATCAGTTTAATTCCCTTCTAAGTGCCTTCTTACATTATTTTTTATAATTATCCCAACTCCCAAAGAAGCCCAGGTTCAAACCTAGACACTTAGTGCATCGTCCTTTCATGAACATGAAGACTAACCCCTGCCCATACTTTTACCTTGCCTCATAACGGTTCCCATGGTCATAAAAAAAAAAGTATGGAAACTAGTAACTGTTTTGATATTATGACGTGTACTGAACAATTAGAAGTCTTGATAAGTGCCATACTGTGGTACGTCCAATGAATTTTAGATATGTCGATTATGTGTATAAAGTGGTGGGTTCAGGAAAAGCCTGTAGTCAAATGACTGTTTACTTGTGACTACGTTGAGAATATTTCGTAGAAGAAAACGATGTGGAGAATTGAGAGAGACCTCCAGGAAATATAATGTACTATGGATCCAAAAAGAAGCACTTTAACAACTATACAGATAATATGAGAATTTATGACAATCCAATGTCTTTCCATTATAATCTTGCATTTCAAATTTTTTCTCCAATTCGATGTTCACTATTCATTAATGAAAATAATATTAAATAGATTTTTTTTTGTTTTTTTTGTTCAATCCAATTTTGTTTGAATAAAGAAATGAAATGGAATTTACATCTAACCCACCATAAAACCTCACCACTAACTTTTACTATCAAACCCAATTTTATACAGATTTTATCAAACCACTTGAATATGAACTATCAACAACTTTTGCCTACCACTTACAAAACAGTCAGATATATCTAGTCTTGATACCTCAGGTTAACTTTAGGATCATATTTTATTTAATTTTGATTAAATTTATTTGAAAAGTATTATTGAAATAGTAAATATAAATTGTTGAGATTATATAATTAAAATGTAATAAAAATATTTAAAGATGCTAAATTTATTTATCCATTTAAAAATACAATTTAAATAATAAATAATTACAATTTAATTTAATTTTTTTATAACTTCATTAAATAATTATAAGAAATTTTTTTAATAAATCAATTTATTTTAATATAATAAAGAAAACTTGTAGCCTCCACAAATACATACAACTTTTTTTTATATTATTTTATATTATATTGCAATAAATAAAAATTACTATACAAATTTACCTACATTTAATTAGTAAAAACATATACGATTAAGGAAAACTAAAATAGTGAATTATAAAAAAAATGAACACAACCAACTCATATCTTAACATGGATTGGTACATCTAGCTATTACCTTGTAGTGGCTCTGAATTTAATGATGGATCGAACCAACCATTTTGCTTTGATTACACATCAATTATATATTTGTATGTAAATATAATAAATGGTTATGAATGATTATAAGGTGTTTATATTTTAAAATTTGTGGTGGACTACTATCTATGTTTTTTCTAGATTGAAGAAGTATGGACAAGTGTAATGTCTAGATTGATTGATTTTATGGATATCGATCAAAATTCAAAATAAACAATTATAAAAAATAAAAAAATGCATAACTAGTGGCTCATGCAACCCATTTAACTAAAGAAGGTAACAGTAGCTTAAACATAGACAACATATGATTACAATTAAGCATGGAGAACAAGTAACAAATAATTTGTTCATGGCACTTAACTTGTAACATGGTTGTGCTAGTGCATTTAATGGTGAATTTTCATATATAGCTTATGTAGTAATGTATTATATGTGGATGTTTAAAATATCTAAAAAATTAAATAAGTAAATAAGATCTATCTTAATACATGTTTTTATTTTTAATTTTAAGAAATTTTAAGCGGAAATTTAAATGATGTTTTTTTAGTGAATAACATCCTTACTAAATTAATCAATAAGATTCTCTATACATTTAATCAAATACTAATTAATATTGACTAAAATAAATTAAGTTAACCCATTAAACTCGTCTATACTCTTTAATTCTACATTTTATCTAATTATTCGAAACCTCCATATACAGTTAATTTTAAACTTAGAAGATAGAAAATTTAGGACCTAAAAAGTGAGCCGGGTGCCCAATTGGTAACATGGAGAGAGTAGACTCACTCTGCATGAGCCCCAACTGACAAGCTGTTGCACGCTAAAGGTCAGCAGTTCAATTCCTGGGTATTGGAGCCAGGTTCCGACTTTGAGGCGCCGATATGATGAGGACTCTTGGAGTAGGCCCTAGTTGTTATCCGTTAAACAAACTCACTCTGCATGATAAAAACCGACCAATGAATCAATGCAATGAATATATACAAGGTAGCGTGAATCAGTCAACGTCGAACATTCGATTACTAACACGGAAGAATTCCATGCCATATCTTTTTTATGTACGTCTAAAAAAATCATACAGGTAGGTGTTCATTTTTGCGAACATTATGTACTTTTTAGAAAGTGACTCCCCACAAAAAACGACAAACAATATTCAGCCTGGTGCAGACCATTTAATGAAGCTGCAGTAGGACTGTTGACCGTTGGATCTCAAGAAGCAACAACGAACAATATTCAGCCTGTTGTAGGCCATTTAATGTAGCTGCAGTAGGACTGTTGACCACAGCTGTAGTAGGCCTGTTGACCGTTGGATCTCAAGCTTCATTAAATGGCCTGCAGCAGGCTGAATATTATTCGCCACACAAAACACCACCAAAGTGACCTCCAATAATTTGTAACATTGATATTATGCCGATGTTAACGATGGGAATGGAATGGATTAAGTTACTAAAATTAAAATTAAATTATATAGATTAAATAGAAATATAGATTATGTTAAGTAGATATTATAAATAAGTGATTAATTTTTACTTTAGAAAATTAAAAGTCTCTTTATATTAAATAAAAAAAATTCGAACTTAATTACACCTATAGGTGTTTATATCTTAGAATTTGGGGTGGACTATCATTTATGTTTTTTCTAGATTGAAGGAGGATGGGACAAGTGTACTGTCCAGAATGATTTTATGGTCTTTCAAAATTCGAAATAAACAATTATAAAAAAAACTATAAAAAATAACTAGTAGTTAATGCATGGATAACTCATAGTTCAGGCATGGATAACACTAATGACAAACAACTCATTTAAATAAAGAAGGTAACAGGTAGCGCAAGCATAGATAACATGTGATTACAACTAATCATGGAGGACAAGCAATAGATAACTTATTCATGACACTTAACTTGCGAGTTTGACCACAATTTAAGTGGTTGTGGTAGTAACAAAAGAGGATGTTAAATCATTCCTAAAATTCGTAGATCAAAAAGAAATTATCGTCTTTATAATACTAAGAAAAATAATTTTAAAAAAACATATTT
Source organism: Larix kaempferi (assembly GCA_027924585.1). Taxonomy (NCBI): domain Eukaryota; kingdom Viridiplantae; phylum Streptophyta; class Pinopsida; order Pinales; family Pinaceae; genus Larix; species Larix kaempferi. Next base: position 45,006,927 of record BSBM01000510.1, read on the forward strand.
CATATTCAATACTTTTAGTGTTGTAAAAAATCTAATATATTATTTAAATAATCTGATATATGCATAACCATCTTTATTTAAATTGGTCATTATGTACATGTTTGGTGGCTATGCATAGATATATAAGGACCTCATTTGATGTGCCAAACACATAATCAAACTACTTTAAGAGCCTTGGAGCAAGATTTTCAACCATATAATTAAAGTGGGAGGGGAATGGCCTAGAAAAACTTCTCTATCATATGACCTCGACGCTTATAAGACAATGCATGAGGACATGGTGGGTGAATAGATTCTGTTGCTAGGAAACCAAATCAAGCGCTTGAACAAAAACAAATGATTTCATTATGGAGGACACCTTAAGAGTATGGACCATATGGATTGCCAGCCCTTTTGGAAAGAGGTTTTTGCTAATAGGCTTTTGGAAAAGGAGAATGTGATTCTATGCGGGGACTTAAACTTCACCCTTTCTTCTAATGAAGTATGGGGGACTGGGCGGCTAGAAGATCCCCTGTCTCAGTTCCTGAAGGTTCATTTGGAGGGGGATAATTTGGTGGATGTGGTTCCAAGTTACATGGTCCCTACTTAGAGCAATGGAAGGTCTAGAGCCAATGGACTAGCTAAGCGGCTGGATCGCTTCTTCTCCAAAAGTGGGTTCCTCAATAGATGTGAACGTTTCCGATCATGGGGAAAGGCCACGGGGGTTTCAGACCACAAAGCTATATGCTTTGAATTTCAGCTTGAGAATAGGAAACTGTTGCATCCCTTTAGATTTAACAGCACCTGGCTAGAGGAGAAGGTCTTCTGTGATATGATTGCTGAAAAATGGAATTCATTGCAGGAAGATAGGGATATCTCCCATCTATTTAACCTCAATAATAAGCTAGATGCGATCAAGACTGAGATAAAGAGATGGGAGTGGATTAAAAAAAAAGGATGATGACAAGGAACTATTGGAGATTGACGAACAATTGGAGGGCATGGACTCGATGGCAGGGGATGTCTCTTTCGACGTTGACTCCTGTTCAGCTTGCTGATACCTATGTAAACGAAGAGAGGAGATTCTCGGCCAAAAAGAAATCTCCTGGCACCTAAAGAGCTGGGCTTTATGGCTGGCTAAAGGCGACAGCAACACCAAGTTTTTTCAGAGCTATGCCAGCATGCATCGCAACAAAAATTCCATATGGGAGTTAAAAGGGGGGGACGACATTTACAGATCTAATCAAGGCTTTATTCAGGAGTTAATGGAGAAATATTTTAAGACAACATATAAACAAGAACATGTCAACAACCTGGAAAAACAGTTAGACATCATCAAACTCTTTCCCCGCTTTGTCAACATCGAAGAGAGTAGAGGGCTGGACATTCCAGTCACTTTGGAGGAAGTCAAGAAGATCCTTTGCTCGCTGGTCAAGGAGAAAAGTCCTGGCCCAGATGGCTGGGTTGTTGAATTTTTTACTCATTTCTTCCACTTAATGGGCGAAGACATCTACAGGACGGTGGAAGAATCCAGGCATAAAGTGGTCATCCCTAAGAAGCTTAATGGTACTTCTATTGCTCTGATTCCTAAATCGAATAGGCCGGAGGGCTTCACAGATTATAGGCCGATCTCCTTGTGTAACACCCTTTATAAATTGGTGTCAAATATTATTGCTTGCCGCATCAAACCTTTCTTGGCGAAGTTCATTTCGTTGGAGCAATTTGGTTTTCTGTTCAATAGGAAGATCTTGGATGCCATTGGTGTGGCTCAGGAGTGCCTTCACTCGGTCAAGACTAGGAACATTAGTGCGCTCATTTTCAAGGTAGACTTGGTTAAAGCATACGACATGCTGGACTGGTCCTACATCCAGCTTATCCTTCTGCAGATTGGACTTCCTCTTAACCTGGTTCGATGGATCATGGAGTGCATTTCTACCATCTCGTTTGGGGTTCTGATTAATGGTGAGCCGACAGGTATGTTCTCTTGCAGCAGGGGTATCCGACAGTGATGCTCGCTTTCTCCTTTGCTCTTTATTCTTGCTATTGATGGCCTCAGCAGATTGATCCACGAAGCTAAAGAAGGTGGTCATCTAAATGGGGTTAGAGTCTCTCGGTCCTTGAACACAACCCACTTGCTATTTGTCAATGACATAATTATTTTTGGGAAAGCTTCGATGAGGGAGTGGGCAGTTTACAAGGATATTTTTGTTACTTTCTGTTTAGCCTCTGGTATGTCTATTAGCATGGAGAAATCTTCTTTTCTGTATAACTTGGTGGATGATCAGACTATCAACAACATTAAGGTGTCCTTCCCTTACCACTTCTCCCCCTTGGATTCGGGGATCAAATATCTTGGATATTACTTGAAACCGAATTGTTATGGTCTAGAGGACTGGGGTTGGCTATTACAGAAAATTGACAGGAGGATCAATGGCTGGGCTACTCGTTGGTTGACTATTGGGGGGAGACTCACTCTTGTCCAATCTGTGCTTCAAGGAATCCCGGTATATTGGTTTGGGTTACAAAAAATTCTTGTCACGATCATCAAAGGTGTGCAGAGCAGGTTGTCCCGGTTTATTTGGTTGGGCAAACCTTTGGTTAGGAAGTGGCACCTGAGTTCTTGGAAAAACTTGTGTTGGCCTAAAGATCAAGGGGGCTGGGGGCTCCGAAACCTGGACTGGTTCAATTCGGCGATGCTTTTGAAATCTCTTTGGAGGGCTTTGACGGATGAGGGTTTATGGAGTAAGGTCATTCGAGTCAAATATCTGAAAACGTACAACACAACTCAATGGCTCAGGGGCCAAATTTCAAACTTCTCTAGGGCCTCTACGATGTGGAGGAGTATTAGCAACACCCTGTGCTTTATTAGCCCATGGATTAAATGGAAAATTGGGAATGGTTTTGACCTTCTTGTTGGTGTGGATCCATTCATAGGGGATGAAAGGGGGCTTCAGGTTAAAGGAAGAGACTATCAGGAAGCTTTATGCTAGGCATTTGGTGGTCCTTTCACAGTTCTATAAAGGATATAGGGAAGTCCCCCATGAGAGATGGTTGTCGACAAGTGACCTGAACCTTCCATTCAAATGCCATAAAGATTGGGAGCTATATGCTTCTCGTTTGGATTTTGCTGGGATTGGGATAAATAATCTAAATGACTGTTTGGTTTGGGATGGCCCTGGCTCCAAGGGAGTTCTAACAGCTTCGAATGTGTACAATCTTCCAAATTATATCTATTGATTCAAATCCTCCTAGCTTGAGTTGGTGGCATCATAGAATATGGAGGTGACGTATCCCTCTCAAACAGAAATGATTTTTATGGCTATGTTTTAACATTAAAATTTTGACCTAGGACATTATCATGAAAAGAGGATTTTGTGGCCCTGGTATGTGATTTCTGTGTAGAGAAGAGGAAGAGGATAATCATCATCTTTTTTATCAATGTCATTTTGTTCGAGAGGTTTGGCTGGTAATTAGAAAATGGATTTTTGGTTCGGATCTTTGGATGGGTGTAAATTTGATGGAATGCTTAAATCTCTGGTTCGAAAGTATGGGGAACCAAAACACTCTTCCCCTCTTTCTAATCTCTGGTATCTGGTATGCTCGTAACCTGAGTATCTTCGAAGATAAACCACCCATGATTGAGAATACTGCAAGAAGAATCATTTATCATTGGAATGGGCATTCAGATCTGCAGGGCAAGGTAAAGACTTGCATTGTTTCCTATCTGGTCCTTGAAGAGGGGAATATTTATGGCTTTTTTTATGGAGCCTCTCAGCAGGGGATATGTGGAGCAGGCATATGGTTTTATATTCGGAGGAATCACACCATCAGGATTCACGTTGGTCTTGGTGCAGGCAATGGTTTGAGTGCAGAATTGCTGGCATTGAGATGCTTACTATGGTTTTCTCGCAGGAGGGGTTACAATTCGATCCATATCTTTGGGGACTCCCTCGTGACAGTTAAATGGTTCAATGGGAAGCACAACATCGACACTCTTCTTATGCAGCCTTAGATGGAGGAAGTCCATGGCATCAGTGAACATTTTGATGAAATTACCTGTCAGCATATTTATCATGAAGCAAACGCTGAGGCTGACCTTCTCTCGAAGCAGGCTTTGGGTCCTATTTATGTAAATGTAATTTAAATAATGATTAATTTTAATTTCACTAAATATTATAAAAAATGATTAAATGAAAAAATCCAAATTATTTTGTAAAAATATACTTTGATATGATTATAAAATCTTATGAACTACTAAAAATCAAAATGTTTTATATATTATAATGAATTTAGTTTTAAAAAATTCCAAGATTAATAAGAATTGAAACGTCCAATTTTCACAAATTCAACACAATTCCTATCTCCTATTATATATATTCGTGCCTATGGCTATGTTCAAATAACATAGTGAATTGCCAATAACAAATGCTATGCCATATCACAATATCAATAATAATAAAAGAATAGCTACTTATTATATATATATATATATATATATATATATATATATTTTATAATCAAGAAACTATCTAATCATCCCCTTTGAGCTCTATCAACTGAGTGGTCAACTTAAATTTACAACCGATTCATCATTGAGTAACTAATACATGAATACTTACTATTTGTACCTTACAACTTATTTAATTAATATTTACCCACCATAATTTAAATAACTGTAGTAATACTTTAAATATAGATTTTTCTTGGCCACCTAGTTAACATATCCAACTAGCTCATTTTCTAAATAATGTAAAATAGAGAGAAGGAGCAGCATTAAAATATTAAGTCATATAGTATAAAGTCGGTGGGCACTTAACAGCAGTGCACCAAAGTTTGGAAGTCAGTACTTCCTTAGATATGATACAGCTAAGCGGTGGGCTGATATATCACTGTTTAGATAATGACAGTTCTCTTCTCTCTGAATATTAAAGTTGTATAAATCTGTCTGTGTGTCCGTATAGATCGACAGATTCCATAGCTTAGCTTTCCATGGCGAATATGAACCACCGATTCCATAACTCAGATTTCCCTGATCACGGACTGGTAAAGCTACTTGTGTCCTTCCACTGGCAGTCTGTCTCTGATTTTAATGATTGCTGGATCCATTTAAATTAGTTAAGTTTATTTTAGGTGGTAGATTGCATCTATTGAATGAGAGGGTTAGAGAGCTCGACAAGAATAGCATGTCACTTGTCATTTATAAGAATTAAACTTAAATGAGAAGGATAACAGTCATTTCTCCCAACTACTTAAGCTAACTCATAGACAAAATTGAATAATACTTATAAAAAGGCAGACCCAGTCAGCCAACACTATTCAGCCTGCTGGAAACCATTTAATGCAGCTGCAGTAGACATGTTGATAGCTGGATCTCAAGCTACTTGAGATCCAATGGTCAACAAACCTGCAAACAATTGGATCTTAAACAGCTTGAGATCCAGCTATCAACATACCTGCTGCAACTACATTAAATGGTCTGCCTGATAAAAGCCGACCAATAAATGACTGCAATGAATCTGTAGAGGGTAGCGTGAATCAATCAACGTCTACTTTACTTTCGATTCCAAGCATGGCAGAATTCCATGCCATATCATTGTATTTAACCATCTTTTTATATTTTTGCAAACATGATCCACCCAGTGGCCAGCATTATATGCTGCCTCTGGTAGGGTAAGGAATTCAGATACAACTTGACACAACAATCTAATGGTCAACAGACTTGCAGACAATTGGATCTCAAACAGCTTGAGATCCAGCGATCAACATACCTGCTACAACTGTATTAAATGATCTGCATAATAAAAACCGACCAATAAATGACTGCAATGAATATGTAAAGGGTAGCATGAATCAATCAACGTCTACTTTCGATTCCAATCACGGCAGAATTACATGCCATATCATTGTATTTAACCATCTTTTTATATTTTTGCGAACATTATCCACCCAGTGGCGCAGCATTATATGCTGCCTCGGGTAGGGTAAGGAATTCAGATACAACGTGGCACAACAATCCACTCAGTATTGAATAATGTGATGTTTGGTAGTTGATTTATTGGTTCTGCAAAGCTAGGTTCACCAACGTAAAACAGGCTAGTGTAATCAAACAATTATAGTTATAGGTCACAGGTTGTAGCGTTGAAGCTTGCAAATTAGACTGCGGGTTGTTCTGTACCTTTAAAACAAAAGACGGTTGCTAACATGGCATTTACTGTGGGTGTTCGTAACATGACATTTACACTTTGAATCACGTAAAAGATCGAATAACGTCTAATGTGTCCATTTGGCAAGTTGTTTAATTCATCTTGAAGACCGTAGAGTTTCGGGAGGCCATTTTTATTTAATTTTGAGTTCCAAATTTTTTTCATTTCAATAATGGGTATGGGTATGTAAGTTAATGTGTATCGGATCTTATTAAAAAAATTAGAAAGTTGGTAACAAATTTAAGATTTAATCTTTTTATTAATCACTATGTGAATGGATTTAGCCATGAGGTGTACGGCAGTTGGTTTGTACGGGTTTAGACATGATATGTCACTTCCATAGTTATATTGTCTTGGAGGAAGTACACTCTGAAATCCATTTGAGATATTTCTTAAAAAAAAAAATATTGTCATTAGATAATAGTATATAAAATCAATTGTTTTAGCATGTAGTGTTTAGGATAAGCTAACTCTATATCATATGCTTATTTTCAACTTCTTAACATCATGATTGAGCTTTCAAAAAATCTTTTTGGGACAACAAATTGATGATTAGCGTTCATAGGTTACAAAGTTTTATTGTTTGACATCAAAACAAAAGTTAGTTTTTCCATGTTGTATCTTAATATCTTTCTGATGATATATAGTTTGCCTCATTTGGTTACAAAGTATTATTGTTTGACATCAAAACAGTTTTCCCTTATATCTCAATATCTTTCCAATGATATATTGTTTGCCTCCTTTGGTTCTTGGATTAGTCATTTAGGTCCTTCACAAGTTTGTGAGCTAGTTTTGAGGGTTGAGTCTTAGTAGCTAGCATAGCATGACTTTTGAGTTTATAAAATATGTCTTAGTATCATCGTTTCTAAATTCTAGGTTGATAGTAGTAGATTATTCATGATACATTTTTTACAGTACTTTGTTTTCTTTATTTCACTTCAATATGACCAAGTAGTGGCTTTTAAAATCCAAGATGCTTGTGGTTTAATATCCCCAATTAAAAATCAAATATATCTAACTCAACTATGACCACAAAGAGGAAACTAGTTCGAAATTTTGACAAAGAAACCCCCTGGGTTCGAGCTTTTCCAAACACTATCAAACTTGCTCGAATTTGTCCCAAACCACTTCAGAATGACCCTAACACTCCCAAACTCACCCAAACTGATCATTAATAGACCTTGGGAGGTTGCTACGAAATTTTTACAGACAATTGCTCATGAATGCGTAGTCCATGTTTTGCAAATTTTAACATTGAACAACTAGTGTAAAAATACCAAACCAAATAATGGGAAAATACTATGGAATTTTATTATGGAATGGACATCAACAGAGATTACATCTATCGCTGCAAAAAATCAGAGAAATATATTACAAAGAAGGCGAAGATGTCTGTCCAAAACCCAACAGAGAAAAAGAGAGAGATGCTACTCCAATTGAGAAAATATGCTTCACTGTTGCACCCTCCACAAGCATGATTTCAAGCCCAAATCGCATATATTCCTCCTACAAATCATCATCCATTAGATATAAAATAAATATAGCCATGGGAATGACCTCCATAAGATATGCTCACTCACTGATGCGCCTTCCTCAACCAAAGATATCCACACACAATTTACCACCGAAAAAACACCAGCAATCTTCACTGCTACAAACTGAGACTCAAACACTCATGTATGAACTCGAACTAGCAGAATAACATGGACATGGACTCATTCACTTGAAGCTCAATAGAGAAACTAGGGTGATTTCTCCTCTCATGCTAGCTAGAGTGAAATCTTTCATTATCGAAACTAGTTACAATAGCAAGGGGCACATCTACCAACCTTGAGAAGCTCAATAGCTCTCCAATTGAAATTGCAAATTATCAAAATCCCTTCCATCATGTGCCTTCATCATTTTATAAACTTCATTTAGGCCTTCCCCACCTCATTCTAGAATTATCTCATAATAATAATAAAAAAATTCAAATTATTGGAGAGAATCTTATTCATGACATATCAATTCCCTTCTAATGTTATTTGGAACAAATAGGGCCTTAGCCACCTTTGGTAATTCCAATTTGGGGCTCTCTTCCTAGATTTGGGGGAGTTGCAACTGACTTGTGGGCCCACTCTCCCCTCATGCACCCTCCTTGGCTAAATTTAGGACCTAGAGTTGTCATAGCTTGTCATAGGTTTTCATAACTTGCCATAGAATCTGTCATAGGCTCTCATATATTCCTTTGGGGGTTATACTTCACTAATGTGCCCTCCGTGGCTATTTTTAGCCCAATGCCTCTTCATGAGATTCCTTGGGAATTATTGTTCCCCTAGTGCACCCTTCTTTTTCTATTTTAGCCCAGGGGGTTACAACTCATGAGATTCCCTCATGATGGGATTCCTTCCACCTTGGGTGGGAGGTTACACCTCCGAAGGGGCACAGTCATCCTCCTATGCGCCCTCCTTGGCTAATTAGATCATTTCCAGCTCATTTATGAATTTATTGCCATTATTATTGCAAATGTATGACCCACATCACCCCTTCTTGATTTACATTTGAATTTACATAGTGACTATAAGCCAATTAATTCCCTAGTCAATTTTAATTCCACTTGAACCTATGGGAATTAAATTGGTTAGTAGAATGTCCCATGTGCCATCATGGAGGGGACATTACATAAGGGCTCTAATATTAGAAAAAAGAGGAACCTTCTAGTGTTATATGCCTCTCATTCCAAACTCATATGGCCATAATCTATTCTTAAAAATCACTCCTATGAAGTTTATTTTTATACATATAATTTGATCAATATTTAAGTATCATGTTGCTTTTACTTTTTAATATGTGTATTTGTGTGCTTGTGTGCATGCAACTACATGTTGTATAAATTATGGATATATATGCAAGTATGAAGAATGGTTATGAATGTTGTATTTAGAGTTGAATTTTCATATATATAGCTTATGTAATAATGCATTATATGTAAATGTTGAGAACATATAAATGAATTGAATTTGAGTTGAATATGTAAATAAAATTTATGTTAATGCATATTCTTTATTTATATTTAAGGAAGTTTAAGTAGAAAAATTAAGTGATGCTTTTTAGTAAATAGCATTCCCATTAAACTCATTAATGGAGATTCTCCATGCACCTAACCAAATATCAATATTGACCAAAATGGATTGAACTAACCCATTAAGCTGGTCCATACTCTTTAATTTTACATTTAGTGTAACATTTGAAATCTAGAAAGAATTACTTAAAGCTTTAAAATTTTGAGTTTTAAACTAAGAAGAGAGGAAAATTGAGAATCCTAAAAAAATAGGTACCCAATTGGTAACATGAAAAATAGAGGTCGCACAATTATATCAAACTTCATAGAGTCAGGTTTGGTACATGATATGATACAGTACAACTAACTTATGGACTGCCAACAAAACTACACACAACGACTCTCTTTGCAAAAATTGTAACTGTATGGATGACAAATAGACTAAAGACTTTCTCTTATCATGAAGTGGTACATCTAATTGTTTCCTTACCTTAGCTCTAATTTAGTGATTGATGGATCCATTTATTCATATGTCCATCTTGCTTTGGATTAGCTTCTCAAGTGGCAAACTGCACTTATGGAGATAGAGATGATAAAGATGCATTGATGAAAATGGTGATTGAATAGTATAACGGGGCAGACTCACTCTCACTCCAATGTGCATGATACAAGTCACCAATATATTTTTTCCCACCTAACTCGGTTATATTAATATGAAAATTATCAATAAGTAATGTAACGTGGACTAATCAACATGAAACATATGAGATTTTTACTACTATAGAATAATGATATGCCATATATCAAAATATCAATGATAGTATTATATATATTGTCAAGCGGCCTCTGCTTAATGGAGATTGCATTTTTGGCACTGTGTTAAGGAAGAGTACGATTATTTATATATATATTTGTGTGGGGGTCGTTCTTATCAACTTACAATGTGTACAATGTGTCATTTCAGTTTTTAACCTAATTTTATTTTAAATGTTGTTTTTCCTAAGTAATGTTTATTCTCGTTAGCCAAGTAAGTATTGGCCACTTAATTGCTAACATACCCAACAAAATTCAGCTCATTTTCTACCAACAAAAAACGTAAAATAGAGAGAAGGAGCAGCATTAAAATATTAATTCATATAGTAGCGTCAAAGTATAAAGTTGGTGGGCAGTAAACAGCTAAACAGCCGGAAGCGCCACCACCAAAGTGTTGACAGCCAAAGTTTTGAAGTCAGTGCTTCCTCAGAAAAGTGGTGGGCTGATACATCACTGTTTAGACAATGACAGATCCCTTGTCTCTGTATATTAAAGTTATATAATCTGTCACATATATATATAAGTAGTTGTTTGTCCATATAGATGACATATTCCATGGAGAATATGAACATGACAGATTCCTCTTGAGAAAAATGAGTTTGTGACATAGTGATCCCATAGGATATTTGATGTTCGTAACATGACATTTACTCACTCATTTTCATGCCAATACACTTTGAATCATGTAAAAGACCAAATAACGTCTATTGTGTCCAATAGGATTTTATTGGCATGCATTAAAAGTCTATTGGGCAAGTTTTTCTTATCTAGAACACCATATATTTTGTTTTTTTGGGGGAATGGGTAGGTTTAATGTGACATGAGATCTCATAGAAGGTTTAAAAAAAATGTAATGTTTACCCCTTTTTACTAATTATTATGTGAGCTCCATTTGAGATGGGTCTTGCACATAAAATAAAATAAAATATGTTAATAAAATAAAATAAAATATGTTAATAGGTATTATAGAAAACGAATTGTTGTACTATGTAGTGCGTAGGATAAGTTTTTTTTTATGAGTTTTCATTTTCTCAATTTTGAGTTTGTATGCTCGATTTTGAATTGTACAAGTTATGCATAAAGGGCCAAATTGCACTAATGTAATTTTATGATTCAGAAGTTATTTTGAGTCAAATTTTAAATAAATAAATCAAAACTAGCCATGATATATGATAGTTTGACAGCCAACTATATAGATCATATGTCTATTTTTGACTTCTTATCATCAGTAATGAACATTTAGAAAATCTTGACTAGTTTTGGGATAACAAATTGATGACTCACATTCATAGTTTACAAAGTGTTGTTGATTGACATCAAAACAAAAGCTAGTTTTCCTAGGTTGTGTCTCAATATATTTCCAATGATATATTGTTTTCCTCATTCATTTCATGGATTAGTCATTTAGGGCCTTCACAATTTTGTGAGCTAGTTTTGAGGGTTGAGTCTCTACGGCTATGATAGCATGAGTTTTGGGTTTATAAAATGTCTTAATTCTAGGCTGATAGTAGTAGATTACTAACAATACCTTTATGGGGGAACTTTGTTTTTTGTGTTCTACTTTAATATGACCAAGTTGTGGCCTTTCGAAGCTAAGTTGCTCGTGGGCCCTAGTATTAGAGTAATTATAGGGGAAGGTGTTCTTAGATTAGAAAAGAGTGGTACTAGCACCAAATCAACATTCAAGGAAGTTCACTAAGTAGTACTCACTAAGGGATTTCCAATAGTGTTATATGCACCTCATTCCAACCTCATATGGTCATAATCTCCTCTTAAGAATCCTAAGAAAATGGTTAAAATCAATGAATAAATGGAAAATAGATAATTTAATATAGTGGTGGTTTTGTGTCTAATTCTAACCTCATATGGACACAACCTACTCTCACGAATCATGGGGGGTAATGGTTTGAATTAGTGAAAAAAATTGGAAATAAAGCGTTTGTTATGATCCTCCCTACGAGTGTCATGGGGGACCATAGGGACCATTAGAGTAATAATAGTGGAGTCCATTCAATGTAAGGTCAACTAGGTTCACTATGTTTGTTATTATTAAATAAGGTCCATTATAGACAATTATGGTAGCTATTGTTGAAAAAATGTAATGGGGTCTCATTAAACAAAGTCTAGTAGATAGATAAGAGGTTGTTGTGGTTAGAGTTGCCTTTCGATCTATAAATAAGGATGGATCCCTCCATATGATGTTTGGATTGCATACTGTATTTGGATCTTAGCTCATAGGAGGTGTCGCCCTCGAAGAGGCAAGTGAAGAGGAGTGGATTCCTCGCATAAAAGGTTCAATTATAAGGTGTTGACCTACCTTAAGGGTTTTGATATTAATAAAGTGTGTCTAGAGAAACTATATATTATTCTTGGAATTTTTGTTGTGATAACATTTTCATATATAAGGTACAAAACAAGTGGTATCATAGCACTATCCAAGGCCCAAAACATTGAATTTGTTTCCCTTCTATTTTGCATGTTTTCAAAGGGAAAAAGAGGACCAAGAAATTTAAATTAATTTATTAGTATTTTTCAGTATAATTTCCATAAAAAATTATATGTGTATTCTTCTCACAAAAATACATGATTTCAAAAAACAAATTGCTCAAATCAATGTCCAGATAAAGCAATTATTACAAATTGAAATCGATTATTTTTTAGGGATTTTGATGATGGCCGTAGGTCTTATAGATGACATAACATATGTTTTAGGGAGGTATTATTGCAACTAGATCAATGTCATTGGATAGATCATTTATGGGGCTTTGATCTAACATATTATATGATATATTTCTAGTCAATATCTAGTACACTAAATCCCTTGCAAAATTCAGCCCTCAAAACCTCACAAAATTTAAGAATGGAAAGGAGGTAGAACATGTCATTGGAGGAAAAAATGTGGGTAACTAAAAATTTACAGGATACGTGTGCAAATTTGAAATATGTGAAATAGAAATTTCATAAATTTGAGGAGTATTGTATTATTTGTACCACATATTATTTCATTGTTGAAGAGTATAACCAAAAAAGATACATGGTATGATTTAGAAGATTATTATGGGGATTGGTATATGGACAATTGTAATTTTTGGGAAGACAACAATATCCATCTTCTTTTTGATAATTCTTCTCCACCATATGAAGAGAACCTCGTGGAGGAAAGACAACAATAAGTGGTGCTTACTAATTTCTAGCGTGCTTCTTCTATAGCAATAGAGTTCTTTTTAGATCCATCCTTTTATTGTTACATAGAGGATTTGTTTGCTTTGTATGGTTACACTTAATTGGATCCACACAACCATGGTGGGTATTTGATTCATAACACACTATGATTTATGGAGCTCAGGTGTCATCGATGGGGTGCCAGCTTGATCATGTGGACATTGGACCTAGGTTTGTGGATGAGCTCCTTGGACTACTTCAACATTGCAAATAGTCCTTACACATGGGACATTGGCCACTTCAACATGGTGGTTATAACTCGTACATGGGACCCAAGATTAAAGCGGAACTTTTTGGACTACTTCAGCGTGGTGGCTAACACTTGTACATGAGACCCTAGTTCCTTGGCTTACATCAACATTGAGTTCAACACTCATCCATGGGACCTTGGTTTATGGTTGTACCCCCTCACATCAAGTGTTGAGGGAAACACTTTTCTAAAGGGGGTGGAATGTTATGGTCCTCTTGAGGGGTGTAATGGGGGGCCAAAGGGCCCAATAGATCAATAATAGTGGAGGTCATTCAATGTAAGGTGGATGTTGACACAAACCCAGTCGACAAGGTTTCCCGACACTGTCGACACCCAAGCCACCACGATCTCCCTAAGCACCAGCCTAGACAGGTTTTACTCTATCCAGCAACACCTGTGGAGTAGATGAGGTCTCACCTGAGATGTTCAAGGGAGAGTTGATGGAACCATGTTTCCGCCGAATGAAGGAGGATGTTGTGCATCAATTAATTAACTTATTGCATGTAGTTAGGGTTTTCACCCCAGCTTGTGCAAATGAGCACCTACTAAGGAAAATGGACTCCTTAGTGGCAGTTCAATAAACAGTAAATTAAAGTAATAAAACAATACGAATTCTAAACTAGCATGAGCATTAATAAACATAACAAAACATGGAAATATGGTGAAGATCTTTCTTTTTGTATTAAAATTTTACCTCAGGTGTAGAGGTTGGTAAAGTTCTTACAATAGTCCAAGAGGGTTTCTCCAAACTCCAGCTTTGCTCCTTTTTCTTCCTCCAAAGGGTTGGAAATGGGCCAAAAGGAGCACTCAAGGGTGAAAGTAGCTCAAGGGTGAGCTAGGGTTTCAAGAGTGATTTTGGTAGAGTAAGGGTGTATTTGACTGTGGAGATGAAATGAGGGGTCTCCATCACCTATTTATAGGTTTTTAGTGGTGAAGTGTTGGCCCATGGTTTTGGGAACCATATGGTTTAGGTCAGTTGTATAGGGTTTTTCCCTCATTTTTCCCTCTTTTTCCTCTTTTTTCCTCTTTTTTTATTCCCTTTTTAGAGGGTTTTTGCTATTTTGGAGGAATTTTGGATAATTTTGGGGGGAAAAGGGGTTTTTTAGCTTTTTGGAGGCTTTTTTGATGGTTTTGTGGCCTTTTGGAGGCTTTTTAATGGGATTTTAAGGTTTTGAAGGTAAATATGGTAGGAAATATGGACAAATGAGTCATGTAATGGGGTAGATGAGGTAGTGAGAACTTTTTGGGTGTTAACAGATTGCCCCCTGATGTGTGAGGGAAGGAGCTCATCGTATGGCCGATAGACATCATAAGTCTTGTATGGTTTTCCTGGGGTGTGGAGAAGAGAAGAAACGAACTAGAGCCCAGAACAACGGTCCCAAACAAACTGCAAAAACTGAAAGTACATAACCTCAATAATGAATGAGGAATAATCTGAACATATGGATGAGGCGGGCATTCCCATGCTCGTATCAAGATATAGAATAATAATAACAATGGGGTCCAAAATATGGGGACCTGAAATATACATGGCCTCCAATAATGAATGAGGAAGAATCTCAATATATGGACGAGGCGGGCATACCCATGCTCGTATCAAGATACATAAAAAATAACTGTGAGGCCCGAACAATGAGGACCTGGAAGATACATAGAGAACCACTGTGTACATCATAAGGGTCCTGAGGGGACACAAATTTGTGACATACTGTTGGGATGACCATGTCTGAGCTGAAGAACTGGTACACTGGAATGACACCAATGCTACTAAGTGTGGTACCAAAGGAACTAATGAGCTGCTGGAGCATAGTGACGGGGAATCATGTCCTCAATGGTACACTGAATTGGAACTGAACTGGGTACTCAAGGAAGCATATAACTGGATGGCTTCCGAATACAATTGCCAACGCAACCCGGACATCCACGGGAACATATAACTGGGCATTCTGAAGTGACTCACAAATGTGCTAGAGTCGGGGGAAATCCGGGGTCTTCGACCAATAACTGAAGGGATATAAACCCTACGCGATTCTCAACGATGTGATCAAGGTGTTGAATTCGAGCATGTGAGAAACAACCACGCGGAGAGGCAATGATGACTCCTCTCAAAATGGTCCATAGGCACTCACCACAGATGGTGATGGGTCCAAGGCGCAGGGACCTCTGGGTCTATCCTCTGGAATAGAAGGGCTGTTGTCGACAGAGGGAGACCTTCAACTATCAAGGCCATGATGTTTCCTTGACAGGAGCGCGAAGTGGAGAACCGAAGTGTGAGAGTACTGATGGTAGGACTGACAGACTGTGGGGGATATCTGGGCAAGTAGAGTGGGTGGACTCAAACATTTTTTGTTCAGAGTATGATGGCGGGGACGATCGGGCAGCATATGAAACTGACTGAGGGGAAAGGGATCATAGCTGTAAGGGATCGAGGATAGTGACTGGGATGAGGGGTACTCAAGCTGGTGTAAAAAGGTAGGAGACTGCAGAATACTCTGAACAAAGGCAACCTGATTGGGGGTGCTGCCGAGTTGATCGATCATAGTGCCAAGAGGCACGGGGGGACTTCTTCATGGGTTAAGGAATTAGAAGAAGTGTGTGTAAAATGGTACTGTCATGTGGATTTATACAAGGCCAGGACAGTTCATGCTCGTGATTGCTTTCAATTTTAAGGAGTTTGAAAGCGATAAGAACACTCTGAAATAATGGAATGGTACTGTCGTGTGGATTTGTACGAGCCCAGGACAGTTCATGCACGTGGTTGCTTTCAATTTTAGAGATTCTGAAAGCGATAAGAAGACTCCAGGGGGTTGCTTTTTCGTGTGTTAGTCTCCAAGGCCCGAAGAAGCATAAAAGGATGCAATGAAGAACTCTTCTAGCCGGTGTGACTAGAGTATTCATTTTTCGTAATTAGTCTACCAGGTCCGAAAAATGGTTAAACTTATACTAGATAGACGCCCTTTCAGGTACTTTAACGAGCATGAAAGGAAGCAAGATTGCTCGGTGATCTTTTCATTGTTTTAGGAGTCAAAAAAGAGCTTAACAGAAACTCCCTAAGTACCTTTTTCGTAAAGGACTTGTCCGGCCCGAAAAAGGGGTAAAATTATACCGAACAAAAGGAATGGCCAAGCAAGGAGGAAGTGCTCAATCAAGGAACATTGATGATGACCAAGAACGAGGGTAGGGGGGAACACTGGTGGGCCTCCTTGCAGGATAATGAATGGTGGAAAAATAACGAAATAATTGCAGTATGACAAGAGTGAATGGCTCATGTAAAAATGTGAAACAATCCGATGGCGGCCGATGTGGTGCGCAAATCGAGGCAGCAAGGTGTCGAACACAATGTTGAAATTGTACCAAGTGAGAGCGAGAAATGATCTCAAGCATCATCACGAGCTCGGAAAAATGAATCCGACGATATAAAAAGTGTCAAAAACGAAGAACGACCGATGTGGTATGCAAACCGAGGCAACGGGGGGCGTTTTGGAAAAAATACCCAAAAAATATGGGGGTGAGAGCAAGAAATGATCTCAAGCATCATGACGGGCTCGAAAAAATGAATCCGACGATATAAAATATATCAAAAATGGAGACCAACTGAAGTGGCACGCAAACTGAGGCGACTAGTGGGGTCAAAAAATGATGTGTAAAAAATAAGAAAATAAGCGGACCATCATGACGATCTCGTCGTGCTGATTCCAGTGGTGGAAACGATTCGAAAAATGGACTCCGTATGGGTTCAGAATGGCCAAAACAAGAAAAAGTCAACGGACTATAAATAGTGAGTGGGTCCAACATGACAAGTGTCATTTGTACTTGTTGACGTTGACTAGTGATCAGAGTTGACCAGATCTGAGTTGGTGTTTCTGGACGATTCGACCGGCCGTTTTCAGATCCGGGAGTTACAGGTATTCCGACAAACTCATACCTGCATTTTCATTGGGTTCGGGGGGGGTAGTGGGTCCCAAGGGAGTATTTGTACGGTCAACATGGGGTGGACCGCGGGTTTGTGGGATGGAACCGTGGTCAGGGACCGTGGATTCTAGGGTGGATCACGCGACTAGGGACCGTGAGGTTCGGGTCGGAATATGCGGTCTGGTACTGCACGTTCCTAGGCTGAACACGCAGTTTGATACCGCGATTTTGGATCCTACACGCACGGTTTTGGACCGCGACTGTAGCACTAGTAGCCGCGGTCAGAAACCATGGCAAGGGGCCCTAAAGTTGCGATTGGGATTGAGCTGTTAGGGTTCCCCCGGGGGGGGGTAGGGTTACTTCTTTGACATGAGTCTGATTAGTTTTCCTTTTGTGATTGACAGGATGCCGCTTGTGCTTTAGCGAGAGAGGGAGGCCCCGGATGAGATAGTGGATGTCATCTGGGGGATCGGCATGTGCGGTTGACGTTGGGATTGTGCGGACTGCTAAAGTTTGCATAGGTACCTATGATGCATTCAGCAGCACTGCTGCTAAACCGGCTAGTGAGCTTTTGGGAGCCAGACATTCAGGCATTCAAGGTGCAGAGGGAGAGTGTGGATCTCACCCTCGCAGACGTATACTTCCTGACGGGGTTTCCCTGTCTAAGTAGGGTGGCGGATACGCAGCCATGAGTATCCGCGGATGTAGATATGGAGGATATGCTGGAGCAGTACTGTGTTCCAGAGGCTAGGGTGCAGAGGAATGCACTCCGGGTGGTAGACCTTTAGGAACCAGCAGTACAGGATATTGCAACGTGCGTGGTCCGCGTTTTGGGGTCCCAGTCACCTGAGAAGGTGTCTGGGGGCCAGATGCAGCTAGTGGAGTGGGTACTAGATGGTGTCTATTATGCGTGGGGCCAGATGTTCCTCACTTGTGTGCAGGGGCAGCTGACATCGGTGAAGGAATCTGGCAAGGGATTCTGTTATGGATCCTTTCTATGTGCTTTCTTCATGGAGCGGGTACCTACACTATGGCCGCGGGTGCCAGTCAGGGCAAGAGGACTGAGGGAGCCGCACATGGTGCGGTGGGGAGAGATGATGCGCCGTCGGGGTGGTGGTGAGGTGGGTAGATACTTCACTCAGGAGCTATACCTGCAGTGGCTGCAGATGCCGCTGACACTGAATGACTTTCCATACATAGATATGGACTACACCGGGGATCCAGAGGCACCACGGCCGTCAGGACAGGCATGGGGACCAAATGGTACTTATTGATTTGCTTGCATGTTATGGATGTCAAGATTTTTGTATGACAGGTTTTGTGATATACTGTTACTAACTGATGTGTGGTCTACAAATGTTGGCCCGAGACCACCACCAGGACATGTAGCGCGCAAGGGGCATGTGGCAGTACCAGCCCTACTAGGCCGAGGGGAGGTGCGTCAACGGGACGCTGAGGGGACTTTGGAGTCTGTACGGATGCTTCTAGTTCGGTTGCTGGTGGGAGTGATGGATGATGGGTGGCGGGACGTGGATCCGGAGGTGATTCAGGATTTTCTGAGGGCACCTCGGGAGTTCCAGTCGATCGCGATCCAGGTGGCTATCTTAGCGGATAGGGGTCGGGCACATGAACCTGCAGGGGATGAGGAGCTACCAAAGGAGGGGTGATGGGAGGACTCGAAGGCAGCTGATGCAAGCAGTGACGCAGGGTATGACTCTCATTAGGGAGTACAGGGGACTCCCCCTCGATTTTGTAGCTACGGCATGTATTCTATGAGGCGTAGGGATGTATAGATATTTTTTGTATAGCTGAGTATGGGGGTACTCAGGACATGTGTAGCATATTGACATTCATTTTTTGATATATATATATGCACATGGATGCACCTTTTTGCGATGATGATTTAGTGTACGCACGTGGATGCGCTTATGGTTTGTTATATGTTTGTACTGCATGTGGAGGCAAGTAGTGTAGGATGATGGGCACATGGATGCCCCTTGTGTATTTAATGTTATGCAACATGATGTATGTAGGATTAGGCATGTGGATGCCCCTGTATAGTAATGTGGTTTATTTTTATTGCACATGGATGCAAATGTTTATGTGATGATAGGCACGTGGATGCCCCTTGCAATCTTTTTTGGGTTTTTATATATTGTTGATGAGATGTTATGGGATGATGATGCATGATGGAGGTTTTACATGGTGTGATTGATGTGCCAATCTAGGATGTTGTTAGCCATTTGATCTGCGACACTATTTTGAGCTCTTGGGACATGGGTGAATGTTATGGATTCAAACTGTCGACTGAGTTGTTTTGTTCGCAGGAATTTTCTAAAGAGGCAGGGATCACGCACCTAGTAGCAGTTGTTGAGCTAGGAGACAAGTAGTTGGGAGTTAAGGAACACATGAAGGTGACATATGCCCATCTGGAGGGAAGCAGTCAGGAGACCGGTCACAGCATCATACTCCGCCTGGTTATTGGTAGCAACGCCTATACATATTCCGTCAAGGTGAATCAATTCATGTGAAGGGGAATATAAGACCCATGCTGCAGAAGCCAGGTTGGGAGACCAACGGCTTGCTCCATCGGTGAAGACAATGTAATGAGGTGTAAGATGGTCCATCTGTGGTCATG
This sequence comes from Larix kaempferi, assembly GCA_027924585.1. Taxonomy (NCBI): domain Eukaryota; kingdom Viridiplantae; phylum Streptophyta; class Pinopsida; order Pinales; family Pinaceae; genus Larix; species Larix kaempferi. Next base: position 45,026,984 of record BSBM01000510.1, read on the forward strand.
AAAAAATGATGAATGTAAGATTGCGGTAAAAAAAAGGTGAAAAACAAAAAGAGAGAAAACTGTACAATACGGACCAATGAGGCCACGGGTTTATTTAGGGATAAAAGCGTTTAAGATACAACCCATTATGGGGGTTGCGCAAAGGGTGACCTTCTGAGTCAGTTAAAATGTATTCTCCATTGTCCAGGCAGGTCTGCATGATGTAAGGGCCTTGCCACATGGATTCAAACTTTCCTTTACTAGTTTTGTCGTGGGCTTGGTCATAGGCGAGGACGAGGTCCCCTTCATGGAAAGTTCGAGGGTGTACATGTTTGTCGTAACCAGCTTTGGAGCGGTTCCTGGCGGCTTCAATGGTCTGGAGAGTGGCACGACGGTCTTCATCAGCTTGTTCTAGTGATAGCAGATGTTGCTCGAGTGGGGAGGTGTCGGGGAGAAGCTCGACGGCAATGTGCAAGGTAGGTATCTAACACTCGATGGGGAGGACAGACTCTACACCGTGAACTAAATGAAATGGGGTAAAACCGGTGGCGATATTGGTGGATGTATGGTAAGCCCATAAGGCAGGGAACAACATGTGGTGCCAATTGGACTTATGTCGGTCAACAGTGCATTGGAGGATGGTTTTTAAGATTTTGTTAATGGCCTCTACTTGGTCATTCCCTTGGGGGTAGTAAGCAGAGGAATATTGATGTTGGAAATTTAGGAGGGTGGATAACTTGCGCCAAATGGAATCTTCGAAGTGGGAACCATGGTCTGAGACCAACTGTTTGGGAACCCCGAATCGAGTGATAATGTGGTTAAAAAAGAAACGAGCAGCAGTGTCAGTTGGACAATTGAAGGTGGGCATGACTTTCGCCCATTTGGTGAAGTAATCGACGGCGACAATGATGTACTTATGGCCGTTGGTAGATGGGGGTTTACATTCCATGAAGTCGATGTCCCACTTACAAAAGGGACCAACGGTGATGACTGGGTGTAACGGAGCAGGTGGTGTCCGGGCCTTAGGGGCGAAAAGTTGGCAATTATGACAATGTTTGACCGTTGTGATGCAGTCGGTAAAGAGTGTGGGCCAGAAGTAGCCAGCGCGGATGACCTTGAGGGCTGTGGCCATCCCATAGAAATGGCCACCGCAGGAACCACTATGGCAGTCATTGAGGACGTGTTCGGCTTCCTTGTGTGTAAGGCAATGATGGAGAATCATGTCAACCCTTCATCGGTAAAGGACATCGCCTAAGAGGAGATATCGAGAGGCCTAGTGACGGATACGACGGCGTCCATAACGATTGATGTTGGGTCTGAACTTCTGCGTGTGCAGGTATAACAAAATATCACCATACCATGGGTCATCAGACAAGATGGTGAACAAGTGATTGTCGGGTAACTCGTCGGATATTTGTGGGGACGACGGAAGGGAGGGGAGATCGGTGATGAGTTGGGAAAGCGCGAGGGCTTTGGTGCTCTTAGGGGTTCTGAAAGTGAGGTCATATTCCTGGAGGATAATGACCCATTTAGCAACGCAACCTTGCAGGAGCCACTAATTTAAGAGATAAACCATGGGGTTGGATTCGGCAACAACTGTGGTATGACTGAGCAAAATGTAGTGTTGCAATTTTTGGACGGAAAAGACCACAGCTAGGGATAGTCTCTCCTCATATGGGTAACGTAGGGGTGGTCCGGACAAGGTCTGGCTGACGTAATTAATGACATGCTCCTGGTGAGCAGCGTCTTCTTGAACAAGGACTCCGGACATGGCATAATCGGATGCCGAGACGTAAAGGATGAAGTCCCGAGAGAAATCCGGAGGGTAGATCAAGGGGGCTTGTGTAAGAGCTTTCTTGAGGGCTGTGAATGCAGCTTCGGCCTGCTCATCCCAAACAAAGGGTACGTGGGTACGAAGCAGACGTAAGAAACCATGAACGGTAGTGGCGTAATCAGGAACGAAGCGACGAAGGAAATTAGATCGCCCCTGCAGACTCTGGAGCTGACGGAGCGTGCGAGGAGAGGGAAGGTCTAGGATGGCTTGGGCTTTCAGGGGATCAACAACAATTCCTTTCTGGGAAATAATGAAACCCAACAACCGGCCTACTGGAACGCAAAAGACACACTTGTGTGGGTTCAAGGGGATTTGATATTTGCGACAACGCAGGAAAACTTGCCGGAGGTCATTAAGGTGGTCTGATCGTTTCTAGGAACAAGTTGTAAGGTCGTCAAGATAGACTAGCAGGATATGGACCAAATCGTGAAAACAATAGGTCATGGCCCGCTGGAAGGTGGCACCAGCATTTTTGAGGCCGAAAGGAATGACGTGATAGGAAAAGATGCCCCATGGGGTGGTAAAGGCAGTCTTGTACTGATCCTCCTTACGGATCTGAATTTGGTTGTATCAGGAAAAACCGTCCATGAAAGATAGGACTTCATGCCCCGCACACGCATCGATGAGTTGGTCAATAAATGGCATGGGGAAGTTTTCTTTGGGACAGGCTCAGTTTAAATCGTGGAAGTCAATACATACTCTAATGGTGCCTTGTTTTTTGTTAACAGGAACGGGGTTTGAAACCCAAGTGGTATAAGCAATAGGATAAATGAATCCTGCTTTGCGAAGTTTCTCAACCTCTGCTTTAATAGCGGGGAGCTTTGAAGGATGAATGGGGCGTTGTTTCTGGAGAACGGGGGGTACATCTGGCCATGTGTCAATGTGATGCTCTATAATAGAGGGGTCAAGACCAGGAATTTCAGTATAGGACCAGGCAAAGACATCATAGAACTCTTGGAAAAGTTTTTTGTACTCTGCAATCTCATACTCACTACAGGAGGCTCCTAAGGTAATGATTTCAAGAGCACCAAGTGGGTCAGAGATATCGATGTGGATGACGGGTGAGATGTTGGCCATGTTACCTTCCTCAAAGGCCTCAGGAGCAGGAATAGGATCCTTAAACTAGTCGACTTTGGTGGGAAGGAAATATTTGGACTCAACCACGAATTGGGTAGCTGTGGTAGAGGAGGATTCTTCGGGGACGAAATAGGAATGATGGTGCATGTCATCCTAGGGGTAATCCGGGGCAGTGAGAGCCTCTAGAATATCCTCATCGTTGTGGAAAAATTGAGTTGTCAAATCGGTTGACGAGGGAGTGGTAGTCGAAGAGATCATATAAATGGTGTTAATCTCTCCGGATGGGGATGATACCGGGGGGTGGATCTCCTCAATTGTGGGGGGTTCCATCTCAAGGTCCAAATTATTCATCTCATAGAGAGCTGCTCTGTAATCTGGGAGATTGGGATAGTGATGTTAGTGGCCGTAAATACCGCATATTTCACAAGGGTGGTTGGTACGCAGTGATTTATCACGAGGCTAAGGGGTTGGATCTAGTTCGACAACCGGGATGTTGGGGTCGTCGTCAAGCATTTGCATGTGTTCCTGTAATGCAGGTAATTGTGGACATTGATGAGTTGGATGGCCTAACTCATCACACAATGAGCATTTGGGGGGAGCACGAAACACGGGGGGGGGGGGTTTAACTGCCTTAGGAGGGGGTACAACAGTGTATGGTTGTGGGCCTCTTCCCCCAGTGGGCTTGATAAGAGGAGGGGGATTCGTAGATGACAAAGGGGTAGTGACACCGGGAGGTGGTTGACTAGTAGTGGAAATGGGTTGAACCGGTTGTAGGATGACATTTGGTGTCGACGGGGGAATGGGAGGCAAAATATACCACATGGGTAATCCCAAGGTTAACCCGGGCAGGCTAAGAGTAGCTATAACCGGGGCGCTTACTACGCCCGAGGGAGGAAATAGGAAGGGGATTGTGTGGATGGGTGTAACACCAATGTGACTAGGTACCAATGGTGGTTTAGGTAACAAGGGTGGTTGATTGTTGGGTGTTTTTGTATTGTGGGAAGGGGTACATAGGTCAGATACTTCGGTCGCAGGTGACGGGGGGGGAATGGATTGGAATGTTGAGGTCATCGGCGGATCTGAGTAAACTCATGGTCCCACGGAGGAAACAAACGAGGTAGTTGCACCACCAACAGGTTGTTCAACCATGGGGAGAACATTTTTGGATGCAGCGGGGGCATTTGGATCGTAATAGGTGAGTTGGTCAACCTTGACCACGCGTCCTTCATGGGGGAACATCATGGTACGAAAAACGGATGAGGCAACTGCTCGCATGGCATACATGTAGTTGCGGCCAAGTAAGAGGTTATAATCAAGTTGGGAATTGATGACCTCTATGTCAATGAGCACGGTATTACCAGCCAACTGGACGGGGACATTAGCTAAGAGACCTTGGGGTTGAGTCGAATGGTCGTTGTAGGCTCGCAAAGTAGTGGTGGACTGCTGGAGAGTAGGGGATCCCAACTTCTGCCAAATGAATGTGGACATAACGCATGTAGAGGCACCCTCATCGATGATGCACCGATGGATGACAAGATTCCAAATGGAAACAGAAACTTGCAATGCTAAAGTGGAAGGCAGGCGTGGTTCGGACTGGTCCAAATCGAAGGCCATCAGTTGTGAATCATTTGGGTCAATAGCACCAATGGCTGAGAGCAAAGTCTTGCGTTGTGAAGGACATTTTTTTAAGACTTCTAACGTAGATATGGCTACGGGAGACTGGGCTAAGTCATCTACAATGCTGTAATTTGACGCAGCGCGAGCATTGGGGTTATTGTTGATGCGATGAAGTGGGAAGCGAGGTGCTTTAGAGTCGCCATCGAGTGGAGCCGGAGGTATACGTAACGTCTGATCAGTGGGATGAGCGTTAGTGTTTTTGTCGACGGGAGGGGCTTCAAAGGTGAATCCATATTGGTTCTGACAGGTTTGGAGGTTGACATCAGTGGATGACATCATTAACAAGTGGTGGGTACCTGAGTCTAACATGGGTTTATCAGGAGCGGCATAAGTAATCTGTTGTTGTGGTGGCGCGTTGCCTTGAGGGGGAGCAAACGGCTGAGTGTTCACTACGCCTTGGGTTGGTAAGGGGTTTTGTAGCACCAAAGGTTGTTGCTAAGGGGGTGGGGGGTTCGGAGGCGCCTGAGGAGCCGCGTGCCCTTGGCGATGGGCATCACCAGTCCAGAGTTTCCGAGCTCGCTCCAAATGTGGGAAAGCATGTGTGTAGTGGCCATAGACCCCGCAAATAGAACAAGGATGGTTCGTTCACAAATTAGGATTTTTGGCGTGCTTGGGTGGCCGATCAGGGTTCTGGTTGGTAGGTGTCACGTTATTGTTGTTTGGGGGATTGGGAGGTTGACCGACTTGGTCTGGAGGGGGGTTTTTCCCACGGTTACGGCCTTTGCCATGGTTTTGCTGGCCCTGTTGGTGCTGGTTGTTTTGGTTTTGCTGCAGATTTTGTTGGGCGTATACTTTCCCTTGGGCAGCAGGTGGGTTCTGGGGTTGTGCAGGTGTGGGAGCAGGCTGCGGTGGATAATAAGTAGGGGGATGTTGCACAGGTGCTGAACCTTGTGGGGGTTGCTGATATGTCTGCGGAGTGGGTTGTGGGTTTGCCGCAAGGGCTGCCTATGGTGGGTAATAAGCATGTTGGGCTTGAGAGGACACAGGAGTTGGTGCAGCCTGTGGGTGGTAATAGGGCTAAGGTGCGATCGGGGGGGCGTAAGCGGGGGATGTATGACCAAAGAAATGAGGTGGACGTGAGGGTCCATGGGAATGGTGGTGATGTGCCATGGGAGCATACGAATTGGTTGCTCCGGACTGTGATGTAGCCCGTGAAAGGTCAGGGCCATGGCTAGGACGTGCTATGGAAAAAGGTTGGGGATGAAAGGCAATACGGCCAATGATGTCGTCTGTGGCATGGAATTCCCCTGGCGCATCATGTTGGGAGGAATCGCCGCAAGGGGCATCAGGTATGATGGTGTATAGATAACCTGACTAGGCGTAAATGAGGTCAAAATGCTGGGCTTTGAGGATGGCCTCTTCTTCGGACTGGGGTCGTTTGGATGCCACATCCTTGGCAATGATAGGAAGGAGGGATTTTAGAAACCAATCTAAGATACGATCATCTAAATTGATTTTGCAGAGGCTGCGGCGTCGACGCCACTCATGAATGTGGTCAGTGATGTGGGTAGCCGTGTTCTGTCTGCAAGATAGTAGGATCTCAACTCCCGCGTCATAGCGGACAGGAAAATGAAAGAACTGCAGGAAAGTCAAGGCAAGGGAGGTAAAGGTGGCATGGGTCCCATGGGGCTGCTCGATGTACCACTTAGCTGCAGAGCCAGTGAGGGTGCGTTGTAACAGACGGAGGCGGACAGAGTCGTCCACTATGGAGTTGGAGGAACACCATAGATGGAAGGAAATAATATGGTTCTGGGGGTCCTCACCTGCCTTGCCCTCAAACTTAGGGATGTTGTAGGGGAGCTTGGTGGGCATGTGAGGCCACACAGGGTCGTGTCTGATGGGGTCGTTAGTCAGTCTAGTTATGTCAGGAATGTTGAGGCTAGCCATGAATGGCAAACTAGTAGAAGGATGTGACATACTAGTAGGTTGGACCATGTTGGGGCCAATGCCCCCAAGTGTAGGAGCAGGGTTTGGAATGTTTCCCCTAAGTGTAGGGGCAGGGTTTGGGATGTTTCCCCCAAGTGGAGGAATGAAAGTGGTATGGGATGGTCCTGCACCGCCAAGGGTAGGGTGAGTCACTGATGGAGTGGGAATGGTTATGCCAGCTACTAGAATGGGTGCAGTGATCGGAATGGTAGATGTGGGACCCATCGAGGGCATACCCAAAGCAGGTGTGGTAGCTGGTGCGGTGGTGGATGCTCCACCAATGGTCCCTACAAAGAAAGGGGTGGAAGTCACGCCATCCATGGGGCTAGTTGGTGCAGTGTAAATGGGGTTCTCGGACTCTACCTCAGAATCAGAGGTAAAATAAGGGGCGTCTAGCTCTGGTGATGGAGTTCTATGCCGTTGACGAGTGGAGTCAAGGGACAAGACTCGAGATATATGATGAGTGGTATCAAGTGATGAAGATCTATGTCTGTGACAGGTGGTGTCAAGTGAACCGTGCTGTGGGGGCTCGCCCCGGAGGCGTCGAGAATGTCTCGGGGACTCAATGGTGACAGATGGTGTCAAATATCTGGGGGTTGTGTTGAGTGAAAAACAACTCAAAAACCCTAATGCAACCGAGTGTGCAAAATAAGAGCTCAAAAAATATGGCACTCAGGCCAATAACCAACTCAAAACACTTACTGTAACAGCTGTGATACAATAAGTGGAGTATCAACAGAAATGGTCAGAATACCAACAAGCAGCAGGTTTCCTAAAAAATAAAAATAGTGGACTCGCTAGACCAACAGGAGGTAAGGGAGCATGCAAACACCTAACTAAATAGTATTCTGACTCAACTAGACATATCCTCTGCAAGGTGATGAAATCCAAGTCAGAGAATATGGATAGTAGAGCCAAGTGGATAAACATATCCCCCTACTAGGAGGGACATCGGGTAGTCAATCCTAGAAGAAAGGCAACTAAGATACCCCGTTGATGACATGTCCAAAAAAGGTGAATCTGTCGTTTGGTTCTATCGCCGCGGTATCCCCATACGGGTGATACCTCGAGAACTGTGAAAGGTAGCCTTCAGTTACTGAATGGATTGCAGTATTCCACTTAGGCCTCCAGAACCAGTCTAGCAACTTCAACCCTCCTAGGGGAGAGTCCCTCTGATAAACTGGTTGTGACCATGCCAAAAAATACTAGGGTATATTGGTTCCCTAATGGACAACAGCTATGTCTCAAGTGTAAGCAACCGAGGGGTGTTATTTGGATGCTTATCCCCCCGATCCTACCTAGCTACAAAAATTCTTATGTGTTCTCCAAGTGGGATTAGAATGTTGGTTGTGTTAAGTAGTTTTTTAAGGCTCACTTGAATTAGGTGACAGAGTGTGTGCATGTGAGATGATGAACCCAAATAAAAAGTGCCATGGGGTGGGCAACTTGCTAACTAAAAATAACAATACTGAATTTAAACTTTGAAATGCAAAATTTTCTCTTTTTCAATTAAAACGCTGAAATTTAAAAAATATTATGTAAATGGAACAGAAATAAAATGGCAGAAAAGTTTGTAGGGAAGGATGGCTGCAGGTAGGATAAATGGTTGTGCAAGTGCAGAAAATTTTGCAGCAAAGTGCTGGGTTCAAAACAGGAAAAAGTGCAAAAAACAGACCGTGGGTCTGTGGCAAATCTAGCCGGTAGGATCGTGGGAAACAACTCAATAGTCGTGGACAGGTTGCGGGATTTTAGCCTTAAGATGCAGTCGGACCGCGGGAAACAGGTCAAAAGTCGCAGGCGGGTTGCTGAAAAATGGCTGAAAGCCGCAGTCGGGACGCGGGAAAAAGGCCGACAGACGCAAGCGAGTTGCAGAAAAATGGCTTAAAGCTGCAGTCGGGACACGGGAAAAAGGCCAACAGACGCAGGCGGGTTGCAGAAAAAATGTCTGAAAGCCACAGTCGGGACGCGGGAAAAAGGCCGACAGATGCAAGCGAGTTGCATAAAAATGTCTTAAAGCCACAGTCGGGACGCAGGAAAAAGGCCGACAGACGCAGGCGGGTTGCAGAAAAATGGCTGAAATCCACAAGCGGGCCGCGGAAAAAGGGTTAGCAGCCACAATCGGATTGCAACAAACAGGCTAATAACCGTGGTCAGATCGCAGGTAACAGACTTGAATCCGTCGGCAGGTCGCCAGAAACAGTCTGAGAGCCGCGGTCGGATTGCAGGTAAAGGCCTAAAAAACGTGGTCGGGACGCAACTGCGAAGGTAAAAGACACGGTTTATGACAACCGAAAGGGATAGCCGAAAGGAAAAAACAGGAAAATATTGCAGAAAATTGAAAACGCTTAAAACTTTTAAAACTATAACCAAAAATTCAAAGGAACACAAGGGGAGTCGCCAAAACTGTAGCTAGGGTTTTCACCCCAGCTTGTGCAAATGAGCACCTACTAAGGAGAATGGACTCCTTAATGGCAGTTCAATAAACAGTAAATTAAAGTAATAAAACAATACGAATTCTAAACTAGCATGAGCATTAATAAACATAACAAAACATGGAAATATGGTGAAGATCTTTCTTTTTGTATTAAAATTTTACCTCAGGTGTAGAGGTTGGTGAAGTTCTTGCAATAGTCCAAGAGGGTTGCTCCAAACTCCAGCTTTGCTCCTTTCTCTTTCTCCAAAGGGTTGGAAATGGGCCAAAAGGGGCACTCAAGGGTGAAAGTAGCTCAAGGGTGAGCTAGGGTTTCAAGAGTGATTTTGGTAGAGTAAGGGTGTATTTGACTATGGATATGAAATGAGGGATCTCCATCACCTATTTATAGGTTTTTAGTGGGGGAGTGTTGGCCCATGGTTTGGGGAACCATATGGTTTAGGTCAGCTGTATAGAGTTTTTTCCTCCTTTTTCCCTCTTTTTCCTCTTTTTTTATATTTTTTTCATTCCCTTTTTAGAGGGTTTTTGCTATTTTGGAGGAATTTTGGATAATTTTGGGGGGAAAAGGGTTTTTTGGCCTTTTGGAGGCTTTTTTGGCCTTTTGGAGGCTTTTTAGTGGGATTTTAAGGTTTTGAAGGTAAATATGGTAGGAAATATGGACAAATGAGTCATGTAATGGGGTAGATGAGGTAGTGAGCACTTTTTGGGTGTTAACATTGCAACATTCGGGATTAGATCTAAGCATTCAACTCAAGCATTAAACATAATTGCGACATCATCATAGACAGAACCATAAATATGCAACAGATATAGCAGTAAAGCATTAATCGCAGCAAGGAAACATCGCATCATTCACAAAGTCATATTGCATAATGCATTTACCACAGAAATATGAAAATGACACAAAGGTTCTGCTCAAAAGCTATGTCACATCATATTATCTCCGCAAAAACCTAGGTACAATAAGATATTCAGTCTTCCGCTTCGGATCAAGATCAAGATTTCACATTCATGTTCTCCACCAAGATGATATCTCAACACTTATCAACCTACGTCTATTTAAAGACTTGCGCCTTTACAATTATGGTCCACTTAGGAAACCGCCTAACTACTTCTTAACAAACTTCTACAAAAACTAACCCAAAATCCCACATAATGCGGTCAAATGACCCAAAACCCACATAATATGGTCCAAATGACCCCAAAACCCCCATAGTGCGGTCTAAATGACCCAAAATATACATGGCGCAGTACAAATGACCCAAAAACTACAAAAATACTTATCGCCTTGCTCGCTGCTCTCTACCTTCCGCGGTACCTTTGGCCTTGCTCAGCATCCACGATGCTACGATACTGACTCACCAAACCGCATGCCAACAGGCCCCTTGACACAAACCCAGTCGATAGGGGTTCCTGACACTGTCAACACCCAAGCCACTGTGATCTCCCTGAGCACCGACCCAGACGAGTTTTACCCTATCCAGCAACTGTTAAATTTTCAGAATTTACTTCAATCTGATCTAGGATCTTAATTGAGAGAACAACATGTACAGCATATCTACAGCATATCAATCATGGAGACAATAATGCAAGCACACAAGAGACACAAAGATTTACTTGGGGAAAATCCATAAAGGTGAAAAACCCCAATAACTTCCTCAGAGATAGATAGAGCAATGATACAACCAACCATGAGATATAGACATAACCTAGCAGCAGATCCTCCTCCTCCATAAGTGCGCCACTCCTCCTTGAGTGCATGTGTGAGAAGTGAGTGAGTAAATAGAGTGCCTCCCGCACTCTATTTATACTTGAATTGACTTTCCTTTTTACCTAACTCATGTAGGCTCGAACTTAACCACATAACATAATGCTGAGTGGGCCGACCCCCAATAGGGTGGTCTAATAACCCTTTGACCCACATGGCCGACCCCCAATAGGGTGGTCTAATAACCCTTTGACCCACATGACTTATACAGGGCCGACCCCAAACAAGGTGGTCTAATAACCCATCAAGTATAAGTTACGACACTTACAATATAAATGATGACACTTCCGTATAGAGGAATAATAACATCTCTATAGGAATACAATATACATATATGTGAAATACATTCCGAAGTTACATATACATCAACACTCCCTCTTAACTAGGAAGGTATTTCTCAGCACAATTCTTCTAGCACAAGTCATCTTCTCTGGATCATCGTCACTGGATAATCGTCATCGATTCATCATCATCGTCACTGCGGTTGCTATCTCAATCAATCTCTGAATCTACTCGTCATAGGAAGTTCTACAGAGCCAGTCCTTTTTCATACTGGATGTAGGCCCACCACCTGCAGGTCTTCATTATCACTGGCCATACTGTGGAATCCTCAGGACTTATTACGTGCGTCACAAAACCTCGAAAGAGCATCCCAGGCTGTTACGAGTACACAGCTCTACCTATAGGATCTCCCAGGGCACCGAATTACATGTGACCTCACCACAAAACGTCACAAGAGCATCCCAGGCTGTTACGAGCACACAGCTCTACCTATAGGATCTCCCAGGGCAACGAATTACATGTGGTCATGGCAAAACCTCGCAAGAGCATCCCAGGACTGATTACGGGCACACATCCCAACCTATCGGATCTCCCAGGGAACCGAATTACATGCCATAGGACAAAACCTTGAAAGAGCATCTGCCAGATATCCCAGGGAACCGAATTACATGCCATAGGCAAAACCTCAAAAGACTATCTGCAGATCTCCCAGGGCACCGAATTACATGTCCTCCCAGAGCAAAACCCCGAAAGAGCATTTGCCAGATGTCCTAGGGCACCGAATTACATACCATAGGAAAAACCTCGAAAGACCATCTGCAAATCTCCCAGGGCACCGGATTACATGCTCATCTGCACAACCTGATCCACGGCCACAGAGTATCAACCTGATACTCACCATACATCATCCTGATGTATCCATGATCATCCTGATCATCACTGCAACATCCTGCTGCATGTCATCTGGAGCAACATCCTGAAGCTCGTCATCTATGATCATCCTGATCATCACTGCAACATCCTGCTGCATGTCATCTGGAGCAACATCCTGAAGCTCGTCCGTCGCAACATATAGGAGCTTCACAGATCCTCTCTGCACCATATGCTTGATATAGTGATATTTGATCTCTATGTGTTTCGACCTGTCATGAAACACTGAGTTCTCGGAAAGCTTCACACAACTCTGGTTATCACAGACGATACCAGTAGCCTCCAATGGGAGATCAAATAACTCAGACAGTAGCTTCCATAGCCATACTTCCTCACAACTAGCTGAACAGGCTGCAACATACTCTGCCTCAGCTGTACTTAGTGCTACGTAGGACTGCTTCCTGCTAAACCAAGAGATCACACCTGATCCCATACTGAAGCAACACCCAGATGTGCTCTTCCTATCTGCAGCACTGCCAGCCCAATCTGAATCAACATAACCCTGCAGGTTAAACTTTTGATTCGCCTCATACCTGAGCCCATAATCCACTGTACCCTTTAGGTACCTCAGAACATGCTTTACAGCAACCAGGTGAACACTCCTCGGATCCGTCAGGAACTTGCTCAATGTGTTCACAGCAAAGCAAATGTCTGGTCTCGTGTTCGTCAGGTACATCAAGGACCCAATCATCCGACGATACATGGAGACATCAACCGGCTCAGATGAAGCATTACATAGAAGCTTCAAATTTGATGCCATAGGTGTGGCCATGGCCTTGCAATCCATCATCCCGAACCTCTTCAGGATCTCTACTGCATACTTCCCTTGTCCAAGGAAGATTCCTTCTGCACTCTGCCACACCTCCATGCCAAAAACAAATAGTGCAATTATCCCCAAGTTCTTCATCTCTAACTCGGAAGCACGCTTCCGTTGCATGTCGGCAATCAATCTATCTTCACCTATAACAAACAGGTTATCCACATACAAAAGTAGTATCACTGGATTGCCTTCCTCAACCTTGTAGAAAAGGTTGGAACCTGCTTAACTCTTGGTAAAGACCAAACTGGATAGAAAGTTGTCTATCCTACCATACCAAGTTCTGCACACATATATGACTACACCATGCTGTCTTGAAATCCATCTGGTGTATCTTCTAATTCATAATTTTTATATTTCTCAATAAATATCTTTGTTGCTGGAAAAAATGTTGTAGTCCTTTTTGTAGGTGAAGATATGCGGTCTTTCCTACAAAACAGGTTAAATTGCATGATTAGAAACATCTCATAATTTTCAGAACAAATTCTTACACATAAAGAAATATGTCATACAGTCATGCAATCATCTTAGCCAATGCTTCAATACAACATTTATCCATATTCCGTAAATTTCTAGATGCCTTCCAATCTCTACCAGAACATTGTTAAGAGTGTGCACAACTCCCAACATGTCAGCAAAGAGGTTTCATTCTAGATAAGTAGCAATGGAATGTTGTACAGTGCCATAGGCTACTTACCCATTATATTAGTATACTGTTCATCAATGCAACTATTCTAATATGCACAATACATATCCTAAGTCTAGGAACATGAGCATATACATCATTGAACAATTTTATTTAAACAAACAAATATGCAAGAAATGATAATTAAAATACTTATCTTTGTTTGTTCGTTAGGTGGACTCCCTATGAGTCTTCACTTCCTTGCAGGAGCTACTGGAGTCCTAATCTAAAGTAGCTTCTTCTACACCGTTCTGTTGTGGAGTGTAGAGAGATGGTCAACTCCCTCTGAATATCTGCATCCTTGCATAAACCACTGGAGTGTACTCCCTCTTGATCTTTGCTTCCTGAATTACCTGTTCTTGAACTCATATTCATCCTTGGTCCCTATGCATGCTTATTAGTATCATGATTGTGTTATCCTTGTGAACTCATATAAAATCATACATTCATTAGTATACTATTAAAACACAATAATCTCAAGCATGTATAGTCATGATCATTTCAAACAAAAATAATAACCATTAGCATTCAAGGTTTATGTAGGATTCTTAAATCATAAGAAGCATAACATGTCTAAACCTATAATTACTCAAACCTAAGACTCTTTAGTTGAATCATCAATCAAGATAAGAGATATAATATGCATAAAACCTGTGATTATTCGAACCTATACCTTCATGATTCTTCTGGTTAGTCATATCATTAATTATGGTAAGAAACATAATATGCATACAACCATGATTATTCAAACCTATGACTTCATGAATAATCATTATCAACAATAGTATAAGATCCTAACCCAAGGTAGGATTCTATCTTGCTATAGGAAAAACATACCTGGATTAGCATGCTAGTTAGTTATGTCTAACATACTCACATGATGTCTTCTTGTTCTTCTTCAATGACTTGTGCTAGTAACTTGTATATCTCATAGGTTAACTATTACAAAATCAAGTTATACATACCTCGTAAATGGATCTTCTATGAGATCCATGACAATGGATGAATCTTTGTCCTCATGTTATCATGATCATATGTTCTTGGACCAGAACATGATTTGTCTTTCTTGGTGTAACTTTCATGTTAGTAGACAACATAAACCTCATACAACACCATAATGCATTAGTACAATCATAAGTGTCAACACCCTAATCAATGAATATTTTATATCGTGCATTCATAGTTTTATTAAGGTGATATGACAAGTCTAAAATCAAGATTGTACTAACCGTAATAACATGAAGACAAACATACCATAAACTTAATCATGGACAAATATCGAAACATACCTCGATGAGTCATACCTGTCGAGATCGCTTGTAATCTTCTTATGTAAGGCCTTATCCTCATCTCCCTCTGAGACAGGAACTTCTTCACTTATGCAGGTGACCAATCCATCTTCTTCTAGGATTAACCCAATCCACTTGATTTGCAAGAACTGGACCTGGAGCTGGATATGGGTTTGTCAGAGAAACCCCAAAAATTCAAACTTTGAATTTTATACTTCCGAAAGGATAGAAATATGCGCCTTGATGAGTTGATCAAACTGGTATTTTTAGAATTTGAAAACTGCAAAGTTTCACTCCTCAATTTTTCCTTTGAAGCTTCCAGATTCACTAGACGTGACCCTGAACTGGGGTTTGATGAAGTCCACTCTTTTTCCCCATCAAAAAGTTTGATCCAAAGCTCTAAGCTTCTCTTTTTCTGAGGAGCTTCCAGCCGTGGTCACAGATTTCAAAAATTCTCATTTTTACAGAAGCCCTAATTTTCCACTTTTCTGATCAAAGTCCCGAACTAGGGTTTGATCAAGCCCGGCCTTCTGCCGAACCAACAATTCTGATCTTGGTCTCTAAATTTACATTTTGATGAGTATCATCTAGCCGTGGTCTCCAATTACAAAAATTTCAACTTTCTTCAAAGCCCTAAATTTCGGAAGCCATGAATGAAGGTACTCAAAAATAATTCTGTTTTGACAGAAATATGTACCTGATTGTTTCTGGTGTAACTCTGAACCTTTTGATCCACAGGGTCTGAAAAACATTTCCTGAGATAGCCTGACCTGTTACCTTTCCATCCTGATAGGTTTGACCTCAATTGGATTCTCTGAGAGAGAGTTATGCCAAATGTTGCAACGTGACCTGTTTTGGGATAATACAGGAGTGCGAACTTGTACGGCATTCCACGTGTCACTGTTTGAAATTCGGCCTCTGAAAACTTTTCCTAAGATATCTCGCCCTGTTATCTTTCCATCCTGATAGGTCTGACCTCAATTGGACTCTCTGAGAGAGAGTTACGCCAAGTGTCGCAACGTGACATGTTTATGGGATAATTCAGGAGAGCGAACTTGTACGGCGTTCCACGTCTCACTGATTCAACTTTGGCCTCTGAAAAAGTTTCCTGAGATAGTACAGTCTGTGTACTACCTGTAACTTTTTACGAAATTGCATTTGGAGCTTCCTAGCCCAGGTTATGACCTTTTTCCCAAGGTCACCTGATTTTGACTCAGATCTGGAAGAGGCAGAAACCCTATATTGTACAGATCATAAATCACAATTTACAATGAATTAGAGGTTTTCCTTTGGACACAAGG
Source organism: Larix kaempferi (assembly GCA_027924585.1). Taxonomy (NCBI): domain Eukaryota; kingdom Viridiplantae; phylum Streptophyta; class Pinopsida; order Pinales; family Pinaceae; genus Larix; species Larix kaempferi. The sequence continues at coordinate 45,042,980 of BSBM01000510.1, forward strand.
TACATGTGGATCTTAGCTTCATCCTGTAACAATTTCAGATCTGAAAAATTCGCCAAAACATATTTATAACGAAAGTGCTACGATGACTGGTTTTTTCTATATCAAGCCCTAGCATCGTAAGTGCAACAAGTGTCATACATGCCATATCATGCCTTCTTTCAGGCTAGCTCTGATACCATGTTAAATTTTCAGAATTTACTTCAATATTATCTAGGATCTTAACTGAGAGAACAACATGTACAGCATATCTACAGCATATCAATCATGGAGACAATAATGCAAGCACACAAGAGACACAAAGATTTACTTGGGGAAAACCATAAAGGTGAAAAACCCCAATAACTTCCTCAGAGATAGATAGAGCAATGATACAACCAACCATGAGAGATAGACATAACCTAGAAGCAGATCCTCCTCCTCCATAAGTTCACCACTCCTCCTTGAGTGCATGTGTGAGAAGTGAGTGAGTAAATAGAGTGCCTCCCGCACTCTATTTATACTTGACTTGACTTGCCTTTTTACCTAACTCATGTAGGCTCGAACTTAACCGCATAACATAATGCTGAGTGGGCCGACCCCCAATAGGGTGGTCTAATAACCCTTTGACCCACATGGCCGACCCCCAATAGGGTGGTCTAATAACCCTTTGACCCACATGACTTATACAGGGCCGACCCCAAACAAGGTGGTCTAACAACCCATCAAGTATAAGTTACAACACTTACAATATAAATGATGACACTTCCGTATAGAGGAATAATAACATCTCTATAGGAATACAATATACATATATGTGAAATACATTCCGAAGTTACATATACATCAACAGCAACACTTGCGGAGCAGATGAGGTCTCACCCGAGATGTTCAAGGGAGAGTTGACGAAACCATGTTTCCTCCGAATGAAGGAGGATGTTGTGCATCAATTACTTAACTTATTGCAACATTTGGGATTAGATCTAAGCATTCAACTCAGGAATTAAACATAATTACAACATCATCATAGACAGAACCATAAATATGCAACATATATAGCATTAAAGCATTAATCGCAGCAAGGAAACATCACATCATTCACAAATTCATATCTTATAATGCATTTACCACAGAAAGATGAAAATGACACAAAGGTTCTGCTCAAAAGCTATGTCACATCATATTATCTCTGCAAAAACCCAGGTACAACAAGATATTAAGTCTTCCGCCATAGATCAAGATCAAGATTTCACATTCATGTTCTCCACCAAGATGATATCAACACTTATCAACCTACATCTATTTATAATCTTGCGCCTTTACAATTATGGTCCACTTAGGAAACTGCCTAACTACTTCTTAACAAACTTCTACAAAAACTAACCCAAAATCCCACATAATGCAGTCAAATGACCCAAAACCCACATAATATGGTCCAAATGACCCAAAAACCCCCATTGTGTGGTCTAAATGACCCAAAATATACATGACGTGGTCCAAATGACCCCAAAACTACAAAAATACTTGTCACCTTGCTTTCTGCTTTCCGCCTTCCACAGTACCTTTGGCCTTGCGCAGCATCTGCGATGCTGCGATACTGACTCACCAAACCGCCTACCAACAGTGGACTACGTCCGTTATGTTTTATACTACTAAATAAGGCCCACTATGGTAGTTATTAGTGAGTCAATGGTAATGGGTCCTTATTAAGGAAGGTCCATTGGGTATTTAGGGGGTTGTTATGATTAGAGGTGTCTTGTGATCTATAAATAAGGATGTATTCTTCCATATGAAGGATGTGTCGAGTATATTATATTTGGAGCTTAGCTCATAGGAGGTTTCCCCCTCAAAGAGGCAAATGAACATGAGTGGATTCCTTCCATAAAAGGATCAATTGTAAGGTGTTTCCCTACCTTAAGGGTTTTGATATTAATAAGTGTGGAGAAATTTTATATTGTACTTGGATATCTTGATGTGATAAAATTTTCACATCTAAGGTACATAACAACATTTAATATAGTGGTGGCACATTTTTTGAAAAAAATTATAAAATTGGTTTATTTTAGCAAAAGGAAATGCAGAGGGAATTGAAACCCTAACATCATCCCCCTAAAGGCCTCAACCCCTGTATTAGCCAAGACACTTAGGTGTTAAATTGTGAAGAGAAAAGAGTGAATATGGTAGAAAAGAGACTTAAACCCAATCATGGTCCTACAAGAGTCAAGTGTCCTCCTCCATGTGATATATTTGGGCACACAAATTAAGGGAAGGTCTAGTTGTTACATGCATGCATCCCATGAAAATTTTGATTTGGGTTATCTTCTCTTCTCAATGACTTCTCCAATTCCCAACATTAACTAAAAGTGTGACTGAGCAATTGGAGGAGAAGGAGAGGGTTATCCCCCAACTTCACAAGGAACCCCTTCCTATTATCTTCCAATCACATAGTGATGAACGAATGGTTGATATTGGATGACAGAGGGTTACACGACGGATCTATACCATTCGTGGGGGACCCCTTCTAGATAACTCTCAATATAGTGATGGTGCCAAAATGAATATGATGAAAAGTTAGGAGTTTCAACTTGCATCTTACACCATCTGCAAAGGCCCCCCATCTGTTATCGCTTGGGCATGTCCTATTACGCAAATGACTGAGATCAGAAGTTGAGGAACTACATGGGGAATCTGCACCATCCATGAGAAATATTTCCTTGTTATCTCTTGCTCTTGTCCCTATGTGAAAATGGTAGAGATCTATCGAACCAGCCTGAGATGGTCTCCTCTATCCATTTCAGATCTCAAGCTTGGGCTTCTCAAAGGGGGAAGAACTTCACAACTTGGATAATCACTAAGTTGTTGGATAGATTAGTTTTCATTGATGTCAGCTTAAGAATTTTGATCACCCACTCAAATGAGATCTTGATTGTGAGGAAGACACATTTGAAAAATCATTTAACTTACTACCACATATTCCAATAACCAGTAAATATTATGCACCATCTATTGAACTCTCTACACAACGCTTACTATTTTGCTCCATCCATTGAATTCTCTATGTGACGCTCACTATTTTGTGCCATTCATTGAAGCCTCTGTGTGACATTCCCCATGGTCAAATTTAAAGCACAAAACTACACACACTAGAACACTCCCTTGCACATAAATCAGTACAATTGTTGTGTGAAGACTATGTGAAACAACTGAAATCCTTCGCATATCACTACGCAAGTTCTTACCAATCTGACTCCTCTTAGAAATTCTCAGTGATGAACATGTGCACAAATGAAATGTGGCATACCCACTTTTGGTTGTACATTATCAATGAAAAAGTTGTCCCAGCCAATCCAAAATCCCCACGAAAAACATAAAAATCCCCATGCTAAACATGAAAAGCTCGGCCCCAAAACATAAAAATGAATCATATAAATATAATTTAATTCAACACATTTGTAGGAGGATGGAGTGTGTTGCGCTCTGAGCCACAAAGAAGATTTTTTTTGTTTGTAATATGGGGATGAAGAATAAAGTCTAGTGAAGATACATATATGAATCAAGACATATGTTGCCAATGTTGACCAAGTCTGCCAAGGAAACTGAGGACTGATTCAAGAACCTTTTAATGGCACACTCTATTATGAATTACTGAAGCATTAAGTTGTGAAGAAGCTCTCAGTATTGGTAAAAAACAAAGTTTAGGGTATTATTGAAAAGAAAACCAGGCAATCTAGGAATGGCTCTATATAGACAAGAGTAGTATAGTGCGTTAGACTAAGTTTATGAAGGTCTGATACATTAAATATAGTGCACAAGGTATAGTGCGTTGGACTCAATTTGTGAAGGACTAATACACTAGATATAGTGCGCGAAGTATAGTGTGCTGGATTCAGGTTGTGAAAGTTTGATACGTTGGATTTAGAATATAGTGCACGAAGTATAGAAGCTTGACACATTGGATTTAGAAGTCTGGTGCGCGAAGTATAGAAACCTGATATGTTGGATTTGGAAGTTTGGTGCACAAAGTATAGAAACTTGATACACTAAATTTGGAAATTGTGTTGCATGAAGTATAGAAGTTTGGTATGATTGACTCAAATTAGGGGAAATTTGGATTAAAAATAGGCCTCCTAAGGAAAAATCAATAAATTAATAAAATAATTCCATGTAGACAATTTTTTATACCATTTCACTTTTATCAAAGTTGCCCATGGTTATTTCACTTTTATCAAAGCTACCTTAAATATATATTTTAGGAGTAGTCTATTTATTCCACGTTTTGGACTTTCCAGTGAGTTTTGGTTAGAATCCGGTAAAACAAATTTGGAAGTGTGATCTTAAGATTATAAATAGATTCAACACCCTCATATACCTCCATGGCACCTAGATTATGCAATTTCCATTGCTAATATATGTGATTTTAATATTTTTTACAAATTTCCAATCGGACTCCTAACAAAAGAAGAGAATATTTAGACTACATCTATATTTTTATATTAAAATCAATTTATGAGGACGGAGTTCCATATATTGTTTTCACCTAAAATAAGGAAAGAAAATTAAATACACATTGCCTTCTTAAAATTTATTGCACCCAATATTTCACAGTGTATAGTATTATTATTCTAAAGGGTGAAAACATGAAGTTTGATACACTTTTTACTTGTTTTTTGACAAAAAACTGCAAAATTTTATGTTTTTCAACTTCAACCCCTTCAAACCCATATCTCCCTTAGGAATTTCAACTTGAGGTAAACATAAGAGTTTAAAGAATTGTATTAGCTTTGTACTCATATTTTTTTGAAATTGTTTTATGGACATATAGTAGGACAAATTTGAAGCACACCAACGACATATACTTTAAAATTTTAGGTTTGGATACTGAGTGACTTGTGTGCCCCTCCTTTTTTTTAGAAAGGGTTATTCATTTTACGAAAACCAAATGTACACTCATAATATACACATATTGTACTTTGCAGTGGACTATATGTTGAGGATTTTCAGACTTAAAAACTATTTTTTATTATTTATCGAAATAGCATATGTTTAAAAAACGATGCCTTATTGACACATGTTGGGACCCTCTCATTTTTTTTCAAATGTGACTCTTATCAAAAAAACTAAAACTACACTTTTGAAGAGGACAGTGCAAGGAACAACGTTGTGATTTTTTACATTTTTTGTTGTTGTCATTGTGATGATCTTGAATTTTCATTGTGACTGATTTTTAGCTCACTAAATTTTGTAATGATATAGTTTAGAAAAAAATAGTAAAAAATAGAAATCCATAATGAAATTTACAAATTCTTATACTATGAGAAAGTAGATTCAATGATGAATCTATTGGTATAAAATCCGACAGGTAATTCTCAAATTTTATAGTGTTTCCACAGTCAGAAAGTGACAAATTTCATAAAACTGTAGAAACAGTTGTTGTGTTTGTTGACCAGAAACTCTCGGCCGAGAAAATTTCTCAGCTGAGAATTAGATGTATTTCTCGGTCGAGAGATATTTAGCCCGAAAAGTAATCCAGGTTTAAATCAAAGTCTCACCTAAGAGGTTGTTTAAACTCTCAGCCGACAGAATAAAACAACTCTCGGGCGAGAGTTTTATTACATAAAGCCCCGAGAATCTTTTAGGGGCCAACCTATTAAATGTATGTGATTCTCGGCAAGATTGTAAACTTTCTCACCCGAGAGTTCTATATATACTCTCGCCCGAAAGTTTATTTCCATAAGAATTCAACTTCAGATATTTACACTTTGGATATTTACAGTGCCCAGATATTTACACTTCGGATATTTACAGCGCGCGGATATTTACAATGCGAAATAAAGTTATAAGGTATTTTTATTTTTGGTTTTGGATGTTTTAAGGTTTGTTATATTAAATTTCTTTACAAAGGGTATATTTGCTTATTTTTTCTTTATAAATGAACTTAATATATACTTGGTTTTGGCATATTACTGTTTTTTTGTTTTTTAGATTGTAAAATTGGTTTTGGCATATTACTGTTTTTTTTTTTTTTAGATTGTAAAATTGGTTTTGGCATATTATTGTTTATTTTTTATTTTTTAGATTGTAAGATTGGTATTGGCATATTACTGGTTTTTTTATTTTTTAGATTGTAAGATTGGTTTTGGCATATTACTGTTTTTTTGTTTAGATTGTGAAATTGGTTTTGGCATATTACTGTTTTTTTTTTAGATTGTAAGATTGGTTTTGGCATATTACTGGTTTTTTTTTTAGATTGTGAATTTGGTCTTGGCATATTACTGGTTTTTAGTTTAGATTGTAAAATTGGTTATAGCATATATTAATATTTGTTTTTTTTAAGGATAAAAGCAAATTTGCTTTTGGCATATTTTATTTTTTAAGCAACATATTGCATATTATGTTTTGTCATATTACATTTTGTTATACAAGGGGCATGGTGAATTTGGTTTTAGCATATTACTCTTATTTTTACAAAGGGAAATATTGTGAATTTGGTTATGCTTTCATGTCATATTGCAATTTGTTTCATTAATTGTACAATTTTATATCTAACATATTACTATGATTTCAGGTTTTTGGCATTGGAGTTTAGGTTTTCAATTCTTTCATCACAGGAAATCAAAAGAAATGTGCAACAAAACATGATCGCATCAGAACTGATGGAAAGGCAAGAGAAGAAAGAAAACATGAAAACATGAGAAAGTTAAGAGAAAAAAGAACATTGGAAAGAAATGTGGAGGCACATGTCAGTGACGAAGAAATGCAAAATGTGGAGGCACATTACAGTGACGAAGAAATGCAAAATGTGGAGGCACATGGTGGTGATGAAGGAATTCAAAATGTCGAGGAACATGTTGATGAAAGAAATGAATAACATGGAGGTGATGAGGAAATGACAATTGTGGAACAAACGAGGAAACATTAGAGTTCAATTAGATGAAGATGATGAATTTGCATGTTGGGTTGGTATCTGTAGACAACCTTATCAAGATAGGCTTCCAGTTAATGTGAGGGACAAGGTGAAAGAGTTTTGGCATTTAAACTCCCGTGTCTTACCAAATGAAAAGGATGTTGCGCGGCGTCGTATATCTAAAGGAAACTATGAAATGCATGCCAAACACATAACAAAGGTCACTCAAGTGGAAATGTTCAAACATTTTATAGAGAGTAATGTTGATGTGAAGATTTCCCTTAACACATTTGTGAAGCTTAAACCATGGTATGTCAGGCCCATTGTTGTTCGTGACACATGTTGTTGTCTATACCATGTAGAATTTGAATTATATTATGAGACATGTAATAATTTTGGCATACAATGTTGGTCAAATGACCCCCCTCCTTCGAGTGTTTGTGAATTTGTATCTAAAATATTATGTGCACGAGAGAATGATCAAGTATTCTATAAGAAACAATGCGTCGGTGGAAGAAAATGTGAAGAATGTTCTCATTTGGCTCTTTTTGATGTTAAATAACCCATTGATCCAAATGATCCTCAATTGTCAAATCGCATTGTGAAATGGAAGATGAATGAATATGTTGATTATACTCATGTTCCAGATTCAACAACAACATCAAGAAAGATTGAGTTAGTTGAAGATGATATCTCTGTGACATGTTTTATGGAATCATTTAGGGAGAAAATATATAGATATATCAAACACTCGCATATAGCACGATGGAAAAACTTATAGTTCAAGCAATCACGAGATGTATTTCCAAAAGGAACAATATTATCAATTGTTGATTTTGCTAAAAATTACACTTTCACTCCACAAAAGGAGATACAAAGTGAGTATTATCATTCGGACCAAGTATCTATACTTGTGCATATTTTGTACAAACATGCAGAGCTTCATGTCGATGGTTCTAATAGCGATGAAAATAATCATGAAGTGATTAAAGAGTACCATTTATACATCAATGATGATCGTACACATGATACATATTTTGTCCAACATTGTTTTAATATGCTTTATAACGAATTATCAAGACAAGGGGTCACTTTTAAAGAGCATTGGGTGTGGATAGATGGTTGTGCTGATCAGTTTAAATCGGCATGCTCATTCTTATGGTTGTCTCACATTCATAATAAAACAGATGTTTGCCACACATGGAGGTTTTTTGAAACGGGACATGGAAAAGGAGAACATGATGGCGTTAGGGCCTGCATAAAATGTTCACTTAGGAGATATCAAATGAATCATTATGCTTCTTGCCTCGTAAATTCAAATGATGTTGTTAATTGGTGCAAGCAAAATTTAAGCCATGGATTCAATGAAAGGATGGATAATGTGAGAAGGTATGTAATTGTTTCGATGACCCTTAATGTTCTCAAATGCAGTTATTTACTATGTTTATATGTACATGAGTATTTTTATTTAAATTATTTAAAAAAAAAATTAATAAATTGCTTTGAATGTAAAATTTGATTTGCACAAGTTATGGTTTCATATTGAACAGGTTCTTCTGGAATATTGCAATGGGCGATGTCGACAGATCAATGCCATATAATTGTGTTGCAATCCCTAAAACAAGGGGTTTACACTCCATTAGTAGTAAAAAAATGGCAAATATACACGCAATCAAGAAATGAAAATACTCTTTCTTATGTCGTGCATGTATTGATGATGTAGAGTCCTTCAATGAGTGTCAAAACCAAACTAACAAATTTATCAAACCATGGATACCAAGAATTGACACCATTGCCCCCATTTGGAAATATCATAGATGAAGAGCGTGATAATGAAGTGGTTGTGATTGATAAGGATTATGATCGTGTTTATGATTTGGTTAGAGAAGGTGATGTATTTGTTGTCATTGCACCAGTAGATAATCCAAACAACAACAAAAAAAAGTGCATTATTATTTATTGAGATGCACTAGGTTGAAAATCATGTTGTTGCAAGAATTTAAGGATCCCTCAAATTATGTGTATGAAGTGGGTTCAATGGTTTTAATGGGACATTTCTTTGCTGAAATAAGGAAATGTAAAGACCATATTCTTTTTCAAGACTAAGATCCAGATGTTATATGTGCTCAGTACAGTCATTTAGTCATAGCGGCTCGGTTGCAGTTGAAACCAGTGAAGACTAGGAAAAAGACCAAGAATCGCCAATGGAAATTGTCGATAGAAGATCATAATGCCATTCTTGAAAGCATGGGACACTAGCACATTTCATATGAATCAAGAACACATTGGTATGCGAATAAGATTGTTTTCTTTGTTTCTAGGGTTAGAACATATAATTGTTATATAAATTCAACTTTATAGTTGATGGACTTTATATTGGACTTTATTTAAAGACAGTGGACATGTACCATTCTCCATTGTTGGTCTATGATTGAATGCAAAATTCTGTTTTGTGTCATTCCTTAAGGTTGATTGACTACAATGGATACATGCTTTCTTTCTTTCTAATTTTCTCTCTTTTCTTACACTTTTTATTGCAATCAATAGAAATTGTTCTGGATATGTTTTGTTCATAGTTTGAATTTACATTGTTCTTCAAATTGTTGTTCAATGATGCAATCAGTCTTTCAATTCTATGGATTTGACATGTCTTGTGAGCAAGACATACATTTTATGCATGCAATAAATTTTTGTTTTCTTTTAATTTATATAATGTGCTTGGATGCAATAGTTATATAATTTAAAGTTTATTTAAATGTGCTTGGATTTAAATCGGTGTTTTCAATGAGAGAAAATATGTTCTTAATTGTTAGGCCTATTGAATGTGTACCCTTATTATTGATTTCCCAACATATGGATGCATTGACCAATGGTGATATACAATAATCAGACGAGAAATTGTGGAGTCCTTTTGGATTCCTTGACATATTGTGGATAAGTAATAGTGATTCTATTTTTTTTAAATTGATGTGCATACCGTTCTTTTTATTCCCTAGATAGATCCACAAGCACCACTAGATAATCTCAAGTAATATATAATTGAAGAAGATATAAAAAGTATTGTAGCAAAATGGACAGAGTATTTGGGCCCTAATCCAAACCCTAAAGTTGAAATATTAGGTGAGAAGGAACCAAGAACCAAGCATAAGTAGGATAAGCATAAGGAAACAACACTACCAATTTGAGAGCTCCCATGACTAAGAAAGAGAAAGTGAAAGAAGAGAGAAGGAGGAATCGGAACACATAAGAAAAGTGGATGAGCACCATATTACAATAGAAGGGAAAGTGAACAAGTATTCAAACATAGACCAAATCAACCCCTTAAGAGAAAGGAATCCATTCTAGTAAGAAAATGATACTAGTAAAGAGAAAAATGTTAAAATGTCAGATGCCAAATCCCCTAAAGTCAAGGGAAGAGAGTGACTTAGATATGTTACTAAAGAAGAAGGAAACAACCCCTTATATTACTAGTAAAACCCCCTTGCTTAGCAAGATCGAGAATATAGTTGACTACATAGATTCTCAGATAAATTCAAAACAACTGATTTACAAAGATATAACAAGCCAACTATAAAATGTGTGCACCCTCTTTGAGATAGGACAACCATTGGAAGGTGAGACCTCATTCCTCAATATCCATTAGAGATAAAGAGAAATATTCATTGCATTACATTTACACAATGTCTTGGATGGGTTGTGTGAGATGAACCAAGAGGTAGTAGAATAATGTTGGAGATCCACATTGTCAATGAATGTAGTGTTGGTTTCTAGAATGTAGTCAATGAATCTACCCTAGTAATGCATTATCTTCTCGACACCCCAAAACAGTGAAACAATGCACTAGAGACCATGAAAACACTATTTGAGGGCCCTCTAACCATGACAAAATTCAACCCTCAAATAAGGTCAAGGATCTGCAGTAGAGATGATTTCATCCATAAAGAAACATCTTAGTTTTATGGAAACACCAACTAAGCATCAGATCTGCACTTCACAAAACTACTAGGGAAACATACAAGCATGTAGACATCACAAGATAAATGTTAGCTCATTGGAAAGCATACTTTACTTCTCAAGATAGTCTCATCAATCCTTGTCTGGGACGGTAGTGGGATTAAGACACTATATTGTTTCATATCCTTATCCTTTTGGGTGTGAAAAGAAGAATTTGAAGGTTCATAGTCATTATTCGACCATGGACTACCCTAGGAGCCATGATCATTGTCATTTGGAAATTCATGATATCCTCAGAGTATTGCATAGGCATGGCGAGTACATTAGCAACAATAGAACCTCAGTCTTTTCAATGACTAATATATCACACAATAATTACCAGCAATCTAACACTCATAATGCAGTGATTATGGAAAGCCTTTTGTAATAATAGATAAATTTAGGTTTTGGAAGCAGAGTGTTTAGTGTTACAAACTATGGTATGTAACCTTCGCAAAGGAACCAAATTGACAACTCCCAATATGCACATGCTAAGGGATTTTCTCCTACTAAACCAAAACAAGAGGAAAATGTACATCAAATGCTTGAGTATATGGAGTTAGAGCCTCAAGGATCATAACCCACAAATGTTGGTCCAATTGAATTCAAAGGTCACCATATGAATTTAGATATAGCTTGTATGCTCTTCCTTCAAACTTGATTTATATTGCCCTAAAATATATCTGAAAATACAAATATTTTGAGAGAGATGATTGAGTGCTCGAGGACTCATTAGTGGAAGTTACTTAAACTGAACTGCAAGGAAATGTACCATATATCCCTCCATGAGGGCTTCACTAGAAGGAAATATAATATCATGTTCATTCATATTGCAGTATTAAATATTCATGAAAACCTAAAAATTATATTGCTTATATATTAAGGGGCAAAGGGTTTTTTTATTTAATGTAACAATACAAAAATACTTTGGGGTCTTTTTTATATGGGCGGGCTGACAAATATTTGCCAGATGGAGATGGCGGGATCACAGCTGGATGAGAAATCGGGTTGAGGTAAGGCTCAGGATTACCAATACGTAGGGAAATCGCGTCTTGAGGCAGGCTTAAGGCCAGGGGTTTCGTGGTGAAGTGGGTTTCCATTTGATCATAGTCTAGAGACCGTGGTAATTGAAAGCCAATTGTTACCAATAGCACTCGGCTAGTTGTTACCAATAGCCTTGGGAGGCTTTAAGCCTCTAGTGCTTTTTATAGGCCCTCGATAGGCCTTGGGGGCTTGAATACCCAACCACTCATGCCTATTACAGGCCTTGGGAGGTTTATTCAACTTCCTAGAGCTTGTTACAGGCCTTGGGGACTTGGATACCTATCCCACAATAGGCTTAGTCAGTGATTGAGGAACTGCAACATGCAATCTAAATGTTGTACTATGTGCATTGGCTCTAGTGACATACAAGAAGTGATCTCCTATCTCTTCATTAGACCATTAGATGTTGCAAATTATAATGATATGTGGTTGAGTAATTGCATTGTGGGTGAAGTAATGTGCATCCAGAATATACATTGAAAGAAGCAATGTGCATTGTAGAATGCATGTGGGGTCATAAGTGTAAAATTAGTCACAACAGATCTAATGAACAAGTCAATCAATCACAACAGATGAACATAGAAAATATGGTGTAAAACTGTGCAAAACATGCATCAATGCTCAATATCCCAATAAGGGTGAATAATTACAATTACAATCATCTGACAATGAGTGAGCAATTCGAATTGCCTAAGGAGGTCATTTGAATTAACTGCATGGTGTAGCTTGGTTCCAACTAGGAGTCCTCATCATCAATCAGTGGTGGTCATCAATGCACAAGAACTAGTCATCCAAGTGTCAATCTGAGTCTGACTAAGTGTAACTAGTGTAACTGAAGTGTGTAGCACTGATATAGGGAAGAATACTCAGTGAAGAGCGCATGGGAGGATAAATGAAGTCATAACAAGTCATATAGTCAATCTAGAGGTCTAACGGAGTGAAATAGTCAGTCAAAAGTGAAACTAGCCTCAAATCAAGGAGAATCGAAGCTAACTGAGTGGGTAGGTGAGGAAGTGTGCCCTTCTCTGGTAGTAGGTGAGATGTGGGCACCTTCATGACTAGGAGGGATAAAACTCTGAGGAAATAAGCTCCCAGGTGCTAGAAAGAAGTGGATACGGTGCTGGAGGCATCAAATTGGTGATTAGGATGCATGCAAACCCTAATTGCATGCAAAACCCTAACAATGATTATGTGGATATCCAAACACCCCCCCTCAAGCTAGACTATGATGTAAAAAATAATAATGTAGGGCCCTGGTTACTAAGACCAAAGGTCACCCCAATACAATAATCCAAAAAAAATGTTGAAAATAAGCTAAGTGAGGAAAGAGGGAAAACCCAGTGGGAAGAAAGCCCCCCCTCAAGCTAAAACATAATAATGGATCAATTTGTCTCCACCATGATGGAACTCACCCCCAACTCAAGTAGATATCTCTGGAGGTATCTTACTCTTGGGAGTAAATGGATCATGCTCCAAAAACATGTGCTTGAATTCTCCATCAGTGGATGCAAGCGAATGTGGAGACTTTATGAACTTGCTCTTAATACCGAAAATGGTGAGAACAAATCTAAAAATATGAGGATGATCCTGGAACCTGTGATTCGAACCAAGTGAGGTAGGAATAGCTCCAGTTGGATAAAATAGATCTTGAAACTTGAACTTCTTATCAATAGAATTTAAATCAGCTCCAAAAATAGATGAATGGTTTCTTGAGATCTCCTTTGAACCAACAAGGGTGAGATCAAAACCAAAATCAGAAAAAGGTGCATGAGAATTGAGCTCAAGTGAATGGTTGTGTTTTTCATCTTCATTAAAACTCTGAGAAAATTTGCAAATGATAGAACATAAGTTTATAGAAGGCATGCAATCAAGGAGGATGAATTATTCACCTCCAAAATCAGATTTTACCTCCAAAACATCAAGTACATCATTATTTTTCATGCCGGAAAACTCATGTGAAAGAGAGGATTCAATAACCTCTTCGGAATCTAGAGTATGAGCTGGTTTATCTTGCTTAGAATTCGAAATAGAAGACTTTGAGAGAATGAGTGTTGAATCTACAGTTTCTTCTTCTTCTTGAACAATAGATGAGGCCAAGACATGATCGGAGAGATCACATAAGGAGATCTCACTGGGCTTGTTCTCCAAAAGGCTAACATGATCCTCTTCTTCCTGCTTTCCAAATTCTCTATTGAGTTGGGCCCATAGATCTCTTGGATTTTCAGCAGTAGTACTGAGGTAGCACATACAAGGAGACATAGCAAGACATATTGTCCCAAAAGCTCTGTCACAATCATTAAGCCAATCATTCTCCTCTTCATCGGAATCAAAAACTCTTGTAATACCAATGCACATATAAAAAAGACATTGTCTCTTCAAGCATGCAATCATCTTTGGTTTCCATTCATCATAGTTGAATGGAGTAAGAAGATTTTGTGAAGAGGAACATTCCATCTCTGTAATAGTGAATGTAAATGGAGGAAGTAAGAAACCTGCAAATCACAAGCAAACAATAACCATTATGGATCAATAGCTGCAACTACAGAAAGTGCTGCAACTGCAGAAAATTGCTGCAAAGTGAGCAAAAATTGCTCAATCTTCATGAATAATCCCTGCAAAAAAAAAGTATTGTCCCTGCCATGGATCTGATACCATGTAAAATTAGTCACAGCAGATCTAGTGAACAAGTAAATCAATCACAACAAATGAACATAGAAAATATGGTGTAAAACTGTACAAAACATGCATCAGTGCGCAATATCCCAATAAGGGTGAATAATTACAATTACAATCATCTGACAATGAGTGAGCAATTCAAATTTCCTAAGGAGGTCATTCGAATTAAATGCATGGTGTAGCTTGGATCCAACTAGGAGTCCTCATCATCAATCAGTGGTGGTCATCAATGCACAAGAACCAGTCATCCAGGTGTCAATCTGAGTTTGACTGAGTGTAATTAGTGTAACTAAAGTGTGTAGCACTGATATAGGGAAGAAGACTCAGTGGAGGGCGCATGGGAGGCTAACTGAAGTTAGAAGTTAGGAACCCATGTCTTTACTTTGTTAGTATGTTGTTGTTTGACGCATATGCTTTGTAAGTCGTCCCGTAGTATTTGTTGATCAATAGTTTGTGTTATTGTTGTTGGCGCATATGCTTTGTAAGTCGCTCGTAGTATTGTTGATCCATAGTTTGTAACGGCCCATGGTTTCGACCCATAGTATTGTCGCCTAGAATTAGTATATAAGTGTGTGTTGAGACCTATGAAGGCACCGTGAAGTTATTTGTATTGAGCTTGCTCAAAGGAGGTTGCCCCCTCGAAGTGGCCTGTGATTAATATAAAAGTGATTCCGAGTTCTGTCATTTCTGCTATTTCGCGTATTCTTGTTAATTAATTGTTGCAGGTGCCTCACATCTGGTATCAGAGCACTTTCTTGGGCTCACTGGGTGAAATTTCTGCCAAATTTTTTTTTTTCGCATCTGTTGCAGGTTCGGATTTGGGAATAATCCCTATCCACTTAACTGTGGGAAGTACTTAAGCATAAGCCCTAAAAATCATTGTGAGGAGTACCACAGGAACCCCGAAGTAGCTGGCCCATTGAGAGGACCTGCCAGCGAAAAGGGCAACGACCCCTACCTGATTGACTAGTTCCCACCCGTGAGGTAAACCAAGAGCTGTCGTTTGTGGCAAAGCGGTTATCAGTTTTACCTGAGCCATGGAGTGAGGGGTATTGCCCCAATACGCAAGCCGTCAAACATCATTAGCGGCCGAGTGAAACCCCTGAACTGTTAGGAAGCCGCACATACCTGGGGTCCATATCTACTTTCAGCTGAACTATTGTCGATCGCTGCTGCGCCGTTTCAGATCCATTTTGCAAGCCGTTCCAGATTCAGCCGTTTTCAATCCATTCGGCGTTGTTCTAGATCTCTTTCGAGCCATAGCCGCTCCAGTCTGAACTGAAAAAATAAAAATAAAAATAAAAAAATAAAAAATAAAAAATAAAAAAATAAAAAATAAAAATAAAAATAAAAAATCAGTTCACTTATTTTCAGGATAAAATTCAGTTTTTTCTCCATATCTCCCTTATTTTCACTCTATTTCCCTTGAAATTTTCAGGGAACCCCTGTCATCCCATTCTGCATATTTCAGTCCTGAGGACCCTATCCCCAATTCCCCTTCCCAAAGCCCGAAATCTCACATTTGTCTATTTTTAGGGTTTGCCATAACTTCCTCAGATCTCACCCAATCACCTTCAAATTTTACCACAGAGTTCCTTTCTGAATTCTGCTTCTTTTTTTCCCTCTGCCAATTTTTCCCATTCTTTCACCCCGCTTCTGAAATCCTCATTTTTGCTTCCCTGTCTATCCAACAGTGTCCAAAACCTAGTCAAACCCCAATTACCCTTCTGATTTTTTCCCAAATCCAAATTTTCCCTTACTGAAGTAGTTCCTGTTTTTGTTTTCCTACCCAGTCAGAAAAAATAAATAAATAAATAAATAAAAAATAAAAAATAAAAAATAAAAATAAAATAAATAAAATAAAATAAAATAAAATAAATAAAAATAAAAACCTGGTTATGGTTGTCACCCTTGCAGGAGCAAAAACCATGGAGGAAGCACTTGTAGCCATCCAAGCCAAACTCCAGGATCTGGATGAAAAATTTCTCGGTCTCCATCTTGAACATTCAGCTATGAACAACAAACGGCAGTCCGATTCTTCAGTAGACAATGGGTTCTCTTCTTCTAGCAATTTCTGTGGTCCGAAGCTTGATTTTCCTCGCTTCAATGGTACCGATCCAACTGGATGGATCTATCGTGCAGAACAGTATTTCAGTCTACATAATACTTTTGATGTCAACAAAGTTACGTTGGCATCCTTTCATTTGGAACAGGAAGCTCTTCAATGGTACTGTTG
Organism: Larix kaempferi; assembly: GCA_027924585.1. Classification (NCBI taxonomy): domain Eukaryota; kingdom Viridiplantae; phylum Streptophyta; class Pinopsida; order Pinales; family Pinaceae; genus Larix; species Larix kaempferi. The sequence goes on from BSBM01000510.1 coordinate 45,059,809, forward strand.
GTACATCAAGGCTCATCCAGAGCCCAACTGGCCAGACTTTTGCTAGCTCCTTTTGCAACGATTTGGTCCTAGTGCTTTTGATGACTTCAAAGGAGCCCTCACTAAACTTTGCCAAACTAGCACTGCGAGAGAGTATCAAACCGAATTTGAGAATCTAGCCAACCACACCGAAGGATTGTCTGATGAATTTTACCGGAGTTGTTTTATCAGTGGTCTAAAGGATGCCATTCGCTCTGAGGTCAAAATGTTCTGTCCCAACACAATGATGGAAGCACTCGGGTTGGCTAAGTTGGCAGAAGACAAGATTGCAGCCCAACAACGCTCCAAGCCCACTTTTGTTCCCTTCTGAAATATGGGTTCTCAGTGACCACCTATACCGCAGGCTCCTCGACTGACTCCTATCAAGCGTTTGTCTAAAACAGAGATGCAAGCACGCAGAGAAAAGGGGCTTCGCTATAATTGTGATGAGAAATTCACTCGGGGACATAGATGTGTTCAGCAAAAGCTCTATCTCCTGGATGTGGAGTCTCCTCCTGCCTCTACGAAGATCCAGAAATACTGGATGCTCCGATCGACATTCAGGAGCCGCCTATTGACCCTCCGTCTCAGGATGACCAGCCAGAGATATCTCTCCATGCTTTAGCTGGAATCACCACCCCGCAAACAATGCGGGTCAGGGGTTACTTCAAGAAGCTTCCTCTTACAATCCTCATTGATTCTAGTAGCACTCATAATTTCATTGACCCTCGGATCGCCAAACAAGCTGATTGTTTTATCCATCCTTGCTCCAACTTTGAAGTCATGATTGACAATGGGGGCACCTTACCTTGCAAAGGGAAGTGTCGAAATGTGCGTATCTCTATGGGAGATTATACCTTGCGCTCTGACATGTTTGCCTTGCCCTTAGGCAGATGTGATGTGGTTTTGGGCGCTCAATGGCTACGCACACTCGGCCCTATCTTATGGAATTTTGCAGAACTTTGGATGCAGTTTTCCCTCAATGGACACAAACACACATTGACAGGATTACAACCAGGTTCTCTCAGCATCATCAGTTCACATCGCATGGAAAAAATCCTCAAGAAGAATTCACATGGTGTCATCGCTCAGATCCATTCCATCCAGATGCAACCATCAGTAGTCTCCACCACTCCTTTGGATCTACAACAAATTCTGGATCAATATACAGGTGTCTTTGCTGAACCAGTGGAATTACCACCTTCCAGGCCAGAAGACCATCGTATTCAGCTCCTTCCTAGCAGCGTTCCTCCCAACATCAGGCCCTATCGCTACCCATTTCACCAAAAAATGGAGATTGAAATGCTCGTTCAGGACTTATTGAAGCAAGGTATTATTTTCCCAAGCACTAGTTCCTTTTCTTCTCCAGTTATTCTTGTCCGCAAAAAAGATGGGTCATGGATCCTCTGCATTGACTTCCGAGCACTTAATCACCTCACCATCAAGGATAAGTTTCCAATTCCTGTTGTTGATGAGCTTCTTGATGAGCTTCATGGGGCTCACTTTTTCTCCAAGTTGGATCTTCGTTCTGGGTATCATCAAATTCAGGTTCATGAGGATGATATTCCTAAAACATCTTTCTGCACACATGATGGCCATTATGAGTTTTTGGTCATGCCCTTTGGCCTCACTAATGCTCCTTCCACATTCCAGGCCTTAATGAATAAAATATTTCAACCCTACTTGCAGAAATTCATTCTGGTATTCTTTGATGATATCCTCATCTACAGTAAAACATGGGAGGAACATCTCTAGCATCTGGATCTTGTCATGCAACTTTTCTCTGACCATCATCTCCATGCCAAGCAGTCTAAATGTGTTTTTGGACAAAAGGAAGTTGAGTATCTCGGGCACATTATCTCATCACAAGGGGTTCGCGTGGATCCTGCCAAAATCGAGGCCATGAACAATTGGCCACATCCTCAGACACTCAAGAGCCTTCGTGGTTTTTTGGGGTTGACTGGCTACTACCGCAAGTTTGTCAAGGATTATGGGAAGATTGCAGCTCCCTTAACTACTCTATTGAAAAAAGATGCTTTTACATGGACACCTGCTGCTCAGTGTGCATTTGACAAACTAAAACAAGCTATGTGTACTACACCTGTGCTAGCTATGCCCGATTTTTCCAAGCCCTTCACTATTGAGAGTGATGCTTGCGGCAATGGACTTGGTGCTGTTCTCCTTCAAGATGAACACCCCATTGTGTTCACCAGCAAAGCCCTTTCAGGTAAGAATTTAGCTGCCTCTACCTATGAGAAGGAAATGATGGTTATTTTGCATGCAGTACAGAAGTGTCGTCCATACCTATTAGGGAATCATTTCTGCATCAAGACTGATCACCAGAGTCTGAAATATTTCTTGGACCAGCGTGTCTCCTCCCTAGCACAACAGAAATGGGTTAGCAAACTCATGGGTTATGACTATGAGATCACTTACAAGAAGGGTAAAGACAATATTGTGGCAGATGCTCTTTCTCACACATTTGATGCCCAAGGTTCTCTTTCAGCTATTTCTATGCCTGTTCCAAATTGGTTGCAATCTGTTCAACAGGGTTATGTCAATGACTCTTCCTTATCTCAGATCATCCAATTCTTGACCAACAATCCTTCTATTGTCCCACATTACTCTTGGGATGGTGCTTCTCTGCGATACAAGGGTCGTCTGGTGCTTCCCCAGAGCACAGATCTTCAACAGGTTGTCTTCTATGAACTCCATGCTTCTCCATCGGCCGGGCACTCTGGGTTCCTCAAAACATATGAACGAGCATGGCGTAACTTCTTTTGGCAGGGCATGAAAAGGACAATTCAACAGATGGTGGCCGAATGTGATACCTGCCAGTGCAATAAGGGTGAAACAACACTCCTTCCAGGATTGCTTGAACCCTTGCCCATACCTACACGGATTTGGACAGATATTTCTATGGATTTCATTGAAGGGCTCCCTGAATCTGGCGGGAAGACAGTGATTCTCATTGTGGTTGATCGTCTCTCCAAATATAGTCATTTTTGTGCTCTCAACCATCCCTATACAGCTTCCTCCGTCGCTCAAATTTTTATGGACCAGATCTTTCGTCTTCATGGCATCCCTTCTTCCATTGTCTCGGATCGTGATGCAACTTTCACTAGTCATTTTTGGACATAACTATTTCGCCACACTGGCAACAAACTGAAGATGAGTTCAGGGTATCACCCACAAACAAATGGTCAGACTGAAATTGTCAATAAATGCTTGGAAACTTATCTTCGTTGCTTCACCTCGGAACAACAACATCAGTGGGCAAAGTGGCTCCCTCTCGCTGAATGGTGGTACAATACCTCTTACCACACTGCCTCTAAAATGACCCCATATGAAGCAGTCTATGGTCAGGCACCTCCAGCTCTTCTTCCATACACCCCCACCAGTTCACCAATTCAGGAAGTTGACACGGTCCTTCGCAACCACGTTGAGATTCTTCGCATTTTGCGGGACAATCTTCACATGGCAAAAAATCGCATGAAGCAACAAGTTGATCAGCACCGTTCGGAACGCACTTTTCAAGTCGGCGATATGGTTTTTCTTCGTCTCCAGCCGTACAAACAATCCTCCTTGAAACTCAAAGGGCGTCATAAGCTCGCTCCAAAGTTCTATGGGCCATATTGGATTCTTCAGAAGATTGGGTCCGTTGCTTATAAATTGGAACTTCCTCCTTCTTCCCGCATTCATCCAGTCTTTCATGTCTCTTGTCTGAAGAAAGTTCTTGGCACCAACATCAGCGGCCAAACAATTTTACCCGAACTGGATAATGAAGGATCCATCCTTTTGGAGCCAGAGGCCATCCTCAATCGGTGCACGCGTCAGCTTCGCTCTCGCTCTATCACAGAGGTCTTAATTCAGTGGCACGGCATGCAACCAGAGGATGCTACATGGGAACCACTCCTTTAGATTCAACAACAATTTCCACATCTAAAGCTTTGAGGACAAAGCTTTTTTTAAGGGGGAGGGGATGTTAGGAACCCATGTCTTTACTTTATTAGTATGTTGTTGTTTGACGCATATGCTTTGTAAGTCGTCCCGTAGTATTTGTTGATCAATAGTTTGTGTTATTGTTGTTGGTGCATATGCTTTGTATGTCGCCCGTAGTATTGTTGATCCATAGTTTGTAACGACCCATGGTTTCGACCCATAGTATTGGCGCCTAGAATTAGTATATAAGTGTGTGTTGAGACCTATGAAGGCACCGTGAAGCTATTTGTATTGAGCTTGCTCAAAGGAGGTTGCCCCCTCGAAGTGGCCTGTGATCAATATAAAAGTGATTATGAGTTCTGTCATTTCTGCTATTTCGCGTATTCTTGTTAATTAATTGTTGCAGGTGCCTCACATTAGAACAAGTCATCTAGTCAATCTAGAGGTCTAACGGAGTGAAACAATTAGTCGGGAGTGAAACTAGCCTCAAATCAAGGAGAATCGGAGCTAACTTAGTGTAAACTAAGTGGGTAGGTGAGGAAGTGTGCCCTTCTTTGGCAGTAGGTGAGATGTGGGCGCCTTCATGACTAGGAGGGATAAAACTCTGAGGAAAGAAGCTCTCGGGTGCTAGAAAGAAGTGGATAAGGTGCTGGAGGCATCAACCTGGTGACTGGGATGCATGCTGTGATGAACCTGCAATAATTAATTAATGCAAATACACGAGATATCAGAAATAATAGAACATAATCACTTTTATATTGATCACGGGCCACTTCGAGGGGGAAACCTCCTTTGAGCAAGCTCAAACAATACAATTAACTTCACGGTGCCTTCAATGACCTCAACACACACTTATATACTAAGTCTATGCCCAATACTATGATTCAAAACCATGGGACATATAAGACTACAGGATGACTTACAAAGCATATGCGTCCAATACTATGGGTCAATACTATGGGCTAATATAAACTATGGATCAACAAATACTACGGGACGACTTACAAAGCATATGTGTCCAACAACAATATACTAACATAGTAAAGAGAAGGGTTGACATAGGTTCCTAACATCCCCTCTCCCTTAGAAAAATATTTGTCCTCAAATCTTTGGTTGGAGAAATTGCTGCATAATCTGAAGGAGTGGTTCCCCGGGTAGCATCCTCGGTTTGCATTTCGGGCCACTGACGCCTTTGGAGTGTCAAGGAGGATTTCTTGGAAGGATGTAGATGAAGAAGAACCCTGTCAGCTGCGTGGAAAATGCACTCAGAAAGGTGCTAATCGGCTTGTTGTTTCAAGTGAATACTGGCCATGTGAAGATTGTCCTGCAGAATGAGAAGAAGCTGATCGCGGTTTCGAAGAACCGAGTCAATTTCCTGAATTGGGGAGCTGCTAAGGGTGTATGGAAGAATAATTGGCGGTGTTTGTCCATTGACTGCTTCATATGGTGTCCTTTCAGATGTGGTATTGTACCACCAGAGTGCTGCTAGGAAATCCATAGAAATAGTTGGCCAAAGCTGTGTAGGGATGGGCAAGGGTTTGCTCAATCCCGAAAGGAGTGTCGGCTCCCCCTTGTTGACTTGGAAAGTATCATCGTTAGCCACCATCTGTTGAATTGTCATTTTTAGTCCCGGCCAAAAGAAGTTACATTGTTCCTGGTCATACATTTTGCAGAACCCAGAGTGCCCTGTTGATGAAGAAGCATGGAGTTCATAGAAGAGATAGCCCTGTTGAACATATTGCAACCAATTTGGAACAAGCAGAGAAAGAGCTGTAAGAGAAACTGGGTCATCAATTGTGCCAGAAGGAGCATCTTCCACCATATTTTCCTTACCCTTCTTGTAAGTGATCACATAGGGATAACCCATTGCAAGTGTGTTGGGGAGGAGACCCATTGTTCCAGAAAATTTTCCGGACTCGGGAGATCAGTCTTGATGCAGAAATAATTGCCTAATAGGTATGGCTTCCACTTCTGTACTGCATGCAAAATAGCCATCATTTCCTGCTGAGAGGTAGATGTGGCTACATTCTTACCGGAAAGGTCTCTTGAAGGAAGCAAGCTCATTGGTTCAGCAAAGATACCTGCATATCTATCCAAGGAAGTAGTGGAGACTGTTGATGGGTGCATCTGAATGGAATTGAGCTGAGCGATGACACCATGTGAATTTTTCTTAAGGATTTTTTCCAGGCGATGTGAACTGATGATGCAGAAAGACCCTGGTTGTAATCCCCTAAATTTTTGTTGTGCCCCATTGACTTTAAACTGCATCCAAAGTTTAGCAAAATCCCATAAGATGGGGCCAAGTGTGCGTAACCATTGAACGCCCAAAACCACATCACATCCGCCTAAGGACAAGGCAAACATGTAGGAGCGTAGGTTATAATCTTCCATAGAGATACGCACATTGTGACACTTCCCCTTGCAAGGTAAGGTGCCCCCATTGGCAACCATGACTTCAAAGTTGGAGCAAGGATGGACAAAACAATCAACCTATTTGGCAATTCGAGGGTCAATGAAGTTATGAGTGCTACCAAAATCAATGAGTATGGTAAGAGGGAGCTTCTTGAAGTATCCCCTGACCTGCATTGTTTGTGGGGTGGTGACGCCGGTTACAGCATGGAGAGAGATCTCAGGTGGGTCGTCCTGAGATGGGGTGTCAACAGGCGGGTGTTTCATGTCGACCGGATCATCTACTGTATCTGTAGCTTCTTCACCAAGTTCTAAGGCAGGCGGAGAATCCACATCCAAGAGATAGAGCTTTTGTTGAACACATCTATGTCCCCAAGTGAATTTCTCATCACAATTATAGCAAAGCCCTTTTTCTCGGTGTGCTTGCATTTCTATTTCAGACAAATGCTTGATAGGAGTTGGTTGAGGAGCAGGCGTGATGAGAGGTCATTGGGAACCCATATTTCTGAAGGGAACAAAGGTGGGTTTGGAGCGTTGTTGAGCTGCGATCTTGTCCTCGGCCAACTTAGCCAACCCTAGGACTTCCATCATTGTGTTGGGACAAAACATTTTGACCTCTGAGCGGATTTCATCCTTGAGACCACTGATAAAACAACTCCTGTAGAATTCATCAGACAATCCTTCTGTGTGATTGGCTAGTTTCTCAAATTCCATCTGATACTCTCTCACTGTGCCAGTTTGGTGAAGTTTAGTGAGTGTTCCTGTGAAGTCGTCAAAAGCACTAGAACCAAATCGTGGCAAAATGAGTTGGCAAAAATCTGTCCAGTTTGGCTCGGAATGAGCTTTGATGTACCAACGGTACCATTGAAGGGCTTCATGTTCCAAATGAAAGGATGCAAGTGGAACTTTTTGAACATCAAAAGTATTATGCAGACTAAAATATTGTTCTGCTCGGTATATCCATCCAGTCGGATCAATACCATTGAAGCGAGGAAAATCAAGCTTCGGCCCACGAAAATTGCTAGAAGCAGAGAACCCGATGGCTACAAAAGATTCTGGCTGTCTGGTATTTTTCATGGTTGAATGCTGAAGATGGAGGCTGAGAAATTTTTCATCCAGATCTTCAAGTTTGGTTTGGATGGCTGCAAGTGCTTCCTCCATGGTGTGTGCTCCTGCACGGGTGACAACCATAACTAGTTTTGTTTTTTTTTGTTTTTTTGGTGGAATGGGTAGAAAAACAATAACAGAAGCTAATTAAGTAAAGGGAAATTTGGATTGGGGAAACAATCAGATGGGTAATTGGGGTTTGACTAGATTTTGGACACTGTCGAAAGGACAAGAAGGAAAAAAGGGGGATTTCAGAAGCGGGGTGATAGAATGACAAAATTGGGCAGAGAGGGACAAAGAAGCAGAAGTCAGAAAGGAACTCTGTGGTAAAATTTGAAGGTGATTGGGTGAAATCTGAGGAAGTTATGGAAAACCCTAAAAATAGATAAATGTGGGATTTCGGGCTGTGGGAAGGGGAATTGCGGAGAGGGTCCTCAAGAATGAAAGATGCGGAATGGGATGACAGGGGTTCCCCAAAAATTTCAACGGAAACAGAGTGAAAACAAGGGAGATATGGGGAAAAAACTGAATTTTATAATCGGTTTTTTTTTTTTCCAGAAATGGATCGGCAACAGCGGCATGGAAGGGGTCCGCAACAGATGGATCTGTAACAGCGTGGAAGGGATCGAAAACGGTTGGATCTGAAACGACGACTAGATCTGGAACGACTTTCAGAATAGATCTGAAACGGCTGGATCTGGAGCGGAAGTGATCGACAACAATTCAACTGAAAATAGATATGGACCCCAGGTATGTGTGGCTTCCTAACAATTCAGCTGTTTCACTCGGCCACCAATGTTGTCTGACGGCTTGCGTATTGGGGTAGAACCCCTCACTCCACGGCTCAGGTAAAACTGATAACCGCTTTTCCACAAACGACAGCTCTTGGTTTACCTCACGGGTGGGAACTAATCAATCAGGTAGGGGTCGTTTCCCTTTTCGCTGGCAGGTCCTCTCAATGGGACAGCTACTTTGGGGTTCTTGTGGTACTCCTCACAATGATTTTTAGGGCTTATGCCCAAGTACTTCCCACAGTTAAGCGGATAGGGATTATTCCCAAATCCGAAGCTGCAACAGATGCGAAAAAAAATTTGGCAGAAATTCCACCCAACGAGCCCAAGAAAGTGCTCTGATACTAGATGTGATGAACCTGCAATAATTAATTAATGCAAATACACGAGATATCAGAAATAATAGAACAGAATCACTTTTATATTGATCATGGGCCACTTCGAGGGGGCAACCTCCTTTGAGCAAGCTCAATACAATTAACTTCACGGTGCCTTCAATGACCTCAACACACACTTATATACTAAGTCTATGCCCAATACTATGAGTCAAAACCATGGGACATATAATACTACAGGACGACTTACAAAGCATTTGCGTCCAATACTATGGGCTAATATAAACTGCGGATCAACAAATACTACGGGACGACTTACAAAGCATATGCATCCAACAACAATATACTAACATAGTAAAGAGAAGGGTTGACATAGGTTCCTAACACATGCAAACCCTAGAAGTTGCATGTAAACCCTAATTGCATGAAAAACCCTAAAAATGATGATGTGGATATCCGAACAATAAGAGGGGTATAAAAAATATACTAGGTAGAAATATAAAGGGGTATAAAAAATGTTAATGAAAAAATTGATACATACAATATCTAGTGAAAATAGGGTTTTTTTTTAAATTAGGAAGCCATATTGGGAGGGGGTTAAAAAAATGATTTTGGAAGGTATTTTCCAATATTTAGTGAAATTAGGGGTATTGTGTCATATGCCATGAACGAACATGCTATGATAGCAGTTTATTGAGTGAAGCCCCCATGTATCCCTCGAAGGAGGAGTAATGGATCTGCGCCAAAAATGATTGGGTCCCTCAAAATTATTAGCTCAACATATTTTGTTCACATGAATGAAGGATGCTAATAAAGGAGCACATTTGGTTCTTTTTTCATGTAACCACCACAAGTGCCAAGCATTGGAAATTGAAGCTAATCTTGCAAAAGCTGTGATAAGTTAGGAAAGGTTATAAGGATACACTAAACATAAGTTTTGATGACCATGGATCTTCCAAAATATTTTAATGACCATTGATGCAAGTTGTTCTCAAATGAGCTAATATTTTTAGTATTGATTTATGCAAGGTTTCTGCCCATATATGCCATATAGAAAGAAAAAAAATGGAAAGCGATGTTTAATGCCACTGCTACAAATGATATTAGATCTTAGTTTCTCTTAGAAAAACTTATACAACTGCTTGGACTAATCACAAAGCTCAGAACACAATATTGCTTGTGAAATTATGGAGTTTTTCTCATCAAAAATGCAAAGTAAGCGGATTGGTAAAGAAGGCATAAACATTGGATCTCCATCATGCCTTATATAATGTTTGGAAACTTCAAAAATTAAAAAAAGTGAGTGGATTGCCATAAAATTTGCTTCTTGTTTGAAAAATTGTTGAGAACGCTCAAGCCCCCATTCGTAATGAATGTACCCGCAACAAACCAATGTTGTTTCCATCTTTGTTTGGCACTTTTTCGTGAGTGATTAAGACCCTACAATTTAGAATGGAGGAAATTTTCATGAGTGACCAAGACCCTACATTAATTTCTCCCTCTCAAACACCTTAAATTAGATCAACATTCTACTTTCTACATCTTGCTTTATATAGCAACCACTTTTGTGCTCCTACATTGTATTGGCACTATTGTACTCACCAGTCCTATTGACCTGTTTTTATGGTCATTTACTAGATATAAATAAAATTATTTTATCTTATCTACTTGCTAAGAATAGCTTTTAGCATGCTTTAAAATATCAAGAAACCTACATTTTGAGACACAATAGGCATAATATTATTTCTAAGGCAGTAATAAATGCGAGTCATCACACTTGCACAACTCCAATGCCAAATGATTGTGTTCCTTTCATGTATTTACCTCATTATGATCACCCTAGAAGTTAGATATGTTCAATAGGAAAATGAATCATTGTTTCTTGTATATATGGGTTATCTAGACTTCATTGATCCCAATCTAGGGTTAACACAAAATTAAGTAGCATCAGTAACAAGCTCATGTAGTCAACTATTCCTTCAAAGACTATAGACAGACAAATATGCTTGTATAAATGGAAATTCCACATTATAGAGCATGTAAGGATAAAATAAAGGGCCTAGAAACCCTATCTAGCATGCAACACAAAAGATTAACATAAGAGGTCACAATGAAAATACCTTGGAAATCATTAAGTTCCTAAGAAGGTGAATTGTGCTAGTCAATCTACCTGCATTGCTTAGTTAATGATGCCCTCAAGAAACATAATAAAGAGGCTGCAACACCCAAGATAAGATCCATATTTAAGATGCAAAATAACTATCTATGTGACAAAAATGGCAATCATCCAAACCACAGTTGAACAAGATGGAACAAGTACATCCAACATGAATTTTTCTAATGCTATAACTTGATAGGGTTTTTTTCGCTTAAAAATCCTTTCAGGCTAGTCCTTTGCAGACTAGAAACCTTTGGCTCAGAAGCCATGTCTAAGGGATATTTATACACCAAAATTGAGGGTAACACACCCAAGCATTTGGTCTAGTATGCATGAGTTTGATATGTTAAACGTGTAATTGTAATTTGGTCATATTTTCTATTTGGTTTTGTATATTGGTATTGTGTACCAGATTTTCTCATTTTTTTACGTGTTTGCAATTGGATTTTGGTTTTATAGGCTATTTTTCTTTGCAAACATTTCTAATTTTCTACTATGATTTCATTTAAATATAGTTTGGTACGAAAACATATTCAATATGTTTCCTCTCTTTATTTAGAAAACCAGTTCTAGTTGGAATACCTATCATACCTCCCACTAAATTCTTGGAGAAAAGAAAATAAAGGTAAGGAGCAAAACACGTCTAAGCAATACTACAAAAGATGAAGGAATGAGGAATGCAATGCCATAGATACAATGGAGTTCAAAAAGTGCTACTAGCCACAAATCCATGGCCAATATTCCCAACCATTCAAGGACAAAGGAAGGAAGAGAGAGAACTGCACTGTCAAACAATCCTTTTGGAAATGACATGCCCACTAGGTCTCTCACTATTCACATCCTAAGCCTGGAAGTAGGATGTAATCAACAAATGGCAGAGAATGTTGTTAGACTCATGATTCATCTCTAAGAAGCTTTTGTCTATCATGAAGAGCTTCTTGAATGAACATGGAAAGACTTATTTCATCATTTTATTGCATGAAGGTCCTCAATGAGTTGTTTTGACTCCCAGAACAAGCAAACATCTTCCATGAATCACCAATGGTAGTGTGGTCTAGTGGCAAGTTTTGAGGTGATCGAATGTGTATTAAGTTTTAACACTGAGACAAGGATTAAAAACACACTGAGTGGGCATGGATAATACCAAGTGCAATCCTGGGTGATATTGACAGCACAGAAATGCCCCTCATAGCACAATCCCTTATCCAGAGGACAATTGTAAGCAACATTTCCAAAAAGAGAAAAAACTACCATGAATCTCGTAGTACATGGGGCATCTAAAAATGAAATGCTACTTACACTTGGGATTTGAGTTGCAAAGTATAGACATGCTTTTATCATCCCATGGAAGGTGTTGATTTGTCTGAATGAGAATCTGATGAGAACAAACCGAAAGCTAGGGCAGTAGAAATTTGAGACCATACTATAATCATGATCTCATGTACCATGGGATAACAATGAAGTTATTTTTCATATGTAGAAAATGATTAGATAAGATTATTAATGTCCAACAAAAGACCACAGAAGTAGGTCAAAGGGACTAATAAAGTACGTCACGTGTCAAGACACAGTGGAAGTACCAAAGCATCCCCTAGAACAATGCTACAAGCAGAAATATAATAATAGTGTCTAAGATCTAAGGGCCAGCTAGAGACTAGCATCAACATGTCTAGATAAATAAAAGTTAAATGAAAGAATATAAGATAGATGTCAGTACAATAGAAGTATTGTGGTGTGTTATCACTGAAAATATTTGGAAAGATATCGAAGACAACTGAAGCTAGTGACCAAGTATGAGTGAGGATACTGAGACTGAGAGGCAGGATCAACATTGCAGTTGTCAAGAATTATGTAAGGGCCAATGCACTGGTTAATGATATCCTCCACAGAGTAGCCAATGCTAAGGGAAACTAGTTGTATAATCTTCTAGAGGTACAAGAGTGAGAGAGCCCAACGCTCCTAACATCCAAGACCGATGCAGGAAACTTTTGATGGAAACTTGTGTACTGCATTGAACATGATGAGTAGTATGTTGGAATGAGGAGCTCCTTAAAGTGAATATTGTTCCAAGTTACTTTCAAGCAACCTTATATATTTTGTCATGAACCCCTCTATCTATGTCTCTTTTAGCTACAATTGGGGTGTTAATAAATAATTCCAAAGGGGGAGGTCTTTCAAAGTCTAGATCAAGTCAATGAAGCAAAGAGATGGTTTTTGCATACTAATTTGAAATCATGACCTTTTTCATGAGTTACATTGAGGATTGGAGAGGCAAAAAGGATATCTACTATGACTCCACTGAGTTTTGACCATGCATCAGACATTATGAAGCATGACAACCACATGAAACATAGGAACAATAAACAAAGTATGTGCTCCAAACTAAATTAGGATGATGAAAGATGAAACAATACTTTTAGTTCGAATGGTCTTTTATAGAATTGTCACCAAAAATCTCCTAACAATGCAATGAACAGAAATTAATTTGAGGAAAAAATGATTTAATGGCATGAAGTTCTGAAAATTTATTTAAAGTTAAATCACCTATTGAGGTTGTGTCACCAATGTACTATACCATATCACTACCAGTGGATTGGGTATTTGATGTTGCATTCTCAGAATGCAAGTGGAAAGCAACTACCACATGTGAACAAGCACCTCTTCAGCAAAAAATCAAAAAGTCCCATATATACATTGACCAGATTAGTACATAGCGTTTAAATTCATATGAAAAGATTTTCATCAACAAAGAATAAGAAACAACAGATAGAAGCAAAAGATGGAAGCAAATTGAAGAAAAATAATTATCCACGAGGGACAAAATCTACATACTAATGCAATTTAAATTGTTGTTAGCGGAAATGAAAAACAAACACTAAGTTGAGAGGCGTCAATGTATACAACAATAAAATGATGCAAAGAGATTATAACCAATATCATTGACAGAACTATAGAACAATGAAAGACAAATTCTTAGGTCATTTCTGGAAACAGTAATATTTTTAAAGATGTCTTTCAAAAGGCATCATAGATTACCTCTCCTTGGACCTTTAACCCTAAACCATCATTCAATGCAAAGCACTTCCTCCATCCAAGACAAAATCACCATGCTCTCAAGCTACCATTGACAACATTGGTCTCATATGTTGCAATTTCTTCTAAGAAAAAATAGTGTAGGTTCTCACCAGTCATGGATCAAGATAAACCATTGCAAAACCTAGAGAGAAGCATACCTATATATACATAAACTTTAGTCTTTGGATGCAGAAAGGGAAATTTCATTTTTCAGCACCACTATATCATAATTTTAACATATAATTTATTGCTCATAACTTTAATCAGGAATCCAGTATGGCGTATAGATTGTGCCCTCAAATCTGTTCTCAATTTCTACTGACGTTCCCCTGTCACTCACCATTTACTTCATACACGACTTCCATTTGCTCTTGGTTTTCTAAGTCAAAATTAAATTATATGTATGTATGTATGTATACATTTGGGGACAAAATATAACAAAACTAATAAAATGTTATCAAAAAGAATAATTGATACTTGCGTTTCTTCCTCGCCAAGAAAAGAACCATCAACATAGGCATCATCATTTAGCATTTGGGCATACTGCATAAATTTCAATAAATTTATAGACGTGATATTTGGATAATAAAAACATATATATATATATATATATATATATACAAAAAACATTTAATTTGTAACATGTGTACATTCTAGCTCATACTGTAAATGTGTCTTTTGTGAGTTCAATTATTAAACCATACTTACGTACCAAATCTGTACGTCAATTTTCTTGAGCCTTGACACGCTTATACATGTCTCTACAATTTGCTGCATACTACTTGAACTCTGATCGACTCATAAATATCAAGGAATCATCTGAATAGTCATCAAATGAGCTGTCATCCATATTGGTTGAAGATGCCATATTATTTAAGCTGATTTCTACCCCTGTCAAATAATGAAAATACCATTTCTTTGTGACAGTGTTTTTTATTTCTTCAAACTTGTGGCAACCCATCACCGCCAATCACCTCCTACGCATCATGTCATAAACAATTTGGGTTGATGTTCCAACCCCAACATAAGTCGCAATCAAACGGTTCATATTGTGCAAAACAATTTGGATACTATGTTGACAACCAATAGAGATAGTAGAACTCTCAAGTTCACCCTGCAATCTATCAGAATGCTCCCTCATCAATTTCTCAGTAAACATTGCGATCTTGTCTTCCCAAGGAATCTCATTGGGAACATCTTTAGGATGAGTGTAGAGAGGGTCATATGTTTCATTGTGGGCATACTGACGCACTCGATGACCTCTCCTTGTATTACGAGGTGGAATGGGAGCATGAGCAGCAAACCCTATAAGAAGTAAAACGTGTGCAAGTATTAGAATGTATATATAGTTTTTCGATCAAGGTATACATATTTAAATAAAATGTGTTCATTAAAAAATACCTGGTGGAGTCTTTGCCTCAGCATGTACACTTTGCGTACTAGAAACTAACTCTTCTATCCTATCAGTATCCTCAGAATGTGTAGAATCCCCTGTAAAAAACAATAAATTGGCAATCACATGTAAATTTAAGTGAAATAGCATAATTTTTCACAAATAAAACACTCATGTCCAATAAGAATTATGGTCGGAATTTACGTAAACATTCTTCTTCTGGTTCTGGGCTCTCTGAGATAGTAGTATCTGCAGCATAAGGCACTGAATGCATGTGCACAAAAATAATCAAGTCATATGCATGTAACGTTTTAAATAAATCAAAGACGTTTAACTTGTACTATAAAAAGATAAATAACATTAAAAATTACCTATGCATGGCCATCGTGCCCGTCCACTAGCCCCTGTAAAAAACAATAAATTGACAAGCACTTATAAGTAAGCGAAATGTCATAATTTTTCACAAATTAAACACACATGTCAAACAATATTTATGAACTTAGATTTCACCTTTACCATGTAAATCTTTTGTTTCCCTGCTTGTGGTAGGCGTATCAGCAGAGTAAGTCACTGAATGCATGTGCAAAAAAATAATCAAGTCATATGCATGTAACATTTTTAAAAAGTTAATTGTATTTAACTTGTACTAAAAAATGATAAAAATCATTAGAATGTACCTATGGGTGGCATGTATCCAATAAACCCGTCAGAAGTGTGTCTGCCATGTTCAAATCCACTACCTATGCACGACAAGAACTTAGAAAAGTGCGTAATGGAATATTATCCACAAATTTAAAAAATGTCAAATTTAAACATGTTGAAATTAATAGTCGAATGCACCTGATAGTGGACTTGTGGTGTGTCCAATACACCCATCTGAATGGCATCTTTGAATTTCAGTACCACTACGAACGTGTCTAGATATCCCTAGACGATCCATGTGTCCTTATTAAGAATAAAACGGATTAGGTTAACTCTATGAAACCATAAGACAATTATTAAGATCAATAGTATCTATATGGATAAGTTCTCTTCTGTAATGGATCAAGTGCCTACTCCATTCCAAAAGGGACAAGAAGACAGTTGGCTAAGTATGTGGTTGGGCTTGAAAATAAGTAAATTTGTTGGTTCGAAGGCCAATAATCCAAAAAAATGGCTAAGTATATGATATATCTTCAGTGATTGGAGTTGACTTTTCCTTGAAAGGGGCAAATTAGTTATGCCTTGGAGGGATAATTAATGACATTTAATGTAAAATCAACTAGTGATTTTTCTTTAACAGCTTTATTAAACAAGGCACTTAAGGGGTTGTATTTAGTCAAGGTTTTTATCTTTGATCTTAGTTGACATTGTCTAGAGAACAGCTCTATCAAAAGGCGGAGAGTAACAAAATTGCTAAAGTGTTTCTTCATCTCCTTCCAATAGCTTTTGGGGATAAGAATCCTCTCACTAGGAAATTCTAATCCAAATGGTTCACAGAAGAAATTAAATCCCTTTGCTTGACTATCCCACACTTCTTTTGATGTCCTAACCCACAAAAAACCCACTAATTCCCTTAAACGGTCACCCCTAACACACAGTTGGTAACTTGTTATTGTTGCTCCTTTTCCTTACAATCTATTCACACAGTGAAAAGTGTCACAGTCCAAGGACTATGACACACTCATTCCTCTCTCCTTTATTTTACTCGTATTTGTCACAATTCTATATCAAAGTTAAAACTCAGATTTGATACAAGGTAATTAAATGCTATTATTGGCTACTTATGTCATTTATCAAAAATGGAATTACATTCCTACTTGAATATACTGTGAAAAGTTGACAAACAAGTGGTGGTGACTTTCATCTACCATTCAACCAATTGCATTATTACACCTCACTTACACAGTAGAGAACACTTCAGATTTGATAACAGTGTCATTATTGTTGTCATATGTATCTATTGGTGGTGTAAGAAGGTGAATGGGCATATTTTATGACTAGTAATTCCTTCTCCCTTGGTTTGAACTCCATTCTTTCCCCTTTCTGAGCCCATTTCAAATTTTTTGAGTAAGAAATGTTAATTTTTCATCAAGTTTGGATCATATGCAGAAGAATAACAATTCAATATACTTTAATGCAAAAAATACCTTTAATACACAATTACAAAATTGAATATGAAATAGTGCAATAGTAAGTTCTAACATGACATAATTTCCATCTCTTTCAACTTCACACCTTTCACACTATCAGATAGGTCACTGTGTTAAAGTGATTTTCAATCCTTTAACACTACCAGTTAGATAACTGTGTTAAAGTAATCTTAATAACATGTAATAAAAAAACATATTGATCATATAACAATAAGAGAGATATAGTTGAAGATACTTACCTAGGTGTGAAACCCTTCCTGTAAAAATACTCAGAAGAGTTACTTTCAGAAAAGGTTGTGCCTCAGAGAGGCTAGTCTACTCTAGGAACCAGCTGACCCTACAAGACGGTGTGTACAAACCAGAGAGAGAGAAATGACTGGGGATGAGAAGTTAAATGATAGTCAAGCACAGTACAGAACTCAACATAAATAAAGTCACAAAAATTATAAACTTCAACAAAGTCTCAGCACAAGAGAAGTGATTCTCAGCACACCATAATTGATCACATGTGATCAAAGTCGAGTATAAACAGCTAGATTTGTCAACAAACAAAACTTACCATAACCAAACTAAACCAAGGTAAGTCTTAACAAATGGATCTGAGCATAAATAATACTCGGCATTAACAAAAATGAGAACTCAGATAAAGTTGTGCATACAAGCTAAGACCCACACAAATCAACAAGTAGATCTAGGGCCAAAGAGACTCAAATGTGCTACCAACATACCCTAGGACCTCACGACCTCCATTAAGAGTCAACCAGCAAACAAGTCTAGGTTCACGGCTCCTCCAAACAATAGATCAAACCCGAAATCAGCATGCAACAATAGATCAGACTTCAAGCAGAATTCAAACAGCAGACTGAGTCTCAACTAAATATCAAGGAAGCAGACCGAGACCTTAACCAGCATCGAAAAATACAAATGGATCTCAAACAAGGTTATAACAACATGTTGAAACTTGTCACAAGGAACATAACAGATCTCTACATGATGACGGCTAGGGCAGCAGCAGAAAAGATCTTTGTGTCAACATTCAACCAAAAAAATCAGATTTGAAGTGTGGGGTAAACTTCAGCAGGTGGGAAGCCTCAAAACATGTGAGTGAGCAGCAACAAAATGTCCTCAATACCCTTGATGTCAAGTAGTGCAGAAAAAGTAATAGAGCTAAGATGTGAAGTGAAAATGACTTGAAAAATGAGGAACAAAGGACTTCTATTTATAGAATTGTGAGATCAGTAAATTAATCCTTTAAATTAGGATTCCATAGAATTAGGGAGGTTATCATAAAAATAATAAATTAGGATTTCATTAAATTAGGGAATGGCCACCTTAAAAAATAAAAATAAAAGATAGAAAATAAAATAAAAGATAAAAAATAAGAAAATATAAACAATGGTCATAAATCTAGAGTAGGGTTTGATGTCCCAAATAAATAACATAGGTTTGGTTACAAGACCCATGACCCTTAGAACCAAGGGTATGCTCCAAATATGGACAAACAACCATAGTACTCTATAAGACCAAAAACATCAACAAGGTGGTATAAATAAATAAAATAAAAAATAACTCAAGGTGGGTAAATTATCCCATTAACCACAAGTCAAAGACAAGGAACCACAAGACCAAAAAAATAACTCAACCAAGGTGGGGAAGGTACAACCATACATCTCTCTCTCAAATGTACAAACATTCCATATAACCTAAAAGTTCATCATCACTAGATAAGGAAGGGTTCACACGAATGATGTGATCATGTGGTCCTCTAGGTTGAGCTTTAGTCCCAAAATGAGTCATGTTGATCAACCTTTGGTCCATGACCAGGTCCTCCATTCTCCCAGAGAATGGTCCTCAGTCTAAAGCTGAGCTTTCAATCCCAGACTAAATGTTGATCAACCATCTGCAGGACCTACTTGGTTCTTGACCAAGAATCTGCCTGGTACTAGACCAGGATGTCTCTATCTCAACCTACAGGATCTGCTTGGTCCATATGACCAAGAAACTGTATGGTCCCAGACAAGAATACCCTAGAGACAAATAGGGTCCCTAGCCACATGCTAGGGAATTTTCCATGGCATCAACCTTCTTAGTCCTCGACCAAGAACCCCAGGAGACAACTAGGTTCCCTAGGGTACCTAGGGTCTTACTGTTTACTCTGTCTGGTTAACTTGACGAGGAACCCTAGTTAACTTAATAGGGTACCATTCACAGTAGGGATTGCCCCAAGTAAGGCATTTTTTATGCAAGATGGTTTTGGAGCTGTGAAGTTACATCGCAGCTCAGATGAAGGCAGTTTTCGCAAGAAAGTTTTGAGGAGACGCGAAGTCGATCGCAGCGTAGTATCGGTAGAGTAAGAACCGCGTAGCTAAGTGCCAACTCCGCAAAGTGGTAGCACCGCATAGTGACAGCAAGGCACCTATTTTGGGTAAAGAATGTAAGGGAAGCTCAAGCAGAGTAAAGCAACATGTTTTGGGTATGGAGCAGTGTGAATTCAGGTGAAAGCGACCTGTCAATGAGACTGGAAAAAAATGGTTAGAACCTAAGCCATCGGGTCGACAGCAATGGGCAGGCCAGAAGGACAGAAAGCGACACACCATGATGCATTGTAACCATTTCAGGAAGGATGCGGCTGTCAGAAGGGTGTGCGGGCTGCGAGTGGTCCAGAAGAACGGCCAGAAGCTTGTGGAGCAGCTATCGACTGCGACAGGATGAGTCGGCGGGTAACCACAACAGTTTTGGGTAACCTTAGGGTTTTTTCCCACTTGATTGTAAAGACGTGACCTACGAGCACGATCTATAAAAGGGCACATTTTGTAAGGGAAAGGGTTAATCTTCATTAGTCTTCATTTTGAATATTGTAAGAAGAAGATATCTCTGTTGAGAGACGATTATAAAGGATCTGCAAGTTGCATGCGCAGAGACCTACTGAAGAGAGAAGAGTTTCTACAGCTGAGTGTGCAGACTGGAACTGTTGTACCCTCCCAAAGATAATATAACAACAGTTCTTGTGGACGTAGCTCCCCTATTGGGGGTGAACCACGTTAAATTATGTGTTGTGTGATTGCTTATGTGCTTGAATCTATGTATTTGATTATGTGTTGAATGGCAAAGACCTTGTTTATGAGTTTATGTGTTCTTTCTTTTATATGTATTCACCATAAGGATAAGAGATGGGGATAATATGTTAAGTAACACATATGTGAATGAATGTTAACCACATAAGTATTTCTATTTCAGTTGAATGCATAAGTCAATCGAGTAAACACCTAAGCCCACGAAGTCGGTATACTGTGATTCCCTTAGCGCAGCACTGGAAGTGCGCAGTTACATTGCAATCCATCATATTGTTTGAGTCGGAAGGTTCGCAAACTATTGTGCTTGTTAAATGCATCAGTTACACTAAGTAAATTCTATTGAAGTTGCATAAGTGTAGGAAGGAAGCACATACCTCTGTGGCATTGTCCTATTTTTGAAGAACCCTCCCGAGATGGGCAGTCCTTTGGATACGCCATTGTATAAGCATTACCCGCGGAGAAGTGAAGTTCGTGCAGTCCCCAGTTTGCAGCACGAGTCCTGCAGTGCGCTTCTCTCCAGTCTGTTAAGCACTCATCTCCAGGTTGTGGAAATCTGATTCTGCAACCACCCCATTATCTTCGCCTCGGGTGAGACCTTAGTTTGCTCACAGACTATTGCCGAAAGGGCCGATGAAAAGGCGGTTTTGTTGGTTCCCTGAACCGCGAAGAACCTGGGTCTTTCTAGAAAACCTCAAGAACAGTTAAGCAGCCAACAAATGGTTATGTTTCCATGCTCAGAACCGGTGATGAGTACATAACCTTGGAATCCTGAGAAAACAAAAATCTAGAACTAGGTGGACAAGACAGAGAGAGATTTTGCTAGAAAATAGAATAGACATCCGCGTCTATCTGACGTAGAGTGGTTAAAAAAATACGTGTGGAAGGATATTCACTAAAGTTTTTGGGCAAGTTTTGGAAACAAGTTGCACGAGTGGTTATCAAGACTCGTAGAGTGGAAGGACTGTTTCCAAGAAGGAGCACCTACCGAGTGGAATCCAGAGCTTACTCAAAGGCTTAAAGAAATAGATAGCCCACTTTCACGAGCAGTCGAATTTTGGGTTGACAATATACTAGAAGGCTTCATGGCAGAGTTCATTGTGGACACCCTGAAGTCCTACAGCGCAGCAGAGACAGAGTTCTTCAAAGGATTCAGAGATAAGTACCTGAACAATCTGAGTTTATATATTAAAATTCTTTTAGCTGAGAAAGGCGTTTTAAGAATGCAGTAAAATTCCTAGAATTTTTTGAATCTGTAATGGTAGATAACACATATAGTGATTTTGACGACGATACACACAACTTGAGAAGTGGAAAGAGATATAAGTATACAAATCAGAAGAACCCTAGTGAACATGGACTCCGCGTATATACTGAGTTAGAACCTGAGACTGGTAGACACACAACACCTCCATCAGCCACCTATTAGCCTCTGACTCCGCAGAACCCTCCAGTTGACAATACCGTGCCTCCTATTTCACAGATTCCGCCAGTTCAGAACCCTCCAGTTGTTAATATTCCCAATCCTCCAACCATCAATGCCAATAACACCGTGGGAGTGAGTACTCAAAACATCCCGACCCAGAACATTCCAACTCAAACTATTCTGATTCAGAACATTCCTCGCAATAACATCCCTAACACCACTTAGACAACTGTGCAGAATATTGTACCACCAAGAAGGAGAATGACTGTCGATATTCAAAGAAACGGGTCTAGAAGACCCTGAGCAACATTGATTTCTATGTGAATCCATGTGGAATGTCAAGCAAGTTCAGGATGATGCTGTGAAACAAGCGCAACTCATCACTACATTTAGAGATAGAGCCTTGAACTGGTTCATGAAGTATTCTCAAGGACATAACAAAACCTTAGTGGAGATTAAGGCTGCACTATTAAGAGAATTCAAGAAGCCAAATTATGAATCCCAATGTATAACAAAATTAAAGAGATTAAGAAAAAACCTAATGAGACAGTCTGGGAATTTGACCAGAAGTTTAAAACATTGTTAGACTAGGTCAGTTTTGACATAGCACCGCAACAGTACCAAGAGTGGTTCATAGCCGTGTTGTTTCCCCATATTAGATTGTCGTTGATGCAGCAAAATGTTGCTTCGTAGGAAGAATCCTTGGAGATCGCGATGAAATTAGAAGCTTCACCTATAGGACAGACTAGCACGGGAATGGTCCAGATCCAGAATCAGCTAGCCACTTTGACATTACAGTTGCAGGACATTAAGAAGGGAAAAGAACAAAGAGAAGAAATATGGCGTACCAAATGTAAGGGAGAAGGACACCCGAAGGAACGTTTTCCTTTGTTTCAAGATTACCTAGACATTGGAGCACCAAATCCACTAAATTAGAACCAAGGGCCATGGTGTGAGATCTATAGAACTAGAGGACACCGGCCAGAAGATTGTTACTTAATCCAGAAGTATGTGCGAACACCTAAGAATTTATATTGCACATTCTGTAAATCCATTGGACATGATGATTCCAAAAGCAAGCATATGAGCTCATGATGGAAAGAAAGCACGATGTAGAGCATATGCGCGATGGAGTATACATAGTTCAAGAAGAAACACCCCAGAACAAGGATAACACACAGTATGATCAAGGAGCATACAGAGGCCGTGGAGTATTTGGACGAAGAGGAAGAAACACTGGCCTAGGACAAGGAAGAGGAAGAGGCCAGATGATTTGTTATAACTGTGGCCAGTCAAGTCCCTTATCTAGAGATTGTACCAATGCGTGTACTACCTGTAACTATTGAAAATATTTTGATCACGTTATTGAGGCATGCCCAGTGTTAGTAGCATAAATGTAGAAGAGAAATCAAGAAGTACCTAACCCGAATATTCAGATGATCGCAGTAAAGAAAGGGACTACAGATCCAAGTATTAATGTTGTGACGTGAAGTGGCGTTGCCACAGGAAAAGACAAACAACCAGAATCTTCGAATTCTGAAGACTTTCAAACTAATTAGACCGTTGCTGAAGCGGTCTAGAGCTACTGGGAAAACACCTGTTTGCAATCTGGAGAAGAACAGAGACTTTGAAGAAGCAAGGGATATCTTCAAATAGCCATCACCCATGTCGCCAAGAATCCCTTTGTGAAGTGAAATAGTGCACATACAAGATATGCCAGCAGTGTATGATCAAACCAATACCGCAGCATAAACAAGCACTTCTATTGCGCAGTTCACAGGGGGTTCACTCACTGAACTTGTTACATAGCATGATCGTTCGTAGGATATTAAAGAATATCCCTAATTTCACTAAATATTCGAAAATGCCTACTAAAATTGTATTGTTGAACCCCCCTCCCAATATACATTTCCAATTAAGAAAACCCCTAGTTTCACCAAATATTGTAGGTATCAATTTTTATAAACCCATTTTTAATACCCGCTTTATATCATATTATCAAGTTGTAACAAACAAGAGTCCTATCGCATCTTAGTATAAGCAAACAGGATGCTAAATCAAATAATAGTATAATGCTAATAATGATCCTACTGGGATTACATGGGCGAATGATCAATAAAAGGAAACAAAATTTAAAATTTAAACAAAATGATAGAAAATGAAAAATAAGAAGAATGCAATAATATGCAAATCTCCTTATCTTTCATTTTCTATCCTTCTACTAGTTTCTTCAGCTTGATGTGTTTCAGTTTCTAATAAAAATCAGATTGCAATTTTGATCAAGATTTCAGTTCTTTGATACTTTTTGTAGCTAGTGGGATAGAAAAATTTTATTCTCAATCCTACAACAAAAACTTGTGTCTCTATGCATAACAGATAGGAGCTATTCATGATTTGTTCTCAAGAGTATAGTGATGTGATTTTTCATATATGTGTGCTTGTTGCTAGTTTCTTAGTTTGATGTGTTTTAGTTTCTAATAAAAATTAGATTGCAGTTTTGTGGTAGTATTTGTAGCTTGTGGGATGGAATTTTTTTTCTCTATCCTACAACAAGAACTTGGGTCTCTATGCAAAACATATAGGATCTATTAATGTTGTGTTCTTTTCATCAGTTGTTGCAATTAGTTACCATTAGTAAACTTAGGATTTTATTTTTTATTAGTGGATACCTATATTGCTTGGAGATATTTGGAATTATTTGAATGGGGTGAAAAAATTACATGTGCATGAACCTTTGTCAAAGTTAAGAGCCAACCCTAAAATCTTCCCTTCCCATAAGGACCTCATATATAAGCTATGAATTTCTCCTCTTTTAATTGTGGATTTCACTACAGAACTTGACTGCCACTAGCCACCTCCAACAAAACAAACCTAAAATAGAAAACATCGGACTCTATAATGTCCTTTCTGGTGTAACGCAATCGTACAACCAGTAGGTAGGGATCCCTTCCATCTTGGTGGTTCCAGACAAATATTTCTCTCTGTGTTCAATGATATTACCAAGGGAGAATCCACCCAAACATGCATTGAAGTCTTGGCCATCAAGCATAACATTGTTGTCTACTCTCATTCTTTGTGAAGGTATAGCAACGCCAAAGACTTTGTCGAACATAGGAATCCAAAATTGATACTAAACAACCGTATTTTCCCTTTTTCATTACTATATCCATTTGGAAACCTTCTTTCGTCGCTTTCAAGATGAAAAGTCAAAGAGTCCAATTAAAAACGAAAAAAAAAGTCTTGTATGTAATGAGTAACATGGATTTTTTCCTTAAAAAAATGTCTCAAAATAACTCTTGGTGCAGTAGTGATCCAATCTAACACATTAAATTAATACTTAGGATATCATCCTAACTATTATATTTACAGGATTTTCCCTCTTCCTCCACTCCACCGATTCTACATGAAATGTAATAAAATATACCTTTAAATATTTCTAATGACATATAACATAATGAAGCCCCCCTGGCCCCTTAATACAAGGCAATATATTTTCTCATTTCCATATCATAGTTTATTCCTCAATATGAATGGACGTGATAGGATATTGTCTACCAACTGAACCCCCCGTGGCGCAGTTCCTACGAAGCTGCATGAAATTATTGAAGAGCGCAGATGTTCTGGTGGAATTACAGAAGTTGTTAAATCAATATTAACCACGCAGTTCCAAGGATACTGCCCAGAAAATAGTTCATCGGATAAAGATCCATAAGAGAAAAGGAAGAGAAATGAGGCTTAGTGCGCAGATTGGAGATTATGAGATGGATGAGATAATCCTTGATTTAGGATCAGAGGTGAATTTCTTGAGCAAACAAACATCGGAACAAATGGGGAGACTAAGGTTAGCATGATCACGTATCCATTTGAGGTTAGTGAATTAGCAGAAAGTCATACCTTTTGGGAGATTAGCCAATGTACTCGTAGACATCGATGGAGTCAGAAGTTCCATGGACTTCGAGGTTATCGAGATGACTGACGATAGTAACCCATATCCAGCATTATTGGGGATAGAATGGGTGATGGATAACCTCGCGATCATCAACCTGAAAAACCAAAAAGATTATCTTCGAAGGGAAAGATATTAGGGTCATCGCACCCTTGGACCCTTCGCAAGGAGAAAGATACACTGAGCCGATACATGAAGAATCCATAGCACAAGATCTTGATCGCATCTATAACATGATTGCGAATCAGGATGACTACATCAATCCTACGGCAAATGGGGCACTTAGTTAGCGATGTGGCAATTCTTGCGTATCAGACTCTGACGCGGGACTAGAGAATTGGCAAAGCCGTATGCATGAGGTATCTGCAAGAAGATACATGCAGATCATAGTCACTGCGCTGGATTGGAACAAAGGTAAGCCCAATCCCCACTTATGATGGTTCAACTAACGTCTATTCATTTATTCAAGAATATACTGTATCAGTTGCAGTTGAACATCGCATATCATCATTAGATATAGCACTGCGCAAGACACCATCCAGATGGTGGGCCGCGCATAAGTAGACTTTAACAACATGGGATCAGTGCATACACATGATGCAAATCAGATTCACAGAGAAAGTGAAGCTGACAATGGAAAAAGTATAATGAACAAACGGATCCGAGGGATCACATAGAAATTTGTTCAAAAGCATGGATAAACAGACCACAGGAAGAATGGGTTCATCTGTTTGTGCACACATTAGAGAAGATTTCACAGGATTGGTATGCAGACACGGAGCTTCACAAAGGGACAACAAATTGGTCTATGTTGACTGCGAACTTCCATAGAACCTTCAGTTTTGAATATGAATCTCCAAGCATAAACGAAGCTCTGGAGGTTATCAAAGAAAGAGTATTCAGAGAAGAATTCCCAAGTATAAACGAGGCATTAGAATAAATCAAAGAAAAGATAATTGAAAATGTAAAATTACCTGTGAACCTACAACCAGAATGGGAAAGAATGATAGAACACGCCCTTGAGTGTTATAATCTCGCTAAAAATGAAGAAGAACAAGAAGAGAGTGATAAGGAGGATCCGCGCAACATCAATATACCTGAGTCTGAGGGAGCGCGCGGTGTAGAGGGACCTCCATTAGAAATTCCATATATGAGCATCTCTGTCAAGACAAGAAAAGTGAACATTGGCACAAGCGAAGAGCCGAAGTTCGCATCCATTGGAGATTACTGGGATGATGAAACGGTCGTGCAGATCGTCGACCTTCTGCATGAGTATCAGAACTTATTTCCAGCAAAGTTTGCTGAAATGGAAGGCATTTTGGGCGACGTGGGAGTTATGAAGATACCTCTCAAGCCATGCGCAAAGCCCGTAAAGCAAATACCTTATAGACTAAACCCCAGATATAACGAAATATTTAAGGCAGAGATTGATAAGATGCTTGATGCAGGGATCATCGAGCCCGTCGAAGAGTCCGAATGAATAAGTCTGATGGTTATCCAAGATAAAAGGACTAAAGGTGAGATCAGAATCTGCATAGATATGAGGAATCCGAATGATGCTTCATTGCATAGACCATTTCCTACTCCGTTTACAGATGAAGTATTGGACAATGTTGGAGGGAATGAGGCCTATTCTTTTACTGATGGATTTTCTGGTTACCATCAGATCAGGATTGATAAAGCAGACAGGCATAAGACAACATTTGCTACTGAATGGGGATCATATCAGTATACCGTGATGCCATTTGGATTGAAGAATCCACCTGCCATATTTTCCATAGTTGTTGTGAATGCATTCAAAGAATTTATTCATAAGTTCTTAGAAGTCTACTTTGATGATTGGACTGTCTTTGGTTTGCTGAAAAACCATTATGAGAATCTGAGAATGATGTTAGCAAAATTTAGACAACATCAGATTTATTTGAATTTGAAGAAATGTATCTTTTGTGTGCCCTATGGAATTCTGTTGGGACACATTGTCTGTGGAAAAGGACTGACGGTGGATCCTACGAAGATCGTAGTTATTGTGAACTTACCAACACCAAATTCAGTGAAACAACTTCGCACCACGTTGGGACTTACGAGATACTATAGAAAATTTATCAAGGGTTATGTGCAGATAACCGCGCCAATGGACAATTTGTTGAAGAAAGAAGCGCAATTCATATGGAACGCAAAATGTGAGCAAGGCCTAGACACACTAAAGGAGAAAATGGTAACTGCACCGATCCTTGTGTTTCCGAATTGGAGCAATCAATTCCATGTACACGTTGATGCTTCGTCCATTGCACTTGGTGTGCTGCTATCACAGCCAGGAGAGGGAGGAATTGACCATCCCATTGCATTATCGAGCAAGAATCTCTCATCAGCTGAAAAGAACTACACGACCACAGAAAGAGAAGGTCTAGCTATGGTGTACACACTACAAAAATTCAGGCACTATTTGCTGGGTGCGCACTTCTCAATGTTTATTGACCATTCCACTTTGAAGTATCTAGTCAATAAACCAGTGTTAGGGGGGAGAATTTGCAGATGGTTTTTACTCTTCCAGGAGTATGACTTTGAGATCATTATTAAGCCAAGCAGATTGAACCTAGGACCTGACCATCTCTCAAGGATTGAGTCAGGCGAAGAACCCACCAATCTTGAAGACAATCTGTCAGACGCGCAGTTATTCACCATACAAGTCATTGATGCTTATTATAAAGATATTGAAGAATTTTTTACTATGGGATTGTCACCCACAAAGTTCACTACGCAGCAGAAGAAGCAGCTGGTAGTCAGAGCAGCAGACTTCACTAGCATAGCAGGACAACTATACAAGTTGGGACCAGATGAAGTGTTGGAGCATGAGAAGCCATTCATATTGGCTAATGCACATTCGTGTGTATCGGGAGGTCACTATGCAGGAAGAGCTACTGCGTAGAAGATATTGAGAGCAAGGCTATGGTGGCCTACAATTCATAAAGATTCAAAGGAACATTGTCGAAGTTGCGATGTCTGTCAGAGAACAGGAAAGCCATCACGAAGAGATGAAATGTCGTTAAAACCACAGTTGACACTACAAGCATTTGAAAAATGGGTTATTGATTTCGTGGGACCTATTAACCCACAGGGAAAGAGGACTGGTGCAAGATACATTATCATCTCGGCTGATTATCTCACCAGATGGGCAGAGGCTAAACCAGTGAAGGACTGTAGCGCAGCCACTGCCGCACAGTTCATCTTTGAGAACATCCTTACCAGATTTGGATGCCCAAAGATTTTAATGAGTGATCAAGGGACTCACTTTTTGAACAAAACTATTGAAGAGTTCCACATCTATCATCAAAGGAGTACACCGTACCATCCTCAAGCCAATGGAATTGTTGAAGCTTTCAACAAGGTACTATAAAATGCGCTGACAAAGGTATACAATGTAAACAGGGATTATTGGGATCTGCACATTCCAGCTATGTTATGGGCATACATAACCACTTACAAGAAGTTGACAGGCCATACACCTTTCATATTGGCCTACAGACAGGAAGTTGTGATTCACAAGCTTAAGGATAGTTGCATTCACAAGCATGGAAGATCAAGAGATAATGGAGGAAAGGATTCTACACTTGGTTGGATTGGAGAAAGACCACTTCATTGCAGGCTTTCACCAGCAAGTGCAGAAAGATAGAGAAAAAGCATGGCATGATCGCCATATCAAGAACAAGTCCTTTCAGGTAGGTGACCTTGTCCTCCTGTATGATAGCAAGTTTATGAAATTTCTTGGAAAATTTAAAATGCATTGGCTTGGCCCATATACTATTATGCATGTTACTAACAGTGCCACAGCTCAGTTAGCCACGTTAGCCGGAGATAACTTACCAGGTTTCATGAATGGAAGTAGATTAAAACCCTATCATGATAGTCCTACTTCGCAGAACCCTTAATGATTAGAAGAGAAGGAAATTTCTAAGTGTCAAGTACAGTTGAAATTGGGCACTAGAAATTCAAAAGAGTTTGTACACAGTTTTAGTCCGATATGTGAAGTTTGATGAAAGGAATGCATAAACTGCGTAGCACTAAAGTAAAGCTACGCATAAAAAAAATGAAAAGAAAATAAAAAGCACACAGTTCGAAGCTCAAGATGTAGCTGCGCAGATCAAATAGAACAAGAAGGATGAAAATTTTAGAAGAAGAAGAATGACACCGCGAAGTAACCACGTTAGTGACAACCCGCTGTGCAATTTGATGCAACGCTTCAAGAAACTAGTTGTTACAATGTCGGTCGCAAAACTAGTTGTTATACAGTGATTTTGTCGACGATTGCTTGAGCATTTAATGCGGAAATAACCATTCTGAAGGAATTAATGAAGGAAAGGACCCAAATCCTCAGTGGATTTGGCCAACTGACATGCCATATAATGCTTTTCTAGTCGTTAATGGGCATGACTAAGGCCGACTGCACCTATAAATACCATTGTATTTGGGCTCGCAGGCATTACTGAAACTCTGAAATTTTTCTGCGAGCCATAGATTGAATCTGTTTACCGAGAGAATTAAGTTACCCCGTGACTCTATAGAAGAAATTTTAGTGAATGCCTAAATATTCTATAGTTGAGCAAGGGTTTACAATTGAGCAAATTGTGAGGGTGTTTAAGAAAACAGGGCTTGAAGGGTTGATGAGAACCCCTGCTAAGAAGGTTGTTATAGAACAAGGTCAAGGTTCACGCCGTTCACCACGACACACTGCACCAATGCAAGGAAAGGGTAAGGAACAAATAGTGGAGAAGACAAAGTCGAAGATAATCAGCTCCAAACTACCAGAAGTTCCACTAGGCGATAAAGAAATCCCGTTAACTTTGAACCCTGAGTATATCTCTCCGCCTGCACAGGATGCACCGACCTTAAGCTCACCAAGAATGCTAAGTACGAAATCCCGCTTCCACCAATATCCAAACATGTCAAACTAGAAGCAAAAATGTTGGGTAAGCTTGCGGACTGTAAGTTCGAAGACTACAACTTGATGCAACAACAGAAGGACCCGGACGAGCCTAAGTACCCACAACATCCAGAAATATATATGTGTCGGGAGACAGATGTGAAGAACAACCAGTTGTTGGTTGCACAAAACTGGCTATCTGAAGTTGTCAAATCAGGTTTGTTGAACCTATTGCGGCTCCTGCACTTCGACTAGATCCGAGAACTTAATGTGGTGGTGCGTACACTCATATCATGCACACACCAAGGCTACCTTTGGTTGGATAGGAACGTCGACCTAAACATAGACTTGATCTATCAGATCACAGGTCTAAGCAAGCGGGGTGAAGACCCTAAGAAGTTCTTTGCCGACAAAACAAGAGACAAGGAGATTGTTGCGTAGATGAAAGAAACTCACAGCATAGCGAAAGGAAAAAGAGGGTTCGTCATAGACGATAGAGCCAATGATGATGCACGGTTCGTAACACAACTGCTATCAAAAAAAAAATTGTGAAAGGAAAGGCCGACATAAGTCCCATCCGGTGCAGTGCTCCTTGGGATGAAGGAAGCGCAGGGAAGAAGATTCAACTAGTGCCAATATTTACTAAACGAGTTTCTGGAGGATGTCCGCAAAACGCAGGTCCATGGCGCTATTTTCCATTACAGTTGGTTGATGGTACTGATTGGCTTTGTAGGATGGAAGGACCCAAAGCACTATGTTGGCCTTACCTCTCCCAGCAATGACTATCGAGGACCCAGATATGCAAATCTCTGGGCGAATTTGATGCCAGAAAGACAGCGCACATCGAATGAAGTTTTATATGCATACTACGAGCAGCTGTGCGATGTCATTGTTCGCACACTGCACATCTCCAAAGATATAAAAGCTAAGTATATTCGCACTTTAAATTTTTAAGCTGACATGCATTCCATCTACATTTCAGCAAAGGCATAGAAAAAGATCCCAGAATGGTTCCAAAGGAACTATCACATGGATGAAGAAGATATCGACCTTATTACGAAGGAATGGGTGGATGAATGGAAGGTCGGAGGACCTATGATCATTTACAGTGACTCCGAAGAGAGTAATCCAATTCCAACAGCAATTATCGAAGAGTCACCATCAGGAAAAAGGAAGGATCCCAGAAGCTCAGTACTAGAAAACATCCAGAAAAAGAAGCAAAAGGCTTCAAAGGGCCAGTCGAAATCGAAGCTGCATGATGATGATTATGAGATGATCGCATCCACGGTCACCACGCATCTAGAAGATGTGTTGAACCTCAAAGATAGTAAGGATGAGGAGATTCAAGCAAGTTTGCAAAAGAATCTCACCACGCTGCAAGGCATAACAGCGAAGTTTGAGCAAGTCCAGCGCGACTTGGTCATGCCGCGAGAATTAGAATCGGAAGGAAGGTCAGGGGACACTTTGTAGCCAAAGAAAACACCTCTAGCCCTGACCTTGCCACCAAAATCACGCATAGTACAAATTGACCCTCTAGGCGTAATGTTACCGTGCAATAAATTAGCTTCGGGCACGCAGAGCATAGAGCATGTGGACACCGACATCGCGATGTTGCCACCAGAGGGCCTACACAATCTACACTTACGGGTTGTCGAAGAGATCCATGATAGAAGTGTGGTCACTCTAAACCAACACCATCAATTGCAAGAAAATTATAAGCAGTTGCAGGAAGCAAGTTTAAAGAGAGCTAAGGCACTTGAAAGTGAACAGGACCAACGAAGAAGAATAGAGTAGATTTTCGCTTCAATCTGCGCGTAGATACCAAAATGCAACAAGCAGCCAGAGCTCGCGGATACTATCCTTCAGATCAGCTTGGTAGTCAACGATCTTAAGACTGGAATGAAAGACATGGAGACTGATTATCAAGCAAATATTGTCGCCTTGTAAGCACAAAATCAGCCAAAGACACCACCAGATCAGGAAGAACTCAGAGCAATAGAAGCAAAAGCAGCCACAGAGACCATATCCAGTGAAGTAGGAAATTTTCAAAACTTACTCGACGAAGCTACACGAATGTTTACTACGCTGCAAGAGGACCCTTAGCTGCTGTAGGTCCAAACCAATTTGCAGGAAAAGTAGGCATTGTTAGATGCTCTAAACGCAGAGATGAAGACCTTGCCACCAATAGACAAACTCTGCATATTTCCAGAAGTCAAAGAAATAAAAAGACAACTTCAAGTTTTAAGAGAACAGGAGGATAAAGCCAGAGACAAGTCACAGCCCCTGCAGGAGAAAGCCCATGAACTAACACAGAATATTGAAGAAAAACTGAGAGAACTCTGCGACGCACAGGATTCATTGCAAGAGCAAACTCAAGATGACTTAACACCAGATGTGTTAGAAACCATAAAAGTCATTGAACAATATGCCAAGGATACTGTTGCTAAGATCAGTGCAACGTATCAAGAGTTCGTTGCTAAAATAGCCCCGTGGGAGGAAGAGCAGCTCATGGAACCAGAAGTGGAAAGTGGCTTGGGGACGAGACACATATAAGTGTTAGGGGCCTGTTGGGCCTGGCCCAAATAAGACATTTTTGGTGCAAGACAGTTTTGGAGATGCGAACTTACAGTGTAGCTCAGATGAAGGCAGTTTTGCCAAGACAGTTTTGAGGAGCTGCGAAGTCGAGCGCAGCGCAGTATCGGCAGAGTAAGAACCGTGCGGCTAAGTGCCAACTCCGCGAAGTGGTAGCACCACGTAGTGCCAGCAGGGCACCTATTTTTGGTAAAGAATGTAAGGGAAGGTCGAGCAGAGGAAAGTGACCTATTTTGGGTATGGAGCAGCGTGAAGTCAGGTGAAAGCGACCTGTCATTGAGAGTGGCGAAAAATAATTAGAACCTATGCCACTGGGTCGACAACGATGGGCAGGTCAGAAGGATGGAAAGTGACATGCCACGATGCATTGTAACTGTTTCAGGAAGGATGCGACTGTCAGAAGGGAGTGAGGGCTACGAGTGGTCCAGCATAATGGCCATAAGCGTGTGGAGCAGCTGTTGACTATGACAGGCTGAGTCAGCGGGTAACCACGACAGTTTTGGGTAACCTTAGGGTTTTGTCCCACTTGATTGTAAAGACATGACCTACGGGCATGATCTATAAAAGGGCACATTTTGTAAGGGAAAGGGTTAATCTTCATTAGTCTTCATTTTGAATATTGTAAGAAGAAGATATCTCTGTTGAGAGACAATTGTAAAAGGATCTGCAAGCTGCGTGCGCAGAGACCTACTGAAGAGAGAAGAGAGTCTGCAGCTGAGTGTGCAGGCTGGAACTGTTGTACCCTTCCCAAAGATAATATAACAACAGTTCCTGTGGACGTAGCTCCCATCCTGGGGGTAAACCACGTTAAATTTTGTGTTGTGTGATTGGTTATGTGCTTGAATCTGTGTATTTGCTTATGTGTTGAATGGCAAAGACCGTTCATGTGTTCTTTCTTTTATATGTATTCGCCATAAGGATAAGAGATGGGGATAATATGTTAAGTAACACATATATGATTGAATGTTAAACTGCATAAGTATTTATAAGTCAGTTGAATGCATAAGTCAATCGGGTAAACACTTAAGCCTGTGAATTCGATATAGTGTGATTCCCTAAGTGCGGCACCGGAAGTGCACAGTTATGTTGCAATCCATCATATTGTTTAAGTCGGTAGGTTCACAAACTATTATGTTTGTTAAATACATCAGTTACACTAAGTAAAATCTATTGAAGTTCCATAAGTGTAGAAGGAAGCGCATACCTCTGTGGCATTGTCCTATTGTCGAAGAACCCTCCCAAGCCGCGCATTTCTTTGGATGCGCCATTGTATAAGCATTACCCGCGGAGAATTGAACTTCGCGCAATCCCCAGTTTGCAGCGCGATTCCTGTAGCACGCTGCTCTCCATTCTATTAAGCGCTCATCTCCAGGTTGTGGAAATATGATTCTGCAACCACCCCATTATCTTCGGCTCAGGTGAGACCTCAGTCTTCTCGCAGACTATTTCCGAAAGGGCCAGTGAAAAGGGGGTTTTGTTGGTTCCCTGAACCGCGCAGAACCTAGGTCTTTCTAGAAAACCTCAAGAACAGTTAGGCAGCCAACAAAAATGGGTCTTGCAGCTGCACTAAAAAATTAACAAGGAAGAGTGCTTGAGAAGCATGTATGAGTTTTCATTGTCGGTTGAAGAAATTCTCTTGAGGTTTCCAAATGCTTTGAAAAGGCCATCATTCTTTCATGATTATTTTGAGCAGCTTATGTCCATGAAGTCGGGGATTTGATTTGTGCTTGTAGATTGAAGGTCTCGAACGATTTATTGTAGATATTTTAAGACTATTATACCCACATTTCTCCTCTCCAAACTTACACTTCTCCTCATCCTTCAAGTTTTTTCAAGACCAATCCCCCTAGGGGTGGTGTTTTCTCCCTTTTTGGAGTTATGAAGGAATCTTAAGAGAAATTGTTCTCAAATGTTATTTGAATATTTTTTAAGAGTGAAAAAGGTTAAAACTTTGGTCCATTACCTCTATTATACACCATTCAATGAATTGAGGGGTCTATGAGGTCATTTCCCCTATATTATATCATTTTTGCAAAGTCTGTGAAGATATTAGAACGTGGTTGCAAGTGTGAGTTAATTTTGGTTATATATTGACTTTAGAATGACGAATGGTCTAATTGGTGAAGATATTGTTGGTTTAAGGAAGGAAATTTGAGGGGTTTGAGCTAGAAAAGAAAGGGGAAGAGTAGCAAATCAAAGTGCAGACTATTAACTCACTTATATATGGATTTATCATACCTATTAGGGCCTAATTGACCCATTGATTATAGGTGATGGGATAATTGGATGGGTTTTGGAAAGAACTTTTCCCAGTAAGCATTCAAACACCCCTAAGGGGAGATGTGGGGGGAATTGAGCAATTAAGAATTAGACAAGCAATAAGGGAAATATAAATAGATATTGGAGTAGACCAATTGATGGAAGACTAGAATTCCAATTCATTAAGAAATGGCTACTTTGCAATATATGATCATAGCTAACAACTTAATAGGTTCAAATGTAACTATTGAAAGGAAAACAATTTACCGGTTATTAAATGCCTTATAAGGGCTATACATAGGTATAGTTTATAGGATGTAAATATTCAAATAGAGTGTCTTGTAATGTGGAGTTTTACTTAAGAATTTGTCTGCAATTTCTTTCAAACTCTCCAACCGAGGAAAAGGACTAGCTCTGACCAAACAAAATCATCGTGTAATAATAGACAAATTTGTTATTTCTCTTCCTGGAAGCACTCATATGAATAATTGCAATGATCTATGAATCATGTCAAAATTTTGTTAGTGAAGTATAGCATTAACCAAACTTTTAGTATTAATAAGAATTCATGAATAAGGAATGGATAGGTAAGGCCAACATCTATTCTGTAATGAAAAAAGGGTCCTAACCTATATTGAGAATAACTCTTAGAATTGAGCCTTGAGTTGATAAGTATTGAAAAGTATAATCCATTATACAATTAAGTTGTAAACCTAAAGTTGAGTATTAAATTGTGAGCATTGCATGTCCATGCGTGACCAAATATTTCTGTAATATATGGTATTATCTTCCAAAGTCTTAATGCTTACAGGTTGCTTTGTTTGCACTCATACTCCTTGGCTGAAAAAATTGAAACAATATTTCTCAACCCAAGCCACATACTTCTTATATATATATATATATATATATATATATATATATATATATATATATATCATACCTCATGTCCCCAAGAGATACAGTTGGGAATTGGGGACGCTACAGTAGGACCGTGTTGTGGGCACAACAGATCCCATGCTTCACTAAAGCAAGGGAAACCCATTTCTAGATAAACACAAAAGGTATTTGGGTAAGTCATCTTGTAAATATTCTATTTTGATCTTATCTCTAAAAATTCTTCGCCCATGCTTTTGGTTTGCTTGTTTGCAAGTGTTTGATTATTTCTTCCAAAGTGTTTCGGTTTGGGAAAAGCCAAGATATTTGAGTATTTTGTTGAGTGTTATCATAATCCTGAAATCCGACATTTGGAGAACCCGCAACCCGACAGGTGCGGGTTGCGGGACTGTTGTTTTTAAGTTTTGGTTTTTCTAATTCTAAAACTAGCAACTCGACAGCTGCAGGTTGCAGAATCTTTCTTTACTAAGATTGCGAAATAATTACCCCAAAACCCAAACCCCGCAATGGCGGCATTCGGCTTTTAGGATTGTGATTTTTCATTTATTTGGTGTGTACTACTGAAACCCGCAACCCGTAATTTTGGGATGCGGCTTTCGGGATGGTTATCTCTCCTCACAGTTTCACGTTCCAAAAACCCGCCACCCCGCATAGTCAATTTTCGGCTTTTGGAAATCTTTTCTCATACTTCCATTTTTGTGAACCCGCAACCCGCAAATCCGCACTTTCGGGTTTCGACTTGCAGGACCTTTGAATAAGAGCTTCGTGAACATACTTGAATCCGATTTCGCGCCCGCTGCGGTGAATCTCAGTCGTCCATTTGTTATAATCGCACGGTTGGTTTTATTTTGGTAAATGTATTTAATAGGGTTTTTTACCTTTTAACTTTACATTTTAACTATTGAATAAATTACGCTGTCGCATTATCATTTTACTGTGGATTGCATGTCAGGTGCCATTTTTCAGTTTGTTGGTTATTTCAGGTAAGTCCACTATTATCCTTATGCTACTAGCCTACAATTTTTCTATTTCTGGGTTGAATTTCATTTGATTTTTTGTATTAATCAGATATTGCAAAGTTCTTCCACCATGTCGAGAAATACATGGTCTAAATCGTCGTACAAAGACCCCCTAATCAAAGACCCAAATTTTGGTTTACTCTCTGACGCCAGTGAACGAGTTACTGAAAGGTACAAGATGGACTGGTCTAGGATATACGCCATATTTGATAATGATGACCTTTCCCATATCAAGAATGATAGACCAGTCTACAAGGAAATTAGGGCTTCCCAAATTCACGTCATCGCTGCAAGCCCTGCTGTCTTACCCTACACAGATGCAGTTAAGTGGATAATTGAGAATGTTGATGTTAAACACCATTCTTTTAATGACAGTACAGGTTTCCAATTGACAATTTTTCGCCCAAAGGTTGTTGTCCAAGATTTTGCTCTGAAACCCCGTGCACAAACCCTCTCTATTGAGTTCATACAATCGTCCAAAACCCGATATAATTTCGATCAAATGATTAAGTCTTGGATGCACAAGCCTAATGCCTTTGTACCTAAGTCCGATAACCTCTATCCTATTATCTGGTTCAAGGAACCCTATTCTTTACTTGCAGCCATGCTTTACCGGCTTTTCGGTCAACCCAATTGTTCCCATTTTAATGCAGAATGGGCACCCATAGCACATCATGTGTCACTTACAAGTGAGTCTTTTCCGTGGGCCTCTATCCTATCAGCGGAACTAAAAAATGCCATCCATGAATATCAAAAGGCACCAGCTCATAAGAAGCCACCCTTCTTCCTATCTGCATATGTTCTTGATGTTTTCTGCTTAGAGTTCCAGTACCCTAATTTAGGTTGGCATTGGACCCCTTCAGATCCACCTGTACACATCTACCATT
Source organism: Larix kaempferi (assembly GCA_027924585.1). NCBI lineage: Eukaryota > Viridiplantae > Streptophyta > Pinopsida > Pinales > Pinaceae > Larix > Larix kaempferi. The sequence goes on from BSBM01000510.1 coordinate 45,098,181, forward strand.
CAACTCTATGGGAAGGAAATTTTGCACCTGTGATATATGACATTTGTGACTGTTTTGTGGTTACCATCTATTTTAAGATCTTCCAGCAGCAGCCACCTGCATTCTCAGAAGATGCCAAATATTTTATCAACATAATTGGTGACTGGTATGTAGGTGAGTACATTTCATACATCAGAATCTAGGGAAGTGAAACAGTTCATTTCTTACCCAGAATAGTTCCATACAGGATGGTAATACAGGAGGTTTCTTTTCAAATAGTCACTGATGGTATGTATAAGAAACTCATAGGTCCCAAGAAGAAAGGTTGGCCTAATTTTTCTCTAAATCTTGGTCAATTGGTCATCCCAACTTCAACCTGGGCTACAGTTCTAGGTGATCAAATAGTTTCTCTGAGATTAGATGATTCCTCGAAAAGGAAACATGATCCTAAAAAGTTCTTGGATGCACACCTAAAGCATGTTCACATGAAGATAGACTATACACATGAGTCAATCCCCGATGATTGCATATATCAGGGGGTAGACATATTTTCTCAAGTCTTGGCCAAAGCAAAAGACTCTCAAGAACACCATGACATTCTACAGTATCAGAAACAATTGAAGGACAGAATCCCAAGTTATAGGGCCATGCAGTTGAATCTTGTTGAACAAGCAAGAAAGGACAGGGAAGAGAAAGAAGCTCAGAAGTCTAACAATCCTCCTTTGCCCACCAGTCATGATGGAGACAAAGGTAAAACTATTCAAGGGGAACCATTCAAAGAGAAAACTAATGAATAAGCTAAACTCATACTGCAGACAGCCCGTGAATCTAAACAACAAATGGCGTAATTGTCATAAATGTTACAGACTCAGTTGCTTGAACCCCAAAGGCCTGCAGACAAAATTCAGCCACTAAGTACACTGGATGATCAGGTCTCTACTCCAAACACTCTAGAAGATGATGACTTGGTCATAACCAAGGCTAGCCCAGCTAAAAGACAGAAGTTCATGCCTACCTCATCACAAATTTCTACTGTAGATATAATTGACTGTGATGAAGAAATAGTTTCACCTTCCTCAGTACTAGTAGTTGAAGAAGTCACTAGAGATACTAAGACTGATATCGAATTGCTGGACAACATTGATATGGATCAGTCTTTCCCTGAATAGTCAGTGTTGGAGTTTAATGCTTCCCTGGTATCACATCATCAGCAATTGTGTTGCCATCTGTTCAACCAAATTCTACTGTGCCTCTAGGAGGAACACTTCCATTTACATTATCCCACTTGTTTAATACCCTCAACAACTCCACTACTTCATTACCTGAACAGTCAGTCTCTTTTTCCATTTCACCATTTGTTATTGCAGAATCCCAGCCTTTGGCTATCCCTCCACATTCATCTGCATTTGATTCATTAATAACCTCCATCGATGCATCTTCCAAGGTTTCTCCTACACACTCACCTAGTAAATATCAGAGTCCACTTTCTTTCCCAGAAGTCAGTAGTCATGTTCAGGTTCCAATTTCTGAAGTCTTTGTCTCACTTTCCTCCCCAGACAAAGGTGTGTCAGTTCCCGAATTCATTAGTACACCTCTAGATACCACTCAAGTCACTCTACCTATCCCTACCTCTGTTGTCACACAGACACCTTCTTTGATTTCTACAATTAGTGTCACTTTTGTTCCTACACAGTCCAATGTTGAGTATACAGACAGAGATGTGGTTCCTCTTGGAAATTATTTCTTATCGTCGAGATGAAAAGGCAGTTGTTAAAAGAAGCAGGAAGAGGGGTCAAGGCCAAAGTGGTTTGGAAGCACATGAACCAGATCTGGTGATATGGGCCCCCAGAACTAATAACCCAAGAATTGAAGCAGTTGAAACAGCAACAGCCTTGCGGGATTTTTCCACTGCTAACTGGGATTCAGTCCAGGTCTTGGACAAAGAAGTTGACCTCAGGGAGGAAGAAATCAGAAACCTGAAAGAAGAATTGGCTAAAACAAAGGATGAGCATTCTATTGATGTGGTTGACCTCAGGAAAACTTGGGCAGACAAAGTACAAGACCTAGAACAGAAGAATGCTACTCTTCTTACTGAATTCAACCTTTTGCAGTCTCAACATTATACTGATCTCGTAAAGATAGCCTCTTTGTAAAAGTAGGTTGAAGATGCAACTACAGGTGAAGCTTCCTCCAATGTTCTCAAGTTCACATCCTATGAATTCAAAAATTTAGCCCTTGAAGTGAATCAGAGTCAGCATGAAGTACTTAATAAGTTATATATTGCCTTAGATGAGATCAGGGAAAATTTCATCAGTTTTTCTAAGATGTATTCTACTCTTTAAGAACAGAAGGCAAAGAGACTCCAAGCTTGTAAAGCTGAAGAAGAAATGAGTCAATGGAAATTGTATATCAAGAATGTTCCAGAGAACATCCCAATCCTTAATAATTTCCAGATCAAGAAAGTCAAGGCATCTTTGAACACGTGGCTTGATTTGAATGAATCAGTTGAGGGAATCATTAATAAATCAACAGACACCTACACTAGACGATTGTATGCAGTTGATAATATCATGAATGCCCTAGGTTTGCCACCCATGAATCCTATTTTTGAAGCTCTGCCACCAAAATGCAGACTTGAAGAACTCGAGAGCAGATGTGAAGAATTTGCATAGAAGATTCAGGATTTGGAACAAGTCAACATTCAAGATGTAGATCATTTGGTTAAAGAATCGGTCATCATGGAAGGGAGGATTCGTATGTACCTACGTATTTGGCACAAGCTAGCGAAGCATGATATGGAGAACAACGCATGCAATGCTCAATTATCCTTGGAATCTGTCATTTTCCCAAATGTAGATGAATTGTTAGATCTTTATGAAAAATGGCAGGATTTCTTGGATCTTTAATCACATCTGATTTTGTAATCCCTATTTTGTAGAATTTCTCCTTTTGGGCTCCTATGTTAATTAGTATTTAAAGGGGAGTGCTTCTCTTAGTAAGGGGTTGGAATATTTGGAATTGTAACTTAGCAGGAGATAAGACTGAAGATACTCTATGGTCAGAGTCATTGTAATTTTGGTACAAGGCATCTTAATACAGTAATTTTATCTTCGTATCCATCTTCTGATTATCACTTAAATTTCTTTAAGGATTTCTGATTTTATGTTCCAGATTGTCATCCATTATGCATATGATCTCTTATTGAATATATAATGAATACATAGATCTGTTGTATTGGTTTTTCTGTATAACTGATGTGTGTATGACAATATTTGATTAAATGCTTTCTTTATCGATTTCTGCAATTGATCACATATATATACATTCTATCATTGTTGATTTTTCAATCAACAAAAGGATAACAAGTTATATCTTGATGGTCTTTAAGCTTGGATTATTTTGTTTAATTTTCATTAAATAAATCATAATCTAAATAAATATCTCATCTAAAGGCATTTTTGTTAAAGGTGATAGATTGTTTGTTCTCTTACACCTCTATGTTGATCTGCATAAACACCAAGCTTTTCATTTTAGGCTAGATCTTACTTAGAATAGATCCTTCCCTTAGGTAAGTTAAGTTAGGTTTGGTAACAAGCTTTCACACTTATTTTTCCTTGTTAGGAAAACTGATCTTTCTAGATCAAATCTTTTACTCATAGAGTGCCAGCGGAGGCCAAATATCTGTGGGTGATCACCACACCAAATAGCTCGAGGATAGAATTTCTCTTGCACAGGGTCTTTCGAAGCCTTTGGCTAGGTTTTCATCCCCTGTTGTGTGCCTTGGAACCCATTCCAGCACTTTGCACTTACCCTGCACCCCCGAGGCATCAACAAATGGCGCTAGAAGGAGGGCATGAACTGGAACATTTCCCACAATAAGAGCTAACTTCTAGTTATTATGACTTTATGGCTCTTTCCCAAACCCCTGCATGGGAGTCTAATACCGCATTGAGCCTACCAGGGCCTTTACATGAACTCCCTAAAAAGGCAGTTAAGATCTTGCCAAAATTTGATGGAGAAGGTAATGTTTCTGTCACCGAGCATATTAGAAGGTATGAATCTATTTTGCGTTTATTTAATAGCATACATGAAGATGTTGCTTGCAGATTATTCCCATTTACCTTCGAAGGTAAGGCTTCTCTTTGGTTTTATTTTTTACCTTTGAATTCAATTTCTAGTTGGTTAGAATTTAAGAATGTTTTTAGAGATTCCTTTGAAGATTATGATGTGGTTGAAATTCATCAAAATCTGATCCAAATGCAAGTACTTGATGGAGAATCAATTCGGGATTTCAACACACGTTTTTGACAAGTGTATTTTGGCTTATGCGAAGAACATAGACCTGCAGCACAACTCACTTTTTGTTGGTATGTTAGATCTCTTCCCAATATTATAGCAATGTTTATATTGTGACAAGGGATAACATATTTCAATGAAGCATGCAAAGAGGCTCAATTTCTTGAGAAAGACTTGAAGGGGTATCCTTCAAATCTTTTTTATCCTTTCCTTTCATATGATGTTGAATCTGTTAATGAAGGATCAAATGATTCACAAATTGCTCAATTAAATTCACTAATGAATGACCTGTACAATGAAGTTATGTCCATTAGAAAGGAAAAGGATATTCAAAATACTCTACATGATTTGAAACAACTAATTTTTGCATCCAATTTTCAGTCTTCCTTAGATACAAAAAGGAAATTAGGTGCAAATTCTGTTAGTCATTTTTCTCTTTCGAATGAACGTGAGTACGATGAATGTTTTACATCTTCCCTTCATTGTTTGGAACCTCGATCTCAAAACCACTAGAGAAAATCTTAATTCTAATATTTTTGATCTATGTAATGAACAATTTGTTCGAATGAATTTTGAACATTTTCCTTTTTCTCAATTTGATCATAATGATTCAACTATCAATGAAAATGAAGATTTCGGGAATTATGAAGAGGATTTTTCATGTATTTCTAATAATTTTAAAAGTCCTTTTATAAGTGATATTCATTCTTCTTCATTTAATCAAAAGATGGATGTTCGAATAGAAAGTTTTGAAGATGCTAATTATACTTCAAATTCTGAAGAACATAATGATTCTACTCATTTTACAAAATCTGAAAATTTTTGTTCTTCGTCCTTCAATCCTGATTGTAATGAACGGAATGAGAACCATAAGTCTTTAGAGGATGAATTGGCTGAAATTGAGATTGAATTTCAAAATATTTGTTCCAAATATACTTTCTCTATAAATCAAATTTCGAATGAAAAGTTATTTCGATCAAATGCTTTGAAATCAAATAGATCTGATACACTTGACAAGAACGAATATCTAAAAGACGAAGTTAATCATTCACAAGATTCAAATTCCGATATTTCCTTTCAATACAATAACGATGATATATTGCTAAAGGAAATATTCCCCACTCTTAATTTTGATGAAAATATTTTGGATCGTGATCTTAATAATTTCCAACACACTTTTTATGATTCAATTTATTTATGGTTGGAACAATCATTTTTGAACAATTTCCCATGTCATTTTCATTTCTTTGTAAATAAGAAACTTAGTTCATTTTTCCAATTTTTGGATCTCCATTTTCAAAATTTTCATTGCTGATTCATCATTTGTTTTATCTTGCAGGTTTAAAATTACTTGATTGTCTCCATTGGGTATTCGAGTATACTTATTTTCTGTTTATTTTAGAATAGTGTAGGAGTAGGTATAGAATAGGTTGGTTTTGATAAATTATTTAATGATTAGATTTCCCTTTTAATTCTCTTCAATAAAGTATTTGTGACGACAAACCGAATCTAAGGTAGGTTCTAGTATTGTTCGATTCCAGAAATTGGAAGGTGTTGTGCACACCTATCCAGTGAATGCTTTACTCCTCAAAAGTCATTTTGTATAAATCAGACTGATATTTTTGTACATAGATTGATTTTGCTTATTTTCTTTTGTTTGGTTTCTTTTATTTTTTGTATTTATCTTTTGTTTGATTTCAAAGCCCCGCACATGTAGCAATATTTAGTAATCAGTTTATCTCTTGGTGATGATTCTAGTTTTGGTTTTATGACTGTTTGCCAGCTATGATTTTGTCCTGTACTTAGAAAGTTTTCAACATAGGACATACGGTAATGACTACGGGACCTCGAATTAATATATCTCTACGATGGTCATTTTATTACACATGTATTATTTGTCAATCAGAGTCTGAGGGATAGCCGAGTCTCCATTGTATCATTTCTCATGGTTTAAGTTGCATATCATATTAACCTTGACAGCTTGTTCTGCTCTGGATCCTTTTACCACCACCTTAAGATAAAGTAAATTACAAGATGGGAGGTCTTGTCATCAAGCCTGCTCATTAGGTTCATAAGTGCTAAGCAAAATGACATCTTCACACCAAGCTACCACACTTGGAAGATGACTTTCAGTTTTCCTAAGAGTTGGAAGATCATATCACAGGTCGGTCCATTCATGATCAGCATAGCACTGGTGAGTAACACTACTGATATATGGTCACCAAGCCATGGTAGTGCTTTGTAATTTTCCAACTTGATAAAATCTGGATTGTTGCATATCTTTTAGTATAAGATACTTGTGCATATAAGAATAGGGGGGTCTTCTTATAAGCCAGCCCTGCCACAATCATAGGTTTAATTTGGACTGAAGCCATCAATATATGGTTACCAAGCCATGATAGTTGCTTTCAGCACCTCAACTGAAAGACAAGGAGTCTCGTTATCGAGTTGGCTTTATCAGTTTCTGAATTCTACTTGTGAGTGGCACTGCTTATATCTGATTACCAAGTCAGGGCAGTGGTTTTATACACATAGTTATCTTTTAATCTTTAAAAAAAAAATGTTGCATGTAAATAATGTCTCAATAAATCAAGGTGATGTGTAATTGGGATATCCAGAAGCATTTTCAAGTATGTGCTTAGGTTCAACACAAGCAACTTCCCATGACTACATACAGGTGAAGGGTCTCAGTTGTCTCTTCAACCCCCTTATCATATTTGCATTATTCTTAATATGATCAGACATGGATATTTATTAATTTATGGTCCATGCTCGTTAGTTGTATTCCTTGTGATCATTTTTAACAATTCAGGCTGAAGAAAGGAGATCTGGCTAACATGTTTAATGTTTTCTCTAAGCTGGTTTTCATTGCAGAGATAACTAGTTCTTCCCATCGAGTCGCCATTTGTTGTGGGCACAAGAGATCCCATGCTTCACTAAAGCAAGGGAACCCCATTTCTAGATAAACGCAAAGGTATTTGGGTGAGTCATCTTGTAAATATTCAATTTTGATCTTACCTCTAAAAATTCTTCACCCGTGCTTTTGGTTGGCTTGTTTGCAAGTGTTTGATTATTTCTTCCAAAGTGTTTCGGTTTGGGAAAAGCCAAGCTTTTTGAGTATTTTGTTGACTGTTATCATAATCTCGAAATCTGACATTTGGAGAACCCGCAACCCTACAGGTGCGGGTTGCGGGACTGTTGTTTTTAAGTTTTGGTTTTGCTAATTCCGAAACCCGCAACCTGATGGCTGCGGGTTGCGGAATCTTTCTTTAATAAGATTGAGAAATAATTACCCCGAAACCCGAACCCCGCAATGGTGGCATTCAAATTTCAGGATTGTGGTTTTTCATTTATTTGGTGTGTACTCCCGAAACCCGCAACCCGTAATTTCGGGATGCAGCTTTCGGGATGGTTATCTCTCCTCATAGTTTCACGTTCTCGAAACCCGCCACCCGCATAGTCGGTTTTCGGCTTTCAGAAATATTTTCTCCTACTTCCATTTTTGTGAACCCGCAACCCACAAATCTGTACTTTCAGGTTTCGGCTTGCGGGACCTTTGAAAAAGAGCTTCGTGAACATACTTGAACCCGATTCCGCGCCCGCTGCGGTGAATCTCAGTCGTCCATTTCTTATAATCGCACGGTTGGTTTTATTTTGGTAAATGTATTTAATAGGGTTTTTTACCTTTTAGTTTTACATTTTAACTATTGAAGAAATTACGTTGTCGCATTATCATTTTACTGTGGATTGCGTGTTAGGTGCCATTTTTCAGTTTGTTGGTTATTTCAGGTAAGTCCAGTATTATCCTTACACTACTAGCCTGTAATTTTTCTATTTCTGGGTTGAATTTCATTTGATTTTTTGTATTAATCGGATATTGCAAAGTTCTTCCACCATGTCGAGAAATACACGGTCTAAATCCTCGTACAAAGACCCCCTAATCAAAGACCCAAATTTTGGTTTACTCAAATGTACCAGATGGACTGGTCTAGGATATATGCCATATTTGATAATGATGACCTTTCCCATATCGAAAATGATAGACCAGTCTACGAGAAAATTAGGGCTTCCCAAATTCACGCCATCCCTGCACGCCCTGTTGTCTTACCCTACACAGATGCAATTAAGTGGATAATTGAGAATGTTGATGTTAAAGACCGTTCTTTTAATGATAGTACAGGTTGTCAATTGACAAGTTTTCACCCAAAGGTTGTTGTTCAAGCTTTTGCTCTGAAACCCCGTGCACAGACCCTCTCTATTGAGTTCATACAATCGTCCAAAACCCGGTATAATTTTGATCAAATGATTAAGTCTTGGATGCACACGCCTAATGCCTTTGTACCTAAGTCTGATAACCTTTATCCTATTATCTGGTTCAAGGAACCCTATTCTTTACTTGAAGCCATGCTTTACTGGCTTTTCAGTCAACCCAATTGTTCCTATTTTAAAGCAGAATGGGCACCCATAGCACATCATGTGTCACTTACAAGTGAGTCTTTTTCGTGGGCCTATATCCTATCAGCGGAACTAAAAAACGCCATCCATGAATATCAAAAGGCACCAGCTCATAAGAATCCACCCTTCTTCCTATCTGCATATGTTCTTGATGTTTTCTGCTCAGAGTTCCAGTACCCTAATTTAGGTTGGCATTGGACCCTTTCAGATCCACCTGTACACATCTACTATTCAGCTCTATGGGAAGGAAATTTTGCACCTATGATATATGACATTTGTGACTGTTTTGTGGGTACCATCTATTTTAAGATCTTCCAGCATCAACCACCTGCATTCTCAGAAGATGCCAAATCTTTTATCAACACAATTGGTGACTGGTATGCAGGTGAGTACTTTTCATACATCAGAATCTGGGGAAGTGAAACAGTTCATTTCTTGCCCAGAATAGTTCCAGACATGATGGTAATACAGGAGGTTTCTTTTCAAACTGTCACTGATGGTATGTATAAGAAACTCATAGGTCCCAAGAAGAAAGGTTGGCCTAATTTTTCTCTGAATCTTAGTCAATTGGTCATCCCAACTTCAACCTGGGCTGCAGTTCTAGGTGATCAGATAGTTTCTCTGAGATTAAGTGATTCCCCGAAAAGGAAATATGATCCTAAGAAGTTCTTGGATGCACACCTAAAGCATGTTCACATGAAGATAAACTATACACATGAGTCAATCCCTGATGAATGCATATATCAGGGGGTAGACATATTTTCTCAAGTCTTGGCCAAAGCAAAAGACTCTCAAGAAAAACATGACATTCTACAGTATCATAAACAATTGAAGGACAGAATCCTAAGTTATAGGGCCATGCAGTTGAATCTTGTTGAACAAGCAAGAAAGGACGGGGAAGAGAAAGAAGCTCAGAAGTCTAACAATCCTCCTTTTCCCACCAGTCATGATGGAGACAAAGGTAAAACTATTCAAGGGGAACCATTCAAAGAGAAAGCTAATGAAGAAGCTAAACTCATGCTGCAGACAGCCCATGAATCTAAACAGCAAATGGCGCAGTTGTCATCAATGTTACAGACTCAGTTGCTTGAAACCCAAAGGCCTACAGACAAAATTCAACCACCGGGTACACTGGATGATCAGGTCTCTACTCCAAACACTCTAGAAGATGATGACTTGGTCATAACCAAGGCTAGCCCAGCTAAAAGACAAAAATTCATGCCTGCCTCATCACAAATTTCTACTGTAGATATAATTGACTGTGATGAAGAAATAGTTTCACCTTCCCCAGTAGCAGTAGTTGAAGAAGTCACTAGAGATACTAAGACTGATATCGAATTGTTGGACAACATTGATATGGATCAGTCTTTCCCTGAATAGTCGGTGTTGGAGTTTAATGCTGCCCCTGGTATCACATCATCAGCAATCGTGTTGCCATCTGTTCAACCAAATTCTACTATGCCTCTAGGAGGAACACTTCCATTTACATTATCTTACTTGTTTAATACCCTCAACAACTCCACTACTTCATTACCTGAACAGTCAGTCTCTTTTTCCATTTCACCATCTGTTACTGCAGAATCCCAGCCTTTGGCTATCCCTCCGCATTCATCTGCATTTGATTCATTAATAACCTCCATCGATGCATCTTCCAAGGTTTCTCCTACACACTGACCTAGTAAAGATCAGAGTCCACTTCCTTTCCCAGAAGTTAGTAGTCATGTTCAGGTTCCAGTTTCTGAAGTCTTTGTCTCACTTCCCTCCCCAGACAAAGGTGTGTCAGTTCCCGAAGTCATTAGTACACCTCTAGCTACCACTCAAGTCACTCTACCTATCCCTACCTCTGCTATCGCACAGACACCTTCTTTGATTTCTACAATTAATGTCACTTATGTTCCTACACAATCCATTGCTTAGTATACAGACAAAGATGTGGTTCCTCTTGGAAATTATTTCTATCGTCAAGATGAAAAGGAAGTTGTTAAAAGAAGCAGGAAGAGGGGTCAAGGCTAAGGTGGTTTGGAAGCACATGAACCAGATCAGGTGATATGGTCCCCCAGAACTAATAACCCGAGAATTGAAGCAGTTGAAACAACAGCATCCTTGGGGGATTTTGCCACTGCTAACTGGGATTTGGTCCAGTTCTTGGACAAAGAAGTTGACCTCGGGGAGGAAGAAATCAGAAACCTGAAAGAAGAATTTGCTAAAAAAAAGGATCAGCATTCTGTTGATGTGGCTGACCTCAGGAAAACTTGGGCAGACAAAGTACAAGACTTAGAACAGAAGAATGCTACTCTTCTTACTGGATTCAACCTTTTGCAGTCTCAACATTATACTGATCTCGTAAAGATAGCCTCTTTGGAAAAGCAGGTTGAAGATGTAGTTGCAAGTGCAGCTTCCTCCAATGTTCTCAAGTTCACATCTTGTGACTTCAAAAATTTAGCCCTTGAAGTGAATCAAAGTCAGCATGAAGTACTTAAGAAGTTATATATTACCTTAGATGAGATCAAGGAAAATTTCATCAGTTTTTCTAAGATGTATTCTACTCTTTAAGAACAGAAGGCAAAGAGACTCCAAGCTTGTAAAGCTGAAGAAGAAATCAGTCAATGGCAATTGTATATCAAGAATGTTCTAGAGAACATCCCAATCCTTAATACTTTCCAGATCAAGAAAGTCAAGGCATCTTTGAACACGTGGCTTGATTTGAATGAATCAGCTGAGGAAATCATTAATAAATCAACAGACACCTGCACTAGACGATTGTATGCAGTTGATAATATCATGAATGCCCTAGGATTTCCACTCATGAATCCTATTTTTGAAGCTCTGCCACCAAAATGCAGGCTTGAAGAACTCGAGAGCAGATGTGAAGAATTTGCACAGAAGATTCGGGATTTGGAACAAGTCAGCATTCAAGATGTAGATTGTTTGGTTAAAGAATCGGTCATCATGGAAGGGAGGATTCGTATGTACCTACGTATTTGGCACAAGCTAGCGAAGCATGATATGGAGAACAACGCATGCAATGCTCAATTATCCTTGGAATCTGTCATTTTCCCAAATGTAGATGAATTGTTAGATCTTTATGAAAAATGGCAAGATTTCCTGGATCTTTAATCACATCTGATTTTGTAATCCCTATTTTGTAGAATTTCTCCTTTTGGGATCCAATGTTAATTAGTATTTAAGGGGGAGTACTTCTCTTAGTAAGGGGTTGGAATATTTGGAATTGTAACTCAGCAGGAGATAAGACTGAAGATACTCTATGGTCAGAGCCATTTAAATTTTGGTACAAGGCATCTTAATAGAGTAATGTTATCTTCGGATCCATCTTATGATTATCACTTAAATTTCTTTAAGGATTTCTGATTTTATGTTCTAGATTGTCATCCGTTATGCATATGATCTCTTATTGAATATATAATGAATACATAGATCTGTTGTATTGGTTTTTCTGTATAATTGATGTGTGTATGAAAATATTTGATTAAATACTTTCTTTATCGATTTCTGCAATTGATCACATATATATACATTCTATCATTGTTTATTTTTCAATCAACAAAAGGATAACAGGTTATATCTAGATGGTCATTAAGCTTGGATTAGTTTGTTTAATTTTCATTAAATAAATCATAATCTAAGTCAGCAAATATCTCATCTACAGGCATTTCTGTTAAAGGTGATAGACTTTTTGTTCTCTTACACCTCTAGGTTGATCTGCATAAACACCAAGCTTTTCATTTTAGGCTAGATCTGACTTAGAATAGATCCTTCCCTTAGGTACGTTAAGTTAGGTTTGGTAACAAGCTTTCACACTTAGTTTTCCTTGTTACGAAAACTGATCTTTCTAGATCAAATCTTTTACTCATAGAGTGCCAGTCGAGGCCAAATATCCATGGGTGATTACCACACCAAACAGCACAAGGATAGAATTGCTCTTGCGCAGGTTCTTTCGAATCCTTTGGCTGTGTTTCATCCCCTGTTGTGTGCCTTGGAACCCATTCCAGCACTTTGCACTTACCCTGCACCCCCGAGGCATCAACATACCCTAACACAAAAACGGTTATTTTGTAGCTTAGAAAAGTCAGTATTTTTTTACTTGGCTAGTTTAGGGCTACTCCATTCTAGGATATTTGCATTAGTGAACAGTATACTACTAATATGCTAGTAATGGGTAAGTGGCTGATGGTACTGTACAACATTCCATTTCTACTTATCTAGAATGAAACGTCTTTGCTAACATGTTAGGAGTAGAGCACACTCTTAATAATGTTCTCATGTTGTGCCTCCCACTTTTCAATCTACTCCTCATCTTCAACAAGTCTATTCCAAATCAACCATACAAATCAACACTGTCATTAACTACTCTTCCTTTGTCCTTTAAATTTTCTACTCTTTGAAAGATCACTGCTGCAAATAGATTTTATGGGTCCACTCCCCCCCAGCTTGTGCTTGGTATTTTAAATTCACAAAGACAATCCAAAGATTGTTCCATACTCTTCTCATTTTGGGTTGATCACAATCTTCTTGGAATATTTGATCATTGTTTGATCCCATGAAACTTCACAAGCATTTCCATGGTTGCTATAATAACTATTTAAGATTATCAATTAAAACCTATGTTTTGGGATGCAATGGAGTTAACTCAACCATTAGCTTCAAATTTCTGCCATACTTTGTTTCATATGATGTTATTATATGTTTCAATATTAGTGACTTCATAACAGCTTCGAATTTCTCGATGATTAGGGATCATCCATAAAAACTCTTCAAACAATGTCATTGATTTGTTTGCTAATTCTTCTCAGCCAAACGTATCAATGTAGTAGAATATATCTAACCATAAGTTCTATTTCTTATCTCATATTATGTCAATATGTGCTCTTTAATTTGTCACAAACCCATTCTCTAAACAATACTTATGCTTAAGGAATATCTTCAGCCTACTTGAATTTTTAACACAGATGCCTTTTACAGTCATGGATTTATTTTTCAATTCCTTTTATCCCTAAAAATGTTCCTTATTATGTCCATGAGGCTGAGATATCAATTAGTCCTTCAACTTAGTTCCTCAAGGAGTCATGAGTGAGCTTTGAAAGTTCCTCAATATTTTCATCTTCATTATCTACTGTACAAAGAGTTATTCTTCTAATCAGGTCTATAAATACTAGCCTAGAATATTCTCCAAGGGTCTGCAATGGTCTTCAAACTTACAACAAACAACTTGAAAATTGTGCCCACTTGTCTTCTACTAAGTCTGTAAAACCGAGTCTTAAAATCGCAACAACACTTAAGTTGGAGACCTCTTCTTGACCAATCCAACATTATGTTTGCATATTTGAGGGAGGAATATTGTTGTTCAAACACAGATATTTGTTGATTGGATTAGCCAAGAATATCCACACAAGTCAGCTAATAGTTCCTTCATAAGAACTTCTACAAACTATTGTTCATTTGGGTTATTGATACATGGTTCCTTTTAAGAGATAATGTGCACTAAATATTGCCACAAAATGCATTCCTCAATCAGTATTTAGGTCAGCTCTTCAAATATGTTGTGTGCATTTCAAGATGGTCCATTTCATCTCTCAAGACAACTCTTCGGATCTTCCCTTTACTACAGACAACTCATCCCTTCAAATAGTCATGAGATCTCATCAAATCCTTCCAGTTTTTCATATTTGTTAAATCATTTTTAAGACAGAATGAGGGATATTTCATGAGCTTCATCTATTTTAGTTGTGTCCAACTCATTGTTTATTTATTCATTGGAATTACCAAGTTCTTCCTTTTGTTGTCATGTCCTTTTCTTAAGAAATCAAATTTCATGTACCAGTATGATTGTCCTTTAAGATTGTTCCCAGCTGATCATTCCCATATCTAATTCTATCAAACCGGTAGATGGCTCTCAGTATCTTCCATAAGCTCTTTATTTAAACGTTATACCATGGATTTCCAAAAGAAGACTCAGTCTCTTGCTTCTCCTCCAAACAAATTTCCAAGTCATTCTAATTACTAATGCTTCCCCTAATCAACTCAAGACTTCATCAACTATGGAAGGCTGCCATGAGGTGTGACCACTATCCACAAGAATACTCGATTTTTTGAATGACTAGCTTGCTCCTTTGTAAATAAGCATCCAACCACGCAAGTCAAGTTTTCAGATAATTGTTCTCTTTGTCCTTTAATGACAATCTAGATATGATTTTTAAATCATTTGCATTTCAGACTAGTCACAGTCTCTTTCAAGGTATCAGGGTCTATCCTTAAAATTATTTGTCATGGATTTCAAAAGTAATGTCTTCGTTTGATGTACAGTATTAAATCCTTCTCTTCATAACTGTCTTTGTACTTATACAGATATGTTCATCGAAGTAGTCCTACATCAGTCAGGGGTTTCATAACAACTTCTAATGATATTACGGTCCCCGAACACATGCTCTTTTTCACAAGTTTTATTTTGCTTATGCTCATCATTAAGAGCTTTAACTACTTATAGCATGCAAATCTAACTCTAGTTTATATTTAGGAGTAGTACTACCATTATCTTTGGACATTGTACAACTTGGATTAATGAATTATGTAGGATAGAATGGAGTATTCAGTTCTAGATTCATGAAACTAATGGATACGATGTTTCTATGACTTTCATATTACACAAAAACCTAAATCCTGTGCCTATGAATGAGCTACATAATACCTTTATTTACCAATTTATAAATTGCCAACAAAATGCCTTCCTTTATTTATTAATTCAATTAGAATCCATCTATTTGGTTGGAAAATGATGGGTTCTCACTCCATCAATGTATATTTGGTAATGATGGATTTTGAAATAATATGAAAATGCTCAGATGTAGATTTTGAATCAGACTATAGTCAATATGCTAAAATTTAGGATACCTTAGAGAGCTAGGTTTTCATAATACCTTAGAGAGTTAAGGTTTGGAGACTGTTCTCATCTGTTTTGATAGAACACATGTGCTAAAATTTAGGATACCTTAACATAGCCACATAGTCAATATACTAAAATTTAGGATACCTTAGAGAGCTAGGGTTTGGATACTATCCATGCTCGCTCCTTCACGTGCTTTCTTCATTCCTTTATGGTAGGTAAGGTGGGTAGATAGGTAGGATAGAACCCACTCCTTTTCGTTCTGTTCATTCAACGGGGTCTTATTCTGTTATGATATCATGGCTACTATTCCCAAACTCTTTAGAGTAGTGCCTTCCTGCTTGCAGACAACGACCTTACCTGTACGGATATCGATAAATGGGGGGCATTTATTAAAGATAACCCAAATACCACTCAAAATTATACCAAAATGTCAATGTGCTCAAGGCATTTCAGAAGATGGGTTGGCTGGATTTCTTCATCAAATTTAATGGATATAGTGATGACATAACCCTGGAATTTTCCATGAATATGAGGAAGGTCATTGAAGAAGAATGCATGACACCGGTAAAGGGGGTGGTTATCACTCTAATTGAGGATGTTTTGGGCATATTTATAGGTATACCTGAAGTAAATAATAAATATGTTGAATGCATATCTGTTAAAATATATAACTTTCAAAGAAATTCAGTTATGTAGCTAACTTTCAAAGAAATTCAAACAAATTCAGAGAAATTAAAAGAAATTCAATTATGTAGCTAACTTACGGTAAATTAAGTTGTGGGTGATTCCAAGGAGTTCGCTAACGAGATTTCAGAAGCGTCGGATTGATGATGCGCTGACTTGGTTTCCACCTATTTTATGGGACGGGCTTATTGCAGCTCGAAGAACTAAGAACCAAAATTTACACCATGTTTCCAGCGGTATACAGAGATATGTGTTGGGCACGTGCCCCTCCAAGGGTTTCAACAAAGACTTTTTTTCAACAGTTTACAAAGATTTTTTGGGGGAGCGTGCCCCTCCAAGGATTTCGACAAAGATAATCACATATTGGCGGGGCCAGTCCCTGGTTTATTTTTAAAAAAACACTCTTGGGCAAGAGTTTAAAAGGAATCTAAACTCTCGGCCGAGAGATCTATTTGAAAGTTTCAAACAAAAAATTTGGCCATACTCTCAAACGAGAAACTTAACTATTTGCGGCCGAAAAAATTTCTAACCATTACTTATCTCTCGGCCGAGAAATTGGAAATTATAACCCAAAAACACCTCATTCTCAAAAAATTGTATCGCACCTTCGCGTTTTCACCCATAATACAATATTATTATATATTAATTATAATATCAATTAATATTAAATATTAGTTACTATTATATATTATGCATTAGTTATGATATTAGTTAGAAGTTATTGGATCCAACTTTTCACAGTATTTAGTATTATTATAATATATTAATTAAAATATAATATTATATATTAGTTATAATATTAATTAATATTATTATTATATAGTATATATGGGGCATGTATTACCTAAAATATGGGTAGGTATACTAGTTATGATATTATTTACTATTATAAATTAGTTATAATATTAATTAAAAGTTATTAGACCCAACTTTTCATGGTGTATAGTAATATTATAATATATAATATAATATTAGTATATATTAGTTATAATATTAATTACTATTACTAATATATATTACAAGGAAGTCATTAATCCTAATCTGGAAGATCAAAAGTACCTCTTGGTCTTAACCACTTCCAAGAAGAAGATTAATATTGCCAAGATAAGAACGAACTCCCATGAGCTTCATAGCGAAACACGGCAATGGACAATTCCAAAAATGCCATGGGAGGAAAGGATTTGCTAGCTCTGTGAGTCTATGAGAGATGAGGATGAATCTCACTTTCTTTTAGAGTGCCCTGCATACACCCACATTCGATCACAGTTTCCTAATATTTGTTACAATTCTAATCTCCAAGATCTCCTAACTTGTCAAAACTATGGAGACGTAGGAATGCTTCTTTCTCAACTTTTTAATCATAGGAATCAAATTTTACAAAAATCCAAATAATACATTTCTTTCTTACGGTCTGATAGACCAAAGGGTCTTAGTGGAAGATAATCATCATCATCATTATTTATTGGCAATGTATTACCTAAAAAATGGATGGGTATATTTCTTATGATATTAGTTAATATTTTTTTATTTTATAAGTGAGCCTTTTTTATAGCATATAATCAAAAAGAGATACATTTAATGTCTTTCCGTTCAAGACTAGGAACCAAAAGGACTATTGTGACCTTACTGCACCATAATTGATCATATCTAATACACAAAAAAACCCTACTGACTTTAACTGGTACAATATTCACTTGTCAAGCCGTATACAGACAAAGATGACAAAACACCCTATATGCCTTCGATACCTTAACAATTCTAGACACATTAAAACACCATCCCAACCCACACGAGTACAAACCACCGCGGACAAACTTACAGGACCAGAGGAGGACGAGAAGCCAAACCTGGATCCTGTTGAAGCTGCGGGTGCGGATCAAAGCTGGTTGCACGTCCATTCTCCATGCAAATCCCCCCATATGAAGGTGTACCATCCACAGCTCGCATCTCTAAACGGGGGAGAAAAGAGATGCCCATTTTGCTAGCCATTACATCAATTTTGCGATGCATGAATCTACAGTCGGCATTATGGTCCTTCCAAGCGTTCATCAGTTCCATGTCCCCATCCTCATTATCTTTTTCCATCAAAATATGGGCCAAGAGTCCCTTCATGACCCAGTACATAGAGCTATGATCTAGTCATACGCCAACATCCTCCCGTGAGTCGATCCTAGATGATGAACCCAGTCATCCAGGTCATCTGATTCCTCATCCATCTTCAGCTTCCTCATCTGATCCCACAACTCTCGCTCCATACCTTCTATCTCCTCCTGAATACCCACTGGAATTTTATGATTAAAGAATCGGTTCGTCTGACAAGCGTGTTTCTGCTCCCTAGTGACCTTCAGGGAGGCCACCTTTTCTTTCCCTTTACCCTCCCTCCCCATGTGCTTCCCTCTCAAATCCATATCCCTAACACTCACAGACCTCCCCACATTAGCAATAATAGTCCTCTCAGTCTTTCGCAGGCACCAAAACAAGGAAGAATGTCGCAAAGCCCTCCTCTACCACCCTTGAGAAATAAAACCCCGTCATTCCACCCCTACTCATAACTGCGACCATCATTTTTCCACTAGTCTCTCTACACTCTATATCCACATCCAATCTTCCTCGAATTGTCATTATTCTTCCAATGTACCTCGAAGGCATGCAAACAAAGTAGTTGTATGCTCTCATTCTCAGGAAATGACTCAACCTTCTAACACACATCCACCTCCTCTGCATTATTATAGCAGATGGGTGGTTCGTGGAGTTGGTTAATTACTTTGGCTAGCACCTCCATCCTCCAGCACATGGTTAAGATGCTCTTCTGCATGGGTAGGACATGTGCAATAATATTAATTACTATTACTACTATATATTATTTATTGGTCACATATTACCTAAAAGATGAATAGGTATATTAGTTATGATATTAGTTACTATTATATATTATATATTAGTTATGATATTAACTAAAATTTATTGGACCCAACGTTTTATGGCATATAGTATTATTATAATATATTAGTTATAATATTAATTACTATTACTATTATATATTATATATGGGTCATTTATTAATTAAAATCAATTAGCATATTAATTTCACTATTAATATCCAAGACAATTTCGGGTAGCTTATGTAGTGGGTAGACAAATTATATTTTCTTAAAAATCCTCCTATTCCCAAATTATATAATAAAAAATTGTCTCATGCGTGCATTGCTTTTAATTTTTTAAATATTTTGATTGACTAATACATTATGACATGGAATTTGTATTAGGGTTAAGAGACCCATTTTTCATTCAAATTTCCCCTAATCATAGTGTGTTGGATTGAATTTGTGAAAATTGACACAAACCGTGAGCAAGAATAAGCACTGAATAAAAAAACTGATAAGTTAGCATATACATAAGCAGTGTAGAACTCATAAATTTGTAAATTACAAGGGATTGGTTCCTCCTATAGGTTGGTGCATGCAAATTACATGGGATTGGTGTCTCCTATAGAATGGTGTCTATAAATTATAGGGGATTGGTGTTTCCTACAAGTTGAAGCTTGCAAATATTTATAAAATGTATATTGATCATTAATAAAAGACAAATATTCTATCACTTTGTCTTGTGTATATTTTGGTTGATTGTATAGTTTATTAAATCAAAACGAAAATTAAAATGTGTAATATGGATTCACCCCCCTCTCCATATTACTGTGTGTTTCATCAATTGGTATCAAAGCAAGGTTCCCTCTGGGTCAATTCAACCACTGGAGGGTATATTTTATGAATATTAAAAAATAAGTAAAGACACTTTAAAAAATTATTAATAATAGTAATTATAAAAACTTAAGAATACGTGACTCCTAAAACCAGCACCCAAAGCCATATTTAATCCCAAAGCCATATTTAATGTAGGCCATCTTTTGTAAAATCCATCACTTTCAATTTTATAGATAGATAGATAGATAGATATTACAGATTAATACTCTGATTGTATCACTGGTATGAGAGCTCTACGATCCAACATCGTCTTCCTTTGTGCTTCCACCACCGCACTCTCCAACGCTCCTTCATTGTGCCACGTTCCCTCATCTCGGCACTCACCAACACTCTCTCTCACTCATCCATGCACTTGCTACTCTTCTCCCCACTTCAACGTTTCCCTACTACTCCATTATGCTCCTTTCCCACTCCATGCCACACCCACACCAGCGTTTTCTCACGCATGTTGTCCACGCCTCTCCTCTCCCTCCAGGCCCTTCCATTGTTGCACCTTATCCCTCATCCATATTCTCACTACGCCTCTCACTCCACAGTGCTCTCCATATCCATCACTCATCCTCCTCTACATCTGCACGCTCCAATGCTCCCTTACCTACTCTTCCATATCCCACCACTACTGCTTCATTCTCGTATGCATTCCTCGCTTCTATGCCATGCAGTATTCACATCCCTCGCTCCTGCATCCACTCTCCTACGCCATCGACCTGCTCATCCAATGCTTCCCCTCTCCCACGCCTCCCCACCACTTCATTGCTCCCATTAACGTTGCCTCCCTGCATCCCTTGGATTCCATACTGCTCCTCCAATCGCACCCTAAACTCTTCCATACGCAGTCATCCCCACGATCCAACCCGCACCATTCATCTCTCTTCACTCTTCCCTCATCACTGAACATAAGCCGCCTCCACCTAGGCCCTAACCAACACAAAAAAAATTAATAAAATCAAATATTATATAATAATATTACTTAGTATTATAATATTGTTCTTTTCTAAAGTTTATTATCCAAACCTTGTAATAAAAATAAAAAATATATAATATAATAATATTACTTTTAAATAATTATTATTATAATTATAATGTTTTATTTTTTTATTTTCACTATTAACGCTTACCGTTTTAATAATAATTATTATTATTATTTATTAAATAAGTTAATTAAGCCTCAAAGTATTGTTCACCCCATATAAGCCAAAATCGTGTCTAAGTATTCACCCCCACACACTAGAAACATGACGAATGAATTGAAAAACCAGTTTGAAAATTTGGAGGACATCAATGCCATTAGAGACGCAATCACCAAGAACCAAGAAAGCTTAAGAGAGGAGATGAAGAATAACAATACAACACTTAAGAAAGAAATCAAATACAAAGATCTTTGAATAATGGAAAAAACGTTAGATGACAAATTGGACGCCATGACAGAGAACCGGAATAAAAAGCATGACAAACTCATGAACATGCTACAAAATTGAGCCTGTTCTAGCAGTTGAAACAAATAATGGAACATCTCGCGTATGTAGACCACCTCATCCAGCACCTCCTCATCACCATCCCCCTATAGATCAAGATGCACTCAATATCATCCCTTTATGATGTGCCCACACAGTGCAAAAATAGAATTATCGAAATACAATTGGAACGAATACCAATGTGTGGTCTGGCTAAACAACCCTGAATACCACTTCACTATATACAACATTACGACAAATGAGGAGAAAGTAAAATATGCATCCATGCATCTATAAGGATATGCCTACAATTGGTACATGTGGTGGAAAGGACAAAATTTATCCTACACCTAGAACCTATTCAAAAGCATATTTTTTAAAAGGTTTCAAAGAATCACCGAGAATGAGTTCTTTTCAAATCTTACCAGGTTACAATAGAGAGGAAGTGTCGAGAAATTCACACATTAGTGGGAATCCCTTGCCACACTAGTGTTTGGATTATCTAAAAACCAGCTACTCGAAACTTATTTAGGAGGCCTTAAACCGTATATACAAAATGAATTGAAGATGCATGACATATTGAGCATAGAAGTAGCAAGACGTAAGGAAAAAGCAATAGAATCCAAATTCAAAATTTTCCAATCAAGAAATGAAAAAATATATTCAAGAAAAAACACGCCACAGACGCACTAGTACATATTGGAAAAATTCTGACGAAAGGATTCCAACGGTACGGACTAAATTGGTCGTACTATAAAAAAAATCATGATAAATGTTAAAATTTTCAAGTTTTTTTAAATCTCGCCTGATATCGTCGAAATTGTGACAATGTGTATGTTTTCATCACAATTGAGACAATAGGTACCATACCATCACAATAGCGACGATACGTTAAACTGTGACTCACTTGCGACGTTATTGGATGTTAGGTCGCAATTTTGATGATCCAAATAGTAGTCGTTTCCCTTTCCAAATGGTTACCCACTATTTGACAAAGTCAAATTTGACTTGGTTAACGTTCGTCGGAATTACGACGTCGCAAAAATTATAAATATGTTCTGTATTAAAGATGTTGCGACAATTTTGCTATAAAAACGACGATTCGGAAAGGGTGTAAGGTATTCTTGTCTTGTAAAAAACATATTTATTTTTATAATCATTACTGTATTTTTGTGGGAAGAATGACAGAAAATATTACAGGTGTGGAAAGAAATGAAGAGGGTGAAAAGGGTGACGGTAGATTTTTTTGCCCTTGCAATAGTTTTTTTATGAGACGTCCCGAGAGAATTTTAATAGCAACAGCTAGAAAACATTGTAGGAAATATGGGTACATGGACGGGGGATTGAATGAATATCGTCCAATGCTAATTAGCTCTATATATATTCATTATATGTCTTAATATTGATTGTATTTGTAAAAATTTATATTGTTTTAGTATTTGTTATACATGCACTAATTTTGCATGATTTTTTGTAATTATAAAGCTAGAGTTGCCCCCTAAACGTCTGCAGAATGCCACTAGTAGT
The DNA here is from genome assembly GCA_027924585.1 of Larix kaempferi. NCBI lineage: Eukaryota > Viridiplantae > Streptophyta > Pinopsida > Pinales > Pinaceae > Larix > Larix kaempferi. Next base: position 45,121,238 of record BSBM01000510.1, read on the forward strand.
AGTAGAAATGATGTTGAACAAACTGAGGAACATGAAGAGATTAATGAAGATCAAGTTAATGATCCCATGGAAGTAGATGACGACCATAACATAGTTCAAGATTATGGGACAAATCAAATGATCCAAGACGTGTTTGGTCGGTTATATGGGGATGGGGACTGTGATGGTATTTACGATGAACCTTTGATGGAAAAGGAAAATAAACGACTTTATAAAGGGTCAAGAGCAAATCTTCTCTTTGCTACATTGATTCTGATGAACTTAAATAAGAATGCAATATTTACGATTAATATTATTTACATTAACTAGTTTTTTTATGTTGTAGATTGTTAAGTGAATTCCTGTTACCATCGTCAAATATTTTACCTCACACATATCGAGATTTACTTGCCATTATGAAATACATTGGAATGGAGTATATGCATTTCCTAATGATCATATTATACATTATGTACAACATGTGTCGAAAACGGAATTCCCGGAATGTCATATTAGTATATATCAAACAGATCAAGTAACAGAAATGGTGCCTCGAAAGGTTCTTTGTCATATTCCCATAATTCCATGTTTGCATCGACTGTTGAGGTGCAAAAGCATATCACAGTTTAAGGATTACCATGCATGGAACAGAAGTGGAGATGGTGTTCTTCGAATGCCTACAAATGGTTATGCATTCAGGGAAATTGAGGGAAAATGGTTAGATTTTAAAGATGAACTACGTAGTATTAGTCTTTCATTGGCAATTGATGATGTTAATCCATTCGCAGAGCTTAGGTCTATTTACTCAGTGTGGCCTATTTTTGTTATCAACAATAACATTCCTCCTTGGATGTCAATAAAGAGGGATCACATAATGTTGACAATGATTGTTCCAAGTATTTGTCTACGTTAATTTTTCGAATGTAACATTTTCATTTGACTCATTTTTGGCATAATATCATTTATTTATTTATTTACCTACATATACATATCATGGTAGTAATCATGTCCAAACAATTACGTAAGTACCAAGTTAAAGATATGAATGTATATATCGAGCCTCTTATCGATGAGCTAATACATTTATGGAACGACATCACTATATATGATATTACCTTGTATGGACAATTCATGATGCCCCGGGACTAACACATTTTTGTGGTATGTAACGTTTTGTTGCACTTTAATACTATTTAATTGTTTTGAAGATATCTTGAATGTTTTTTAATAATCCATAGTATAATTGACATTAATCCATTTGTTGCGGGTCTTCAAACAAAGGGTAGATTTGCATGTCCAGTTTGCGGTCCTAAGATGAAGTATCATTATTCAAAAAAATTAGGAAAGATGGTGTTTGATGAGTATAGGAACTTCCTCTCAAAGACCCATAGGTTTCGTACTACTGAAAAACATGTTTTTAGTGGGAAAGAAGAGATTGGATTCAAACCACAAAGAATGACACCTCACCTATGGAGATTGGAATATAATAGAAATTTTCAAGGTACACAATTTGTTTATGTATCTTATATGCAATGTTTTTAATTTGAAATTCTATTTTAATTATTAAATATATTTACCGTGTTTAATAATTATTGTTGTGATTTCTTTTATGCTTCATCATGGTCGTCGTGAAGGTAGTAATAATGGGATTCCACGAGGAATGAAATGTTATCCCACTCAATTCATGAGGTTTCCCTACTATGAGTAGCTAAAAATAGATCATTTGTTTGATACAATGCATATTGGGAAGAATGTGACATAAACATTATGGCAAATCATAGATGGCAGGGGGATAAAGAAAAAATTGTCAAAATTTGTACTGACATTCAAGAAGCCAATCATGCAATGCAAAGTGTGATCCAATCAAATAGTGATGGAGACCGAGATAACCTTCTGTGGTTATTAACAGAGCAGCAAAGCAATGATGTGAAAGAGGTCATTCAAAGAATTAAATTTCCCACGGGTTTTTCTTCAAACATAAATAATATCTTAAAGAGGAAAGGTGAATTTGGTGGGGTAAAAACCCATGACTGGCATACCTTCATTAAGGTAATAATTTTGGTATTCATATTTATATATTGGATGTATATATATTTTAGGATTTTTATTTTTTTTGTCTACTTTTGAAACAAATAATGATTCTTTTTTATTGTTATAGTATGTTCTACCTCTATCTCTCCCAAACGACTTTGACAACAACGTCAAACAAGTTATATATTATCTTGGAAAATATATGAGGTAAGTAGTTGTGAATAATTTACATGAAAAAAAAAAATTCCATTTGTTGTTGTACTTAATGACATGTGTTTTACTTGTATTGTAATATATATTATGTTTTGTTGAAACATGTTATTTTCTTACATCATCATTTGTAGATGGTTGTCATTGAAAGAAATCCATCAAGATGATATAAAGTATTGGAAGAGAGAAAATCCTCGGCTAATGTGTGAAATGCAAAAGTATCTACCTCAAACATTTTTCAATGCACAACAACACTACCTCATACACCAAGTTGAAAAGATTGAAATGTGTGGACCTGTACACACAAGGTCAATGTGGATGGTGGAGAGGCAATTGAAATCATTGAAGGATTTGGTTACACAAAGAGCACCTCCTGAGGATTTTATGGTGAAGGGATATATGGTATATCAATCCATGGTGTATATTAGTCAGTGTCTTCCTAAGTTAGCAGCACGAGCTCTGTATGCAGTGGATTGTATTTGGGATGTGAACTCCATCAAAAAATTTGGAGGGTAGCACTTGTTGGGGAATGGTAGAATGAAGAAAGTGAGGGGTAGTTAAATTGTGGATATTTATGATACATATAACTTTTTTGTTTATTTTTGTATATGTTCATACTCATTTAATACTTATTCTTTCGTCATTTATTAATATTTACCATGGTTATAACTAATATCTAATATTGTTGAATTATGATTTTTTGAGTCAGGTCGTCAAGATTGGGAGGCACTACATTTATACATTGCAAACAATATCAATTGTATGAAGGTATGGATTGAAAGATGTAAAGAATGTCATGGTGGTAGGTTATCATGGCAACAACGGTCTAAATTGGTTAGAGAAGCTTACGTAATGGAGATGTTGATGTTACACAGAGGGAAATAGATTTATCATATGGTTTGAAAGATGGAAAGAAAAGCAAATTCACCCATTTTATTTAGTTATTTTATATTATATTAATGTGATTGCAGGTGTGCTTTTTTCAAATACTTTCCAAGTTATATAAATATGTTTATTAATTGTCAATCCGTCTTTTACATGTCTCACATATTGCAGTTGAAACACCACAAGGCTATGTGGTGCAATGGCCGTAAATTTCGCATCAAACAATTGGATGAAACCAGGGAAAAATTCTAATAGTGGGATAACTACAGTATTCCAGGTCACTAATATTTCATCTAGTAGAGACAGACATCCCTAAGAAACTGAAAATAATTACTATGGGTATTTGGATGATATAATTGAGTATGACTTTAATTCCTTCAAAATAGTTTTGTTCGATGTCAAATGGTATAGGTTACTACTGCATGGATGTGATGAGGATAGAACTATTACTGATCATGCCAAGATATTTTCGATGATTAAAACAACGGTGTTTGAAAATAAAAATGATCGCTATGTTTTTCCAAACCAATGTGAACAGGCCTTTTACTCAAAGGTTCCAGGTAAGAGGGATTGGTCATTTGTTGTTAGATATGATCCAAGAGGAAGGCCAGTAAAGTATACTATAAAGGAATAAGATGATATTGAAGAAGAAGATGATGCAGAGTCGGAGCAGGAAGATGGGTTGACAGACAAAGAAGATGGAGAAGATGAACCAAGTATAGGAGAAAATGTACCAGTTCTTGATGATGAAGATATGCTCGAAAATGAAAGTGATGACGATGATGATATCGTCATTCCTTTCAACATTGTTTCTGAATCAGATTATGATACAGATGTCGAGTTGGATGAAAAAGAAGATACAAAAGAAGGATGATACAAATGTTGAGTTGGATGAGGTACATAGCTATATATTTTAAATTTGTATGAATTTTTCTCTTTAAATAATTTACTTATGTGGGTTTATTACATGTTTTTAAGTTTTATGTCATTTTTTTATATCCTACGTTACATGTTGTTTATCATGTCAAACCTACAAATAATGACCATACCATACGTCATCATGCTAAACCAAAATTATCATTTACAAACACATGATAATTTACTTTACCTTAATTAATTTTTGTTTTGGTAGTTTCTATGCCTAAATCTAATTAGTATGTTGCTTTCGATTATTTTCTATTTGTAGATTGGGTAAATTGGGGAATTGAAATTGATGTAAGGGGGAAGGGAGGGGCCATATGAGATTCCACCATCACGTGGTTGGCCCTGTTCAGTAGAGAATAAATTATTCTCGAAACCAAGAGAATCTTATTAATCTTTATAACAATCATCTTTGGCGGTAGACGACATTTTATCTTGAAATAATGGGTTTGTAATACTCTATATGGAGTAGAAAACTTAGATGATAGCAAAAAAAAAAGACAAGAAATAACTAATGAAGCTTATGCAATTGATCATGAAGTATTTTTTTATCGACATTATTGTGCAGCTTACACTAGGTGTGGGAATGTGCGTCTCGAACCAACTTTAAAAGAAACAACTAAATTAAAGACATTGTTATATTGTGAGTAGACATGGGGAACAGTGACCTCTGAATCGAGCCAACGTTGAAATTTCCTCAAATTGTTTCTGTATGTTATGAAATTTGACATGGGCGGATTGTTCGCATGCCTTAACGATATGGGAGGCTTTCCGGACTCAAAGATGACTCACACCCAGTACTTCTCTATATCTTTGATCTCGTCCTAGTTTCGTTTGAACTTTCATGAAGAAGGCGGTAGATGGCATTTCATCTTGAGATAATGGGTTCGCACTACTCTATATGGAGCAAAAAACTTGAGCAAAAAACAAAGACAAGAAATAACTAATGAAGCTTGTGCAATTTATCATGAAGTACTTTTTATCGACATTATTGCCTAGCTTGCACTAGGTGCGGGAATTTGCGTCTCGAACCAACTTTAAAGAAACAGCTAAACTAAAGACATTGTTATACTATGAGTAGACATGGGAAACAATGACCTCTGAAATGGGGCCATCGTTGAAATTTCCTCAAATTGTTTTGTATGCATTGAAATTTGACATGGGCGGACTATTTGCATGCCTCCACGATATGGGAGGCTTTCTGTTGGGTCACAGATTTGTCCCTATTTTTCATTACTTATCGACACCTATTTCATCCATCTTCTTCCTATTATCACCCATTTATCATTCCATTTTCCATCCATTTGTTGTAACTGCTTGAGAAATGCCATATTAATCTTACTGATGCTTTAGTGGTTAATCATGATTAATTTCCTTTATTTTTTATGAATTGAATACTATTATGCATAATTTTACTGATGATGGTTTCTAGAGTGATTTGTCATGTTAACAGCAGCAACACTCATGGTTCAAGCTTCCAAGGTTGGCATGCAAGCACACGTCCACATGGATATTTCACAACATGGTTTCATCTTATGATTAATTATGTGGATTTGTGATTTCAATTCGTGCCCAATTCCAACATGGCAACCTCCAGCTCTTGATCAAACGGCCTTAGCCAAAAACACATGCCAGATAACAACACATTGATTTGCGTCGCAATTTGCGGGCAGATGGAGAAGAATCTCGAAAATATGGGACATGGGTTTTGTGCGCAACGGCCTCAATTACTTGATTAGAGAGGAAATCGCCAAACAAAGCTACGGTTTGAGCTATAAAGCTGGTTCTCTAAACGTGTAATTCTCAGATTTACTGTTGCGGCCGGTTTTACAAATTAGCAATTGGTTGAAACAGATCACAAGTTGGGGATTCGGTTTCTCATTCTCCTGAGAGCATTTTATGTATAAATATGTAATCATTCTGATGTATTGGGGGGAAGAGAGAAAGCAATGTTATGCTGTAGGATTTGATCCAGACTCTGTTGTAATACTTCCATTTAGATAATACATGCTGGCAATTTCTTAATTCTGGAGTTGTAGAATTTCATTGTGGAGATCCAGCTCTGCTCAGTGGAGGAAGGGCCCTCTTCCCTGAGCAGATGTTGATAGTGTTGATTGTAGTGTGTTATTATGTATATTTGCTTATTATTTAGTTCATGCTTTCATTCATTAGATTTATCATAGTTGTATGCTTTCATTTATTAGATTTATCATAGTTGCTTTCATGTTAATTCGTTTGATAGATCGTTGGCCAACATAGCACTTCTTTTAGATTCATGAAATTAGATCTTGCTTCATAAAGAGTTAATTTTGTTTTAAGTTAGATTTACATTTTGGTTTTATAAATAGGTTTGAGGTCTGATTTATTTTCAAGAAGGTGTGATCTAGTTTATAAATAGTTTTGATTTCATACCAATAGATAACAGTGTCAGGTAGAAATTGTGCTTGCATAGATTTTGCACGATAGCTTTGAAATAAAAGATTTCCTCGAGCTGATAATTTATGTTCTGCTAGTATCAGTTGTTTAATTAATTAGACAATTAATCCAATCAACACTTTCCAGCCTTAGAGATGACTCACACACCCAGTACTACTCTATATCTCTGATCTCGGCCTAGTTTCATATGAACATTCATGAAGAAGGCGGTAGACAACACTTCATCTTGAGATAATGGGTGCATACTACTCTATATAGAGCAAAAAACTTAGATGAGAGCAAAAAACAAAGACAAGAAATAATTGATGAAGCTTTGCAATTTATCATGAAGTACGTTTTTATCAACATTATTGCCCAGCTTGCACTAGGTGCAGGAATGTGCATCTCAAACCAACGTTAAAAGAAACAACTAAATTAAAGACATCATTATAATACATTTGATACAAGGTCTCTCTATATTCTACAATGCAACTGTGGTGGCCTATTTATGCAATTTTAGAAATTGTTGCTAATCATTTTAGATAAAGCCATATAGTGAAATGACCCTAATTAAGATAATCAATCTAAAAGAGTTTGACTCAATGGAACACCCCATATATTCAATTATCATCTAATAAATCCTAATCTCTCTACAAAGTCTACAAGAGTTAAATAAATGGTAAAAAGAGTGGAAGTGTCTTCACCTTTAATTTTTCCATCATCAAAGTGAAATATAGATAGGAAATCATATTAGAAGAAGAACAAAGGAAAGCAAGTATAAAATAATCAAGAGATGCCAAAATCCTATATTTGTGTCTCCTTCATGTATTCTATAATGTTTATTAATCAAAGTGACTGTGAGAAAATCATGGTTTTGTTGTCCCATAATATTCAAAGAAAGAAAAAGGGGGGAATTAGAGTTATATTTGGTTCAAGAGAAGGGTAAAATAAAGCACAAGAATGATGAAAAAAGATTCCCATGAGTAAGGCTTAAGAGTTACAAGAGACACAAATCAAGGGTTATATGTATTGGTGTTGATAAAGGTTAGATGTTAATAATTGGAAGAGTAGGAGGATATATGCATGAGAGTGGCAGGTGATGGTTGGATTGGCCATGTCTTGGCCAGAGTGATCAAGGGTAATAGATCTATTGTTGTTGGTTTTCCTAGTTTTGGGTTTCTAGGGTAAAAATCTTCTTCTTTAATGTGTGTATGTCTGCTTATTGTTTGTAATATTTCATAACACAAAAGTGGAACCATATCGACACCCTCATTACCAAGAAATATTCCAGTAAATAAGGGAATATTGATATCAACATTCCCAAGAAAGAAGATGGAATTATTAGAAATATTCATGGAAAGGGGCATCACAAAACCATTAGTTGGTAGAATATTATCGAATACCATCAATGACAACAAATTAGAGAAGTTACAAAACAAGGGTCATGAAAGTAGTAGTCTTTCCTTTTCACTACCATCTAAAAAGAGTTTCACACACACCATAATAATATTATTAAAATTGTGTCAAGATAGAAAATTTAAGAAATTAAAACCAAACAAATTCATGCCCATCCTATGGTTGAGCATTAAGGTCTACATGGAGATCCAATGCTTTATTCTTTGTATGGATCATAATAGCATTAATGTCCATATACAATTGCATAGTGGGAAAGATATTCTATCGCAATTTCCATCACACTAGAGTGGTGAGTGCATTGGGTAGTCAAACACTCAACTAAGGTTCCATAAAGACCAAATATGGATGAGCCTTTGATTTTTTTGCAGTGTTGAGGTGTTTCTACAGTGTTGAGAGCACAAAATTATCTCTAGAGGTTAGTTGAGATGGGCCACAATGAACCTATAGAAAGATTGCATATATGTTCATCGAGATGCAATTTTCAATTGCTTCTCCTTGGGAATCAACATGAAAGCACATGTTTCTTTTTGTCATTCCCTCAAACCCAGAATGTGCATCGCAATCTTGATCATGTATTAAACCTAAACTCTATTATTTTCTAGAATATACTTCTTGAACCCCTCATTCCATAGAGTCTACCATAGTGTCGAATGGGCATTAGAGTAAATTTGGTGTCTAAAATGGACCTCGCAAGAAAACGAGTCATTGACTCGAGTTGGAATTTAAAAACCAATAGAATTTCAAGAAAATGAGTCAATGATAATCGTTAATGTGGCATATTTGTCATAAAAAATTACATTTTTTAATTTGTATATTCAAATTATCTCCCTATGGTTTTACTTAAATTTTGAGTGGGAGCACTCGTTGGATGCGGAATTCAATTCCACATCCAACGAGTACCCACATTGCATACCTTTGATGGATCCCACCCCATGAAGAACGATAAATACATTAAAACATGTTTTCTCATTTTGCGTGGGATGGGGTCCATCAAAAGTCAGTGTGGTACTCGTTGGATGTGGAATTGAATTTCCCATCCAATCAGTGCTCCCACTCAAAATTTGAGTAAAACCACGGGGAGAGAAGTTTAAAATACAAAGAAAAAATATGATGAAAAAATATATTTGTATTCCCTTGAAAAAAGAAAAATTATATTTTTATACAAACATATATATAGATATAGATAGTGCTAACAAAATGAAACAAATTCTCAATGTGAAAAAATATATATATAAGTAATGAACACAAAATTAAATTAACATAAATTTATTTTATTCTTAAATATTTTAAACATAAATATAATAATAAAATTTACACTTAGTTTTATTATCTTAGATAATAAATAATATAAAATGGGTTTCATCAATCGTTTGGGTGCCTCATTTTCCACTCGAGTGATTCCTTTGAATTATGCATTGTAAATTGTTAATAGGATCTTCCAACTCCTACATTGTGATGCATTCAAAGTGATAGCGTCAATACATTTGGTCGTAGTCATTGGAGGTCAATCCAAACCAAAAAAAAATGGGGTTTCAACAACAATAGGTTTTGAATTCGAAGGCTCCCATCCATCCTAAGAGGCTCTGTGGACTTGGCCGAGCAGAGCAAGCCAGTGGATAGAATTGATCTATCATAACAAAACTGAATTAATTAAAAACACAAACACAAACATAGGATGGAACAATTTATTAGAAATGTATTACAATTTATATTAATAGTAAGGAAAGCAAATTGTAAAATATCAACAATGAGATAAATGAGTAAATAACAGGTTCAGAGAACAATAGCAACTCTAACAGGCATCTTAAAGAATCATTTGACAAATTATTTTCTAATTAAATACATCGAAATTACCGAAATGTTGAAGGCTTTGATAGGTAAAACTAATAAGATATGATAACCTACGTGGTTCCTTCATATTTTTGAGAAAAATTGGATGAGAATCAATAAATGAGGCAAACAACTTTGAATTAAGCAAAAATATCGACAACAACTACTCAGGAAATATGCTAATAAAAAGAAAAAAACTCGGAAAAACAATAAGAAAAATCAATCTGAAAACATACGCCCTCCTCCTCAACCAAAGAATTAGAAATTTTCTCACCCCCTAAACCTATTATTCAATGCCCACCTTCCTACCAACATCCCCTTCCATGCCTCCGATCTCCCTTCCTAATGCCCCAACCTTTCCATTACAAACTCATAAAAACGAATGCACCAACCTTTCCATTGCAAACTGGTAAAAACATACCAAATAAGGAATCATTTTAATTCCTTGCAAATCTTTACTAGATAGATTCGACAAGACCAAACATTTTGATTCTCTTCAAAATGGAGGTCATTCCTTCATGGTAAACACCTGCCATTGCTTTTTTATTATTATGAGATAGAAAATTTGGTTCAAAGGCCATCATTTGTAGGCAATGTGTTGTCACGTCGATCACGTGAAGGTGGTCTCAAAAAGATGGCACTGGAATCTCTAACAACAAACCTTTAGTGTGTCAAGTTCTTATAATAATATGTGCTCTCTGCAATGTACGACAAATGACTAATGGATAGGCATGTGGAAGACAGTAATAGAGGTATTGATGAGATAATTGAAAACCTCGATATTAGGGTCTTCTCATTCATGACAAAGTTTCAATTTTTATATAGGTGATTTCTTTCATACTTTGATCTTCATGTTTGAATATATGTATAATATTCTACCTTGTTTCATTAATTTTCAAGAAGTTTGATATTTAAATGCAATGTGAAGCATTAATCCATAGTCAAACTACGGTTCTAAGAGAATATCATATTAACCTTATAAATCCTAAACCAATAATGATGGTTGACTTGGTTGAACTTGAATGACCATGGTTGTATATAGTTGTATGTAGTTGATGTTATCCCACTAACGAACCACTAAACCTAATCCTAATGAGTATTGGAAAATAAGGTTGACTATTGTGTATTATATTTAACCATAGTTAACTATAGAAATCCATGGATGGATGTAGCCTTATATCAAAGGTTAATACTAATAATCCTCTAACTACATAACCCTTAACCTAGTAATGATGGTTGACCATGTTTGCATATAGTTGTCATATTATGTTAATGTGTCAGGGGACATAATGTGTCCAATGTTAGAAGTGTCAACAGGTAATTGTATTAGGGGTCATTGGGGTTAAAAGCTTCAATGACTTCGGGTTCATGGTTGTTACGGGGCAAATTTTGTTAAAGGGTTATTATGTCAAGTTCGTATATTGCCCATTAGTGACCATGCTAGCCCTATAACCCCTAATCCAATAATGATGATTGATCATGACATATAGTTGTTCGTGGTTGATGCTATCCCACTAACCATTAACCATAAACCCTAACATAGTGACCACTGAAAAATAAGGTTGAATATGGTGTGTTGTATACACCATGGTTAATTGTAGGTGTCACAGGATTAATGCATTCTTAATATTTCAATGGTTGACACTACTAACATAAGATATCCAACGCCACAACTCATAACGTGTTAGGGGTCATCACGTGTCTCGTATCAAAGTTGTTAAGGGGTGATCATACCAGGGTTCATCGAGGTTAGGAGAGATATTGAATAATAGGCATAGAGCCATTTCGAGCCATTTACAAAGCGCACCTGAACCATTTTGAGAGCACCGTGAGCCATTTAAGCATAGATCTATTTCGTGAGCCATTTCAATCCATTTCCAAAGCATCTCAACCATTTCGAGAGCACTGTGAGCCATTTTGAGGAGACCACCATGAGCCATGAGCCATTTCAAGCCATTTCCGGAGCACCTAAGCATTTCCAGAGAACCGTGAGCCATGAGCCATTTCGTGAGTCAATAGTGAGCCATTTCAAGGAGGTGATTTCGTGATTCCGTTGTGAGTCATTTCCATACCACCATGAGGGTTTTTCAAACCACCGTAAGGCATTTCCAGACAACCACGAGGCATTTCCAAACCACCGTGATCCATTTCAAGGAGACCACCTTGAGCCGTGATCCATTTCATGAGTCCACTGTGAACCATTTCGAGGAGACCACCGTGAGTCGTGATCCATTTCATGAGTCCACCGTGAGCCATTTCGAGGAAGCCATTTCATGAGTCCACTGTGAGTCATTTCCAAACCACCGTGAGGTTTTTTCATACCACCATGAGGTTTTTTAGACCATTGCAAGGAATTTCCAGACCACTGTGCGGAATTTCATCACCACCCTGAGGAATTTTGAGACCACCCTGATTCAATTCAAGGAGCAGAGGAGATCAACAAAGCAAAGGAGGCCAATGGAGACAAAAAATCAACACAATGCCTTCGGTAAGATATCATAGCTTGGCTCCCATGTATTATTGTATTAAAAAAACTATAATTGTCTATGATATTACAAGTTTGGGTTGTGTAATACCTGTGCACCCCTCTAAAAGGGGCAAGGTCCTACTCCAAGACTACATTTCTACTCCACCTCTAGTGCCTTCACTTTCCACATTAACCCTTAGGACCAGAGTATGAGCTATTATCATGGCTCTATGGTTGCAGTCTAGTTAAGTATTTCATTGAAGCAACCCCTATGATGCAACCCTCTTGTCCCTGCTTGAATTGCAACTGTAACCCTCCTTGTTTTCACATGGTGTGGCGTATCAAGCTCATTGTGGTTTTGCTTATCCATTGGGTGGCTTCTTCTTCAAGGTTGGGTTGAATATAAAGGAGACACTATGGTTGCATAGTTTCCTCGACTATACCATAGATCAATGTGAATCCAATAGTTGGGTACCTTCTAGTCAATCAAATTTGAGCACAATTGTAGGCCTTTCTAGGAATTATTATGTTGGAGATTATGCCCATTGTATAGGCTTCGAGTTGCTTATTGTTTTTAAGTGTCAATCACAATTTTGTCTTAGATTCTACAAATTGTTTATGCTTTCGGTACTCAACATATTTGACATTGGCATATGCTAAAAGATGCACATTGTTGTCTAATATTGTATGTTTCTTCTATTTGCAATTATTGCACAAGTATTCCAAAGTCGTGGAACCTGGAAATTGTTGGCCTATACAATTTTGCAATAGATTCAGTTTTCACAAGGAGATAAAGTTTATATCACAAGGTATGAAAGATGTAGTAATGAATATAGATTTTCTATATCATTGAACTAGAGATACACCATGTTTGTACGTCATGTTTTTATTAGTTAATGGCTTGATTTTGTGGCAGACAATACCTTTTTTATAGGTGAAACATTTCACTTCGATTTGTGAAAGTTCAAACGAAACTAGGACGAGATCATAGATAATAGATGTTGTTGATACAACAAAGAATAAAGAATCCATCAATCATACTACTAAAAGGGCCGACCAAAACTCTAGAGTCCACCCCCAATCTCTCCAAAATGGAGTTAAATCATCCCACCCTCAAGCACTAAAGTGAGAGTGAAAATTTTGATACCTTACTAGCTCTAATTGATCCACAAGAAGCAAACATGTCACATGTGGGATTTGAACCTAAGTAGGGAGGATGAAATATTCTCCACTTAACCACCCAAGCTAAAGCTAATAGACAAAATGTTATTTGTTGTGTAGTGTAGTGGTACAATAGTTGTGAAATATTGATGGATTTATTACCTTATTAATGTGTTTGCACTTCTATTTTTTATTGAACTTGACTTATGAACCACATTGACATTCATAAGATGATGAGAGCACATTGACCTTTAGAATCTTGTGAAAATATGAAATAGATATAAAGAGTCTTAATATGGCTAGGGAGCATTGGGTAGGGAATTGTGAAAATATGAAATAGATATAAAGAGTCTTAATATGGCTAGGGAGCATTGGATAGGGAAGTGATTCCCTATTGTTATTATCGCCCTTTGTTGTATTAGTTTCATGCATATGCACATATTTTCACGTGTATCTGCATGTACATACACATGAATATTGGTTACATAAGTTATGACCATATTATTCCATGAAAAATATTATGTTGGTCCAAGGAACCTAAAGCCTTAAGCCCAAAATGGGAAAAATATGTAATATGTTAGTGTGTAATGCTATTTACTGGCAAACTATGATCATATTTGTGCACACCTAAAATGGACTCAACTAACATAGGGTACAAATTTTGAGAGACATCCATCATGCTTATAAAAGCATAGTTCATCTAACCTATGGAGACCAACGAAAACATGATGTTAGATCATAGAGTTAAAGGTATAACTTATGGCAATCGTATGTTGTCATGTGATTTGCCCTTAAGTGAGGGAGCTTGGGTTGATGATCATGGAAAGAGTTATTTTCTTCCATATTGGATGGGAGGAGCTAGGGAAAGAATATGCATTAAATTGGATTTTTATATGTATTGCCATGAAGAAGTCAAAGAGAAACACTTTTCAAAACCCGTTTCTTTCTTCCCTCTGTATTTGAATTTATATTTCATTCAATCTCCTTGTCATAAATAGTTTTGTGAAGGAAGGAAGAGTAGTAGTTATTTTTCAAGGAAAGTCAAATGACAAATTTTGTCATGGATGTAGTGTCCCTCCAATACAAAAAATTGGTAGCATCCCAAGTAGTGATTATTGACCTCGATTACACCTCGAAGGGAACAACCCAATACAACCATGTAGTCATTGTCATCGCCTTCAATTGTGGTGGAAATTTAGGTTGATTTGGTATGGGAAATGGAGATGAAGGGGGGAAGATAGTTTTGTTGAGATGCATTCAAATAGGGTATCTGAAATGTCAATACTTCAGATCAGTGACACGAACATGAATGGTTTGGCAATTTCATAATGGAGGGATATAGATTGAGATCAATAACACAAACCATGAATGGGTTAGATGGTGGATATAGGAGGTTTCCAAGGGCCAATAGTATAGCTTGAGAATGGTGACGCCGAATGTGAATGGGTTAGACAATTTTGTAATTGAGGGTTATTCACTATCCAAGGGTATGTCCATCCATAGGTACATTTCCAACAATATTTTTAAAGTAGGAGGTTATTAGGGTCTATTTTCAATGTAGGAGGTTATTAAAGGTTATCAAGGGCCATTTTTTAAATCATGAAATGCTTGAGTAGATTTCTTCATTACTTGTCTGCAATCAAATTTATCCTATCTTTTTTTAACTTAATATGGATGTGGGGAAAATATATTTTTCATTTTAATGATGCCCTCATATTGCACAAATGCTCTATGGAAATTTTTTCGTTTGTGATATGTACATAGTTCATGCTAACCAGCAATAGAATATATCTCACTCTAAGTTGATCTCTTTGCTCAACACCCACTCTAAGATATCTCACTCTAAGTTATTCTAAGATGATCTTGACTAGTATATGTGATAAACATTTGAGTGAGGGGTGGTCATTCAATTATCCTATAGGTTCTTCTAGTTCACTTTGGAAGGTGAATAGCAATTAGATCAACACAATTCAATGCAAGACACAAAACCAATATACATAAACTAATTTATTCACATATGATCCACAGAGGTGTGATGTGGAGGAAAATAATTTAAGGAATGTTTCACACTCTTGAGGCTTATGCCTATGGGATGTGATGCAAAGGATGTCAAGGAGCATGATGTAGAGGGAAATGGGGCAGATATGAAACCCCTAACTTTGCATTACCTTGGCGGTACTCAAACCTAAAGGTGGAGGATGGAGTTAGATAAAAGGACTTGTGGTATTTTCTAGTGCATTTGAGAACATAGTTTGAGGAAAAGATCATCTTGTGTATTTCAAGACATAAATTGAGATGGAAGGAGGCACACCTTTGAGCCATAAAATTTGGGAAGTCCATCAATTCATTGAGCATGCATTATCATCTCATGCATTTTAGATGGTTATCAAGATTTGGGTCTCAGAAAACCTCAACTCATCCATTGCCAATGAATGAAATATCTACTTCTCTATTTTGATGGCACCCTATTGTCGGCCTACTTCATGTAGCCCCTATCACTAATCCATGCAAACCTTGTCATTCCCATGAAAATAGGCAACTTATGCCATGTTAGCAATGTGGCCCAATCAACACTATTCACCATGTCAAATGGACCATTAAGCATATCAATGAACATCATAGTGATTTAAATATAGTCAACCACCTAGAGAGTTTCACATTTTTGTGCAACATGAGTCATGCAATTAGAACCATGTTAACATCTAAAGGAGCATACATCATTAGTCATCCAATTTCATTACTCTAATTTCAACTAGTTATTCCTTATCCATATATAGTCCTTTTTTATGCATTTTTTTTAAATCTCCATAAAGGTTTTGAGCTCCTATCTATTTTTGGAAATTTAATGATTTGATGCTAGAACTTTTTTGTTTCTCAAAACTATTTGCTTCATCCCTATTTAATTTTAAAACTTGTAAGGGCATATATTACATATATGTGCACTCTTTTCATTGTCAATTTTAGAGAGTAACTTTTACATACTTTTTAGTGTTGTATTCATTTTCTATGATATCAACCGTCTGATTTCTATTTTTTCATAATAGCTACACTAACCCTCCTAAAGTATAACCAAAAATGATTTTATTTTGGATTGTATTGTGTACTTTTTTTGTAAGTGTAGGGTTTCCTAGAAAAACAACAATTACATACTTGAAAAAGGGTTCTATTGAGGTGCTTAAACCTGAAGCCCATACATTGGTTCTAGTGAGATTGGTTCTATTGAGGGATCCAGTTAGATTGCATAAGAGTAGTCATGGGAGGTCATTCCATCAATGAACTCCAGCCACGACCCCATGTAGCATGAAGCCCATTTCCAACGAGACTCCATGCTGGCAAATGACACAACTGCTAATCAAAGGCAAACTGCGGTTACTCTTGCACTGTGTGCTGTTAGCTGTTAGTTTCACTCATTACAAGGAAGGGAAGAACCTGATTCTTTGGGGAGGCGGAACGCTCCATCTACAATGCAGGAGAGAAGATGAAAGAAGCCAAGATCACTGGATAAAGGGGGAGAACGAAGTCACATAGGGAGATTGGCATCTTGCAGCAAAGATCATAGGATCAAAGGTGAACTAGAGATCTGCAGAGAACTTTCTATGGTTATCTCACTGTTAGTATGGTTGATTTCTTCAAGAGTTTCTAGGAATCAGGCCTGGTCTCTACACAATGAGATAACAGGGTAGAGAACTTGATTAATTTAATTTCACATTTAAGAATTCTAGCATCCATGTTGGTGAAATGGACAGGCCATAGGCCTCCTATTTACAGATCACTCTCTCTCACACACATTTTCTTGCTTCGTGAGAATGTGTTACTAGCAATGGAACATTAAAACACAGATACGTACCATTCCAGCCAAAAGGTCAAAACTCAAAAGCCCTATAACCCACAATCACGAAATAAATGTTTGGGACTTTATTCTCGTACCAAAAATAGTTCAACTCTGTGAAAAAGACCAATCGCAGTCCATTTCTGGAGCTATCCTGATTTTAATCCATCAAGTAAGAAATCTTAAAATGTTATCTAAACTCTACAACTAGTCTTCTAAAGTGTTTTAGATATCCAACTGATCACTTTCATCTTGTTATGAAATGGAAATGTGAGCCAACGATGAAATTGCATTTCTTTCAATAATCCAAATTGAAATCAGATCCAAATAGAAGAATCAGAACTGCAAATGACAGAAAACTAGACATCGTGAAGGGATCCTGGGATATTTACTGTCATGTGATAATAATCAGAAAGTATCAAAAATGGGAAATCATTCATCCAATTGAACATTTCTAGCAAACGTGTGCCTACATAAGAACTAGCTCTTTCCTACTTTTGAATACAATGAGCTTATGTAAAATTAAATCATTTCTTCAAGTTACCAGAAACATGGCCGTAGGAGAAGGCCCAGTGCAAAATGGGTGCAAAAGCAGCATAATTCAAATTTTAAGATTTAATGATTCTGAAAAACATGATGACATCAAAAAGATGTGTATATCAAAAAGATTATACATTATATTGATATATAAGTGGAAAGTACAAAACATAGAAAATACGCAGTAGAACATCTTTTAGAGTTCATGTAGAGTTCAGCATTAATCTCAAACGTTTTCTTTTTCAATTGGTTATTTCATGTCTGTTTGTACTTTTAGTGTGATATATGTCAAATGTCACACATAAGTGGCAAGATCCATCATAGGAATTGTCAATATCACCTCACTCATGGAATTTGATCAAGAAACAAATCAGAGAATCATGTAAAGATCCAAAATTCAAGGAGGAAAAATCACTTATGTTCTTTAACAAAATTCAAGAGAGGACATACATGATGCTCAATGTGTCCAATTCACTTAATCAGTCCCAACTACCTTTATTTCTCCTTGCAGATTTTTTTAAAGACTGTCCCTTTTTGGTTTGAAGTCTTTTTTGTTCCCCAACTTCTGCCCTGCAAAGATTAAGTACATTTTTCAATAACCTACAATTGTCTACCCTTGTTGGCCGTAAGTCTTGGAAATAGAAAATCTTTCCCATAGAATAAAGTAACAAACAGAGAAATGCTCAATAGGACAGTATGGGCATTCCAGAATATCACTCATAGTTCATTTTATTCGAAGGGGCATCTGTACATTGAACATTCTAATGCTGGTTACCTTTTTCCAAGAATAGCTAGCATTCTTATCATTTCCAGGACTTCTCACCTTATCACCAAAGTGAGGAAAAAAGAGACTAGAGGATATTTATGAGTCTGACTATTATTTTACATTTTTAAAGTCTGACTAATAAATACTTCACAAAGTCCATAAAATTCAGTGCATCAAGCAGAGGCAATACTGTCAATTCAAATTAACATTAAAATGTGGAATTGATAATCTGTTGGATCTTCAAATCTTGTCCTTTGAATCACACTACATCCACATACTCAGCAACGATCAGCAGTAAAAAACAATTCTCAGCAACACCATAATGGCAAATCTATGGAAAATGTTACTCTTGGAGCAATACTGAGATATTTTAGCAAACTGCTGTTAGACTACCAAATTTTATAACTGTAACATTAACATTAATTATTAAAACACCATCTTATTCAAAAATGTTATATACATCTTGAGAGTTAAAATGAGAAATTATTTGCAAATAGTTTGACAGTTTTGTTGCTGTAGATGGGAAAGTTTTAACAAATTTCATCAACCAAATTCCTTGAAGATGTTCACATTACTGAGATTAAGGCTTCTAATAATTCTTAATTGGGCATTGGAAATGTCCATTCAAAAATGTAACAACTCTCAAATAAGCCCTCAGAAAAGACACTGGTGTACCGAGGCATTGAAAATTACCTCAAAAAAAATGACAAATTATGCCGACTGTTCACACACACAGTCACTTAGGCATTTTGTCAAACACTTTAGGTACCACTGATATCAGTCATATACAGAGAACCCAAAAAAAAATGCTGTGCACATACAAGCATTAATAAATAACCCCTGTGGTTGATATACAGTACAAAAAGTGATTTTTGCAGCAGGAAATATTAATTTACAGCAGACTGTCATAAAGATTCATACACAGAAAAATATACCATAACGCAGCATTTAGACACAGATATTTTTGGTCAACTATGACCCTGGAAAAACCCCACCTCCGGGGAAAACCAGTCAAGAAGAGAGGATATATTATTGAGCTCTCAAGGAATATTACAGAGAGTATAGCAGCAACATATTACATCAAAATTTACACAGTGATTTCCAGCATTGACTGTGCATAAAAATCTCAGATGACTGTGACCATACAGACCCTTTTTCAGTGCCCAGAAATGACTGTAAATGACTAAAATCTACAGTAAACAGTACAGCAGAAATACACTTTGGAGTTTGTGCAGAAATAAGACAAAAACTCTCAGCAGAAGATCACCTCGAAAACTGTGCCCACAGGCTGCCTCGTTTTCTGTGCAATCTGGTGATTGTACGGCCTCCCTTTTCTGTAGTACGGATCCCCTCTCTTCAGCTGTATGCAACTACCACTTTTCTGATGCAGATTTCCTTGGAAAACGTGCTCCTAACCTTGGAAAACATGCCCCACTTGCTGCTGCATATATTTGTGCTGGAAACTCCTAGGGATTCGTGCCCCACTCTGGGAACTGCACCCTCTCTTCCAGCATGCTCTCCCTTTCCTCTTACTCAGCTCACCTGCGCCTCTCTCCTCTAGAAACTCGAGCCACTCCAAAAATGCTCTCTTGGATTGTGTGCCCAAATAAAGTCTCATTCATCTTTTATTTACCCTATTAGGGTAACTCCCTTGACTTTTCGAATTCTATGGCTGAGATCAAATTTTGATCTCAAGATCCATGGCTGGGATCTAATCTCAAGTTCACTTAAGTTTCCTAAGTGAACTATACTCTAAATCTTTTCTATTCGAAAAGTCACTTTTCCTTAATTAATATAAAAGTACACTTTATAACTTTAAAGTGACTTTATAACTTAAAAGTCACTTTATAATTAAAAATTACATCTCACTTTTAAATTAAAAGGTCACATCATAAAGTATAAAATCACATCAGAAAAGTAACTTTAATAAATGCTCATAAAGTCATTTTATGAATATTAATGAGACTCCATAGTTTTGGACCCATGCACCTAAGCACCTGATGCAGGAGTGCCACCGAGCTACAAAAATGCTAACACTCCCTCTTAGCGAGGGAGGTACTACTGGCATCAGCTCCAGCTGGATCTCTCTCCAGTCCTCTCCCTCCAATAGTTGAAGCTCCCTCTGAATCTGAATGCCCCTCATATAACTGCACTGGACCAGCTGCTGAAGGTGTGCACCTAACCACTCTGAACTGAGAGCACTGCTCACTCTCCTGCTCATCCTGAAGAACCATATCATACCAACTCGATTTCCTCACAGAGCTGGATGAATCCTCCAGACTGACAACCACCGCTGCTGCCACTGAATCTGATCTCTCACCAGGCTCACTGTCCACAAGATGCCTCAATACTCGGTATAACCTGCCATCATGAATACCAAGCAGACTCGCTACACCCAAGCCCCCACTCAACGGATATATATAAACATGCCCTCTCACTTGAAGAATTGCATATTAGTCATCCTCCAGAGCTGAAACTGAGAGCAAGTTCCTCTTCAGCTCTGGAACAAACAACACATCGCCAACCTCCAGATAACCACCAGACTCGAGTTGGAATAGGACTTTTCCAACTCTTTCTACTGCATGGGTGTCGGCATACCCATACTCAGTCAGTATAACTCTGTCAATATCTGTCAACTCTCGGAACACTGCTCGTGTCCCCGTCATATGGCGTGCTACTCTACTATCTATGTACCATACTCCAGTACCCAAACTCTCTGCTACACTACTATCTGAAAGAATTGAGACGAGCGAAAATCCCTTCTCGAATTCCCTCGCAAAATCTCCCACTTCAGCTGGAGAGGCCGCCTCAAGCTCTTCTTTCTTCTTGTTCTTCTTCTTGTTGGGCCATTGCCCAGCATAGTGACCATAACTCTGGCAAGCAAAGCATTTTACTTTGCTCGGGTCTTTGGCTCCACTGCTCGAGCTACCCTTTTTCTTTCTACCCTTAGCTAAAAGGGCCACATTCTCATCATCAGCAACCTGCTCAGTCTTCCCTTGAGATCCTTCTCGGATCTCCTCCTGAGTAAAATCATCCCACAGTCTTTCCCAAGAGGGAAAGTTCTCTCTGCCAACTACACACTTCACAAACACTGTAACAATAAAATAATAAAATAATATTAATATTAATTTATTATTAATTAAAGACTATTTAAGTCAATAGTCATGCCCTTTTACGAAAATGTGCATGACGAACTTATATAAAGCCCAGACCTATGTAACTATTAATCATCTATCATACATTCCATTTTATATTACTACTTAGCCATTTATGGCTTTCTTACGTTACTTGTACTGGCTATTCTATCATTAAGGAACCTTGTTCTTTCAGTGGTATCAGAGCCCCTTCTTGGGCAATTTCTAGGCATTGGCTATTATTGGGAGTTTTTCCCGTCAATTGGTTTTTGACCAGAGTGGCCCTTGGCCAAAATCCATTCTCCAACTCCAAAAAAGTAAAAAAACAAAAGAGAAGAAAGATAAAGACAAAAGTAAAAATAAAAAAATAAAAAAAGAAAAGAAGAAAAGAAAAGAAACAAGAAAATAAAAAGAAAAATAAAAGAAGACAATGAAAAAAGAAGTAAAAACTAAAAAAAAATAAAAAAGAAGAAGAAGAGAAAATAAGTAAGAACAAGAAGTAGGAATAAATTCATGAAACCGCACATGGTTTTATAACAGTGCACATGGTTTTGTGAGCCCTTGGTTTTATAAAACCGTCCCTTGGTTTTATCAAACCAACTCTTAGTTTTATATATTATTATATAATATTTTAATTTTATTAGAAACTTACTCCACCTTTATAATTAAAGTATTTAAATATAATACTTATTATTTTTATTCAAACAAAAATTACAATAATATTATTATTATTTATAATAATATATATTGTATTGTTTCAAAACTCTATACCCCTTCTATTCACAAAAAATAATAATATTTATTATTATTGTTAGTAATAATTAATATTATTAAATAATTGTAATTAATTACAATTATTTTATAAAAAGGGGAAGGAAGCCAAAAATCAAGGAAAATCGGCAATCATCGAAGAGTCAAACATCAAAGGAAGACCAAGTATCATCGGAAGTCGAGACCATTCACCTTCGAACGAGTCAAAAAAATAAATCAAAGTATCAGAAGATATTAAAGTAGTCACTGACACCAATTGTGAAAGAATTATGAAAGACAAATATAAATTCAAATTTTGGACTAAGTGTCCTTATTGCGAAATGGAATTCCAATATCCGAGAGCCTTTAAAAATTATGATTGACCCTGTCCAATATGTGATAAACATTTTATTATGAGGCACGATCCAGGTCACTCACAATCGCAATCACAGTTACGAACAGTTTCGGCGTAGCTAGAAAAGTGTGAACTAGCTAATAGTGTTCTACAACTCCGGTTCAACAATCAGGAACAAATTAATGGTTTTCAAAAAGAACAGATTATTACCTCAAAATTACGAATTCAATCATTGGAAGACAGTAGAGAAAACCTCACAAAAAATTTATCAGATAAGGACGAAAAAATTTCACATCTAGAAGGTATCATTGAAAAACTTGAAGACCAGATAAAAACACCGAACAAAGTCAAAGAATATCCGTATGGAAATAGTGTCGATTTAAAAGAGGAAATTAGTTGTCTCAACAAAATCGTCATGGACAAAAAAGACGAATTAGCGCAAGTACATGTAAAGTTAGAAAATCAGGAAACAAAGTTACGTTATCATCAACAACAACAAGAAAAACTCCAACAACAGTATGACGACAGTAAGAAGACACAAAAGTTGGAACTGACGTCAACAAGGTGTTATCAAGCAATACCGAAGAAATTTTTCGACTACGAAATCATAACAAAACACTGATTACAAATATCAAAAAACTGAAAAATAGTAGCAAGAGGGAAGACTCCAGTGAAGACCTTGAAGGAAGAATATTGGAAAAGCAGGAAGAAAACCAGTGCCTAAAGAATCGTAATCAGGAACTAGAGAATAAAATCAAGAAGTTAGAAATTGAAAAAAAGTCGCAAGATGAAAGAATCGAAAAGATTCAGAATCATCACAATCTATTGGAGAACCAAGAAGCGCAAATCCAGGAAGATGCACCCAACAATCAAATCGAGGAAGTGAAGGCATTTCTTGCCACAATTCAAAAGAAAGAAAAACAAACAACACATACGCCTTACAGACATCCTAATTATAATCGTCATTTTGACCAACGACAGGGTCAAAACGAGCACTCACAGAAGAATTATGTTGACAGGCGAAAAGATCGACATACTAAGCAACATTTGAAACGACCTGTGCCACTAAATGATCTCAGATCTCCGATAAAAATAGATCTGGGATGGACCACAGTAGATACGATGCAACAATTCTCCTTGGGAATCCGGAACTCGTATCGTCTTATTTCATCAAGTGTCACAAAGGATTCCAGAGATGACAGTTCAAACAAAATCAGACATTGTTGTCAATGAAGCTTTGAGGACAAAGCTTCCCTTAAGGGGAAGGCAATGTAACAATAAAATAATAAAATGATATTAATATTAATTAAAGACTATTTAAGTCAATAGTCATGCCCTTTTATGAAAAGGTGCATGACAGGCTTATATAAAGCCCAAACCTATGTAACTATTAATCATCTATCATACATTCCATTTTACATTACTACTTAGCCATTTATGGCTTTCTTACATTACTTGTACTGGCTATTCTATTATTAAGGAACCTTGTTCCTTCAAACACATCCCACTCCTTAGTGAAGCCCTTCAGGGCTATCCGCACTAGCTCAAGATCAGGAATCAACTCACCAACTGCACTCAATTCATCTTTTATTTGTCGAAGTCTAGTGAGGTAAGAGGCTACATTCTCACCTATCGCCATCTTAGTGCCATGAAGCTTATCCTTTAAAGCCATTTTACGATTTTCATTCTTGTTCTCATAAAAACTTTTCAAAGTATCCCACATCCCCTCAGCAGTTTGTTTCTCTACCAAATGTGGGATTAGGTGATCTCGAACACCATCCAGAAGCAGTCTCTATGTTATGGCCTCCTTCACCTCATGTATGTCAAGGGCTATAGGATCAGCTGCGGAAGGAACCACTGTGGTACTGACGAAGGTCCATAACTTGTTTTCCTTGAGAATAGCTGTCATCCGGGATTTCCACTGTAAGTAGTTGGAAATCCCTTCCAACCAATCTTCATACCGGATGCAAGCCATTATTTACTTTTGCTCTTTTTCCAACAAGGCACACTCTGCCTTCTTTGACCAAAAATGCTCTATGAGTTGTACTGGACCAACACTTCTATGCTCACTGTGTAAAGAAATTAACATTCAGCTATCACAATCAGCACTTCACATGCAAATCTCTTGCACATCACCTGCAAAATTACCAGCACTTCTTTGCTGCTCCAACAATCCACTGAAATCTCGGAGCCCCAGCTCTGATACCATGAAAAAAAATGACACATTATGCCCACTGTTCACACACACAGTCACTTATGCATTTTGTCAAACACTTTGGGTACCACTGATATCAGTCATATACAGAGAACCCAAAAAAAAATGTTGTGCACATACAAGCATTAATAAATAATCCCTGTAGTTGATATACAGTACAAAAAGTGAATTTGCAGCAGGAAATATTAATTTACAGCAGACTGTCATAAAGATTCATACACAGAAAAATATACCATAATGCAGCATTTAGACACGGATATTTTTGGTCAACTATGACCCTGGAAAAACCCCACCTCTGGGGAAAACCAGTCAAGAAGAGAGGATATATTATTGAGCTCTTAAGGAATATTACAGAGAGTATAGCAGCAACATATTACATCAAAAATTACACAGTGATTTCCAGCATTGACTGTGCATAAAAATCGCAGATGACTGACCATACAGACCCTTTTTCAGTGCCCAAAAATGACTGTAAATGACTGAAATCTACAGTAAACAGTACAGCAGAAATACACTTTGGAGTTTGTGCAGAAATAAGACAAAAACTCTCAGCAGAAGATCACCTCGAAAACTGTGCCCACAGGCTGCCTCGTTTTCTGTGCAATCTGGTGATTGTACAGCCTCCCTTTTCTACAGTACGGATCCCCTCTCTTCAGCTATA
This sequence comes from Larix kaempferi, assembly GCA_027924585.1. Taxonomy (NCBI): domain Eukaryota; kingdom Viridiplantae; phylum Streptophyta; class Pinopsida; order Pinales; family Pinaceae; genus Larix; species Larix kaempferi. Next base: position 45,146,800 of record BSBM01000510.1, read on the forward strand.
TGCAACTACCAATTTTCTTATGCAGATTTCCTTGTAAAAACGTGCTCCTTAACCTTGGAAAACGTACCCCACTTGTTGCATATATTTGTGTTGGAAACTCCTAGGGATTCATGCCCTCCTCTGGGAACTGCACCCTCTCTTCCAACCTGCTCTCCCTTTCCTCTTACTCAGCTCACCTACGCCTCTCTCCTCTAAAAACTCAAGCCACTCCAAAAATGCTCTCTTGGATTGTGTGCCCAAATGAAGTCTCATTCATCTTTTATTTACCCTATTAGGATAACTTCCATGACTTTTCAAATTCTATGGTTAAGATCAAATCTTGATCTCAAGATCCATGGCTGGGATCTAATCTCAAGTTCACTTAAGTTTCCTAAGTGAACTATACTCTAAATCTTTTCTATTCGAAAAGTCACTTTTCCCTAATTACTATAAAAGTACACTTTATAACTTTAAAGTGACTTTATAACTTAAAAGTCACTTTATAATTAAAAATTACATCTCACTTTTAAATTAAAAGGTCACATCATAAAGTATAAAGTCACATCAAAAAAGTAACTTTAATAAATGCTCATAAAGTCATTTTATGTATATTAATGAGACTCCATAGTTTTGGACCCCTGCACCTAGGCACCTAATGTAGGAGTGCCACCGAGCTACAAAAATGCTAACATTACCCAACAACAAAGACTAAAGGAGACTAATCTATCAAACTAATTGTCAGTACTGAGTCATTAGTAGTTAACTAGCTGACTACCTTTCCATGTTTTAACGCTTTTTCCTTTTGCAAGAACATCTGTGTAAAATCTTGGTACAAAAACAAAAATCTAATGCCTGAGTTGTCTTTTTCCAAAAGAGTTAACCACCAAAGATAAAGGGCATTATCGATGTTCCTATTATCTCAGCCCATGACCAGATGATAAACTATCTTCAGTTAAAATAATACAAATTGTAAAAGAAGCGATAGAGAGATGTAAAAGAAACTCTTACGCTGTTGCCCTATGACCTTAGGTAAGAATTATAAGCTTATAGCTTGGGCATGTGTAATTTGTTTGAGGTAAGCCACAATCACTACACATGCTTACAATCTGTTAAGTAGAAATTCTGTTCAACTGTGTTATGAACCCAGTACTCAATAAAGCATGATAAACCAACATAAACACAATGTACTGCAAATATACATGATGAATAAGGAAAATGATGATGCAAGAGAAGATTTGGCAAAGACAAATGAAGAAATAAGAAGGTTGCATGATCATAATCAAGACAATAACAAAGTTAAAATTGTTAGATTTTTGGGTTACTCCGAAAGTATTTACAACATGTTTGAGGGTTCTTACTTCTTCATGAGATTTGGGGTACATGGTGTATGTTAAGCCCCGGGTGGTCTAAGAAGGATTGTAGCATGAGAGATGGTCCGTGATGAACATGCACACTTGAGATAGCTTGTTCAATGGACGCTTGATCTCAGTTGATCGTTGGCTTAGTGTTCTTCCCTTGGGCGTTGGAGATCTCTTTCCTGGATGGTGGACGCACTTCATGATGGCCATGTGGAGGATTCACTTGGTGGGAGAACGCCCTACAAAGGATGTGGAGTATTGTGCATCATGGAGGAGGTCTTCAAGCCATAGATGGCATGTGGCACTTGGATTCTTGTTTAGAGGATTGTAGATGGCTCAAGAACGCCAAGGGCTTTGACGGTGTTCTTGCAAGGGGTAGATGACCCATTCGAGTACTTTGTTGAGGATAGGAGTCCATGGAGGCTTGGGATGGAGTGGTGTGGACATGCCTTGCGTAGCTACATCACCTTAGAGTCCTTATTGTGCACGACATCATCATTGGAGCATGACACATCTCACTTGTGTGGCCTACAAGGTCTCATGTAGTTTGCTTGTAAGGGCTTGTGCCCACATAGTATTGTTAGCCTCTCTTACCTCTCATAATAGAGAGAGAGAGAGAGAGAGAGTCTTTCATTTATATATGACTTGTGTGTTCATTCTTTCTCACTCTTGTGTATAGATGTGACCTAGAAGAGGAGTGCACTTCTCTCTCTTTCTCTAGGTCTTCACTTGTACTCGTTATTTCTATTTCTCTTAGGAGCTAAGTTTTTTTGGTCTCTTTGGAGTTTCTTGGAGCACTTGGAGTTATAGGGTTATGGTTTTATCCTTGGAGATTGGAGACTAGGATTTTGGGAGAAACCCTAGGGTGGACTAGTGAAGAAGAAGAGAAGAGGAGGATGCCTTGCCTTGGAGATAGTGTTGGAGAGATCCTTGCACTTGTTCTTGTTGGTGGAGCTAGGGTTTGATGATTTATCCTAGCTAGGGCATTTTGCATGATTGGCTTTTGTAGCCTTGAGAGGAGGCTATGGTATGTACTTTATCATTGAGCTTATATAGGAATTTTCCAGCCATACATATCTTGTGTAAATTTCATATTTGATTTTCAGCTACATGTGTTCTTCATATTTTCTTGTTTATGTCTATTTATGATCTTGTTGATTGAACGTAACTAGTCGGGTGAACAGCACCAAATTGAGGCCTGAAATAAAAGGTCTATTTTCCTCAATCCAATGCTACAGGCTTACATGTTGCCATCCATTTTAAGGCTCTGGATGTTTTCCTTCAATTTTTGTCCACTAAATCAGACCCTATATTCCATGCTTGGGTGCATCGACTACAAATCTGAATTATACACTACTGCAGATGAAACGTGGATGAAATGCCTTCTTTACTGAGATTTCTTTTATCGGCTGGCTTACTCCTGTAAGATCCAAGATTTAACATTTGTTTCCTGCTGACATACAACTGAATTCCAACCTATGCATGATATTGTTGTTGTAAATGATAGTTTGAAAAAACACAACATACAGCAATCCATATAACAAATGAGTTACGCAGCCTTGGAATTGTAGGTGTCCTTATATGAATTGAAATTGCATCCTATTCATGAAGCTTCCTCAGCATATGCACTATTTATGCTTTCGATACTAGACTGCCCCAACGTCAACCTCAAGTTAGTGCCATTTCTGTTGTGACTTACATGAATCCTCAAGTTCTGTGTGCTGGAGAGGATCATCACACTCTTAACACACAGAGACCGGGATTAGGTCTGAGGGTTTTGTTACCAACATATTTGTACCATAGTTGGATTATCTGACAAGCCGCCATTTGACAAACATGATGAATGTTTGTGTTCCAGTGTATCAGATGATCCATCCTTTGTGCCTAGCTAGTTTTGGCTAGTCAATTTTTGTTTTCAATCAAAATGACCATGGCCCCACGGGGTTTGTAATAAGTGTACTAGTAGGATTTTTGAGTGGTTTAGTCCCCCATGACTTGGTTAAGCAACTAAGGTATTCCAGGGAGTTTTTTCCCTTGTCAATTATACTTTGCCTATAGCCGAGCTATAATCGATGAGGTTTTCTCCCGTTCCTCCAAAGCTGGAATGCCCGATTTTGAAAATTTTAGCCATGGGGGGTTATTAGAGCCCAACTAATGTGTATAAGCCTACTGGACACCATGTATGTCTTAGATGGTCATTTTATAGGGTCCCTGTTATCAAATATATAGTAGTCGGGCTACCATACATTATTTTTCTGATTCCAGTACACTATTCAGCCAGTTCCCTTACATTAAGATGTTGAGAGGAGCATCTACTATGGATCACTATTAAAGTTTAGACAGCATATATATTCCCCATGCCATGACTGAGTCTCAGGACACTCAGAGAGATGACCGATGTAGCTATTATACCATTTGTACAAAGCAGTCAGTAGTGCTTGGAGTTATAGCAGCAGTTTCAGAGGACAGATGATGGCCCAGAGGATGACCATTTAGGTATATGACTCAGCACGTATCTCATGGTGTTGTGGTTAGATTGCTTTTATATTCATTCTTATGGCATGTCTTGACACTTAGTATCATGATCTGGCGATCATATAGATATGTGGACCTGGATGATCTTATTATATATATTATATTGTCCCTACTCAGACTTAGAAGTTCACTATTCATACTCATTGGTTTTACCCTCCTTAGGGAGAATAGAGGTGATCATTCCACCATACTTTGGCTTGCTAGTGTTGGCTCCATTATTCATTGTCTTCATCCATCCATTACCTACCTTTTAGTTTATCACCCTGACTTACTACTTGACTAGCGGCATGGAGGACTTTTCCCCACTGTAGCCTCTGTATTGGATGAGCTTCCCTGTTTATTGTGTCTCGGCTTTGAGTTGGTGACAAAACTTACCTATGGTGAGTTGGATTTCCTTGAGAAATCCCCCTAGTCACTAAAGTTGTGTTGGCTAAACCTAAAACTTTTAGTGTTGCCATGAATACAAAGCATGGAAATGAAATGTTATATCTTGTATGAAAACCCGTTCATGCAATGTGTTTCTAAACACACATGAATGAAAGGCAAGCCAAATGAAAATGGCTATGAAATAAAATGTTATATCTATTGTGAAATGTAAATACCTAGGTAAACAAACTGTTTGTGACACACCTAGAATTGCTCAGGTAAACAAGTGCCTTAAAAAAACACCTGCAGCAAAAAGCCTAAAATAAATGCAAATCTATGCAATGTGTTTATAAACACACATATATCAAAGGCTATGGAAACTTCAGGGCCAAAAGCAATGGAACTTAAATGCTATATCAAAATAATTGTTGGCCTCATTTGTATCATGGATTGTGCGCATCTGTTAAAGGTGAATAAACCCTCTTTGAACAACTTATCCATTTGTGAGACACCGCCATTCCCTGTGTTGTTGCTCATTCAGTACATTCTATGGTGTGTATTCCCTTTCCCATATCCAAAGTGTCACAATGTTGAGTCAGTCAGTCACCCCTTGGCCTAGCCAGTTTATTTTTAGCCTTCACCCTTCACTAGCAAATTGATCACAACTATGAAGTGAGTATGGTCTTGAAAGTCTAGCCTGAGTCATAATAATAATTAATGACACTATATATTTGGATTTAGATCACCAGTAATGATTTATTTTTGTTATAATTGCTATTTGAATGAGTTGTAGAGCATGCATTAACCTTTGACACTTTGCAGCAGCTTCTGATGATAGTCTGAGTTATATTTGGTCATGTTGACTTGGTCAAACCTAGTTTGACCAAGGTCAACCACAGGACATGAGATGGTTGGACCTTGTGATGATACAGATAGATGATATATGGTCTATATACATGTACATGATGGTTCCATGCATCAGATACAGGTTTATGATGATGATTCATGGTTCACAACATTATTTGATCATTTACAGATTATTATTATTTCACCTATTCGGGCATATTAGATATATTATATGATCATGCAAAGATCCATATGGTGTATGAGTACACATCTTGGATAGTTTTGGACCTTCTGAGCCCAATGAGACAATCTGTTTTCAGTTCCGGGCAGTTACAGTGATGATTGAGCCTCAGTAGGCTATCCTAGTGCAGTTTTGCTCTGTCGAAGACCCTGTTAGAACAGAGATGGATTTTATTTGGTTCACCTAGGGCGCTGTGCATGGAGGGGATGGTCCAGCCACTTGATTTTACCATATTACCCCCTCCCAGACACACTGGTGCCCTCACCTTGACAGCGCAGGCACTCCAGGAGGCAGTTTGGGCAGTTTCACGCTTCCTGAGGTAGTTCAGAATCAGTAGAAATGGCTACAGAGGAATTCGATTTAGGCTACTGAGGAAAATTTTTGGCATGGGATGATCAGTAATGATGAGTGGGATATCTTCCACACCTTCTCCAGCAGTTTCAGCTTCATTGGGACCCACATCCATCAGTTATGGCATTTTCTGATGATTTTTGGAGCCTCCTAAGGCTCACGATTTGTCCATAGAGGCACGATTTGGTACTGTTATCACCTAAGTTGTAGTTACCCCTATGGATGTATCCACTCATGGATGGCAATAGGGAAGGGCAACTCAAAAGTGCAACCACGATCACCTCGACCTCTAATGGATTGGTTGTCACGCCAGTCGAGGCAACCTTCACTTTATGTTATCTAGCCCAGACAACAAAGGGGGAGACCCGATCTACTCCCGACAGGAGAGATCAAAACCAAGACACCAAATCAAGTTAATTCTAAATGAAGTAAGGTGTATGGTTCATCCTAGACCTTAGGGTTAAGTCACAAGACAAGTGAGGGATTCAAAGAGTGTAGCTTTGGTTCATAGTTGATGTGGGAGTGACTTATAATATTTGAAATGAGATCTAGGATTAGAGTATTAGTTCAATGTTAGAAAATCCACTGCCTTGGGAACCGTGTCCAATGTAGGGTAGTTTAGGGGTTTAATTGGGGCTAACTAGTACAAGTAACAAGCTTGACCATGATACATGATGGCATCAAGGGTTTAGTTCCCCACACAAGGTCAAACCACAAGTTAATCCAACAATCTAGGAAAGTCGAATTGACTTGGAGAGAAACCAGTGCCTTGGGAATTGGGATAATGGAGTCAAAGTAGGGTTGACTTGTGGTTAAAGACTCCTATGGCATAAGACAAGTGGGTGATTAAGGTCTTGATGGATGAATAGGTCTAGATCTAAGTTTGACCAAAGTGGACCACAATCCCTTAAAATAAGGAATGCTATCCCCAAGGCAAGATTTGACAAGGTGACACACTAGACCTAGGTTTTGAATTATTCCCGTTCCAAATCCACTGAGATCTCAAGTACCCATGTCCTAGAAGTGGACAAACTCCCTTCTCCAAGGTGGTGCGACTTTGCCCAAGGAGGCCTAAAAGTGGGGTAAATGGGGTCAAGACAAGTCCGATGACATCCAAACTTTAGATCCGGGTAAGTTAGTCAAGTAGGAGTGTGGATCTATAATTTCACGGCAATCCGACGGCTAGATCTTACTAGATCTGAGTTTGAATATGCCAAGTGGTCCAAAATGGGGATTAAATCCCTTAAAATGTGGAATAGGGCCCACAAGGTCTAAATCAAAAAAGTGACAATCTGGGGGTAGGTTATTTGATGTGTAGATCACGGATCAAGTGGAATCTCAACTACCCACATACTAGATCTAGGTCAACCAACCCAAACTAGGAAGTGCGCCCTTGCTTGGAGAAGGCTAAATGCCTTGGGAAGAGGGTCAAATGAAGGCCAATCCTCACCAAACTATAGATCCAGGATGCCGTGGATACTATAGAGGTGGGTTTTAAATATCTTACCCAAAAAGCCACTAGATCTTAGTAGATCTGAAAAAATGTAAAAATGGGGTTTTTGATTAATTAGGGTTTTAATTGTTTTAGACAATTGGATAGATCATGGAGATAGAAATTACCTTGAGATCATACCTGAGTGATGTGAATGAGATGTCTTGATGTTGAGGAAGATTCCCACAGAGATCAAATGAGAAATTGTTGATTTGGCTTGCCGAAGTGATGCCCTAGCCCACAAGTGCGACCTCCTCTACCTGTCAAACCAAGGAATAGCAATTCAATCAGTAAGATCAAGTATGGAGGAAATACAAGAGAAATGCAATAGTAACATGAAATAGAAGGTCCTGGGACAGTAATACTCCCTGTTACCAACGAAGAGATCCAAAGAAGAAGTAGGGAGAGTCTTCCCCTACCAATACTTCTTTCTCAAAGCAAATCGGCCTCCACCTGTAGATGCAAAAACGTGGTACAAAATATATGGCAAACAAGATCTCCAATAACTCAGTGCAAAGGAAAAACCAACGAACGAACACCAAAAACATTCACCACAACACTGGAGATGGATGCAATAATAATTTTCTATTCCAATAATCCAGAGCCCAAAGTCCCTTACAATGAGAAGCTCTCTCCTTTAAATAGGAAGGAGAGGCACCAAAACCCTAACCACTTTTTGAATGAGTGGTTAAGATTAAAAGATACAAATGTCTAATCAATGGTTGAGATGAGCTCAACAATAAAATACATGGATCACTAATAAAATATTATATGAGTGGGCAAAATCACCCTAGAAGAGGGGAATCCCACCAAATCATGACAACAAAATATAATAAGGGGCTTATGGTGGGTCCAAGGGGTAATTTTATCCCTCCTTGGTCAATCCCCATAGCACAATAATCATAAAATAATCCTCAATGTACCAAATCGTGCCTCCATGGTCAAATCGTAGGCCTCAAAAAGACCTCAGAAATCATCAAAAAGTGCCATAAGTGATGGATGTGGGCCCCGATGAAGCTGAAACTGCTGGAGGAGGTGTGGAAGACCCTGATCTATCATCACTGATCATCCCATGCCATAACATTGCCTCAGTAGCCCAAATCGATTTCCTCAATAGCCATTTATACCAATCCTGAAATGCCTCGGGAAGCGTGAAACTGCCCCAAACAGCCTCCTGGAGTGCCTGCGCTGTCAAGGTGAGGGCACCAGTGTGTCCGGGAGGGGGGAAAAATGGTATAAACAAGTGGCTGGACCACCCCCTCCAAGCACAGCGCCCTAGGTCAACCAGATAAAAATCACATCTGCTCTGACAGGGCCTCCGACAGACCAAAACTGCACTGGGATAGCCTACTGAGGCTCAATCATCACTGTAAGTGCCCAGAACTGAAAACAAAAACTGTCTCATCGGACTCAGAAGGTCCAAATCCATCCAAAATGTATACTCATACACCATATGAGTCTCTGCATGATCAAAATATATATCCAATATACCGGAACAGGGCCAATAATAATAATCTGTAAATGATCAAACACTGCTGTAAACCAAGAATCATCATCATAACCCTGTAGCTGCTGCATAGAATCATCATGTATGTATACATAGACCATATATCATCTGTCCATATCATCATAAGGTCCAACCATCTCATGTCCTATGTTTGACCTTGGTCAGACTAGGCCTAACCAAGTCAACATGACCAAATATGACTCAGATCATCATCAGAAGCTGCTGCAAAGTGTCAAAGGTTAATGCATGCTCTACAACTTATTCAAATAACAATTATAACACAAAGTAATCATTACTGGCGATCTAAATCCAAATATATAGTGTCATTAATTATTATTATTACTCAGACCAGACTTTCAAGATCATACTCACTTCATAGCTGTGATCAATTTGCTAGTGAAGGGTGAAGGCTAAAATAACTGGCTAGGCTAAGGGATGACTTGACTGACTTAACTTTGTGACACTTTGGCAAAGGGAAAGGGAATACACACCATAGTATATACTGAATGAGCAATCAACACGGGGAATGGTGGTGTCTCACAAATGGATGAGTTGTTCAAAGAGGGTTTATTCACCTTTAACAGATGCGCACAATCCATAATACAAATAAAGCCAGCAATTGTTTTGATATAGCATTTAAGTTCCATTGCCTTTTGGGCCTGAAGTTTCCATAGCCTTGGTCTATGTGTGTTTATAAACACATTGCATAGATTTACATTTATTTTAGGCTTTCTGCTGCAGGTGTGTTTTTAAGGCACTTGTTTACCTGAGCACTTCTAGGTGTGTCGTGGACAGCTTGTTTACCTAGGTATTTATTTTTCCAAAAGATATAACATTTTATTTTCATGGCCATTTTCATTTGGCATGCCTTTCATTCATGTGTGTTTAGAAACACATTGCATGAATGGGCTTTTCATACAAGATATAGCTTTTCATTTTCCAGATTTTGTATTCATGGTAGCACTAAAAGTTTCAAGTTTAGCCAACACAACTTTAGTGACTAGGGGGGATTCCAAGGAACTCCAACTCACCATAGGTAAGTTTTGTCACCAACTCAGAGCCGAGACACAATAAACAGGGAAGCTCATCCAATACAAAGGCTACAGTGGGGAAAAGTCCTCCATGCCACTAGTCAAGTAATAAGTCAGGTTGATAAACTAAAAGGTAGGCAATGGATGGACGAAGACAATGAATAATGGAGCCAACACTAGCAAGCCAAGGTATGGTGGAATGATCACGTCTCTTCTCCCTAAGGAGGGTAAAACCAATGAGTATGAATAGTGAACTTCTAAGTATGAGTAGGGACAAATATAATATATATATAATAAAATCAACCAAGTCCACATATCTATATGATCGCCAGATCATGATACTAAGTGCTAAGACATGCTATAAGAATAAGTATAAAAGCAATATAACCATAACACAATGATATACCTGCTGAGTCATATACCTGAATGCTCATCAACCTGTACCATCATATGTCCTCTGAAACTGCTGCTGTAACTCTAGGCACTACTGAGTGCTCTGTACCAATGGTATAATGGCTACATCGGTCATCTCTCTGAGTGTCCTGAGACTCAGTCATGGCATGGGGAATATATACTGCTGTCCACAATCTGATAGTGATCCAATATAGATGCTCATCTCAGCATCTCAAATATAAGGGAACTGGCTGAATAGTGTACTGGTATCAGAAAAATAATGTATGGTAGCCCGGCTACTATATATGTGATAACAGGTACTTTGATGACTATTTTATTATTATTGTGCTATGGGGATTGACCAAGGGTGTCTAAATTTACCCCTTGGACCCACCATGAGCTAGTTGTTATATTTTGTCAGCATGATTTGGTGGGATCCCCTTTCCTAGGGCGATTTTGTCCACTTATTGTTATATTTTATTAGTGATCCATGTATTTTATTGTTGAGCTCATCTCAACCATTGATCAGATCTTTTGATCTTTTAATCTTAGCCACTCATTCAAAAAGTGGTTAGATTATGGACTCTCTCCCTCCTATTTAAAGGAGAGAGCCTCTCATTGTAAAGGGGATTGGTGGCTCTGGATTATTGGAATAGAAAATTATTATTGCATCTATCTCCAAGTGTTGTGGTGAATGTTTTTGGTGTTCGTTTGTTGATTCTTCCTTTGCACTGAGTTATTGGAGATATTGTCCTGCCATATTTTTGTACCATCTTTGTATCTACAGGTGGAGGCCGAATTCATTCAAGGAGGACGTATTGGTAGGGGAGGACGCTCCCTACTTCTTCTTTGGGTTTCTTCGTTGGTAGCAGGGAGTATTATTGTCCCAGGACCTTCTATTTCGTGTTACATTTGCACTTCGCTTATACTTCCTCCATACTTGATCTTTCTGATTGAAATTGCTTTCCTTGGATTGACAGGTAGAGGAGGTCGCACTTGTGGGCTAGGGCATCATTTCGGCAAGCAAATTCAACAATCTCTCATTTGATCTCTGCGGGAGTCTTCCTCTTGATCTCTGCAGGAGTCTTCCTCAACAACAAGGCATCTCTCTTCATCACTCAAGTATGATCTCAACGTAATTTCTCTTTCCATGGTCTATCCACTTGTCTAAGTTACTTCAAACCCTAATTAATTAAAACCCCCATTTTACATTTTCTCAAATCTACAAAGATCTAGTGGCTTCTTGGGTAAGATATTTAAAACCCACCTCTATAGTATCCACGGCATTCCGAATCTATAGTTTGGTGAGGATTGGCCTCCATTTGACCCCGTTCCCAAGGCAACTTAGCCTCTCCAAGTGAGGCTGCACTCCTTGGTTTGGGTGAGTTAACCTAGATCTAGTACGTGGGTAGTTGAGATTTCACTTGATATGCAATCTATATGTCCAATAACCTACCCCTAGACTGTCACCTTAGTGATTTCTACCTTGTGGGCCCCATTCCACATTTTAAGGGATTAAAACCCCATTTTGGACCCTTTGGTATCTTAAATCTCAGATCTAGTAAGATCTAACCACCAGATTACCTTAATTTTCTAGATCCACATCAACACTTGCCTAAACTACTTGGATCTAAATTTTGGTGGCCATTGGACTTGCCTTGATCCCATTTACCACACTTTTAACCCTCCTTGGGCAAAGTCGCACTTCTTGAGGAGATTGAGTTTGTCCACTTGTAGGACATGGGTAGTTGAGATTTTGGTGGATTTGGAACAAGCATACTTTGAAACCTAGGTTTAGTAGGTCATTTTTTGAAATCTTGCCTTGGGGATAGCATTCCTTGTTTTAAGAGATTGTGGTCCACTTAGGTCACATCAAACCTTTAGTAGCCCACTTGTGGGGATAGCATTCCTTGTTTTAAAGATCTAGATAGATCCATCCATCAAACCTTTAGTAGCCCACTTGTCTTATGTTATAGGGGTCTTTATCTACAAGTTAACTTCTCTTTGACTCCATTTGTCCCAATTCCCAAGGCACTAATCTTTCTCCAAGCTCATTTGACTTTCCTAGATTGTTGGGTTAACTAGTGGTTTGATCCTTGTTTTGGTTGCTTGATTCCCTTGATGTTGTCATATCTCATGATCAAGCTTATCTCTAGTACTGGTTAGCCCCAATTCAACTATTAACTACCCTGCATTGGACACGATTCCCAAGGAAATGGATTTTCTCACAATTGACTAGTACTTTAATCCTGGATCTCATTTCAAATATTATAAGTCACTCTCACATCAACAATGAACCAAAGCTATACTCATTGAACCCCTTATTTATCTTGTGACTTCATCCTTAGGTCTAGTGTACACCATACACCTTACAATACTTCACTTATACTTAACTTGATTTGGTGTTTTGGTTTGGTCTCTCCTGTCGGGAGTAGATCTGGGTCTCCCCCATTGTTGTCTGAGCTAGATAGCATAAAGTGTAGGTTGCCTCGATTGGCGTGACAACCATCTATTGGAAGTCGAGGTGATCTGGTTGCACCTTTAGAGTTGCCCTTTCCTACTGCCATCCATTAATGGATACACCCATAGGGGTAACTACAAGTTAGGTGATAACAGTCCCCGTCCAATAAAAACATTGTCCGAAAAATTTTTACCAAACGCGTTGGATTTGGGTTTTTTAATTATTTTTTAATAAATAATTTTTCCATAGTTTAAATGGAAAAATTCAATTATTAATATGTCAGTCGTTCGAGGGTGTTTTTCAGTGAATGGAGGCTTGAATCCTAAGCCAAAATTCACACTTAGACCCTGAGCACCTTTATCCTAGGTTTCGGATCGTTAGTTAGCCACTTAATTAATAATTCCTCAAAAATCAATTAAGAGGGTTATTAATTAATTAAAATGAAAAAATTAATAATTGGAGAAAAATCCAAGTCTCTCCAAAATAATCCAAATTGGATTATTTCAGTGGCTAAATGACATGGCATAAGGAATCAAAGAAGATTCCAATCATCTCAGTCATCATCCAGTCAACTATACAGTCAGCACAAGCAGTTAACTCCAAGGAAATTTCGCCCTCCCTCATGCAAAAGTCGAGTTGGGCATGTGTCAATTGGTTTGTTATTGAAGCAATTAGGTTTTGGTAGGCGCCTCCCTTGAAGATAGGACCACATCACTTGTAATATCCCTTCTTAATTCCTCATATCCTATGTATCCCTCATGCATTAAAGCCGTAGCCCTCATGTATATTCCTTTTGGATCACATATCTCCACTTGGCATTCGTTCTATGGATTGTTGAGGTTGGAGTTATTGATATGGTAGGTGCCTCTCCTTAACTTGTGCAGTCACAAGGCTTAGCTCCTGTTATCACCTAAACTGTAGTTACCCCTATGGATGTATCCATTAATGGATGGCAATAGGGAAGGGCAACTCAAAAGGTGCAACCACGATCACCTCGACCTCCAATAGATGGTTGTCACGCCAGTTGAGGCAACCTTCGCTTTATGTTATCTAGCCCAGACAACAAAGGGGGAGACCCGATCTACTCCCGACAGGAGAGATCAAACCAAGACACCAAATCAAGTTAAGACTAAGTGAAAGAAGGTGCATGGTTTATCTTAGACCTAAGGATGAAGTCACAAGATAAGTGAGGGGTTCAATGACTTTAGCTTTGGTTCATTGTTGATGTGTGAGTGACTTATAGTATTTGAAAATAAGATCCAGGATTATAGTACTAGTCAATGTGAGAAAATCCACTGCCTTGGGAACCGTGTCCAATGCAAGGTAGTTTAGGGGTTGAATTGGGGCTAACTAGTACAAGTGACAAGCTTGATCATGAAGTATGATGACATCAAAGGGTTTAGTCCACCAAACAAGGATCAAACCACAAGTTAATCCAATGATCTAGGAAAGTCAAATTGACTTGGAGAGAGATCAGTGCCTTGGGAATTGGGATAATGGAGTCAAATGAAATTAACTTGTGGTTGATGACTCCTATTGCATGAGACAAGTGGACAATTAAAGGTTTGATGGATGAACAGGTCTAGATCTAGAGATTCAAGGTTTGACCTAAGTGGACCACAATCCCTTAAAACAAGGAATGTTATCCCCAAGGCAAGATTTGATGAAGTGACCAACTAGACCTAGGTTTTGAATTATGCTCGTTCCAAATCTACTAAAATCTCATGTACCCACGTCCTAGAAGTGGACCAATTCCAATCTCCAAGGAAGTGCGACTTTTCCCAAGGAGGGTAAAATGTGTGATAAATGGGATCAAGACAAGTCCAATGACATCCAAATTTTAGATCCAAGTAGGTTGATCAAGTGAGAGTGTGGATCTACAATTTCAAGGCAATCCAATGGCTAGATCTTACTAGATATGAGTTTGAAGATACCAAGTGGTCCAAAATGGGGATTAAATCCCTTAAAATGTGGAATAGGGCCCACAAGGTAGAAATTGCCAAAGTAAGAGTCTAGGGGTAGGTTTTAGGATGTGTAGATCATGAATCAATTAAAATCTCAACTACCCATCAACTAGATCTTGGTCAACTCAACTCTCCAAGAAGTGCACCCTCACTTGGGGAAGCCAAGTTGGCTTGTGAAGGGGATCCAATGAAGGCCAATCCTCACCAAACTATAGATCCAGGATGCTGTGGATACTATAGAGGTGGGATTTCAATATTATACCCAACAACCCACTAGATCTCAGTAGATCTAAGAAAATGTAACAATGGGGGTTTTGATTAATTAGGGTTTGAAATATTTAAGAAAAGTGGATAGATCATGGAGATAGAAATTACCTTGAGATCATACCTGAGTGATGAAGAGACATGCCTTGATGTTGAGGAAGATTCCCGCAGAGATCAAATGAGAGATGGTTGACTTTGCTTGCCAAATTGATGCCCTAGCCCACAAGTGCGACCTCCTCTACCTGTCAAACCAAGGAATAGCGATTCAATCAGTAAGACCAAATATGGAGGAAATACAAGCGAAATGCAATAGTAACATGAAATAGAAGGTCCTAGGATAGTAATACTCTCTGTTACCAACGAAGAGATCCAAAGAAGAAGTAAAGAGAGTCTTCCCCTACCAATACTTCCTCCTCAAAGCAAATCGGCCTCCACCTGTAGATGCAAAAACGTGGTACAAAAGATATGGCAAAACAAAATCTCCAATAACTCAGTGCAAAGGAAGAACCAACGAACGAACACCAAAAACATTCACAACACTGGAGATAGATGCAATAATAATTTTCTATTCCAATAATCCAAAGCCACAAGTCCCCTTTACAATAAGAAGCTCCCTCCTTTAAATAGATAGGAGAGGCACCAAAATCCTAACCACTTTTTGAATGAGTGGCTAAGATTAAAAGATACAAATGTCTAATCAATGGTTGAGATGAGCTCAACAATAAAATACATGGATCACTAATAAAATATAACAAGTGGACAAAATCGCCCTAGGAGAGGGGAATCCCACCATATCATGATGACAAAATATAATAAGAAACTTATGGTGGGTCCAAGGGGTAATTTTAGCCACCCTTGGTCAATCCCCATAGCACAATAATAATAAAATAGTCATCAATATACTAAATCGTGCCTCTATGGACAAATCGTAGGCCTTAAGAGGCCTCAGAAATCATCAAAAAGTGCCATAAGTGATGGATGCGGCCCCCAATGAAGCTGAAACTGCTGGAGGTGTGGAAGACATCAATCCATCATCACTGATCATCCCATGCCAAGACATTGCCTCAGTAGCCCAAATCGAATTCCTCAATAGCCATTTCTACTAATCCTGAAATCCCTCGAGAAACATGAAACTACCCCAAACTGCCTCCTGGAGTGCCTGCGCTGTCAAGGTGAGGGCACCAGTGTGTCAGGGAGGGGTGTAGTATGGTAAAAACAAGTGGCTGGACCACCCCCTCCAAGCACAACACCCTAGGTCAACCAAATAAAAATCCTCTCTGCTCTAACAGGGTCTCCGACAGACCAAAACTGCATTGGATTAGCCTACGAAGGCTCAATCATCACTGTAAGTGCCCGGAACTGAAAACAGACTATCTCATTGGACACAGAAGGTCCAAATCCATCCAAGATGTGTACTCATACACCATATGTGTCTCTGCATGATCATATAATATATCCAATATACCGGAACAGGTGAAATAATAATAATCTGTAAATGATCAATAAATGCTGAAAACCATGAATCATCATTATAAACCTGTATCTAATGCATAGAATCATCATGTACATGTACATAGACCATATATCATCTATATGTATTATCACAAGGTCCAACCATCTCATGTCCTATGGTTGACCTTCGTCAAACTAGGTATGACCAAGTCAACATGACCAAATATAACTTTGACTATCATCAGAAGCTGCTGCAAAGTGTCAAAGGTTAATTCATGCTCTACAACTTATTCAAATAACAATTATAACACAAAGTAATCATTTCTGGCAATCTAAATCCAAATATATAATGTCATTAATTATTATTTAACTCAGATTAGACTTTCAGGATCATACCCACTTCATAGTTGTGATCAATTTGCTAGTGAAGGGTGAAGGCTAAAATAAACTAGCTAGGCTAAAGAATGACTTGACTGACTTAACGTTGTGACACTTTGGAAGTTCGACCCTGTAAAAATTTGGTCGAGTCTGTAACGAATGTTAGTGGGCATATCACTGGAATCCCAGGAGCCTTCAATTTCTCTCTGTGCAAGAATATCTTCCCAATTTTGGGAATCTTCATACGGAACATAATCATCATTATACTCTGGTTCAGGATACAACCACTCACTAAAACACTGCTCAATATCTGAGTCGTGTAATGCATCGTTCTTCTCTCCGAGGAACTCACTAGCAAAGATGGACTCGACTCTATAGTCCAGTGGTAGAGTTCTACGGTGTATTTTGGTATCTAACCTATTTCCTTTGGCATCTCTTTTGATGTACTTCTGTGTTACATACACAGTATGTTCAAGAGGAGTATACCTGCAACCATGATGCCTTAATAAAAACTTGAACCATAAATTGTGTTGATCTGCAACCTGCATGTCAGCTTCCATATGAAGGATGAAATTGGCTCGCCTATTTGTCCAGTCAACTCTTGGACAAATCTTATCAAGAAAAACTTATGTCCATCCTGACCACTTCTTATTTCTCATATTGTCGGGATCGACACAAATAACTATTGCAGTCTGCTCCCTGCAAAACTGAAGAATTAAATTATACGAAGTCCAAGTGAGGTTACCCTCACCAATATCAACATACCACACAGGGCCTTCTTTTTCATCATTACAGTCAATCCACAACTCACGGCATTTCCGGAGCTTTTCCTGTGCTTTGGAAAAACCAACAAATGCATTTTTCTCCCACCTTTCGAGGATATGCAGTTTACAAGGATGAAGCTGTATTTCTTTTATCAAGGTTAAGCTAAGATATTTCCCAGCTTGGTGTCTGTCTGCATAGTCCAGCAATTCTCTCCTTTCAGCAGGAGACAAACTTTCATCCCACGGCTTCATGAACAGGGCATTCTGTGGCATGGTCCTGACATAGTCAAGTTCAGTACCTTCAACTGGTGCAGGGCCTTTACCCTTATCATCTTTAGAACCGGAGCTAGAACCAGCTGAAAACATATTCAAACTGACTGATTTAACTTCTTCTTGCTGCACATTTTCACGTGTAAGCATATCAGCCAAGCAATTTAAGTAACCTAGTTTATACACAATATCATAGTCAAAGTTAGATAACCAGATAAACCATTTAAGTATCCTGCTACTGTTTTCTGCCATTAAATTTTCATTTTTGTAGATTCCAGGCATGATCCTCAAATCAGTTCTAATTACAAATCTGACAGGTTTAAGGAACAGGATAAAGTGATGTACTGTCTTCTTAACAGCCAAAATCTCTTTGTGGCTACTGGGATAGTTTAATTCAGCACCTTTAAAAGAACCAGAAGCATAACCACAAACATTTTCTTTTCCCTCTATTTCTTCCAATAAAACACCACCCCAAGTAGTGTTTGAAGCATCTGTTTCAATGATAAGCTTTCCATTACCCTGAGGGAGATGAAGGGCAGGCAAATCTTTAACTCTGTTCTTAATTTGCTGAACAGCCAGAGTCATTTCCTCACACCATGCAGCAGGCTTCTTTTTTAATCTTTGTTGCAAACAATGTATATCAGAGGCTTGTCCTCCGTAGAATGGTCTGATGTAGTTCAAACATCCTAGAAATCTTTGGAGTTGGGTATTTTCTAGGATCTTATCAGGAAACTGATCAAAAGATTTCAGAACATGTTCTTGGAGTACAACTTGACCAGCTTTAATATGAAATCCGAGGAAATCCATTTCTGTTTTCCCGATTTCCATTTTAGAGGCAGATAGGACCAAACCATGCTTAAAAACCAAATCATAAAATTTCTGTAAATGTTTCAAGTGGTCCTGCAGATTCTTTGAACAAATTAATATATCATCAATGAAAACAATAAGCCATGGAATATCTCTGAAGATATCTTCCATCCTTTTCTGAAACTCGGATGGAGCATTGTTTATACCAAATGGCAATACTTTCCATTGATACTGCCCATGGGGTACAACAAAGGCAGTTTTAAACCGATCTTTGGCCTCTATTCCAATCTGATAAAAAACCAGATTTAAGATCAAACTTGCTAAAAACTGTGCAACCTGTTGTTTTCTGGAGCAAGCTTGACTTATTAGGTAGTGGGTATCTAATCTTCTGGAGAACAGCATTCAGAGGCTTGAAATTCACCACTAACCTCGATTTTCCCCTTTTCTGCTCAGAGTGTTTATTAACCACAAAGGTTCTGCAAGCCCAAGGGCTTTTTGATGGTTCAATTAGACCTTTACTCAGCAGCTCTTGAATCTCTTTTGAGCAGAATTCCCTCTTTGACGGGCTCATCAATCTAGCTGATGCTTTCATTGGCTTAATCTTTTGCAGAGGGTCAAATGGCAGAGAAACAAAATATTTCTCTCTTTTCCAAAATGCATTTGGGCTCTCAGAGCAGCAGTCTTTTATTATCTTTTCTTTTATTGCTGCTAGAGCTTTATCACCATGGATCTCTGCATAGGAGATGCAGCGTTCCATTTTATTCAGCGCAGAACTTGACTGTACAGGACTGACTGACTTATTAGCAATGGGTTTACAATTTTGTACAAACTTGTGACTCGAGGGTATTGACACAAACTGATCGACTGTACAAGAAAAACTCATCTTTTGGGTATCAATGGAGAAAGGACTTACTTTGGATAAGAACTCAGAACCCAAAACACAGTCTTCTCTGACTTCATCTAACCTAAATAAAGAAATAGAACTTCTTACACCAGATAATGCAATTGGGAAATCTTTGATTTTACCAGTAAGATAAATAGGAGAACCTTGGATAGTGATCCAAATTCTTTAGTTTTTTCCCAATAATAATGAGGGATTGCATTACCTTTTGCCAAGTTAAATTGACAACCTGAATCTATAAGACACTGTACAGGGTAGGACTTAAATTCATCTGGACAAAACTGCAAAGTAATAAGCAATTTAGGACCTGATAATGCACCAAGTAAACTGACACTTTGAGACTTGGGAGATGGAGACCTTTCAGGAGAAGGAGGAGATTCTTCTTTTGATTCTGGATTCTAACATACTCTCTCAATTTCTTTAGAGAGTTCTTCAGATGATTGATCTCTTTCATTGGCTAGAACTGTTATTGCATGTCTCAAGGCTTCAACTTCTTTAACAATTCTTTCAATTTTGTCTGTTTCTCTTTCAACTACATTCTCAAAAACTTTTCCCTATGTTGTCTGTGGCTTTGTCTATCAGAATGGCTACCCGGATAATCATGGTATAGTTCAACAGGATTGTACTGGATTTCAGGGGCTTTTGATTTACCTTTATTGGCTTTCAAGGTTTCTAACTGAGATTGCAGACTCTTTTTCTCTTCTCTTAGTTCAGTTCTCTCAGCATGCCTGTAAATAGGAATGGAAGATAATTGCAAATCAATACTTGCTATTTGCTTTTCTAATTGATGAGCTGAGGGAGAACGAGAAGAAAACATGTACAAGGAAAAATCATATTCTGGGCGACTAGACCCCCCTAAATGTGCATCAAGATCAGACTCAAACTCAGAGGAAGAGGAAGGAGATTGATCACATTTAGCTACAAGAGGATGCTCGGAATCAAAATCAGTACTAGATGGAGAGGAAGAATCAGTATCAGGCAAATCTACAATTTCTCCAGAAGGAGGAGGAGAATCGAAAGAAACTTTATACAAATCCCACCAAGCGGGATCAAGGTTTTCACAGAGGGCGGCAAGTCTGGGTTTAGACTTTCTTTCAGGACACTTACTAGCCCAATGACCAGTTTTTCCACAGATAAAACAGACATCTTTTGCACCCTTTTCAGATCTGCGCTTTACAAATCTCTTAGATTTATACTTAGATTTCTTATAGGGTTTCTTATGTCTATATTCTTTGTATCTGTGTTTAGACCTATGCTTGTAGGCCTTATCCAGATGATATCTTGACTCAGAAGTGTAAAATCCTTTCTTTTTTTTCTTACATTTACACTCCTTTCCAAAGTGACCTCTGTTGTGCGCACTGCACCCCCAATCTGGCATCCCAACAACATCTTTACAGAAAGATGCAGAAAACATTTTTTGATGTCTTTTGAAATCCTTACTCACTCTTCTTTCAAGGCAATGTTCTTGCCATGTTTCAAGTATATATCCATGTAATTGAGCAAGTGAAAGACTTCTTAATTCAATCTTTTTATCTTTAAGTGCCTGCTCAACAGCATCCGGCACATGCCCAGGGTAACTTCTCAGATAGTGCTTAAGATAAGCAGGGTTCCCTGATTTTCCAGAAGATATCAATAATTTTTGCATATAGTAAAAATATTCTTCAACCTTGCTTAAATCACACGATCTAGCAGACATGAATAGTGATGCAAGGTGATCATAATCTTCACCATCTTCTGGTCCATAAAATTCACGACCTAAAGCAGACAAGATTTGTTCATCAGCGTGATCTGCATAAAGCATTTCATTTCTTGCTTCCTGTGGCAACCAACGCCACCACTCATAGGCTAACCCAGATAAACCAGCAATCAATTGGGCTCCTAACATTTGACCTGTGACATTATGATCTTGTTTCTTTTTATACAAAGTCCAGTGTGTAAGTAACTGTATGGCATTTTTAACATCCTCTCTGGACTGACACTGAATATTGAGCACTGGTTGCTCAGGCATTTGTGAAATCAAATTATTCATTGAATTTATTCCAAAGTTAAAAACTTTGGGAGGAGAGACTGAGACTGGATTGGCATCTGGCATATGGGTGTCAAAATGTTCTTGCGAAGGGGCTTGTATTCTTTTTCTATTGGAAGACTCTACTGCCATTGCATTCAAATCAACAATATATTTTGGATCCAAAACAGGCTTAAATTTCTTAAATTCCACTATCCATTCTTCAACATTTTGCTTGATAGCATCACTAACACCGAAATCCCATTCGGGTTTCTCATCTTCAGGTATAACATTGAATTGACCTAAAGACTTGCTTTTATTATGACCTTTAGTAGCTTGTCTTAAAACATGATCTGGAACATAATAATGCTTTCTTTTTAGTTCCTTTGTTTTGGTACTAAGATCATTTAAGACAGCTAATCTTCTTTCCAATTTCAGAGAAGCTTCTTCAATTGTTCTCTGAATCTGAGTAGTGTCATGTAGCAAATGATCAAGCAATTCTAGTTTTGTTTGGACTTTGTTGATTTGCTCCTTTTGTTCTGAACATTGATGTTTTAATATCAGAATATCATGTGACATATCATCAATATTTCTTGCAGAATGAACCTGCTGCAAATTTCCCCAATTTGCCAATTTAATCTCATCAGATACAGTCTGATCAACAACAGATGATTTACTAGGCAGGAATTCTCTTTTTGTGAGGCCATCTTGAGCATATTGCCTGAAACCAGCTTCGGGCAAATTTCTACCAGGGACAAAAGATTTTTTACCATTATTGTTTACCTCTAAGCTTGAGTTTTCACGAGGTAAAGAGAACATACCTAGAGTAGGATACTCATGCTGTTTTTGTCTATGTTGCAATTTTTGTTTAATTTTTTGACATGCCTGACAGGCGGCATGCTGGCCTCTATGTTCAAACTTGGAAAGACCAGAAAAGGAAGTATTTACAGATGCAAGATTTTCAGCTTTGGCTTCAGCATTGAACTCTTTACTCAGTTGATATGACATGGCTTGTAGCTTTGCATTATTGTATGAAGAAATAGAAGCAAATTTTATTAGGGGAGGACCAAAGCGCTTAATGGGTTCTTCATGGGCAGATCTGAAAGAACTTGAGGCTTCGTCAAATATCAATGGCCAAGGGTTGAAAGAAGCGGCTACTCTTTCTCTGTTTCTCAATTCATTATATTTCAATTCCCAAGAGGTAGGATAATTGATACCTGTCCAATTTCTTTAGAGAGTTCTTCTTCAGATGATTGATCTCTTTCACTGGCTAGAACTGTTATTGCATGTCTCAAGGCTTTAACTTCTTTTAACAATTCTTTCGGTTTTGTCTGTTTCCCTTTCAACTGCATTCTCAAAAAAATTTCCCTATCCTGTCTATGGCTTTGTCTATCAGAATGGCTACCCGGATAATCATGGTATAGTTCAACAAGATTGTACTAGATTTCAGGGGCTTTTGGGAATCTTCAATTTCTCTCTGTGCAAGAATATCTTCCCAATTTTGGGAATCTTCATACGGAACATAATCATCATTATATTCTGGTTCAGGATACAACCACTCACTGAAACACTGCTCAATATCTGAGCCGTGTAATGCATCGTTCTTCTCTCCGAGGAACTCACTAGCAAACATGGACTCAACTCTATAGTCCAGTGGTAGAGTTCTACGGTGTATTTTGGTATCCAACCTATTTCCTTTGGCATCTCTTTTGATGTACTTCTGTGTTACATACACAGTATCTTAAAGAGGAGTGTACCTGCCACCATGATGCCTTAATAAAAACTTGAACCATAAATTGTGTTGATCTGCAACCTGCATGTCAGCTTCCATATGAAGGATGAAATTGGCTCGCCTATTTGTCTAGTCAACTCTTGGACAAAACTTATCAAGAAAAACTTCTGTCCATCCTGACCACTTCTTATTTCTCATATTGCCGTTATCGGCACAAATAACTATTGCAGTCTGCTCCCTGCAAAACTGAAGAATTAAATTATACGATGTCCAAGTGAGGTTACCCTCACCAATATCAACATACCACACAGGGCCTTCTTTTTCATCATTACAGTCAATCCACAACTCACGGCATTTCCGGAGCTTTTCCTGTACTTTGGAAAAACCAACAAATGCAGTTTTCTCCCACCTTTCGAGGATATGCAGTTTACAAGGATGAAGTTGTATTTCTTTTATCAAGGTTAAGCTAAGATATTTCTCAGCTTGGTGTCTTTCTGCATAGTCCAGCAATTCTCTCCTTTCAGCAGGAGACAAACTTTCATCCCATGGCTTCATGAACAAGGCATTATGTGGCATGGTTCTGACATAGTCAGGTTCAGTACTGTTATCACACAACTTGTAGTCACCCCTGATGGTATCCCATCCGGGACGGTAGAGGAGGCAGGCAACTAAAGAGGTGACCCAAGAGATGCCACGGTTCCCAATGCAAGGTGGGAGTCACGTCAACCGAGGCACTCTTCGCTTTAGGTCAAGGTGTAACTAGACCAAGGGGGACACCCTATACCCCAATCACGGTTGATTGGATCCAACAAAGGTTTCTAAGGGTAGGTAAGTAATGAGTTACGGAAACCAATGCAAGGCTAAGTGGACCTAAGGGTTAAGGTATGGTTGAGGGTAGTGTAAGAGATTGTTAATGTTTCAACCTATGTATGGTTTAGGCCACATGGTGGGGTATGATGACTAGGTATAGTACCATGTGTTTACACAAGTGGGTCTAGATTTCTTGGGAAATGTGAAATGGTTCTAGGTAGGCCCACAAGGTGAAGTTAGGTGTGAAGTTGGTACTATAGGTTGGATATAGGCTAGATCTATGAGTCTAAGTTGATTATAGAAGTACCCATGTACTAGATCTAGGGTGTGACACAAATCCCAAGGAGTGCGACTTGCTTAATGATGGACTAGTGCCTTGTTAAATGGGCTAATGGGGTCAAAAAGTATGTCAAAGTGTAGATCGGGACACCTAGAAGCCAAGTCAAGTGGGTTGAATGAGATCTAATGGTTGGATCTTACTAGATCTAGGTTTTTTAGGTGATTACCCTAAGTGGACCACAATCCCTTGAAACAAGGAATGCAACCCCCAAAGTGGATCGTGACAAAAAGACAGTATGGACCTAGGTTTCAAGGCATGGGGATTCCAAATCCACGAAAATCTCAAACACCCACCTCCTAGAAGTGGACAAACTCAAATTTTCAAGGGGGTGCGATTTGCTCAAGGAAGGCCAAAAAGTGGGTTTGGTGGACCAAATCAAGTCCAATGGCCACCAAATTGTAGATCCGGGATGCTAGTACCCCCGATCTATGTATGTCCAAAAGATCAAGTCAATCCAAGGGCTAGATCTTAGTAGATCTAAGTTTTAAGGTGCCAAGAAAATCAAAGGGGGTTTTAACCCCTTAAAACATGGAGAGATGTCCACAAGGTAGTTTTCACCAAAGTAAGGATGTGGGTATAGGTTATCAAGCGTCTAGATTTCAAATCAAGTGGAATCTCACCTACCCATGTGCTAGATCTAACCAAACAAGCCTCTTACAAGGGAGTGCGATTTAGGCCAAAGAGGCTTTTTGCCTTGGAAAATGGGTTAATTTTAAGCCAATCACCACCAAACTATAGATCCAACTAGGGGTGGATGCTATAGAGGTGGGTTTTCAATATTTTCTCAAGAGCAAGGCTAGATCTAAGTAGATCTAAGAAATACCAAAATTGGGTTTTTTAATTAATTAGGGTTTTATGACCAATGAAGATAGAATGGATGAAAGAGGCACATACCTTGTAGATCTTACCTCAATTGCTTATGGCCACCTTGCAAATTGATAGCATTCTCCTATGTGTATATTCAAGAGTGAGATCCAAGAGCTCCAACCAAAACGTCCTTCTCCAAGATAGCCAAATCGTCCTCCTCCTACAAGACAAGATCAAAGAAACAAGTCAAGCAAGATGATGTAATAGAAAGCATCAACTATGTCACGAAGATACAATAATGATACTCCCTGTCACAAGATCAACCCAAGAGAGAATATGTGGATCCCTCCAACAATAACCCTCATGAAGTCGCCCTCCTCTCACCAATTCGACTTTCCTGTCAAAAGATTAGTAAAAGCACCAAAATCCACAATGATACATAGAAGAGATACTGTATATTCAATATGCAAGAGAATCCACAATGCAAGAGAGATGTGCTCCACAAAAAATCTTCTATTCCAATATTCCAGAGCTCCAAAGGTGAGCTTTACAATGGGGGGTCTCCTCCTTATATAGGATAATAAAGACCAAAACCCTATACCACTCTACAATACTACATCAAATGAGTGGTTGAGATTAAAAGATCTCATCATACAATCAATGGCTAAGATGATCCATAACAATATATCACATGGATCACTCAATATAACAATAGCGCCCCCACTAAATGGCACAATAAGAGGGTGACATCATCCACTAGAGCAATATAAGTACCAAAATCCACCTCATGGTGACTAGGACATGACAAAATAAGCTCATGGTGGGGCTAGGAGGCATCAATCCTTACTAGCTCATCCCCAAGGCACAATAAAATAATAAAATATGTCCAATATAATGTAAATGATCAAAACTGTCCTCAGAATCCATGACAGTCGAGCAGTAAATGTCCTCCTGTGATCAATCTGGGCATACCCACATGGTGAAAACTGACTGGAAGGTAGTGATGCCACCCTGGAAGACCTCTGTGAAGACCAAATGCCAAAACCTTGCCTCAATTGCCCAAATCAATTTCCTCAGTGACCACTTTATCCCATTTTTTAACTGCCTCGGGAACTGTGAAAGTGCCAAAACTTGCCTCCTAGGGTGCTAGCGCTGTCCATCTGAGCCCACCGGGCTCTCTGGAAGGGGGGGTAAATGGTAATAACAAGTGGCTGGACCACCCCCTCCATCATCAGCGCCCTAGGTGAACTGGCCTCTCGGGGCCCCTGCCGCTCAGGCTGGGAAATCAGCCCCCAATCTGGTCAACAAGTGTAAAACTGCATCAATCACTGTCAGAAGTGCCTGGAACTGAAAGATAAGTGTCTCAATGGATCCAGAAGACCCAAATCCACTAGGAATGAGTACTCATACACCCTGGGTTGCCCTAATGGGCCTGCTGTAGGGTCCACCATATATGGACAATGTACAATCTGCTGATCTGAAGTAGTAATAAACCTGCTGAACTGGATCAAACATCATCTGCATCATATGTCGATCATATGATATCATCATCAAACATGTGGGCCCATAAATCATCATCAATAATCATCCATACATGGTCCACATCATCACGGATCCCAAGAATATACAATCAAGGATAAATCACATCAGTAGACTAAGACAGTGCTTCTCTAATCATTCCCACAGCTAAGCTCAAAGTATAAATTCCATTTAGTGGCATTGATCAATTTAACATATTCCGTTGTTATATAAAATTACTTGCACAATAGTTCAAATGACAAACTCACCCATTGGACATGGTCAAACTGCTAGTGAAGGATGAAGGCTAGGAGCAAGGTTGGGCCAAGGGTTTGACTTGTCTAACTTAACTCAAAAATACTTTTGACTGGGAGAAGGGGGAAGCTACAAACTCTGTGCTAGACAAAAGAACACGGGGAATGGCTGTGCCTCACAAATGGATAAGTTGTTTAGAGAGTGCTTATTCAACTTAGGCATCATGTCTACATCAAGTTGATCCAGGTTCATTAGGATCATTCAATTTTATTCCATGGCCTTTTTGGCCTACATAACCCTTCGGATTTCAGATGTGCTGAGAAGCACAACTAGTTGCAGCTTGCATCCAGGGCATGTTTTTCATATATTTATACAAGGTCAGCAATTGTTTAGATATAGCTTTTAAGAACCATTGCTTTTTGGACCTTTCTTATACTCTTCGAGGAGTATTTTTTAGCTTTTCATCGCTCTTGCCCTTTTTTTGTTTCCATGGGCGAATTTATTAAGTTTCCACAGGTAGAACATGAGCTTTCAGTTTTAGCCAACAACATCTCAAGTGACTAGGGGGAGTTCGAGCCAATGCCAAACATCGGGACGACCGACCAAAATGATTTAGGCCTACAATCCAACTCACCAAAGGCAAGTTCTGTCACCAACTCAGAGCCGAGACACTGAATAACAGGGATGCGGTCCAAACACAGAGGTAGAAAAATGAGGAAGTCCTCAGTATCAGAAAGTCAAATGAGACAAGTCAGGGTTTAAAGTCAAACAGGAAGGTCATGTATGAATGGAGACAAGTGAATATGGAGCCTACACTAGCAGACAACTGGTGTCGGGGAAAGACCATGTCTATGTAAGGTGAAAAACCAGTAAGTTTTGTTAAATGACCTAAAAGTGCAAGTAATTGTCCATTTTATGATTTACAGTTCATTTTAAATAGTTTGCCACATCAGGAATAATATACCAAGCACATGATATGATCATGACTAAATCAACAAGATAACAATCCACAGTCAGTGAGAACATATCCATAGATCATACAACATCACCAGAATAATAATCATCATGTATCATCTAAAACACTGCTGCAATACATCTCTAGGCACTGAACTGAAACTGTAATGGGATAAGTGGTCACATCAGTCATCAAATCTGAACTCTCAAGGCTCAGCCTTGACACAAGGTCATATACAAATCTGAATAATGTACTGCTCTGATCATGAGTGATCCAAAATATATAGCCATGCTCTGGAATAATGGAAGCTCTGGAATGTGCAGATATCTGCTGTACAAGAATAGTAGCCCTGCTACTATGGTGTGATAACAAGTACCTTCAGCTGGTGCAGGGCCTTTACCCTTATCATCTTTAGAACCAGAGCTAGAACCAACAGAAAACATATTCAAACTGACTGATTTAACTTCTTCTTGCTGCACATTTTCACACGTAAGCATATCAGCCAGGCAGCTTAAGTAACTTGGTCTATACACAATATCATAGTCAAAGTTAGATAATCAGATAAACCATTTAAGTATCCTACTACTGTTTTCTGCCATTAAATTCTCATTTTTGAAGATTCCAGGCATGATCTTCAAATCAGTTCTAATTACAAATCTGACAGGTTTAAGGAACAGGATAAAGTGATCTACTGTCTTCTTAACAGCCAAAATCTCTTTGTTGCTGCTGGGATAGTTTAATTCGGCACCTTTAAAAGAACCAGAAGCATAACCACAAACATTTTCTTTTCCCTCTATTTCTTCCAATAAAACACCACACCAAGTAGTGTTTGAAGCATCTATTTCAATGATAAGCTTTCCATTACCCTGAGGGAGATGAAGGGCAGGCAAATCTTTAACTCTGCTCTTAATTTGCTGAACAGCCACAGTCATCTCTTCAGACCATGCAGCATGCTTCTTTTTTAATCTTTGCTGCAAACAATGTATATCTGAGGCTTGTCCTCTGTAGAATGGTTTGATGTAGTTCAAGCATCCTAGAAACCTTTGAAGTTGTGTCTTCTCTAGGATCTTATCAGGAAACTGATCAAAATATTTCAGAACATGTTTTTGGAGTACAACTTGACCAGCTTTAATATGAAATCCGAGGAAATCCATTTCTGTTTTCCCGATTTCCATTTTAGAGGCAGATAGGACCAAACAATGCTTAAAAACCAAATCATAAAATTTCTTGTAAATGTTTCAAGTGGTCCTGCAGATTCTTTGAACAAATTAATATATCATCAATGAAAACAATAAGCCATGGAATATCTCTGAAGATATCTTCCATCCTTTTCTGAAACTCGGATGGAGCATTGTTTATACCAAATGGCAATACTTTCCATTCATACTGCCCATGGGGTACAACAAAGGCAGTTTTAAACCGATCTTTGGCCTCTATTCCAATCTGATAAAAACCAGATTTAAGATCAAACTTGCTAAAAACTGTGCAACCTGTTATTTTCTGGAGCAAGCTTGACTTATCAGGTAGTGGGTGTCTAATCATCTGGAGAACAACATTCAGAGGCTTGAAATTCACCACTAACCTCGGTTTTCCCCTTTTCTGCTCAGAGTGTTTATTAACCACAAAGGCTCTGCAAGCCCAAGGGCTTTTTGATGGTTCAATGAGACCTTTACTCAGCAGCTCTTGAATCTCTTTTGAGCAGAATTCCCTCTCTGACGGGCTCATCAATCTAGTTGATGCTTTCATAGGTTTAATTTTTGCAGAGGGTCAAATGGCAGAGAGACAAAATATTTCTCTCTTTTCCAAAATGCATTTGGGCTCTCAGAGCAGCAGTCTTTTATTATCTTTTCTTTTATTGCTGCTAGAGCTTTATCACCATGGATCTCTGCTTAGTAGATGCAGCGTTCCATTTTATTCAAGGCAGATCTTGACTGAACAGGACTGACTGACTCATTAGCAATGGGTTTACACTTTTGTACAAACTTGTGACTCAAAGGAATTGACACAAACTGACCATCGACTGTACAAGAAAAACTCATCTTTTGGGTATCAATGGAGAAAGGACTTACTTTGGATAAGAACTCAGAACCCAAAACACAGTCTTCTCTGACTTCATCTAACCTAAATAAAGAAATAGAACTTCTTACACCAGATAATGCAATTGGGAAATCTTTGATTTTACCAGTAAGATAAACAGGAGAACCTTGGATAGTTGATCCAAATTCTTTAGTTTTTTCCCAATAATAATGAGGGATTGCATTACCTTTTGCCAAGTTAAATTGACAACCTGAATCTATAAGACACTATACAGGGTAGGACTTAAATTCATCTGGACAAAAGTGCAAAGTAATAAACAATTTAGGACCTGATAATGCACCAAGCAAACTGACACTTTGAGACTTCGGAGATTGCGACCTTTCAGGAGAAGAGGGAGGAGATTCTTCTTTTGATTCTGGATTCTAACATACTCTCTCAATTTCTTTGGAGAGTTCTTCTTCAGATGATTGATCTCTTTCACTGGCTAGAACTGTTATTGCATGTCTCAAGGCTTCCACTTCTTTTAACAATTCTTTCAGTTTTGTCTGTTTCTCTTTCAACTGCATTCTCAAAAACTTTTCCCTATCCTGTCTATGGCTTTGTCTATCAGAATGGCTACCCGG
Organism: Larix kaempferi; assembly: GCA_027924585.1. Classification (NCBI taxonomy): domain Eukaryota; kingdom Viridiplantae; phylum Streptophyta; class Pinopsida; order Pinales; family Pinaceae; genus Larix; species Larix kaempferi. The sequence continues at coordinate 45,177,242 of BSBM01000510.1, forward strand.
ATAATCATGGTATAGTTCAACAGGATTGTACTGGATTTCAGGGGCTTTTGATTTACCTTTATTGGCTTTCAAGGTTTCTAACTGAGATTGCAAACTCTTTTTTTCTTCTCTTAGTTCAGTTCTCTCAGCATGCCTGTAAATAGGAATGGAAGATAATTGCAAATCAATACTTGCTATTTGCTTTTGTAATTGATGAGCTGAGGGAGAACGGGAAGAAAACATGTACAAGGAAAAATCATATTCTGGACGACTACACCCCCCTAAATGTGCATCAAGATCAGACTCAAACTCAGAGGAAGAGGAAGGAGATTGATCACATTTAGCTACAAGAGGATGCTCGGAATCAGAATCAGTACTAGATGGAGAGGAAGAATCAGTATCAGGCAAATATACAATTTCTCCAGGAGGAGGAGGAGAATCGAAAGAAACTTTATACAAATCCCACCAAGCGGGATCAAGGTTTTCACAGAGGGCGGCAAGTCTGGGTTTAGACTTTCTTTCAAGACACTTACTAGCCCAATGACCAGTTTTTTCCAAAGATAAAACAGACATCTTTTGTACCCTTTTCAGATCTGCGCTTTACAAATCTCTTAGATTTATACTTGGATTTATTATAGGGTTTCTTATGTCCATATTCTTTGTATCAGTGTTTAGACCTATGGTTGTAGGCCTTATCCGGATGATATCTTGACTCAGAAGTGTAAAACCCTTTCTTCTTTTTCTTACATTTACACTCCTTTCCAAAGTGACCTCGTTTGTGCGCACCGCACCCCCAATCTGGCATCCCAACAACATCTTTATAGAAAGATGCAGAAAACATTTTTTGATGTCTTTTGAAATCCTTACTCACTCTTCTTTCAAGGCAATGTTCTTGCCATGTTTCAAGTATATGTCCATGTAATTGAGCAAGTGAAAGTCTTCTTAATTCAATCTTTTTATCTTTAAGTGCCTGCTCAACAGCATCCGGCACATGCCCAGGGTAACTTCTCAGATAGTGCTTAAGATAAGCAGGGTTCCCTGATTTTCCAGCAGATATCAATAATTTTTGCATATAGCAAAAATATTCTTCAGCCTTGCTTAAATCACACAATCTAGCAGACATGAATAGTGATGCAAGGTGATCATAATCTTCATCTTCTGGTCCATAAAATTCACGACCTAAAGCAGACAAGATTTGTTCATCAGCGTCATCTACAGAAAGCATTTCATTTCTTGCTTCCTGTGGCAACCAACGCCACCACTCATAGGCTAACCCAGATAAACCAGAAATCAATTGGGTTCCTAACATTTGACTTGTGACATTATGATCTTGTTGCTTTTTATACAAAGTCCAATGCGTAAGTAACTGTATGGCATTTTTAACATCCTCTCTGGACTGACACTGAATATTGAGCACTGGTTGCTCAGGCATTTGTGGAATCAAATTATTCATTGAATTTATTCCAAAGTTAAAAACTTTGGGAGGAGAGACTGAGACTGGATTGGCATCTGGCATATGGGTGTCAAAATGTTCTTGGGAAGGGGCTTGCATTCTTTTTCTATTGGAAGACTCTACTTCCATTGCATTCAAATCAACAATATATTTTGGATCCAAAACAGGCTTAAATTTCTTCAATTCCACTATCCATTCTTCAACATTTTGCTTGATAGCATCACTAACACCGAAATCCCATTCGAGTTTCTCATCTTCAGGTATAACATTGAATTGACCTAAAGATTTGCTTTTATTATGACATTTAGTAGCTTGTCTTAAAACATGATCTGGAACATAATAATGCTTTCTTTTTAGTTCCTCTGTTTTGGTACTAAGATCATTTAAGACAGCTAATCTTCTTTCCAATTTCAGAGAAGCTTCTTCAATTGCTCTCTGAATCTGAGTAGTGTCATGTAGCAGGTGATCAAGCAATTCTAGTTTTGCTTGGACTTTGTTGATTTGCTCCTTTTGTTCTGAACATTGATGTTTTAATATCAGAATATCATGTGACATATCATCAATATTTCTTGCAGAATGAACCTGCTACAAATTTCCCCAATTTGCCAATTTAATCTCATCAGATACAGTCTGATCAACAGCAGATGATTTACTAGGCAGGAATTCTCTTTTTGTGAGGCCATCTTGAGCATATTGCTTGAAACCAGCTTCGGGCAAATTTCTACCAGCGACAAAAGATTTTTTACCATTATTGTTTACCTCTAAGCTTGAGTTTTCACGAGGTAAAGAGAACATACCTAGAGTAGGATACTCATGCTGTTTTTGTCTATGTTGCAATTTTTGTTTAATTTTTTGACATGCCTGACAGGCGGCATGCTGGCCTCTATGTTCAAACTCGGAAAGACCGGAAAAGGAAGTATTTACAGATGCAGGATTTTCAGCTTTGGCTTCAGCATTGGACTCTTTACTCAATTGATCTGACATGGCTTGTAGCTTTGCATTATTGTATGAAGAAATAGAAGCAGATTTTATTAGGGGAGGACCAAAGCGCTTAATGGGTTCTTCTTGGGCAGATCTAAAAGAGCTTGAGGCTTCGTCAAATATCAATGGCCAAGGGTTGACAAAAGCGGCTACTCTTTCTCTGTTTCTCAATTCATTATATTTCAATTCCCAAGAGGTAGGATAATTGATACCTGTCCAATTTCTTTAAAGAATTCTTCTTCAGATGATTGATCTCTTTCACTGGCTAGAACTGTTATTGCATGTCTCAAGGCTTCAACTTCTTTTAACAATTCTTTCAGTTTTGTCTGTTTCCCTTTCAACTGCATTCTCAAAAACTTTTCCCTATCCTGTCTATGGCTTTGTCTATCAGAATGGCTACCCGGATAATCATGGTATAGTTCAACAGGATTGTACTGGATTTCAGGGGCTTTTGATTTTCCTTTATTGGCTTTCAAGGTTTCTAACTGAGATTGCAGACTCTTTTTCTCTTCTCTTAGTTCAGTTCTCTCAGCATGCCTATAAATAGGGATGGAAGATAATTGCAAATCAATACTTGCTATTTGCTTTTCTAATTGATGAGCTTTGGGAGAAGGGGAAGAAAACATGTACAAGGAAAAATCATATTCTGGGCGACTACACCCCCCTAAATGTGCATCAAGATCAGACTCAGAGGAAGAGGAAGAGGAAGGAGATTGATCACATTTAGCTACAAGAGGATGCTCGGAATCAGAATCAGTACTAGATGGAGAGGAAGAATTAGTATTAGGCAAATATACAATTTCTCCAGAAGGAGGAGTAGAATCGAAAGAAACTTTATACAAATCCCACCAAGCAGGATCAAGGTTTTCACAAAGGGCAGCAAGTCTGGGTTTAGACTTTCTTTCAGGACACTTACTAGCTTTGTTGTCCGCCAGATTGCACACCAGCAGCGGAAATCTTTCGAAAGCTGTCTCTTCACTACAAGTTAGAGAGGTGTGGCCTTGGGGGCAAGCAATGAGCCAGGTACTGTCACCTGAATCCCAACTCCTCCGTTTAGGCAAACTCCTAACTAATCCAAGGGCGGTAGTCCCTACAAAAGAGTTGTCTAAGGCTCCTGTGTGTTTAAAATGTATTTTAGGTCTTGTGATGCGGATGGGTGTTGTTTAGGAGCTTTTTGAAGGCGAGAGACACAAAAATGTTTGAATAAAACCAAGATAACGCAATCCACGTTGCAATAGAAGATAGGAGATACACTGAATCGGATATAAATCACTTTACGAAAATTAACACAAATACTCCAATATTGATAATAAGCAGATAAAATATTGTGATTAAGGACCAGTGCCTTATGGAGTCAAAAGATGTATAAGTGATTGAAATGTTTGATACAAGTGTTTCGAAAGATAAGTTTGTGAGATCGTTTTGCAGCTTATCTTGGTAAATTTAAGATTTTAGTAGTCTTGATTATTATGGCTAAGAACAAAGGTATCAAAAGGAGTGGAACTGTTATCACCTAAACTGTAGTTACCCCTATGGATGGATCCAGTCATGGATGGCAATAGGGAAGGGCAACTCAAAAGGTGCAACCACGATCACCTCGACCTCCAATATATGGTTGTCACGCCAGTCGAGGCAACCTTCACTTTATGTTATCTAGCCCAGACAACAAAGGGGGAGACCCGATCTACTCCCGACAGGAGAGATCAAAACCAAGACACCAAATCAGGGTATTTCTAAGTGAAGTTAGGTGTATGGTTTATCCTAGATCTAAAGATGAAGTCACAAGCCAAGTGAGGGGTTCAATAGGTGTAGCTTTGGTTCATAGTTTATGTAAGAGTGACTTATAATGTTTGTAGTGAGATCTAGGGCTAGTGTACTAGTTCAATGTTGGAAAGTCCACTGCCTTGGGAACCGTGTCCAATGCAGGGTAGTTAAGGGTTGTAGTGGGGCTAACTAGTACAGATGACAAGTTTGACCATGATACATGATAGCTTCAAGGGTTTAGTTCACCATGCATAGGTCAAACCACAAGCCAATCCAACAATCTAGGAGAGTTGAATTAACTTGGAGAGAAACCAGTGCCTTGGGAATTGGGAAGTGGAGTCAAAGTGGGGTTGACTTATGGTTTAAGACTCCGACAACATGAGATAAGTGGACAGTATAGGTCTTGATGGTTGAATGTATCTAGATCTAGGTTTAACCCAAGTGGACCACAATCCCTTAAAACAAGGAATGCAGTCCCCAAGGCAAGATTTGACAAAGTGATAGTCTAGACCTAGGTTTTGAATTATTCCGGTTTCAGATCTGCAATAATCTCAAGTACCCAGTTCCTAGAAGTGAGTGAACTCACTTCTCCAAGGTGGTGCGACTTTACCCAAGGAGGCTTAAATCGGGGTTTAGGTGGGTCAAATCAAGTCGGATGGCATCCAAACTTTAGATCCGGGTAGATCGGTCAGGTAGGAGTATGGATCTGTAATTTCGTGGCAATCCACCGGTTAGATCTTAGTAGATCTGAGTTTAAAGGTTCCAAGTGGCCAAAATGGGGATTAAATCCCTTAAAATGTGGAATGGGGCCCACAAGGTGAATTTCAGAAAAGGGACAACCTGGGTGTATGTTATTGGATGTGTAGATGTCAAATCAAGTGGAATCTCAAACACCCACCACTTAGATCTAGGTCAACCGGCTCAATCTAGGAAGTGCGCCTTGCTTGGGAGAGGCTAAGTTGGCCTGGGAAGGGGGTCAAATGAAAGCCAATCCTCACCAAACTATAGATCCGGGATGCCGTGGATGCTATAGAGGTGGGTTCTTAATATTACGCCCAACAACCCAATAGATCTAAGTAGATCTGAGAAAATGCAAAATTGGGGTTTTAATTAATTAGGGTTTTAAATGTTTTTGACAATTGGATAGATCATGGAGATAGAACTTACCTTGAGATCATACCTGAATGATGTGGATGAGATGCCTTGATGTTGAGGAAGATTCCCGCAGAGATCAAATGAGAGATTGTTGATTTGCTTGCCAATTTGATGCCCAAGTCCACAAGTGCGCCTTCCTCTACCTGTCAAACCAAGGAATGAAGATTCAATCAGTAAGAGCAAGTATGGAAGAAATACAAGAGAAATGCAAATAGTAACATGAAATAGAAGGTCCTGGGACAGTAATACTCCCTGTTACCAACGAAGAGCTCCAAAGAAGAAGTAGGGAGAGTCTTCCCCTACCAATACCTCCTCCTCCAAGCAAATCGGCCTCCACCTGTAGATGCAAAATCGTGGTACAATAGATATGGCAAACAAGATCTCCAATAACTCAGTGCAAAGGAAGAACCAACGAACGAACACCAAAAACATTCACCACAACATTGGAGATAGATGCAATAATAATTTTCTATTCCAATAATCCAGAGCCAAAAGTCCCTTTACAATGAGAGGCTCTCTCCTTTAAATAGGAAGGAGAGGCACCAAAACCCTAACCACTTTTTGAATGAGTGGTTAAGATTAAAAGATACAAATGTCTAATCAATGGTTGAGATGAGCTCAACAACATAATACATGGATCACACATAAAATATAACATAAGTGGACAAAGTCGCCCTAGGAGAGGGGAGTCCCACCAAATCATGATGACAAAATATCATAAGAGGCTCATGGTGGGTCCAAGGGGTAATTTTATCCCTCCTTGGTCAATCCCCATGGCACAATAACCAATAAATAATCATGAAAGTACCAAATCGTGCCTCCAAGGTGAAGTCGTGGTCCCCAAAAGACCTCAAAAATCCACAGAAAGTGCCATAAGTGATGGATGCGGGCCCCGATGAAGCTGAAACTGCAGGAGGAGGTGTGGAAGGTCCCGATCTATCATCACTGATCATCCCATGCCATAACTTTGCCTCAGTAGCCCAAATCGATTTCCTCAATAGCCATTTCTACCAATCCTGAACTGCCTCGAGAAGCGTGAAACTGCCCAAACAGCCTCCTGGAGTGATGGCGCTGTCAAGGTGAGGGCACCAATGTGTCCGGGAGGGGGGTAATATGGTAAAAACAAGTGGCTGGACCACCCCCTCCATCATCAGTGCCCTAGGTCAACCGGATAAAAGTCATCTCTGCTCCGACAGGGCCTCCAATAGACCAAAACTGCACTAGGACAGCCTACTGAGGCTAAATCATCCCTGTAAGTGCCCGGAACTGAAAAAAAACTGTCCCATTGGACTCAGAAGGTCCAAATCCATCCAAGATGTGTACTCATACACCATATGAATCTCTGCATGATCAAAATAAATATCCAATGTACCGGAACAAGGCCCATAATAATGATCTGTAAATGACCGAACACTGCTGTATCCCAAGAATCATCATCATAACCCTGTAGCTGCTGCATAGAATCATCCTGTATGTGTACATAGACCATATATCATCTATCCATATCATCATAAGGTCCAACATCTCATGTCTCATGGTCCTCCATGGTCAAACTAGGTCTAACCAAGACCAAATACAACTCAGACTATCATCCATGGCTGCTGCAAGGTATCAAGGTTAATACATGCTTTACAATTTATTCAAATAGCTACTAAAACACAGAGTAATCATGACTGGCGATCTAAATCCAAATATATGGTGTCATTAATTATTATTATTACTCAGACTAGACTTTCAGGACCATACTCACTTCATAGTTGTGATCAATTTGCTAGTGAAGGGTGAAGGCTGAAATAACTGGCTAGGCTAAGGGATGACTTGACTGACTTGACTTTGTGACACTTCGGCAAGGGAAAGGGAATACACACCATAGTATATACTGAATGAGCAATAACATAGGGAATGGCGGTGTCTCACAAATGGATGAGTTGTTTAAAGAGGGTTTATTCACCTTCACAGATGCGCACAATCCATAATACAAACAAGGCCAGCAATTGTTTAGATATAACATTTAAGTTCCATTGCTTTTTGGGCCTGAGGTTTCCATAGCCTTGATCTATGTGTGTTTACAAACACATTGCATAGATTTACATTTATTTTTTAGGCTTTCTGCTGCAGGTGTGTTTTTAAGGCACTTGTTTACCTGAGCACTTCTAGGTGTGTCATGGACAACTTGTTTACCTAGGTATTTATTTTTCCAAAAGATATAACATTTTATTTTTCATGGCCATTTTCATTTGGCAATTTCTTTCATATACAAGATATAGCATTTGATTTTTCCAGATTTTGTATTGATGGCAGCACTAAAAGTTTCAGGTTTAGCCAACACAACTTTAGTGACTAGGGGGAATTCTCAAGGAACTCCAACTCACCATAGGTAAGTTTTGTCACCAACTCAGAGCCGAGACACAATAAACAGGGAAGCTCATCCAATACAGAGGCCACAGTGGGGAAAGGTCCTCCATGTCACTAGTCAAGTAGCAAATCAAGGTAATAATCTAAAAGGTAGGCCACGGATGGATGAAGACAATGAAATGATGGAGCCAACACTAGCAAGCCATAGTATGGTGTAATGATCACCTCTATTCTCCCTAAGGAGGGTATGTACCAATGAGTATGAATAGTGAACTTCTAAGTCTGAGTAGGGACAACATAATATAAATAATAGGTCAACCAGGTCCATGTATCTATATGATCGCCAGATCATGACACTAAGTGCTAAGACATGCTATAAGAATAAGTATAAAAGCAATCTAACCATAATACCATGATATACCTGCTGAGTCATATACCTGAAAGATCATCAACCTGTACCATCATCTGTCCTCTGAGACTGCTGCTGTAACTCTGGGCACTACTGTCTGCTCTGTACCAATGGCATAATGGCTATATCGGGCATCTCTCTGAGTGTCCTGAAACTCAGTCATGGCATGGGGAATATAACTGTTGTCCACAATCTGATAGTGATCCAATATAAATGCTCATCTCGGCATCTCAAATGCAAGGGAAATGGCTGAATAGTGTACTGGAATGAGAAAAATAATGTATGGTAGCCCGGCTACTATAAATGTGATAACAGGAACCTTAACCAAGAAAAACAAACTGGCAACCTTTTAGGTGATAGGTCGGGAGCACCCAGATTGCAAAGAGGGCAACTGTGCTTACGGCTTGATCGCCCTCGAGTCTGACAGTGGATTCCCGGCACCACCTCTTCAGGAAGTTCTCAGTGATTTTGTCTTGGTTGGGGTTTTGGGGTAAAATTTTAATTAATGTTATCACTTGTGAAATTAACAAGTCTTCCACCTTTCTGAGTACTAGCCCAATCGTTTCCGATTGGCAGAGCATACGGGTGTAGGACGCAAGACCAAGATAAATTAATTAAATGGGTGTGTGGGTTGAAAAGTTTTATTTATTAGAGCACTTTGTTCAACTCTCCAACAGAGAGCGCTCTTGACTTGATCTTATGACCACAGTTCAAGAGACTTGCTAATTAACAAATGCCTAATGCAGGGAATGATGCAAGACTAATAATGCTCTCCGATAGAGAGGGCTCTTGACTTGGATTTGGCCAAGTTCAAGAGACTTTAGTTCGTTTTAAGAAGCAAATAGTAGTTGTAAAAGCAAGATACTTCAAATTGAAATGATTTAAACAATGTGATAAATCAGAAAGATATGAAAAATTGCTAACAATGCTATTTGCAAAATAAAATGAAATAAACTGGAAAATCTGGTGTTCTACCACACAACTTCTAATCTAATAGGTGGGATCAACCTCCGAACAAGGTCAACCACTAGAAGCCACCAGTCTTGGAAACCTTCCAGCTAGTTGGATGTCCACAAGAAGCTGATGGGGGAGCGAGAAGCTACCACAAAGTTATGTGGCCTTTGGGATGCAATCCCAAAGTTAGCTTTACTCTATTCAAGGTTTGGAAGAGAAGTGACAAGATAAAATAAAATATTGAACAGAAAGTAAAGCCTAATCTACCCAAGAATCTCTTTCAGGTCAAAGACCATACTAGGGAGAGCATGGAGGTAAGTAAACCGGAAATTATAATAAACACAACTTATAGAAATGGAAACTAATCTAAGAGCATATCAGAGATCTAAGCTAGAAACTCAAACCAATCAAAGACACTACAAAACTTCCCCAAATGGGGAAGTTGGGGGTGGGGGATTAAAGACCCCACGAATCAAAGCTTTTATTAAACAAGTACAATATTTAGGGATTTCAACCTTTTGACGAAACTTGAAAATGAAATGAAACAAGCCTTAGTGGCTTTTTACAAAGGATAAATACTAGTCTTTTGGTTTGGATTGCCCCCTTGTCTTCTTGATAACTTCTTGTTTTAGAAGCCTCTTGACTTTCTTCTCCTTTGAAAACACCTACACCAATTCAAATCATCTAATAAGGCACCCTTTAATGTTAAAGAAAACAATAATGAAATTTGAAAATAGCTAAGTCCTAGATCTAAATCTATATGCAAGATCCTAGATGCAAAATTCAAAACACCTGTTATCACCTAAACTGTAGTTACCCCTATGGATGTATCCAGTCAGGGATGGCAATAGGGAAGGGCAACTCAAAAGGTGCAACCACGATCACCTCGACCTCCAGTATATGGTTGTCACGCCAGTCGAGGCAACCTTCGCTTTATGTTATCTAGCCCAAATAACAAAGGGGGAGACCCGATCTACTCCCGACAGGAGAGATCAAAACCAAGACACCAAATCAGGGTATTTCTAAGTGAAGTTAGGTGTATGGTTTATCCTAGACCTTAGGATGAAGTCACAAGCCAAGTGAGGGGTTCAATGGGTATAGCTTTGGTTCATAGTTGATGTGAGAGTGACTTATAGTGTTTGAAGTGAGATCTAGGATTAATGTACTAGTTCAATGTTGGAAGATCCACTGCCTTGGGAACCGTGTCCAATGCAGGGTAGTTTAAGGGTTTGAATTGGGGCTAACTAGTACACATGACAAGCTTGACCATGATACATGATGGCATTAAGGGTTTGGTTCACCACACTAAGGTCAAACCACAAGTTAATCCAACAATCTAAGAAAGTCGAATTGACTTGGAGAGTAACCAGTGCCTTGGGAATTGGGATAATGGAGTCAAAGTAGGGTTGACTTGTGGTTAAGGACTCCTATAGCATGAGAAAAGTAGGTCTAGATCTAGGTTTGACCCAAGTGGACCACAATCCCTTAAAACAAGGAATGCTATCCCCAAGGCCAGATTTGACAAAGTGACACAGTAGACCTAGGTTTTGAATTATTCCCGTTCCAAATCCGCAAGAATCTCAAGTACCCACGTCCTCGAAGTGAGTTAACTCACTTCTCCAAGGTGGTGCAACTTTACCCAAGGAGGCTGAAAAGGTGGGTTAGGTGGGTCAAGACAAGTCCGATGGCATCCAAACTTTAGATCCGGGTAGGTTAGTCAAGTAGAAGTATGGATCTATAATTTCGCGGCAATCCGACGGCTAGATCTTACTAGATCTGAGTTTAAGTACACCTAATGGTCCAAAATGGGGATTAAATCCCTTAAAATGTGGAATAGGGCCCACAAGGTGAATTTCAGAAAAGTAACAACCTGGGTGTATGTTATTTGAGGTGTAGATTATGGATCAAGCGGGATCTCAAACACCCACCACCTAGATCTAGGTCAACTCACAACCACCAGGAAGTGCGTCTTGCTTGGGAGAAGCTAAGTTGGCTTGGGAAGGGGATCAAACGGAAGCCAATCCTCACCAAACTATAGATCCGGGATGACGTGGATGCTATAGAGGTGGGTTTTCAATATTATACCCAACAACCCACTAGATCTAAGTAGATCTGAGAAAATGTAAAATGGGGGTTTTGAAATATTTAAGGTTTTAACAATTTATGAGCTATGTCAATGGATTGGATAAAGTAAAGAGAAACAAACCTGTGGATCTTACCTAGGTAACCTTGTAGATGCCTTGATGATGATGATCTATGCAAACCCGATCAATTTGAGAAGCTTTGAGGTAGTTTTCTATGCAAGTCGATTTGATCCAAGAAGCCAATGCGCCCTCTCTCCTGCACAACAAACGTCAACAATATCAGATTTGATGCATCAAGAGATAAGACTAATGCCACAAGAGAAATACCAGAAAGATAGCATAGATCACAATGAAGCTAATGATAACCCCCTAATACAAGCGAATGCCAAGAAAGTCGATTTGAAGAAGCCTTGCAAAATCGCCCTTGTTGAAGTCGCCCTCCTGTAGACAAACAATGATTTCCAAAAAAAGATAGATCTTACCACAATTTCCAAATGCTAGGTTGCAATAGACTTTCCAATCACCATCTAAGAAAACCAGATGCAAAGGAGACCAAAAGAATTTCCACAAGAATATTTTTCTATACCAATAATCCAAGAGCCAAAGACCCCTTACAATGAGAAGCTCTCTCCTTTAAATAGGAAGAAGAGGCACCAAAACCCTAACCACTTTTTGAATGAGTGGCTAAGATTAAAAGATACAAATGTCTAATCAACGGTTGAGATGAGCTCAACAATAAAATACATGGATCACTAATAAAATATTATGTGAGTGGACAAAATCGCCCTAGAAGAGGGGAATCCCTCCAAATCATGATGACAAAATATAATAAGATGCTTATGGTGGGTCCAAGGGGTAATTTTATCCCTCCTTGGTCAATCCCCATAGCACAATAATCAATAAATAATCATCAATGTACCAAATCGTGCCTCCATAGTCAAATCGTAGGCCTCAAAAAGACCTCAGAAATCATCAGAAAGTGCCATAAGTGATGGATGCGGGCCCCGATGAAGCTGAAACTGCTGGAGAAGGTGTGGAGGACCCCGATCTATCATCACTGATCATCCCATGCCATAACATTGCCTCAGTAGCCCAAATCGATTTCCTCAATAGCCATTTCTACCAATCCTGAAATGCCTCGGGAAGCATGAAACTGCCCCAAACAGCCTCCTGGAGTGCCTGCGCTGTCAAGGTGAGGGCACCAGTGTGTCCGGGAGGGGGGTAATATGGTAAAAACAAGTGGCTGGACCACCCCCTACATCATCAGTGCCCTAGGTCAACCGGATAAAAATCACATCTGCTCTGACAAGGCCTCCGACAGGCCAAAACTGCACTAGGACAGCCTACTGAGGCAAAATCATCACTGTAAGTGCCCGGAACTGAAAACAAACTATCTCATTGGACTCAGAAGGTCCAAATCCATCCAAGATGTGTATTCATACACCATATGAGTCTCTGCATGATCAAAATATATATCAATATACCGGAACAGGGCCAATAATAATAATCTGTAAATGCCCAAACACTGCTGTAAACCAAGAATCATCATCATAACCCTGTAGCTGCTGCATAGAATCATCCTGTATATATACATAGACCATAATATCATATATCCATATCATCATAAGGTCCAACATCTCATGTCCCATGGTCCTCCATGGTCAAACTGGGTCTAACCAAGACCAAATATAACTCAAACCATCATCGGAAGCTGCTGCAAGGTGTCAAGGTTAATAGCTGTGATCAATTTGCTAGTGATGGGTGAAGGCTAAATTAATTGGCTAGGCTAAGGGATGACTTGACTGACTTGACTTTGTGACACTTTGGCAAGGGAAAGGGAATACACACCATAGTATATACTGAATGAGCAATAACACAGGGAATGGCGCTGTCTCACAAATGGATGAGTTGTTTAAAGAGGGTTTATTCACCTTCACAGATGCGCACAATCCATAATACAAATAAGGCCAGCAATTGTTTAGATATAGCTTTTAAGTTCCATTGCTTTTTGGCCTGAAGTTTCCATAGCCTTGATCTGTGTGTTTATAAACACATTGCATAGATTTACATTTATTTTAGGCTTCTTGCTGCAGGTGTGTTTTTAAGGCACTTGTTTACCTGAGCACTTCTAGGTGTGTCATGGACAGCTTGTTTACCTAGGTATTTATTTTCCAAAAGATATAACATTTTATTTTCATAGCCATTTTCATTTGGCATGCCTTTCATTCATGTGTGTTTAGAAACACATTGCATGAATGGGCTTTTCATACAAGATATAGCATTTCATTTTTCCAGATTTTGTATTCATGGCAGCACTAAAAGTTTCAGGTTTAGCCAACACAACTTTAGTGACTAGGGGGAATTCACAAGGAACTCCAACTCACCATAGGTAAGTTTTGTCACCAACTCAGAGCCGAGACACAATAAACAGTGAAGCTCATCCAATACAGAGGCTACAGTGGGGAAAAGATCCTCCATGTCACTAGTCAAGTAGTAAGTCAGGGTGATAAACTAAAAGGTAGGCCATGGATGGATGGAGACAATGAATGATGGAGCTGACACTAGCAAGCCAAGGTATGGTTGAATGATCACCTCTATTCTCCCTAAGGATGGTAAAACCAATGAGTATGAATAGTGAACTTCTAAGTCTGAGTAGGGACAAATATAATATATATATAATAAAATCAACCAGGTCCACATATCTATATGATCGCCAGATCATGATACTAAGTGCTAAGACATGCTATAAGAATAAGTATAAAAGCAATATAACCATAACACAATGATATACCTGCTGAGTCATATACCTGAATGCTCATCAACCTGTACCATCATATGTCCTCTGAAACTGCTGCTGTAACTCTGGGCACTACTGACTGCTCTGTACCAATGGTATAATGGCTACATCGGTCATCTCTCTGAGTGTCCTAAGACTCAGTCATGGCATGGGGAATATATACTGCTATCCACAATCTGATAGTGATCCAATATAGATGCTCATCTCAGCATCTCAAATGTGGGGGAACTGGATGAATAGTGTACTGGCATCAAAAAAATAATGTATGGTAGCCCGGCTACTATATATGTGATAACAACACCTTCAAGTGAGATCTAAACTAAAGATGACTAAGTGTTTAACTTTTTCAAATGTAAACTTTTAAAGCTTTTCAATGAGATCTAATGATGCAAAGAAGTAAACTACAAAATTGAAATTTAACCAAGCTCTAACTATGCAACCTACCAACAACTAACACTAACTATTACTAACAATTTTGTTGTTTGTTTTTTGTTGTGTTTTAGGGCGCAAGAGAGGATGGACGAGAAGGGGAGAAGGAGCACCCTAAGGGCAAAAACGAAGAGGATGAAGGAGCAAGATGGAAGGAGAAACTAGGGTGGACGAGAGGAAGAAAAAGGGGCTAAACTAATGGGATGAAGGGTAAGGAAATGGGACAAGGGCTGCCCAAAAAAAATTGAGGCAAGGGACTGTTAACAAAGCAAAACAAGGACAGCAGTGAGGGAAAAGTGAAAGGGCAGCCAATAAACAAACTGTAGAAAGAATGGAGCAGTCAACCAAGGCTACCAAAAAGGAAATGGGATAGTCAACTAAGTGACTGTAAAAAGAATGGGACAGTCAACTAAGGCTGCAAAAAACAAGGGGACAGTCAAGATGATAGAAATCTAGAAGGAGGTAGGACTAGACTAGGGCAATGGAGGAATAGGAAAGCAAGCCAAGGTAAAGGGCTCAAGGAGAAAAAATAAGGTTTGAAGAGAGAAACCCTTGGGATGTAGTAACCAAAGTTGATAAAGTATTTTGATGGATGGAGTTTAGAACACTTTTCAAGGTCAAGCTTGAACCATTTGTTTAACTTTTGGAGAACCCTGAAATGCCAAACATGTTAGAAAAATGTTTGTGAAGGAGAGAGAGATGCATCCGAGCTCAAACTCCTCTTCACTTCTATATATCTGCACAATACATACAACTCACAAGAGCACTTGATCAAACTTAGTATGTCAAATAAAATGGGACTAGAAGATGCATCAATATTGCCAACTATAGTTTGCACTTCTACATCACATGAAATACAACATAAATGAACAACTTGTACCTTCAAATGTTCATCATATGGTCTTAAAAAAGACTTCTAATCAAAAGAATGATCAAATACAACAAATATGAGCAAATATAATAGCATAATATCACCTTATCATGTGTAGACAATCCTCATGAACAAGTAAAGCACTCCATGTAGACCTCCAAAGTCGTTATTTTATTTCAAGATAGCAATTGCTATGATCTAGTACAAATTTGCTAGAGTAATGGTGCACAAAAATTCCATGAGATAATAACCCAAATGGGCCTCTCTTTATAGTAAAACCAAAAGCTAAAACCCTAGGTCGAATTGGCTTGAGTGAGAGCCAATGATAATAGACATGAAGGTCGAATTCCAATCAAACACAAGCTTGGAGAGCTAACTCAATGGACAACTCGCACTTGTTGGTAGGTTGAATGGATAGGTGGCACAACTCGACTTTGGTGATTGCATGGGAAGCTTCACCATCCAATAACCAATCACCAACTAGGATACATGTGGGGAATTAGGTAGATGCGTGAGCTTTGAGAGGAGGGCGAGTAGGTTGGTAGATGAAAGTGGAGTGGTGGTAGGCACTAACTCGAATTGCAAAAGGAGCCAAGCTATGGTGATTGGATGTCATGAGGGCGCCTACCATAAACTTAAATGCACAACCACCAACCCAATTAACAGTTGACAACACACAAAATCAAGTTTTGCATGGGAGAGGGCGAATTAGCTTGAGGAGATCTCTTGCTGGTGACTGGATAGTTGACTAAAGTCACTTGGAGTTGATTGGAATCTTCATAAATGTCTATTGCCATGTCATCTAGCCTTTTATTTTAATCATTTCTGATTATTTTGGAGAGTTTTGGATTTCTCCAAAATATTCAAAAATATTAATTTAATTAATAATTTCTCTGTAAATGACTTTTTAGAGAAAATATTAATTATGAGGTTGAATTGACATCCGAAAGTTGGGTTTAGCTGGTCCATGGGTAATGTGTGATTTTTGGCTTATGAAACGAGCCATCAAACACTAAGTTTGGACCCCGGATGACTGACATATTACAGACTCAAATTTGTCTATTTAAACTATAGAGAAATTTAAATCAAATTTAAAAATAATTAAAAAATTAAAAACCCCAAATCCGACGCGTCCGGTAAAAAAATTTCTGGGGGTCCTAGAGACTTAGGACATGACCAGAACCTATTCTAATAGTGTATAGTAGGTTTATACATATTAGTTGGACTCTAATAACCCCCCATGGAAAAAATTTCCAAAATCGAGCATTCCAGCTTTGGAGGAAGCGGGAGAAAAACCAAGAGATTATATCTCGCCTGAAGCAAAGTATAATCTGACGGTGAAAAAACTCCCTGGAATACCTTAGTTGTTTAATCCAGTCATGGGGAACCGAGCCACTCAGACCCTACTAGCACACTTTGTTACAAACCCCCATGGGGCCATGGTCATGTCGACTCAAAAACAAAACTGGCTAGCCAAAACTGGCTAGCCAAAACTGGCTAGACCTAAATATCTGAAACCCAGATACTCTGGAAGTGAAAACTGATGTGTTCCAACACTGGCGGCTCAATGAGGTTTCAACTATTGTACAGATCAGTTGATAACAAGCCCAATGACAAGTTTTTCCACAGATAAAACAGACATCTTTTGTACCCTTTTCAGATCTGCGCTTTACAAATCTCTTAGATTTATACTTAGATTTCTTATAGGGTTTCTTATGTCTATATTCTTTGTATCTGTGTTTAGACCTGTGCTTGTAGGATTATCCGGATGATATCTTGACTCAAAAGTGTAAAATCCTTTCTTCTTTTTCTTACATTTACACTCATTTCCAAAGTGACCTCTGTTGTGCGCACTGCACCCCCAATCTGGCATCCCAGCAACATCTTTACAGAAAGATGCAGAAAACATTTTTTGATGTCTTTTGAAATCCTTACTCACTCTTCTTTCAAAGCAATGTTCTTGCCATGTTTCAAGTATATGTCCATGTAATTGAGCAAGTGAAAGACTTCTTAATTCAATCTTTTTATCTTTAAGTGCCTGCTCAACAGCATCCGGCACATGCCCAGGGTAACTTCTCAGATAGTGCTTAAGATAAGCAGGGTTCCCTGATTTTCCAGAAGATATCAATAATTTTTGCATATAGCAAAAATATTCTTCAGCCTTGCTTAAATCACACAATCTAGCAGACATGAATAGTGATGCAAGGTGATCATAATCTTCACCATCTTCTGGTCCATAAAATTCACGACCTAAAGCAGACAAGATTTGTTCATCAGCGTCATCTGTAGAAAGCATTTCATTTCTTGCTTCCTGTGGCAACCAACGCCACCACTCATAGGCTAACCCAGATAAACCAACAATCAATTGGGTTCCTAACATTTGACCTGTGACATTATGATCTTGCTGCTTTTTATACAAAGTCCAGTGCGTAAGTAACTGTATGGCATTTTTAACATCCTCTCTGGACTGACACTGAATATTGAGCACTGGTTGCTCAGGCATTTGTGAAATCAAATTATTCATTGAATTTATTCCAAAGTTAAAACCTTTGGGAGGAGAGACTGAAACTGGATTGGTATCTGGCATATGGGTGTCAAAATGTTCTTCTGAAGGGGCTTGTATTCTTTTTCTATTGGAAGACTCTACTTCCATTGCATTCAAATCAACAATATATTTTGGATCCAAAACAGGCTTAAATTTCTTAAATTCCACTATCCATTCTTCAACATTTTGCTTGATAGCATCACTAACACCAAAATCCCATTCGGGTTTCTCATCTTCAGGTATAACATTGAATTGACCTAAAGATTTGCTTTTATTATGACATTTAGTAGCATGTCTTAAAACATGATCTGGAACATAATAATGCTTTCTTTTTAGTTCCTCTGTTTTGGTACTAAGATCATTTAAGACAGCTAATCTCCTTTCCAATTTCAGAGAAGCTTCTTCGATTGCTCTCTGAATCTGAGTAGTGTCATGTAGCAGGTGATCAAGCAATTCTAATTTTGTTTGGACTTTGTTGATTTGCTCCTTCTGTTCTGAACATTGATGTTTTAATATCAGAATATCATGTGCCATATCATCAATATTTCTTGCAGAATGAACCTGCTACAAATTTCCCCAATTTGCCAATTTAATCTCATCAGATACAGTCTGATCAACAGCAGATGATTTACTAGGTAGGAATTCTCTTTTTGTGAGGCCATCTTGAGCATATTTCCTGAAACCAACTTCGGGCAAATTTCTACCAGGGACAAAAGATTTTTGACCATTATTTTTTACCTCTAAGCTTGAGTTTTCACGAGGTAAAGAGAACATACCTAGAGTAGGATACTCATGTTGTTTTTGTCTATGTTGCAATTTTTGTTTAATTTTTTGACATGCCTGACAGGCGGCATGCTGGCCTCTATGTTCAAACTCGGAAAGACCGGAAAAGGAAGTATTTACAGATGCAGGATTTTCAGCTTTGGCTTCAGCATTGGACTCTTTACTCAGTTGATCTGACATGGCTTGTAGCTTTGCATTATTGTATGAAGAAATAGAAGCAGATTTTATTAGGGGAGGACCAAAGCGCTTAATGGGTTCTTCTTGGGTAGATCTGAAAGAGCTTGAGGCTTCGTCAAATATCAATGGTTGAGGGTTGAAAGAAGCGGCTACTCTTTCTCTGTTTCTCAATTCATTATATTTCAATTCCCAAGAGGTAGGATAATTGATACCTGTCCAATTGAATGTGATAGGAGTAGCATTTTTAGATTTTGCCATGGGCTGCTCCACCACGCTGGAGTCTGCAGAACTCTGATGGACATGAGTTCGCAGTTGGGGTAGGGTATCATTACCAAATCGAACACACACTCCACCTTTTAACTGGATAATCCATGATCCAATTTCCATATCAAAGCCACGGGGAAGAATATAAGCCTTCAAAAGATTATAAATATGTGGATCCTTAAGGCTAACTGAGAATTTAGGATAGACTGTTCCAAAAGCTGGACCATCATGTAAAGGGGCAGTGAAACCACCTATTACTGCATTGGAAAACTTTTTATGTCTAGTATCTACTATACAGCAAAGAGAAGAAACAGCTAAGCGAGGGCGTACCAATGGACCAAGGCCAAGTTTTATGGCACCAAAATGAGCATAGTTATAACCTTTATCCTTAGCCCAATCAATTTGACTTTTATCTAAAAGTTTGATATGAATTGGTTCTTGCTTATCAGTAAAAGCAACATCAATGCTAGACACTCTAATGTGTGTAGCTGCAGTTATGTTCCACCAGGGTAGTCTGTAGACTTCTTTAGGCAAGATGTGTGGCAGTTGCCAATTTTCAGAAGGATTTTGATCATTTATGGAGATATATGAAGAAGATAGGTCTGATGAAGAAGGTTCAAAAGAAGATTGTTTGCGCTCTGCCAAACAGACTTCAGTATCATTGGATGAATCACACTTAAGTGTGTCAACTCAACAGTATCCATTGTTGGGTCCATTTTTATAAAAGGGTAAGTGCTGACTCTAATAGTCTCTGGCAACTTGTAGACTTACTCCCCTATCCCTTCGAGCCTTACTGCTACTGACTTCGGACGACTCTTATGCCCTTAATGCCCAACAATCCGCTCAGCGGTCATTTCCACCGCCTACAGAATACTATTGTAGAGTTTTGTATTCAACAAATAAATACTGAAACAAGATGTTACAGCAGATTTAACAGAGATTCATACATTCATCATAATTAAGTGCAAGAATTACCAGATTAAAAGACGAAAACTTGTTCTGGCTCTGATACCATAAGCTCCAGAGAAACAAACCTATGTATCTACCTGGGTAACCTTGTAGATTCCTTGATGATGATGATCTATGCAAATCCGATCAAATTGAGAAGCATTGAGGTAGTTTTCTATGCAATCGATTTAGTCCAAGAAGCCAATGCGCCCTCCCTCCTGCACAACAAACGTCAACAATATCAAATTTGATGTAATCAAGAGATAAGACTAATGCCACAAGAGAAGTAACAGAAAGATAGCATAGATCACAATGATACTAATGATAACCCCCTAATACAAGCAAATGCCGAGAAAGTCGATTTGAAGAAGCCTTGCAAAATCGCCCTTGTTGAAGTCGCCCTCCTATAGACAAGACAATGATTTCAAAAATAGATAGATATTACCACAAATTCCAAATGCTAGGTTGCAATAGACTTTCCAATCACCATCTAAGAACACCAGATGCAAAGGAGACCACAAGAATTTCCACAAGAAAGTTTTTCTATACCCATAATCCAAGAGCCAAAGACCCCTTACAATGAGAAGCTCTCTCCTTTAAATAGGAAGGAGAGGCATCAAAATCCTAACCACTTTTTGAATGAGTGGCTAAGATTAAAAGATACAAATGTCTAATCAATGGTTGAGATGAGCTCAACAATAAAATACATGGATCACTAATAAAATATAACATAAGTGGACAAAATCGCCATAGAAGAGGGGAATCCCACCATATCATGATGACAAAATATAATAAGAAGCTTATGGTGGGTCCAAGGGGTAATTTTAGCCACCCTTGGTCAATCCCCATAGCACAATAATAATAAAATAGTCATCAATATACCAAATCGTGCCTCTATGGACAAATCGTAGGCCTCAAAAGGCCTCAGAAATCATCAGAAAGTGCCATAAGTGATGGATGCGGGTCCCGATGAAGCTAAAACTGCTGGAGGAAGTGTGGAAGACATCAATCCATCATCACTGATCATCCCATGCCAAGACATTGCCTCAGTAGCCCAAATCGAATTCCTCAATAGCCATTTCTACCAATCCTGAAATGCCTCGGAAAGTGTGAAACTGCCCCAAACTACCTCCTGGAGTACCTGCGCTGTCAAGGTGAGGGCACCAGTGTGTCCAGGAGGGGGGTAACATGGTAAAAACAAGTGGCTGGACCACCCCCTCCAAGCACAGCACCCTAGGTCAACCGGATAAAAATCACATCTGCTCTGTTAGGGTCTCCGACAGACCAAAACTGCACTAGGATAGACTACTGAGGTTCAATCATCACTGTAAGTGCCCGGAACTGAAAATAGATTGTCTCATTGGACTCAGAAGGTCCAAATCTATCCAAAATGTGTACTCATACACCATATGAATCTCTGCATGATCATATAATAAATCCAATATACCGGAACAGGTGAAATAATAATAATCTGTAAATGATCAAATAATGCTGAAAACCATAAATCATCATCATAACCCTGTATCTGCTGCATAGAACCATCATGTACATGTACATAGACCATATATCATCTATCTGTATCATCACAAGGTCCAACCATCTCATGTCCTGTGGTTGACCTTGGTCAAACTACGTTTGACCAAGTCAACATGACCAATTAAAACTCAAAGTATCATCAGAAGTTGCTGCAAAGTGTCAAAGGTTAATGCATGCTCTACAACTTATTCAAATAACAATTATAACACAAAGTAGTCATTACTGGTGATCTAAATCCAAATATATAATGTCATTAATTATTATTATAACTCAGACTAGACTTTCAGGACCATACTCACTTCATAGTTGTGATCAATTTGCTAGTGAAGGGTGAAGGCTAAAATAACTGGCTAGGCTAAGGGATGACTTGACTGACTTAACATTGTGATACTTTGGCAAAGGTAAAGGGAATACACACCATAGTATATACTGAATGAGCAACAACACAGGGAATGGCGGTGTCTCACAAATGGATGAGTTGTTCAAAGAGGGTTTATTCACCTTTAACAGATGCGCACAATCCATAATACAAATGAGGCCAACAATTGTTTTGATATAGCATTTAAGTTCCATTGCTTTTTGGGCCTGAAATTTCCATAGCCTTGATCTATGTGTGTTTATAAACACATTGCATAGATTTACATTTATTTAGGCTTTCTGCTGCAGGTGTGTTTTTAAGGCACTTGTTTGCCTGAGCATTTATAGGTGTGTTACAGACAGCTTGTTTACCTAGGTATTTACATTTCCAAAAGATATAACATTTTATTTTCATGGCCATTTTCATTTGGCATGCCTTTCATTCATGTGTGTTTAGAAACACATTGCATGAATGGGCTTTTCCTACAAGATATAGCATTTCATTTTTTCCAGACTTTGTATTCATGGCAGCACTAAAAGTTTCAGGTTTAGCCAACACAACTTTAGTGACTAGGGGGAATTCACAAGGAACTCCAACTCACCATAGGTAAGTTTTATCACCAACTCGGAGCCGAGACACAATAAACAGGGAAGCTCATCCAATATAGAGGCTACAGTGGGGAAAAGTCCTTCATGCCACTAGTCAAGTAGTAAGTCAGGGTAATAAACTAAAAGGTAGGCAATGGATGGATGAAGACAATGAATAATGGAGCCAACACTAGCAAGCCAAGGTATGGTGGAATCATCACCTCTATTCTCCCTAGGGAGAATAAAACCAATGAGTATGAATAGTGAACTTCTAAGTCTGAGTAGGGACAATAAAATATATATAAAGATCAACCAGGTCCACATATCTATATGATCGCCAGATCATGACACTAAGTGCTAAGACATGCTATAAGAATAAGTATAAAAGCAATGTAACCATAACACAATGATATACCTGAATGCTCATCACCTGAACCATTATCTGTCCTCTGAAACTGCTGCTGTAACTCTGAGCACTACTGACTGCTCTGTACCAATGGTATAATGGCTATATCGGTCATCTCTTTGAGTGTCCTGAGACTCAGTCATGGCATGGGGAATATATACTGTTGTCCAAAATCTGATAGTGATCCAATATAGATGCTCATCTTAGCATCTCAATGTAAGGGAACTGGCTAAATAGTGTACTAGCATCAGAAAAATAATGTATGGTAGTCCAGCTACTATATATGTGATAACAGGTCCTAGACCTGAAGGAGACTCTTGGGTAGTTTTAGTTGTTTATTTATGTTTAGTATTTCATTTCATAAGTCTCTTGAATCTCGCCATAAGGCGGATCAAGAGCACTCTCTATCGGAAAGCTTTCAATGGTTCTTGTTCATAACATTTAATAAAATTGGAACGAACGTTTGCTACACTGCGTATGCTCTGCCCACTTGTGGGATACTCAGAAACGGTGTAGACTGATTAATTTTCCACATTTAATTTACTTCAACTATAATATAAACCAACAAAAATCCGGCGTTGATCGTCAAATAGTCGAAAGTGGGCAAATTCTGCCTGGGGACACTGGAACCCCTGGACCGAGACCTTAAGGGCACCATTAGACTACATCCCTGGTTGGTGTAGTGTTAAACACGCTCTAGAGACTCTTGCCAACCAACATGTCCTTGTACGAAACCACTTAGACTATTATCCGGACATATCTCCAGTACCGCAAGGTATATCTTGGAGATCCCCACCCCATTAATAATCAACCTCATCCAAAAAATTTACAATAAAATTTACCAAGAGCATTTGCAAAATAGTTCTCGAGCACACCCAAGACATGTATCAAGCATCCCAAGCACCACACTGACTCCATTTGGCATTGGTTCTTTAATTCATTATTCATTTGCTTTTTATCTATCTGGAGTATTGTTTTATATGTTTTAATCTATAATCATGTTGTGGATGCCTTATTGATAAACTGTTATTGGTTGTATATCATCAATTATTTTGCAAGTACAAGCTTGGATTATATAAACTCTTATTGTAAATCATTATAAAGACTCCTAAAAAACATCTGCATCACACATCACAAAAAACACTTAAAATCAAGAGCCTTAGAAATTCTTTTTAGGGTCTACCCCCCTCGACTTCGTTAGGAATTTGCCTAACCAGAGGAGTCGGGATCAGGTGACAGCACCTGACTCTTTGCTTGCACCCAAGGCCACACTTTTCCCACTTTGGAAACAGCTTTTGAACGATTTTTGCTACTAGTGTGCACATCGGCGGGCAACAAGTTGCAATCTCGATCTTTTATATTAAGCCAATAATTAATTTAACCCAAAAAATTCAAATTACTGAAAAGACAAATGGCAACACACTGATAAGCAATTATACAGACATAACCAAACACAAGAAGTGCCCTAGAAATCCCAATGGGGAAAACCAACAAACAGTTTGTCTTTATTGCAGATTTGTAAAACAACATTTACAACACCAGGCTTCCAGAAATGACACGTTGGGTCTTAGTCAACTCCTTAATCTCCCTTGCTGCACCTATATGCCCAAACCCTCAGCAATATCAACAAACCCTCGCTTGAGTGAATCCCTCACTCCCAAGCCTCTGAGAGACTCCCTCTCTCAGATATGATCACTCACTATCAATGATGTTACATGCACTGACAATCACCACCACAAGAGATGTGACTCACTCCTGACGGTGGTGCGAATACAACAATCCATAGACTCTTTTATAACATTCACTTTATACAAATACCATGGCAATACCATGGTACACCCAATACAATTGACCATTTTACATAAAGTATTACAAACAAAAAAATTACAAAGTCTGTCTAGAGAGTTACTCTTCTGGATGACTTCTACGTGCTAGACACCCCCATGTAGAAGTACTTGTCCGAGCTATAAAATTGTTCGCCGGATTTTCTGATTATGGCCAACTACGGAGAAATAGCCCATACAAGGTGCTTAACACAGCGCCCGGTATGTTTGAAATAGCTATCCCTCGCAGGAACAAAGGCCCCGCAGCCTATATGGGTTTGTTCTCAACAAGAGAGTCTCACAATTTAATGATATGAGTTCTGAAACATGCAATTAGAGCCCTAAATATGTAATATATAACTAATTTATGATGCAAATTCACATAGCTGGAAACACACAGATTTAACAGCTGCTAACCTGTAGCTTTCCGTTCTGAAACAAAATTGTAAAATAATTTATATTTAATTCTATCTATTAGATTTATCCTATGTTGGCCAAGAGCATTTTGAAATTAAGAGACTGTCATATAATCCTGGAAAAATGATTAAATTACTATATGAGTAAACCCCGACAAAGTAGAATTTAAATCGCATGTAACTTAAAAGTTAAATTATATCATTATCACATAAAACAAAGATATAACTATTAACCCAAAATATAATGACAAGAAGCTAAAGAGAACATGTACAAAAATGATATCAAACACCAAAGTATTCCATCAATAATATAAATGTATAAGCATGAAAAGATTAGCAGAAATATGTAGTATTGAAATAAAATTTACAATATTACTAGATATGGAGATGTTGTAGCATAACCAGACTGTCTTTGAATTAAAACCAAAAAACAACTATAATATGCACAAAGGCAACATATCACTCATGTTGATCTTCTCGTGCTTCTCTTCAAACATACAAAAGAAACAAAACAGCGAACAAGGAAAACAAAGTTTCCAGTTGTTCCATCGCATTCCTTCCCCCCATCCTGGAAGTGAAACTAATGCTCTTTATATAGGATGATTGAAATGGAAATAACTTGAACGACCTCTCTGTATTGGCACCTAACAGTCATAGTTTTCTCCCTATCGAAACGATGGCAGGAATGCATCATTTACTGCGTTGGAGTATAATCTCTCCTTTCGCTAATTGTTCATGCATATGTTCTTCCCTGCCTTGATTTCTGATCGAAGATATTCCAATGCAACTCCCAGGATCTTCGTCATATTTGTTGAAATGACTCCTTTTGTTGCTATCTTTCAGGGAAAATATTTCAGGCCAAGTCTACCACCGAGCCTGCAAAGTAAGAAGGAATCAAATGAAAAGAAAAAACATACTTATTTGCAAAATATACGTTAAATAGTAATCACAAGAGAAATTTCAGAATAGTAAGATAAGAAAGATAAAAATATCTTCCCTTTTCACAACTAAACATGGTTGCAATTTGCTAAATGTGAACATTGTTAAGTTTCATACATTCATAGCATAATAATTTAATTGCATAAACATGATCACTAGAAGAAAGAAAGACAAAGCACAAAACAATAACACAGAGTTTAACCTGGGAAACCCAAATGGGAGAAAACCCAGCAACCTTCGTATAGAGATGATAATCCCGAGATCAGATTATAATCATAAAAGAGAAAAGATGGAAAATTTATTCCAAAAGTAGAAACCCCAAAACAGCTTCCTTCTCCAGCTAGTGCAAACTTCTCTCTCTCCCAAATGATACGAAATTGAGTGAGTGAGTTAATGAAGTGCACTTTAGCTCTATTTATACAAGTGCTAACATGAAAATACCCTAACTGGGCCGACTTCACTTGGGGGGCAATTTATAATTTAATTTTAATATTTTTTCTTTTGCTTCTTTTCACCCCAAGGTTTACATTGATTCTTTCATGTGATTACATAATTAAATACATCATGTTCATCTCCCTTAGGAGGTACAATCAAGTACAATGAAATACAATAAATAATATCTTCTGAAGTTGCACAAAATCCAACACTCCCTCTCAACGAAGAAGGTATTCTTCAATCTTCAACAGCATCACGGTCATCTGGGTTCCATATTGTACATCCATACTGTCTCCATCATCTTTATACATACTGAAGGTTGTCAACACATTCTCAGTCCTTCGAGAAGTGTCATCATGCATCAACTTCACACCGAGAATCACTCAATCCTGGATATCTGAGATATCAGCTATACCATCTCTATTATACCATTTGCTACCTGTCTGTCTCATCTGCCGATGGGGTCCTCTCATTCCTGGCAGAGATCCCAAACAAGCAAATGGGCACGACCATCTACTGGTTGTCCGACTCATCTGCCTATGGGATTTCTCCCATATTTGGCTGAATACCAGGAATGTAGAGATACCTGTGCAATCACACGACCAACTGCTAACTATCCTACTCATCTGCTGTTGGGATTTCTCCCATATTGGCTCAGTAACTGGACTGCAGAGGCACTTGTGTGAACCCGACCAACTGCTGACTGTCCTACTCATCAGCCTATGGGATTTATCCCATATCTAGCTGAGTAACTGGACTGCAGAGGGTACGTGGGTGAACCCGACCAACTGTTGACTGTCCTACTCACCTACCTATGGGATTTCTCCCATATCTGGCTGAGTAACTAGACTGGAGAGGCACCTGGGAAAAGCAGGGTGTTGTCCGCCGAGATGCACACCAGCAACAGAAATCTTTCGAAAGTTGTTTCCTCACGAAAAGTGGGAACGGTGTGGCCTTGGGGGCAAGCAAAGAGCCAGGTGTTGTCACTTGATCCCAGCTCCTCCATTTAGGAAAACTCCTAACGAAGCCAAGGGGGGTAGACCCTACAAAAGAGTTTCTAAGGCTCTTGTGTTTTAAGTGTTTTAACAAAAAAGGTATTTTGATTGAGTGATGGGAATGAAGAGAGGATTGTGGTGACATTGGCTTCTCTCTTGAGAGTTGTCATCGAGCTAGTGTGCTTATTTTTGGGCTTCAGCACACGCATGTCAATTTTGGGTGATAACACAGGGAAACAATCTCAATGTCATATTTCCCTCTCAAGGAGGGACAGGTTCTCTTCGACTCCAAGTCTTCCGCGAAAGTATTCGAACTTCACCCTAGGAAGAGCCTTGGTGAGAACATCTGCAATCTGGTCGTCTGTCGGCACGTACTGTAACTCGACCGCACCTTTCTACACCATATCACAAATGAAGTGATATTGAATCTCGATATGCTTCGACCTGTCATGAAATACATGATTCTCTAACATCTGCACATAGCTCTGGTTATCACAGTGAATCACGGTCGGCTCTGGAATCTGGTCGAACAATCCTGCCAGGAGTTTACGAAGCCAAACTGCTTCTCGAGTTGTTGTGCTAGCAGCCATGTACTCGGCCTCTACAGTACCGAGTGCTACCGAGTTCTACTTCCTGTTGCACCAGGAAATAACTGCAGAACCCAAACTGAAGCAACATTCAGAAGTACTCTTCCAATCTACAACACATCTGGCCTAATATGAGTCTGTAAACCCCTGCAATCTCACGTCACAATCTGAAGCATATTTCAATCCATATCCCACAGTGCCACGTAAGTATCTGAGCACATGTTTTGCAGCAATCCAGTGAATCTGCCTCGGTTCGCACATGAACTGACTTAGGGCATTCACAGCAAAACATATATATGGTCTAGTGTTGGTCTGATACATCAATGACCCAATCAACTGGCAATACATGGTGGGATCAATCAAATCAGAATCTGAAGTAGAATTTCTCAACTTCTTCCAATTTACATCCATCGGAGTAGCCATGGACTTGCAGTCCAACATTCTGAATCTCTTCAATATATCAATGGTGTATTCCTTGTCCTAGGAAAATCTCTTTCTGCCTCTGCCATACTTCTAATCCCAAGAAGTAGTGCATCAATCCAAGATCTTTCATTTCAAACTCAGAGGCAAGATTCTTCTTACACCATACAATAAGTTTCTCATTTCCTGTGAGAAACAAGTCATCAACATATAGAACCAAGATCAGTGGTTCATCATCTACAACCTTGTAGTAAAGGTTGGGGTCTGCATCACTCTTGGAAAATCCCAAGCTCACCAGGAATCCATCTATTCGTCCATACCAAGCACGGGATGTTTGCTTAAGTCCATACAATGCCTTTTTTCAATCTGCATACATGAGACTCCTTTCCTTGGACAATAAACCCATTTGGTTGTTCGATGTAAACTTCTTCCTCAATAACACCATTGAGAAAGGCTGTCTTCACATCCATCTGATGCAACTTCCATCCCATAGTTGAAGCAATAGCAATAATGGATCTGATGGAAGTATATCGGGCCACAGGAGCAAATCTCTCATCATAATCGACTCCCTCTTTCTGAGAGAATCCTCTGCCTACAAATCTGGCCTTGTATTTCTCAACACTGCCATCTACTCCATGCTTGATCTTGAATAGCCATTTAGAAGTCACTACTGACTTCTCCTCAGGTGTGGGCACTACCTCCCACACATCATTCTTCATGATGGATTGATATTCTTCCATCATGGCATCCTTCCAAATTTGATGTTTGGATGCTTCTTCGTAAGTGGTGGGTTCTGAATCAATAATGTTGCTCATCAGTGCCACATAACTAGAGAACCTCTACAGTCTTTTGCTTTCTCTGAAAGCACCATGTGGAGCTTCATGCCCCTCTGCATCCTGTAGTGTCTGTTGTGCCCATCTAGGTCTTTTCCAACCTGCAACATCTCTGGGGATATCAACTGGATCTATGGGATCGATAGGTTCATTCTTTTCTGCAAGCTCCCTCTGAACTGGAGGGGGAGATGATCTCATCTCCTTTGGTTCTAGCATTTCTTCATCATCGATCTCCATATCCGATCCTCTGCCTTTCCTGACAGCCATCTCTTCTTCAAAGGTCACATCCCTACTGACTTCAATCTGTCTGGATCCTGGGAGGTAGATTCTATAAGCCTTTGAAGACTCACTGTATCCCACAAAGGTTGCCTTCTTGCCTGAAGGTTCTAACTTTGATCTTTTCTCCTTGGGCACATGTATGTAAACTGGACAGCCAAATATTCGGAGATGGACCACTTTTGGTTTCACTCCTGTGAAAGCTTCTTCTGGAGTCATGTTCTTCAATATCTTGTGTGGACATGTATTTTGTACATATACAGCGGTTCTGGATGCTTCTGCCCACAAGAACATTTGAAGACTCTGGGCATGTATCATAGCTTTGGTTGCCTCCATAATTGTACGATTCTTTCTTTCTGCAACCCCATTTTGTTGAGCGTTGTAGGGAACTATGAGCTCCCTCTTAATTCTTGCTTCCTTGCAGCAATCATTGAATTCTGTAGAGGTATATTCTCCACCATTATCAAATCTCAAAATCTTGATCCTCTTTCCTGACAGATCCTCAACTTGTGCTTTAAACTCTTTGAACTTACTGAGCACTTCCTCGGATTCTTTTGACTTGAGGAAGTATATCCAAGTTTTTCGTGAGTAATCATCAATAAATGTGGTATAGGATATCCACCCAATGACACAACTATCATTGGTCTGCACAAGTCAGAGTGTACTAGATCCAAAATCCCTTTGGATCTACTCTCGCTATCTGGAAAAGATTTCTTAGCATTCTTGCCAAGTGCACATCCTCTACATGTCCCATCATGGTCTACCTGGAGCCCTGGCAAACCTGTCACAATATTCTTTAGAACTGGGAGAGCTCGATAGTTCAAATGAGTTCATCTTTTGTGCCATAATTCGCCCATACTTGCAGCATCGTGTATTAGGGCTTGGAGTGGTGGAGTGTTTAGTCTATACAAGATCTCTTCTCTTATGCCAATAACTTTGGTTGTGCTCATGCTTGAGTTCTTGTGCCAAGCAAGGACTTTCCCTTCTGAGAAAGCTACTTTATATCCCTTGTCCTCCAAGGCTGAGATGGAGACAAGGTTTCTTTTCATTCCAGGTACATAGAGCACATCACTCAGACACAATGTATCATTTTATTCTAGTTGAAGGCTAGTGGCTCCAGATCCCTTCACAGTGTAATTTGCATCATCTCCAAGTAAAACATGGAGATGTGAATCTTTCTCAACTAATTCTAAAAGATTCTCTTTATAACCTGACATGTGTCTGGATGCATGACTATCTATGAGCCAAGTGTCACTAGTGGTGGGAATAGTACCTGATAATGCTGATATGAATAGAAATTATGTGTGATCTTCATTCCTTTGCTTCTTGTGCTAGTGATCTTCTTCCACATCAGCGGTGGATGCTTCATGCTTCCTTTTGATTTGGCTTCGACAGCTACTGCCGTAGTGTCTGTTGTCCGCTAGATTGCACACCAGCAGCGGAAATCTTTCGAAAGTTGTCTCCCTCACTAGAAGTGGGGAGAGGTGTGGCCTTGGGGGCAAGCAATGAGCCAGGTACTGTCACCTGAATTCCAGCTCCTCCGTTTAGGCTAACTCCTAACGAAGCCAAGGGGGGTAGTCCCTACAAAGAGTTTCACTAAGGCTCTTATGTGTTTTAAGTGTTTTTTGTATGGGGTGATGCGGATGAGTGTTGTTTAGGAGTTTTTTAGATGATAGATCACAATTTATGAAATAAACACAAGATAAGCAATCCACGTTGCAATATTAGGCAAGAGATTCGAAATATAACCACTTTGATAAAATTAAAGCAAGGCAACCATAGAAATATAAATGCTCCAGATAGATAATAAGCAAAATAAAATGATGCCAAGGACCAGTGCCTTATGGAGTCAAAAAAGTCTTGGGTGCTTGGGTTGCTTGATACAAGAGTTCAAAGTGTTAATGTTTGTGAGATCGTCTTGCGATTAATCTTGGTTTATTGAATATTTTAGTGATCTTTGATTATTAGGCTAAGGAACAAGGATATCAAAAGAGTAGACCAAATGGGAAAATACTGGCAACCTCTTAGATGATAGGTCGGGAGCACCCAGATTCAGAGAATAGGTGTCCGATGTTTGAACCGCCCTTGAGTCTGATAGTGGATTCCCGGCACCACCTGTTTCAGGAAGCAACCTCAGTATTTAACGCCGACTTGGATTGGGTAAAGTTTTAATTAGATTATCACTTGTAAGCTTAGCAAATTCAACACCTTTCTGAGTACTAGCCCAACCCTTTCAGGTTGGCAGAGCATACGAGTGTTGAACAATCGACCAAAGTAAATTAATTAATGGGGAGTGTGAGTTGAAGTATCTTATTATTTAAGAGCACAATTCAACTCTCCGATAGAGAGCGCTCTTGACTTAGTCTTAAGACCAAAGTTCAAGAGACTTTTCTAATCTGATATGCCTAATGCAGGGGGAAAATGCAAGTCTAAAATGCTCTCCGACAGAGAGTGCTCTTGACTTGGATTTGGCCAAGTTCAAGAGGCTTTGTTTATTTTACTGGAAAAAAGAAGCAGTTGTGAAAACAATTATGAAGCTTAGATTATTGAAGGTAAAACTATGATAACAAGATGCAATAAAATGCTGGAAAATAACTGAAAGCAAAATTTAGTGATCTACCAAACAAATGTTAATCTAAGGTGGGATCAACCTCCGAACAAGGTCGATCACTCAGAACCGTTATTCCTTGAGACTTTCCAGCTAGCTGAAACTTCGACAAGGAGGCTAACGGGGGAACGAGAAACTACCACAAAACTATGTGGCCTTTGGGATACAATCCCAAAGTTAGCTTGCTCTGGTCAAAACTTGGAAGAGAGAACAATGAAAATAGACAGTTTAATCTAAAGCAAGAAATGAGAATTTAATCTATGAACTTGAAAAAGATAAAATCTAAGCTAAGCACGCCACAACACTCCTCTCCAAATGGAGAAGAAAACCCAAAAAGTGGAGGACTCCTCCACTTAAACCTTTTATTAAATGATTACAAATGCCTTGGGAATGAGATCCTTGCAAGGTCTTTGATAGAATGTAAAACAAACTTATGAAAAGAAAAACTTGAAGCCCTTAATGGCTTTTACAAAGGATAAGAGAGTATGTATTGAAAATTTGTCTTCTCTTGGTTTGAAATTTCACAGTTTGGATCCCTTTGTCTTTTGGTACTTGGTTTCTACTTTCTCTCTTTGGTTTGATCTTGCTTTCCCAAAGCAATCTTCTCTTCCCACAACCTACACAAACTCAAAGGAGATCTCAACAAACACCCATTAGATGTTAGTGAAAATCAAAGAGAATTTGAAACTGGTTAAGTCTAAATTTTAAAACTAAGGTCTAAAACGTAAAATGCAGGAAATTTTGACTTGAAATTATTAATATGGAAAAAGGGACCAGCGAACAACAAATGCCTAGAATATGCTAGGAATGAGATCTAAAACATAAATTTTTTGAAATATTTTTTGCATAAAATTTCTATCTTTCAAATCGAAACAAAAATTTAAACAAGTACAAGTTCTACTAGTTTAAAAAATGGGATCTAGAATGCTCTAAAATTAATCTTTTCAATGCATGAGATTGTAAATGAGATACAAAAATTTGAGATCTAACTAACAAAGACTAACTCTAACAAATCGAAGCAAACTAAGAAAGAAACTAATACTTAACCCAAGCAAATTGTTTTTTGTGTTTTTTAAGTGTTTTTAGGGCTCTTTAGGATGGACGAGAGGAGCTTGAAGAGGAAGAGCGAAAGGAGGATGGCTTGAAGACAAACGAAATGAGGGAGAAAGGGGTAGATCTAGGGCAAAAAACAAATGGAAGAGGAGAGAAAGGGCAAAACGAATGGGTGAATGGAGCTAACTTAATGGGGATGGGCTTGAAGAGGTAAGTTTAAAGGACAAGTAACCAATGAAATTTGTTTTGAATGAAGTTTGTTGATGGAGGAAGAGGCCAAAACTCTTTTAAAGTGTTTCTTCTTTTGAACAAAGAATCCTTTGGGAACCTGCAAGACAACTTCGATTAGGTGCTAATAACCATTGGAATGCAAAGAGCAACTTGATCTCCAAGTCATTCTCCACCTTATGTGAATCCTGCAAAACCCCTAAACATCAAACAAGTTAAACCAAATGGTACATTTCTAAGATATATAGAACATATACTAAATAATGCAAAACTTGAGATAAGAAATAGGGTGAGAAAGATATCACCGGGCAATGTGAAAGACAACCCCAAAGCTCTTGTATGGACCTCCAAAGTCAATATATTATTCAAAAATCAAACAAATATTACAATAGTATTTTGGCAGAGTGTTCATGCTCAAAATCTTCATGAAGAATAGAGCCCAAAATGGCTTCTTTATATAGCAAAGGTTAGCTACCTAATGCCTAATTCGAATTGGCTTTGAAGAGAGCCAATACCACCTAACAAAAATCGAATTCCAATCACATCTAGTTTAAAATCCAATCAACACTTGGCTTTGAGTGCTTAACTACCATAAAGCTCGAGTTCATGGTCTATGTGGATGGGGAGGTGGCCTCCACCTAGGCAAGGCGCCCCCCATCCTCTTCTTGGAAAAATCACCATCCAATATATGAATGCCACATGTAAAACTCGAACTCCAATAGAGAATGACGTGAGCTAGTATGGAGATGGCGTGAGGATATGAGGGAGATCACATATGAGTTGTATTGAATGGAACTCGAGCTCACAAAGGAAGCCAAGCCATGAGGTGGCCCCAAAACAAGGAAGGCAACCATCTTGGTCTTTAATGCCATCCACCAATCCACTAAACACTTGACACCACACCAATTCGCAGATTTCATGAAGGAGGGCGAATTCACTTGGAGAGATCAGCCTGTGTTGACTGTACAGTTGACTAGAGCTCGGTGAAGTTGATTGGAATCATCTTAAGTGCCATGTGCCATGTCAATCAGCCTTTTACTTTATTCCATTTGGATTATTTTGGAGAGATTTGGATTATCTCCAAAATAATCATTTTTATTATTTTAATTAATAATTTCTCAGTAACTGGGTTTTTTGAGAAATTATTAATTAGGAGGCCTAATTGACATCTGAAACTTAGGATGAACTGGTCTGGGGATCATGAATGATTTTTGGCTTAAGTCTGGAGCCTTCAATCACTGAATTCGGATCCCGGATGACTGACATATTACAAATTGATATTTCTCTATTTAAACTATAGAGAAATTTATTAAAATTAAAAAATAATTAAAAACCCAAATTTCGACGGACCCGGTAAAAAAATTTGAAATTTTTTCTGAGGGTTCTAGGGACTTAGGACATGACCGACACTTATTCTAATAGTGTCTAGTAGGCTTATATACATCAGTTGGACTCTAATAACCCCCCATGGCTAAAAATTTTAAAACCGGGCATTCCAGCTTTGGATCAAGCGGGAGAAAACCTCATCGATTATAGCTCGGCTATAGGCAAAGTATAATTGACAAGGAAAAAAACTCCCTGGAATACCTTAGTTGCTTAATCAAGTCATGGGGAACCGAGACACTCAGATCCTACTAGCAAACTTTATTACAAACCCCATGGGGCCATGGTCATGTCAACTGAAAAATAAAACTTGCTAGGCATAAATGTTGGATCATCTGATACATTGGAGTACAAACATTCATCATGTTTGTCAAATGGCAGCTCCTCAGATAATCCAACTATGGTACAAGTAAGTTGGTAACAGTGTCCATACTTTCTGCACCTATAGCATTGAACTTAAGACATATCCCTCTTCTTCTTTTGGTCTTGGCGGGGACTTGATCTCCTTTCTTGGCGCTTGTGTTTATGGAACTTCTTACCTTTTCCCTTCCCCTTCTTGGCATGGGAAACAAAAGCTTGGTTCTCCTCAGGTTGAGTACCATGGAGTCTTTGACGTGCTACAATCCTTGTCTCCTCCTGAGTGCAATCTGCCCAAAGCTTATCAAACTTTCTACCCCTTATGCTTTGGATAAAGGACTCCCAAGATGGTGGAAGACCATTCAGAGTGGTGATTACAAGCTCCTTATCATTCATAGGGTCTCCACTGGTGCTGAGCTTGTCCCTGAGTTTTGTGATCCTCATAAAGTATGAGGCAATGGATTTTGACTTGGCTATCTTCATATTTGAGAGTTGATTCCTCAATGTGATGGAGACATTGATGCTAGTGTGTTCAAACAGCTTCATAATGGTCTTGAACATTTTCCTAGCATTCTTCTTTCCTAAGATTTGTGGAACCAAGTGGTCTCTTACTGAATCCACAAGAATCCTTCTTGCTTTAGCATCATTCTTCCTCCATCGAGATTTATCCTCTTCGGCTTCTGAGTCAGGGACCTTCTCATTTACATATTATAAGAGGTCATTTTCTTCTAGGAGTAGAAGAACGCTAGACTTCCAAGAGATAAAATTGGAAGCTCCTTCCAGACGATCTTCAACCTTCATTCCAATCATCTTGTCTGCAAATTTGGTGCAACAACCCTAGCAAGAGCTAGGTAAAAAATGAAAGTTGATATTTTGAAAAACTGAAAACACTGATAAATGCGTCTTGCCAAGGCAAGTTGAGTTGAGGTAGGGCTAATAAAATCTGTGGAAAGAAGTGGGTTAAAACTAAAACCCTAATTCTGTTGCAGCCATAGAGTTAGGTCAAAAACTGAAAATTCTTGGAATTGAATTTTGTCTTCACCAAAAGATGCGCCTTGCTAAAATAAAAAATTTCCAATGTCCTTTTTCTCCAAAATGTTGGGTGAAGACTTCACATAATGAAACCCTAGTTCCGGCAGGGTTTCAACAATGTTCTGGCAATGACTTCTTCTAGAACTGCTTTGATACCATGTTAAGTTTCATACATTTATAGCATAATAATTTAATTGCATAAACAAGATCACTAGGAGAAAGACAAAGCACAAAACAATAACACAGTGTTTAACCTAGGAAACCCAAATGGGAGAAAACTCAGCAACCTTCGTATAGAGATGATAATCTTGAGATTATACTACAATCATAAAAGAGAAAAGATGGAAAAAGTCTTTGAAAAGTAGAAACCCCAAAACAGCTTCCTTCTCCAGCTAGTGTGAACTTCTCTCTCTCCCAAATGATGCGAAATTGAGTGGATGAGTGAGTGAGTTAATGAGGTGCACTTTACCTCTATTTATAGAAGTGCTAACATGAAAAATACCCTAACTGAGTCGACTTCACTTGGGGGGCAATTTATAATTTAATTTTAATATTTTTCTTTTACTTCTTTTCACCCCAAGGATTACATTGATTCTTTCATGTGATTACATAATTAACTACATCATGTTCATCTCCCTTAGGAGGTACAATCAAGTACAATGAAATACAATAAATAATATCTTTCGAAGTTGCACAAAATCCAACAAACATATGAAATTTGTGTTAGAGACAATGGCTCACTGAGAAGGAGGGGGTTAATCAGTGGGCCAGCACTTATATAAATTTCAACTTCTTCTAACCCTAAACCAATTTCATTTACAATTTCACTTTAACACTTTCATCAATTTCTAATTATACTTCAGCAATCATCAACATGTCATTCATCAAGTTAAACACATTATCAACAATACTTCACAAGACACACAAGATAAGCTTTGTAATCTTTTTATATTTGATTCAACCGGCTACAACCGTGAGGTGATATCAGCTACAAGTGAATCAGAAGCACCAACTTCTATCCCAAGACTCAACTTGGTCTTTTCTTAGATCCAACTAAGAAAAATATATACAAGACCCCGCTTGTATTACATGCAAACACTTGTCACGTCACATTTCATCAATCTGCCCTTACTATCACATCAACCACTGTCATATGTATTCACTTTGTCACTGTCATAATCAAGTCTTCAAGTCTGTCCATGCTCATCATGCCAAGTTATCCAATAACTGTCATCAACCATGTCATTAGTCTGTCCACAGTCATATCATCTTATACAAAACATTACCAGCTGCTCATCATCATGTCAACAAAAGTCTGCTTATCAACATATATCCAAATATCACTTGCCCACTGATTAGCCTTTCATGATCATATCAAGTTTACTGTTGTCATTTACTATTGTTCACTGTATGCACTGTATCATTGACTTTATATCATTACTGTATATATCTCACATCAATGCCATCATCTTGTCAAAACAAAATCACTGTACTGTCTGTTCACTGTATTCACTATATACTATTCAAAGTCAACCATTGTATAGCAACTAGTGCATCAATTTTAGTAACAACAAAATGCAATGTCTTAGGGTAAGTATCATATCATAGTTACCACAGTATTCACTGTAAGAATCACTGTATACTTTATTGTTGCTAGGGTCATCATCATGTCATATTTCATCAAAACTTCACACTGATATTTACCTCTGTATGTGCTTCACTACATATTGTAAACACGCTTCACAAGTATGTATCATCATATTAATGTCATACCTACCTTGATTCTTTGAATTTTGAACTTACATCTTACATACAGACTTTAACAAGGCTTGGACAGTTACTGCTATAAGTTAGAACTTCGGAGCTCCCTCAGTCTTCAAATTTCGGGACTGCTGCCTCATAACAACGGTAGAAATCAGAGATATGTTCTTGATCTGTAAACACTGTGCCTGCGGCTTCCTCGGTCCACTGTTGACCCGAAATTCAGAGCACAAAAAAAACTTCAAACTTCTGCTAGCTACTTTCAAACAAACCAAATTTCAGACCTCCAATTGCTGACTGTTGTGGCTGCCACTGTGGTTAACTGGTCATCCGAATTTCAGAGAACATAAAAAAATATTAACAAAAATTTATTGTGGCTATCTCAGACTCCTGCTGCTTTACTGTATACCCGAAAATCTCAGACTTCTGTGGTGGTCGAAATCAGAGCTAAAAAAATTTTGTCTACTATAGCTGCTACAGTACCTGAATTTCCCTGTAGCTGCCTCAGACTTGTCCGAAATTTCCAGAGCTATTTTTCAAGCAAGTACTCCTCCAAATGACGTCGTGGCCCTAGTATTTATACACATTTCTCCATCATAATTATTGTTGAGCCGACATGCTATATGTATTGCAATTTTTATTTTTATTTTTATTTTTAAATTCTGAGCCGACTTCAACAAAGTGAGGATGTATTTTAATACTTTATTTTGACTTTGAATTACCATTTCAATGGTCAAACTTGGTGTTATTTAGGGCTTGTTTTATATGCCTTTAGGGCTTATTCTCCTACATATGGTGTGGGTGCCTTCATCCACCAACATACCGGCTTCAAAGTATCTTCAAGGGCATCATCAAATAAAAAGTCTTTATCATATATTCTTCGTTATCTTCTTCAAGCATATAGATTGTGTTAACATTGCTTCAAGCCCTTACACATCAACAAGTCCAGCATAGAGAAATGTCATGGACAATTATCAACAACAAATGTGTCCAAGTGCCATCAAACAACCATGTTTGAGGGTACCAAGTCTTTGTGAAATTGAAGCACAGCAGATCTAATTGAACAAGAAAATCAATTACAACAGATGCATAAAGAATAATATGTGTAAACTGTGCAAGAGAATTGCAGTAGTGCTCTATTGAACTCAGAAGTAGAATACAATACAATGTGCAGTCACAATGACTGAATAGGCCAAGCCAAGCAATTCGAATTAACCAAGGAGGTCAATCAAATAGCCTGCATGGTGTAGCTTGTCTCCACTAGAAGTCCTCATCATCAGATCAGTGGTGTCATCAATGCACAAGTAACAGTCAACCAGGTGTCAAACTAAGTCTAGCTGAATGTAGGTAGGTGTAACTGGCACATGGAGCACTAATGTAATGAAGGAGAATCCAAGGTGGGCGTATAAGGAGCTGACTAGAGTCAAAATAGACAATCTAGTCTCACTGGGGGTCCAACAGAGTGTTTCAGTTAGTTAACAAGTCAATCTAGCCTTAAATCAAGGAAAGATCCACAAATTACTCAACTAACTGAGTGTGTCACTGGTGGTAGGTGAAGAAGGGCGCCTTTCACATGTGGTAGGTGAAAGGTGAGCGCATCAAAATAGGCAATCTAGTCTCACTGGGAGTCCAACGGAGTGTTTCAGTTAGTTAACAAGTCAATCTAGCCTTAAATCAAGGAAAGATCCACAAATTACTCAACTAATTGAGTGTGTCACTGGTGGTAGGTGAAGAAGGGCACCTTTCACATGTGGTAGGTGAAAGGTGGGCACATCACTAACTAGGAGGGCTAAAAATGAATGGAAAGAAGCTCCCGAGCTAGCAAACTGGGGACTAGGCGCTGGCTGACACCTCACTGATGATTGGGATGCATGCAAATGCATGACTGCATGCAAAATACATGCAAACATAAAAAGTGATGATGAGATATCCTAACAGTCTTTACCAAGCCCTAGGGTAATCTCCAAGAGTCCATAACCCCATTAAGACACAAATGACCACAGAATGGGTCATTTGGCTCTTTACATGTTCCAATGGCTCCAATGCCCACATCCAAGGTTCTTTTTGCCATATTCTTCATGTCATCCAATGCCCAAAACATGCCTTGTCATCAAGTGCATATATTCTTACCATGCCATCAACTTTCATTATGTCCATATCATCATTCATGCTTAACCTTTGTCATTAATGTTGTCATCAATGACAATCATATTCATCAATCTCACCCTTTGTCATTGATGGCAACCAACCAAATTTTTTCTCCCCCTTTGACATTAATGACAAACGGACAAGTAGTCATTAAAGGCTTTTCAATACCCAAAAAAAAATTGTATCTTTGAGTGCTTCATGAAATTGTACTATTGCAACTTTCTCATTTCTGAACTTCCTCTTTGACTAAGCTTGACATTATGTACTGTTATCACACAACTTGTAGTTGCCCCTAGAGGTATCCCATCCAGGACGGTAGAGGAGATAGGCAACTAAAGAGGTGACCCAAGAGATGCCACGGTTCCCAATGCAAGGTGGGAGTCACGTCAACCGACGCACTCTTCGCTTTAGGTCAAGGTGAAACAAGACCTAGGGGGAGACCCTATAACCAATCACAATTGATTGGACTCAAACAAAGGTTTCTAAGGATAAGTAAATGAAGAGTTACGGAAACCAATGCAAGGTTGAGTGGACCTAGAAGTTAAAGTATGGTTGAAGGTGGTTTGGGAGATCGTTAGTGTTTCAACCGATGTACGACTTAGGCCACATAGTTAGGTATAATGATAAGGTACACCACCATATACTACACAAGTGGATCCTACTTTCTTGGGATATGTGAAATGGCTTGAAGTGGACCCACAAGATGAAGCTAAGGGATGCAATTGGTACTAGATGATATGTAATGAGTAGATCTATGGATCTAAGTTGATTTTAGGTGTACCCATGTACCGGATCTAGGGTTTGACACAATTCCCAAGGAGTGCGACTTGCTTTGAGGAGGACTAGTGCCTTGTTGGATGGGATAATGGGGTCAAAAGGTACGTCAAAGTGTAGATCGGGACACTTAGAGGTCAAGTCAAGTGGGCTAATTGAGATAGAATGGTTGGATCTTGCTAGATCTAGGTTTTCATGAAATGACCCTAAATGGACCACAATCCCTTGAAACAAGGAATGCTACCCCCAAGGCGGATCGTCACAAAATGATACTCTAGACCTAGGTTTCAAGGTATGGCCGTTCCAAATCCACAAAAATCTCAACCACCCACTTCCTCAAAGTGGGAAAACTCACTCACCCAAGGGAGTGCGACTTTGCTCGAGGAGGGCTAAAAGAGGGGTTAAGTGGACCAAATCAAGTCCAATGGCCACCAAACTATAGATCCAAGTAGCTTATGCACTGATCTATGTGGATCTAGAAAATCATGTCAATCCAAGGGTTAGATCTTACTAGATCTGAGTTTTAAGGTGCCAAGAAATTCAAAAGGGGGTTTTAATCCCTTAAAATGTGGAATGATGCCCACAAGGTAGAAATCACCAAAGTAACAATCTGGGGGTAGGTTATCAAGTGTCTAGATTGCAAATCAAGTGGGATCTCACCTACCCATGTGCCAGATCTAACCAAACAAGCCTCTCTTAGGGAAGTGCGATTTGGTTCAAGAGGGCTTTTTGCCTTGAAAAGTGTGTCAATTTTAACCCAATCACCACCAAACTATAGATCTCACTAGGGGTGGATGCTATAGAGGTGGGTTCTTAATATCTCTTCAAAAGCAAGGCTAGATCTAAGTAGATCTAAGAAAAACCAAAAATAAGGGTTTTAATCAATTAGGGTTTTTATGATCTAGAAATTATGGATGATTCAAGGAAGAAGAAGATCATACCTCTTGGAGCATACCTGGATGAAGAGATGAATGCTAGTTGAGACGAGGATTACTTTTGCTAAAGATCAAATGGAGAATTGTTGAAGCCCTCTTGCCAAATCGATTTTTCCAAGCCACATATGAGTCCCTCTAACCTGTCAAAACCAAGGAGCAAAGCATCAATCAGTTTAACATGTTGAAGGTAGATACAAGCAAGAAAGAGATAAGCAAAGAATAGTTGGCACAAAGACAAAACTACTCCCTGTTTAACCAAAACGTCTTCCTCCAAGCTTGAAGGGCAAGCCTCCCCACCAATTCGCACTTGTCAAAAACGTCCTCTTAACCTGTAAAAACCGATATGGCAAATATGCAAGATAGCTACAATAGATCCTCCAGTGCAATGGACAAAAGCATTTACAATCGAAACAACCAACATCCACTCCAATCCAAGCATGTACTCCAAAAGATAGAAATTTTATTCCAAGAGCCAAGAGCCAAAAATCTCTAGATGATTTTACAATGAGAGGCTCCCTCCTTAAATAGGATGGGGAGAGAGTACAATCCTAACCACTTTTTACATGAGTGGCTAAGATTAAAAGATCAAAAGATCTAATCAACGGCTAATAATAAATCATAACAATACATCACATGGATCACCCAATATAATAATGACGTCCCCACTAAATGGTACAAGGGGAGGATGACGTCATCCACTAGAGGGGTAAAAGTACAAGAATCCACCTCATGATGACTAGGACATGACAAAATAAGCACATGGTGGGGCTAGGAGGCATCAATCCTTACTAGCTCATCCCCAAGGCATAATAAAATAATAAAATATGTCCAAGATAATATAAATGATCAAATTTGTCCTCAAAATCTGTGACAGACAAGCAGTAAAAGACCTCCTGTGATCGATGTGGACATACCCACATGGTGAAAACTAGCTGGAAGATAGTGAGATCACCCTAGAATACCTCTGTGAAAACCAAATGCCAAAACCTTGCCTCAATTGCCCAAATCGAACTCCTCAGTGACCACTTTATCCCATTTTTTAACTGCCTCGGTAACTGTGAAAGTGCCAAAACTGCCTCCTAGGGCATCTACGTTGTCCATCTGAGCCCACTAGGCTCTCCAGAAGGGGGGGGTAAATGGTAAAAACAAGTGGCTGGACCACCCCCTCCACATACAGCGCCCTAGGTGAACTGGCCTCTCATGGCCCCTGCTACTCAGCCTGGGAAATCAGCCCCAAATCTGATCAACAAGTGTAAAACTGCATCAATCACTGTCAGAAGTGCCCGGAACTGAAAGATAAGTGTCTCATTGGATCCAGAAGACCCAAATCCACTAGGAATGTGTACTCATACACCATGGGTTGCCCTAATGGGCCAGCTGTAGGGTCCACCATATATGGACAATGCATAATCTACTGATCTGAAGTAACAAATAAAGCTGCTGAACTGCATCAATCATCATCTGCATCATATGTCCATCATATGATCTCATCATCAAGTATGTGGGACCATGAATCATCATCAATAAGCATATATATATGGCCCACATCATCACGGATCCCAAGAATATACAACCAAAGATAAATCACATCAGTAGACTAAGACATGCTTCTCTAATCATTCTCACAGCCAAGCTCAAAGTATAACATCCATTCAGTGGCATTAATCAAGTTAGCATATTCCTTTGTTATATTAAATTACTTGCACAATAGTTCAAATGACAAACTTACCCATTGGACATGGTCAAACTGCTAGTGAAGGATGAAGGCTAGGAACCAGGTTGGGCCAAGGGTTTGACTTGTCTAACTTAACTCAAAAATACTTTGGACTGGGAGAAGGGGGAAAGCTACAAACTCTCTGCTGGACAAAATAACAAGGGGAATGGTTGTGTCTCACAAATGGATAAGTTGTTTAGAGAGTGCTTATTCAACTTAGGCATCATGTCTACATCAAGTTGATCCAGGTTCATTAGGATCATTCAATTTCATTTCATGGCCTTTTTGGCCTACATAACCCTTCGGATCTCAGGTGCGCTGATAAGCACAACTAGTTGCAGCTTGCATCCAGGGCATGTTTTTCAAATACATATAAGGTCAGCAATTGTTTAGATATAGCTTTTAAGAACCATTGCTTTTTGGACCTTTCTTATACTCTTCGAGGAGTATTTTTTTAGTTGTTCATCGCTCTTGCCCTTTTTAGTTTCCATGGGCGAATTTATAAGTTTCCATAGGTAGAACATGAGCTTTCAGTTTTAGCCAACAACATCTCAAGTGACTAGGGGGAGTTCGAGCCAATGCCAAACATCAGGACAACCGACCAGAATGATTTAGGCCTACAATCCAACTCACCAAAGGCAAGTTTTGTCACCAACTCAGAGCCGAGACACTGAACATACAGGGATGCAGTCCAAACACAGAGGTAGAAAAATGGGGAAGTCCTCAGTATCAGAAAGTCAAATGAGATAGGTCAAGGTTTAAAGTCAAATAGGAAAGTCATGTATGGATGGAGTCAAGTGAATATGGAGCCTACACTAGCAGACAACTGGTGTCAGGAAAGACCATATCTATGTAAGGTGGAAAACCAGTGGGTTTTGTTAAATGACCTAAATGTGCAAGCAATTGTCTATTTTACGATTTATAGTTCATTTTAAACAGTTTGCCACATCATGAATAATATACCAAGCAGATGCTGTGAACATGACTAAATCAACAAGATAATAATCCACAGTCAGTGATAACCTATCCATAGATCATACAACATCATCATAGTAATAATCATCATGTACCATCTGAAACACTACTGCAATACATCTCTAAGCACTGAACTGAAACTGTATGGGATAAAGGGTCACATCGGTCATCAAATCTGAACTTTCAAGGCTCAGCCTTGACATAAGTCTGAATAATATACTGCTCTGATCATGAGTGATCCAAAATATATATAGCCATGCTCTGAATAATGGAAGCTCTGGAA
This sequence comes from Larix kaempferi, assembly GCA_027924585.1. NCBI lineage: Eukaryota > Viridiplantae > Streptophyta > Pinopsida > Pinales > Pinaceae > Larix > Larix kaempferi. The sequence goes on from BSBM01000510.1 coordinate 45,222,052, forward strand.
TGTGCAGATATCTGTTGAACAAGGATAGTAGCCCTGCTACTTAGTGTGATAACATGTACCTTTGCCATCTTCAATTTTTTATAAATGAACAAACTCCCCTTATCAATCACACTTTTTCAATCCAAAATTCTTTTCTAGCTCCTTGATCTTCATATATGTACTAATGCCACTGATTGCTTGTTTCCCCAATATCACTGTTACAAGCTCTCAACAAGAGAGTCTCACAATTTAATGATATGAGTTCTGAAACATGCAATTAGAGCCCTAAATATGTAATATAACTAATATGCAATATATAACTAATTTATGATGCAAATTTCAATAGCTAGAAACACACAGATTTAACAGTTGTTAAATCTGGCTGTTAAATCTGTGTGTTTCCAACTATTGGAATTTGCATCATAAATTAGTTATATATTGCATATTAGTTATATTACATATTTAGGGCTCTAATTGCATGTTTCAAAACTCATATCATTAAATTGTGAGACTCTCTTGTTGAGAGAAAACCCATATAGGCAGCGGGGCCTTTGTTCCCGCGAGGGATATAGCTATTTCAAACATATCGGGGGTTGTGTTAAGCACCTTGTATGGGTTCTTTCTCCGCAGTTGGCCATAATCAGAAAATCCGGCCAACAAATGGCGCTAGAAGGAGGGCCATGAGGTAAACAAATAGTTTTTGTTTCATAAAACATTTATCTTTCGGCTCTTGGTTTTCATTGTTTTTTTTCTTACTCTTTTAGTTGTCATACATGCACTATAGAGCTGGTTAGATGACAAACTAACCTCTTAGCAGTCAATCTTTTTAATGTTTATCATTTAGATGGCAAACTAACCTCTTAGATGTCAATCTTTTTAAAACATTTATCCTCCGGCTCTTGGTTTTCATTGTTTTTTTTCTTACTCTTTTAGTTGTCATACATGCACTATAGAGCTGGTTAGATGGCAAACTAACCTCTTAGCAGTCAATCTTTTTAATGTTTATCATTTATGACTTCTACTCAAATCCCTGTATGGGAGTCCAATTCTGCATTGAACCTGCAAGGGCCTTTGCATGAACTTCCAAGAAAAGCAGTACATCTCTTTCCAAAATTCAATGGTGAAGGAAATGATTCAGCGATTGAGCATATCGGAAAATATGAGTCTATCGTATGTCTGCTTAATGTTGTTTATGAAGATATTGTTTGCAGGTTATTTCCATTCACTTTTGAAGGTAAGATCTTTAATTGGTTCAATGTTTTACTTGTCAATTCAATTCATAATTGGTCGCAATTCAAAAGGTTGTTTGAAAATGCTTTTGATGATTATAATCCAATTAAGGCTTATCAAGATCTTAGTGAAATGCAGGTGAACGATGGTGAATCCATTGGCGATTTCAATATTCGCTTCCGACAAGTATTTTATAGCTTACACGAGAAGCATAGATCTTCACCAAATGTCATTTTAGAATGGTACGTACAATCTCTTCCCAAAGACATGTCTATCTTCATTCTACAAAAGGGCATAACGGATTTACATGAAGCATGTGAGTATGCTCAAAAACTTGAAAAAGATTTCAAAAGGTATTCTTTTGAAAGTTTCTCATTTTTCTTTATATGATGAAAAGCATATTGAAAATGAGTTAAAAATTTCGGAATTATCTAGATTAGACGATCAAGTTAAGGTTTTATGCAATAAAGCAATTTCTTTACAAAAGGGAAGAAACATTCAAATAATTACACAAAACACGAAAGGCAAATTAATCTCTAATTTTATCCAAAGTTCTGATTATAATTTTTCTTCTTCGAATAGATATATTGAATGTCTCACTTCTACTCTTCATTTTCTAGAATCTTAACCCAAAATTTTAGAAGAAGATTTTACCTCTAATGCTTCTAATATGTCAAATGAAGATTCTATCTTATCTAAGCATTTGGCTTTTTTCTGAATTAAATCATATCATGGATGAGAATAGAATTAGGAATAAAAATAATTTATCATCTGCTTCGCATGATTTAGAAAATTTTCTTTTAATAGATGATATGCTTAAAGATACTTTTTCTATCCCATTTGATCCATTTATGCATCCTAATGTTGATGAAGATCTAGGAATTATTAACCAAAGCCTTCAAAGCACTAGTTGTAGTTCAGATTTTGAAACTCGTAAATTGAATCCTTATTATTTTCAGAAATCGGAATTAGACAATCAATTAATTGAATATCCTTCCTCCTCATCTACTAGCTTAAATTATCATGAAGAACATTTCGAAGATAGATCTTTGGAAAAAGAATTGGTTGAGATTGAACACGAATTTCAGAGTATTTCTTCTAATTACAACTTGATTAAAGATCAAATTTTTAAGGAAAAGCTAATATTTGTCTGAAAAACGAGAAAAGCCATGCTTTTGTCTATTCTAAGGAAGAAGATGATAGAAATCAGTCAGGCCCTATTCACAACAAAACACATGCCTATGATGTTGATTTGGTTAATTCACAAAATTGTAAGCTGGAAGAAAAACCTGTTGGTAGTTCACCTTCTATAAACTTTACCAATCTGAAAGATTTTGGACAATCAAAGATTTTGGGAAAAATGATCGATAAGAATGTTTTATATTATAATAAAATTTCTTTAAATGAAACATTCTCTATTTAGTCTTTTTCCGAATCATCAAATTTTTTGTGTCCTTGTGATGAAATATCTACTCAATTCATTGAATCTTATAGCTTCCAATCTGATTTTCATGATCCAATTTTCACATGGTTGGAAGAAACATATTTAAAGAGATTTCTTTCCCATTTTCCTTTCTTTGTTGATAGTAGATCCAATTCAATTTTTTCTATCATTCCATATGAAGCACCTCGATTCCCAATACTGATGTTCGACGGATTCCATTTTGTAAAATTAGAAGTGCTTCAATGGCTTCATTGCTTGTTTGACTTTACTTAATATTTTGCATATAGATAGGTTAGCATAGATCATAGATAAGTAACTAGTTTTAATTTAGAAGTTGTTAAATAGATAGCTTCTTTTAGAAGATAGATAAATCTTTATCTGTTAAGTAGTTTCTGAGAAGACTTTCTTGAAACTTAAACAGGGAGACTCTCCTTAACAGAGCAAAACTTAGATGGTAGCGGGACCATAACCTGCGAGAATTAATTATACCAAACACGCCGAGTTTTGTGTTAAGTGCCTTGTGTGGGTTAATTCTTCGTAGTTGGCCATAGACAGAAAATCTAGCCAACAAAAATCTAATACTCCCTCTTAGTGAGGAAGGTACTTCTAGAAGAACCTCCTCCAAGATCAAACACATCCTTTGTTGTTGTAACTGCTCCCTCTGAACTAGAATATCCTCCTGCTACCTGCACTGGACTATGATCTGGAAGTTTGTTCTTTTCATCCATCAATGTCATCTTCACCTTCCATTGAGGGTAGTTGGAGATCCCCTCCAAACTATCCTCATACCTCTGACTGGAAGCCATAAAAAAAAATTACCCTCATGATAAAAATTAAAAAACTTTTTGCAAATTTGTCACCTGTCTGGGGCCTAACCGACTACCCAATCACCTGCCCCCTTCTAAACGCTTCCTACTGCCCATGGTCACAAAATAAAACTGCCCACAACTGTAAAACACAACTGCATCTCAGATTTTTACTGCTCAGCACGGTTAACTTACCGACGGCTTTAACTCCTCCCGCTGGCAGCTGCCCTTCACACAAGCTGAATTTAGGATTTCCGTTGTTGTTATAGCAGTCATCACACTCTGGCAGCTATTATCACAACCCAGCCACCAACTCTGTTGTAGTCACCAACTCTGTTGTAGTCGACTATCACCGTTGGCAGTTGTTGAATCCATCGACGAATCTACTACAATCGCCACCAGAGAGTTGTTGCGTCCACAATGGCTCCCTCTATTGTTGACTTCAGCACAATCTCGACCCCCAATGCTCCATTCACTATACTCTGTCGGTTCGAACCTACACAGGCCGACTCCACGCCCACCCACCCGCAAACTTCATGTCTGACTGCCCGCGAGACTATTCAACAGTTGTGTGCTGTTAGTGCATGTTCTCTCCTCCGCTGGCATCGGCCATGCCTCAACTGCGCTAGCGATCTACCCGCTAACTCCGCTTCACGGATCCGACTGAAGTTCGAGCCCACGACCACCACTGCTCACAATAGCCCACAGCTCCGCGTGGTGACCAACCGTCTAGTTTGTTGCTCACCTCTGTCGAGCTCAGCTCTTAACCTAGCCACAACTTCTGTCGTACGTCCCTACAGCCGAGCTACCTTCGCAGCTCACGTCCTGTTTGCTCAGTTCCCACGCAGCCTCGTTTATGCCACATCTTGACCCTGCCTCTATTGTTCGCTGCAGCTGGTTCATCTCGCAGGTTCTCCTGCGACTCCATGCGTGACCCACAACCTGCCACCAATCTATTGGCTAAGATCTGGCCAAATACACCTCCAACATGTATCTACCTGCTTCCACGCAGGATTGTTAACCCCAATCGAGACTCAGCGCCTCTATCGTTGATCTCTGTCGTGGCTCTCTACGCGAGTCAACTAATCACAAGCCCACACACGTCCACCTTTGAGTCCGTCGACCTGCTGTAGGATTACCACGTCCTTCAGACAAACCCGTGGTTGGTGGATCCTTCCAAACCTTGGCCCCGCTGTCAAACACCAAGCCAACAAAACAACAAATAGTCGAATCCGTATGTTGTATGACCTGTACCGTGATCGTACGATACAAAATTTCCTCTTTTTTTTAATTTCTCGATCTTGTGATGGGGTTTCCTCAAACCTGCTCTAATACCATGTGAAATTTTTAAGCTTACCAGGGCACGTTTGCAATTTTGATCTTTTATATTAAGCCAATAATTAATTTAACCCAAAAAATTCAAATTACTGAAAAGATAAATGGCAACACATGGATAAGCAACAATATAGAGAAAACCGAACACAAGAAGTACCCTGGAAACCCCAATGGGGAAAACCAACAAACAGTTTGTCTTTATTGTAGATTTGTTAAACAACATTTACAACACCAGGCTTTCGGATGTGACACACAGGATCTCAGTCAACTCCTGACTCTCCCTTGCTGCAACTATGCCCAAGCCCTCAACAACATCAACAAACCCTTGCTTGACTGAATCGCTCACTCCCAAGCCTTTGAGAGACTCCCTCTCTCAGATCTGATCACTCACTATCAATGATGTTACACACACTGGCAATGACCACCACAAGAGATATGACTCACTCCTGAGTGTGGTGCAAATACAACTCTCCATAGACTCTTTTATGACATTCACTTTATGCAAATACCATGGGAAATACCATGGGACACCAAATACAACTGACCGTTTTACATAAAGTATTACAAAAGACGCTTTTACAAAGTCTATCTAGAGAGTTACTCTCCCGGACGACTTATACATGCTAGACACCCCCATGTAGAAGTACATGTCCGAGCTTCTACATGCTAGACACCCCCATGTAGAAGTACATGTCCGAGCTACAAAATCTAACAAATTTACAAGAACTCTAGTAACAGTGGCAGTATAAATACTCATTCACAGGTTGCAAATGTGGATGGTTAAGACCCTTAAGTTTCTTTAATAAATTACTATTATTATATGTAATGTAGATATATGCACATTATAGAAGCCATTACATCTCCATGTCCCACAACAAACATCCTAGCAATCAACCACTCTAGGGGAATATGGACGTGATATGGACCTACTCGTCCAGTCCTGTGTTCCCAAGTTCAATGGAGGTTTGGTAAACGACCACATGTTGGTGTTGTAGCTGTTATCACACAACTTGTAGTTGCCCCTAGAGGTATCCCATCCGGGACGGTAGAGGAGACAGGCAACTAAAGAGGTGACCCAAGAGATGCCACGGTTCCCAATGCAATGTGGGATTCACGTCAACCGAGGCACTCTTCGCTTTAGGTCAAGGTGTCACTAGACCAAGGGGGAGACCCTATACCCCAGTCACAGTTGATTGGACACAAACAAAGGTTTTCTAAGGGTAGGTAAAGGATGAGTTACGGAAACCAATGCAAGGCTAAGTGGACCTAAGGGTTAAGGTATGGTTGATGGTGGTGCAATGGATAGTTAGTGTTCAACCTATGTATGGTTTAGGCCACATGATGGGGTATGTTTACTAGGTATAGTACCATGTGTTTACACAAGTGGGTCTATTTTCTTGGGAAGCGTGAAATGACTCTAGGTAGGCCCACAAGGTGAAGTTAGGTGTGAAGATGGTACTATAGGTTAGATCTAGGCTAGATCTATAAGTTGGAGTTGGTTCTAGGATTACCCATGTACTAGATCTAGGGTTTGACACTAATCCCAAGGAGTGCGCCTTGCTTGGTGAAGGACTAGTGCCTTGTTGGATGGGCTAATGGAGTCAAGAAGGATGTCAAAGTGTAGATCGGGACACCTAGAAGCCAAGTCAAGTGGATTGGATGAGATCCAATGGTTGGATCTTACTAGATCTAGGTTTTTAAAAGATGACCAAAAGTGGACCACAATCCCTTAAAACAAGGAATGCAATCCCCAAGGCGGATCTTGACGGAAGGACAGTATAGACCTAGGTTTCAAGGCATGGGCATCCCAAATCCACGAAAATCTCAAACACCCACTTCCTAGAAGTGGACCAACTCAAATCTTCAAGGGGGTGCGACTTGCTCAAGGAAGGGCAAAAGATGGGTTTGGTGGACCAAATCAAGTCCAATGGCCACCAAACTGTAGATCCAAGTGGCTTGTACCCCGATCTATGTATCTTCAAAAATTCAAGTGAATCCAATGGCTAGATCTTAGTAGATCTAAGTTGTAAGGTACCAAGAAGATCAAAAGGGGGTTTCAACCCCTTAAAACATGGAGAGATGTCCACAAGGTAGTTTTCACCAAAGTAAGGATATGGGTATAGGTTATCAAGTGTCTAGATTTCAAATCAAGTGGGATCTCACCTACCCATGTGCTAGATCTAACCCAACAAGCTTCTCTTAGGAAAATCGATTTAGGTTCAAGAAGGCTTTTTGCATTGAAAAGTGTGTCAATTCTTAGCCAATCACCACCAAACTATAGATCCAACTAGGGGTGGATCCTATAGAGGTGGGTTTTTAATATCTTTTCAATTGCAAGGCTAGATCTAAGTAGATCTAAAAAAATACCAAAAACAAGGGTTTTAATTTGATTAGGGTTTTTGTGATCTAGAAATTATGGAAGATTCAAGGAAGAGAAGATCATACCTCTTGGAACATACCTGGATGAAGAGATGAATGCTAGTTGAGACGAGGATTACTTTGCCAAAGATCAAATGGAGAATTGTTGAAGCCCTCTTGCCAAATCGATTTTTCCAAGCCACATGTGATTCCTTCTAACCTGTCAAGCCAAGGAGCAAAGCATCAATGAGTTTAACAAATCGAAGGTAGATGCAAGCAAGAGAGAGAGAGAAACATAGAATAGTTGACACAAAGGCAAAACTACTCCCTGTCAAACCAAAACGACTTCTTCCAAGATTGAAGGGCAAGCCTCCCCACCAATTCGCCCTTGTCCAAAATCGCCCTCTTAACCTGCAAATAAAATATGGCAAATATGCAAGATAGCTACAATAGATCCTCCAGTGCAATGGACAATAGCATTTACAATCGAAACAACCAACATTCACTCCAATCCAAGCATGTACTCCAAAAGATAGAAATTTTATTCCAAGAGCCAAGAGCCAAAAATCTCTAGATGAATTTTACAATGAGAGGCTCCCTCCTTAAATAGGATGGGGAGAGAGTACAATCATAACCACTTTTTACATGAGTGGCTAAGATTAAAAGATCTCAAGATCTAATCAATGGCTAACAATAAATCATAACAATATATCACATGGATCACCCATATAATGATAGCGCCCCCACTAAAAAGGTACAATAAGGGGTGACGTCATCCACAAGAGAGAATATAAGCATCAAAATCCACCTCATGGTGACTAGGACATAACAATATAAGCTCATGGTGGGGCTAGGAGGTTTTAATCCTTACTAGCTCATCCCCAAGGCACAATAAAAATAATAAAATATGTCCAATATGATAAAAATGACCAAAACTATCCTCAGAATCCATGACAGTCAAGCAGTAAATGTCCTCCTGTGATCAATCCGGGCATACCAACATGGTGAAAACTGGCCGGAAGGTAGTGATGCCACCCTGGAAGACCTCTGTGAAAACCAAATGCCAAAACCTTGCCTCAATTGCCCAAATCGATTTCCTCAGTGACCACTTTATCCCATGTTTTAACTGCCTCGGGAATTGTGAAAGTGCCAAAACTGCCTCCTAGGGTGCTAGCGCTGTCCATCTGAGCCCACCAGGCTCTCCGGGAGGGGGAATAAATGGTAATAACAAGTGGCTGGACCACCCCCTCCATCATCAGCGCCCTAGGTGAACTAGCCTCTCGGGGCCCCTGCTGCTCAGGCTGGGAAATCAGCCCCAAATCTGGTCAACTAGTGTAAAACTGCATCAATCACTGTCAGAAGTGCCCGGAACTGAAAGATAAGTGTCTCAATGGATCCAGAAGACCCAAATCCACTAGGAATGAGTACTCATACATCATGGGTTGCCCTAATGGGCCAGCTGTAGGGTCCACCATATATGGACAATGTATAATCTGCTGATCTGAAATAATAATAAACCTGCTGAACTGGATCAAACATCATCTGCATCATATGTCCATCATATGATATCATCATCAAACATGTGGGACCATAAATCATCATCAATAATCATCCATACATGGCCCACATCATCACGGATCCCAAGAAAGTATATAATCAAGGATAAATCACATCAGTAGACTAAGACAATGCTTCTCCAATCATTTCCATAGCTAAGCTCAAAGTATGAATTCCATTCAGTGGCATTAATCGAGTTAACATATTCCGTTGTTATAATAAATTACTTGCACCATAGTTCAAATGACAAACTCACTCATTGGACATGGTCAGACTGCTAGTGAAGGATGAAGGCTAGGAGCAAGGTTGGGCCAAGGGTTTGACTTGTCTAACTTAACTCAAAAATACTTTGGACTGGGAGAAGGGGGGAAGCTACAAACTCTGTGTTGGACAAAAGAACACGGGGAATGGTTGTGCCTCACAAATGGATAAGTTGTTTAGAGAGTGCTTATTCAACTTAGGCATCATGTCTACATCAAGTTGATCCAGGTTCATTAGGATCATTCAATTTTATTTCCATGGCCTTTTTGGCCTACATAACCCTTCGGATTTCAGATGTGCTGAGAAGCACAACTAGTTGCAGCTTGCATCCAGGGCATGTTTTTCACATATTTATAAGGTCAGCAATTGTTTAGATATAACTTTTAAGAACCATTGCTTTTTGGACCTTTCTTATACTCTTCGAGGAGTATTTTTAGCTTTTCATTGCTCTTGCCCTTTTTTTGTTTGTTTCCATGGGCGAATTTTTTAGTTTCCATAGGTAGAACATGAGCTTTCAGTTTTAGCCAACAACATCTCAAGTGACTAGGGGGAGTTCGAGCCAATGCCAAACATCGGGACAACCGACCAGAATGATTTAGGCCTACAATCCAACTCACCAAAGGCAAGTTCTGTCACCAACTCAGAGCCGAGACACTGAATAAACAGGGATGCGGTCCAAACACAGAGGTAGAAAAATGGGGAAGTCCTCGGTATCAGAAAGTCAAATGAGACAAGTCAGGGTTTAAAGTCAAACAGGAAGGTCATGTATGGATGGAGACAAGTGAATATGGAGCCTACACTAGCAGACAACCAGTGTCGGGAAAGACCATGTCTATGTAAGGTGAAATACCAGTAAGTTTTGTTAAATGACCTAAAAGTGCAAGCAATTGTCCATTTTATGATTTACAGTTCATTTTAAATAGTTTGCCACATCAGGAATAATATACCAAGCATATGCCATGATCATGACTAAATCAACAAGATAATAATCCACAGTCAGTGAGAAAATATCCATAACATCATCATAATAATCATCATCATGCATCATCTGAAACACTGCTGCAATATATCTCTAGGCACTGAACTGAAACTGTAATGGGATAAGTGGTCACATCAGTCATCAAATCTGAACTCTCAAGGCTCAGTCTTGACACAAGGTCATAAAATCTGAATAATGTACTGCTCTGATCATGAGTGATCCAAAATATATAGCATGCTCTGGAATAAAGGAAGCTCTGGAATGTGCAGATATCTGCTGTACAAGAATAGTAGCCCTGCTACTATGGTGTGATAACAGTAGCTTCGTGAGGTCTCCTCATGAAGTCGGCCCCTAAAGAAGAAACAATAAAATAATGTTCATTATGCTAATGTGCAAGTCGGCTCATTCAAGAGAAGTCAAGTCGGCCCCAACTAAAGTGGAAAAGGTCAACCACAAAATAGTATAAAATTATAAATAAAGGTGTTGCCTCCTCATTTTCACTCAACCACTTCGCTCAGTCTGCTCCACAAGTGCACAAGAGAGGAAGAAGGATGAAGCAAGGAGAAGAAGGAAATTCTTGGGGTTTCGCTATCTTTGGAGAGATTCTTCTTTGGCTCTAGGGTTTGTCTAGAACTTGTCTATGTGATTACTCTTGTATTTGGATGTATATTGTATCTTGAACTGATATCTCTAAATAAGAAAAGGTTGTTGGGTTTTCTCCCTTGTGGTTTCCTAGGATGAAATCTTTGTGTCTCTTTGTTTCTATGCATGGTTATCTTTCAGCGATCCTATTTTGGTTTCCGCTGCAAAATAATGAAAGTTATACTACTACTTTAAAAATCTAGCACCACATACATACATCTTTTGAATATGGATGTACTAGCTCAATCCTGCAATCCAAAGAGATTCAAGGGTTACCCAATGGAAAATCACCTCCACCCCTTCGTGATTCAAGGGTCACCACACCACCCTTATACTAGGTAACATCCTCCACGTTGATCTGTCCACATGAGAAACCAGTTGAGCGAGCCCCTATATCCTACACGGAACATCTTGCCAAGGAAACCACCAAAGCATTATTGCATAAAGAAACAAGGCAATGAATAGCCTGCTCTCTATTATAAACAGTACGTGGAAATCCAATAGCCACCTTCCTGTAATATTAGTGCTTGGTATCACTACATGCTAGACTCTTGCAGAGTCAACAATCATGTCGATTAGCTCATCATAGCATATAGGCATAATATCTTAACTGGCATCCTCTCACAAGATCACATGCACGTATACATTAGCATGCATTTATGAATTTGGAATCAGATAATCTAGCACTGACACCATAAAGCAATATATACAAAGAAATAGAAGTTGACAAACAAAAATAAATCAGATCCAACATATCCGAACAGTGTCCGATAACCTCTAGCTACCCACTCCAAACAGAAAGCTTCACAGCTATCTTTCAATATACAACACTCTGCCTACCAGGCTCTTACATAGCCTTAAACCTGAATTGTCCACATCAGTCAAGTATATGGAAAAGCATCAAATCCATCGCATATGTCATATTATCCACAACATTGCATCTAACCATTTCTAGTCAGCAGCTAGAAAACAATCCATCTTAGATAAGAAACGATATTAAATTCACATTTCCTTGATGTACCTCATAGCATAAATTGTTCCTGCTTCTCCATATCAATATAAATCGGTTCAATCAACTCCCCTTCCTTGAAGGATGGCCTGAACGAAATACAGAATATAGAGCTTTGATGGCCGAACACCTAAGGTCCAATGTGGGGCACTACGGTGTGTGTGTCCTTCCCCATATCTCGATCTTGACTTCTCAAAAAATCTGGCAGATCAGTATCCAAGCTATGGTCTTCTGTAATACAAGGTTTCTAGATTAAAGTTTTGTTTACAAAATTCTTTGGATGGCATTCCAAGTGTGTATATTGTTTTATGGTTTGTTCTCCATATACTGCCTGATTCTAGTTCTATAGACTAAGAGACAGAATTATTACATATAACAGAACTCAGTTCCATCAAACATTACAAAATCGTTTAAGCCACAATCTGAAAGCACTCGTAATAGCTACGCTGTGAGTTTAAATACCACAAGCACATAACAATTCAGAACACTATCCAAAGAACTATATCATATGAGACTAGCCTGACAACCAATTTGATTTATAATGAAAAGAATGATCTAAGGCTGTTAAGGTCCACCAATGCTACAACGAGAAAAGATGAAACATAAATTTTTCCTCTATAATTTAAATGAAAGTATTGCAAGGAACCAAAATGATAATTATTAGTTATATAAAAGCCCCTTACTGTTGAAATTTTTACCAAGGAAGTGTTCCCCTAGCATTTTGTTGCCTAAGTAATTAAGAGAGGGAAAAGTGACATGACCCTTGTATTAATTGCTTGAGATGAGCAATTAATTCACTTTAATGTTATAAAGTGACTTTTGATGTATTTAAGTGGTGGTTGAATAAAATTAATTATTGAGAGAATTAAAGAGCATTTATTCTCATCCATTGATCTAAGCCAATGTGGGCCCTTGGATTAGATGACCGTTCAGCTACCCTTGAGAAGCAAACCAAAAGACAAGGAATTTGAATTAAAAGGTATTCCCTCTACCATTGTTTAGCATCCAAAAAGAGAATTTTTGGTGAGGCATGAAATCCAAGAGAGTTGGAGCTAGTCGACTTCTTGTGAAGAGGAGGAGAACACAGCAGTGAGAGGGAGAAGATTGTGGACATGCTTACCAAGGCAGCTACAGCAGCAATTAATGAGCACACAGATCGAGGAGAGACAAGGCACTATTTTCCAGACTTCTGGCATGCAATTCGAGGTACAGTACAGCTGCAATAAATTCTGAAATCGTACAGCTGAGGGCACAATTTCCCACGCAGATTCTGGGCACAAATTTTGAGGCAAAGTGGGCATGAAATTCGAGGCAGTAATTTATTGTGACAGTGGGCATGAATTCCGAGAAGGAAGAGAGCAGTTCTGGGCACGAAATTTGAGGTCCATACAGGCTAGAAACTGTCAGTCTGTACACAGCAGAATTGGCACAAATTTCGAGACTGCTGCACAGAATTCTAGGCAGCTTCAGCACAAAAATCGAGGCAGCCTGTTGTCTGCTGGTTGAGATAAGTTGTACTTGGAAATTTGTATTAATTGCTGTACCTTTCATTTAAGAAGAATTACAATACTCTCTCTCACAGATTTTCCCCAAGTTGGGGTTTTGCCTGGGCCATATTGGCTAAATTTCTGTGTCTGAAATGTCATGTGAAGAATGTGTTATCTGCTCAGATTTCAGATGGTAGAACTTCTTTTTGTGCTTTAAGTTCAGATGGTTCATGAGTAAAATCTTATTTGCAGCAGTTAGTTGAATGAGATTAAATATTGAACTGTGAATGTCTGTGCATAACTTAAAGTCTGTTTGAGAAGTGAAATTTCTACACTTACAACTTTATAATCTTTTTTATCTTTTGTTCTGTTGGAGGTGGTGGAACATAAGCAGCAGCATCAATTATTGCCTGCCATTACAGAGACCTGTCTTATCAGAAGATTACAAGAAAAATCTACCAAGGTACAACCTTAAGTAGAAGGGTACAGTGATCCTAGCTTAGCAATGATAAGATGCAATAGAATGAGCTTTACAGGGTGCCAAAATGCAAAAACATGAAAAATATATACTTCTAAATCACACCGTAAAGAAAAGCACGTGTAACAGAGAGGACCTGAAGTTTTGCCAAAGCATCCTCAATATTGCCCCTGAAATTTAACGCTATCCTCAATCAGTCAGCCATATTCCTACAGTGAAAAAGTCCAACAGATGAACAGTGATTTACTTAAAAGACATTAGAAGCCAAGGGCATATATTTACTTTTGGGTACGACTTTTGGTGGATGACATAACAATTTCCCCATCCCTGTTTATTCGATTCTTTTCCTGTTTGACATGATCAGCGAATTAAGTATTGTGATCACATGTTATAAATGTGATACATCACACAGATGAGACATTAAAATCATTTAATAATGCATGGTTCTGTAAATTAAGCAAAACTATTGTATTAGAACAGAAGCAGCTGCTTCCTACATCTGAAGACTTCAATAACAGACCATTTGCAATATTTTTTCTCTAATTCGCAGGGGAAGCCAACCAGCAGCCATAACATTGAACCGCATATCAACCTTCGTGTTCACTGGAAAATTCAATGTAGTGTATAAGATAACCTCTACAACGTTCTACCTTTTAAGAGTAGCAAGAATAAGAAGATTTAACAAGCAAAGTGTAACCATCCAAACTAGCCCTTGCAACTAATAAGACTTGGAGGGTACTCAACCTTTGCTTCCAAGCACAGGAAGTAAGAAAAGAAGCACAAAGATCCTACTCAGATATCTAGAGATTTGAAAAGCATGTCAAGACAACACTTTTATAATGTCAAGGAACAATGTTTCAGGCCTCATTTTTTCTTTCTGAAGTACGAGGCTTACACATAACAAGCACTTCTAGCATAACACATTATGTTTAGCTCCTAGGTTGTTGTGATTCTATATACCACAGGTAAATCCACACGCAGTTTCTCAATGGACATCTGTTTATGTGATTCTGTAAACTGCATAAATTAATATACCATAGTATTATCAATGCTGGATAATCAAAGTGTCAGTACACTGGAGCAATGTCTACTTTAAATGTTAAGAGACAAATAAATTGTAGCTATATTAAATATAATTGGTTATTCGACCTTGAAATGATACAATCCAGCTTACAACTTTTGACAAGATTATGTGCTGCTACCTGTGGATTATATGAATATCTTAAAGTCGTTATGCTGATATATACTATAGGAATTGATGTCAAACTATGTAACCACTGACAATCACAGTAAAATAAGATATCCATGGAAGATATTAGTAACTCTACCATCATTAAGTTTTTCCCAGAATGTGTATAGCATGCAATCCTGACATAAAAACTTGATGCTGAAACAGTAAAAGCTCCAAGACCTTAAATTAAATGTGAATGAGAATGTGAGAGATATTATTTCAAGAACTTTTTAAATCCCAATTACTCGTGCACTTCTAAGGTATTTGCCAGGAAATATAAAGCCCTACCTTTATTGACATTTTGACCTCCAGGTCCTCCACTTCTTGCAAAGCCAACTGTCACATGCTCTGCAAGATGCATATGATATAAGCACTGAGAGTTATAAAGACTTGCATGCATCCAACAATTTCAATCTGAAAGAGCATATACATTTTCAAAATATCACATAATCGTCCTCAAGGCTCTTGTTTCAACTCAAATCTGATTTCAACAAACAAGTTCACATTAAAAAGAGTCAAGCATGAATATGATAAGGATTCAAAACAGACTGACTAGAACCCACAGATAGATATTAGACAACACAGTAGCATACTACAGTACCTTCCACATGGTGGTCAGCCAAATTGGTTAAGCCATTAGATAAAGTCAAGAAGATAAAACACAAGTATGGTAATCAAGATTGGAAAGGTTTGGTGGTGGATCGATGCATCATAAATATTGAAGAAATGGACAAGGAATCAAAACAAATACTAAAACCAATACTTCGACTCCCCCCCGCCAATTAATATTCACTCAGACCATCTAGCTCCAGCAGACTGGAAACAATATTTATCAGTAGAACATTTCTTCAATCCAAGACCTCCATGGTTATGAATTCCCTACTTATTTATATTCTACTGTGAATATTTGTTGGTATGCCATCATAAGCAGGATAACTGAAGAGAGCGTCTTGATCAAATGTGCTCCAGTTGTATAGTGTACAAGGCTACAAGCGCAATGCCCACAGGACATTTTCAGTGTAGTATATTTTCCAGTTTCAGAGTCTTAATTATATGACCTAGTTCTTGTTAAGATTCATTCTTCTTTTACAGCTAATCCGTTTATCCAGATTTGAAGGTGGAGACTAAGGTGGAGGCATAAATAAATATGAATTTCTAGTCCCACAGGGATTTTACTGCTTTGACTTTTAATTATTTTCTAAATTCTATGCAGTCTTACTAATAAATCTGATATCCATAATTGGCAAACTATCAAATGTTGCCTTTAATCCATCCTTGTTTTAGTTTATGCTATAATTGGTATTCTAGAATCTATATTGTCTCGTTGCACCTACTTTCATCTTATAGGGCAAAAATCTAGACTCCTCGAATCTCTACTAGAATGAACTCCCATTCTACAATCAAAAAGGGATAGGACACCCTATTTTCTTACTTTGACTGTGTTTAGTATGAACCATGAATTACCTTCATAATTCTTCATTTTTTAATTTTTTCATTTTTGTCATTTTAGGTGTACTTACTGTTAGTTTTTGTACCTAGGAAGTGTTCCCTAGGTGACTTTATTGCCTAAGTCACTTAAGTGGGGAAATAAAGTGACCCTTGCATTAAATGACTTGAGATGAGCATTTAATGTGACTTTATAACTTAAAGTCACTTTTGATAAATTTAAGTGGGTGAGTGAAAATGGATTTATGAGAATTAAATTAGACAATTTATTCTCATCAAATCTCAACCGTTGGATTTATTCCAATCTCCACCGTTGGATGAAAAACTCACTTAGGGTTTACTCAAAAAGGAAAAGGGAGGCAAAACACATTCATTCTTGAGAAGAGGAGGAGAGCAAGAGAGAAAGTGGGCACGAATTTCGAGAAAGCAGCAGCCTAGGGTTCAGTAGTGGCACTAATTTCGAGAAGAGGCACACATTTCGAAGAGCAGCATTTAATCCTTTCAGCACAGAAACCGAGGCACCATACAGCAGGAGGTTAGCATGATTTTCAAGGCATAGTACAGCAAAGGATTGGCACGATTTTTGAGGCATAGTACAGCAGAGGATTGGCACGATTTTCTAGACACCGTACAGGCATGGAAATCAAGGGCTGTACACAGCATTTATTGCTGTTCCGTACAGCACAGATTTCGAGGATTTTCGGGCACAGTTTTCGAGGTCCATACAGTTGTACAGACTGTACCTTTTTGCACAGAAAAAGAGGCAGAAATTTTTTGCACAGATTTCAAGGTTGGGCACAGTTTTCGAGGTGCTGGTTTAGCACAGAAATCGAGGCAGCAGCTTGACACAGAAATCGAGGCAGCTTTTGGGTGATTTTTTTATGGTGGAGATAAGTACATTTTTGCTGTAAAAATTTTTGTACTGAACATATTGCTGAAGAAATAAAATCCCTCTCTCTCTCTGACTGGTTTTCCCCATGGGGGTTTTTCTAGGGCTATTGGCCAAAAATCTGAGTCTAAAATATTTTATGGCATGCATGTTAAATTAATTTTCTGCCTGTTAAAAGTGTTTTTACAGCGTGTTTAACTGTCTGTAATTTTTATAAGTAGTTTCCAGCCAATGCAAAACCGGTTGGGGATGAAATCACAGAAAAACGTGACATAAACCAGCAAGCTGAAATAACACAGAAAATTTACATGGTATCAGAGCTTGGGGGCAGAAAACAATAAAATTTGCAGACACAGAAATTTCCAGGTTTGTGATTTTCTTCTGTTAGAGGGCAGTACCTTGTTGGGTTGACAAATGCCGCGGGACTTAGGTTGGAGGATAGGCTAGATGGGATAGGAAACTTTGTGCCATGGAAGGCTAGAATTTTACTGATTTTAGAGGAAAATGAACTATGGGAGGTGGTGGTAAGACACACTACAGCAGACCCTGTTCAGATTCCCGCTGCTATAGATGCAACAGCATCAACAGCATCATCAGCCTCAACAACAAGGACTGTAAAGCTAGAAGAATAATCCTTGATGCAGTTAAAGACCATATCATCCCTCACATTTCAGGTAAAGCTCAGGCACATTTCATGTGGAGTGCTTTAACCAGTTTATACGAGAGTGCCAATGAGAACCGGAAGATGGTTCTCAAGGAGAAATTGAAAAGCGTAAAGATGAATGGTGGAGAGGGAGTGACATCATACCTTACCAGGATATCTACAGTTAGAGATAAGTTAGCAGCAGTTGGGGAGGTGGTCACTGCCACCTGAGCTTATGCCTACAGCAGTGAATGGGGATTCCAAGCCCTGGGGTGCATTTGTGCAGGCTATAGTGGGCAGAGAGAACTTACCTTCATGGGAGAGACTGTGGGATGACTTTGTGCAGGAGGAGACCAGGAGAGGTCTTGTACAGGGCAGTTCTTCATAGGGTAGGGAAGATGAGGAGAATGTGGCTTTGACAGCAAGGGGGAAGAAGAAGAAGAAGGGTCCCAAGCAGGGTGGGGCCAAGCAACAGCAGCAGCAGGGTGGGCAGAAGAAGGACTTGAGTAAAATCAAGTGTTATGGTTGTCAGACTTTTGGGCACTATGCTTCACAGTGTCCAAGTAAGAAGAAGAAGAGACAGCATACTGCAGCTTCAGCGGAGATTGATGACTTTGGAGACAAATTTCAGAGAGAGTTTTCTCTATGTGCTAGACAGATTGAGAGAGAGAGCCTCTTTAGTTACCAGCACTGATGTGGATATGGAGATGGAGTATTCCTTATTGACAGGCCATCAGATGAGTGCATCCACCACTGGCACTTGGTATATTGACAGCGGAGCTTCGAGCCACATGACAGGTGCTCGAGAAATGTTCTCCGAGCTTTCACAGACAGGTACAGATGTGGAGGTTGTACTAGGCGATGACACCATTGTTAGAGCAGTTGGTCGGGGGACCATTACATTTCAGAGGGAGTCTATAAGTCCCATGACTTTGAGGGATGTGTTATTTGTCCCTGGGCTGAAGAAGAACCTTGTATCAGTTTCCACCATTGAGGACAGGGGTCTTGGGGTTTGTTTCCTAGATGGGCGAGTGCAGGTATTCCCCAAGACTACAGGATTATCTACCTCCATGGACATTGGGGTTAGATGTGGAAATCTATACAAGCTCTTGTTTCAGCAGCAGCACGCTCTAGCACATAGCAGCAGCAGTGAGCTTTGTGAGCTATGGCATCGGAGGATGGCCCACTTGCATCACCCAGCTCTGAGATTGTTGAGGAGCATGGTTACAGGTTTACCCGAGTTCAGCACAGAGCAGAGTGATGTGTGCAAGGGGCGTGCTTTGGGAAAGTACACCAAAACTGCTTTTCCAAGCAGTGACACCAGAGTAACAGGAGTACTTGACTTGATCCATTCTGATATTTGTGGTCCTATGTCATCAATCTCTTTGACTGGATTTCAGTACTATATCTCTTTCATTTATGACTACTCCAGGAAGACTTGGATCTACTTCTTGAGGAGCAAGAAGTCACCCTTAGTATTGAGTGTCTTCCAAGGGTTCAAAGCCCTTGTGGAGAAGCAGACAGGTAGGAAGATTCGAATGTTGAGATCAAACAATGGGGGTGAGTATACCTCCAAGGAGTTCAATGGGTTTTGCACACAGGAGGGTATACAGAGACAGCTGACAGTTCCCTACACTCCTAAGCAGAATGGAGTAGCAGAGAAAAAGAACAGGTCGATTGTAGGAGCAGCGAGAGCGATGCTCCATGATCAGAGTTTACCATTCTTTCTATGGGCAGAGGCATGCAGCACTGCAGTTTATCTGCAGAACAGGAGTCCTCATTGTGCTTTGGGGAGGAAGACTCCTGAGGAGATGTACACAGGAAAGAAGCCTAAGGTGAGCCATTTTCGCATATTTGGTTCTTTGACTTACTCTCACATCCCTTCTGAGAAGAGGACAAAGTTTGATCCCACTGCAGAGAGAGGCATCTTTGTGGGATATGATGAGCCTTCGAAGGTTTACCGGATTTACCTTCCTGGCCAGAAGAAGGTTGTTGTTAGGCGGGAGGTGAAGTTTGATGAGGAGAGAGCCTTCAGGAAGTCCAGAGAGATAGAGCAGAGGGAGCCACCGGCTTCCACACCTCAGGTGACTCAGGCTTCTTCGATACAGATCTCAGGTCCACAGGTTTCCGGAGTGACTGGATCACAGAGTACATGCACAACTTCTACAGGTTCAATGGTTCAAGTGACAGGTACTTCAGGGACAGGTTTAGGTTCTGGTTCTCAGGTTACAGGTTCTTCAGGGACTAGTTCATCAGTCACTGGTCCTCGGGGTGTTGGACCTTCTACTTCTGGGAGCTCTTTAGATGAGGATAGACCAGTATGGGAGGAGCCTTCAATGAAGAGGAAGCCTAAATGGCTTCAGGAGACCTTGAAGGAAGCAGAGGCATTTGGTAGGCCCTAGGTGGAGGTCAAGACAGTTGTGATGTCGGATAGATTGGGGATGGCTCTTGTTGCGAGTCTTCGTGATTCAGAGCCTTCCACATTTGAGGAGGCCTCTCAACATCAGGTTTGGAGAGATGCCATGATGGAAGAGTACCATTCCATCATGAAGAATGATGCATGGGAGATAGTGCCGAGACCAGAGGGGAAGTCTGTTGTGACTTCCAAGTGGATCTACAAGGTGAAGCATGTTGCGGATGGCAGTGTGGAGAAGTACAAGGCTCGGTTTGTGGCACGAGGGTTTTCACAGGTTGAGGGAGTTGATTATGATGAGACCTTTGCGCCAGTTGCTCGTTATTCTTCCATCAGAGCAGTGATTTCTATAGCAGCAGAGATGGGTTGGAAGATCCACCAGATGGATGTGAAGACTGCATTTCTCAATGGTCTTCTGCATGAGGAGGTGTACTTAGAGCAGCCACAGGGATTTGAGATTCATGGGAGAGATTCTCATGTGTGCAGGCTGAGGAAAGCCTTGTATGGACTGAAGCAAGCTCCTAGAGCTTGGTACTCCAGCATTGATGCTTATTTGACATCGATGGGTTTTCAGAAGAGTGAGGCAGATCCCAACCTTTACTACATTGTGGTTGGTGAAGATCCTCTCATTCTTTTGCTATATGTTGATGACTTGTTCATCACTGGAGAGGAGCGTCTCATTACACATTGCAAGAGAGACCTTGCTACTGAGTATGAGATGACTGACATTGGGTTGATGCATTATTATCTAGGGCTGGAGGTTGGCAGGAGCCTGGACATATTTTTCTGGGACAGGGGAAGTATGCAGTTGATATTCTGAGGAGATTTCGGATGGAGGATTGCAGGCCGATGTCTACACCTATGATCACCAACTGGAAGCAGCTTCATGCTTCTAAGGGTAAGTTGGTGGATCCTACACTTTACTGTCAACTCATTGGGTTGTTGATGTATCTGGTCAACACCAGGCCAGACTCGTGTTTGGCGGTGAACACTCTTAGCCAGTTCATGGTGGAGCCTAGGAGTGTACATTGGACTACCGCAAAACATGTGCTGAGATACCTTGCAGGTACAGTGGACTATGGTTTGGATTACAGGGGTTTGGATGGAGTCAGTTTGGTTGGTTTCACAGATTCAGACTGGGCAGGCAGTGTAAGGGATCGGAATAGCACTTCCGGTTGTTGTTTCAGTTTGGGCCCGACAGCAATATCGTGGTTCAGTCGGAAACAGAAGTCCGTTGCATTGAGTTCCGTCGAGGCTGAGTGTATGGCTACCAGTCAGGCTACTTGTGAGGCACTGTGGCTTCGTAAGTTGTTGGTAGATTTATTTGATCAAGAGCTTTGGCCTACCGTGATCTACTGTGACAATCAGAGTTGCATTCAGCTCTCTGAGAATCCAATGTTCCATGACAAGTTTGTTATCAGCTATTTTGTACAATAGCTGAATTTCTTGTGAGTTGCCAGTTTCATGAACATGTTCAATGTTCATCGTTAGTGTTAAGAAGTTCAGAAGTCATTTTTAGGGCAATTTTGCCCCATTTGTAATAACTGCATGTTCATATCCCCATGGGGAATTTGTAAAAAGTTGGTCTAAACGGGGTCCTTTTATAAAAGACTCAGCTATCCATAGGTTTAGCCATTTGGGGGATACTCTAGAGTGTTTTTTACTTAGGAATTATGCGCTACTCATCAGTGGCGTATAATCCCTGAGTTTTTCACTCAACCCTCCAAAGCTAGAGTATTTTCCATGGTGGTCAAAACCTAAGGTGGTTATTAGAGTCTTGTGTCTAGGATTTTTTACGTGTTAGCCATCTCGATTGAGTCGTATGAACATGCACTAGGTCCCCTAGGAGTTTCATTTGATTCCAAGAAAAATAAATTTTTCCATAAATTAGACCATTTTTTAATGGTTTAATTAAAAATTTTCAAAAAAGTGATAAAAACCTCATTCAGAGGCGGAATTGGGCGTGGGGAGGCTCGTCTTGATGCTCAGAGCATGCTCTTTACCCTAGCACCAACTTTTCTAAGGTTTCGGGCAACTACAGCACCTCTGGGAGCAGTTTTTCATTATTTTGGCATTTAGTGGCCATAAAATGACAAAAGCACATAAATCCAAAAATCAAATAAGTCAAAAATTGTGATTTTTGAAGTGTGGAAAGGGAGGCATATGTTTCACTAAGGTGTACGACCACCATAAAGGATTAATGCACATGCCATAATAAAGCTTTGATATGTGATTTGAATTTAAGAAATAATGTGAACATGGGCCTCCTTCACGCATGGGCATCATTTCCATGCATGATTCGAAATGGAAAACGTTGCATATAGTTCATGGGAAGGCGACCAAATAAATGAAATAAAGTGCATGCCAATTGAAGTTTGGATAGCGAATTGGATTCATGTGTTGACGTGAGCATATACTACCGTGAGCCTCCTTCACGTGGTTACCTTTCACGCTTTATCAGTTCGCAATGGTAGGGCGAGTATTCCAAGGAGGGTGGGCATTGGTTACTATGGGAGAGGGGCGCCCCTCTCATGAGGTGGCAGCCACCTCATCCCCAACCAACTCCACCTACGAATCACACCAACCGAACTGTTGTTTCACGGTACAAGCTTGGTTTAGATTGGAATTCGATTGTATGTCTATTTGCCTTTGGCTCTCCATTGTTGCCAATTCGAATTAGGGTAGTAGGTTCTAGATTTTTTTATAAAAGGAGTGCATTGCCTCCTCATTCTTCATGGAGATTTTGGGCAAGAACACTCTCCATCACCTCGCTGCTGCCCTCTCATTTTTCTTCTCTTGCCATTTTTGTCTTCTCTAAGTGTGCCCTAGTGGGGCCACTTTTACCTACTTTTACCTAAGTGTTGGCCCTTTCAAGCCTTTGTCTTACCCCACTGTTTGGGCTGGGTCCTTTTCTTATCCACTGCCGGGTATTCTTTGCTCACTGTTTTGAGCTTTCTTCATCCATTGTTTGATGAACTCTCTTCTCCTTTCTTTAGCTGCCCCTTCTTCCCTGATTTCTGTTTACTTTTCAGTCTCTCTTTTCCTCCTTGTTTGCAGCTACCTCATTGGCTGTTCACTGCCTTCTTCCTCACTGTTAGCAGCCCACTGTTTGCACTTTGCAGCATTACCTTCTTCTCCCCTTTGTTCCATTCGCTTTCTTCCATTTATTCCCTAAAAACACATAAAAACAACAAAAAGTTTGTTTAGTAGTTAGAATTCTTATCATCTTCGCATTTCATTTAGTAGATCTCTTTTTGTGTTAGAGTTAGTAGTTTTACTTAGATCTTAGCTCATATTTCTAGATCTCATTTTAAAACTTGCATTCCATAGTTAGATCTTGCATCTAGTTAGTTTGTTAGTTTACTTTTTGTAGATCTCATCCTAAAGATTGTTATTTAGTTCACTTGAACATTTTGCATCTAGATCTCATTGTAAAAGTGCATTTCATTTTAAGTACTTAGATTTTAGTTGCATATAGTTTGCTATTGGTTTGATTTTACTAATGCTAATGGGTGCATGAGTATTGGACTTCGTTTGTTGCAAGTGTTGAGAAGAGAACAAGTCATTGAAAAGTGAAACAAGAAGAAAGTGTGAACCAAAACCTTTTGGAGATTACCCAAAGAAGAGGAAGATTTGAACCAAGAAGACAAGACTATAACTCATTCTCCTTTGTCTAAACCCCAAATGGGGTTTTAGTTTCATTTCTTAGTTACTTTTCACTTCAAGGGTTTGACTCCCTCATTTGTACTCGATTAATAAAATAAGGCTAAGTGGGATAAAGCCTCCCATATTTTGTGTTTCTTCCCCATTTGGGGAAGAGTGTCTTGTGCTTCCTTCTCTTCTTAGCTTAGTTTGCTTTTTCGCAAGTAGATTAGTTTCATTTTGTTCTAGAATTCTAATTGCTAGTTTAGACTTTCTTTCCACTAATTGCTAGTTTAGACTTTCTTTCCACTAATTTGTTTTTTTCTTAGTTAATAAGTTATTAATAAACAATAGGGCTTTTATTTCCAGCTTTTGTTTGCCATGGCTCCAAAAGATAAGAAGGATCCAGCATGGATTCATTGCCAATTGGATGAAGGTGGGAAAAAAATATGCAATTATTGTGGGAAGAAAATAGTTAGGGGGGGTGTCCATAGGTTAAAACAACACTTAGTTGGTGCTAGAGGCAATGTTGAACCTTGTAGGAAAGTCTCCAATGATCTTGGAGCAGAGATGCTAAATAGTATTGAAGCCTACCAAGAAGAAAAAGCCAAGGCAAAGAAGCTTCAACAAGACATAGGGAGAAGTTCAATGCCATTTGAGGATGAGAGTGACTATGAGCCTGAGGGTGATGATCATGAAACCCCTCAAGGTCATTTGACTAGTTTTGAAGAATCCTCTAGTTTTCCTGTTAGGGGGAAAGGTGGACGTAGAGCATCTTATTTGAACCTGAAGAGGCCACGTAAGGCCCTGACCAGCAGTAGAGGGCTCGACTCTTTCTTTGTGCCCCGCACTACCCCTGGTGCTCAGCCCACCATTGATGCTAAATCGAAGAAGATGGAGAAGGAGGTTGCTTGTGAATGCATAGCTAGATGGTGGTATGATGCAGACATACCCTTCAATGCAACTAATTCTTCTTATTATCAACCTATGATAGATGTTATAGCTTCATGTGGTCCAAGCTTCAAATGCCCTAGTTTTCATAATATCAGAGGGCCCCTTTTACGAAATTTAGTTCAAAGAATAGATGAATATCTGAAGAAGTTCAAGCATTCCTGGAGTGGAACAGGGTGCACTATGATGTCTGATGGATGGAGTGATGGAAAATCCCGCACCATTATCAATTTCCTGATTGCTTGCCCAAAAGGAACCATGTTTCTTAAATCTGTGGATGCCTCTGATCAGGTGAAGGATGCACAATTATTATTTCATCTTTTGGATGGAGTAGTTATGGAGGTGGGGCCAGAGAATGTTGTACAGATCATCACTGACAATGCCTCAAACTATGTTGCAGCGGGAAGGAAGTTAGAGGAAAAACAGCCCACCATTTAGAGGACACCATGTGCAACCCATTATTTGGACCTCATGCTAGAGGATATTGGCAAAATTGAGTTGGTGAAGAAGTGTGTGGACCAGGCAAGATCAATAACCAGGTACATCTACAACCACTCATGGGTTTTGAGTCTTATGAGGAAGAACATTGGGGGTAAAGAGCTAGTTATAGATCAATTATTACACGATTTGCAACAAACTTTCTTTTGTTGCAATCCCTTGTTAATCAAAAAGCCAACTTGCGGAAGATGTTTTCCTGCAATGAGTGGAATGAATGTCAATGGAGTAAAAAGGCTTAAGGGAAAGATATAGCTGACAAAGTGTTTGAAAAAACATTTTGGAAAAAGGAAGAAGAGATAGTTTTATTCAGTGAGCCTCTTGTGAGAGTGTTGCGGATGGTAGATGGTGATAAACCCACTATAGATTTTATTTATGAGGCCATGGATCAAGCCAAAGAAGCAATAAAGGCAGAAGTATTTTCCTACTTGGAATATCATTGATGACAGATGGAACAGACAACTCTATCGTCCTTTGCATGCAATTGGATATTAATTAAACCCAAGGTAAGAAATCTCAAAATTCATATTCAAAGTTATAAGTTTTCTGGTAATTTCAAACTTTAAAGTTAAAAGTTATAAGTTACAATTTCAAATTCACTGATGAATATTATTTGTCTTTTGAACTTTGAACTTTTGAAGGTACCTGTTATCACATATATAGTAGCCGAGCTACCATACATTATTTTTCAGATTCCACAACACTTTTCAGCCAGTTCCTTTACATTGAGATGATGAGATGAGCATCTATCTATGGATCACTATCAGATTTTGGACAGCGTATGTATTCTCCATGCCATGACTGAGTCTCAAGACACTCAGAGAGATGACAGATGTAGCCATTATACCATTTATACAGAGCAGTCAGTAGTGCCCAGAGTTACAGTAGCAGTTTCAAAGGACAGATGATGGTTCAGAGGATGGGCATTCAGGTATATGACTCAGCAGGTATATCATGGTGTTGTGGTTATATTGCTTTTATATTCATTCTTATGGCATGTCTTAGCATTTAGTCTCATGATCTGGCGATCATATAGATATGTGGACCTGGTTGATGTTATTATATATATCCTACTGTCCTTACTCAGACTTAGAAGTTCACTATTCATACTCATTGGTTTTACCCTCCCTAGGGAGAATAGAGGTGATCATTCCACCATACCTTGGCTTGCTAGTGTTGGCTCCATTATTCATTGTCTTCATCCATCCATTGCCTACCTTTTAGTTTATCACCCTGACTTACTACTTGACTAGTGGCATGGAGGATCTTTCCCCACTGTAGCCTCTGTATTGGATGAGCTTCCCTGTTTATTGTGTCTCGGCTCTGAGTTGGTGACAAAACTTACCTTTGGTGAGTTGGATTGTAGGCCTAAATCATTCTGGTCGGTTGTCCTGATGTTTGGCATTGGCTCGAACTCCCCCTAATCACTTGAGATGTTGTTGGCTAAAACTGAAAGCTCATGTACTACTTATGGAAACTGGAAAATTCGCCCATGGAAACCTAAAAAGGGCAAGAGCGATGAACTGCTAAAAAATACTCCTCGAAGAGTATAAGAAAGGTCCAAAAAGCAATGATTCTTAAAAGCTATATCTAAACAATTGCTGACCTCATATATGTATAAAAAACATGCCCTGGATGCAAGCTGCAACTAGTTGTGCTTATCAGCACACCTGAGATTTGAAGGGTTATGTAGGCCAAAAAGGCCATAAAATGAAATTGAATGATCCTAATGAACCTGGATCAACTTGATGTAGACATGATGCCTAAGTTGAATAAGCACTCTCTAAACAACTTATCAATTTGTGAGACACCGCCATTCCCTGTGTTGTTGCTCATTCAGTATATACTATGGTGTGTATTCCCTTTCCCATATCCAAAGTGTCACAATGTTAAGTCAGTCAGTCACCCTTTGGCCTAGTCAGTTCATTTTTAGCCTTCACCCTTCACTAGCAAATTGATCACAACTATGAAGTGAGTATGGTCTTGAAAGTCTAGTCTGAGTCATAGTAATAATTAATGACACTATATATTTGTTGGTAGATCGCCAGTAATGATTACTTTTTGTTATAATTGCTATTTGAATGAGTTGTAGAGCATGCATTAACCTTTGACACTTTGCAGCAGCTTCTGATGGTAATCTGAGTTATATTTGGTCAATATTGACTTGGTCAAACTTAGTTTGACCAAGGTCAATCATAGGACATGAGATTGTTGGACCTTGTGATGATTCAGATAGATGATATATGGTCTATGTACATGTACATGATGGTTCTATGCATCAGATATAGGTTTATGATGATGATTATTGGTTTTCAGCATTATTTGGTCGTTTACAGATTATTATTATTTCACCTGTTCGGGTATATTGGATATATTACATGATCATGCAGAGATCCATATGGTGTATGAGTACACATCTTGGATAGTTTTGGACCTTCTGAGTCCAATGAGACAGTCTACTTTCAGTTCCGGGCAGTTACAGTGATGATTGAGCCTCAGTAGGCTGTCCTAGTGCAGTTTTGGTCTGTCGAAGACCCTGTCAGAGCAGAGCTGGGTTTTATTTGGTTCACCTAGGGCGCTGATGATGGAGGGGGTGGTCCAGCCACTTGTTTTTACCATAATACCCCCCTCCCAGACACACTGGTGCCCTCACCTTGACAGCGCAGGCACTCCAGGAGGCAGTTTGGGGCAGGTACATGCTTCCCGAGGCAGTTTTGGATTGGTAGAAATGGCTACAAAGGAATTCGATTTGGGATACTGAGGCAAATTTTTGGCATGGGATGATTAGTGATGATGAGTGGGATGTCTTCCGCACCTTCTCCAGGAGTTTCAGCTTCATCGGGGCCCACATCCATCACTTATGGCATTTTCTGATGATTTCTGAGGCCTCCTAAGGCCCACGATTTGTCCGTAGAGGCATGATTTGTTACTTTGATGACTATTTTATTATTATTGTGCTATGGGGATTGACCAAGGGTGGCTAAAATTACCCCTTGGACCCACCATAAGCTTATTGTTATATTTTGTCATCATGATTTGGTGGGATCCCCTCTCCTAGGGCGATTTTGTCCACTTATGGTTATATTTTATGGTTGATCCATGTATTTTATTGTTGAGCTCATCTCAACCATTGATTAGATCTTTTGATCTTTTAATCTTAGCCACTCATGTAAAAAGTGGTTAGGATTATGGTCTCTCTCCATCCTATTTAAGGAGAGAGCCTCTCATTGTAAAATCATCTCGAGATTTTTGGCTCTTAGCTCTTGGAATAAAATTTCTATCTTTGGAGTACATGCTTGGGTTATGTTGGTTGTTTTGATTGTAAATGCTTTTGTCCATTGCACTGGAGGATCTATTGTAGCTATCTTGCATATTTGCCATATCTTTTTACAGGTGGAGAAGACTTCTTCAACAAGTGCGAATTGGTGGGGAGGCTTGCCCTTCAAGCTTGGAGGAGGACGTTTTGGGTTAAACAGGGAATGGTTTTGTCTTTGCACCAACTATTCTGTGCTTATCTCTTTCTTGCTTGTATCTAACTTCAACATGTTAAACTGATTGATGCTTTGCTCCTTGGTTTTGATAGGTTAGAGGGACACATATGTGGCTTGGAAAAATTGATTTGGCAAGAGGGCTTCAAAAATTCTCCATTTGATCTTTGGCAAAAGTAATCATCATCTCAACTAGCATTCATCTCTTCATCCAGGTATGCTCCAAAGGTATGATCTCTTCTTCTTTGAATCATCCATAATTTCTAGATCATAAAAACCCTAATTAATCAAAACCCTCATTTTGGTTTTTCTTAGATCTACTTAGATCTAGCCTTGCTTTTAAAGAGATAATAAAAACCCACCTCTATAGCATCCACCCCTAGATGGATCTATAGTTTGGTGGTGATTGGGTTAAAATTGACACACTTTTCAAGGCAATATAGCCCTCTTGAGGCAAATTGCACTTCCTTGGGAGAGGCTTGTTTGGTTAGATCTAGCATATGGGTAGGTGAGATCCCACTTGATTTGCAATCTACATATTTGATAACCTACCCCTAGACTCTTACTTTGGTGATTTCTACCTTGTGGGCATCATTCCACATTTCAAGGGATTATAACCCCATTTTGGACTACTTGGCACCTCAAAACTCAAATCTAGTAAGATCTAACCCTTGGATTGTCTTGATTTTCTAGATCCACATAGATCATTGCCTAAACTACCTAGATTTACAATTTGGTGGCCATTGGACTTGTTTTGACACCCCTTTCCCATCTTTTAGCCTTCCTTGAGCAAGGTCGCACTTCCTCAGGTGATTGAGTTTGCCCACTTTGAGGACGTGGGTAGTTGAGATTTTTGTGGATTTGGAACGAGCATACCTTGAAACCTAGGTCTAGAGTATCATTTTGTGACGATTTGCCTTGGGGGTAGTATTCCTTATTTTAAGGGATTGTGGTCCACTTGGGTCATATCATAAAACCCTAGATCTAGCAAAATCCAACCATCATATCCCAATTAGCCCACTTGATTTGCATGCAAGGTGTCTCAATCTACACTTTGACATATCATTTGACTCCATTAACCCATCCAACAAGGCACTAGTCTTTCTTAGGCAAGTCGCACTCCTTGGGAATTGTGTCAAACCTTAGATCCCGTAAGTGGGTATTCCTAATTTCAACTTAGATCCATAGATCTACTCATTATATGCCCCTTAGTACCAATTTCATCCCTTAAAATCCACCTTGTGGGTCCCATTTGAGTCATTCACATATCCCAAGAAAGTGGATCCCACTTGTGTAATACATGGTACTAGATCTTGTCTTTTTAGCTCATCATGTGGCCTAAATGATACATTGTTTGAAACACTAATCATCTCTCAAACCACCTTCAACCATACTTTAGTTTCTAGGTCCACTTTACCTTGCATTGGTTTCCATAACTTACCATTTACTTATCCCTAGGAACCTTTGTTTGGGTCCAATCATCTTTGATTGGTAATAGGGTCTCCCCCTAGGTCTTGATTCATCTAGATCTAAAGTGAAGAGTGCCTCGGTTGACGTGACTGCCACCTTGCATTGGGAACCGTGGCATCTCTTGGATCACCGCTTTAGTTGTCCATCTCCTCTACCGTCTCGGATGGGATACCACTAGGGGCAACTACAAGTTGTGTGATAACAGTACCACTATACAAAAGACTTTGAATCAAATGATGATGGGGAGGTAAAAGAGGGATTGTATAAATGCATTGAGCGCATGGTTCCTGATCCCAAGATACAAGATGAGATACACAGTAAGCTACTGCAATTCAATGAGAGTATGGGTAGCTTTGGCATGAGCATGGCCATACAAGGGAGATCCAAGGATCCACCGGGTAAGAATTTTCAGAGTTTTCAAATTATATTATCCATTGTAAAGAATGAGTTAAATTTCCAAAGCCATTTGATGAAACTTGTTTGTATTCAACTCTTATTGCAGCCTATTGGTGGGGACAGTTTGGTGGGAGCTGCACTGATTTGAAAAATTTTGCAGTTCGAATATTGAGCCAGCCATGCACTGCTTTTGTAGGTGAACGCAATTGGAGCGTATTTGAGCATATACACACCAAGAAACGAAACCGTTTGGAACACAAATGGTTGAATGATATGGTCTATGTCCAGTACAATCTTAGGCTAAGGCGTAACCAGCTGTTGAACAAGACCCCAGCATCAGGCAACATAACCTTGGATGACTTTGATCCATCATCAAAGTGGGTTGTGGAGACTCAAGAACCAGTATTTGATAATGAAGACCTTTCTTGGTTGGATTTGGACCCACTTCTAGAGGTTCCACCTTCAGGGCCAAGGGAATCAAGTGGAGCTCAAAATCCCACTCCTGTAGAGGATGAAGAGGATGAGGATGACGATGAGGAGGATGATGATGAGGAGTAGTAGACAGTAGACTCTACTTCTAGTAGCTAGTAGGGTAGTGCCATATGATCAGTTTATTGTTATTCATTAGTACTATAGTTTCTTTTTGGATTGTAGGGGCCATTTAGAGCCTCTTTGTTGATGTACTTTGGTTCAAAACCTCAGAGATGTATTGCACTAGGTGCTATTTTGGTTATTTGCACCCATACTTGCTATATATATGAGAAAATTTGCATATTTGTGTATTAGTGGTTTGGTTTCATATGTATGCACATGAATATATATGTTTTTTTACAAAATATGAGTATTTTATGTATTTTTTAGTCGTCCAGTTTTTTGCCCGATTTTTTTCCCGGTTTCCGGTCCAGTTCACATTTTGGGCTTCGTCTGTTCGATGACCGGTCCGGTTCCGATAACATTGCTTTGAACTTATCTAGGTTGTCTTTACCATGAGGCCAGATTATATGCGTGTTGTGGACAAATCTTTTCCATAGTTTTGACTTGAGAGGATAGGAATCAAGGGCTTTCCTCTCACCATTCCATATACAAATCGACCACAATAGGTGATAACGGAGATCCCATTGTTACACCTTCTACTTGCTCATAGATAATCCCATGAAAACTAAAGAACATGGAATTTAGGCAAACTTTGAGGGGATTTGAAGTGTCTTCTTCTGTGAGGTTCCTGACAACCTTGATGGCATCATCAATAGGGATTTTGGTGAAGTGTGAAACTACATCAAAGTTGACAAGAAGATCATCTCCCTCAACCTTTAAATTTTTTAATTCATTGAGCATGTGAGGAGAATATTTGACATAAGACCAAGTCTACCGGGTAGATTTTTGAGTTTTTAGCAAGGTACTTGGCAAGATTGTAAGTGGGAGACCCAATAGTATTTACTATGAGTCTCAGCGACGAACCTTCTATGTGAATTTTCAGAAGCCCGTGAATTTTGGGTACAACACAGTTTTGGGGGATAAGTTTAGAAATGAGATCATCATCTAGGGAGGACTTCTTAATGGTTGTCGCTACGTCTTTCAATATTTTGCTACTACGGTTTTTTACCAACACTTTATAGCTGTCGTTGTTTGACAAGTGGTCAAGCATTTTCTTTTCGTAGTCAGTCCTATTCATCACTACCGTAACATTTACTCTATCAACTTTTAAGACCATAACGTCTTTGTTGTTCTTTATATTTTTTATCGCTATGGCTTCTTCCTTTCCAATATTATCCCTGGGAGGTTTAGCATTACATATAAGAGCAGCAAATTCCAATCAAAAGACATTGGCTACATTACTAGGGATACCAAAGAAGGCGTTTCGATGTCACACATTAACTCTTTTATGGGGATCTTGCTAGAAGCAACGACAAAGTTCAAACCACGACTTAGAACCTGTTGTCACCTAAACTGTAGTTACCCCTAGGGATGTCTCCACTCATGGATGGCAATAAGGAAGGGCAACTCAAAAGGTGCAACCACGATCACCTCAACCTCCAATATATGGTTGTCACACCAGTCGAGGCAACCTTCACTTTATGTTATCTAGCCCAGACAACAAAGGGGGAGACTCGATCTACTCCCGACAGGAGAGATCAAAACCAAGACACCAAATCAAGTTATTTCTAAGTGAAGTAAGGTGCATGGTTTATCCTAGACCTTAGGATGAAGTCACAAGACAAGTGAGGGGTTCAATGAGTGTAGCTTTGGTTCATTATTGATGTGGGAGTGACTTATGATTTGTGAAATAGGATCCAGGATTAAAGTACTAGCTCAATGTGAGAAAATCCACTGCGTTGGGAACCGTGTCCAATGCAAGGTAGTTTAGGGGTTGAATTGGGGCTAACTAGTACAAGTGACAAGCTTGATCATGATACATGATGGCATCAAAGGGTTTAGCTCACCAATCAAGGGTCAAACCACAAGTTAATCCAACAATCTAGGAAAGTCGAATTGACTTGGAGAGAGACCAGTGCCTTGGGAATTGGGATAATGGAGTCAAAGTTAGGTTAACTTGTGGTTAAGGACTCCTATTGCATGAGACAAGTGGGCAATTAAAGTCTTTATGGATGAATAGGTCTAGATCTAGGTTTGACCTAAGTGGACCACAATCCCTTAAAACAAGGAATGCTATCCCTAAGACAGGATTTGACAAAGTGACCTACTAGACCTAGGTTTTGAATTATGCCCATTCCAAATCCACAAAAATCTCATGTACCCATGTCCCAGAAGTGGGAAAACTCCCTTCTCCAAGGTGGTGCGACTTTGCCCAAGGAGGCCTAAAAGTGGGATAGGTGGGGTCAAGACACGTTCGATAGCATCCAAACTTTAGATCCAAGTAGGTTGATCAATGGGGAGTGTGGATATAAAATTTCACGACAATCCGATGGCTAGATCTTACTAGATCTAAGTTTAAAGATACCAAGTGGTCCAAAATGGGGGATGAATCCCTTAAAATGTGGAATAGGGCCCATAAGGTAGAAATCAGGAAAGTGACAATCTAGGGGTAGGTTATTGGATGTGTAGATCATGAAACAAGCGGGATCTCAACTACCCATCAACTAAATCTAGGTCAACTCACCTTCACCAAGAAGTGCACCCTTGCTTGGAGAAGCTAGGTTGGCTTGGGAAGAGGGTCAAATGGAAGCCAATCCTCACCAAACTATAGATCCGGGATGCCGTGGATGCTATAGAGGTGGGTTTTCAATATTATACCCAACAACCCACTAGATCTAAGTAGATCTGAGAAAATGTAACAATGAAGGTTTGAAGAAATAAGGGTTTTATCAATTTATGAGCTATGTCAATGGATTGGATCAAGGTAAGAGAAACAAACCTGTGGATCTTACCTAGGTAACCTTGTAGATGCCTTGATGATGATGATCTATGCAAACCCGATCAATTTGAGAAGCTTTGAGGTAGTTTTCTATGCAATCGATTTAGTCCAAGAAGCCAATGCGCCCTCTCTCCTGCACAACAAACGTCAACAATATCATATTTGATGTAATCAAGAGATAAGACTAATGCCACAAGAGAAGTAACAGAAAGATAGCATAGATCACAATGATACTAATGATAACCCCCTGATACAAGCAAATGCCAAGAAAGTCGATTTGAAGAAGCCTTGCAAAATCGCCCTTGTTGAAGTCGCCCTCCTGTAGACAAGACAATGATTTCCAAAATAGATAGATCTTACCACAAATTCCAAATGCTAGGTTGCAATAGACTTTCCAATCACCATCTAAGAACACCAGATGCAAAGGAGACCACAAGAATTTCCACAAGAAAGTTTTTCTATACCAATAATCCAAGAGCCAAAGACCCCTTACAAATGAGAAGCTCTCTCATTTAAATAGGAAGGAGAGGCATCAAAATCCTAACCACTTTTTGAATGAGTGGCTAAGATTAAAAGATACAAATGTCTAATCAATGGTTGAGATGAGCTCAACAATAAAATACATGGATCACTAATAAAATATAATATGAGTGGACAAAATCACCCTAGAAGGGGGGAATCCCACCAAATCATGATGACAAAATATAATAGGAAGCTTATGGTGGGTCCAAGGGGTAATTTTGGCCACCCTTGGTCAATCCCCATAGCACAATAATCAATAAATAATCATCAATATACCAAATCATGCCTCCATGGTCAAATCGTAGGCCTCAAAAGACCTCAGAAATCATACGAAAGTTCCATAAGTGATGGATGCAGGCCCCGATGAAGCTAAAACTGCCGGAGGAGGTGCGGAAGACATCAATCCATCATCACTGATCATCCCATGCCATAACATTGCCTCAGTAGCCCAAATCGACTTCCTCAATAACCATTTCTACCAATCCTGAAATGCCTCGGGAAGCGTGAATTTGCCCCAAACTGCCTCCTGGAGTGCCTGCGCTGTCAAGGTGAGGGATCTAGTGTGTCCGGGAGGGGGGTAATATGGTAAAAACAAGTGGCTGGACCACCCCTCCAAGCACAGCGCCCTAGGTCAACCGGATAAAAATCACATCTGCTCTGACAGGGCCTCCGACAGACAAAAACTGCACTGGGATAGCCTACTAAGGCTCATTCACCACTGTAAGTGCCCGGAACTGAAAACAAACTGTCTTGTTGGACTCAGAAGGTCCAAATCCATCCAAGATGTGTACTCATACACCCTATGAGTCTCTGCATGATGAAAATATATATCCAATATACCGGAACAGGGCAAATAATAATAATCTGTAAATGATCAAATACTGCTGTAAACCAAGAATCATCATCATAACCCTGTAGCTACTGCACAGAATCATCATGTACATGTCCATAGACCATATATCATCTATCCATATCATCACAAGGTCCAACCATCTCATGTCCTATGGTTGACCTTGGTCAAACTAGGTCTAACCAAGTCAACATGACCAAATATAACTCAGACCATCATCAGAAGCTGCTGCAAAGTGTCCGAGGTTAATGCATGCTCTACAACTTATTCAAATAACAATTGTAGGACAAAGTAATCATTACTGGCGATCTAAATCCAAATATATAATGTCATTAATTATTATTATTACTCAGACCAGACTTTCAAGATCATACTCACTTCATAGCTGTGATCAATTTGCTAGTGAAGGGTGAAGGCTAAAATAACTGGCTAGGGTAAGGGATGACTTGACTGACTTAACTTTGTGACACTTTGGCAAAGGGAAGGGGAATACACACCATAGTATATACTGAATGAGCAACAACACAGGGAATGGCGGTGTCTCACAAATAGATGAGTTGTTCAAAGAGGGTTTATTCACCTTTAACAGATGCGCACAATCCATAATACAAATAAGGCCATCAATTGTTTTGATATAGCATTTAAGTTCCATTGCTTTTTGGGCCTGAAGTTTCCATAGCCTTGATCTATGTGTGTTTATAAACACATTGCATAGATTTACATTTATTTTAGGCTTTCTGCTGCAGGTGTGTTTTTAAGGCACTTGTTTACCTGAGCACTTCTAGGTGTGTCATGGACAGCTTGTTTACCTAGGTATTTACATTTCCAAAAGATATAACATTTTATTTTCATGGCCATTTTCATTTGGCATGCCTTTCATTCATGTGTGTTTAGAAACACATTGCATGAATGGGCTTTTCATACAAGATATAGCATTTCATTTTCCAGATTTTGTATTCATGGCAGCACTAAAAGTTTCAGGTTTAGCCAACACAACTTTAGTGACTAGGGGGAATTCCAAGGAACTCCAACTCACCATAGGTAAGTTTTGTCACCAACTCAGAGCCGAGACACAATAAATAGGGAAGCTCATCCAATACAGAGGCTTCAATGGGGAAAAGTCCTCCATGCCACTAGTCAAGTAGTAAGTCAGGGTGATAAACTAAAAGGCGGGCAATGGATGGATGAAGACAATGAATAATGGAGCCAACACTAGCAAGCCAAGGTATGGTGGAATGATCACCTCTATTCTCCCT
The DNA here is from genome assembly GCA_027924585.1 of Larix kaempferi. NCBI lineage: Eukaryota > Viridiplantae > Streptophyta > Pinopsida > Pinales > Pinaceae > Larix > Larix kaempferi. The sequence goes on from BSBM01000510.1 coordinate 45,258,682, forward strand.
AAGGAGGGTAAAACCAATGAGTATGAATAGTGAACTTCTAAGTCTAAGGAGGGACAATATAATATATATAATAAGATCAACCAGGTCCACATATCTATATGATCGCCAGATCATGACACTAAGTGCTAAGACATGCTATAAGAATAAGTATAAAAGCAATATAACCATAACACAATGATATACCTGCTGAGTCATATACCTGAATGCTCATCAACCTGTACCATCATCTGTCCTCTGAAACTGCTACTGTAACTCTGGGCACTACTGACTGCTCTGTACCAATGGTATAATGGCTACATCGGTCATCTCTCTGAGTGTCCTGAGACTCAGTCATGGCATGGGGAATATATACTGTTGTCCACAATCTAATAGTGATCCAATATAGATGCTCATCTCAGCATCTCAAATGTAGGGGAACTGGCTGAATAGTGTACTGGCATCAGAAAAATAATGTATGGTAGCCCGGCTACTATATGTGTGATAACAGAACCTTTTGAGTGGTGCCATCTAGGGTTAGGTTAGAGAAGTTTCGCTCTTCACCAAAATCCCTGTCGATGATGCCATGAAGGTTGTCAAGGATCTCACAAACGAAGACACTTCAAATCTCGTCAAAGTTTGCCTAAAATCCATGTTCTTAGTTTTTGTGGTGTTATTGATCCATCCAAAGAATCATAAAAGGTGTTTACGCTATTCCCTGCTCCTGCGGTAAGGATTATATCGATGAGACTGAAAGAACTTTGAACACCAGGCTCAATGAACATTACCCTTGTTACTGCTCCAATTAGCACCCTTGTTTAAGGTCACATATCTCGGTGCAATGAGGGGTGAGCATGGGAAAAGCTAGTGCCCAAGGTCACCACAGTCCAGCTTCTCAACACTTTAGGTCAACTCCTAAGACCAAGGGGGAGTCCCTAATATTGATGAATGATATCTACAATCACTTCAAAAGCACAAACACCCTTCACAAGCAACCTCTTGGCTAAAAGACCAATGCCTTATGGAATCAAGACAATGAAGCATAAAATGACACTAGGTGAGAGGAAGGAGTTATGACGCTTTATTATGAATTTCAAGAGAGATAACTTCAATATTTTACTACTATTATGAAATTGCAGCAATCAATAACACTTCATAAAATGGATGAAAACCAACCAAAACAATGCCAACTTACCACATAAGATTTACCTCGAGGGTTAGGGCAAGTAACAAGCTTCAAGAGGGTGAAAAGAAGCCCCAAATCATATCTGAAAGTGCTTAACCAGATCTGGTTTAAGCCCTAGCCAACCCTAAAATAGATAGTGGACCCATTTAAAACTTTCCAACAGATGTCCAACCCCCCAAGGGCCAATCCTAGGCCTTTTCCTTGTTTTTTTAGGCCTTCAAAGTTTGTTGATTTGACTAATGTACATGTTGTACCTGTTATACTATATCTGAAAAATACCCTATATAACACAAAACAAGGTATAATCCTCAATCTAACCACAAGAAAGGGGCGCCCTTGAGGATCCACCTAGAAACCTACTAGGGTGCGCTTTTCCAATGGAGCACAATTCCAAAATTCATGATTTTTTTTAGATATGAATTTTCTATATTTTTAGGGTTTTTCTTAATATTATATTTTTTTGTGTTTTTGTAATATATACAACAGAAATTTGATTAAAAAGTTGAAGAGAAGGGGTTAGACCTTACTCCTTGTTAGATTTTTAACATAGCAGTATAATTTTCATCTCTTTCAACTTTAATTTCATAATTCATTTCATCCCACAATTATAGCATCATTCATTTGCAACGGAAAATAAAACAAGGATCACTAAAAGAATAACCATGCACAAGAGACAAAGATTTATCTTGGGAAATCCGAACTTGGGAGAAAACCCAGCAAACTTTTCTTAAAAGAAACATCAATCCAATACAAGAACAATACCAATCATGAAGATTAAGCCCTAGCACAAGAGTGTGCCCTTCTTCCACGAGAAACCCTCGCGAGGGTAGATATCTTCCGAGAGAATAAGAGAATAAGAGAAAACCCCAAAATTACTTCATGTGACTTTTGCTAGTCCTCCTTGAGAAGTGCGCACCACTTGAGAGAAGACGATGTGATGTGAATGTGTGAAATGAAGTGTGAGAACACTTCTATTTATCTTCTTCAGTTGACTAGAAACTTCCACAATTAGGTCGGTTTGTACTTTTATTTTATTCTTTATTTATCTTTAAAGCCGACTATATTTTGATGAGACGCCCTTTCTCTTTGAGGATTTATGGATTATTTTATGAGTTTTGGAGGATCCCTAGGTTAGATCTAGGGTTTTGGACACTTTATTATCATTTTATTGTAAAGGTTGAGCTTGTTAAGATCCTAGTGGGCGGCCTTCACTAACACCTCGAGGTTTTGGTGTAACGGTTCGTATCATTTGGTATCAGAGCCTCCACCCAGGTTCAAGTCACAGAGCAGGTGGCAACGTCGGCATTGCAGTGTTCGTCCGGGGCTCGTACAGCTCAAAGGGGACACCACTGTACGGGCGCACATCTAGCCCAGAGTCTGGACTACGGAGCGTGGTGGTGTTACCAACATTTTTGTACCATAGTTGGATTATCTGAAGAGCCGCCATTTGACAAGCACCATAAGTGTCTGTGTTCCAATGTATCAAATGATCCGCAATTTGTGCCTAGCCAGTTTTGGCTAGTCAATTTGTTTCTGTCTTGTCATGACCATGCCCCACGAGGTTTTTTGTAATAAAAGTGTACTAGTAGGGTTTGAGTGGCTCGGTCACCCATGACTAGTTTATCAACTAAGGTATTCCAAGGAGTTTTTTACCCTAACTAATTATGCTTTGCCTACGGGTGAGATATAATTGACAAGGTTTTCTCCTGCTTCCTCCAACAACAACAACAACAAAAAATTGGAAAAAATTTTACCAGAGGCGTTGGATTTGGGTTTTAATTATTTTTATTTTTTAATAAATTTTTCCATAGTTTAAATGGAAAAAATTTCATTTTGTAATATGTCAGTCATCCGGGATCCGAATTCAGTGATTGAAGGCTTGAACCTTTAAACCAAAAATCATTCATGGTCCCCGGACCAGTTTATCCTAAGTTCCGGATGTCAATACATCCTCATAATTAATAATTTCTCAAAAACGTCAGTTACAGAGAAATTATTAATATTTGGAGATAAAATATTAAAAAATGAATATTTGGAGATAATCCAAATGTCTCCAAAATAATCCAAATGGATTAAAATAAAAGGCTAATTGACATGGCATTGGGCATTAAAGAGGATTCCAATCATCTCAATCATCATTCAGTTAACTATCCAGTCACTAGCAGTGATCTCCTTCAAGAGAATTCGCCCTCCTACATGAAAAATCGATTTCGGTGTTGTGTCACTTGTTTAATGGGTTGTTGAGTTGAAGTTATTGAATAAGTGGGCGCCCTCCTTGGATTGTGGCCACCTCATGGGCTTGGCTCCTGTTATCACCTAAACTGTAGTTACCCCTATGGATGTATCCAGTCATGGATGGCAATAGGGAAGGGCAACTCAAAAGGTGCAACCACGATCACCTCGACCTCCAGTATATGGTTGTCACGCCAGTCGAGGCAACCTTCGCTTTATGTTATCTAGCCCAGACAACAAAGGGGGAGACCCGATCTACTCCCGACAGGAGAGATCAAAACCAAGACACCAAATCAGGGTATTTCTAAGTGAAGTTAGGTGTATGGTTTATCCTAGACCTAAGGATGAAGTCACAAGCCAAGTGAGGGGTTCAACAGGTATAGCTTTGGTTCATAGTTGATGTGAGAGTGACTTGCAATGTTTGAAGTGAGATCTAGGATTAGTGTACTAGTTCAATGTTGGAAGACCCACTGCCTTGGGAGCCGTGTCCAATGCAGGGTAGTTTAGGGGTGAAATGGGGCTAACTAGTACAAGTGACAAGTTTGACCATGAAACATGATGGCATCAAGGGTTTGGTTCACCACACTAAAGTCAAACCACAAGTTAATCCAACAATCTAGGAAATTCGAATTGACTTGGAGAGTAACCAGTGCCTTGGGAATTGGGATAATGGAGTCAAAGTAGGGTTGACTTGTGGTTAAGGACTCCTAGTACTTGGGGCAAGTGGGCAATAAAGGTCTTGATGGATAAGTAAGTCTAGATCTAGGTTTAACCCAAGTGGACCACAATCCCTTAAAACAAGGAATGCTATCCCCAAGGCAAGATTTGACAAGATGACACACTAGACCTAGGTTTTGAATTATTCTTGTTCCAAATCTCCAAAAATCTCAAGTACCCATGTCCTAGAAGTGAGTTAACTCACTTCTCCAAGGTGGTGCGACTTTACCCAAGGAGGCTGAAAAGGTGGGTTAGGTGGGTCAAGACAAGTCCGATGGCATCCAAACTTTAGATCCGGGTAGGTTGGTCAAGTAGGAGTATGGATCTATAATTTCACGGCAATCCGATGGCTAGATCTTACTAGATCTGAGTTTGAGTACACCTAGTAGTCCAAAATGGGGATTAAATCCCTTAAAATGTGGAATAGGGCCCACAAGGCGAATTTCAGAAAAGTAACAATCTGGGTGTATGTTATTAGATGTGTAGATTATGGATCAAGCGAGATCTCAAACACCCATGTACTAGATCTAGGTCAACTTGCTCAAACTAAGAAGTGCGCTTTGCTTGGGAGAGGCTAAGTTGGCTTGGGAAGGGGATCAAACGGAAGCCAATCCTCACCAAACTATAGATCCGGGATGTCGTGGATGCTATAGAGGTGGGTTTTCAATATTATGCCCAACAACCCACTAGATCTAAGTAGATCTGAGAAAATGTAAAATGGGGGTTTTAAGATATTTAGGGTTTTAACAATTTATGAGCTATGTCAATGGATTGGATAAAGGAAAGAGAAACAAACCTGTGGATCTTACCTGGGTAACCTTGTAGATGCCTTGATGATGATGATCTATGCAAACCCGATCAATTTGAGAAGCTTTGAGGTAGTTTCTATGCAAGTCGATTTGATCCAAGAAGCCAATGCGCCCTCTCTCCTGCACAACAAACGTCAACAATATCAGATTTGATGCATCAAGAGATAAGACTAATGCCACAAGAGAAGTAACAGAAAGATAGCATAGATCACAATGAAGCTAATGATAACCCCCTGATACAAGCGAATGCCAAAAAAGTCGATTTGAAGAAGCCTTGCAAAATCGCCCTTGTTGAAGTCGCCCTCCTGTAGACAAACAATGATTTCCAAAAAAGATAGATCTTACCACAATTTCCAAATGCTAGGTTGCAATAGACTTTCCAATCACCATCTAAGAACACCAGATGCAAAGGAGACCACAAGAATTTCCACAAGAATATTTTTCTATACCAATAATCCAAGAGCCAAAGACCCCTTACAATGAGAAGCTCTCTCCTTTAAATAGGAAGGAGAGGCATCAAAATCCTAACCACTTTTTTGAATGAGTGGCTAAAATTAAAAAATACAAATGTCTAATCAATGGTTGAGATGAGCTCAACAATAAAATACATGGATCACAAATAAAATATTATGTAAGTGGACAAAATCGCCCTAGAAGAGGGGAATCCCACCAAATCATGATGACATAATATCATAAGAGGCTTATGGTGGGTCCAAGGGGTAATTTTATCCCTTCTTGGTCAATCCCCATAGCACAATAACCATAAAATAATCATAAATGTACCAAATCGTGCCTCCATAGTCAAATCGTAGGCCTCAAAAAGACCTCAGAAATCCATAGAAAGTGCCATAAGTGATGGATGCGGGCCCAGATGAAGCTGAAACTGTTGGAGAAGGTGTGGAGGACCCCGATCTATCATCACTGATCATCCCATGCCATAACATTGCCTCAGTAGCCCAAATCGATTTCCTCAATAGCCATTTCTACCAATCCTGAAATGCCTCGGGAAGCGTGAAACTGCCCCAAACAACCTCCTGGATTGCCTGCGCTGTCAAGGTGAGGGCACCAGTGTGTCCGGGAGAGGGGTAATATGGTAAAAACAAGTGGCTGGACCACCCCCTCCATCATCAGTGCCCTAGGTCAACTGGATAAAAATCTCATCTGCTCTGACAGGGCCTCCGACAGACCAAAACTGCACTGGGACAGCCTACTGAGGCTCAATCATCACTGCAAGTGCCCGGAACTGAAAACAAACTGTCCCATTGGACTCAGAAGGTCCAAATCCATCCAAGATGTGTACTCATACACCATATGAGTCTCTGCATGATCAAAATAAATATCCAATATACCGGAACAAGGCCAATAATAATGATCTGTAAATGACCAAACACTGCTGTAACACAAGAATCATCATCATAACCCTGTAGCTGCTGCATAGAATCATCATGTATGTGTACATAGACCATATATCATCTATCCATATCATCATAAGGTCTAACATCTCATGTCCCATGGTACTCCATGGTCAAACTGGGTCTAACCAAGACCAAATATAACTCAAACCATCATCGGAAGCTGCTGCAAGGTGTCAAGGTTAATGCATGCTCTACAACTTATTCAAATAGCAATTATAACACAAAGTAGTCACTTCTGGCGATCTAAATCCAAATATATAATGTCGTTAATTATTATTATTACTCAGACTAGACTTTCAAAATCATACTCACTTCATAGCTGTGATCAATTTGCTAGTGATGGGTGAAGGCTAAATTAATTGGCTAGGTTAAGGGATGACTTGACTGACTTGACTTTGTGACACTTTGGCAAGGGAAAGGGAATACACACCATAGTATATACTGAATGAGCAATAACACAGGGAATGGCGGTGTCTCACAAATGGATGAGTTGTTTAAAGAGGGTTTATTCACCTTCACAGATGCGCACAATCCATAATACAAATAAGGCCAGCAATTGTTTAGATATAGCATTTAAGTTCCATTGCTTTTTGGGCCTGAAGTTTCCATAGCCTTGATCTATGTTTGTTTATAAACACATTGCATAGATTTACATTTTTTTTAGGCTTTCTGCTGCAGGTGTGTTTTTAAGGCACTTGTTTACCTGAGCACTTCAAGGTGTGTCATGGACAGCTTGTTTACCTAGGTATTTATTTTCCAAAAGATATAACATTTTATTTTCACAGCCATTTTCATTTGGCATGCCTTTCATTCATGTGTGTTTAGAAACACATTGCATGAATGGGCTCTTCATACAAGATATAGCATTTCATTTTTCTAGATTTTGTATTCATGGCAGCACCAAAAGTTTCAGGTTTAGCCAACACAACTTTAGTGACTAGGGGGAATTCACAAGGAACTCCAACTCACCATAGGCAAGTTTTGTCACCAACTCAGAGCCGAGACACAATAAACAGGGAAGCTCATCCAATACAGAGGCTACAGTGGGGAAAGATCCTCCATGTCACTAGTCAAGTAGTAAGTCAAGGTGATAAACTAAAAGGTAAGCCATGGATGGATGGATACAGTGAATGATGGAACCGACACTAGCAAGCCAAGGTATGGTTGAATGATCACCTCTATTCTCCCTAAGGAGGGTAAAACCAATGAGTATGAATAGTGAACTTCTAAGTCTGAGTAGGGACAATATAATATATATAATAAGATCAACCAGGTCCATATATCTATATGATCGCCAGATCATGACACTAAGTGCTAAGACATGCTATAAGAATAAATATAAAAGCAATATAACCATAACACAATGATATACCTGCTGAGTCATATACCTGACTGCTCATCAACCTGTACCATCATCTGTCCTCTGAAACTGCTGCTATAACTCTGGGCACTACTGACTGCTCTGTACCAATGGTATAATGGCTACATCGGTCATCTCTCTGAGTGTCCTGAGACTCAGTCATGGCATGGGGAATACATACTACTGTCCACAATCTGATAGTGATCCAATATAGATGCTCATCTCAGCATCTCAAATGTAGGGGAACTGGCTGAATAGTGTACTGGCATCAGAAAAATAATGTATGGTAGCCCGGCTACTATAAATGTGATAACAGCTCCCACTGTACACAAGTTTCATTCAACACAAGTTCGAGTTAGTGTCTCCATTGAAGGCTCACGTCAATCTTATGTGTCTCGTGCGAATTGGAGGGTGGAGTTAACAAGGTAGAGATGGGGGGTGCCTTGCCAAGGTGGAGGCATATAGATTAGATCTTAGCTTCATTATTTTTGTTTCTTGTTGACTAGTTTTAAGCATTTTCTTTGAAGTTAAATAAGTTAGGCATCTTAGATCTCTAGTCTTGCACTCATATTTTGTTATTTGTTAGTCTCTTTTCATTTTAGATCTCACTTTTGAAGCATTAGATTTGCATTTGCTAGTTAAGTTTCTACCTTACTTAGTTTAGCTCTCACTTAAAAGTTTTAAAACTTGCATTGGAAAAAGACTTGGCATATACATTAGATCTTAGCTTGCACTTAGTTTCAAAGTTTTATTTTGTTTTGTTAACACTAATGGGTGCCTTGTTGAGTTGATTTGAGCTTGTGTAGGTGTTTTGAGGAAGAAGAAAGTTGAGGAACTTTTGAAAACAAGGAAGTCTTTACCCGGAGAAAGCATCAAACAAGACCATAAGGATGATCCAAAACAAGAAACTTACACTCTCCTTTTGTAAAAGCTCCTACGAGCTCTATATCGTTTTCTCATAGTTGTTTCATCTTTTCCTAAAAAGACTTTACAAGGGTTAAATTCCCAAGGCACTTGTAATCAATTAATAAAAAGGCTAGGTGGGATAAGGCCTCCCACACTTTGGTTCCTTCTTCCCCATTTGGGGAAGAGTGTTTTGGTGCATTTTTTAGTTAGATTTGTTTCAATTTTATAGCTTAGATTTCATTTTGTACTTCGATTAGTCCTTTTCATTTTGCAAATAGAATACTAATTGCTAGTTAGCTTCAATTTTTGCAACTAGATCTTAAATTGCGAGTTCAAAGTTATCTCTTTTTTTTCAGTCATTATTTGAGCTTCACATGTGTTCTTGTTCACAAACTGCCTCTATTTTAACAAAGAACAAAGCCTCTTGAACTTGCAATAACCCAAGTCAAGAGCACTCTCTGTCGGAGAGCATAGTAGTATTGCACTTTCCTTGCATTAGGCATATAGACTAGCTAAGTCTCTTGAACCTTGTCATAAGACAAAGTCAAGAGCGCTCTCTGTCGGAGAGTTGAATTGTGTGCTCTAATAAGTCTTAAAACATTCCAACTCACTTCCCCCTTTAATAATTTATCTTGGTTTCTATCCAACACCTGTATGCTCTGCCAACCTGAAAAGGTTGGGCTAGTACTCAGAAAGGTGTTGGATTTGATAATTTTTCGATAACATAATAAAAATTTTATCCCACAACCAACGAACCGGCGTTGATCATACGAGAAATACTTCAAGTGGAGGGCAAAGTTCCTAAACCTGGTGGGGCCGGAAGTTAGCGCTGTCTTAGACATCGAAGTGGTTAATTCTTAAGACACCTACTCCTTGACATATGGGCGGTCCGACATACCATTAGAGGGGAAGCCACTAAGAGTATAGATTTCCGGTCGTTTGCTTACCTTGTTGTTCTTAGCCTAATAATCAAGACCATTAAAACTTTAAATTTACCAAGATAAATTGCAAAATGATCTCACGAACGGTTACTAAGACTTGTATCTTCATCATCCCCCAGCACTACACACTTGTTTAACTCCATTTTGGCACTGGTCATTTTACATTTTCCTTTAATTAAGTTGGGCCATTTGTCCATTGGATTTTATATTTTGAACTTATCTATCTGTGGGTGTTTTTTATTTCACAAGTTTTTCATATATTGTTTCGCAACGTGGATTGCTTTATCTTGTGTTTCATTTAAATAAAACTGTGGTCTCATCATTTCAAAAGTCCTAAACAACACCCATCCGCATCACTCAAACACCCAAAAACAATTTAAACACAAGAGCCATAGTAAACTCTTTATAGGGACTACCCCCCTTGACTTTGTTAGGAGTTAGCCTAAACGGAGGAGCTGGGATTCAAGTGACAGTACCTGGCTCATTGCTTGCCCCCAAGGCCACACTTTCCCCACTTGTAGTGAGGGAACAGCTTTCGAAAGATTTCTGCTGCTGGTGTGCATCTCGGCAGACAACAGGTGGGATGTTAAGATCCTAGTGGGCGGCCTTCACTAACACCTCGGGGTTTTGGTGTAACAATTCGTATCATTTGGTATCAGAGCCTCCACCCAAGTTCGAGTCACAGAGCGGGTGGCAACGTCGGCATTGCAGTGTTCGTCCGGGGCTCGTACGGCTCAAAGGGGACACCACCGTACAGGCGCACATCCAGCCCAGAGTCTGGTCTGCGGAGCGTGGTGGGATGTTAAGATCCTAGTGGGTGGCCTTCACTTGCACCTCGGGGTTTTGGTGCAACGGTTCATATCAGAGCTTTTCTCCTATATAAGAGAGTTCACTTTCCATTCTCATTGTTGTTAAGCATTGGAGAGAAATACTATCATTTTGCATCCAAAGGTTTTGTCTCTTGGTCTTCTTCTATGGTTGGCACAACTGGGTCATTCTTCTTGTTGAGGTAACATGTTACCTTTGTCATTGTAAGGTTTATGCTCTTAGTTCATTGAAAGAGTAAGATTGCTCCAATGAAATGATTTTATCATTTTGTGGTTTAGTTTTGTTGTTGGTTTGTGGTTTGACTACTTAGTAGGGGGTGCAAATTGGGTTACATAAGCTAGGGTACAAACTAGGGCATCAGCTGAAGGTGTGTGTAGCAATGACCGCTCTTACTTGATGAAGGTTTGCATGAAGTTTCAATAGTTTAGAATAAGAATGTTCTTGGCGTTGTGTAAGGATTCCAACCAAGCATTTAAATACAAGGCCACTTTGAGGATTTGATCCCCAAGACCCCATAGCCCAAGGGTTTGAAAGCAATAGTCTTTTCCCCAAATTCTACAACCATAAAAAACCATCAAAATATCATTTTCCTTATTTTCCAAGGGTAGATCTAGGTAGATCTTATTCCAAAAATCACTAAAAATATTTTACTTTGTTTTCTAGAGTAGCTTCTAGGGTAGATCTTCATCTAACCCCAAAAAATTAAAAAAATATTTTCTAAAAATTTTAGATTAGTTTTTAGAAAATTTCTTTTAGTTAAACTAGTTTAACTTTATTTTATGTTCCTCATTTAATTTTCCGCACTTTATTTTCTGAAAAATCAACCCTAAAAATACATCTCTACATATCTATTTTGAGAGTTTTAAGCTAGATTAAGACTGCTAGAAATTTCTTGGCACTAGATCTAACTATTTCTCCAATTTTCAGTAGTATTTTTGGGTCAAAACTTACTAATTTTGACTTTTGGGAACTATAACAAACAATTCAAGAAATTATTTAGAGCCATATCTAGCAAATCTATTCAAATTTATGGGTTAAAAAAATCTGCAATTAATTCCTAGGTAAAAACCTGAAAATTTCAAGTTTTTCTTGTTGTTTATGTGGTTGGAAATGCTTTAGAACAACAGCACATTAATTTTGGATTTTGCATACTGGTAATAATCCATTATAACCCCTTCAAACACACTAAATTGTTGATCTAAATGCAATTTTGAAGTGCTTGAAATTTTCTGGGTTTTCTGCCTTATTAAGTAATCTATAAACAACAAGATAAATTAGTATTTTATGTTTGGTTAATGTTGATCTAACACTGCATATGCTCTCGAAACATTGAGTAAACAGTAAATTAATAAATTCTGGAATAATTTGTGCTTGGTTAAATATCCATTTCATTTAAATCACTCTTGGTTTTGATAAAGTGGGTATGATTCTGAATTTTGGAATTCTCTGCAATCTGCTCTTATAATTAATAACACATCACAGCAGGAGCATCTAAAGTTTACTCGGTTGATGGTGGTTAAATTGATTATCTTACATCGGCTAAGTAATTCTTGTGATAATTTTGGAAGTCTTCATTTGGTGGATGATTAATCATAATTCATAAATCACACAATCATTAACTAAGTAATAAACAATTTCTGAAATTTTATCTTTTTCATTAGTTTGATTTTCTTTCATGGATCAATGACTGTATGATGATGTTAATGACCTTTAATCCCTTATGGTAAATATTCATGGTTCATGTTATTTCATACTCTTTATGAGTTTCTAACTGTTTGATCTATCGAATATTAAGCACCATGCTAGAGAATTTGGTTAGTTATTTCATACAGCTGCTTCTCTTATATGGCCTCTGTCACTAAAATGGTTCAACGCTTTTGATAGTTTGTACTGGTTTTTCATTTAAAGTTTCCATATGAGCCCAAAATTCCAAATGTGCCTGTCTTCTCATTTTGAACAATTTGTCTCCCATTTCATGGAAGATCTGAATATTCACTGCATGTTGTTTCATATCATATCCTAGAGGCTCCACATCATGTGGTATTGGGAGTGTTTTATTGGTATATTAGAAGACTGAATTGAGTTTTGATTTTAAAGGATAGGGGAAAAACTATAACAAACTCACACTTAATAGTTAAGATTGCTGCAAAAGATAACTAGCTTCTTTAGCAATTCCAATGTGAAAATCAACTGTTCAATATGTTAGTTTTTGCAGCTCAGCAGGTACTTCTATGTTGGGGGTGTCTAGCAACATAGAAGGAGCCGAGGTGATTCCTAGACATATATAGTAAAGGTGAATTTATAACACCTCATGTAAATGTTTTTAGTTTGCCCATGGTATTTGCATGAGTGTGAGATTATATAAGGAGCCTTAGAGTATGATCACGGTCATAGGAGTGAAGGCGATCTTCTATAGAGGTCAGCATCACAGTTACAAGAGACGGATTTCCTTTTGTAGTGAGCAGTCTAGATCTCAATTTGAGATCACAGCTTTTCAGGGAAGAGTCACTTCTCAGTTATCTATTGGATCCAGGGTGGATCTATGGTTTGTCTAGTTTGTAGAGAGGATTTAGAGTATCTTCCTGCGTGTTTGGTCCAGATCCGGAGTGTTTATCTGGAGGACTACTGTAGTTCTGTTGTAATCAAGTCCTGCATAAGAAGACAAACATTTGCTGGTTTTCCCCAAAGGACTGGGGTTTCCAGGGTAAATCAATGTGTCAAATGGTGTGATGATTTCCTGAGTTTTTCTGCTGCATAATTTGTTAAAGTTCAGTGTATTTCAGTTAATAATTTTGCTGCTAACCATATCTGGACTATGAAATTAACACAATTTATGCAGGCATTGGTTACTCTAGCTGCTAACCCTTGAAAGAGAGTGGTTTTGAGAGTTGAACTTAAATAATAAAACAATACCACAAATAGGATTGTGCAAAAATATTCTATGGAGTGGAACCATTCAAAATACCTAGAGTAACCTTTGGAATTGGCTCATTTGCATGGACAGCTCGAGACTCAGCTTCCTCGAGCACTTGATGCATCTGCATTAACCTGGCAGACATTCGTCCCTCAGCCCCTGCCTTAGAACTCATGCAATGTACCCTGTAATCCATATTTCCTGCTAATTGCATTTCGGATTGTAAGAATATCCCGATCATATTTTGGGTGGTGGAGGAAAAACTATTATGATGAGGAAAAAGGGGTTCCATTTTTGAGAAATAGTTTATCCTAGAGAAGAAAACGGTGCATCTTCTGACTGTCAGCTTCAGCATAGCCATTCTCTAGAGACCTTCACAGATGCTAGACACTTTAAATCAATCAATGCATAGTTGCTTTAGTTACAAAACCTGAAAGAAATAGCATGCATACCATACATTGTTAGGATAACTCCAATTGTTTTAATTAACCTTGAAAGAAAACAAAAGTATTCAAGAAGAAGATGCTAGCAAAGAATAAATAGCTGAAATTTACCATGCAGGATAATGCTGATGTCTCTTAGTTGACTGCAACTTAATCTTGCAATGGTAGCCACAATCTGTGGACTTGCATGGAAACCAAAACCCCTGAAGAATTGAGAAAATAAATCCTTTTCAGCAGATAACCACCATGCCTTCAAATTTCACTCACACTAAAGAAAAACAAATTAAGTTCATGAAAATGCAACAACAATGATGCATATATCCCAAATCCAGAGGCTACAAGTATCACACTAAGCCAAGCTCCTAAACACAACAGGTGTAGATATTCACCTGATGAGTCTAAAGGGTTAAGTCTGTGACTCTGTGCAGCATTGAGATGGCTATGTCCCAAATCCAGAGGCTACAAGAATCACACTAAGCCAAGCTCCCAAACACAACAGGTGTAGATATTCGCCTGATGAGTCCACAGTGTTATGTCTGTGCAGAATTAAGTTGCCAGAGTGACATATATCGCTGATATATCGCCGGTATCGCTATATATAGCACAATTTACACCAAACAGATATATCACCTAGTGGAATTTTCATCAGAAGAAAATATCGCAATGCATTCAAAATATCGTGATATTTTGGGTATATATCACAAGTTAATAGAAGTTATCAGCCTGCCCACACCAATTATGCCTTATAACAGGAAATTTGGTCTTTTAACCATCATTTTGCAAAAGAGAGATAGGAGATTGTGACCATTTTCCATCGAGCAAACAAGGGAAAATCCAGTGTTTTCATTGCCATTAGCCGAGCTATTGTGGACTGGGGATTTACACTGATCTACCACATCTATATTCCCAGGTATGTATAAAATTTAATCCTTGCATTTTCTTCTTTTTTTCAAGATTTAGTATAGGGTCTGCAATGTCCATTAGACATACCTCTTCTTATCATCTTTTAATGGGAGATTTAAAATGTACCTAGCCGTGACTTTTTAATTGCGGCAATTTTTTTTGTTAATTTCCCCATTTGTTTTGTGCCATAGGTTTAATCAGTGTCCTACGAAATGCCAAACCATTGGACCCAATGTAGGAATATGGTGACCCAAATGAACCTTGTTATCCCTCATATTGTATGAGTAAACTTGTGATTTTTATCACATTGATGGGGATTTGCAGCTAGCCCCTTTGGAGTATTGGATTGACTTGAGGGTATACTTCTTCATGAAGCCTTTCCCTTCTTGGCATTTGACAGGGATCTTTGGTAGAGGGGATTCACTTCTCCGCGTTGATGATCATGTTTGGACATTTGGTGGAGGTTGCTTCAGTTGTGCATCATGTTCTTTACAGTTTGATGGAGGCATTCTTCATGTTGGATCAACATTGGGGAAATCTCCTCATGCTCTAGTAACTACTTTCACTTGGTTGTTGCAAGGTCAGTTCATGTCTTGTTCTTAGTTGTTAGTGTCCTCTAGCATGGTGGTGCATTTGCCTAGTGTCTTCCTAGTATCATTCACATTTCCAGTATTTTACCTAAGTAATTTGTTAATTTCATCATATTTTCATTTTTCACCTAGGTAAAATTCATATCACGCTCATATTTCATGACTTTCCCTTTCCTAGAAGGTGCATAACACATTTTGGTTACATTTCCATAAAGTTTCATGTCATATTAATCCTACATTTTGCCATATTTTCACTTTCCAACATGTCTAGTGTGAAACTGGTTTGGGATAGTTTCATTTACAGATTACTTAAATCCAAACCTTAGGCTCTACACAGCATTAATTTTCCTAAAGTTGTCCTTAGGCTTTTTAGACTCACTCCCTAAGTTTTAATTCAATCAATCACTAGGGAATGCAACTTTAAGAAATATGTCACACATTGTGCCTCTCTTCACAAATTCGTTTTTGACCATACCACTTTATGCATTCATCCATTTACACATTCCCCTACAACATCGAGGGGTGTGTTCCTTTAGGAGGTCCACCTACATCTTTTAATTGGTCTTGTTCATACCTTGCACATCAAGTGAAATAGTTGAAAGTTGGTTAGATCTCTCTCTCTTGGAAGGCGCATAGGTGGAGGTTGTAACTACCTCCGTACTTTATTATTTGTTGACTTAGCTCATGGAAGTGGTTATTTGGAGAACTCAGAAAACATTATTTTATTTTTACCATGTCAAGGCATCTTGGAGGGCGCACAAGGAGGATATTTTTTATTGTTTCTTGAAGCTTTGACTTGGTAGAAGGGACCTATTTTACTAGTGCGCCCTCTCTCTCTTGAGATTTCATTGTAATATTTTATTAATTCTTCTAGTAGGGCGAATTCTCCTTGAGGAAGTAAAGACCTTTGACTTGGTGAAGGCCTTGTTACCCCCCATTTTACACAGGTGTCCACATGTGATTTTTATCACAATTTCAGTCAGGGGTTACACCTTGATGGAAATTTGGATGGCTTATGGTCTTGATGCTAGATTGTAGCATATGGTTCTTCATGATGTTGATGACTTGGTTGATGATGGATGATTGATGTACTCATGGTGTTTTGCTTGGGTTAATTGCTTCTTCTTGGTTCTACACATATTTGGATGGTATCAGCACCCTTCACTTGAGGATCTTCATGGCATTGGCTCACCTTTTGCACTTTGTTTTGTGCCAATTATGAGGTGATTTGCGCATAACGAGACCTTCACTTCAGACCCTTGGATCTCTAACGCCCTAGCACAGATGGTGGCTGGTGATATATGGTTGGAAAGCTCTTTCTGAAACCTTTCTAGTGGTGTAGAACGCTCCTCCTCATTTCTCAAGGCATTGGAAAATTGGAAATTCTTTCTGGGCATCAAATTCTGGTTTATGGGCGATTTTCAGCAGTTTTGGTAGCCTATATTCAGAAGGGTCGTTCTCTCACACCATAGCTCTATTAGAGGTGTATGATATATGGATAGAAAGCTTGTTTCGTGGGCTTTCTAGTGGTATAGAACGCTCCCCCTAGTTCCCAACGGTGTTGGAGCTATGGCATCGTCTTTCTAGACGTCTAATTCTGGTTTTGGGGGCCATGTTGCTACATATTTTTATGCATGATGGTAATCCCAAGGAATATTGTTGAGTTGACACATCATCTTCCTTGAGTGCCCTCTCTTGGCACACATTCGGAGGCATGATTATATCATTGTATTGGTGAGTTGGCATGGTGGCACACATGTTGAGGCACTATGGTCATCTTTTACTACATGTGGGATTTTATCACATCAAATTCTTTCTGGGCATCAAATTCTGGTTTATGGGCCATTTTCAGCAGTTTTGGTAGCTTATATGCAGAAGGGTTGTTCTCTCACACCATATAGCTCTATTGGAGGTGTATGATATATGGATAGAACGCTTGTTTCATGGGCTTTCTAGTGGTATAGAACACTCTCCCTAGTTCCCAACGGTGTTGGAGCTATGGCAGCTTCTTTCTAGACATCTAATTCTGGTTTTTGGGGCCATGTTGCTATATATTTTTATGCATGATGGTAATCCCAAGGAATATTGTTGAGTTGACACATCATCTTCCTTGAGTGCCCTCTCTTGGCACACATTCGAAGGCATGATTATATCATTGTATTGGCGAGTTGGCATGGCGGCACACATGTTGAGGCGCTATGGTCATATTTTACTACATGTGGGATTTTATCGCATAAATGTTCATGCACTTTGTCACTTGGAGAAGATCTTAACCATTGGTTGAGCTATTTTAGGAGGGATCGTCCCCACTTGGAGGATTTCTACTTGGTTATTTATGAATCATTCATGGAGTCGTCCCCTTTTGGAGGTTGCTTGCACAGTTGCTCATGCATTGGAGATCGTTGCACATATTTTGAGGATCCTTGCACTTGGACTAGGGTTTGATCAGGTCATTCCACTATTTTGGGGGATATTTGTAGATGCTTGATGGATGGATTGTTCTACACACATTTATTGATCTTCCTTGATGAGCGCCCACCCTTTGGAGGGTCGCTAACACAATCATCTAGGCCATTTTTTATGGGATGTTTTTGCACGAGCATCCTAGCTTTGGGAGCAGTTATATTTTGACAGAGTGCCCAACATTGTGCCATCTCGACACCATTAGATGCAAAGTGGCTATGGGATTTCCAAAAAGTGGCTAGAATAGAAAATCCGATAAATATTTTGGAAGTTAGCAGTTCTAGAAATGTTGTTTAAAGAGTCGCACCATATATTTGCCACATGTACCTTTTGGAGCCTTTTCATGGAGAGCGTTCACCTTTTTGAGGAAGCACTCCACCTTGTCCCAGCGGAAGCCAGATGTTATCACATATATAGTAGTCGGGCTACCACATTCTATTTTTAGATTTCAGTACACTTTTCAGCCAATTCCCTTACATTTTGAGATGTCGAGATGAGCATCTACATTGGATCACTATTTGATTATGGACAGCAGTATATCCCCATGCCATGACTGAGTCTCAAGACACTCAGATTTGATGACTGATGTAGCCATTTAGCCATTTATAGTGTAGTTGGCATTGCCCAGAGTTGCAGCAACAGGTTCTCAATGGACAGATGATGGTTCAGATTGGTTATTTACAGGTATATGACCCAGCAGGTATTATCTTGTGTTATGGTTATATTGCTTTTATACTCATTCTTGTGACATGTCTTATAGCATTTAGTTTCATGATATGGCGATCATATAGATATGTGGACCTGGTTGTATCATTTATTATATATATATGTCCTCACTCAGACTTAGAAATTCTTGATCTATACTCATTGGTTTTACCCTCCTTAGGGAGAATACAGGTGATCCCATCCTTGGCTTGCTAGTGATGGTCTCATTATTCATTGTCTCCACCCATCCATTACCTTCTAGTTTGTTGATTATCCCGACTTACTACTTGACTAGTGGTATGGAGGACCTTCCCCCACTATAGCCTCTTTGTTGGATGAGCTTCCTTGTTTTATTCTATCTCGGCTCTGAGTTGCCTAAGTTGTGTTGGCTAAACCTGAAACAAATAGTGCTACCATCAATACAGTGTATATGGAAATGAAATGTATATCTTATGAAAGCTCATTCATGTAACAAGTGTTTCTGAACACACGTGAATGCAAGGAAAGCCTAATGAAATTGGCTTTGAAATGTAAATGTGAAATGTAAATCTATGTAACAAGTGTTTCTGAACACACGTAGATCATAAAGCCTTAATAAATGTAAATCCATGTAACAAGTGTTTTTGAACACGCGTGGATCAAGGCTATGGAAACTCAAAGGCCCAAAAAAGCAATGGTTCTTAAAAGTTATATCTAAATGATTGCTGGCCTCACTTGTATTTGATGTGTGTTATCACCTATTTTGTACAAATAGTTGAACTTCCAATGAGCCGCCAGTTTATTGAACATGATTCATGTTCATCATCAGCATTCAGAAGTTCAGAGGTCAATTTCAGGGCAATTTTGCCCCTTTTGTAATAACTGCATGTTCATACCCCCATGGGGAATTTGTAAAATGTTGGTCTAAACGGGGTCCTTTTATAAAAGACTCGGCTATCCGTAGGTTTAGCCATTTGGAGGATACTCTAGAGTGTTTTTTCCTTAGGAATTATGCGCTACTCATCAGTGGCGTATAATCCCCGAGTTTTTCACTCAAACCTCCAAAGCTGGAGTATTTCCCATGGTGGTCAAAACCTAAGGTGGTTATTAGAGTCTTGTGTCTAGGATTTTTTACGTGTTAGCCACATCGATTGAATCGTATGAACATGCACTAGGTCCTCTAGGAGTTTCGTTTGATTCCGGCAAAAATAATTTTTTCATAAAATTAGACCATTTTTTTAAGGTTTAATTAAAGATTTTCAAGAAATGATAAAAACCTCATCCGGAGGCGGAATTGGGCGTGGAGAGGCTCGTTTTGACGCTCAAAGCATCCTCTTCACCTTGGCACCTTCATTCTTCAGTTTCCGGGCAGTTACATCACCCCAGGAGCAGTTTTGGCTAAAAATGCATCATTTTGACATTTAATTGCCAAAAAATGACAAAATGCACTAAGGTCCAAAAATCAAATAAGTCAAAATTGATTATTTTAAAGTATGGAAGGGGTGACATATTGTTTTAGTGAGATGTACGACCCACTTTAAGGTGATGAGCATGATGCCAAAAGTCAAAATCAAAAAATTGAATTAGAATGAGTGTACGGCTTTCCTCACGTGGGGCCTCTTCACGTGGATTGGCTCACGGGTTAGCAAATATGGTGGGCGCCCTCATGACTCATCAATCACTTATTAGCTTGGCTCCTTTTACTAGTTCGCATTCACACCTACCAAACTACCACGTATATCCACCTACACCAACTCGCATATCTACAAGATGCTCACGTCAATCCTCTTTTGCCCTCACGTGGATAATAGTTAGGGTGTGTTTATTGGTTATTGAAATCATTGATTGACTTGGCTCTCATCTAAAACTCGAGTTAGTACCTACCTTTGCCACTCGCCATCCATTGAACTAGCTCACAACCTACCACTCCTCACGTCACTCCTCACCTTAGTTCACGCCCTTCCTTGTTGTAACTTGCCCATTCGTTGGATGATACTTCCCATGCCTTCTACCACTCGAGTTTGCCACCTCTTCACTCATACCAACCAACCAATGCGAGTTGTCCTCTCCAAGCTTGTGATTCGATTGGTATTCGATTGAGGAATTGGCTCTCCATTGCCAATTTCGAATTTAGGTTTAATGTCTCATATTTTTGTATAAAGAGAGGTGCCTCTCACTCTCTTAGGATGGAGACTTTGATGCAAGATTACTCTACACAAATTTGTAACATGCTTTGGCTTAATATTTTCAATAAAGATTTCGACTTTGGAGGTCCATGAGCTTTCAATCTTTGGTGTGAATTCATCTCTTGTTGAGGTGACATCTTCTCTAAACCCATCTCTTGATTATGCATAGTATTTGATCAATGGCTAGCTTGTGAGGACTATTTTTAGTACAATAGAGTAACCATTTATAATTTAAGTTGGTTATTTATGCATAGGCAAGATCTAAATGGACATGAGTAGTTGGTTATACAAATTGTTGATCTAATCTTGATATTTCTAGCATACTAGCATTGTTGATCTCACTTGTTGGTTGAGTGGTTTGGGTTGTGATTAGGTGTTGCTTAAAGTGAAGAGGGGTAAGAGCTCGGTTGCATCAAACCCTTGTTCATCTTCAAGTTTTGGCCTAACACTTTGTGGTTGCAGGATCTACATTAATCTCAAGATCTTTTCATCTTAAGAAAGCTAGGGAGCTTTTCTCAGGTTTCTCATCAATCAAAAACTTCACTTTCAAACTTGGTTACTAGAGTTAGGCCTTAGATCCTTCACCCTTTGGCTTTCCTTCCGTTCATCTTCTCCCTTCATCCATCTCATCCGGGTTTCCTTTGCCATCATTCCATTCGCTCTCCCTTCTTTCCCATTTTTGTTTTGCCCTACTTCTAGCTTTCGTCCACCTTTAAAAAACTCATCAAAACAACAACAAAACAAAAAAACAATCAAGTGAATAGAGGTTAGCTAGGTGTTAGTATTTCATTTGTAGATCTTACTTTGTAGCATTTATGTTTGTTAGAATCTAATAGGTTTGTTTGACTAGTTAGTTGGCTTCTCAAAAAGTTAATATCTATATCTCATGCCATTGCTAGTTAATTCTTATTTTGTTTCAAGTTTTAAGATAGTTAGTTGCATTGTTAGAGGTGATTATCATAGAGACTTATCTCCTAGTTATCATCTAACTTCGAGTTTTATAACACACACATCCTTTGGTCTTCATTACCATAAACTTTGAGTGGGCTGCCATCTCTATAGGTTGGACTATCCCTAACCCTTATTGGCTGCCCTCTCAAACATTTAAAGACTATCATAAAGTGCGTGGCTGCCATCTAACACTTTAGTGGACTGTTATAAATTTAATGTGACTATCCCAAACCTTTGTTGACTACCTTTTTGGCGTTGTGAGGACTGTTAAAAACATATTGGAACCATCTACATCTTGTGGGCTGTCATTACCTTTGTTGGACTGTCATGAGAAAGCTTGTTGGCTGCCAATTAATACATCTACACATGTGACTGTCCTAAAACTTAAAGACTGCCATTTTTAAACTTTAAGCTTGACTGTCCCAAAACAGTGCGTTGACTGCCACCCAAGGTTAAGAGATTCTTTTGGCTGCCATCATTTGACTAGACAGTCCTAAAGGGTTACAAAGTTGTCATTTTTTAAAGTTTACTATTGGCTGCTACTTCACTTTTTCCATTTTTTTTTACTTCGCAAATAGATAATATCAAATTGTTAATGCTAATGGGTATTGGAGCGATTATTTTGTTATAGATTGTTTTTCAGGAAGTAGAAGTCAAAGGAGGTTTCAAAACGAGAAGCCATTTAAAAATACGAGAGGACAAAAAGCAAGGATACATCTTCCTATCCTTTTGTAAAAGCCATTTGGGCTTTAATTTTTTCAATTTTTATAAAGTTGTGCATAGATAGTCATTAAAGACCTTCCAAGGATTTTCCCTTGAGGCAATTGTAAAGGATTAATAAATTTTATAGTGGAGGAGGCCTCCACTTTTGGGTCTTCTTCCCCATTTGGGGAAGAGTGTTGGGTCTTGTGGTTTGGTTTGGCTTAGTTTTAGATCTTTTCATGCTCTTAGATTATTTTTTACTTCAATAAGTCATTTAAAGTTATTTTCCATATTCACTTACCCCCATGCTCTCCCGAGTAGGGTCTCTGACCTGAAAGAGATTCTTGGGTAGTTTAGTTTTATTTCTTGCATTTATTATTATCTTGTCTCTCTTCCAAAGCCTACGACCAGAAGTTGTATCCTTGAGATTTTGTCTCAAGGGCAGGACCACATAATTTGTGGTTACTCTTCCTTCCCCGTCGGTTTCCTTGGCAGAGCTTTCAGCTAGCTGGAGGTTCTCAAGTGCAGGCGGTTCTAGTGGTTGATCTTGTTCGGAGATCAACCCCACCTGGTAGATTAAAGTTTGTGTGGTAGAATACTAGATTTACTCAGTTTCATTTTATTTCGCAAATATTATTGTTGGTAGTATTCATATGTTGTTGATCATTACTATTGTTTAAATCTTGTTTCAAGTTAAGATATACTGCTTTTACAATTCATTTGCCTCTTTAAAATAAACCAAAGTCTCTTGAACTTGGCCAAATCCAAGTCAAGAGCACTCTCTATCGGAGGGCATTTTAGTTTTTTGCATTTCCCTGCATTAAGCATTGTTAATATAGCAAGTCTCTTGAACTGTGGTCATAAGACCAAGTCAAGAGCGCTCTCTGTCGGAGAGTTGAACAAGGTTTTCTAATAATAAAAATTTCCACTCATACACCCCTTAATTAATTTATCTTGGTTTCTGTCCTACACCCGTATGCTCTACCAACCTGAAAAGGTTGGGCTAGTACTCAGAAAGGTGGAAGACTTGATAATTTACAATCGATAACTTAATTAAAAAATTTTACCCAAAACCTCAACCAAGGCAAATTACTGTTCTTCCCACGAGAGGTGGTGCTGGGAATCCACTGTCAAACTCAGGGGCGGTTCAAACATTGGACACCTATCCTTTTGAACCTGGGTGCTTCCGACAGATCACCTAGGGTTGCCAGTATTTTTCTTGGGTAAGGTTCCACCATCTTTTGATACCTTTGGTCTTAGCCCTAATAATCAAGACAATTAAAACTTTGAATCTACCAAGATAAGCTGCACAACGTTCTCACAAACTTTACATTTCAAGCCCTTGTGTCAAGTTTGCAATCACTTTTATTTTCTGACTCCATAAGGCACTGGTCCTTCATATTACATTTTGCTTGCTTAAGCATCAACATTGGAGTATTTGCTTATATTTACGTGAAGTGATCTGCTTATTGCCCAAGTGTATCTTTCATCTTGTATTTGCAACGTGGATTGCGTTATCTTGTCTTATATTTAATTTTTATAATTGTCTCTCATTTAAAAACTCCTAAAAAACACCCATCCGCATCACAACACCTAAAAATACTATAAATAATAGAGCCTTAGTGAAACTCTCTTTTAGGGACTACCCCCCTTGGCTTCGTTAGGAGTTTGCCTAAACGGAGGAGCTGGGATTCAGGTGACAGTACTATTATCACATATATAGTAGCCGGGCTACCATACATTATTTTTCTCATTCCAGTACACTATTCAGCCAGTTCCCTTACATTTGAGATGCTGAGATGAGCATCTAGATTGGATCACTATCAGATTGTGGACAGCAGTTGTATTCCCCCATGCCATGACTGAGTCTCAGGACACTCAGAGAGATGACCGATATAGCCATTATACCATTTGTACAGAGCAGTCAGTAGTGTTCAGAGTTGCAGCAGCAGTTCCAGAGGACAGGTGATGGTACAGGTTGATGAGCTTTCAGGTATATGACTCAGCAGGTATATCATGGTGTTATGGTTAGATTGCTTTTATACTTATTCTTATAGCATGTCTTAGCACTCAGTGTCATGATCTGGCGATCATATAGATATTTGGACCTGGTCGATCTATTATATATATTACATTGTCCCTACTCAGACTTAGAAGTTCACTATTCATACTCATTGGTTTTACCCTCCTTAGGGAAAATAGAGGTGATCATTCAACCATACCTTGGCTTGCTAGTGTTGGATCCATTATTCATTGTCTTCATCCATCCATGGCCTACCTTTTAGATTATCACCCTGACTTACTACTTGACTAGTGGCATGGAGGACTTTTCCCCACTGTAGCCTCTGTATTGGATGAGCTTCCCTGTTTATTGTGTCTCGGCTCTGAGTTGGTGACAAAACTTACCTATGGTGAGTTGGAGTTCCTTGTGAATTCCCCCTAGTCACTAAAGTTGTGTTGGCTAAACCTGAAACTTTTGGTGCTGCCATAAATTCAAAATCTGGAAAAATGAAATGCTATATCTTGTATGAAAAGCCCATTCATGCAATGTGTTTCTAAACACACATGAATGAGAGGCATGCCAAATGAACATGGCAATGAAAATAAAATGTTATATCTTTTGGAAAATAAATACCTAGGTAAACAAGCTGTCCATGACACACCTAGAAGTGCTCAGGTAAACAAGTGCCTTAAAAACACCCCTGCAGCAAAAAGCCTAAAGAAAAAATGTAAATCTATGCAATGTGTTTATAAACACACATAGATCAAGGCTATGGAAACTTCAGGCCCAAAAGCAATAGAACTTAAATGCTATATCTAAACAATTGCTGGCCTTATTTGTATTATGGATTGTGCGCATCTGTGAAGGTGAATAAACCCTCTTTAAACAACTCATCCATTTGTGAGACACCGCCATTCCCTGTGTTATTGCTCATTCAGTATATACTTTGGTGTATTCCCTTTCCCTTGCCAAAGTGTCACAAAGTCAAGTCAGTCAAGTCATCCCTTAGCCTAGCCAGTTAATTTAGCCTTCACCCTTCACTAGCAAATTGATCACAACTATGAAGTGAGTATGATCCTGAAAGTCTAGTCTGAGTAATAATAATAATTAACGACACTATACATTTGGTTTTAGATCGCCAGTTATGATTACTATGTGTTATAATTGTTGTTTGAATAAGTTGTAAAGCATGTATTAACCTTGACACTTTGCAGCAGCCTTGGATGATGGTCTGAGTTATATTTGGTCTTGGTTAAACCTAGTTTGACCATGGAGGACCATGGGACATGAGATGTTGGACCTTATGATGATATGGATAGATGATATATGGTCTATGTACACATACATGATGATTCTATGCAGCAGCTACAGGGTTATGATGATGATTCTTGGTTTACAGCAGTGTTTGGACATTTACAGATTATTATTATTGGCCCTGTTCCGGTATATTGGATATTTATTTTGATCATGCAGAGACTCATATGGTGTATGAGTACACATCTTGGATGGATTTGGACCTTCTGAGTCCAATGGGACAGTTTGTTTTCGGTTCCGGGCACTTACAGTAATGATTGAGCCTCAGTAGGTTGTCCCAGTGCAGTTTTGGTATGTCGGAGGCCCTGTCGGAGCAGATGTGATTTTTATCCGGTTGACCTAGGGCGCTGATGATGGAGGGGGTGGTCCAGCCACTTGTTTTTACCATATTACCCCCCTCCCAGACACACTGGTGCCCTCACCTTGACAGCGCAGGCACTCCAGGAGGCTGTTTGGGGCAGTTTCACGCTTCCCAAGGCATTTCAGGATTGGTAGAAATGGCTATTGAGGAAATCGATTTGGGCTACTGAGGCAATGTTATGGCATGGGATGATCAGTGATGATAGATCGGGGTCCTCCACACCTTCTCCAGCAGTTTCAGCTTCATCGGGGCCCGCATCCATCACTTATGGCACTTTCTGTGGATTTCTGAGGTCTTTTGAGGACCACGACTTGACTAGGGAGGCATGATTTGGTACATTCATGATTATTTATTGGTTATTGTGCTATGGGGATTGACCAAGGAGGGATAAAATTACCCCTTGGACCCACCATAAGCCTCCTATGATATTATGTCATCATGATTTGGTGGGATTCCCCTCTTCTAGGGCGATTTTGTCCACTTACATTATATTTTATTTGTGATCCATTATTTTATTGTTGAGCTCATCTCAACCATTGATTAGACATTTGTATCTTTTAATCTTAGCCACTCATTCAAAAAGTGGTTAGGGTTTTGGTGCCTCTCCTTCCTATTTAAAGGAGAGAGCCTCTCATTGTAAAGGGTCTTTGGCTCTTGGATTATTGGTATAGAAAAATATTCTTGTGGAAATTCTTGTGGTCTCCTTTGCATCTGGTGTTCTTAGATGGTGATTGGAAAGTCTATTGCAACCTAGCATTTGGAAATTGTGGTAAGATCTATCTTTTTTGGAAATCATTGTTTGTCTATAGGAGGGCGACTTCAACAAGGGCGATTTTGCAAGGCTTCTTCAAATCGACTTTCTTGGCATTCGCTTGTATCAGGGAGTTATCATTAGCTTCATTGTGATCTATGCTATCTTTCTGTTACTTCTCTTGTGGCATTAGTCCTTATCTCTTGATGCATCAAATCTGATATTGTTGACGTTTGTTGTGCAGGAGAGAGGGCGCATTGGCTTCTTGGATCAAATCGACTTGCATAGGAAACTACCTCAAAGCTTCTCAAATTGATCGGGTTTGCATAGATCATCATCATCAAGGCATCTACAAGGCTACCCAGGTAAGATCCACAGGTTTGTTTCTCTTTCCTTTATCCAATCCATTGACATAGCTCATAAATTGTTAAAACCCTAAATATTTCAAAACCCCCATTTTACATTTTCTCAGATCTACTTAGATCTAGTGGGTTGTTGGGCATAATATTGAAAACCCACCTCTATAGCATCCACGGCATCCCGGATCTATAGTTTGGTGAGGATTGGCTTCCGTTTGACCCCCCTCCCATGCCAACTTAGCTCCTCCCAAGCAAAGCGCACTTCCTAGTTTGAGCAAGTTGACCTAGATCTAGGTGGTGGGTGTTTGAGATTCCACTTGATTCATCATCTACACATCCAATAACATACACCCAGATTGTTACTTTCCTGAAATTCACCTTGTGGGCCCTATTCCACGTTTTAAGGGATTTAATCCCCATTTTGGACCACTTGGAACATTTAAACTCAGATCTAGTAAGATCTAACCGTCGGATTACCGTAAAATTATAGATCCATACTCCTACTTGACTAACCTACCCGGATCTAAATTTTGGATGCCATCCGACTTGTCTTGACCCACCTAACCCACCTTTTCAGCCTCCTTGGGTAAAGTCGCACCACCTTGGAGAAGTGAGTTGACTCACTTCTAGGACGTGGGTACTTGAGATTATTGCAGATTTGAAACCGGAATAATTCAAAACCTAGGTCTAGAGTATCACTTTGTCAAATCTCGCCTTGGGGATAGCATTCCTTGTTTTAAGGGATTGTGGTCTGTTGCCGCCTGGTTCCACACCTGGGGAAAACGCAGCAGAAGTCTTCAAGCTGCTGGTGTGGCCTTGGGGGCAAGTCAGAGTCAAGTGCTGTCACTTGGGACTCGACTCCTCCGTCTAGGCTTTCCTAGCAAAGCCAAGGGGGGTGGACCCTAAAAAATAAAAAGAAACTAAGGCCTCTAATCTAGGAGTTAGGAAAATACTTTTGGTAACCAAGAATAAACAGCATATACTTTGATCAAATAAAACAGTTATTCATCATTTACTCCCATTTTAAAATAACCATCATTTAATTGCACATTAGTCAATAATATAAAATAAATTTGAAGCAAGAGCAGTGCCTTATAATGGAGTCAATAAACAAATGCATAAGCAGGAAAGTAGATGTTGTGCGAGTGTTCTTGGTTTATTTTAAAATTAATGAGATGGTGATCTTTTTATTATGGCAGGGGAGTTCCCAATATACGCAAGGTACGGGGGAACATGTCCGGAGTTTTGAAGCGTGGCTTCCCTCTCAGGCTTGGGCTGAATCGGAGTCTCGAGGAGGTGTTCAGATGCTATACCAACGAGGGCAAGCCTAACGGTTTCCAAGAGGTCACTACTCAGTGTGGTCCCAGGCCTTCTGAGAAATTTGCCCACGACAACAAAATACGCGTTGTGCCGGATTTTCACAAAAGGATTTTTTATTAGGGCGGTGTTAGATCCTATTACTAGTCATCCCCTCCTTTCTGATGTGTACCAACTAGATCAGACTAAGCTGCAAGTCGGCCACAAAGCATACGGGAGAAGACCTTGGTATTTTTATAAAAATTTTATGAACCCAAATTTTATCTTTTTTAAAATCCCAGGAGTCTCTTTTCAGGCACGTATTTCGGGCAAGCCCTCATACAGAAACCCTACTTCGGGAAAGCAAGGGGGGCGTTATGAGTTTGTAAAAAAAATGTGAAAAACTATGTTATGAGTGGACTTGTGGCCCGCCAGTGGAACGGACCAACAAGGTTTATTTTAATCCTAATTAATTTTATTAAATGCCGGAAAACAACGAAATAAACTACTCTAAAAATCACGCCATGAAAATGAGACGACACAGGCCACCCCTGGGGGGATGGGGTATGGGCGCTGGCTAGCCCACTTGCTCTCGTTTAATAGTTGTTTACAATGATTTAGAGAAGTGCCCCAGTCTACTTTAAGTGACTTGGTGGCTTACAAAATTTGAGGATAAAATTGACCAGTTTTTAAAAATATGAAAGTTTGTCCTCCGGATGGCCTGGATGCTCGAAATTTCGACAGCACTTCCTCCTACCTGTTCGTCTTTTGCTGCAAACCAGCAAGCAATAATTAGTATAAGATGCCCAAAAACACTTTAAGAGTGTCTTTGGAACACCTCCTAAAAAACCCAAAAAATTCTAAGTTAAAAACTAAGTAAAAATGACGAAAAGTAACCAAGTAAAACAAGCTATGGGGCTTGTCTACTTGGGATCTTTGCTAGCCTTTAATGGCTGCAAATTTCAAGCTCTAGGGCAGCCAGGTAATACTTTGAAATCAGATCTAATACTACTTCAGAAAAACTTGAAAGATTTTGACAACTTAAACCAGTTTTTTGAAAAGAAAAGTACTAGATAACCAAGAAGCTTTCATCTATGAACAATAAACTCTTTACGAAATAAAAAAAATAAAACTTCTTGATGACAGAATCTGATTTATTTAAGTTTTTAACAGCAGTATGTAAATCAGATCCACTTTTGATTAGTAACTAGTAACCATAAAATTTGATTTTTTCTTGAATGAGAGAGAGAGAGATGGAACAAATCCTTGTTGAAAATCGAAGCTTTGAAAATGGTTTAGTGATGTTTGAAGGGACTATATCTGCAAACAATGATTAGTAAAAGGGGAAACAAACAAGATCCTCCTTCTTGCCAACTCAAGACAACACCTGCACATCACAGATCTCACCAAAAAAATATTAAGTGTAGATATATACTCACAAGAAACTATGATTGCATATCCATAAACAAATGAAAGATACAAAAATAATCTCTTACCAAGCACACTTCACTAAGCTGCTACAATAAACAAATTGAAAACAACTTATCTCATAGATTGGTAACAATCTTTCCGATGAGCACACCACACCCTTGAAGAATGAAACTTATGCACAAGTCATCTTGGAAAAGGAATCAAGATATTACATCCACATATGACAAAACACCACAAGCTGACCTCCAAAGTCTTCTTTTATTCAAATGAGAAAAAATATTACAATCATAAGTCTCTTGCTCCAATTCTCACTCTAAAGAAAATGGAGTGGGCAGCCATGCTTAAATAGCCAAAGATGGAGAGAAATGGGTGGAATGAGTGGCATAACTCGTGGAGAAAATGGGGCTGCCCACTCCCATGTAATGGGCTGCCAAAATCAGCCCCAAATCAGCTAAAAATCAGCCATGTGACAGCCCATAAACATAGCTGCAAATTCCATAATTGAAGGGGCCCAATTTTGGGAAATATGCCCCCCTCAAATGGGGAAGTAATCCCACTAATATAGCTGCCCGGAATCTTTCCAAAATCAACTCTTACAACTCCTAAAACATAGCTAAAAAAAACAATCCATAAATCACTCCCAAAATTTAATATTTTTATGAGTCATTTTTTCACTTTTTTTTATTTTTTCATGACTTTTTTGGGTTTTTTGGCCATAGGTAAAAATTTAAGCACCCAAACATTAGGAAAAGTGGGTTTAGGGGTTAAGGGGGTGCTCTGAGTTAGAAAACGAGCACCCCTAAGGCAAAAAGGACCTCCCTATGCCACTTCTAGGCCGATTACAAATTTTTTAATTGAACCATTAAAAAATGGCCCAATTTACGGAAAAATTAAACTTTGCCGAAAATTAAAAAACAACCTAGGGGGACTTAGGACATGTCCATATGACTCAAAATTAACGCCTAGCATGTTCATATACATTGACCCATAGACTTTAACAATCCCCTAAGGCCCGTCAGCCTCCCCAGGCATTCCAGCTTTGGAGAAGCAGGAGAAAAACCAATTAATTATGTTATGCACTAATGCAAAACATAATAGATAGGTGAAAAAAACTCCTTGGAATACCTGACTTGGCCAAAAAGTCCTAGGGAACCAAGTCTTTTACAAAACACCATGCTAGTACGTTTTATTACAAACCCTGCAGGGCCATGGACATGTGGAAAAAAGTTAAAACGGGGGCCCTTTAAAAGGCCAGCTGGATATCAAATCATCGAAAAAAGAACATTGAAATGTTCAACTTTGCTCGCTCGCTTGATAGTCCATCTAAGTACAACTTAGCTGGCAACATGGTCCACTTGGGTAAAACCTAGATCTAGATCTATCCATACATCAAGACTTAAATTGCCCACTTATCTCATGTACTAGGAGTCTTAAACCACAAGTCAACCCTACTTTGACTCCACTTCCCAATTCCCAAGGCACTGGTTTCTCTCCAAGTTAATTCCACTTTCCTAGATTGTTGGATTGACTTGTGTTTTGACTTTTGCATGGTG
This sequence comes from Larix kaempferi, assembly GCA_027924585.1. Classification (NCBI taxonomy): domain Eukaryota; kingdom Viridiplantae; phylum Streptophyta; class Pinopsida; order Pinales; family Pinaceae; genus Larix; species Larix kaempferi. The sequence goes on from BSBM01000510.1 coordinate 45,289,955, forward strand.
AACTAAACCCTTGAAGCTATCATGTATCATGGTCAAAGCTTGTCATTTGTACTAGTTAGCCCCAATTGAACCCCTAAAATACCCTGCATTGGACACAGTTCCCAAGGCAGTGGATTTTCAAACATTGAACTAGTACTCTAACCCTAGATCTCCTTTCAAACATTTTAAGTCACTCTCACATCAACTATGGACCAAAGCTATACTACTTGAACCCTTCACTTGGCTTGTGACTTCATCCTAAGGTCTAGGATAAACCATACACCTTACTTCACTTAGAAACAACTTGATTTGGTGTCTTGGTTTTGATCTCTCCTGTCGGGAGTAGATCGGGTCTCCCCCTTTGTTGTCTGGGCTAGATAACATAAAGCGAAGGTTGCCTCGACTAGCGTGACAACCATACATTGGAGGTCGAGGTGATCGTGGTTGCACCTTTTGAGTTGCTCTTCCCTATTGCCATCCATTACTGGATACATCCATAGGAGCAACTACAGTTTAGGTGATAACAAGTACTTGGCTCATTGCTTGCCCCCAAGGCCACACCTCTCTCACTTGTAGTGAAGAGACAGCTTTCGAAAGATTTCCACTGCTGGTGTGCATATTGGCGGACAACAATGTGGATTGTAGGCATTTGTCAAGGTGAATAAGCATTCCTGATGTAACTTACCCATTTGTGAGACACTACCATCCCCTGTGTTACTGCTTGTCCAGCATATGCTAGAGTGTGTATCCCCTTTCCATATCCAAAGTATCACAGTGTCAAGTTACTAGTCATCCTTTAGCCTAGCCCATTCAGTTTCATCCTTCACCCTTCACTAGCAAATTGGTCACAACTATGAAGTGAGTATGGTCCTGAAAGTCTTCTCTGAGTTATAACAAATATTGAAGAACACTTTATAATTGGTTATTAGATAGCCAGAGAAATGATTACTACTTGTTATAATTATCACTTGAATGATTTGTAGAGCATGTCTTAACCTCTGACACTTGCAACAATTTGATGTTAGCCTGGGTCATATTTTTGGTCATGTTGACTTGGTCAAACCTAGTTTGACCAAAGTCAACTACAGGACATGAGGTGGATAGACCTTGGATGATGCAGATATATGATATGTGGTCTATTACAGGTCACCAGATGGTTCTATGCAGTGGTTACAGGTTTATGATGATGATTTGTGATTTTCAGCATTATTTGATCATTTACAGATTATTATTATTTTATCTGTTTGGGCATATTGGATATTTTAAATGATCATGTTGAGATACATAGGGTGTATGAGTACACACCTTAGATAGATTTGGGCTCTCTGTGTGCAATGAGACAGTTGGTTTTCAGTTCCGAGCAGTTACAGTGAAGATTTTCCTCAGTTTACTATTCTGGTGTAGTTTTGCCATGTTAAATGGCCTGTCAGAGCAGAGAGATGATGTGATTGGTTTGCATAGGGTGTTGTATGAGGAGGGGGTGGTCCAGCCACTTCATTTTACCATTATACCCCCCTCCCAAAGAACCTAGTGGGCTCAGTTTGACAGCACAGGCACTCCACGTATCAGTTTGGGCAGCTTCACAATTACCGAGGCAGATTACAAATGGTTAATTTGGCTACTTAGGAATTCGATTTGGGCTACTGAGGCAAGGAAATGGCATGGGATGAGTTTTGATGATGAGTGTGATGTCTTCTACCCCTTCTCCAGCAGTTTCAGCATTCAGTGGGGCCCACACCCATTTCTCCGGCACATTTCATGGTTTTCTGGAGCCTTTGAAGGCTCACAACTTTCCCAGAGGAGCACGATTTGGTGCTTAGCTTGGCCATGTGATGTTATTGTGCCATGGGGGCACACTAGGGGTGTTAGATATTACCCCCTAGACCCACCATGAGCTTTATCTTATGTTATTTTATCATATTGAGTGGGACCCCCTCTCCTAGGGCGATTTTGTCCATGTATTGTTATATTTTTTAGTTGATCCATGTACTTTATTGTTGAGCTCATCTCAACCGTATATTAGAACATTATGATCTTTTAATCTTAGCCATCCATTCAAAAGGTGGTTAGGGTTTTGGTATCTCTCCATCCTATTTAAAGGAGAGAGCTTCTCATTGTAAAGGGTCTTTGGCTCTTGGAATCTTGATAATAGAAAAACTTCTTGTGGAAATTCTTGGGTCTCCTTTACATCTGATATTCTTCGATGGTGATTGGAAAGTCTATTGCATCCTAGCATTTGAGTATTTGTGGTGATATCTATATTTTCGTGGAAACTTTGTCTTTTCTACAGGAGGGCAACTTCACTTGGGCGTTTTTTGCAGGGCTTCCTCAACTCGCTTACTTGGCTTCGCTTGTATCAGGGGGTTATCATTAGTATCAATGTGATCTATGGTTTCATCTTGTTATTTTTCTTGTAGCATTTGTCTATTTCTCTTGATGCATCAAATCTGATATTGTTGACGTTTGTTGTGCAGGAGAGAGGGCGCATTGGCTTCCTTGAGCAAATCGATTTACATAGAGCACTCACTCAAATCTTCTCAAATTGATCGGAAGGCATAGATCATCATCATCAAGGTATCTACAAGGTTTCCCAGGTAAGATCTACAAATTTGTTCTTCTTCTCTTGGTTCCAATCCATTGGCATCATTATTTTACTGTCAAAACCCCAAGCTAAATAATCGAAAAAATTCCCTGGCATTAATCACTTGGCAAAGTGGCAAAACATTTCTAGGTTTTTTGTTTCAAGCCCAAACCCTAGGTGGGTTCTCCAAGGCGTCATCCTTGGGGGACTCCATGTGGCCCAAATCCCTAGGCACGGATCTCCCTAATCCATGCGCATTCCTTGAAGGAGGTTGTTTTGCCTGTTGTTAATGCCCTGTCTGGACTTTGTGTGCTTTGATACTATTATACCTGTTAAACAAGTCTATCAAGAGGTACTAGATAGCCCCATCTTGTTCCTAAACCCCCTACATTGGACACGATTCCCAAGGCAGTGGATATTTTCATCATTTGTTGGTACCTTGATTCTAGATCTAATAATTAATATCATAAGTCACTTGTATTTTCACATTGGATCAATTTCATATCTCATAAGCCTCTTGATCCAACCCATACTTCACCTTGTGACTTCATCTATAGATCTAGGGTTTACTTTACCTTACACCTTACGTATTTCACTGTGTTTGATTTGATCTGGTGTCTTGGTCTGATCTCTCATGTCAGGAGTAGATCTGGGTCTCCCCCATTGTTGTCTTGGGCTAAGACAACATCAAGTGAAGATTGCCTCGATTGGCGTGAACCATCCATTTGGGAGTCGAGGCTATCTTGGTTCACCTCTTCGGTTGCCCATCCCCTCTACCATCGTCACGGATCCATCTTATAGGGGCAACTACAAGATTGGTGATAACATTTTGGCACCATTGACGGGGAGGTAGAGGCTTACCTTTAGTGTCTGCGAGTGTCCGTGCATTAATCCATATCTTATCGCATCCGGTATTTTGCCTTGGTGATTGCATTTCCAATTCCATAATTATTTCCATCACCATTTTAATTCACTCATTTCACCTCTCCTACGACATAATCATTTCGGTGAATTACATGTGTGGTTCACCAAGCGACTCCACCCCGCGACTTCATTGAGGATCGAACCCAACGTATTAATCTTAAGTTCTTAGAACGTCTTGCTAATTCTAAAGGAATCCCTACAACTTATACTCGGAACCTCAGACAAATTAAAGAAAACTCTTCCAATTTCTTTTGGAAGATATCTAGTCCTACTGCTTCACCGAGTCACCTTTTTGGATCTCCTTCACGTTCATCTAGTTCAATGATCGGAACAAACACTGGTGGAAACCAGAACGTTCCTCCTCCACAAAACCCTGGGATTTTTGGAAGGAAGGCTAAACCATCTCCTTTAGATTTTTCCCAGATCCAGGGAGCCCCCCATGACATGCCTGAAAAGTATTTTGAAAAAGTTCCCAAGTTTGATGGAGTGTCTATTATCTCCATTGAAGATCATGTTGATAAAGTCTGGGAACACATGGAAGCATATGAAGCATCTGATGAAGATGTCTTCATGAGGGGCCTTCTGGCATCTTTGGAAGGAGATGTTCGGAAGTGGTTTGATAGGTTGCCTGTCGGGAAGTGGTTTGGAAGTGGTTTAATTATTAAAAGTGTAAGAGATTATAGGGAAAATGAAGATACGCTTGATCTTGCAAGAGACTTTTTGAGAGACAAGATGCTTTGGCAAGGCCGAATTTGCCAAGCGTGGAGGGTGGGAAAGCCCAGTGGCGAGAGAGCTAGACCCATAAAAGTCACCATATCAAATACACATGACAAGCAAATCCTGTTAAGCAAGAAGCAACTCTTGAGAGGATCTCGCTTCTTTCTAGAAGAAGATTTAACTGTTAGGCAGCAAGAGGAAAGAAGGGAAGAGATGTCAAAGGTTAGTGCAGCAAGAGATAAGGGCAAAAGAGCATGGTTGTACAAAGGTAAAGCGGTCATTGCCTTTTTTGCCCCCCCAAAAACAAAACAGCAAGGCGGTAATCAAGAAAGGTCAACAAATTCCTTAGCAGAAAAATATGAAACAAAGACAGTATGGGCAAATAGGGGCGAGGACTCGACTTTGAGTCTTGTATGCCAAAACAAATAGCAGTTAAGGTCTACTCAGGTTTCCCTAAGCTTAGTTTGTTGGAACTATAGAGGCTACCCTTGGAGGCGGGGACCTGGGTTAGGGCCTATTGCGGAAGATAGAGACATAATTTGTCTAGTGGAAACGCATGAACGGGAAGGATGTAAGACACCTTTGTTTGAAGGGTACTTGAAGATGGTAGCGTGGAACAAGGCAGCAGAGAATGGCAAGGGACACGAGGGTATCATGGTCTTAGTAAGGGAAAAAAAAGGATGTCTCATTCAATTAGAAAAAGAAGACTCAAATAGACAATTCATTTGGTTTAAAATATCAGAAAATGGAAATATCATCAAAATTGCAGCATGTTATTTTGCCCTGCAAGTTTCAAAAACTTACAAAAGTGGGGGGCTTAACCACAGAGATCCCTTTGCAGCCTTAAAAAACGACATTGCAGCGTATTCCCAACTAAGTGAAGTTCTTCTAGTGGGTGACTTCAATGCTAGGACTGCAAATGAACAAGCTAGTATCCTCCGCTGTAAAGAAGACTGCAATCCTATTTGGCTCACAGAAGAAAGTAATCATCAGTGGATGAGATTTTCAGAGGACAACAAAAGCTGCAATTTTTTTGGGGAGCAACTGCTTACTCTATGTGGAACTTTTGACTTGGTCATCTGCAATGGTTTGGATACATGGTCGAATTCGGGAAATTTCACTTGTAACACTTACAATGGTGCAAGTGTAGTGGACTATGTAATTTGCTCACATGGCATGTGTGAGAGAATGGAGGAAGTTCGGAACGGGGATCAGATCTGGGATCTAAAATCTGATCACAAACCAATATATCTAAGATTCTCTTGGACTAAAAAGCAACGAGATGAAATAAAAACTCAGTGCATTAAGCAATCACCCCCAAAGGGAAGGATTCTTTTGACACAACAAAACTGTAATACCTTCAAGATAGCATTAGAGAGGCTTTTCAAAGAGGTGAAAATTCAATCCAGGGCCTTCATAGCCACGAGCTAACATGTTTAATCCAAAGAGCACTTTCAGAATGCAAAAGAGCAAGAAATAAGAAATCTGAAACAAACTGCTTCCCGGTTAATGCTTGGTTTGACGAGGAATGCAAAAAAGCAAGGAGAACTTTGAAAGAGTCAAATCAAAAAGAAATAAGCCTAAAACTTTACAAGCAAATTTTAAGGAAGAAAAAAGTTGATTTCATTATTTCACATAGGGAAGAGCTAATCTTCCTTGGGAAAAACAACCCCAAGTTATTTTGGAAGGAACTGTTATCACCTAAACTGTAGTTACCCCTATGGATGTATCCACTCATGGATGGCAATAGGGAAGGGAAACTCAAAAGGTGCAACCATGATCACCTTGACCTCCAATATATGGTTGTCACGCCAATTGAGGCAACCTTCACTTTATGTTATCTAGCCCAGACAACAAAGGGGGAGACCCGAACTACTCCAGACAGGAGAGATCAAAACCAAGACACCAAATCAAGTTAATTCTAAGTGAAGTAAGGTATATGGTTTATCCTAGACCTTAGGATGAAGTCACAAGACAAGTGAGGGGTTCAATGAGTATAGATTTGGTTCATTATTGATGTGAAAGTGACTTATGATTTGTGAAATAGGATCCAAGATTAAAGTACCAGTTCAATGTGAGAAAATTCACTGCCTTGGGAACCATGTCCAATGCAGGGTAGTTTAAAGGTTGAATTGGGGCTAACTAGTACAAGTGACAAGCTTGATCATGATACATGATGACATCAAAGGGTTTAGTTCACCACACAAAGGTCAAACCACAAGTTAATCCAACAATCTAGGAAAGTCGAATTGACTTGGAGAGAAACCAATGCCTTGGGAATTGGGATAGTGGAGTCAAAGTAAGGTTAACTTGTGGTTAAGGACTCCTATTGCATGAGACAAGTGGGCAATTAAAGACTTGATGGATGAATAGGTCTAAATCTAGAGATTTAATGTTTTGACCTAAGTGGACCACAATCCCTTAAAACAAGGAATGTTATCCCCAAGGCAAGATTTGACAAGGTGACACACTAGACCTAGGTTTTGAATTATGCCCGTTCCAAATCCACCAAAATCTCAAGTACCCATGTCCTAGAATTGGACCAACTCACTTCTCCAAGGTGGTGTGACTTTACCCAAGGAGGCTAAAAGGTGGGACAAATGACTCAAGACAAGTCCAATGGCATCCAAACTTTAGATCCAAGTAGTTTAAGCAAGTGAAAGTGTGGATCTATAATTTCATGGCAATCCAATGGCTAGATCTTACTAGATCTGAGTTTGAAGATACCAAGTGGTCCAAAATGGGGATTAAATCCCTTAAAATGTGGAATAGGGCCCACAGGTTAGAAATCAGAAAAGTGACAATCTGGGGGTAGGTTATTGGATGTGTAGATCATGAAACAAGCGGGATCTCAACTACCCATCAACTAGATCTAGGTCAACTCACCCTCACCAAGAAGTGCGCCCTTGCTTGGAGAAGCTAGGTTGGCTTGGGAAGAGGGTCAAATGGAAGCCAATCTTCACCAAACTATAGATCCAGGATGTCGTGGATACTATAGACGTGGGTTTTCAATATTATACCCAACAACCCACTAGATCTTAGTAGATCTGAGAAAATGTAACAATGAGGGTTTGAAATAATAAGGGTTTTATCAATTTATGAGCTATGTCAATGGATTGGATCAAGATAAGAGAAACAAACCTGTGGATCTTACCTGGGTAACCTTGTAGATGCCTTCATGATGATGATCTATGCAAACCCAATCAATTTGAGAAGCTTTGAGGTAGTTTTCTATGAAGTTGATTTAGTCCAAGAAGCCAATGCGCCCTCTCTCCTGCACAACAAACGTCAACAATATCAGATTTGATGCATCAAGAGATAAGACTAATGCCACAAGAGAAGTAACAGAAAGATAACATAGATCACAATGATACTAATGATAACCCTCTCATACAAGCAAATGCCAAGAAAGTCGATTTGAAGAAGCCTTGCAAAATCGCCCTTGTTGAAGTCGCCCTCCTGTAGACAAGACAATGATTTCCAAAATAGATAGATCTTACCACAAATTCCAAATGCTAGGTTGCAATAAACTTTCCAATCACCATCTAAGAACACCAGATGCAAAGGAGACGACAAGAATTTCCACAAGAAAGTTTTTCTATACCAATAATCCAAGAGCCAAAGACCCTTACTATGAGAAGCTCTTTCCTTTAAATAGGAAGGAGAGGCATCAAAATCCAAACCACTTTTTGAATGAGTAGCTAAAATTAAAAGATACAAATGTCTAATCAATGGTTGAGATGAGCTCAACAATAAAATACATGGATCACTAATAAAATATAATATAAATGGACAAAATCGCCCTAGAAGAGGGGAATCCCACCAAATCATGATGACAAAATATAATAGGAAGCTTATGGTGGGTCCAAGGGGTAATTTTAGCCACCCTTGGTCAATCCCCATAGCACAATAATAATAAAATAGTCATCAATATACCAAATCGTGCCTCTATGGTCAAATCGTAGGCCTCAAAAGACCTCAAAAATCATCAGAAAATGCCATAAGTGATGGATGCGGGCCCTGATGAAGCTGAAACTACTGGAGGAGGTGTGGAAAACATCAATCCATGGTGAGGGCACCAGTGTGTCCGGGAGGGGGTTAACATGCTAAAAACAAGTGGCTGGACCACCCCCTCCAAGCACAGCGCCCTAGGTCAACCGGATAAAAATCACATCTGCTCTGACAGGGCCTCCGACAGACAAAAACTGCACTGGGATAGCCTACTGAGGCTCATTCACCACTGTAAGTGCCCGGAACTGAAAACAAACTGTCTTGTTGGACTCAGAAGGTCCAAATCCATCCAAGATGACACCATATGAGTCTCTGCATGATCAATATATATATCCAATATACCGAAAAAGGGCAAATAATAATAATCTGTAAATGATCAAATACTGCTGTAAACCATGAATCATCATCATAGCCCTGTAGCTGCTGCATAGAATCATCATATACATGTACATAGACCATATATCATCTATCCATATCATCACAAGGTCCAACCATCTCATGTCCTATGGTTGACCTTGGTCAAACTAGGTTTGACCAAGTCAACATGACCAAATATAACTCAGACCATCATCAGAAGCTGCTGCAAAGTGTCAAAGGTTAATGCATGCTCTACAACTTATTCATATAACAATTATAACACAAAGTAATCATTACTGGCGATCTAAATCCAAATATAATGTCATTAATTATTATTATTACTCAGACCAGACTTTCAAGATCATACTCACTTCATAGTTGTGATCAATTTGCTAGTGAAGGGTGAAGGCTAAAATAACTGGCTAGGCTAAGGGATGACTTTACTGACTTTACTTTGTGACACTTTGGCAAAGGGAAGGGGAATACACACCATAGTATATACTGAATGAGCAACAACACAGGGAATGGCGGTGTCTCACAAATGGATGAGTTGTTCAAAGAGGGTTTATTCACCTTTAACAGATGCGCATAATCCATAATACAAATAAGGCCAGCAATTGTTTTGATATAGCATTTAAGTTCCATTGCTTTTTGGGCCTGAAGTTTCCATAGCCTTGATCTATGTGTGTTTATAAACACATTGCATAGATTTACATTTATTTTAGGCTTTCTGCTGCAGGTGTGTTTTTAAGGCACTTGAGCACTTGTAGGTGTGTCATGGACAGCTTGTTTACCTAGGTATTTACATTTCCAAAAGATATAACATTTTATTTTCTTGGCCATTTTCATTTGGCATGCCTTTCATTCATGTGTGTTTAGAAACACATTGCATGAATGGGCTTTTCATACAAGATATAGCATTTCATTTTCCAGATTTTGTATTCATGGCAGCACTAAAAGTTTCAGGTTTAGCCAACACAACTTTAGTGACTAGGGGGAATTCCAAGGAACTCCAACTCACCATAGGTAAGTTTTGTCACCAACTCAGAGCCGAGACACAATAAACAGGGAAGCTCATCCAATACATAGGCTACAGTGGGGAAAAGTCCTCCATGCCACTAGTCAAGTAGTAAGTCAGGGTGATAAACTAAAAGGCAGGCAATGGATGGATGAAGACAATGAATAATGGAGCCAACACTAGCAAGCCAAGATATGGTGGAATGATCACCTCTATTCTCCCTAAGGAGGGTAAAACCAATGAGTATGAATAGTGAACTTCTAAGTCTGAGGAGGGACAATATAATATATATAATAAGATCAACCAGGTCCACATATCTATATGATCGCCAGATCATGACACTAAGTGCTAAGACATGCTATAAGAATAAGTATAAAAGCAATATAACCATAACACAATGATATACCTGCTGAGTCATATACCTGAATGCTCATCAACCTGTACCATCATCTGTCCTCTGAAACTGCTACTGTAACTCTGGATACTACTGACTGCTCTGTACCAATGGTATAATGGCTACATCGGTCATCTCTTTGAGTGTCCTGAGACTCAGTCATGGCATGGGGAATATATACTGTTGTCCATAATCTGATAGTCATCCAATATAGATGCTCATCTCAGCATCTCAAATGTAAGGGAACTGGCTGAATAGTGTTCTAGCATCAGAAAAATAATGTATGGTAGCCCGGCTACTATATATGTGATAACAGGCCTATTGGTCGTATCAGTCCAACCATCAGATATAATGGAGACACCATTGCCACTCCAAGAGGAACGGACCGGTGCCAATATTTTCTCCACGAGCAATTTCTCCTTCCGTAGAAGGCTTGTGCGCACCTTTACAAAGTTTGGTCCCATGTAACCCCTAGGGGCTTCATTCACTGCCCTTATCATGTCTTGCCAATATGGAGACCGCACTACATTGAAGGACAATCCACATGCATATAGAGCTCTTGCAACTCTACTGTCTGTCTCATCCCCCCCTCCAATGTCAAACATTTTAGCCAAGGGTCCAATGTTTTGTCTCTTGCGGGCTTCTTCAACAATCAAAGGAACATCATTTCCCCTTTTCGAAAAGGAGGGTTGTCTTAAACTACTCCTTTCTGCTTTGGCCATATCAGCAGCATCTTGCTCTACTTGAAATGCCTCCACATCCTTTCGGGTGATTGTTTTGCAATGGTGAACTCCATGATCACCTTACAACCAAAGAAAATGGGTCTTAACCCTCGTGTATGACCCTGTAAAATTAATTTTGCACCTGTTGCAATTCCACAAGCAGCTGCCACCACCTTTGTTTTTCTCTTTTGGCCCAATCTTGGTGACATACTTCCATAGGGGAGAGTCAACAAGGTATGGTGGTAATGATTCTGCTTGTTGCACATTCTGCTTTTGTTGAGTTCCGCTTCCTCTCCCTCCCCTAGACTGTCCTGGTTGACGTGAGGCCATTGCTAGTGTGGTGTAAGGCTGGCTCTGCACATTGGCAATTGCATAGGTGTGTCAGTGTTACTCACAAGTTCGACATACACAATTGTCAACAACTTCAAATATGCTTGTTGTGTATGCGTGAGGCCATTGCTAGTGTGATGTAAGGTTGGCTCTGCACATTGGCAATTGCATAGGTGTGTCAGTGTTACTCACAAGTTCGACATACACAATTGTCAACAACTTCAAATATGCTTGTTGTGTATGCTTGTTAGCATACACAGCAGCAAATATGCTTGCTGGGTATGCTTGTTAGCATACACAGCAGCAAATATGCTTGTTGTGTATGCTAACAAGCATATACAGCCCATGCTCTTCGTTGTGTATGCTTGTTAGCATACATAGCAGTGTTGTGTATGCTAACAAGCATATACAGCCCATGCTCTTCGTTGTGTATGCTTGTTAGCATACACAGCAGCGCTGCTATGTATGCTAACAAGCATACACAACGAAAATCCCTAAGGGCCAAGGCCCAAAACAAATTGAAATAAACAAAATTAAAAAATTAAAAACTTAAAACTTACCTCACCTGCAAGGAGAAAACCGCGAACCCCAACCCGTGCTACTGCTCACTGCTGAGGCACTGTTCGCTGCTGTCCGCGGGCTTAGTCTCTGCTGCTCAGTGGCTCACTGCATTGCTCTGTGATCCCCGCGAAGAAACAATGAAACAGTGAAATCGGAGGGCCCAAAAACAATCCCGCCAGCAAAGAAAATAAGGCTTTTTTTATAATGCGATTTGTTTTTTTTAATAGAGAAGGGGGAATCGGATCCCATTGGAGGATACGTATCTCGAGGGCAGGGATATGGTTCCTCCAATGGGAACCGATTCCCTACCAAGCAAAAACCGTATCCTTTTCGCCGATTCGAATCCGCTTCTACCCGAAACGGATCCCCAAACCGGAATTGGATCCACTAAAAAAACACTGAATCTTTCAAAATCGGAATCGGATCTTTGAATCTGCAATTCCTAGTTGATTTGGAAACTGATTTGGAGGGGGTTTGGGCGAATCCGGTAACTTAGCAAATATATCATGAAAATACATATATGCTAGAGCATCATCCACACTAGGATATCATCACAACATGAAGCAAAAATCTAGCATCAAGGAACCTAAGCCATCCATAGCTCCATCAACATGTAACCTTTGCTAATTGTGTGACAAGAATCACATGGTCACCCATGTCAAAATGGGGGGTAACACTCTCCACACTAGCATTATTGTCTTCTCTCGAGTTTGCAACCCTAGAATGTTGAAACACACAAGTACATGACAAGACAATTATAGTGCTAGCCACCAAATCTACATGTCCATACAAAGGTGTGAGTCCTCAATCCTTAGGTCTTCAACTCTTGCATCAACACAAGCACCAAGACCTCCATGGAACATGAAGGATACAATATTTGAGTCTTCTTCATCACACCAAGCTCAAGACTCATCAAGTTAGTCTCTCCATGACTTTTCCCTAGCCTCATATCCCATAAAAGCAAGCCTCCATTAGTTATTAGCTCCACTCTCCATGTCTTCTACTCGAGAAAAAACCTTGTGCCTCTCTCTCTCTCTCTCTCTCTCTCTCTCTCTCTCTCTCTATATAGGAGAATACAAGTATATATATATAGAGAGAGAGAGAGAGAGCCCTAACACTTTGTTCAAGGACTTTGTAACATTTAACGTGTAGGTTTGGGAGGTAACAAGAAGTTAGATGACCTAAATACCTTTTATTATCAACACCTATTAAACTTAATGCCTAAGAAACACTTATATCACATGACTATTTACATTTTTCATTACAATTGAGTTGTATTAGAGTGTTATACTCCAACAAAAACCCATTGTAATGCTTATAGGATTTAAAGCAAGCACCTTCAAAAAAGAAAAAATGAAAGAATTTTTTCATTATTAAATGGTCAGAAAGACAAGACTGGAATTTAGAATCCCTTGGTCCCAAACCAAGCATCAATGTGGGTTATGACTTCATGTTTCTAGAATGATTCTATAAGTGGCTTATTAAATGCCTCCATTTGTCTCACCTAATGAGAAAGAAAAACATATTTAGGCCTTCAACTTGTAGCCAACAAGACCTTTGTTAACTGGTGAGGTTTAGGGAATGTTAAGCCATCCAATAGGGGCCACTGCAAAGTTGATCGAGAGACAAATGCAGACAAGAAAATGGTTATTAAAGAAGAGTCTAACCAGGAAATTAACACCTACAACAAATCCTTGATTTTATAATATTTAGTACTATAACTAGACACTAACCATCACCATTTTCTTCTTGATTTCACTGCCACTCTATGATTTGAAATCATCACTTATTATTACATTTTTCTCATTCGTTGTTTTCTTGTGCTCAATTAACAAGTCGTACAAATTATAACCACTTTGTGTTCCACTCAACCTACGGACTTGTGCACAATGTAATAACAATCTACCTATCTTTACCAACTAGTCAAGTGATGTTATTGATTCTCAAAGCATCTTGACTTTTGAAGCAAACAATATTTGTTTCCTGAATATGAGCAGTAGTTCAATTGCTGAATATCCAACATAAATAGGATAAAATACAATAATCCATAAAGAATAAATATATATATATATGAGAGGGCCCATATATATTTCTCTAAAGGGGCACCTTGGTGACTATTCATGAAGGGTTATGACCCTTAGATAAATATTATTATTATTATTATTATTACAACGTACCACATGGGCATTGTTGTCTCCCAAAATGGCATGCGTGTGTTGAAGCCCAAAATGTAACACACCAGCTGGATGACAACTCTCTCAAGAGAGAGGCCATAGTCACCACACTCCTCTTCTCTTCGCTTCAGGTTGGCTCTTCTCCAACTCAAGGGGGGTGTTGTCCGCCAGATTGCACACCATCAGCGGAAATCTTTCGAAAGCTGTCTCCCTCACTGGAAGTGGGGAGAGGTGTGGCCTTGGGGGCAAGCAATGAGCCAGGTACTGTCACCTGAATCCCAGCTCCTCCGTTTAGGCTAACTCCTAACGAAGCCAAAGGGGTAGTCCCTACAAAGAGTTTCACTAAGGCTCTTATGTTTTTAAAGTTTTTTGGTGAAGTGATGCGGATGGGTGTTGTTTAGGAGTTATTGTGATAAGACCAATTTACGAATGAGATAAACACAAGATAATAATGCAATCCATGTTGTTAAATGAGATAACAAGATTACAGTATTCTTCAAGACCTGATAATCAGATAAAGCATTCACAATATGAAAAAATAAACACAAGGACAAATGGTCCTGATCAAGATATAAGTTTTAAACAACCAGTGCCTTATGGAGTCAAAGAAAATATGTGATGCTGAATGTGTGGGTCTTGAAAGGTACTGTTCGTGAGATCGTTATGAAAATTATCTTGGTAAATTGTAAATTTTAATGGTCTTGATTGTTAAGCTAAGAACAAGGATATCAAAAGAGTAAACCTAACCAGGAAAAATACTGGCAACCCCTTAGATGATAGGTCGAGAGCACCCAGATTCAGAGGATAAGTGTCCAATGTTTAAACTCCCCTCGAGTCTGACAGTGGATTCCCGGCACCACCTGTTTCAGGAAGCAACCTCAATGATTTGATGCTGGTTTTGGATTTGGGTAAAGTTTTAATTAGGTTATCACTTGTAAGATTAGCAAATCCTTCACCTTTCTGAGTACTAGCCCAACCTTTGCAGGTTGGCAGAGCATACGGGTGTTGGACAATCGACCAAAGTAAATTAATTAAGGGGAAATGTGAGTTGAAATATTTTATTGATTAAGAGCACCGTTCCACTCTTCGATAGAGAGAGCTCTTGACTTAGTCTTAAGACCAAAGTTCAAGAGACTTTTCTAATCTAATATGCCTAATGCAAGGGGAAAATGCACGTTTAAAATGCTCTCCGACAGAGAGTGCTCTTGACTTGGATTTGGCCAAGTTCAAGAGGCTTTGTTTATTTTACTGAAAGTAAGAGCAGTTGTGAAAATTTAAAGAAATAAATGAAACTTTTAAATGGATTTGAAATAAGAGAAAATGACTAACAACAAGATATTATGATGCTTTTAAAGATAACAGAAAGCAAAATTTAGTGTTCTACCAAACAGATTTACTCTAAGGTGGGATCAACCTCCGAACAAGGTCGACCTCTAAGAACCGCTAGCACTTGAGAACTTTCCAACTAGCTGAAATTTCGACCAAGGCAACTAACGGGGAGAGAGGAGTAACCACAAGATTATGTGGTCCTACTCTTGGGATGAAATCCCAAGGATACTACCTCCAGTCAAAACTTGGAAGAGAGTACTAAAATGAAATAAAAGACTAATCTAAAGCATGAAATGAAAGATCTATGCTAACCAACCACAACACTCATCCCCAAATGGGGAAGAAAAACCCAAAAGTGGAGGACTCCTCCACTTGAACTTTTATTATGAGATTACAAATGCCTTGGGTCTTAACCCTTGAAGGACTTTTGAGAGATAAATAATACTTCGAAAATTTAAAGAAGAAGCAAGTTTTAGGTTGCTTTTACAAAGGATAAGTATGTCAAGTTTTGATCATTCTCATGGTTTCTTCACTTTGGTTTTTTGCTTGCATCTTACTTCCTCAAAGCTCTTTTCAAGTTTCCTCCTTTCAAAGCATCTACACAAATCTTAAAAAATCTCAACCAAGGCACCCATTAATCATTAGGAAAAGACAAAATATTGAAACTATTTAAACTAGAGTCTACAAAAGACTTCAAAAACTAGTTTTATGAGATTTTATTTTCAAAAAATGCATAAAAGTAAAAACGGACCAGCAAACAACATATGCTTAAAAATTGATTGGAAAGAGATCTAGAATGTAAATTTTTTGAAATATTTTTGTATGGAAAATTCTGTCTTTTAAATGGAAACAAAAAATCTAACAAATACAAGCTATGCTAATGCCAAACAATGAGATCTAACTATTAAAAGAAAGACTAACTCTAACAACTTGTTTTTGTCTTTTGTTACTTGTCTTTGTACTTTGTAGGGCTCTTTTTCTTGGAGTAGACAAGAGGGGTAAAAGAAGATAGAAGAAAATGGATGAGAGGAGCTAAAGAGGCAAGAACGAAAGGTAGGGGAAATCTAGGGCAAGATTGGAATGGATGGAAAAAAGAGATAAAACGAATGGGTGAAGGAAGGGTAAAACGAATGGGTGATAAGGGGCTTTGGGATAGGAAAGCTATGGAAGAAATAGGCTTAGCAAAATCAATGGGAAAAAGAGATCAAGGAGCAACTGAGATGGGCTTGAAGAAAGAAACCCTTTAGAACCAATGTAACCAATGATTTAAGAATGAGTTTTTTGTTGATGGAAGAAGCAATTTTTTCGCTTTGATGCAAATCCCTAGATCTTGCTCTTTGGAGGTTTCCTGAAAACAAACTATTAGCAAAAGTTTTTTGTTGGTGGAGAAGAGAGAGATACAACCGAGTTCATCTCATCTCAACCATTTGAGGATCTGCAATGCATATACACTTATACAAACAATACTTGATTAAACTTAGAGAGTTAGACAAGAATGAAAAAAGAGACAAGGTAGTAAGACCGATTACAATTTGTACTCTTAAAACTATCCAAGCCTAAGCCTAGCAAACAATTTGGACCATCAAACGCTTGCCCTATGCTCTTAATAAAGAGATCCAAGCATAAATTATAACCAAGATTGAAATTGCATAAATGAAATAATCACAGATATTACCTCAACAATGAACTATTTACTCATGAGCCAATAGAAATGCACACCATTTGCCTCCAAAGCCAACTTTATTTCCACAAGCTCTTTACAAATATGAGCAGAGTAAGTTTACAACAATTATCCATGAAGAGAGAGCCCAAATGGCTTCTCTTAAATAACAAAACCAACAGCTAAAACCCTAATTCGAATTTGGCTAAAGGGAGCCAAATAACACTTGACAAAACTTGATTTCCAATCACAAACTAGTCATCAGGAGGCTTGGAGTGGTAGTAGATGAGTTGACATAGGTTTGGCAATGCATGGGAAGCTCCACCCACCAATGGAGAGCCTACAACTAGGATCCACGTGAGCATAAGAGGAGAATGCGTGAGCTTGAAGGAGGATGACGTGAGCTTCAAGGGAGATCAAGTATGAGTTGTGCTAGGTGCTAACTCAACTTGTAGAAGCCAAGTCTTGGTGATTGCTAAATTAGGGGAGGCGCCTACCATTGGATTTAATGCCAACCAACCAACCCATTTATCAATTGCCACATCACAAAATCGAATTCTCAAGGAAGGAGGGCGAATTCTCTATTGGAGTTTGACTTATGCTGACTGGATAGTGGTCTGGCTGATGACTGAGATGATTGGAATCTTCTTTAATGCCTAGTGCCATGTCAATTAGCCTTTTATTTTATTCATTTCTGATTATTTGGGAGAGATTTGGATTTCTCCAAAATATTCAAATTTATTAAATTAATAATTTCTCTGTAAATGGCTTTTTAGAGAAAATATTAATTATGAGGCTAAATTAACATCCGAAAGTTGGGTTTAGCTAGTCCACGGGTCATGTGTGATTTTTGGCTTATGAAACAAGCCATCAATCACTGAATTCGGACCCCGGACGACTGACATATTACAAATTGAAATTTCTCTATCTAAACTATAGAGAAATTTATGAAAATTTAAAAAATAATTAAAAACCCAAATTCGACGGACCCGGTAAAAAAATTTCGAAATTTTTTTTGAGGGTCCTAAAGACTTGGGACATGACCAGAACCTATTCTAATAGTGTCTAGTAGGCTTATGTACATTAGTTGGACTCTAATAACCCCCCCATGGCTAAAATTTTCAAAATCGGGCATTCCAGCTTTGGAGGAAGCGAGAGAAAACCTCATCGATTATAGCTCGGCTATAGGCAAAGTATAATTGACAAGGGAAAAAACTCCTTGGAATACCTTAGTTGCTTAATCAAGTCATGGGGAACCGAGACACTCAGATCCTACTAGCACACTTTATTACAAACCCCATGGGGCCATGGTCATGTCAACCGAAAAACAAAACTGGCTAGTCACAAATGCTGGATCATCTGATACACTGGAGTACAAACATTCATCATGTTTGTCAAATGGCGGCTCTTCAGATAATCCAACTATGGTACAAATAAGTTGGTAACAGGGGGTATCCCTAATGTAGGATCGCTAAGGCAGGTATAGTAAACGGGCAAGGTGAATTGAAGATGCCGCCTTAGAGAAACAGATGTAATAGAAAAATGAGTTTTTAATAGGTGATGGGAAAGAAAGGAGGATCAATCCTCAGGGAAAGACCAGTGCCAGTACTAGAAGGGAGAATGGAGTCAAAAAGAGGACTCAGGGGGGGCCTTGCATTTCACACAGGTGAGATCAACCTAGTACGTTCCATAATCAAAGACGAGGAGAATATAAGTATAAACAACTACAATCTATTACTCCTATGATCTTATGAAAACATAACGTCCACAAACAACTTGACAACCGCAAATGCTTGCCCAATGGACTAGATTATAACCTTCTATGCTAGGTTTAATCTACAACTTGCAATGAAACACGCAGCCATGAAAGAGATGCTCAATCTGTCCTAAAAACCCACCATGGTATTTGTTATCACATATATAGTAGCCGGGCTACCATACATTATTTTTCTCATTCCAGTACACTATTCAGCCAGTTCCCTTGCATTTGAGATGCCGAGATGAGCATTTATATTGGATCACTATCAGATTGTGGACAGCAGTTATATTCCCCATGCCATGACTGAGTTTCGGGACACTCAGAGAGATGCCCGATATAGCCATTATGCCATTGGTACAGAGCAGACAGTAGTGCCCAGAGTTACAGCAGCAGTCTCAGAGGACAGGTGATGGTACAGGTTGATGAGCTTTCAGGTATATGACTCAGCAGGTATACTATTGTGTTATGGTTAGATTGCTTTTATACTTATTCTTATAGCATGTCTTAGCACTTAGTGTCATGATCTGGCGATCATATAGATATTTGGACCTGGTTGACCTATTATATATATTACTGTCCCTACTCAGACTTAGAAGTTCACTATTCATACTCATTGGTACATACCCTCCTTAGGGAGAATAGAGGTGATCATTGCACCATTCTATGGCTTGCTAGTGTTGGCTTCATCTTTTCATTGTCTTCATCCATCCGTGGCCTACCTTTTAGATTATTACCTTGATCTGCTACTTGACTAGTGACATGGAGGATCTTTCCCCACTGTAGCCTCTGTACTGGATGAGCTTCCCTGTTTATTGTGTCTCGGCTCTGAGTTGGTGACAAAACTTACCTATGGTGAGTTGGAGTTCCTTGAGAATTCCCCCTAGTCACTAAAGTTGTGTTGGCTAAACCTGAAACTTTTAGTGCTGCCATCAATACAAAATTTGAAGAAAAATCAAATGCTATATCTTGTATATGAAAGAAATGCCAAATCAAAATGGCCATGAAAAATAAAATGTTATATCTTTTGGAAAAATTAATACCTAGGTAAACAAGCTGTCCATGACACACCTAGAAGTGCTCAGGTAAACAAGTGCCTTAAAAACACACCTGCAGCAGAAAGCCTAAAAATAAATGTAAATCTATGCAATGTGTTTGTAAACACACATAGATCAAGGCTATGGAAAACTCAGGCCCAAAAAGCAATGGAACTTAAATGTTATATCTAAACAATTGCTGGCCTTGCTTGTATTATGGATTGTGCGCATCTGTGAAGGTGAATAAACCCTCTTTAAACAACTCATCCATTTGTGAGACACCGCCATTCCCTGTGTTATTGCTCATTCAGTATATACTATGGTGTGTATTCCCTTTCCCTTGCCAAAGTGTCACAAAGTCAAGTTAGTCAAGTCATCCCTTAGCCTAGCCATTTATTTCAGCCTTCACCCTTCACTAGCAAATTGATCACAACTATGAAGTGAGTATGATCCTGAAAGTCTAGTCTGAGTAATAATAATAACTAACGACACTATATATTTGGATTTAGATCGCCAGTCATGATTACTCTGTGTTATAGAAGCTATTTGAATAAATTGTAAAGCATGTATTGACCTTGACACCTTGCAGCAGCTATGGATGATACTCTGAGTTGTATTTGGTCTTGGTTAGACCTAGTTTGACCATGGAGGACCATGGGACATGAGATGTTGGACCTTATGATGATATGGATAGATGATATATGGTCCATGTACACATACAGGATGATTCTATGCAGCAGCTACAGGGTTATGATGATGATTCTTGGGATACAGCAGTGTTTGGTCATTTACAGATCATTATTATTGGCCTTGTTCCGGTACATTGGATATTTATCTTGATCATGCAGAGATTCATATGGTGTATGAGTACACATCTTGGATGGATTTGGACCTTCTGAGTCCAATGGGACAGTTTGTTTTCAGTTCCGGGCACTTACAGTGATGATTTAGCCTCAGTAGGCTGTCCTAGTGCAGTTTTGGTCTGTTGGAGGCCGTGTCAGAGCAGAGATGACTTTTATCTGGTTGACCTAGGGCGCTGATGATGGAGGGGGTGGTCCAGCCACTTGTTTTTACCATATTACCCCCCTCCCGGACACATTGGTACCCTCACCTTGACAGCGCCATCACTCCAGGAGGCAGTTTGGGCAGTTTCACGTTTCCCGAGGCAGTTCAGGATTGGTAGAAATGGCTATTGAGGAAATCGATTTGGGCTACTGAGGCAAAGTTATGGCATGGGATGATCAGTGATGATAGATCGGGACCTTCCACACCTCCTCCTGCAGTTTCAGCTTCATCGGGGACCGCATCCATCACTTATGGCACTTTCTGTGGATTTTTTTGAGGTCTTTGAGGACCACGACTTCACCTTGGAGATACACTACTTTACCTTGGAGGCACGATTTGGTACTTTCATGATTGTTTATTGGTTATTGTGCCATGGGGATTGACCAAGGAGGGATAAAATTACCCCTTGGACCCACCATGAGCCTCTTATGATATTTTGTCATCATGATTTGGTGGGATTCCCCTCTCCTAGGGCGACTTTGTCCACTTATGTTATATTTTATGTGTGATCCATGTACTATGTTGTTGAGCTCATCTCAACCATTGATTAGACATTTGTATCTTTTAATCTTAGCCACTCATTCAAAAAGTGGTTAGGGTTTTGGTGCCTCTCCTTCCTATTTAAAGGAGAGAGCCTCTCATTGTAAAGGGTCTTTGGCTCTTGGATTATTGGTATAGAAAAATATTCTTGTGGAAATTCTGGTGGTCTCCTTTGCATCTGGTGTTCTTAGATGGTGATTGGAAAGTCTATTGCAACCTAGCATTTGGAAATTGTGGTAAGATCTATCTTTTTTTGGAAATCATTGTTTGTCTACAGGAGGGCGACTTCAACAAGGGCGATTTTGCAAGGCTTCTTCAAATCGACTTTCTTGGCATTCGCTTGTATCAGGGGGTTATCATTAGTATCATTGTGATCTATGCTATCTTTCTGTTACTTCTTTTGTGGCATTAGTCTTATCTCTTGATGCATCAAATCTGATATTGTTGACGTTTGTTGTGCAGGAGAGAGGGCGCATTGGCTTCTTGGACAAAATCGATTTGCATAGAGACTACCTCAAAGCTTCCAAATTGATCGGGTTTGCATAGATCATCATCATCAAGGCATCTACAAGGTTATCCAGGTAAGATCCACAGGTTTGTTTCTCTTTCCTTTATCCAATCCATTGACATAATTCATAAATTGTTAAAACCCTAAATACTACAAAACCCTCATTTTACATTTTGTCAGATCTACCAAGATCTAGTGGGTTGTTGGGCATGATATTGAAAACCCACCTCTATAGCATCCACGGCATCCCGGATCTATAGTTTGGTGTGGATTGGCTTCCATTTGACCCCTCTCCCAAGCCAACCTAGCTTCTCCCAAGGAAGGCGCACTTCACCATTTGAGCAGGTTGACCTAGATCTAAGCGATGGGTGTTTGAGATTTCACTTGATTTGACATCTACACATCAAATAACATACACCCAGGTTGTCCCTTTTCTGAAAATCACCTTGTGGGCCCCATTCCACATTTTAAGGGATTTAATCCCCATTTTGGACCACTTGGAACACTAAAACTTAGATCTACAAAGATCTAACCGGTGGATTGCCACAAAATTATAGATCCATATCCCTACTTGACTGATCTACCCGGATCTAAAGTTTGGATGCCATCCGACATGATTTGACCCACCTAAACCCCGATTCAAGCCTCCTTAGGGAAAGTCGCACCACCTTGGAGAAGTGAGTTCACTCACTTCGAGGAACTGGGTACTTGAGATTTTTGCAGATCCGGATTCAGAATAATTCAAAACCTAGGTCTAGACTGTCACTTTGTCAAATCTTGCCTTGGGGACTGCATTCCTTGTTTTTAGGGATTGTGGTCCACTTGGGTCAAACCTAGATCTAGACACATTTATCCATCAAGGCCTATACTGTCCACTTATCTCATGTTGTAGGAGTCCTAAACCATAAAGTCAACCCTACTTTGACTCCACTTCCCAATTCCCAAGGCACTGGTTTATCTCCAAGTCAACCCACTCTCCTAGATTGTTGGATTGACTTGTGGTTTGACTTTTGCATGGTGAACTATACCTTTGAGGACATCATGGACTATGGTCAAGATTGTCTCATGTACTAGTTAGCCCCAGTCTGACCCCTAAACAACCCTGCATTGGACACGGTTCCCAAGGCAGTGGATCTTTTGACATTGACCTAGTACACTAGCCCTAGATCTCACTTTAAACATTGTAAGTCACTCTCACATCAACTATGAACCAAAGCTATACCTATTGAACCCCTCACTTGGCTTGTGACTTCAACCTATAAGGTCTAGGATAAACCATACACCTAACTTCACTTAGAAATACCCTGATTTGGTGTCTTGGTTTTGATCTCTCCTGTCGGGAGTAGATCGGGTCTCCCCCTTTGTTGTCTGGGCTAGATAACATAAAGTGAAGGTTGCTTCGACTGGCGTGACAACCATATACATTGGAGGTCGAGGTGATCGTGGTCGCACCTTTCAAGTTGCCCTTCCCTATTGCCATCCATGACTGGATCCTTCCATAGGGGTAACTACAGTTTAGGTGATAACAGTATTTTCATTAAGCTCAATGGGAAAGAAACTCCCAAAAATTTTCCATCCTTTACAATGAAGGAGGCTGGCTCCTTTTGTAGGCCCAAAACCTCACCTACTTTTTTTTTAAATAATAAAATAAAATAAAAAAGTGAACAAAGAACACGCAGCTGTCTTGGTCGCTCCATGGTGCCACATCACCAAAGCTACCTACCAACCAAATCGACTTCATCCAGCACTTGAACTTTATGCAATGGTTGTTAATGGACAAGGGTCAATCCGTAGCTGCTAGAAAACTGGAGACAAGGTCGTCTTATGTGAACTCTGCCTCTTCAATGGGTATGCCAGCTACATTGCACGAATAATGGGTTCCAAAATTGTGACCCTGGCGTGGCTGCCAATTCTTAAATAAATAAAATAAAATAAAACAGAGTTTGACGTGCCAAGTGTGAATCCCAAGGTGGAACAACCCGTCCAAGATTGAAATCAGCTGCCAACGAACGATTCTCATGACCTCCGATGAACTCTAAAACAAATTTGCTGTGTATTTGTGCGTTTGATCGCTCCGTCTGAACCCCGAACTCCGGCGTTTGTGCATCAAGAAACTCGACTACGAATGGAACTGTGTGTTTAAGCTCGTGTCTCAACTCTTATCTACTTGTTACTCGGCTACCAGTGGAGATAATTCATTTAACACCGAGTTAGGTTCTGGAAGTTCAAGCTCCGCATTAGAAATCGGCTCCAGTGATTTCCCTCAATTCTGTTGTCGTGGCACTTAACTCCAACTCTGTTGTTGATGGAGATGTAGGTCAAAACCCCATGTAAAGAAATATGCCACTGCCAAATGTGACAGCGAACTCTCAATTGTAAACGGATGGCGACAGATGCGAGCTAAGTCTCCTATGCCTCGGCCCTCTCTGCTAGCAGAAAATTGCGGTTTTAACACAGTTGTCAAACAATTCTCTCGGAGTTAACATCTATGCAAGCAAATGCCAACAAAATCACGGATCTGTGCGCGGTTTATTAGATTAACCTGCGGAAGAGATCTCGAAGTTGAGCACTGGGGCAACGATGGTGTCTCGGATGATTTGCAGAAGCGGGGCCACTGCAAATGTAAACATAAAACATGTGCACAGAGAGAGTCACGACAGATGAAACATTCTCACATGGGGATTCGCTAATGAGATCAGCTTGAAACGCATGGCCTTCTGCTCCGAGTCCACTGGTATCTTGAATAACTTATCATTGCTACCATCGGTGCCCGTGGCCTTATCATCCACTGAAAACGCAAATGTGGCCTCCCTGCCAGTGACCCCGTGCATCGAATTTCCTAGCGATGCCTCAATGTCACTGACGATGCAGGAATTGCTTTGGTCTGCCACTTCCCTAATTCACTGAATCACACAAATTCAGAACTTCTCTGCAAGTCTAGTCGATGGAAATGATCGATCAGTTGTCCTGAATTCATAGCCGGCGAAAGGGTTGAGCTGTGAATTTATTCACCGCCGATTTTAAACTCTGCTGCTCTTTTTGTTTAAACCCGAAACCTCATACTCACGCCCCGTAAAAATGAACCCGAGTGGCACCACGCTTCTCCCCCTTGCTGCAGAAAGGAGTTATCTTCCTCACGATGAGACAGGCTAAAAAATATGTTCTTCTCACATTCTCGGGCTACGGCCTTCATCACAATCGTGATTTTATTTGATCTGTGCATGAATCCTAGAGTCCAATTTCAATAAGGGTGATCTCAAACCATTGATGGACGGATCTCTACCATAATTGCTTTTATGCCCATATCTCATAGTGGACAGACATAGGATGAAGCCCCCCATGATCAAAGGTATGTTCAGCAACAGAAGTAACAACTAGCTCCCTTCCTAAATTAGTCTTTGTGTTGACTGTAGATACCAACAGTTTCTTCCTATTTAAAGCTCATAGGCTAGAAGCCTGGCCTCCAAAGGCTCAACCACAAGTATGTTGTTCACATAAGTTCAAGGAGCAAGGATGATTTCCTCCATGCATTTGTCCAGGAGAAACAGTGCAGAAGCCTTTTCTGGAAGGAGTTGTTGTATAAACCTATGGATGTAATGCCTAGAGAAAACTCCTTCAACGCTATCCCTATCATATAGATAATCTGAGTTCATGTTGATGATGTCCTTGTCTTCTGCAAATCCAGAGATGTCCGTAAGCGAATGTCACCATGATGCGTGTTCAGGAGTTCATAAATGCAGATGTAACTTGCCAATGCAATGCCCAGGACCATGATTTTTTCATAACAAAGGAAAAATGTTGCAGGTGACATTTCCATACAACTCTGAATTGTTGCTAGATCGTCTCTGAAATTTCATAAAATGGCAACCAGATCTGTTGGCTGAGAGAGGACACAGCCTGCTAAATTACTGATATATTGTCAATGATCATAGCTCTCCCTGGGAAAAACAACCATTGAGATTTTGCCTTCAAGCTCTGGCCTCCATAAATCCTCCTAGTCCTCAATAGAAAAACTCTCCTACCAAAGTCAAATGCCTTGTGCTCAAAATGCAGGTGCATTTTTTAGGGATAACATCTGGCTCCAACTCGGGGACATGTGCTCGCCTCGGTGAGTGCATGAGAACCTCAAATCCTCTTGGTTATCACAGACCACATAAAAACCAAAAACAGTGTGGTGGGGATGGCTTGATTCAAACCCCATGACCACGCTTTATTACATAAAAATTGCAGAATTAAAAAATAAGTAACAGCAGCAAACGCTCATGTGTGAGCTTTATTCTTCCTACCTACCTACACTAATATGAGACAACCCCATGCTATGTATATTCATACAACAAATGTAACCAATCTAGCATCTTATCTCTGCTATTTCTCTTTTCTCCGTGCTTGGTTCTATACAACAATGATGACAGAGTCACCATAAAACAGAGAGTTTTTAGAATCTGCTCATGAATAAGATTGAATATCATATTGTCAAAACATAAAAGGTTACTGAAATTTTGGCCAGAGGTATCAGTAAGTGCACAAGAGTTCTCTATCCATTGACTGATAGGACTTAGATACATACCTCCATCATAAATCTATTCGGGCTGATCTTCAAAACAGCTATCATTATTTTCATTGATGAAATGAATTTGAGGTAGACTAGCATCTTCATCATAAAACTGTTTGTGGAAATCTTTGGTAACATAAACTTGATGCAAGTCTGAATCTTCATCATGAAGCTATTCATAAACCTGGGGCAGCTTCACATTGCTTTCTATTTCAATAGTGTCATGAGGTTGTTCAGTTGTATCTTCGAACAAGGGCTCTTGTAATTCTTCCTCAATCGGATTATCTATGATACTTTCTCCAAGCTGCTCTCTTTAACCTTCAACATGTTCTTCAAACTGTTGCTCTTTTTGTGCAATGTGGACCCTAGGGATGAGGGCATCGTACTCTCTAGCAAGTTGTTCAATCTCATCGACAGTTCCATCATGCCAGCGGAGGAGAAACCTTTCAAAAAACTCTGCCAATGAATCTATGGATTCATCCAAAAGACCATAGAAGCAATTTTCTGCATCTCTTTCTAAAGTTAAAGAAAAAGTGATCATAAGGTCATCCTCACAATAAACATTTAAATCAACCATCAATTTACAGTAAGAGGCGCGTGATAGATGGTTGAAACATCATCATTTCCATGGAACTTTGGGAGAATGTCATGCACCTCATACCAAGCTGTGGAGTTGCCAAGGTGAGCTTGAAAGCCTTCCAATGAGTGTGCTCACCTCTACACCCAATAGGATCTTCAAATCTGCAAAAGGACAAGGGCTCTGTCCCTTTGTGGAGTCGAAATGTGAGAAAAAGAATCTGCAATAAAATATCCCACAAATGTCGTCAATGAAGCATAGTCTTCAAATTTCGGGAACTGAACTTTGTCCCCGGCAACGACGCCAAAAATGTTGTCTCTTCAATGGTTGCGTGTTTTATTGTAAGTTGTAGACTAAACCTAGCATAGAAGGCTATACTCTAGTCCATTGGGCAAGCATTTGCGATTGTTAAGTTGCTTGTTGACGTCATGTTTTCAGAAGATCATAGGAGTAATAGAATGTGGTCGGTTATACTTATATTCTCCTTGTCTTTGATTATGGGACGTACTAGATTAACCTCACCTTCATGAAGCACAAGGCCTCTTTGAGTCCTCTTTTTTGACTCCATTCTCCCTGTTGGTACTGGCACTGGCCTTTCTTTGAGGATTGATCCTCCCATCTTTTCCATCACTTATTCAAAACACATCTTTTTTGTTACATTTGTTTCTCTAAGGCAGCCTCTTCCATTTCACCTGGCCCTCCGTTGCACTTGCCTTAGCGATCCTATCTTAGGGATACCCCCCTTGAGTTGGAGAAGAGCCAACCTGAAGTGAAGAGGAGAGGAGTGTGGTGACATTGGCCTCTCTCCTGAGAGTTGTCATCCAGCTGGTGTGTTACATTTTGGGCTTCAACACATGCATGCCAGTTTTGAGAGACAACAGGCATTACATCATATGCATGCAGCATGACACACTCATAAAATATCCCATCACATTTTCAAAATCCTTCTCCACAATACTTGAGATTACATGGAACTTTACAGTAAGCTTCGAGATTTTACCTTATCTTAAGCTAGAATTCCTGTGAAGATGTGCTACAAAGTTATGGGAGATGAGATTCTTTTGGCTAAATGTTCACCATCCACCCAGTTTCCATTGTTGCTGTGGTCTGGCGCACCCAAATGGCTAGTCAAAATGGAATGAGACCATGTGCATATTTGGAAGAACAAATAATAGATACACCTCAAAGTTGGCGCCTAAGCCAAAGGACGTCCATGTAATGCAGTTGAGCCGCCAATCCCAGAGGTCATGTTTTTCAAAGAAGCTTAAGCCACACAGACAATTTATCAATCAAATAGGTTATGCACAGCTTTAAGCAAGCTATAGCTCATTAGTAGCAATCAAAAGTTTTGCTCTTGCCCTAATCTAAGGTTCAATCCAGTTTATCTCATTATGCGGATTGGAGAACCAGGACAAATGCTAGTGAGGAGAGTAATTCAACATGGAGAATATAGTAGATAACCTTACCCTATGTGGGTGTGTGTGAAAACCTGCACTCCAGTCTGTGTCTCCCCAAAAAGGTTTGATAGTAGGGCAAAGCTTGGTAATAAAATATTTAAAAATAAAAACACTTTTGAGTTATATCACGTGACTTTATTACATTTGAGTTATATTGGAGCGTTATACTCCAACACAAACCCATTGTAATGCTAATGGGGTTTAAAGCAAGCACCTTCGGAAAAGAAAAAATGATATCTTTTTGCAGTATTAAATGGTCAGAAAGGCGACACTGGAATTCAGAATCCCTTGGTTCCAAACCAAGAGCCGGTGTGGCTTCTCACTTCATGTTTCTAGAGAGCTCCCAAAAGTGGCATGTTTCTAGAGAGCTCCCATAAGTGGCCTATTGAGTGCCTCCCTCTGTCTCAACTACTAAGACAGAAAAACGGATTTAGGCCCTCAACTTGTAGCCAATGGGGCCTTGATAACTGGTCAAGTCGTTAGCATGTTAAACCATACACCAGAGTTCCATTGTTACTGTGGTCTGATCCATACAAATGACTAGTCAAAACGGGGTGAGACCAGGTCTGACCCATGCAAATGATAATAGAAACCTCTCAGCCCTGGCAACCAAGCCAAAGGACTTCTGTGTAATGCACTGGAGCCGCCAAAGTCAGGCCATGTTTCTCGAAGCAACTTAAAAACAAAAAACCCTTCAACTTGCCACACAGACAATCTATCAATCAAATAGGTTCTGCACAGCTTTAAGCAAGCTACAGCTCGTTTGTGGCAGTCAACAGTTTCGTGCTTGTCCTGATTCGGGGATCAATCCAATTTATCTCGTCATTCGGATTGGAGAACAAGGAGAATTGACAGTGAGGGGAGTAATTGACATGGAGAATATAGTAGACAATCTTATCCTTTGTAGGTATGTGTGAATCCCTACATTGCAGTATGTATCTTGTCCAAAAGGTTCGATAGCAGGGCAAAGTTGGGTAACCAAAAAATACTCAAAATACCACCAGCAAGAGTTGTCAAAATGGTTTGATACTGGGTAGGCTAACAAAAATAAATTTTAAAAAACACTCAAAATGCAAGCACCGTTTGCATTAAATGCAGTATATATTGAAGTACGAAACAGTTAGGGCAATGTGAATCCAATTACATAATAAAAAGATGTTTATGCAACTTACCAGCCCAGTGCTCCAAATCGGGCATATCATAGAAATTCACAGCAAAAACAGCTCTTCGACGGCCTCAAAATAGGAAAATGAAAGAAACCGCATTATATCATGAAAGAAGTGAGCATTCCAAAACAATTTGGCGGGTAAGACCGCCTGGCATCAAAGCATCGAGTTTTACACTCCGGTTCCTTGAACTCCTATGGCGCTCTCAACGTGCTCAAAGTTGAGGGACGTGATTATTATTGGCCGCTTTTCGCGGGACTGATATGTTTTAGGGATTAAAGGAGTTGTAAATGGCATGCTACAACAGCGCTAAGTTGGATGGAAATTAATTGCCATGATTATGGCTTCTATAAACCATATCATCAGTTGGTGGTTGGTGGTATGCAAGGGGACAAACTTTCATCAAGCTTTTCGGTATTGGACCATTAACTTGTTTCCTTATATTTGAAAAAGGCGATTTCTTACTCAATCAAAAGTAGTGTTAAGTTTTACTCCATAACCAAAAGGCACTTTCAACCTAGATAATATTGCAAGAAAGGATGCATTGCGTGTGGTCATCATTAAGGCTACCTTCACTAAGGTCATGGGCTTTCTAGTAGCATCTAGCCTTAGTCCCATGAAACGATATTACCCTAGTTGTAATTTAAATTTGAAGAAGGCTAAGCATTCTACAAATTTAAACTTTTTTCGTTTACTATCACTGGAATTTGGTTATGTAAGTTTTTGTCAAAATTGCAATTTTGGATTGATAAAATTATTGCTTTGAATGCATAAATAGATTCAACACCCTCTTTTATACCGCTAGTGTAATCGAATTGTAAAATGCTATCTATTATATGGAATCCCATCAATCGAAAATGATTTCAAACTAAAAATACCAATTTCATTTTCCATTATTTTGTGCGGCTTT
Source organism: Larix kaempferi (assembly GCA_027924585.1). Taxonomy (NCBI): domain Eukaryota; kingdom Viridiplantae; phylum Streptophyta; class Pinopsida; order Pinales; family Pinaceae; genus Larix; species Larix kaempferi. The sequence continues at coordinate 45,320,280 of BSBM01000510.1, forward strand.
AAATTTTATTAGTTATATTTGATCATTTAGTTAATTTTTCTTTTTTTCCGAAATATGAGTTAATTTCTTTCTTTTTTTCCGAAATATGAGTTAATTTCTTTCTTTTTTTCCGAAATATGAGTTAATTTCTTTCTTTTTTTTAATAATTTGTTCACGGATAATTATTTTATCAAACAAGAGCCACGAGGTGGCAATGTCCCCGACATTGCATCTGCATTGGCTGGTTGTTTGCAATTGCGTTGTGAAAAATGAAATCGGAGTAGTGTGTTGGAACACACATCGCCTTTGTATATTGTTTGTACACAAGTAAATAAATACCCAAGATTACCCAAGATTTAGAGTAGTAGAAGCTTGCGCGATAACCAAAACAACACATATCATTTCACTCTCTCAACTTATCATCAAGTTTTCCTTAACTTAATAACGATATGGCTCCAATTCGATTGCGCATATATGGTGTCGTTGAAATATTAGAAAGGATCTCAATCCTGATCTTCTGTTGCATCTGCGCAGGAAGCAAAGTCTCTTTTTTGTTTACCAAGATTATAATTTTTTGTTTACCAAGATTAGAATATGACAATTGTAGAACCATCGATTTGCAAGTAATTGTAATATACAATTTCCTAGTATTTGACCATACTCTTGAAACAATAATGTTACATAAAATTTTAGAAAAAGATAAATGCAAATATGATGGCCAATTATCGAAAATGTAAAAAGCAATTATTTATACGCTATTTGACCTTTGGCTTAGGATTGCATACTCCACTGCTCCTTCTTGGGAGTCACACACGATTTTTCAACTAATATAATTTAAAAACTTATTTCCACTAGAAACATAATTAACTTCAACCAGAATTGTAGTTATGTGCAACTTACAGTAACGGTGTGCAACTTATACGAACTGTAATTAATGCATCATAAACATGACCGCATTCAATAAAATTTTGAATAATGGTGATCACAACTAACACAACTGCACCAATGAATGATCCCTTAAAACATGAGGCAGATTTATAAGTTAAGAGGCAGTGCAAAGTCTTATGTGACTCAATCCGCGGAACAATATCCAATTTATGCTTATATGCATGCATTACTCGGGACAGGTACACTCATTCCCTCCAATTTATGTTCCTATGCATGCATCACTTGGGATAGGTACACTCATTCCCTCCCATTTATGTTTCTATGCATGCATTACTTGGGACAGGTACATTCATTCCCAGCTTGTAACATACAGTGCCTAAACGAGACAGATATCAACGTGCAACGTGTCGACAAAAGGATTTATACCATACCCTACTCAAAGATGTTTTAGCACCATGCAATACCCAGGGATGAAGGATTCACCTTCGACAGTACTCAACGGGAGATAAACTCAGAGATTTGAGTAGGGTCCCACATAATCTAACCAGCGATACAATCATTGTGATAAAGCAACACCTCGAAGCCTGCAGGAAAGCCAACACATGGAAGCCTATATTTTAACTTATCATCAAGTTTTGCTTTGGTTGCACTCTCTCAACTTGGGGTTTTCCTAGCTTGATTTCTGGATTTGTTTTCTACCCCCATTTTTATTTGGATTTAGTGTTTTCATGGTATAGAAATGTCCAATGCCCACTGCATATCTCAACTAGAATACTAAGCTCTCTTCATTCCCTGCCTATTCCACTTCCAATGATCTCTCTTTCATAGTTGCAGAAGCAATGTTAATATCTTTCTTGCACCAAGCAATATGATGAATTAACCAGGAACTCAAGATTATGAGCTCATCGGGAAATTAATACACACAAAGTACAGGGCTTTAGACTCAAGGTGAGGGCGCGAGGAGTCCAACAATAATGATAATTTGGGTATCAATCTTGTAGTTGTGGATGCAATTTGAAGTTACCTAATATATAATCCAATATAGAGTTTCTCAGAACGGCTTTGTGTTGCCAAATAAATAGAATCCTCCATTGTAACCTCAACCAAAATTAGTGACTGCATGATGGGTTCTTTGTAAATAGTAGGGTTCGCACATTACAGATGTAACTTAAGAGGGAATTGACTACGCCTAGCCCCTCTAGTACCAACTGCCAAGTGCCATACCTAGATCCCATCCCAACAGTGAATACGAACGCACGGACACACAACCCGAAGAAGCCACGAAGTACTTATGCTTATGGGAACCCGCTGTCGGGGCCTGGGGCACAATGGCCTAGGATGATGTCACATGTACTGGGCTGAGAGCTTAGTTAAATTGACATTTAAAAATTTTCAAAAATAAAATTTAATTTGAACTATAGTAAAACATTAACAAAATTCAATTTTTTTTTAACTTATCTTGAATTAATGTCCCCGATTGAAAACTATATGTCAAGAACATCAAAATTCATTTTTTTGTTAAAACTCTGAGATATTTGAAAATTTTACAAAATACAGTGTCAAACATTTATAATTTGCATTATAGTAAGATTGTCTGAAATTTTATGTTTCAAGGTGAATATGGATTCTTAAAATTTTCCCTAGTTAAAATGGAAAGTATCTTGGCATCCAATGAATACAAAATTATAAACGGTGAGAGGGAGAAAAGCATTGTTTCTTTCCTTCCTCCCTGTCGTAATTTTTCATCCTTAGTATCTTAGGCTACAAAGTAAGAACTTAATATCTTTCTAGTTTGGTTTTACATGATCCTAAGGGGAGTGCATTAGTGGAATTAGTACATCCAAGACATAAACTATGATGAGTTCAACTTGACATGCAAAAAGTAGCTTACTCATACACTGTCACTAGACATTTTCGAAGAACAATTCTGTAGTATGTTTGCCTTCAAAATATCTTCTTGCAAGGTATTGTGATTATCATTTCACTAAAGTGAACACAGCTACCATAAGATCAATTAATGTCCCTACTCGAAGTTGGTAAATCTCTTAAGAAGTATATTTAAACTAAGTATCATTATATGGTTAGCATTGAAATTGAAATGGATTTATCCAATTTCCAATTTGTTGACTTTGATATGGAATAGAGCATAACACTGTATATAAGCTTTACAATCATTTACACAATTCTCAACTAAAAGAAATACCTCTACAAATTTGTGATCGTCTTATCCACTCTAAGTGTACTGATAATTTGGAATGGTGTAGCTCTCGCAACCACTAAAGTTTGTGATCTCCATGAGGAACAAAAATGCTACTAAGTCAGTACAAAATATTGTCTTGTAGGATATAGTCACATAATTCTTAATTTGAATTGTAGAGCTATGTAGAGATTAAATAGATTGACATAAAGTAAGGACATTGTGCACAAGCTTTCTTGAAAGCAACAAATCCAAATTGTTGAAATTGCATATATAATATTTGTCTAAATATTAGTGATCATAAAAGAAAATATATAATATTGTTATGTTTCCTTTATGGCACTTGAACATATTGTGTAACTATTATAAATGGGTGATCAACTTCACGCGGTATGAATTCTTGCTCTTGCTACATGTTAGGGTCCTACCCTAACCCCACGTACTTTAGATTTCATGGGAGTTAGTCAAGTAATGTATGTAGTCTCCTTTGAATAAGGTCGAGTAGTTAGTAATGGATAATTAATGTAAAAAGGGTATCTGTGTTAAGTAAGGCCCACTAAGTAGTTATGGTTTATGTCCACTGAGTACTTTGGATTTTGGTTATTGAAAGCCTATTTAAGCAGTTTGGAAGCTATAGGTTTTTTTGTAAAGAATTATTGTATTTAAGCTCTACTCAAGTGAAAGGTCGCCCAGCCTTAAGAGGAAAGTGAACATTGATTCCTGGATTGACTATCATAACACAAGGGTTATTTATGCAACATCTCTCTTTTGTATTGTCTTTTGATTGGTTATTATGCATTATAATTTATAGTTTATTGCATCATAGATATCCGTATATCATATGTTGTTTTAAGTTGTAGGGTTAAGAAGACCACAAGTGGTATCAAAGCACTTCCATGAGCTAACTCGCCTATAGAATTTTCGCAATTTTTTTCTAGGCTAGAGACATGTTTCGATGTCTTTAAATAATGTAGAGATTTTTCGTTCAACGAGTAAACTTGCGGTTGGGGAAGCATGCATGCAGAGAATATAATTGGTGCTATGTCACATTTGTTGGACATTGTTGTAACCTCTATTGGTACCCTTTCGAGTAGTACTGCATCAGAAAACACATGTATACGGAGTCTCACTTCCACATACCCTCAAGTAGTCACGTAGAAAACCTAATATCAATTGTAGATAATCTGATTGGCCATATTATTGCTATAGTGGCATCAAGCACAACACTCGGGAAGATTACTCTCTCGTACACAAGTAATCAGGTAGTATGGACAAGGGCATGGTTGAGCACCCCTAGTCAGCGCCCTAGGAGATTGGATTGAGTACTATTGTTGAATCTTGCAAGTATATCATCGAGTTATAACACCTAACAATCCTTTTTCCTCAGGACATTGGAAACCCTAACCCTTGTCACCAACCAATGAAATTCCTACATATTTGTATCTAGAAGGAATTTGGACATTATGTAAGTACAATAACCCTATTCTCTATGCCCAACTAGCAAAATTCCTACATCTCTACATCCAAGAGGAAATTTTTGGAAATTCTATCAGTGCAATAATATTTTGTTGGGAGTAATACTCATCTCAACATGGAAAAAAAAAGTTTGGGATCCACCAACACCCTTGTTGGTGACCTATCTCAAAAGAATCCGTACATCGTACTTAATGTGTTGGTATACATCTCTAACAACCCTTTTTGTGTGGCCCGACCAATACTTCATTTGGCAATACATCTCAAAAGACTCCTCTTTAGTTCTTAGTCATTTTGAGATGAATTGGTGTTAATCCTTTTATGATCATAAGTGATCCCATGGTACACACCCATAACCCGGAAAATATGAAGGACTCGACCAAGGACACCAAAGATTTGGCATCAGCAGTCACACCATTGCAATAAGCAAATAACCAAATCAAGATCAATATGGCTAACTAGCAACACATGATTGATGTTATCACTCAACATGTGGGGCTAGCACCTAAAACAAAGGATTCAACCAGTGAAGCATTTGTCAATGAAGAACAAGGCTCTCACACTATCTTTTAGAAACCCAATGTGTATCATTTGAGGATAAAAATTTGTGGCGTTGATTCCTAAAGGTCGATATGTGCAAATTTGATGGTTCAAATCCCTCAAGTTGGGTTACCCAAATGGAACATTATTTTGCTCTCTATGGCATTAAGGATGATCTCCAAAAGTTAAAACTGGGGTTTTATACTTAGACTCAGAACATTGGAAATGGTGACAATGGTACTAGAAATATTATCATCATTATATCCCTTGGAGCTAATTTGTGAACATCCTTTCATGATTTCTTTGAACACGACACTCACTACTTGGGAAAGTTGACCAAATTACGCCAAAGGGGCACAATTATGGACTATATTACAACATTTAAGCAATTGGCAATTTGCACATATGCCCTCTATGATTCTTTTTTTAGGATTGCTTCATCAATGGCCCCGAGGAGGCAATTCTAGCACATATCATTATGTAGTAGCCCTCAACCTAGTTAGAAGTTTGTGATCAAGCTTGAGAAGCTAAAATGGTGATCAATGCCCAACCCAAAAGACCATCCTTTTGGAATCACACTTCCAACACTCTCATGGCTCCTACTTCAAGCACTTCCATTGTGCCACCATTAAGAATCCAAAAGTTATTTCTTGATGCAATGGTTGAATGTCAACGCCCCAGACTTTGCTATAACTATGATGAAAAATATTTATGAGAACATAAATGCAAAGAACAAAAATTATTCCAAATAGATGTATCCCCACATCAGCACCCAAAAGACCCATGAATGGCACTCAAGAACCAGAAGGGGACGAGACTCCTCCACCCATGAAAGAAGACCACACCTTGCAAACTCCTGGGGAGGAACCCCAAATTTTGCTCCATGCCTTATCTAGTTTCTCAACACCCCAAACAATGGCAGCACCCACAACTTTATTCAACAAAGAGTGGCAAAAGAAAACCATTGTTATATTAGGCCTATGGCAAATTTCCAAACTATGATAGTAAATGGTGATATGATGAAATGGAGGGGTCAATGTGAAAATGTGAAGCTACAAATGGGTGACTGCCATCTCAAAACCCACATGTTCTATATTGAAATGAGTGGTTGTGGTGTAGTACTTAGGGGCAGAATGGCTAAGGACTTTGGGATAGGTCACCATGGATTTCAAGGACCTACATATAAGCTTCACCAAGGAAGGGCACACACATGATCTCAATTGGATTACTTCTCAATAAATTATCACCTCTTGTTTATGGAGAAGTTATTAAAGAAATCCCACTCGAGTAGTATTGCTCAATTCAATTCCATCCAAGTCGAGGACAAACCCCCATGGGAAATTCACGCTAACTTGTAGTTGGTTCTCTCTAAACATTCGCATGCTTTGACACACCCACCCAAGGGTTTACAACCATCCTAATGGAAGCATGACCATGGTATTCCCTTGATACTCGATAGTCAAACCCCCGATGTAAGCCCTTATTGCCACCATTTTTCCCAAAAGAATGAAATATAAAATATCATTAAAGAGTTGTTGGAGTCTAGCATTATTCATATTGGCACAAGCCCTTATTCATCACTAATGGTTATGGCATTAAAAAAAGAAGGTTCTTGGCACATGTGTATAGATTTCTAGGCTCCCAATAAGTTAACTGTCATGATAAATTTCCTATTCCAGTCATGAATGATCTCCTGGATCAACTTCATGGAACTCAATTCTTGGACCAAATATGGATGAAAGAAGTTGACATCCACAAGACATCTTCCCACACCCATGAGGTTCATTATGAATTCTTAGTCATGCCCTTTGGCCTTAGCAATGCTCCATCCACCTTTTGACCCTTCCTTCACCATTTTTTGTTGGTTTTCTTTCATGATATCTTGGTGTACAACACCACATGGGAAGGCCACCTAAAGCATGTTGATCATGCATTACAATTATCAAGGGATCACTAGTTATTTGTGAAACATTTCAAGTGTGCTCTTAGGGTTACCGAAATTGAATATTTGGGTTGTGAGTCATCTTGGAGTATGTGTGGACCCCAAGAAAATAGAAGCTATGCAAGACTGGCCATGCCCTAAGAACCTCAAGATCTTGCATGGGTTCCTAGGAATTACTAACCACTACATAAAATTTGTCAAAAACTATTGTAAAATTGCAGCTCCTCTGACATCCTTGCTAAAAAACAATGCCTTTTGTTGGAGCGATAAAGTTGCCTAATTACATTAAGACTTATGTCTTTCAATGTGATACCTCCTAACAAAGCCTTGGATCATTATTGATGCAAGACAGACACCCTTAAGCCTTCACTAGTAAACAACTATACAAATCCACATATGAAAAAGAGACGACGGTGATCCTTTATGTATTTGAGACATGTTTCCCATTTTTAATAGGGAGGTATTTCTAGATCAAAATTGATCATTATAGTTTAAACTATTCCTTGGAATAAAGTTTGTCCTTACCAAAGTAGCATAAGTGGGTTACTAATATGTTTGGGTATGACTATGAGATCGTATATAAGAAAGATCATGAAAATGTGGTTGTTGATGCATTGTCTAAGTAATTTGAGGAGAAGGAGGGATCCCTATTTGCATTATTTTTACCAGTTATAGGATGGATTGAGGAAGCATATAAAGAATGAATGATGAATGCAACCATACGGACCCTCATCCAAAGGCTTTGGGATGACTTGAATCCTCCACTCGGGTATACATGGCAGCAAGATACATTGACGTATAAGAAGCACATTATCTGGCACCCAATTCGACCTTAAGCACTGCATCTTAGAAGGTATACATTCATCACCCTGCATAGTAGGTCACTCGAGTTTTCAAAAACCTATGAAAGAATCAAAGCACTCCATCTTTTATGAAGGTATGAAAATAGACCTCCAAAACTTTGTCACGGCTTGTGACACTTGTCAATGACATAAGGGCGAGATGGTGAAGTCAGTAAGTGCCTTATAGCCACGTCCAATTCCCACCCATATTTCTATGGATTTTATAGTGTAGATTCCTAGAGCTGGTAATAAATTAGTCATCATGGCGGTAGTAGACCCCCCTTTTGAAATCATCTCACTTTTGTGCATTAGCACACCCTTTTACACCAGCCATTGTATCCCAAGTCTTCATGGATCATATTTTTAGGTTACATGGTATGCCCACTTCCATTGTTTCTGATTAGGACCCTACATTCACGAGCAACTATTTACAGGAGTTATTTAAACTTTAGGGTACCTAGTTGAAACTCAATACATCCTATCTTCCCAAATGAATGGACAAACATAAGCGATTAGTAAGTGCTTGGAAACTTGTTTGAGATGCTTTGCATTAGTAAGGCCACATCAATGGGCATATTGGCTTCCTCTTGTTGAATGGTGGTGTAATACTACTGATCATAGAGTTACCAAAATGACCCCATATGAAGCAGTGTATGGCCAAGGACCCTTTTATGTAGTTTCTTGTTTGTTAGGCACCTCCAATGTCCATGCAATACGTAGCACTTCACTCCAAAGAAACAATTCTCCACACACTTAAGGATAACATGATCATGTCTTAGAATCAAATGAAACAACATACAAATCAACATCCCTCAAAGCGTTTTTTTGTAGGAGGGGATCAAGTGTTTCTTCGCCTTCAACCTTATAAATAGACATCACTCAAAAGTCACCTCCCACAGAAGCTGGCCTTGAAGTTCTATGGACCTTACAAGATCATACAATGCATTGGACAAGTGTCCTACAAGGTAGCTCTATCATAGATCAATCCAAGATTCACCCAATGTTACACCAAACTCTCGTCATCATGAGTTATGCATCCTCTATATGCCCTTATTCCTAAAGTACCTGGGTTAAAACACAAAGAGATAAGTTGATGTTCATCCCTTTAACCTTGTGTTGTCACCTCGATGCGCCCTGATCTCTGGCAAGGTGCGTCTGACTCAAGGTGACGCGCTCTGCACCTTAGCATAGTGCGTTGGTGGTGCATGATGTGCTTGCACAAGATGTGTCGACCTCCCATTGGTGTGAGTTGCTCATGTTCAAGGTGCGTCGTTGTTGGTTAAAATAGATAAAGAGAAGCTTCGAGCGACTTCTCGAAGCTTGGATGGCGTGGAGACTTATCCCTAAATATCTGGAAAGGTGGCATTCGATCCCCTTGTCTAGTGGGATGATTCCTTAAGCCTCTCCCCAAAATCCTCAACCTCTCTTATCCCTTTATCCCCATATATATGAACCCCCTATCCATTGTTAAGGGAAAAGGATAGAGTACCCACATGCTGGTGGAATTTCACTAGTAGATCCTCTTCATCTATTAGGAGGCTAAGCATTTGATCTAGGAGGATAGGATTGTTGGAAGGAGGTTATGACACAAAACATCGGTTGTAACACCTCTCTCTTTGTACTTCTTATTATTACATTAAATACAAATTCTTTCCATAAACTTGTTGTATAGATAATTTTTAGGATTAACCTCTTTGACTGTTGATCTAGATTGATTCACAATCATGTGCTTTTATTACTTGTCTGTTTCCACATGTTTTGTCTAGTTTTGCAGCTAAAGATCTGAATATCAGGACTTGGATTAGCGATGAGAAAGGAACTGCACCTATAAGGTAAGCCATCTCTTTCACTTATCTCACATTTCAATCAATCTGGGGTATTTGTGTTATGTACATGTTTTGTTCTAGATCTGAACCATTTAGACTAGGGAGATCTGTTTGAGTCCGCCCTTACAGATTGTCCGCAAACAAAATTGGCGACCATACTGGGGATAGTAATCCATAGTTATGATTTCTTTGCATTTATTGTTTCTTTGATTTCTTTCCAAATTAGCCTCTAGCCTCTAAGTTGCCTCTTCTTCTTGGATCTGACCATCAGAGAGTTTCTGGGCCATCCAGACTTTGTTTTAGATCTTTATTGAGCCTTCTATCTTTTTATTCTTTGAGAGTTTTTTTTTTTTGCTTGTATCCCGCCCGACGCACCTGGGTAGTTCATAGGCTGCGTCACTGCAATTCTGACGCATTTCTCCCTTTAGCATCCTGCGTCGCTAATGTTGTCTGTCAGTTTTCAACCTGCGTCGTTGACGCGGTTTCTCAATGAACAGAGTGCGTCGTTGGGACTCCCAACATCCTGGTGCATCTCTGCAGGGCGCGTCGCCCTTCATTATTTGGTACATAGTGTAAACAACTACCAAAGTTGATTTTTGGCTTGATTTTTTGAGTTTTGCGTGTTGTCTTTCACTGTCACGGAACCTCCTAGGCACAACATACTTCATCCTTGGCTTATTTTTTGAAGTTTAAGTATTGATTAGAGTCCTAGCTAGTCAAGCGGGTGTACTACTCGTAGTGGGAAATTTTAATCCCCCATGAGCACACTCAATCTTGTGACTCCTTATCAGTCCATCTGATATGTTCGATCTGACTTCTAAGCCCTCCAATATTTGATTGTTCTGATTTTGCTCAATTTTGTATGTTTTTGTGTGTTTTTAAGATTTTGGTTGATTGTATTTTTTTGGGAGTTTCCAATCTATTAAAGTTTGCAGTAGCACACATTCCCTGATTTTATGAATATAGGTTTGGAAAGTGGCATAATTCCTTGATCTATTGAGTATATTAGCTAGAAAATCAAAGTTTTTGATTATCTTCATTTCAAGCTTGCTTCTTGAAAATTATTGTAAAGAGTTTTTATGCTTTGGAATGAGTATTAAAAGATCTTTAAAAAGCTTAAAAAATCGTTACTTACTTGCATTTTCTTGGTTTTAAAAAGTCATTCATCATTTCCTTGAAAATTCTAAGTACATCTTGGATTTCTTAAAGTGTTTCAAAGATAGTAAGAATTCTTGCATTTTTTTTTTATTTTCTTCCCACTTTTTTATTCCTATTTCGGAATAAAGAGTTATTGCATTAAAAAATGGAAATTAATCTTTTCATTTTTTGTAGATTCGCTTAAGTTTTTTTTTTTCCTCGGAAAAAAGCGTAATTTCGTTTCAGCAGTGGTGAAGAAATTACATTATGAATATGCGTAGAAGCATACAGTTGTCCAATTAAGGATCATAAAACAAACAAAAAAATAATTGTTTCAGTACATCCATCCAGTCTGCCTGACTGTATAGTCCAAAGATAAACCAAAAAATGAAAAATATAACAGATATCAGATGGCTCCCTGAGCCTCTTGAAAGTGTCCCCAGTAATCATATTACCGCTCTGTAATAAAACAAAAAAAAACTTCACAGCCAACAAAGGTAGCAAGTTACAGTTCCATAGTCTCTCGGTGAAACCACGATAGATAGGTACAAAGATAACCCAAAAAAATGAGAAAGTAACAAAGATCAGATGGCTCCCCGAGCCTCTTTAAAGTGTCCCCAGTAATAACATTACAGCTCTGTATAAAACCAAAAATAACATCACAGCCAACAAAGGTAGCAAATTACAGTTCCATAGACTCTTGTCCATTTATGATTGATCCTGTTCTATTCCCTGCCCATGTAATAACATTCCATCCATGAAGGGTCTATGATAGTACTCGTAGAGGGTTCCATTTATGTATTCCTTCACTTTCCACACCCCCACTGCCATGTCCCGGCCAATCTTAGAAGCCGCGTCCACCTCCTTGTTGTTCTCCCTAAAAACATGTCTACAAGAAAAATGTAAAAAGGAAAGTTTCAGTTGCAGGATGTCCTGTAGTATGTTTTCAAGTCTAAGATCCCTGCATTGCTGAGTGCCACTAGTCCAATTTGTGACATTCATAGAATCACCATACACATTTAACTGTTGACAGCCCTGTTCCTTTGCAAAGATGAGAAGATGTTTTAGGCTCATGAATTCAGCATAATTATTCCCACCCTCCCCCAGTCCCCAGAAAAGGTGGTATGAGTGGTTTATAGAAAGATGTAGTATAGCCCCACCCCCGCAGTTTATTCCCAAAGCAGATCCATCATAAAAACCCCAAGGCATAGACTCGTCAATGTCCAGCGCAAGAACCTCTCTTTGTTTTGCCACTTTGATGTGGTGTGGGAAAGCCTCTCGGTATCCACAAATCTGTACAGCAGTAACCACCGGAGTACAATGTTTTTCATTGAATAACATACCATTCCGAGCCATCCAGATGCCCCACGCCACCAATAAGGGAAGATTCATGTAGGTTTTTCCAATAGGGTCCAAAACCCACTGTGTCCAGGCCGACAGCACCGAATCCCCTGCCCAATCAAAAAAGGAATTATAAATTCTGGAGCATTCCGCCCAAACATGCACCGTGAATGGACATTGGAGGAGTAAGTGACAACAGGTTTCCATGCTGGCTTTGCATAAAATGCACCAGCCCGACCCAATCCTGTTTTTCCTCTGTAAAAAGTCCCAGGTGGGTATAGTGTTTTCGAGGACATTCCACATAAAAAGGCGATGTTTTAATGGACAGTTTATCTTCCAGATTTTATTCCACCACCCAACCAACTCACGTGGATTCATGAAATGACTCAGGCTGATGTATCCATCCTTGGGTGTGTACAATCCATTTGGAGCACCTTCCCATACCAAACAGTCATCCCTGTCCCGGATATGTATATTTGAACGTGTAAGAGAACCTAAATAAGACCTCAGTTCCACCCGTTCAGCCACAGATAGTGCCAAAGATTCAACATCAACCCATGACTGATTCCACGGATGTATCCTATCCGAAACAGCCAATTGAGATAAATAAGTTATACCCAAATCACGCAGAGAAATGATTTGATTCCATGTGTAGATTCGCTTAAGTTGAAAAGAGAAAAAGAAAAAATATTTGGATTTGGTGTGTTACATTCATTTTTGTTGGATTATTGAAAAGAGTGCTTTTGAGTCTTTTTGGTTGATTTTGAAAGTATAGAGGTACTTTGTTCATTTCATTATCGAAAACAAAAAATATTTCTCCTTACTATAGCTAGTTTTCATCAAAGAGAAAAAGAAAAGACTTGCATTTTCATATAGGTGAGTTTTACATCTTGTTTTAATTCCAAGTCTTCACTCCATGGATTCACCTAACCGTACAACTTAAAATCAAGCGGTAGCCTAGGTTAAAATTGTATAGAAACTCGTGTGTTAGGTGAGAGATGTGTTCTGACGTCTTTAAGTGTGGCAACTGTCTTTATTTGTCTGCACTGCATCCCAAGGGCTTGTAGTTCTTCCATGTACCAGTCGGTATATCGAACGACCTTTCATGTACCTTCGAGTATATAGAAAGGTACTTTACGTACTCGATAGTATATCAGAAGGCTCCTGTCGTGCGGTTGTGCATTAGACAACAACACTATGGATTGGAGCTCCCACGTACCTTGAGTATATCAAGAGACCCCACTAGGATTCATGAAACCATCTGAGTCAACCATTGGCCACCTTGGCATCGCAATACAACTAGAACAACACTCGGGGAGCTACTACGCACGTACTTTCAGGTAGTCGGGTTATACGATCAGGGGTACGGTCCTAATCCTCCCTGGTTAGTGATCTGAAATATTGGGTCGAGTATAACTGTTGGACCCTGTAGTATATTGTGAGTTGCGACTCCTTGATAATCTCGTGAGGTTCCAGACTATTGAATCCCATCTATCACACAGTTTGCTTGCAGCTTTAGCTTGAGTAGGTCTTGAAGTGTGTTTTTCTTTTCTTTAGGAGACTTTTAGGAGAAGTTTTGCTTCAACCATCCTAGCTGGACAACCTTTAAGAAGATCTTGTGGGATTTTAAACTTGCCACCTGAATATCCCCTTAACTAGGAGGAAAACTTGGGATCAACCATGGATCAACCTACAACATCTGTGTCACATGAAGAAGGCACTTCTACCCTAGAATCGGGAATGAACTATTCACCTCCCACAAACCCACCTATCACTGATCCTATGGGACCTTTGATTGTGGAACAACCTAATTCACATGACACAACTTTTCATCATTCGATGGAAGGAAATCCCGGAGCCAAGGATTGGATCTTCAATCGACCCCAGGAGGACCCAATATCAACAGCTTTTGGTCCAACTGCATCATTTTGGGACACTTCTTTAGGTCAACATGTTTCTGATTTTGGTTCACTTCCGATGGTGGAAAATCCACCTCATCGGATATCTCCATGGGTTCCCAATGACGTCTTTCTCGCATCTATTTACAAGACTATGGAGCGTTTAGGAACGTTCGGAAACCAACTTAGACGTCAGAGTTCCCCCCCTAGGTCCAATCCTAAAGTACCAATTTTTGAACAACATTCCCCCATACATTCTTTATTTTTTTCTTCACTAGGAATATCTACACCTAACTTGACCACTTATGAACCAGGTCAACCCTTGTTCACGACGAGTATACCTCAAAGCCAGGCGACTAGTTCAACACCTTATTTGACCCCAACAAATGGAGGGCAACCTTCAACTTCTATTAACTTCATAACTAGAGTACCATTACCACCTCCACCTCAAACTTTGAGTGGAATTTATCCTCTAGTTAGTACAACAATTGAGTATGGGTCAACCTACGATTAGTGGTAAACATACGTTTATTGGGCACACTCCTATAAGTGGACAATTTACAACTCGGGGGCATCCCCTAGTCAATGGACTAAATATAACCGGGGAAAATCATCCAGTTAGGGGACACTAAGTGAGTAGAGGATATTCTTCACATATGAACTATAATATGGTTGGCGGTGCTCTCCCAACCATGGGACAACCTACGTGGACACATCAAATGGGGGGACCATCTACTTGGACCCAACCCCCACGAGGGCATATCTATCCAGGAAATCATAATGCTGCTATAGGAAAAAATTATCCAGGAAACCTTTTTCTTGGATTACCCTATCCCGGAAACATGAACACCCTATGGGGGCACCATAATGTTCCACCACCTGCACCTCCAGCCGGTGGACCCCCCCCACCACCTCCACCATCCCCACCACATGTCCCACCTCCTCCCCCACCATCTATCCCTCCACCACCACCTCCACCTGGAGGACCCCCATATTCTGGCAGAGGACCACCTTATTCCGGAGGAGGACCCCCTTCAGGTCCACCTCCCAACCCAGGAGTCCCACCTCCATATGGCCAACCCCCTATGGGAGGAACTTACAACCAATCAATCCATGGTCCTATTGGTACCCAAATGCCTTATCAGTATTACCAGTACCCACAGCCGAACTGACAGTTACTATTTATGGCTACACTTGATCTACCAAATCTATCGCAGTTGACTAATGATCCCATTCAACATGGTATAAATTGGCCAATGATTCTTGTGAAGTTACCATCAAACAGTCCGAAGATTGACGACAAACCCGATGAGGACCCTAAGAACCACGTAATGACTTATCATTTGTGGTGTTCTTCCAATTCCTTAATGGATGATTCCATCCATCTGAGGTTATTTCAATGAACCCTTACCGGTACTGCCACAAAATGGTACATTGAGTTGCCACCACATTCCGTTGCTGATTTTCGATCTTTAGCTATGTCCTTTTTGAATCACTTTCAGATACCTATCCGCTACGAAACCAACACGGATCTTTTGACTTCTCTCCGTCAAAATACTTCCACCCACATTTTTGATCAAATTTATGAGTGGAGGAGGAGAAGACGTCTCATTAAAGCTCTCATTCCGTACCAACTACTTGTCGATTGGTTCACGAAGTCACTACTACCCATCATAGCTAAAGATGTGGCTATGGCTGGGGCCGTTACGGAAGAACAAGCCATATCTCATGCTCAGTATTTAGACCTTGTCTATGCCCAATCTGACACCTTATATGATATTATTCCTAATTCCCCCTACCCTACACATGATCCAACAAAACCACCTACGGGATCTCATGCTAATGGTATTATTGGTTTTGTTCATACCTAACATGCTACACAATCAGGTGGATCACAAAACCATCATACTTCGACTCCACCCTTGCCACTGGATGGTAACAACACCAATCGATCACCCAACCCTGCTTCCATTGAAGAAGTGAATTCAGTTCAATCTGATTCACCTAAAAAATCCAGTGGAAAAAAGAAGAACACAGACAAATCTAAAAATTCTTCTAACTAGCAGGAGCCAAAAAGTAATCCTGAAGACAACAAACAAAAGCGGAAGGTTAAATATCCTTGTTTACTGTGTGGTGACGATCACTTCACCAGAGAATGCCCACATCGGGAGGAAGTGAAAAATTTTCTTAAGGGAAACCCCACACCTGTAGTTCTAATTGATCCCTTCCCCACACAACAACAATAAATGGTTGCACAACACCCAACTCTTTCTCAAGGAGAACCGTCCACAACCGCTCATGTTCTCATGATGCAGAGCGAATAGTCAACTTCTCCACTAGGTCACGTACATATGACTTTACTTCTGACAAGGAATCTAACGAAGGTAATACTGAAAAATCCGTTGCATCTACATCTAGCATTCCTTCACCTCAAGGTCCTCTTGTCATAGAGAAACCTTAACCAGATTCAGTATTGAGTCCACCCAAGCACGATTCGAAAAACCATTTTCAATCCAAATGCTCGGGCTGCTCAGAACTACAATATTGTAGAGGATCTAGCACAAGCTCCTTGTGCTATGTCAACGCTATCCTGTTATCCGCGATAGGAGTTGTAGATCCTGATTCCTCCAACACCATCATGTTCAAGCTAGAGTATTTCAAGACGAGGCTTTCCCACCAACTCGCGTTTGCAATTGTTACTAACGTTTATTGGAAAAGTATCCATCACACTGTCTTAGATGAAGGCGCATCTACCTCAGTTATATCGTTATCTTTCTGGCAAGCCATTGGCTCTCCCGAGTTGAACTGTTCCCCCACTACATTGAAATAATTTGATGGACGTGGATTTCAACCCCATGGGCTATTACAATCTTTGGCCATATAGTTGGGGGGTAAGACCGTTTTCATTAATGTGGAAGTCGTCGTTGCCCTATTGGATTATAACTTATTACTTGGTTGAAACTAGTTCTATGCCATGAATGCGGTTGCGTCATCTGTCTTCCGCATTGTGTAATTTCCCTACCAAGGAAGAATTGTCACTATCAACCAGTTAGATTTCTGCACACTTAACACCACTACTCATCCTACGAATAATGTCCCTCTTTTAGGACACTCTAAGCAGATATATGAGAGTGTGGGCGTAGGAATCCTTAAAGATTCATCCCTCGTGGGAGTCTTTCCAACACCAAATTCCCCTGTCCATGCTGCCACGGTGAGCATGATTTCGTTTATAATCCCATCGTCTTCCAACTCGACTAACCAATGGGTTGTGCCTGATCTTGATCATTTGGATTTGATTGGAAATGTGAAGCCTCTCAACGCCGCGAAAGCTACTTATGAGGCCATCCAATCAACACTTGATCTGACAGATGCCCACTCTTCAGTGGCATTTACCTCAGGTTCTCTGCCAATACAGTGGACCTCCTCCCTACCTGATCCTCTACTCTAGAATTTTCATTCTGATGAGTCAATCATGGATATTATGAGCATGGATGAACCCCCATGGGAAGGCCTTCATCATCGATCGTCCTTCCTTTCGCCGCTAGATTTGGTAGAGAATTCCATTGAAACAATTGTTTCGTTGTATGTCTTTCCTTACCCTCAATCTCCTATTCTTACATATGATACGGTAACTGAGGGAAACCTGGAAAACATCACTCCTACCTTTCCAATTGACATCTCGGTAAAACCTGGAGTCGTGGAACACATCCACATAGGCCAAACTTGTTCTCCGAAAGAATTCACAATTTTAACAGCCTTGTTTAAACAATCCTGCGACGTCTTTGCATGGAGCTATGAGGAAATGCCTGGGATTGATCCTGCCATTGTCATGCACAAGATTCAAACATAACTCGACGCAAAACCTGTCCGGAAAAAAAACTTCTTCCTGTGCACCCTAGGAAAATTGCGGCTATTAAAGCAAAGATAGAAAAGATGTTAACGGTTGGTTTCATTTGTCATGTTCCCTTAACAGATTGGGTCTATAATGTCGCCCCGGTTACGAAAAACATGGAACCATCAGAGTTTGTGTTGATTACAGGGATATGAATAAGTCTTGTCCCAAGGACAATTACCCTACCTCGTTTATCGACCAAATTATCAACAACTGTGCCGTAAGTGTCATCTTCTCATTCATGGATGGATTTTCTGGCTATAATCAGATTGAGATCCATCCCGTCGACCAACATAAAACTGCTTTCATCTGCCCATGGGGTACGTTCGCATATCACAAACTCCCCTTTGGCCTTAAAAATGCTGGTGCTACATTCCAACGGGCTATGTCGTATGCTTTCTACGATGTGAAGTATTTTGTGGAACCTTACCTAGATGATCTTCCTACTCATTCGAATTGTCGTGAGTTCCACATCGATCATCTGATGGCTGTCTTCCTCAGATGTTGACAGTATAATATCCGTTAAATCCTCATAAGATCATTTTTGGTGTCGAGTCCAGACACCTCTTAGGCTTCATCATTTCAAAGGATGGGATATGCATCGACCCCCTCATGGTGGAGGCCATTGTTTCCCTACCACCACCTATGGATATTATAGAACTTCAAAGATTGCAGGGGATAGAAAACTACCTGCAGCGTTTCGTGTGTAATTTCGTAGAGAAAACACATGGATACATGCGGTTGTTAAAGAAGGACATCTTGTTCATCTGGGATGACTGTGCTAAAAAATCCTTTGACAACCTTAAACATGCCATCACTCATGCGCTCATGTTACAACCACCGAATTACACCAAGGATTATATCCTTTATCTTGTTGCTTATACTTCCACTATTGCTATGGTTTTAGTACATGAAGATAGTCACGCCCAGGAGCATGTGATATACTACCTTAGTAAGGGTCTTATTGACTATGAAACCCGATATTCACATGTAGAGAAGCTCGCTCTCGCAACAGTCATTGTTGTTCATAAGTTTCGCCACTATATCCTCCTATGCACTACCACCACCATCCCCAACTCTAACCCCATGTACCATGTTATCACACACCAGGTACTAGGGCAAAAATATTCGCGCTGGATTGTGATTCTCGAGGAATTCGATATCCAATTTGGGAAGGCCAAATCAAAGAAATATTTGGTTTTTGCGGAACTTATTTGCAATCTTCTCCGTACTGATAAAAAAACTGATTCCGTAGACTCTCTCCCTAATGATTCCTTGTTTCTCATCAGTACTTATGACCCGTGGTATGGAGACATCACATTGTATCTCCAAACTCAACGCTTCAGTCCTCAATTATCTCATGATGAACGTCGTTGTGTCTGTCACCACGCAAAATATTACCTCATCATCGATGATACATTATATCGTTGTGGTATTGATTCCATTCTCCGACGTTGATTAACTCATGAGGAGGGCGAGCATGTTTTGAATTATTGTCACTTATAGGCTTGTGGTGGTCATCTTTCTAGGATGGCTACAACCCATAAAGTCTTATGCGCTAGATACTATTGGCCTTCCATATTTAAGAATGTATCGAAGCAATAAATAAGTGTCGTCCTTGCCAACTTTTTCATTACAAAAAGCGCTCACATCCAACCCCACCACATCCAGTTATCGTCTTTAGTCCCTTTTCCAAATGGGGCATCGACTTCATGCATTGTAAGCCTACCTCGGCCGGGGGGCATGGTTATGTTATTGTTGCATTCAACTACTTTACCAAGTGGGCTGAGGCTATGCCTACATACAAAGAAGACGGTGAAATTGTCGCACCCTTTATGTTCAACCATATCATTGCGAGATTCATAGTCCCTCAAGCCATCGTCACCAACCATCGATCACATTTTCAAAACAATATGGTGGATGAACTAAGCGTCAGATTGGGTTTTCGGCATGAAAACTCAACTCCCTACTACCCTCAATCAAATGTACAAGTAGAGACCATTAACAAGGTCTTGAAAACCATGATTCAGCATATGGTGGGAACTGGCATTTTATGCATTTTCCAGGCATATGGGCGTATAGGACTTTCGTTAAAACTGCCACTGGTTTCACACCCTTTTAGTTGGTCTACGAACTAGAGGCACTATTACTTATCGAGTGCGAGATTCCGTCGCTAAAGCTCACAGTCAAAATTTTACCGAACACCACTGTCGAGGAAGAACGATTTCTATACTTGGAAAAAATCGATGAAACCCGCCGCGATGTAGCTCTGGCTGACGAAGCGCATAAGAAACGCATCAAGGCCCACTATGATAAATCAGTGAAACCTCGTATATTCAACGAGGGTGATTTGGTCCTTACTTATGACCAAAAACACGATACGCTGGGGGCAGGCAAACTTGAGTCCATGTGGCATGGGCCATATGTGGTAAAACATGTTTTGGAAAAGGGAGCCTATGAATTTGAAGATTATGACGGGATATATGTGGGGGAGCTTCACAATGGGCTCTACCTTATGCAGTACTATTCCTAATTCATTATGCATTAGTACTTTGTATATACTTTACATGACGTGTGTTTTGTTTGGTGTGACAATTTATTTTTAGTGTGCTATCATCTTATCATCGCGCTTATACCATGTTCTGCCTAGATGTGTAGATGGAAACTTGCTTTGGATTCGTAGACGACGCTATCTGGCACACCCGCAAGCTTGCTTCGGTGGCATGGGTACTCTATTCCCCTGCCGACAAGTTGATTAGTTCAGGAGGAACTTGCCCAGGTCTTGCAACCAACAATGCCGCCGAGTATCATGCGGTGATTGGATTATCGACCAGTGCTTTTTCCTTGGGTGTGGACCACCTTGTTATCTACCTCGATTCACAATTAGTGGTATCCCATCTAAACCATGTCTATGCTATCCGCGATCCCGTATTACTTTGATTATTTCGACAAGCACGTGTCTTGGAGAGGTCCTTTGAGTCCATTCAATACCTACACATTCCAAGAAACATGAACACAATTGTTGATTCCCTAGATAATTTCATATTAGATTGATACATCGCACATTCATAAATATTTTGATCAAGAAGATGCATAAAATGACATAACATGTAATCTACTCATAGTGTATAGGCCAACATCTATAAGATCCCAAATCATCATAGAAGACACAGTGTATAAAACCGCAAAATAGTGTTTTGTATATATATCATCATGTCCGGTAAAATACAAAAAAGTGGTACTGATACAAAATCTAAATCCCATAAGCTTTCAATAGATCCTGATACAAAATATGAAGCCTATGGATTTCAGTACATATATCACACAAAGAGCTATCTCTGAGGATGCTCGTGATAACAGTAATGGCCCGAGCTACTCAATGGAGCAACCGACCAAAGTTTCCTGAAACCCCAGTTGTACGGCGCTGGTAATGGCCAGGCAAGTCATCGATGGATATGTTAGGAATATCTAACATCAATCTCTGGAGGTTCTCCTCTTGCTCGTATAACTCCTCCGTTGCATCTTGCTGAGCAACTGCCATCTCTCGTACCACCCCTCTTCTCTCGATTGGAGAGGAACCTACAGGTCGAAATGGGCCAACATCTGCATGAAACATGTGTGAACTATCAGTACTACCCAAAAAAATTAGAAAACCACAAAATATATAAAAACAACAAGAGTTTCGTTCTTACCCATATCTCCCCATTGCTCCCCCTCTGGAAGAGCTAGATCTGGATCTCCTTTGAATTCGGTACCAGCATATGCATAATCCTCAATCATGAGGAGTTGTCCCCGGAGCCACCTAAAGAAGGTTGGCCCATAAGTGATTATAGGTCGTCCGCCTCCATGGCGGGCCATCACCTCTGACCATCGAACCATGTGTGGATCTCGTGGATCGAGATCATCCATCTCTACCCGAGGTCGCAGTAGTGGAACTCGCTCTAAGAAGAACGAAACCGCGATGGATCCATAGCCAAAATGCTTTAACTCACCCCGTCTGCACTTGGTGAGCTGATTTTTTAGTTTCGCGAGGAGTCCCTCGCACCAGTTGAAGACTGTTGGTTCCATACACTCGATGGCATAAAGCATGTGGGCCTTGGTGGCCTGATGAGCATCCCTGCTGCCCGCCACCCTCTCAATAGTAAAGAGTATAGTTCTCAGGGGTCAATCTCGTATGTTCTTGATGGGAATATTCTGTTGATGTATTTGTAACTTTGGAAGATATTCACTTGTATATTGTATTTGTACTTTATTGTATCCCCAACGGATATGTATTATTTCTCCAATTGGAAGTGTCAACAATTGTACTTGCATGTGTCACAATTTATATTGTAAGTGTCACAACTTATACTTGATGGGTTATTAGACCACCTTGATGGGGTCGGCCTGTATGAATCTTGTGGGTTAAAGGGTTATTAGACCACCCTAGTGGGGTCGGCCCAGTTATCATTATGTTAAGTGGTTAAGTTGGGGCCGACCTAGTTGAGTAATGGTCAAGTGAAATTTAGTGTATAAATAGAGAGTGTGTCTCTCTCATTTCACACATCTCTCTCATTCACTCACTTCGCATTAGTGAGAGAGAGGAGGAGTGCGCACATGTGGAGGAGGAGAATGCTGTTAAAGATATCTATCTATTGGGTTTGATCATGGTGATACTTGTATTGATGCTTATTCTATCTCTGAGGAAGTTGCGGGGTTTTTCACCTTCTTGGTTTTCCCCGGTGAAATGTTTTGTGTCTCTTGTCTCTTGTATCTTATGCTTGATATGCTGTACATGTTATTCTTTCAGTTAAGATCCTAGATCTATTGAATTAAATGATGAAAAAACTAACATGGTATCAGAGCTAGCCTAAAGGAAGGCATGGTATGGCATTGATGAGACTTGTTGCACTTGCGACAAATTGGAAGCTAGGGCTTGATATAGCAAAAACCAGTAATTGTGGCACTTTCGCTATAAATCCATTTTGGTGAAGGTTCAGGATCTAAAACTTTCACAGGGTGTAGATAACATCCCCATGTACCTTGTGTCCGAAGAAAAACATCTAGTTCACTGTAATTTCTATTTTATGATCAGTACAATCTAGGGTTTCTGCCTCTTCCAGATCTTAGTCATAAACAGGTGACCTAGGAAAAAAGGTCACAACTTGGGCTAGATAGATCCAAATGAAATTTCGTAAATATTTTCAGGTAGGGCACGTACTGTACTTTCACAGGTCCGCTTTTCAAAGGCCTAAGTTGAAACAGTGACACGTGGCACTCCATACAAGTTCGCTCTCATGTTTTATCCCATAAACAGGTCACGTTGCGACACTTGGAATAACTCTCTCTCAGAGAATCCAATTGAGGTCATACCTGCGGAGTTGTAAATATGACAACTCATGCTACCACAGTCCGAAGTTTCAGACCCTTTGGATTCGTAATTTCAGAGTTACACCATAAACAATCAGGTGCATATTTATGTCAAAACAGAATTGGATTCTGAGCACCTTCATTCTTGGCTTGTCTCTGCTGCGGGAATTTAGGGTTTCAGAGAAAGGTTGAATTCTTGGAATCAGAGACCATGGCTGGATGCTCCTCATCAAAATCGAAATTTAGAGACCAAGATCAAATTTTTTGGTTGGGCAGAAGGTCGGGCTTGATCCAACCCTAGTTCAGGATTTTGATAGGAAAGGTGGAAATTAGGGCTTCTGCAAAAGTTGTAATTTTTGAAATCTGTGACCACAGTTGGAAGCTACTCAGAAAAATCGAAGTTTCGAACACAAGATCGAACCTTTTGGATGGGGAGAAGACTAGGATTTATCAATCCCTAGTTTGGGATCCTGTCTAGAAGATATGGAAGTTTCAAAGGCAATTTTGAGGGGTCAAATTTTGGAGATTTCAAAATTGAAGTATACCAGCTTGATCAGCTCAGCAAGGCGCATCTTTTCATCCAATCAGAAGTTTGAAATTCAAAGTTTGAATTTTTAGGGTTTCTCTGACAAACCCTAATCCAACTCCAGATCTAGTTTTAGCAAATCAAAGTGGATTGGGTTAATCCTAGAAGAGAATTAATTGGACACCTACACAAGTGAAGAAGTTCCAGTTTCAGAGGGAGATAAAGCTAAGGCCTTACATAAGAAGACTACAAGAAATCTCTACAAGTATGACTTGAGGAGATACAGGTATGTGTTGAAATCTGTTCATGATTAAGTTTATGACATGTTTGTCTTCATATTATTGAGGTTAGTACAATCTTGATTAATCTTAGAATTGTCTTATCACCCTAGTAAAAGTATGAATGCATGTGAATGATAGAATACATTCATTGATTAGGGTTATGACACTTATGATTGTACTAATGCAATGTGGTGTTGTATGAGGATGATGTTGTTCGCTAACATGAAAGGTACATCAAGAAAGTTCTAGATCAAGAACATATGACCATGGTGACATGAAGACAGAGACTCATTCATAGTCATGGATCACATAGAAGCTCTACTTACGAGGTATGTATAATTTTGGTTCTACAATGCTTAACCTATGAGATATGCAGGTTACTAGCACAAGTCATCGAAGAGAACAAGAAGACATTATGCGGGTATGTTAGACATAACTAGCAAGCATGATAATCTAGGTATGTTTTTCCTATATCAAGTTAGAATCCTTGTGTTAGAATCTTATACTTTTGTATGAATAATAATGATTATTCTTGAAGTTAGAAGTTTAAGTAATCAAGGGTTTATGCATATTATGTTTCTTACTTTGATTGATTATATGACTAACCAAAAGAGTCCTATGGTCAAATAAGAATATGCATGAGTAATAGAAGTTCTCCTTGAAACCTTGGATACTAATGCTTGTGATAAATTACCTGTGTGTGAAATGATCATGACCATACATAAGATTATTTATGATCATAATGTTTTGATAGTATTGAGATTATACTAATGTATGTATGGCTATGTATGAGATTTTGAGGATAACACAATGATGAAACTAGTGCACACTTAAGCATGCATAGTGGTCCAGGATGCATATAAGTTCAAGGACAAGTAATCCAGGAAGTAAAGATCAAGTGGGAGCACACTCCAAAAGTTCCCGCAAGGAAGTAAAGATTGAGAGGAAGTCCACCCAACAACTAAACAAAGATAAGTATTTGAATTGTCATTTATTACATATATGATTGCTTAAATGATGTTGTCCAGTCATGTTCATACTTATGTTCCTAGATTTAGGATATCTATTATGCATATTAGAAAAGTTGCATTAATGAACAAGATACTACTAATATGCAAGTAATGGGTAAGTGGCCTATGGTACTATACAACATTCCATTGCTACTTATCTAGAATGAAACCTATTTGCTAACATGTTGGGAGTTGTGCACACTCTTAAAAAATGTTCTGGTAGAGATGGAAGGCATCTAGAAAGTTACTGGATATGGATAAATGTTGTATTGAAGCATTGACTAAGATAATTGCATGACTGTATGACATATGTACTTATGCGTAAGATTTTGTTATGAAAAATATGAGAAGTTTCTAATCATGCAATTGAATTTGACTTGTAGGAAAGATCTTGTACAATCACTTACAAAAGAAGGAAAACAACATTTGTTCCAGCAACGAAGTTCAAGAAAACTATCTATTGAAGATATTGAAGAATCTGAAGTTCCCAAGATTAGGGATGCAGTAATAGAAGTATGCCATGATCGAGGAGTACCGGTCGATCATGAAGAATGATGTTTGGGATGTGGTCCCAAGACCAGAAGGGAAGTCTTTTGTGACTTCCAAGTAGATCTATAAGATCAAGCATGCTGCAGATGGTAGCATAGAGAAATACAAGCCGGGGTTTGTTGCTTGTGGCTTCTCCCAGAAAGACGGGATAGATTATGAAGAGAATTTTGCCACTGTATCCAGATACACTTCCATAAGATCAGTACTTGCTCTGGCTGTAGTGATGAAGTGGAAGATACACCAGATGAACATCAAGACAGCTTTCTTGAATGGTGTAGTCGAAGAGGAAGTGTATGTGGAGCAGCCACTCATTTTTTTTGAGACACATGACAGGGAGTGATATGTGTGCAGGTTGAAGAAATCCTTGTATGGATTGAAGCAATCTCCTAGGACTTGGTATGGTAGGATAGACAACTTTCTATCCAGTTTGGGTTTTACCAAGAGTAAAGCAGATTCCAACCTTTACTACAAGGTGTAGGAAGGCAATCCAGTGATACTATTGTTGTATGTGGATGACCTGTTTGTTACAGGTGAGGATAGATTGATTACCGATACAAAGAGGAATCTTACTGCTAAGTTCGATATGAAGGACTTGGGGATGATACACTACTTTCTAGGCATGGAGGTGTGGTAGAGTGCAGATGGAATCTTCCTTGGACAAGGGAAGTATGCAGCAGAGATCCTGAAGTGGTTCGGGATGATGGACTACAATGCCATGGCCACTCCTATGGCATCGAACCTGAAGCCTCTTTGTGATGCTTCATCTGATTTGGTTGATGTCACAGTGTATCATTAGATGATTGGGTCCTTGATGTACCTGACGAACACGAGACCAGATATTTGCTTTGCGGTGAAGACATTGAGCCAATTCCTGACGGATCCCAGAGGTGTTCACCTGATTGTTGTAAAGTATATTCTGAGGTACCTGAAGGGTATGGTTGATTATGGGCTCAAGTATGATGCAAATCAAAAGTTTAACCTGAAGGGTTATGTTGATTCTGATTGGGAAAGCAATGCTGCATATAGGAAGAGCACTTCTGGGTGCTGCTTTAGTATGGGATCAGGTGTGATCTCTTGGTTTAGTAGGAAGCAGTCCTGCGTAGCACTGAGTATAGTCGAAGCAGAGTATGTCGCAGCTTGTTCGGCCAGTTGTGAGGCAGTATGGCTTAGGAAGCTACTGTCTGAGTTATTTGATCTCTCGTTGGATGCTACTTGTATCTTCTGTGACAACCAGAGTTGTGTGAAGCTGTCAGAGAACTTGCTGTTCCATGATAGGTCGAAGCATATCGAGATCAAATATCACTATATCAGGGATATGGTGTAGAGAGGAGCAGTGAAGCTCCTGTATGTTGCGACGGATGAGCAGGTTGCAGATGTGTTGACGAAACCACTAGCCAGAGTGAAGTTTGAGTACTTCAGAGAGAGGCTTGGTGTTCTTTAGATTGAAGATACTTCGCGGAAGAAGTGATGGGACACATTTGCAAGAGCCATTCCAATCATGGTGAGAGGAGGATCCTTCCCATGGTTGTGGATGTAAGTGTTGTGTGATGAGCATCAGGACGATGCTTCAGTTATTGCTTTGGATATGCATCAGTTGGATGCTTTGTATGATGAGTTGGATCATGTATATGTATATGCATCAGGTGGATGCTTTGTATGATCAGTTGGATCATGTATGATGACATGCATCAGGACGATGATCAGGATGATCATGTGTGATGAGTATTAGGATGATACTCTGGATGACATGCATCAGGACGATGCGGTGACGATGATCAGGATGATCATGTGTGATGAGTATCAGGATGATACTCTGGATGACATGCATCGATACGATGTAGTGACAATGATCATGTGTGATGAGTATCAGGATGATATGCATCAGGACGATGCTATGATGATGATCAGGATGATCATGGTGTGCATCAGGTTGATGCACCATGTGATGATGATTAGTTGTATCATCAGTATCACGATGATACTTCGAGGTCAGAGATGATATGTGGCAGGTTGTGCAAGTAGCATGTAATTAGTCCTCTGAGATTCGATGGGTTGAGCTGTGTCACGTACCCTCCCTTGGACCCAATTAAAGGAAGGGAACATGATACTGATCCATGGGGATTTTACATAAACTTAGCCCATTCATTAGATTCATAAAAACAAAAGCACATGTGCAGGTGTATTATTCAATTAAACACAGTAGAAGGAACTCCCACTACATGCATATCCAACATACATTGCTCTCCATAAACATAACAGTCCATAATGAAGTAACATTGTAGAATTAAATACACATAAGAATATACTCATCTTCATTGTGTAATTGTCCCAAGCAATTAGCTATGTCGCTGCAACGTTCCACCCAACCATAGGTCTCTACCCATCCTGTATTATTTCGGCACTCAAAGACCACTGCCGAGCTGGGCATGATTCTTACAAGGAAAAGGGGACATTCAAGCTCATACATAGCCAATTAATCATTTCATCTGAGCCAAGCCAGTCCACAGTTGGTTTATCAGGCTACATTTGAACCCTGGATACTTACACTCAATCTCAAGCCAAAACAATGGATTCACCAACAGGATGGCCATGGGTTTTCCCAAATAATATCTAGCCAAAAACGAATTGTGGGATGGGGAAAAACATTCACAGGGAGGAAAACGATTTCTCCCCAACTATCTAAGCATTTAACAGCAAAACAGTCTCTATGGAACCCCAATTCGATTCCCCCTTCTTCCCACTGGTATACAACATAAAAATGCCCTTCTCCCAGCTGATAATGAGGGAAAACACAGGAAAACATAGCTGGAAAACGCCCAAGTAGTTCCAAACTCGTGAGGGAGGAAAACTGGTTGATGGATAATGGATTGGGGAAGAAATTCATGGCTCTTTTCTTGCCCAAGAAGCAAAATGAGATTTTCCATGCAGGGTGGATTTCCCATACTCGAATTTGGACAACCATACCTCTCATTTCCCAAGGCATTAACTACCTCAACCAACTCTTGGGAGAAATCAATGATTGGGTACAAAAGTCAACATGGGTAGTTGAGGGTTTGATGGGTTATCTCATTGACACTTGGCTTGACTTGATTGGCTCCAAGGGTTTGAATGTTTTCCCTCCCAATTCCTTGTAAAATCATGCCGCCGTCTCTTGTTGCATTGCATAGCTAGTTGTGGGTATTTGATTAAAATGCATATTTACATGATGTTGAAATTCCAATGTTCCTGGCTAGCACACAAACCGTATGCATCAATAAATCCATGGCGGGGCCTTGGCCTTGAGCTCCTCACCATGATTTTATAACAATATTACATCATTTACAATTTTAATGCAATAGGGTCAAGATGGGGACATGACATACTCCCCCCCTTGGAATAACACCGTCCTCAGTGTTCCAATACTTAGGAATAAATACCCACTTTACACATGTCCAAAATTCACAAAATGTGGCAGGTCTATCCTGCGTTTTATCTTTTTGCTTTGAACCTTCAGGAACAAGTACTTTGGATTCCAAAAGCTTCTCCTACAGGCTTTGATCTTCCAACTCCGTAGGTGGGCATTGCTCCACAACAATGCCTTTCTTTTATTTACCTTCCAGCTGATCTACAAGTCTGGAATTTCATGGATGCCATCTTTCTTGTTGTCCTAGCAACTATCCGAGGAAGATTTTTAGCCAAAACAAATAGCTTTTGGTCTGTTTCCAGGATCAATGTGCACAACTGGCTCTTACTTTTCTCACTGGCAACACTTGGCTAGTAACAACTGCAATCATTGGCTTTCAATCTCTCACTTGTGAGATTCATCATGGCAATTCCTGTTAGGAAAAGCATAACACAATATCAAAATTAGTCAATTATTTTCCCAATTAACATGGAAAGTCCATTCTTCACTCATGAGACTTCCACACTTTTCATGCTTTCCCAACATACACATAAACTCATTCATGTTCGTCCTTTCATAGGGAAATAACTAATTCAGCATTCATAATTCATTTCAAGCAATTAAACACAATCTATTTTCAGCAATGACATGCACTCAACAATCCTTTGTTTTTAAGATGCATCAGTCAAAAAGGAAAGAGAAGAGTAAGAGTTTCCCCCTCTTAGTCTTGTTCAAATCCGGATCCACACCATCGCTTGTGGTTCTATGCTCCTTAGCCTCTTTCACTTCAATGTGAATGCTTGACTTGCCATTTCTTGGCTATGACACTTAGTGTCTAAGGTCTGTCTATTGTTTTTCAACTAGGGAACCCTCCCCCATTGTTGGTTACAGAACCTTTGGCTGCTAGGACCCACACATGTCCACTAGCACCATCTTTCATTACTGCTCATACTGATCTCTTTAGGACGATCACATGTCCACATGCATCCCTATGATGCCTTCATAGTCCTTGCTTCCAGCAATACCTACACTCAAACATTGAATCAATTCACATGTTTAGTTTATTTTCATAGGGTTTATCTCCCAACAAGAGTTTAAGAAATCATATTCAAATCATATACACACGTATATTCATATTAAATAAGCAAGAAGCTACAAGATAAACAAATACTTATCTGTATTGGATGTCTTCACTTTATTCCACATTATCCTTCTTTGCTCTCCAAGCATTGGATTTCCCGTGGATACAATAATGAATGTTGGGCCAGCACACAGGCTACTCCCCAACCATTCGAATAGGCAATGCCAGGCCAGTACGTCGACTGGGTTTTATCAATTAATTAAGGAATGTTTGGCCAGCACGCTGGCTGCTCCACAACATCAAGTGGTTAATGCTCCCACCAACTATTCTCTGGATTTACCAAGAAGTTTATAGTGCCTGACTAGTTACTCTCTGGTTTACCAAGAATTTTATAGTTCTTTTAGGGTCCTTGCTTTCCTACAATGACCAAGGTTTTCAACAAAGAAAACAATAGTGTATCAGCTTAGCTGTTAGAAGACTTATACTTGAAATCTTCATTATTTCAAACAAGAACTAAATGAAAATGAATACTTATCTGTATTGGGCAGTTCCTTGCTACTCCATAGGTTTCCTTCTATGCTTTACAAGCCTTGGATCACTTGTGGGGTGGATGTTTAATGCCCAACCATTGCACCTTCACGCCGAATGGGTTTACCAAGCATTTGTGGTGCCCAACCAGTCCCATACCTGGTTGGCCCTCTCCATTGTTGAGCCAGCACATTCGTCTGGGTCATTGACCAATGGAAGGAAACTGCGCCACCAACCATTATAGGTCAAAGCTCTACTACGAATCCATAGGAATATAACAACCTTACATCAATACCTCCACAACACCCAAGTAAATAATTCCAAACCATTACACCGACTCGGTTCATTAGGCGTGGAACAACCCTTCATCAATACCTCCACAACACCCAAGTAAATAATGCCAAACCAGTACACCGACTGGGTTCATTAGGCATTCAACAACCGTTCGTCAATACCTCCACAACACCCAAGTAAATAATGCCAAACCAGTACACCGATTGGGTTCATTAGGCATGCAACAACCCTTCATTTTGCTTCATCCGAGTGCAACACCAAATTGCATTTGTGTACGTTGATAGCACAAGAAGGATAAGCAAGATCATCAATATTGTTGCTCTAAAATTGTAAACATGGTTCATAACATTCACTATCAAGTATTGAAACACCGGGAATGCGTCCATTCCCTTAGGGTGTAGTCAATATTGAAAACCCTAACATAACTCATCACCCGAAAGGTATGCATCCCTTTCTAATGTGAGCCATGTAGGCCTTAGTCACACTCAAGCAGTCTGAAACAACAATGAAATAATAAAACACGCTCTGCATATTAAATCTAATAACTAGATAGGTATATTCTTAGTTAGGGTTACATAATACTCATTCGTTTCACAGATGTATCTTTTCTTCATTTGCGAAGAATGGGGGCTCCCTTCTTTGAGTCAACAGTCCTTCGGTTTGCCACACCAATTTTTTCATGTTCCATAACCCACACATGCCTTCTTGGCATAATTTTATTGTCTCACTCACATGATTTACCAACATGTAGTTCGGATGAGACATTATCAACATTTACAATGGCGTTTCACCTGAAACCCATTTCCAAAGCATGGGATCCTTCCCATCTAGTTCGGCTTCTGCAGGCCATCACACATGGTCTTCCTACAATGTGTCATCCTGGCACACTTATCAAATAGCCAAACAGTCAACAACATTTAACAATAAACTTCAAATGTGATTGTTCCATAACCAATCAATGGCATTAATAATTAAATTCAAACATGAATTTACAATTCTATCCTCCTACAGAAATGGATTGGTTTAACTATGAGGCCGTCCTCATATTATTTGGCTCTCGTAAGTGGTATCACTCTGTCCATTATGGCTTTACACTTGCTACTATACATGAACATCCACCTACAACATGTCATCCTGACACAATTCTATATAAGCCAAACAATCATTAGCAATTATTAGCAAAATCTCAAATCTGGAATCTACAAATTTGTTTTCCTACAGGAATTAGATTTGCAACCATGAGATTATTCTTATTAATTTTTCAGAATTTACTTCAATCTGATCTAGGATCTTAACTGAGAGAACAACATGAACAACATATCTACAACATATCAATCATGGACACCATAATGCAAGCACACAAGAGACATAGAGTTTACTTGGGGAAAACCATAAAGGTGAAAACCCCCAATAACTTCCTCAGAGATAGATAGAGAAATGATACAACCCAAGCATAAGAGATAGACATCTCCTAGCAGCAACTTCTCCTCCTCCAGAAGTGTGCCACTCTCCCAAGAGTGTGAGAGAGAAAATAATGAAATAGAGTGCCTCCCACACTCTATTTATACTTGACTTGACTTGCCTAATAACCTTTACTAGGTCGGCCTTAACTTAACCACATAACATAATGCTGACTGGGCCGACACCCAATAGGGTGGTCTAATAACCCTTTGAACCACATTGCCGACCCCCAATAGGGTGGTCTAATAACCCTTCGACCCACATGAATTATACAAGGCCGACTCCAACAAGGTGGTCTAATAACCCATAAAGTATAAGTTACGACACTTACAATATAAATGACGACACTTTCGTATAGAGGAATAATAACATCTCTATAGGAATACAAACACTTCCATATAGAGGAATAATACCATCTCTATAGGAGTACAATATACATATATGAAATACATTCTGAAGTTACATATACATCAACACTCCCTCTTAACTAGGAAGGTATTTCTCGACACAGGTCTTCTAGCACAAGTCTTCTTCTATGGATCATCGTCACTGGATAATCGTCATCGAGTCATCGTCATCGTCACTGCTACTGCTATCTCAATCAATCTATGAATCTACTCATCATAGGAAGTTCTACAGAGCCAGTCCTTTTTCATACTGGATGTAGGCCCACCACCTGCAGGTCTTCATCATCACTGTCCATAATATGGAATCCTTAGGGCTTATTACGTGCGTCACAAAACCTTAAAAGAGTCTCTTGACTAGCAAGAACCCTAAAGAGCATCTGAGGGATTTTTCATCCTGTCCAGATCTCCAGGACTTATTACATGTGACTAGCACAAAACCTTAAAAGAGTGTCACAGGAACGTTTATGTGCATAGCACGACCGACAAGAACTCTAGAGAGAATCCCAGGAACATTTATGTGCCTAAGCACGACCGATAAGATCTCCAGGACTGATTACGTGTGACCTCTGCTACAAACCCTTGAAAGAGCATCCCAGGACTTATTACGGGCACACAGCCCAACCTATCGGATCTCCTAGGTCTTACATGTAGCAGCCCACCACAAACCCTCGAAAGAGCATCCCAAGACTTATTACGGGCACACAGCCCAACCTATCGGATCTCCCAAGTCTTACATGTGGCCCACTATCACAAACCCTCGAAAGAGCATCCCAGGACTTATTACGGGCACACAACCCAACCTATCGGATCTCCCAGGTCTTACATATGATACACAGTGCCAGTCCTTTTTCATACTGGATGTGACCTAAAACAAATATAGGATTTCCTTTGCACAACCTGTCCACGGCCACAGAGTATCAACCTGATACTCACCATGCATCATCCTGATCATCATCACTGCATCGTCCTGATGCAATTCATCTGGAGAAACATCTTGAAGCTCGTCATCCATGATCATCCTGATCATGCAATGCATCTACTTGATGCATACCAAGTAACTACCTGATACATATCACCATACATGATCCACTTGATCATACAATGTATCCACCTGATACATACATAGATGCACGATCCACACAATGTATCCACCTAATATATATCAACATACATGATCTACCTGATCATACACAGTATCCACCTGATACAGATACATGGTCCAAGCATCCAACATGATGCGTACATACATATACATATAAATGATCCAACTGATCATATCCAACATCCAACATGATGCGTACATACATATACATATAAATGATCCAACTGATCATATCCAGCATCATCCTGATGCATTTACAGAGCAGTAACTGGAGTATCGTCCTGATGCTCATCATCCAGTGCTTACATCCACAGCCATGTGAAGGATCCCCCTTCCACCATGATAGGAATGGCTACAACAAATGTCTCCATCACTTCTTCCTCGAAGTGTCATCGATCTGAAGAACACCAAGCCTCTCTCTGAAGTACTTGAACTTCACTATGGCTAGTGGCTTCGTCAATACATCTGCAATTTGTTCATCCGTCGCAACATACAGGAGCTTCACTGCTACTCTTTGCACGATATCCATGATATAGTGATATTTGATCTCTATGTGTTTCGACCTGTCATGGAACACCGGGTTCTCAAACAACTTCACACAACTTTGGTTGTCACAAAATATACTAGTAGCCTCTAGTGGTAGATCAAATAACTCAGACAGTAGCTTCCGAAGCCATACTGCCTCACAACTAGCCGAACAAGCTGCAACATACTCCGTTTCGACTGTACTCAGTGCTACACAGGACTGCTTCCTGCTAAACCAAGAGATCACACCTGATCCCATACTGAAGCAGCACTCAGAAGTGCTCTTCCTATCTGCAGCACTGCCTGCCCAATCTGAATCAACATAAACCTGCATGTTAAACTTTTGATTCGCATCATACTTGAGCCCATAATCAACTGTACCCTTCAGGTACCTCAGAATATGCTTTACAGCAACCAAGTGAACACTCCTTGAATCCGTCAGGAACTGGCTCAATGTGTTCACTGCAAAGCAAATATCTGGTCTCGTGTTCACCAGGTACATCAAGGACCCAATCATCTGACGATACATAGTGATATCAACTGGCTCAGATGAAGCATCACACAAAAGCTTCAGGTTTGATGCCATAGGTGTGGCCATGGCCTTGCATTCCATCATCCCGAACCTCTTCAGGATATCTACTGCATACTTCCCTTGTCCAAGGAAGATTCCATCTGCACTTTGCCACACCTCCATACCTAGAAAATAGTGCATCATCCACAAGTTCTTCATATCGAACTCGGCAGCAAGCTTCCGCTGCGTGTCTGCAATCAATCTATCTTCACCTATAATAAACAGGTCATCCATATACAAAAGTAGTATCACTGGATTGCCTTCCTCAACCTTGTAGTAAATGTTGGAATCTGCTTTACTCTTGGTAAAGTCCAAACTGGATAGAAAGCTGTCTATCCTACCATACCCAGTTATGCACATATATGACACCCTGTCATGTGTCTCAGAACCAAGTGGTTGCTCCATATACACTTCTTCTTCAACTACACCATTCAAGAAAGCTGTCTTGAAATCCATCTGGTGTATCTTCCATTTCATCACTGCAGTCAGAGCAAGTACGGATCTAATGGAAGTCTATCTGGCTACAAGAGCAAAAGTCTATATGCTACCACCTGCAGCATGCTTGATCTTGTAGATCCTCTTGGAAGTCACTACAGACTCCCCTTTAGGTCTTGGGACTGCATCCCAAACATCTTAATGATTGACTGGTACTCCTCGATCATGGCATTCTTCTCAGATCTTGGGAACTTCAATATCTTCAATATTTTCAATAGATAACTTTGTTGCTGAACAAATGTTGTAGTCCTTCTTTTGTAGGTGATGGTATATGATCTTTCCTACACAACAAGTTATATTGCATGATTAGAAAACATCTCACAGTTTTAAGAACAAATTCTTACACATAAAGAAATATGTCATACAGTCATGCAATTATCTTAGCCAATGCTTCAATACAACATTTATCCATATCCCGTAACTTTCTAGATGCCTTCCAATCTCTACCAGAACATTGTTAAGAGTGTGCACAACTCCCAACATGTCAGCAAAGAGGTTTCATTCTAGATAAGTAGCAATGGAATGTTGTACAGTGCCATAGGCCACTTACCCATGTATATTAGTAGTATATTGTTCATCAATGCAACTATTCTAATATGCATAATACACAACCTAATTCTAGGAACATGAGTATATACTTTATTGAATAGTTTT
The DNA here is from genome assembly GCA_027924585.1 of Larix kaempferi. NCBI lineage: Eukaryota > Viridiplantae > Streptophyta > Pinopsida > Pinales > Pinaceae > Larix > Larix kaempferi. The sequence goes on from BSBM01000510.1 coordinate 45,356,450, forward strand.
ATTTAAACAATAAAATATGCAAGGAATGATAATTCAAATACTTATCTTTGTTTGTTTGTTGGGTTGACTCCCTCTCAATCTTTGCTTCTTTTCTGCAACTCCACTCTGATGTGGATTGTGAGAAGTGGTCAAATCCCTCTGAATATCTGCATCCTTGCAGAAACTACTGAAGTGTGCTCCTTCTTGATCTTTGCTTCCTTGCAGGAACAACTGGAATGTGCTCCCTCTTGATCTTTGCTTCCTTGCAGGAACAACTGGAATGTGCTCCCTCTTGATCTTTGCTTCCTTGCAGGAACAACTGGAATGTGCTCCCTCTTGATCTTTGCTTCCTGGATTACCTGTCCTTGAACTTATATCCATCACTATGCATGCTTATTAGTATCATCATTGTGTTATCCTCGAGGTCTCATACATAATCACACATTCATTATTATAATCTTAATACTATCAAAACACAATAATCTTAAACATGTATAGTCATGATCATTTCAAACATAGATAATAAACATTAGTATTCAAGGTTTCAGGGAAGTCTTCTTTTACTCATGCATATTCTTATTTGATCATAGGACTCTTTTGGTTAGTTAAATCATCAATCAAGATAAGAGGCATAAATGCATAAACCCTTGATTACTTACATTTCTAAATTTATGAATAAACATAACCAATCATACCAAGTATACTTATATAAGGGATTCTAACACAAGGTAGGATTCTAACTTGATATAAGATAAACATACATGGATTGGTATGTTAGCTAGTTATGTCTAACATACCCACATGATGGCTTCTTGTTCTCTTCAATGACTTGTGCTAGTAACCTGCATATCTCATAGGTTAACCATTATAGAACCAAGTTATACATACCTCACAAATAGATCTTCTAAGTGATTCATGACAATGGATGAATCTTTGTCCTCATGTCATCATGATCATATGTTCTTGAACTAGAACATGATTTGTCTTTCTTGGTGTACCTTTCATGTTAGCGGACAACATAAACCTCATACAACACCATAATGCATTAGTACAATCATAAGTGTGAACACCCTAATCAATGAATATCTTCTATCATGAATTCATAATTTTATTAAGGTGATGCGACAAGTCTAAATTTAATCAAGATTGTACTAACCGTAATAACATGAAGACAAACATACCATAAACTTAATCATGAACAAATCTCGAAACATACCTGGATGAGTCATACCTGTCGAGATTGCTTGTAATCTTCTTATGTAAGGCCTTAGCCTCATCTCCCTCTGAAACAAGAACTTATTCACTTATGCAGGTGACCAATCCATTCTCTTATAGGATTAACCCAATCCACTTGATTTGTAGGAACTGGATCTGGAGTTGGATTAGGGTTTGTCAGAGAAACCCTAAAAATTCAAGCTTTGAATTTCAAACTTCAAAAAGGATAGAAATATGCACCATGATGAGTCGATCAAATTGGTATACTCATAATTTGAAAATTGCAAAGTTTCACCCCTCAAATTTGCCTTTGAAACTTCTGGATTCACTAGACATGACCCCGAACTAGGGTTTGATAAAGCCCACCCTTCTTCCCAATCAAAAGCTCTAAGCTTCTATTTTTCTAAGGATCTTCCATCCGTGGTCATAGATTTCAAAAATTTCCATTTTTGTTGAAGCCCTAATTTTTCCACTTTTCCGATCAAAGTCCCGAACTAGGGTCTGATCAAGCTCGGCCTTCTGCCAAACCAAAAATTCTGATCTTGGTCTCTAAATTTCGATTTTGATGAGTAGCATTCAGCCATAGTCTCTGATTGCAAAAATTTCAACTTTCTCTGAAACCCTAAATTCCGGAAGCCATGAATGAAGGTGCTAAAAAATAATTCTGTTTTGACAGAAATATGTACCTGATTGTTTCTGGTGTAACTCCGTCTAAATTTTTTTCCTGTGATAGCCCAACCTATCATCTTTCCAACCTCATAGGTCTGACCTCAAATGGATTCTCTGAGAGAGAGTTATGCCAAGTGTCGCAACGTGACCTGTTTATGGGATAAAACATAAGAGCGAACTTGTACGGCGTGCCACGTGTCACTGGTTTAGTTTCGGCCTCTGAAAAAGTTACCTGAGAAAGTACAATCCATGCACTACCTTTAACTTTTTACTAAATTTCATTTGGAGCTTCCTAGCCTATGTTATGACCTTTTTTCCAAGGTCACCTGTTTATGACTGAGATTTGGAAAAGGCAGAAACCCCATATTGTACAGATCATAAATAACAAAGTACAACGAATTAGTGGTTTTCCTTTTGACACAAGGTACATGGGGATATTAACTTTTCCCTGTACGATTTTCAGACCCTGAAACCTCGCCTAAATTTATTTATAGGGAAAGTGCTCCGATGACTGGTTTTTGCTATATCAAGCCCTAGCTTCGCAATTGCAACAAGTGTCATACATGCCATACCATGCTTTCTTTCACGCTAGCTCTGATACCATGTTAATTTTTCAGAATTTACTTCAATCTGATCTAGGATATTAACTAAGAGAACAACATGTACAAGATATCTACAGCATATCAATCATGGACACCATAATGCAAGCACACAAGAGACATAGAGTTTACTTGAGGAAAACCACAAAGGTGAAAAACCCCAATAAATTCCTCAGAGATAGATAGAGAAATGATACAACCCAAGCATAAGAGATAGACATCTCCTAGCAGTAGCTTCTCCTCCTCCACAAGTGTGCCACTCTCCCGAGAGTGAGAGAGAAAATAATGAAATAGAGTGCCTCCCGCACTCTATTTATACTTGAATTGACTTGCCTAATAACCTTTTCTAGGTCGGCCTTAACTTAACCACATAACATAATGCTGGCTGGGCCGACATCCAATAGGGTGGTATAATAACCCTTTGACCCACATGGCTCACCCCCAATAGGGTGGTCTAATAACCCTTCGACCCATATGACTTATACAGGGCCGACCCCAACATAGTGGTCTAATAACCCATAAAGTATAAGTTACGACACTTACAATATAAATGACGACACTTCCGTATAGAGAAATAATAACATCTCTATAGGAATACAAACACTTTTGTATAGAGGAATAATAACATCTCTATAGGAATACAATCACTTCCGTATAGAGGAATAATACCATCTCTATAGGAGTACAATATACATATATGAAATACATTCCGAAGTTACATATACATCAACAATTCTCATAAACTTAATCAGACAAATTTCAGATCTATGTCATGCATAAGTTAATTTCACAACCATGAGAACCTTCTCATGAGGTTTGGCTCCTGCACATGGTAGATTCCAATCTTCATCGTGGACTTACCCACATTGCCGTGCCCAAAACCATCTACATGAAATCTGGAACTTCAATCATCCAAACACTTGTAAGTCTCTATGCATATAATATTTCATTGTTGCAACAGTCACTGAAGTGATCTCGGAATTATAACACTTAATAACTCAAAAACCCTCAGTTGTTAACATTTGAAATTTAATGAAATATATATTTATACAAATATATTTGCATGCATCCTTATCATAATAAAATTGCAAGACACAGTCACATCATTTATGCAATTTAAATGAAGCTTTAGATACTCATTACTTCGTATCCATACAAATCTGTCATGTCAACATGGCACTCTTGGTAGCCCATCAACATGTCTACCTTCTTCATGCAATCATTCTCCTGCATTCACAACAGCTCATGAAATGGTCTTAGGATTAACAATAGTCCACCATTTCATCTATTATCTAACTACATTGAAACATATATATGTCATACCCATGCATTCACACAATGCATCTCAACATGTGCACCCACACATATGCATGCACATTCACAACATTTACATAATATTTTAATGTGCATTCACTCAATGCAGAACCCCTCAATACAACCTTGCATTAATCCATGAATACTATGCATTCCGGCATATTATGGCCTAACCATGGTTGTCTCATATGGCATGTACTACCACAACATGACTATAGGTCATCACTTGCTTTGGTTGTTAAACTCACAACCAGCATACACAAATGGCATGATATAATTCCATATGAATGCATTGAGGTTTCTAAGAAACTATAGGGTGTAAGGCTCCTTGCCTTCACTTACCCACATCTGACCATACTGGGTAGGATTATATTCACATTCTGGCACTCAGTACCACATGCAAACCAATCAACATAGTTTGAACATAGTTGAAGGGATCTCACCAAATCCTCTTTCAACATTCATGCAATTAAGCATAAATAACCATTACCTGCATGGCTGTCATTAACATCGCTTGATGTTACCTGATCAGTTGGCCTCTTACCAAGGCTTCACATTTCTTTTTCCAACCTCGTGGTCATAGATTTGTTGCACCATCCTTTCCTCACAAGGTTGTTGGTCATATGCAACAACATCATTCTCATCTTTAGCCATGCTTCAGTTGCCTTTGGTCCTACAACCAATGCGAACACAACTAATTATTAACAACCACAATAATTATCTTAAGTGGTTCTTTGCATGTGTAAAACCTCACCATGATCTTACCAATATGCCATATCATATACATGCACAAACATTTTCACAGGCACTGTGCAATGTTTATTCGTATTCCAACTAGTACATATTCACTTCATCTATCTATCCTCTTGCATTTTCAATCATGCTTCTATGGTCTGATTCGTACAACCATTATCAACAACATTACTGGTGATCAACCCTATGAAATACCATTAATGGGCTATTTCATGTGTAACTTTCACTACCTTTTGCATATGCAACATCATGCTCATGCATAATCAATTCACATGCACTATGTAATGACTCTTTAATCATGCCCACTAATTCATATGCATTACTCTCTTGCATTTCCAACATCCCTATGCCATAAATTTTAGTATACAAAACTCAAGAAATATAAATACAATAGGAAGAGAGGAGTTAAGGAATTATCCCTTTCCAATTCCTCCTCATGACATGGAGTTCCTCCTCCACATCATGGATGATCCTCTTCTTGGCTTCCCTACCAAGCATACAAGCAATCATTAGCTATGATCTTCCCACGAATTAGCAATTCAATATATACATACGTTTATAACATTGATTTTTTCTATTTTCCAAACATGCAGTTCTTATGCTATAAATAGAAATAGTTTAAGGTGAGGAATTTCCCTCTTATCAACATTGCCTTGCTACTCCCATTGCTCTTCCGCAATGCATACTACATCCAATTACTCTTAATAAGGCCTTCACAACCTTCTATGCAATCCTTGCTTTTCATCCCAAGCATAGAGAATGCATTTCACACTTTCAACGATTGTCTCCGGGGGACGACGGGGGTCAAGGGGGCTTGCCCCCTTATGGCTCGCCACTGAAGGGCGGGTTTTTTCTTGTAAATCCTTTGATTTCACGCAATCTGGCACATAAGTTCCATGGCAATTTTTCCATTTTCGGGACCTAAAATTCACCCTGAAAAACTGCTGAAATTCCTTGTTTCGGTGAACTTGGCAGTTCTCCTTCGAACTATTGCGGACCAACTCGTCGAGTTTCGCCAGTCGGCGGACTCATCTATCTTTTTCGACCTGTTGCGGAGCAACTTGTTGAGTTCTGCCGATCAGTAACTCGTCGATTTCCTCCGACCCGTTTCAGACCAACTTGCCAAGTTCTTCCACCGTTTCGGACCCACTTGCCAAGTTCTGCCGCCGTTTCGTACCAACTCGCCGAGTTCTGCCACCGTTTCAGACCAACTCGCTGAGCTCTTTTGCCATTTCAGACCAACTCGTCGAGTTTTGTTGAAATTTCCTCTTTAACGCCGAAAAACACTAAGAAATTTTTTGAAAATTTTCTTCCCTTCCCTGGGCACTTCTGCAACTTCGTCGGAGCAACTCAGCCAAATTTTCCGACCATGTAGGCTCCACTCAGCGAGTTTCGCTGAAACGTATCGCACGATTTCATAACAATTCACCGGCCTTATTGCCGTAGTCTCGTCGGCGCCACTCAACGAGTTTCACCGAAACGCATCGGCTCGACTCCACGAGACTTGCTGAAATGCGTTGGCACAACCCAAACAAAAACACTTAAGAAATTTTTTCAAAATTACTTAGAAAAATTTGAAATTCCGCAAACTTTGTTAGCGCAACTCAGTGAGTTTCATCGACCGTTTCAGTGCAACTCAGCGAGTTTTGCCGACACAGCCTTGGCGGAAAACTCATAAACACTTAGAAATTTTTTGAAAATTTGAAATTTTTCATAGTGATCACTGCTGAGTAGAAAGCATACTTACCTTTGCAATTGTGATAGGTAGCCCATGAAGGCCCAATGCTGCAACCAACAACTCTGATACCATTCTATCACGTACCCTCCTGTGGACCCAATTCAAGGAAAGGAACATGATACTGATCCGTGGGGATTTTACATAAACTTAGCCCATTCATTAGATTCATAAAAACAAAAACACATGTGCAAGTGCATTATTCAATTAAACACAATAGAAGGAAGATCCACTACATGCATATCCAACATACATTGCTCTCCATAAACATAACAGTCCATAATGAAGTAATATTGCAGAATTAAATACACATAAGAATATACTCATCTTCATTGTGTAATTGTCCCAAGCAATTAGCTATGTTGCTGTAACGTTCCACCCAACCATAGGTCTCTGCCCAGCTTGTATTATTTCAACACTCAGAGACCACCCCTGAGCTGGGCATGATTCTTACAAGGAAAAAGGGACATTCAAGCTCATACACAACCAATTAATCATTTCAGCTGAGCCAAGCCAGTCCACAGCTGGGTTTATTACGCTACATTTGAACCCTGGATGCTTACACTCAAGCTCAAGCCAAAACAATGGATTCACCAACAGAATGGCCATGGGTTTTCCCAAATCATTTCCAGCCAAAAACGAATTGTGGGATGGGGAAAAACATTTACAGGGAGGAAAACGATTTCTCCCCAACTATCTAAGCATTTAACAGCAAAAACAGTCTCTATGGATCCCCAATTGGATTCCCCCTTCTTCCCATTGGTACACAACACAAAAACGCCCTTCTCCCAGCTGATAATGAGGGAAAACACAGGAAAACACCCAGGTAGTTCCAAATTCGTGAGGGAGGAAAACTGGTTGATGGATAATGGCTTGGGGAAGAAATTCATGGCTCTTTTCTTGCCTAAGAAGCAAAACACGATTTTCCATGCAGGGTGGCTTTCCCATACTCGAATTTGGACAGCCATACCTCTCATTTCCCAAGGCATTAACTACCTCAACCAACTCTTGGGAGAAATCAATGATTGGGTGCAAAAGTCAACATGGGTAGTTGAGGGTTTGATGGGTTCTCTCATTGACACTTGGCTTGACTTGATTGGCTCCAAGGGTTTGAATGTTTTCCCTCCCAATTCCTTGTAAAATCATGCCCCCATCTCTTGTTGCATTGCATAGCTAGTTGTGGGTATTTTATTAAAATGCATATTTACATGATGTTGAAATTCCAATGTGCCTGGCTAGCATGCAAACCGTATGCATCAATAAATCGATGGTGGGGCCTTGGCCTTGAGCTCCTCACCATAATTTTATAACAATATTATATCATTTACAATTTTAATGCAATAGGGTCAAGATGGGGACGTGACAAGCTGTGTGCTCGTAATCAGTCCCAGGATGCCTTTTCAAGGTATTGCTATGGAGACATGTAATCAGTCCTGGAGATTTGATAGGTTGAGTTGTTTGCTCGTAATAAGTCCTGGGATGCTCTTTAGAGATATTGTCGATCGTGCAGTGACACATAAATGTTCCTGGGATGCTCTTTAAAGGTATTGTCTATTCACATGTAATTAGTCCTGGAGATTCGATAGGTTGAGCTGTGTGCTCATAATAAGTCCTGGGATGCTCTTTAGAGATCTTGTTGGTTGTGCTGCGGCACATAAATGTTCCTGGGATTCTCTTTAAAGGTATTGTGAAGGGATGCATGTAATCAGTCCCGGGAGATCTTGCCGGTCGTGCTTAGGCACATAAATTTTTCTGGGATGCTCTTGTCAGGTATTGCATTAGCATATAATTAGTCCTGAGAGACCACCTCTATCAGACTGTTCGCATAGATGATGAAGACCTACAGGAGGCTAGGCCTACATCCAACATGAAAAATGGATGGCTCTGTAGAACTTCCTATGACGAGAAGAATTATGAGATAGCCTAGAGATCGAGATGTCGAGTACAACAACAGTGATGATGATGATGTTCTGTGATCCAATGTTGATGATCCAACTCCAGAATTGAAGACTTGTGCCTATATGTATTTATGACTTCTGTCAAGAGAATACCTTCCTAGTTAAGAGGGGGTGTTGATGTATTTGTAACTTCAGAATATATTCACTTGTATATTGTATTTGTACTTTATTGTATCCCCAATGGAGATGTATTATTCCTCTGATTGGAAGTGTCGACAATTGTACTTGCATGTGTCGCAAGTTATATTGTAAGTGTCGTAACTTATACTTGATGGGTTATTAGACCACCTTGATGGGGTAGACCCTGTATGAGTCTTGTGGGTTAAAGGGTTATTAGACCACCCTAGTGGGGTCGACCCAGTTAACATTATGTTAAGTGGTTAAGTTGGGGCTGACCTAGTTGAGTAAAGGTCAAGTGAAAGTTAGTGTATAAATAGAGAGTGTGTCTCTCTCATTCACTCACTTCGCATTAGTGAGAGAGAGGAGGAGTGCACACAAGTGGAGGAGGAGCATGTTGCTAAAGATATCCATCTCTTGGGTTTGATCATGGTGATCCTTGTATTGATGCTTATTCTATCTCCGAGGAAGTTGCAGGATTTTTCACCTTCTTGGTTTTCCCCGGTGAAATGTTTTGTGTCTCTTGTCTCTTGTCTCTTATGCTTGATATGCTGTACATCTTAATCTTTTTAGTTAAGATCCTAGATCTATTGAATTAAATGATGAAAAAACTAACATATTCCTAGCAAGAATCAGTGTCGCTGGTGTACAAAACTGTTCCACAAGACTCTTTGTCGACTGATCACTACCCCGTGGCCCGGATAGTGAAACTAGGGCTCCCCGTCTAGATAACCCCATCAGGAAATAAATATCTTCCACATCCAAGGTGAGGATGTGGGCACCTACTCTGAAATGCTGTTGATCTGGGTACCACGGCCTGATCAAGTAATATAGCAATTGTAGTTGGGCCCTCGTGCCCTGTACATGGAAGAATTTTAAGAGTTCACACCCTTGCAAAGCGTTCATTGAGTGTGGGTCATTCGCCTCTTGGGAATCTTCGAGTTCATGCTCTCTTTCTTTCCACTGGACCATTGTATTGGATGAAACCTGCATAAGCATAAATTAAACAACCATTAGACTCTTTTCATGGCATTGGTTTGGGTCTTTTTGGCCCCAATTTTAAAACTTGGTTGTGGATCTGCGCTGACGCACCCCGCCTTTGTGGACAGTGCATCGGCGACGCACTTTTCCCATGGGGAAAGTGCGTCAGACTCCTCTCAATGCACTTCCCACAAGGGGAAAGCGCATCGCCTAGGGTGTGCGCAATCCCCTTCATTTTGAGTTCAAAAAACCCTAAAAATAATACTTAAAGCAAAAACTAATCCAATGGAAAGATAAAGCATAAGGTTGAGGCCTACCTGCAACTAACAGGGCGTGAAACAATCGATCATAGCGTCCATAATTGACGTTGGAAAAATGAGCTCCAAAGGGGTGTTTTCACTGTTCAACTTGGTAAAAAACAATTGGTAAATATTTCTTTACTATTTGACTTTTTATATAAAATAAATGGAATATTCCTTTATCAATATTTCTTTTATGGGTTTTTTACTATAGTTGGTGACCCTTTTACGTTTTAACACCTTATTATGAATTCGAACTTAGTTTCTGGGCCGTGCATATGAATTAAAGTGGTGTTTTGACTTTATTGGTGACCATTGTAGACATTTCATACTTTTTATCAAGTGTGAACGAGTCTTTGAGCATTTTTATGCTATCATCACGCTCATTAAAATCAAGTATTAACAACATCAATCTCACTTTTTGTTCTTTCTCGTGCTAATAAAACTATGAGAATAAGTTATCGAGTTACATTTTATCACTTTTTTGGCCTCGTAAAACTCCCATAAAAAGGAACCCCTCGGGGTTCTTCTTTAAGCTCTTTTCAAACTCCCTAAATATGAAAAGATCGCCAAGCGAACTTAATTCTTTCACGCTTGTAAAAGTATTTGAAAGGTCGTCTTTCTAATGATAGTTTACCCCTTTTTCGGACCAAAAGGGCTATTTACGAAAAAAGAACACTCTGGTTAATCATGATTGGAAGAGTTCTATCTCATGTTGTTTTATCCTTTTTTTGGATGAGGAGACTAAATTTTACAAAAAAGAACCATTTGGAGTCTTCTTTAGTTCTTTTCATACTCTCTAAATATGAAATAACGCCGAGTTTTCCTTCTATGGATTCATTAAAATCTGACATTGAAGGGTCCTTTTTGGGACAAACCCATCCTATCTTAGGTTCGTAAGATATATGAGATCGGACTCGTCCGAAGGATGATCTACACCGAGCATCTGTTACCCTCCTCAAGCTCGTTAAAACAAAAGAGGTGCTCATCAATCATGACGAGGATAAGGAAAGAGTTTGTGTTTCATTATAGTTATGACAGTACTTAGTCACTCTTGAATATGGAACTCATTTACATATGCATTCAAACAATTGTATAATCTACTTGTCTTCGATTCCCACCAATTGCATGATTTGTTTCACTCCTTTGAGTCATTCAAAGAATGATTCCATCATCAGTTGCATTAGGGGTCATTGTCATTATCATCATGTCAATGTTGCCAAGTCATGCCATTCCCATGTTCAAGAGAGGTTTGTTCATTGAGTCAATCTCTGCAGTCATTATACCTTCTATCATGTCGATCAGTCCTGATCTAGTCTCAAGTGTCACTCTACAGTCTGATCTACTCCAAACATCTTTGATCTTGTTTCGTGTCGATGATGGGGGAAACATCATGGCCCTCCTTCGATCGGTTTATCCTTGTCGACTTCAACACATCATCCGAGGATTAAACCTAGAAACCAATCAAGTACCTTGGGCCCGCATGCCTCAATGTCAAGTTACCTTGCTTTCAACAATAAGTTCACATTATTGAATTCTGATTGAAAGATTCCACCGAGTGTTCGACCTTAGATAATTAATTCACATTCATTGGTATGTACTATGATACATTGGGGATCATTGACATCAATGGTGATTTCCCTAGCACTTGTTAACGGTATACATCAATGACCGATAATCAAGTGGTTTCTACCATGTTCGACTTCAATATATTATAATCACATGGTTAGATTCGTATCATTGTGGGTTCAGCTTGAAAACCCTGGGTTAACTCATATATCTTACCCAAGTTGCGATAGATATTTTTTGAGTCATATTACACGGATCCACTTTAGTATTGGTCGTGGTTGTGTTATTATCTCATCATGGATCTACGATTGCATCTAGTAGCTATGATTGTCTTTAGTTGGTCTTTACTATCATGGATCTACAATGTATTGGTTGGAAGCCATGTTATGAGTCAGTTGAGACATGTATCTCAGAGTCAGTTGTACAGCAGAAGGTCTTTGTTCGTCACTTCAACTGACAATCCTTACCTCGTTTTTTTCCTATTACAAACCATTTCACCTACCTTATTTTTCCAGCTTCATGCTTTGGGGGGAATTATGTTACACCAAAATCTCATCATCATGAGTTATGTGTCCTATATATGCCCTGATTCCTAAAGTACATGGGTTAAAACACCAAGAGATAAGTTGATGTTCATCCCTTTAACTTTGTGTTGTCACCCCAATGCGCCTTGATCTCTGGAAAGGTCCGTCAGACTCAAGGTGACGCGCTCTACACCTTAGCAGAGTGCGTCGGTGGTGAATGATGCGCTTGCACAAGATGCGTCTACCTCCCATTGGCGTGAGTTGCTCATGTGCAAGGTGCGTCGTTGCTGGTTAAAATGGAGAAAGAGAAGCTTTGAGTGACTTCTCGAAGCTTGGATGGCGTGGAGACTTATCCCTATATATCTGGAAAGGTGGCATTCGATCCCCTTGTCTAGTGGGATGATACCTTAAGCCTCTCCCCTAAATCCTCAACCTCTCCTATCTCGTTATCCCTATATATATGAACCTCCTCTCCATTGTTAAGGGTAAATGATAGAGTACCTACATGCTAGTGGAATTTTGCTAGGATATCCTCTTCATCCATTAGGAGACTAAGCATTTGATCTTGGAGGCTAGGATTGTTGGAAGGAGGTTATGACGTCAAAGCATCAGTTGTAACACCTCTCTCTTGTACTTCTTATTATTACATCTAATACAAAATATTTCCATAAACTTGTTGTATTGATAATGTTTAGGATTAACCTCTTTTATTGTTGATCTAGAATGATTCACAATCATGTGTTTTTATTACTTGTCTGTTTCCACATGTTTTGTCGGGTTTTACAGCTAAGTATCTGAATATCAGGACTTGGATCAACGAGGAGAAAGGAACTGCACCTATAAGCTAAGCTGTCTCTTTCACTTATCTTGCATTTCAATCAATCTAGGAAAGGTATTTGTGTTATGTACTTGTTTGGTTTTAGATCTGAACCATTCAAACTAGGGAGATCCGTTTGAGTCCGCCCTTACGGATTGTCCGTAAACACCCAATATTTTATGTATGTCACTTAAAAAAAAGTGGCAGGATCCAATTGTAAAGTGCATACCAAGTTGCCAAAACTTGATGAGGAAGGCTCGATTTGGTTGCATTATAATTTATGGTTTATTGGATCATAAATTTTTGCATATCTCATGTTGCTTTAAGTTTTAGGGTTAATAACATCACACTACACTTATGGAAAAATTAGAGAGGATTATAAAAATTGTGCATGGTTGTCTCTTTTTATGATAAATAACATCACTAACACATTACAACTTGCACTAACACGTACATATCGTAATCATATACTAAATAATTTATAACAATGCCTAAAAATTCTATGAGTCACATGGGATATGGATTCAATGTTGCGTAAAAATTGTGTTCATTACATGTCTAGAGGCATCCACTTCGATCTCAAAGGTTTGGTGATTTTCAATTAAGGTGAGTATAAGACCAATGACAACTAAATGCTTGATATCTATGAATGCTTCCCATTATGTTGATCCCTATCTAAATTGGACAAGTGGAATATGTGGAGACACGATATGGGAAATGTGAGCTATAAATATATAAATAGCTCACAGTGTCAAGCTCAATTGGTAAAGTACTATGATTTTCATGCAAGAGGTCACGAGGTTAATTCCAAATTTGGATACCTCACTTATGTCCCTATTAGGTTAGAATTCATAATCAACATTGTCAAGTTTGCTTGGATACCATCGATGAATGCAAAGAAGTGCCCAAGAGTTTCCCTATAAGGGTTTCCTTGGGAAGAATAAGTTGTCATGTCCATGAAATTATATACGTCGTCAATCTTCTTTGATGATGGTCAATTGACAATGATTGCAATCTTTGCATAATCATTTGTTAGTCCATATTGATTCATGTAGAATCCAAGATAACCAATTTATTGTTGTTGAACGTACCCATCTTCATGTTGACTAAATGTATATTATCCCTTTGCAGTGCTACAAATATTTGGTTTATGCAGTGCAAGTGATCCTCCAAGGTTTTCTTGAAAATAATAATGTCATAAAGACACAAAGTAACAAATGCATCAAGATATGTTCGTAAAACTTCATTCATTATTCTCGTGAACATTGTAGGGAGTTGATAAGATCGAACAACATTTATACCATCCATGAAAACAAACCTTGTTACATTTTGAAGGTTTCCTTCCACATATCCTCTAGCTTGATCCAAAAAAAGAGTTAAAGATTGACCAAAGGAGACACACTTAAGATTTCATCATAGGAATTGTCTATGTATGAGAATGTGAATTTGGTCACTACGATAGAGGTGCAATGTAATGTCCCTTGTTAGGAATTTTATTAAAATGGCAATTTTTCACTTTTTTCCCTAGTTTGACCTTTGACTAGTTTTGAGCTCTAGGTCCCCAAATTGCTCCAATTGCTCCCAAATATTATGAGAAGGTATATGGATGATGTTAGAACATAAATATTTATTTCACAGATGCTTTTGTACCTTTAAAATACTTCTGCAAATCCTCTTTCAATTCTGGCCAATGTATGGAACTTTACTAGTAATTTCCCTTTGACTAGTATTGGTCTCTAGGTTTCGAAATGACTCCAAATGCCTTCAAATATTCAAGGAAGGTGTATGAATGATATTAGGATTTGAATATGATGTTCAGATATGATATATGACCACCAAAATACCTCTGCAAACTCTCTTAAGATTCTGGACCAAGTATGCAATTTTACTAGTAATTTGGGGTTCAAATCCCCCTGGGGTTAGTACTGAAATGGCTTCCCAAATGCCTCCAAACCCACTCAAATTTCTTAAAATAGGTATGGAATGTATTAAGGATGTTATTAAGGTCTCATGTGAACCATTAATTGATTATTATATCTGTTTCAACCCTCTCCCATTCAACTGCAAAAATCATTAATTCGACACTTGGGGAAATGACACTATTTCTTCTCCCAATGCAATTAAATTGAGTAAAAATACTTCAAATGCTCAAGTACAGTACATGAAACTTGTAAAATAAATCCATGGAAGTCCATTAATCACAAATTCGTCAGAGAATCATCCATTCATTCGAAATCATCATCAATACATTGGTTCACAACAAGGTAGTGGGGAAATGGCATTGTTCTTCCATTAAAAATGAGATTTATACATTTCTACTTGGAATTTCGACCTGAAAATTTCTGGAGATGAAGAACAAAGTATTTATTTCATATTACAAAAGAAATGTGGGATGAGAAGCTCCCCCAAAGAGTACAATAGCTCACCAAAAATTCCCTCCCTCAAGGATCAAGAATATGCCATCAAAACTGGAAATGGTTGAGAGAATGTGCTGCAATAGAAGAAACCATGAGCTGCCCTGTAGCTTACAACTGAAAATAAAGACTCCATTAAAGCTCCAAATCAAAGGTTTGAATGGCCTTTCCAATTACCAACTTGGATGGGAATCTTTCACCCTCGAAATTGGCTAAGGCAAGAAACTAGTCATCCACTAGCTCTCCCTCTACACAAATGCAATTGAAAATTATACAAATGATCAAAATCTGGTTTCATTCTTTGTTATTGACATTTATAAAGTTCTAATGGCCTCCATGGGTCTAATTCCTTCCAAGAGACTCATGCCAACTCAAGTTGGGAAGAGATTCCAAAGAACGCCACTTGTACAACAATTCCTAGTCTCCCACTTCCACCAAATCACATGTGGAAGCATCTTAGCTGCCCTAACACCCTTGAGCGCCCTTTTGGAGTCTATTTTTAGACCTGACATGTCATATATGTCATATGTCAGCCTTCAGGTTTGATTTGTGTCATAGGTGTCATAGCATCTTCATCATTATTGTCATAGAGCTAGGGAATCTAGCCCAAGTGTCTCACTAGCTCCAAATTGCCTCTTCCTCTTCCATGGGAGTTACTCTTCCTCTATATTTCGACCTTAGATGAGTCATGCCATGAATAATACCTTTTGGACTCCCCCAAGTATGTTTCCATTCACCTTGAATTCGAATTGGTGAGAGAATGATGCCAAATGTAGTGGGGAAATCTAGCCATATGTGGGTCCCACTTCCTCCATGTGTCTTCATGATCAAATGCCACTTTGATTTTCACTTGTATATATTTATTTAGGTCCTTTATTAAATATTTATTCCATTCTAATGTTCAAACATCATTTATTATCCCCATTATTCCAAATCCCAAAGCTTCCACCCCAAACTTAGGAAACTAGTAATTTTCCTCGGCAATTATTTGAACTTTAGCATCAATTTGACAAACTCTACTGAATAGGGACAATGTGATTAGGCCATTGTGAACCAATGCCAAATTTGGGACATTACAAATCCTCCCTTCCCAATATTGCTTGTCCTCAAGCAATTTTAAACATGGGTGTTGAAGAACCCGCTTTCTGTATAATTCTTTGAAGTTGCCATTGAATTGCCCAACCTTGAGTCTTTGAGTTTCCATGGAGATTTTAGAGAGGAACCACCATGCTTGTTGCTGCACTAATCTGATTAAAATCACTTTATTAAGTGGGGAATCCATCTCCCATACTACTTGCTTCCCCCAAAAAAATGAAACCAATGAGACAAAAGTGAAACCAATGAGAGAACCATTACACACATATTTTTTGAATCCATACATATATTACGGTAAAAAATCACTCTCATACAAAGAAACAAATGGATAAATAAATGCAAAGTTGCATTAAACAACCCATAGATATAGTTGTTAGTATTTATGCAAAGGTTTGGTTTATGGATGGATAATTGATGAATATGCTCAATTTGTGTTGAGCTTGACATCCTTTTTTGTATATTTTTGTTTTCCAAGGAAATTTTTACGAGATCACCCCTCTTTCCTTGAATATATGGAGAAATCTAGGCTCAACTGCCAACCACAAAAATGGTTGGTAACCAAGGGTAACTCGATTAAATTTGAAAATATGGCCTATTTGTGAAATTCTAAGTCACAACAGATCATAGAGCTAAGAATACCTCGCAGTGGAAGAATGAGCAGAGAAGGTGAATTACAATGAAAATTGCAGTAAATTTAATCAGACATTGGCACTCAAATGGTAGAAGAAATGTGTAACATTATCCAGTAATAAGTATAGTCCACAAATATGTTACAATAGAAAGAATTTGAATATCCTAGGAGAGTTTGAATCTCAGTATGTCTAGCATAGGAATTGTCACCACTTGAGATCTCCGGAAGTCCCAAAATCAACTCAACTGAACCAAAACTCAGTTAACTGAAGACACAGTTAGTTAACTGACCAAGGAGGGTGCATTAGTGAGTTCTGCATGCAAATTATGTGAAAAAGGGCGCATTAGATGACAATGAGTGGTGATCGGAGCTAAAACCCCCAGTAGAGTTCAAGGACTCAGGTTGACTGAAATAGAACACAGAGTAGGCTCCTAAAATGTAGGGAACTGACTCTGGTGGGCCTACAATCATGCCTACAGGGTGCATTAGGTGGCTAATGGGTCCTATATGACATCTGCACACCACTTGGGGGAAAATGACATCATCAACTACTAGGAAAAATAAAATAATGCTAAGTAGGACAAGGATGGAGTATTAATTATCCTAACACCCCCCTTAATCCAAACTTGGACATCATGGGCCCTGGTTACTGATACCAAAGGTCACCCATACAATCAAATAAATGATAAAAAAAATTGTTCATGAAACTAAGGAAATAGGGCAAACCTCATGGGAAAAATACCCCCCCCAAAAAATGAACAACAAGGAACTAAAGCAGCTTTCACATGTGTAAAAAATTGGTAAAAATTTATGCAATATGATCCTCTGTAGGACAATAATGCAATGTGTTGGTCCTGTTGTGCACTAGTTCCCTAATGTAGTACATGTGAATCTCAGCCTTCCATCTTGGATCATGGAAAGTTTCTTTGAAGGATTGCAGATCAGACCTGAACATCATGTACCAACTCTCTTAGAGAAGTGGATCTGTATGACATAGTGCAAGGTTTGCAACTTGATATTGAGATCTAGTTCTCCTAATTCCAGATGGATCCCGAACTACGCTCCTAGAAACTTCAAGGAGTTTGTGAGCCCATTTTGGCCTTGGACCTGGATTGGGAGCAAGTGTTGGTTTTGGATCTAGATCTGCATATCTTCATTCTCAACATCAAGATTTGATTCAACTTGGTCCTCATCAAAAGAGACCTCATCCTGATCTTAATCATGTGCAAATAGAGTATGTAGATCAAATATACCTTGATATTCAACTGGTTGTATATGTTGCAATGGATCTTCATCGAACCTGACACTTCTTTCAATGAAGAATATTTTGGTTGCAATCTCCATCAGCTTGTATGCTTTTGCATCTTCTACATATAGTAGCAAAATGCATTCACTACTTTGGGTTTGAAGAGATTTTCTTTTGTCAGATGGGATTCTGGCCCATGCCTTGGATTCAAAAACCCTTAGATGAGAGACATCAGGTTTGTGTCCCTTTAGTTCTTCGAATGGAGTGATCCCATCCACATATTTGTGGGGTACCCTGTTATGAATGTATGTAGAGAAGTTCACTGCTTTTCCCCATAGATTTGGTGGAAGATACCTTGATTCAAGAAAGCAGGTAGCCATCTCTTTCAATGACCTATTATTCCTCTCAGCTACACCATTTTTCTGTGGTGTGTATGGTACATAATGCTGCATTTGGATGCCCTCAGAAGCAAAAAATTGTTGAAACTCCCTCTTGATGTACTCTCCTCCCTTGTCTGATCTGAGTGCTTTGATATTCTTGCCAACAGTGTTCTCAACTAAGGCCTTGAAAACTTTGAAAGTTTTGAATGCCTCAGACTTCTGCTTGAGAAAGTAGATCCAACAGAACCTAGAGTAATCATCTATGAAGGTCAGAAGATATCTGGTCCCATTCATAGAAGTTGTGGGCATCGGTCTTGAGACATCACTATGTACCAGATCAAGTGTGGAGGAATCTCTCCTTGCCTTTCGCTATGTATTCTTCCCTACCAAGCAACCTTTGCAGATACCTTGAGAGAACTTTATGTTGGGCAATCCTTCAACCATCTCTTCCTTGTGCAACTGTTGCAAGTACTTAAAGTTCAGGTGTACGAATATTTCATGGAAGAGTTTGCTTGTCTCATTTGCATGAGTCAAGAGAACACTTTGATGTGAATATGGAAAAAAATGTGAGAACTCACATGCCTTTGAGGCATGGTTTGCAACACCTTTAGCCATTAGCTTCCCAGATGAGATCTCTGTAATCTCAACCATGTCAAGCCGAAAAAAACTTTCTTCGGTGAACCAATGTATGTCATCTGGTAAACATACAACAAGTTTGATGCCAAAGAAGGCACATACAAAACATTACTGAAATTTCCATGATCGTGTTGTATTGTTCCCTTCCCTTCGACATAGATCTGAGAATCATCTCCCATGTGAATACTAGGACCATCAGTAAGATCTAGATAATAAAATGATTCTTTGGAGGAAACCATGTGGTTGGAGGCTCCATAATCAATGAGGAAATATTGAGATTGGGAGAATCCGACCTTCAGTGAATGGCATCTCTCATGATCATCTGTCTCACTTCCAGAATCAGTCTTCCTTCTGCCTTCTGGGAGGGAAATGTTGTGTTGTTCAAGAAGTTTCGTCATTTGATCTATCTTCTTCTTCATGCAAGATCTCTCTAGGTGGTTTCCTTTCTTGCAATAGGAACACTTGGTCTTTTCAAACCCCTTTTGCTTATCCTTCTTGGAGTTGGAGGCTCCCTCCGATGGATTAGACTTTGGATTCTGCTTGGTCTCCAATTTATTCTTCTCTTTACCTTTGTTCTTCCCTTTGGAATTCACACTTTTTGACTCTCCAACCATAAAATTTTATTTTTGGAGGCCTTCAAGGCACCCATCTGAATCAATTTGTCTTGTTATTGGATGAGAGATTCAGTGAATGCATCTAAAGAAGGCATTTTCTAGTTGGGGATTGACAATGTCCCTTAATGGAAGGTGGAAACAAAATTTGAAAACTCTGGACCAATTTTTCTTAGAATGGATAACACCAACTGCTCATCCTTCTTCTCAATCCCACATTGTTTGCATTACATGACCAAGGATTTGAATTTAGAGTAGAATTGATGTATGGTTTCAAAACTGCTGGGTTTAAGAGAAATTAACTCATTCTCCATAATATGGCCCCCCAGCTCATCTTGTTTACCGAAGAGGGTCTCAAGATTCAACCAAACCTCTCTTGGAGTCTTCAATCCATCAAGGTGGAAGAGAAAATCTCTAGAAATATGAATACACATGAAACCAAACACTTCATCTAATCTATATATATACTTGGCCTTCTCAACAATTGCCTTAGGTTCGACCTCCTTTCCCATTGTGACCCTGTACAGACTTTTTTTGTGCAACACCATCTGCATATCAGCCCTCCAATCAAGATAACTGAAGGGTGTCAGGATTCTTGGAGACAAGGGAGCATTCGAATTATCCATTGAAACTGGTGGAGCGAATACAAATTGAAAACTGCTGCTTCTGCTGCATTGAAAACCTTCAATATCCTGCAAAAAACTCTCAATTTTGGAGGTAAACTACTACTGAGCACTGTTTTAGGACAATAGGCACTTTTATCCGAATCCTTCACACTTGGCTAGACATCAAAGGATTTCTCCACTGAATTCAATGCAATGGCACTAGGATTTGTTGTGGAAATCCATAGGTTTCTAGTGCACTACTGAAAGCAGCTTCTCAACCTACGCTCTTTGAGCTCTGATACCATATGAAATTCTAAGTCACAGTAGATAATAGAGGTGAGAATACCTCACAGTGAAAGAATGAGCAGAGAAGGTGAATTACAATGAAAATTGCAGTAAAATTAATCAAACATTGGAACTCAGATGGAGGCATAAATGTGTAACATTATCTATTAATCATAATAGTCCACAAATATGTTACAATAGAGATAATTTGAATATCCTAGGAGAAATCGAGTCTCATTATGTCTAGCATAGGAATTGTCACCACTGGAGTGCTCCAAAATTCCCAAACTCAACTCAAATGAACCAAAACTCAGTTAACTAAAGACAAAGTCAGTTAAATGACCAAGGAGGGCGCATTAGTGAGTTCTGCATGCAAAGTATGTGAAAAAGGGCGCATTAGATGACAATCAGTGGTGATCGGAGCTAAAAACCTCAGTAGAGTTCAGGGACTCAGGTGGACTGAACTAGAACATGGAGTAGGCTCCTAAAATGCAGGGAACTAACTCTGGTGGGCCTAAAATATGCATACATGGCGCATTAGGTGGCTAATGGGTCCTAGATGACATTTGCACACCACTAGGGGGGAAATGACATCATCAACTTCTAGGAAAAAGAAAATAATGCTAAGTAGTACAATGATGGAGTATTAATTATCATAACACTATGATCTCTTTTCAACAACATCCCTTCATTGGATTGTCCCACCTATAGAGCTAAACATGTTCAACAAAACAAGGTATTTCCACATAGGTGAACACCTTAAACAACTAATCACACAAATATATCAAAGATAGGCCAACTAATGTATTACATGGTTAAAACTCTCATAGAGGGAAACAATTCATGATCCCAAACAACACGACTAATTATTGCAATATATTAATTCAAAAGGAAAATATTTTAATTGTGATTTTCTCACAATCGATCATGAGCAAATGACCCTCTATGATCTCTAAATAGAGATCATGGACCAATCATGTGTTAAGCCATGGATCGATATAGTCTCTAGTATTGAGGAGAAGATGAACCATTGAATCATTTCATGTCTAGAACATATTGTGATCATTACATTACATGAGTACAAATCCATACTAAAGAAACATACTCAGTACCTAAAGACACATTAGACCAAGTTGATATTAAGTAACTCCTAAACATCTAAATATCCTAGCATCCTCCCTTAAGAAACAATTGGGGTAATATTGAAGGATTTACAAAAGTGACACGATAGGAGAAGGAAGTAGGGATTAGAGCCTACCCCCCCCTCCCTTTCCCAATGACAACTTCTTGAAATCCCAACATAAATCGAAGTTTGGATTTTTTTTTTATAAGAGACTTTGTGAAAATGTTTGAAACTTGATCATTTGCAAGGCAAAAAAGTACTTCAAGAATGTGATCTTGAATAAGCTTTATGATGAAGTGCATGTATATCTCAATGTGTTCACTGTATTGATGTTGAAATAGATATTTGGCGAGCTTGATGGCACTCTAATTGTCATATTAAAGCGTAGTCATATGTTGTTGCTAGAATCCAAACTTTGAAAGGATTTGCCAAAGTCACGTGGCTTCTTTGACTTGCATTAATTGCAGCTCGATACTCTACTTCTGTCAAAGAAAAAGGAAGAGCTTGTTGCTTCTTCCAATCCCAACTAACACGTCCGGAACCAAGACTAAAACCAGTATTATAATTCCAATCATCAGGGTCTCCATCCCAATTGAAATCAATGAAACCAACAAATAAAGGAGTCCCCCCTAAACTATATTGTATCACAAACTAAATTATACCAAAAAGATATACAAAAATATTATTTTTGTTGGTTTCAAATGGATTTCTAGGGAATTTTCATATATCAGGAAACAAGACCAACAACAAATGAATTGTCAGGATGAGTATGAGTCAAATACAAAAGGCTACCAACTAACTTATGGTACAAAGTGACATCTACTGAGGGTGCAATACAAGTGGTAGAAAGTTTGACTCCATACTAGAAGGAAATGGGGTTGGTTTACAATCTTCCATGTGGAAATGGAAAAGAAGGTCACATGCATACTTAGATTAAGAAAGGAAAATGTATTCCTTGGTTTGCAAGGCTTGGAGGCTAATAAAATAATGAAAACATCTTAAGTCTATCATTTCAAATTTTATCTTGACTGGTTTTCACATCGATCAAAAGTTTAAGGTAAGTACCAATGAGAATAAGGTAATCAATAGAAAGAACATGTATTATGATATGGTTACCTACTTTCTTATTATAGACATTAGGGCCAAATGACATTTATAAAAACTATTGTCAAGAAGAAAGTCATCCATTTTTGCATAGCAATCCCAAGGAGCTTGCTTAAGACCATAGAGATATTTCTTAAATGACAAATAAGGCTGGATTCATTTTGAAACATACCTAGGAGGTTATTCCATGCAAATTTATTCTTGTAAATCCACTTGCAATAAGGCATATTTGACATCCATTTAATGGTCCTCCCATTTATATGAAGAGACATGGGCTATAACAAGGTTGATGGAATTCATTTTGGATACAGGTACAAATGATTCTTTATAATCAATTCCTTCAACTTGAAAAAATCCTTGGCAACTAATAAGGACTTATATCTTTCAACACGTCCATCTAATGTACACTTGGTTATATACACCCATTTATATTTGATAAGTTTTCTTCCTTTCAAAAGAGGTACAATATCCTAAGCATCATTTACCATTAGTGAACGACATGTCTCGTTCATTGTTGTGTGCCAATATGGATGGGCATAAGCTTCTACAAATATATATAGATCACGAGTCTCTGAAACTTGAGATGAAAGAGAATAGGGTCATTGGAACCGTGAATGTGCATGGCATTGATTTAAAGGATCACCAACTTCTTCTCATGTTGTATAGACCCATCTAGGAAGTTGTGGTGTTGGTACAAGTTCACGTTCAATGGAGACAACTAGAGGAATGTGAGTAAGCAAAGGTGGATTTTCATTCTCATTGTCGTCATTATAAGAAGAAACCAAAATAGGACCACTAATGGAAAAGTTGGGAATAAGAAATGGCACAATCATCAACGACGACTCACATGTTGAAGATGGCATAAATGTCAAATTAGGCTCATAGGCCTGGATATTTTCATCAAGTTTAGCATCTCTCCTAATAACAATTTCATTGGAATGAAGTTGAATAAGTCTATAACCTTATACACCTTCATAATATCAAACACAAATGAACTTCCCACTCTTAGGTTGCAATGATTTCCTTTTCTCATAAGGAACGTGATCCCATGCTTCACTACCAAACACATGAAAGTGGTTTACATCTAGTTTAATTTTTCCATGCATCTTCTGGTGTTACATATTGTAAAGCCTTTGTGGGAGTGTGATTAACTATGTAATTGGCACAACTAATGTATTCCACCCAAAAACAAGGACTTGAGCCCTTAGATTGGATCATACAATTTCCTATTTCCTTTAATGTGTGATTGTTTCTCTTAGCAACACCATTTTGTTGTGGTGTGTATAAAACAATATGTTGCATATGAATACCCTATGCAGTGCAATAAGTTGTTCTTAACTTCAATTATTTATTCATAACTTATGTGTTGATGTCTAGATTGTTTTTCTACAAGGACCTTGTAGGCCAAAAACATGTGAAAAACTTCACACTTAAGTTTTGATAAATAAACCCAAGTGTGTATGGGAAAGTCACCAATGACAGTTAAGAAGTACTCGATCCCAGAGAAAGAAGCAAAAGGAAGCAGACCACACAATTCATTATGAATAAGTTGTAAGAGGGACAAAGGTTTCCAAGAGGCATGTTTGTCAAAATTGTTTGATTGATGTTTGCTGAGAACATATACGGGACACACACCATTTCTATAAGAAACAAGAAGAAGACCAGTGACCATATTATGATTGCATAATTGATGCAATGAGTGATAGTTTAGATGACCAAATCACTTGTGCCAAAGTTTGCTCAAGTCATCGCTATGAGAAATAACAATTGATGGAAAATATGATGACCCAAAGTTGTCAAATATGTACAACCTAGTAATATCATCAACAATTATAGTTGCTAGAACATGCTTTGGATATTTTAAATCGTTGATTAGAACTTGATGAGGTGAAAAATCTATTGTATTAGCTTCATGTGAATGAGTGATCTAGTATATTGATAGAATATTGCATGAAAGACTTGGAACACATAATACATCACTGAAATGACCATCATGTAGCTGAATTGTTCCAGACCCTGCAACACTAAGATATCTATCATCACCAACAAATATTTGTTTGGAGTTACATTCATTAAGAGCATAAAAATGGTTTTAATCTTTGCCATGATAAAATACTCTATAATCAATGAGCCACCTATTATATGTAGTAGATGATGCATTGAAGGAAAAAATACAAGCAGAAAATGCATGTCCATGAGAAAAAGGTTAGAAGAAGATGAATCGATATTTTTTTTATGAGGGGAATCGACAACTGGGGTTGGGCTGGTACTCGCGTGACACGGGGTCCAGGGATCCAATATCACAACCACTATACCCCTAGGTGCATCCTAAGTTTGGGGGATTCAAACATGTGACCTTCCATTTACAACCAGTTACAACTTCTCATCTTTACCACTTCAGCTGCTCCCCACAGGTAGAAGAAGAATCAGTATTGATGATGTGCTTCTTCATTGTTTCTTCTAAGGCTTCCATCTTCTTAAAACATTTAGACTCCAAATGACCATCTTTACCACAAAAATTACAATGTCTCTCAGTCTTCTTATCTTTTGATTTGGCTCCCTTATCACTATTGGGAGGAGAAGTTGGATGAGACATTTTGAGACACTTGTTTTTCTCATTGTTGCAAGAGTGGTGCTTGTAGATAGGGTTTTCGCCCTAGCTTGTGCAAATGAGCACCTACTAAGGAGAAGGGCCTCCTTAGTAGCAGTTCAATAAACAGTAAATTAAAGCAGTAAAACAGTATGAAATTTTAACCTAGCATGACCATTAACAGAAATAAAAAACAATGACAAGGTGATAGAAATTTCCCTTTGTATTAAATTTACCTCAAGTGTTGAGGTTGGTGGAGCTCTTACAGTAGTCTAGGAGGGTTGCTTCCGTGCTCCAATGGGTTCCTTCTCCTTCTCCAAGGTGTTTGAATAATGGGCCAAAGGGGCACTCAAATGGGAAAAACTAGCTCAAATGGTAAGCTAGGGTTTCAAGAGTGATTTTGTCAGAGTGAGGATAGGGAAGATTGTGGATATGAAATGGGGAGCCTCCATCACCTATTTATAGGTTTTTAGTGGTGGAGTGTTGACCCATGGTTTTTGGCACCATATGGTTTAGGTCAATTGTATAGGGGTTTTGCTTCCTTTTTCCCTCTTTTTCCTCTTTTTTTTTAATATTTTTTACTCCCTTTTATTTGATTTTTGGGAGTTTAGGGTCCTTTTAGAGCTATTTTTGGAGGAAATTTAAATTATTTTGGAGAAAAAAGGGGGTTTTTGGCCGTTTGGAGTATTTTTAATGGGTTTTTAAGGTTTTGGAGGCAAATATGGTAGGAAATATAGACAAATGAGTCATGTAATGAGGGAGATGAGATGGTGAGCACATTTTGGGTGTTAACAGATTGCCCCCTGATGTATGAGGGCAGGAGCTCATCGTATGTCGATAGACATCATAGGTCTTTTATGGTTTTCCTGGGATGTGGAGAGGAGAAGAAAAGAACTAGAGCCCGAAACAACGGTCCCGAACAAACTGCAAAAACTGAAAATACATGATCTCAATAATGAATGAGGAATAATCTCAATATATGGATGAGGCGGGCATTCCCATGCTCATATCAAGATATATAAAAATAACAATGAGGCCCAAAAATGGGGGCCTGAAAGATACATGGAGAACCATTGTGTACATCATAAGGGTCCAAAAAAAAGGGGACACAAATCTAGGACATACTGTCGGGCTAACCATGTCTAAGCTGAAGAACTGATACACTGGAATATCAATAATGGTGCTGAGTATGGTACCAGGGGAACCGATGAACTGGAAGATCATAATGACGGGGATTTACACCCTCAATGGTACACTGAATTGGAGCTGAATGAGGTACTCAAGGAAGCATATAAGTGGATGGCTTCTAAATACAATCGCAAACGCAACCCGGATATCCACGGGAACATATAACTGGGTGTTCCAAGGTGACTCACCAATGTGCTAGAGTCGGGGTAAGTCCGGGGTCTTCGACAAATAACTAAAGGGATATATACCCTGCACGAATCTCAACGATGCGATCAAGGTGTTGAAGTCTCAGCATGTGAGAAACAACCATTCGGAGAGGCACTGAGGACTCCACTCAAAATGGTCCATAGGCGTAGTGACCTCTGGGTCTATCCTCTAGAATAGATAGGCTGTCGTTGATAGAGGGAGACCTGCAACTAGCAAGGCAATGATGTTTCCTTGATAGAAGCATGAGGTGGATAACCGAAGTGTGAGAGTACTAATGGTAGGACTAACATACTGTGGGGGTGGGGAATAATTTGGAAAATAGAGTGGGTGGACTCAAACTTCCTTTGTTCAGAGCATGATGGCGGGGGTGATCGGAAAGCATATGAAACTGACTGGTGGGAAGGGGATCATAGCTTTAATGGATCGGGGATGGTGATTGGGATGAGTGATACTCAGGTTGGTGTAAGATGGCAGGAGACTGTAGAATACTCTGAATAAAGGTGACTTTATTAGGGGTGCTGCCGAGATGATTGATCATAGTGCCAAGGGGCACTGGTGGGGGCTTCTTCATGGTTTTAAGGAGCTGGAAGAAGTGTGCTCAAAATGGTACTGTCATGTGGATTTATACGAGCCTAGGACAGTTCATGCTCATGATTACTTTCAATTTTAAGGAGTCTAAAAGCGATAAGAAGACTCTAAAATAATGGAATGGTACCGTCATGTGGATTTGGACGAGCCCAGGACGGTGCATGCTCGTGGGTTGCTTTCAATTTTAGAGAGTCTGAAAATAAAAAGAAGACTCCGGGGGGGTGCTTTTTCATGTGCTAGTCTCCAAGGCCCGAAAAAGCATAAAAGGATGTAATGAAGAACTCTTCTAGCCGGTGTGACTAGAGTATTCCTTTTTCGTAATTAGTCTACCAGGTCCGGAAAAGGGTTAAACTTATACTAGATAGACGTCCTTTCAGGGACTTTAACGAGCATGAAAGGAAGCAAGATTGCTCGACGATCTTTTCATTCTTTTAGGAGTCAGAAAAGAGCTTAACAGAAAATCCCTAAGTTCCTTTTTCGTAAAGGACTTGTCCGACCCGAAAAAGGGATAAAATTATACCGAACAAAAGGAATGGCTAGGCAAGGAGAGAGTGTTCAATCAAGGGACATTGATGAGAACCAAGAATGAAGGTTGGGGGGGAACAATGGTGGGACTCCTTGCGGGATGATGAATGGTGGCAAAATAACAAGATAACTGTAGTATGAATGGAGTAAATGGCTCATGTATAAATGTGTAATAATTCGATGGCAATCGATGTGGTGCGTAAATCGAGGCAGCAAGGTGTTGGGACATAATGTTGAAACTGTTTCTGGTGAGAGTGAGAAATGATCTAAGGCATCATCATGAGCTCAGAAAACTGAATCCGACGATATAAAAAGTTTAAAAAACGGAGAATGATCGAGGTGGCACGCAAACCGAGATGACTAGGGGCAGGTAAAAAATGCTCAAACAATCTGGGGGTGAGAGCGAGAAATGATCTCAAGCATCATCACGGCCTCGAAAAAATGAATCCGATGGTATAATAAATGAGAAAAACTGACAATAATCGGTGTGGTGTGCAAATCGAGATGGCGACGGGCATGGAAAAAATTCCAAAAAAGGGGTTCGGAGAAAAATAGAAACCGAGGCGACCATTCTGAAGGTCTCGTCGTTCTGATTCCAGTGGTGGACATGAGTGAATGTTATGGATGCAAACTGTCGGATTAGCTGTTTTGTGCACAGGAACTTTCTAAAGAGGCAAGGATCACGCACCTGGTAGCAGTTGTTGAGCTGGGAGAGAAGCAGCTAGGAGTTAAGGAACACATGAAGGTGACAGATACCCATCTGAAGGGAAGTAGTCAGGAGACTAGTCACAACATCATACTCGGCTTGGCTATTGGTAGCAGTTCCTATGCACATTCCGTCAAGGTGAATCAACTCACGTGAAGGGGAATATATGACCCACGCTGCAGAGGCCAGGTTTGGAGACCAGTGGCTTGCTCCATCGACGAAGCCAATGTAATAAGGTGGAAGATAGTCCATCTGTGATCATGCAAAAATGATGAATGTAAGGTTGCGGTAAAAAAGTGGAAAACAAAAAGAAAGCAAACTGTACAAGGCAGACTAACGGGTCCGCCGGATGGTTAAGGAACGAAGCGGCGGAGGAAATTAGATTTCCCCTGTAAGCTCTGTAGCTGCCGGAGCGTGCATGGTGCGTGAAGGTCTAATATGGCTTGAACTTTGAGGGGGTCTACAATGATTTCTTTGTGGGAAACAATGAAACCTAACAACCAGCCTGCCGGAATGCAAAAGACACACTTGAGTGTGTTCAAGCGGATCTGATACTTGCGACAACGCAGAAAAACTTGGCAGAGGTTGTTAAAGTGGTCGCATCGTTTCTTGGAACGTGCTATGAGATCGACAAGATAGAATAATAGGATATGGACCAAGTCGTGAAACAATAGGTCATGGCCCGCTGGAAGGTGGCGCCAGCATTTTTAAGGCCGAAAGGCATGACATGATAAGCAAAGGTGCCCCATTGGGTGGTGAAGGCAGTCTTGTATTGATTTTCCTTGCGGATCTGAATCTGGTTATATCCAGAGAAACCGTCCATTAAGGATAGGACTTCATGCCCCGCACACGCATCAATGATTTGGTCAATAAATGGTGTGGGGAAGTTGTCTTTGGAACATGCTCGGTTTAAATCACGGAAGTCAGTACATACTTGGATGGTGCCTTGTTTCTTGTTAATAGGGATGGGGTTAGAAACCCAAGTGGTGTATGCAATAGGATAAATGAATATTGTTGTGCGAAGTTTCTCAATCTCTACTTTAACGACGGGGAGCTTTGATGGATGAATGGGGTGCTATTTTTGGCAAACGGGGGGCACATTTGGCCACGTGTCAATGTGGTGTTCTATGATAGCGGGTTCAAGACTAGGAATTTTTGTGTAGGACCAGGAAAAGACATTGCGGAACTCTTGGAAAAGTTTCTTGTACTCTCCAATCTCGTACTCGGTGCATGAGGCTCCCAAAGTAATGATTTCAGGGGCACCGCTTGGGGCAAAGATATCAATGTGGATTGTGGGTGAGATATTGGCCATGTTACCTTCCTCGAAGGCATCGGGAGTGGGAATGGGCTCTTTAAACTAGTCGACTTTGGTGGGGAGGAAATCTGTGGACTCAACCAAAAATTGGGTGGCTGTGGTGGGGGAGGACTCTTCCGGGAGGAAATAGGAACAATGGTGCATATCCTCCCAGGGGTAATTAGGTGCAGTAAGAGCCTCGCGAATCTCCTCATCATTGTGGAAACTTTGTGTCGTCAAATCGGTTGATGAGGGAGCGCTAGTAGAAGATATCATATAAATGGTATTGACCTCTCCGGTGGGAGGGGATTCTGGGGGTGGATCTCTTCAATGGTGGGGGGAGCCGTCTCAAGGTCCAAATTATTCATCTCGTAGAGAGCTGCTCTGTAATCTGGGAGATATGGACAGTGATGTGAGTAATGGTAGTAAATACCGCATATTGCACAAGGGTGGTTGGTACGCAGTGATTTATCGCGAGGCTTAGGGGTAGGGTCGAGTTGGACAACCGGGATGTTGGGGTTGTCGTCAAGAATTTGCATGTGCTCTTGTAATGCGGGTAATTATGGACATTGATGGGTAGCATGGCCCAACGCATCACACAAAGAGCATTTGGGAGGAGCACGAAACACAGGGGGGATTTTTAACTGTTTTGGGCAGGGGTAGAGCGGTGTATGGTTGTGGGCCTCTGCCCCCAGTGTGCTTGATAAGAGGGGTGGGACTGGTGGATGAGGAAGGAGTAGTGACACCGGGAGGTGGTTGACTAGTAGTGGTGATGGGTTGCACCGGTTGTAGGACGACATTTGGTGTCGGAGGGGAAACGGGAGGCGTGAGATACCACACGGGTAATCCTAAAGTTAACCCGGGGAGGCTGAGAGTAGCCATAATCGGGGCGCTTACGACTCCCGAAGGGGGGAATAGGAAGGGGATCGTATGGATGGGTGTAACACCAACATGACTAGATACCAATGGCGGTTGGGGTAGCAAGGGCGGTTGATGGTTGGGTGTTTGTGTATTGTGGGAGAGGGTACATAAGTAAGATATTTCGGTCGCTGGTGACGGTGGTGGAATAGATTGGAATGTGGAAGTTAGCGGCATATCTGAGTAAGATCTGGGTCCCATTGAGGAAACCAACGAGGTAGATGCACCGCAAATGGGTTGTTCAACCATAGGGAGAACGTTTTCGGGTGTAGCGGGGGCATTGAGATCGTAATAGGTGAGTTGATCAATCTTGACCCCTCGTCCTTCATGGGGGAACATCATGGTACGAAAAATGGATGAGGCAATCGCTCGCATGGCATACATGTAACTACGACCAAGTAAGAGGTTATAATCAAGTTGGGTGTTGATGACCTCTATGTCAATAAGCACTGTTTTACCAACCAACTGGACGGGGACATTAGCTAAGAGACCTTGGGGTTGAGCCGAACGACCGTCGTAGGCTTGCAACGCAGTGGTGGACGGCTGGAGAGTAGGGGATCCCAACTTCTTCCAAATGAATGTGGACATAACGCATGGAGAGGCACCCTCATCGATGATGCACCGATGGATTACAAGGTTCCGAATGGATACAGAAACTTGGAATGCTAATGTGGAAGGCAGGTGTGGTTCGGATTGGTACAAATCAAAGGCCATCGTTCATGAATCAGTTAGGTCGATAGCACAAATAGTTGATAACAAAGTCTTGCGCTATGTAGGACAATTTTTTAAGACCTCTAACGCAGACATGGCTACGGGGGATTGAGCTAAGTCATCCACAATGTTGTAATTAGACGCAGTGTGAGCATTGGGGTTATTGTTGATGCGGCGAAGTGGGAAGCGAGGGGCTTTTGGGGCGCCATCTAATGGAGCTGGAGGTATTCGCAACGACTGATCGGTGGGAAGAGCGTTGGTTTTTTTGTTGGTGGTAGGGGATTCAGGGGTGGAGCCGTATTGGTTCCGACGGGTTTGAAAGTTGACATCGGTGGATGACATCATTAACAAGTGATGGGTACCTGAGTCTAGCATGGGTTAATCAGGAACAACATAAGTGATTTGTTGTTGTGGTGGCACATTTACTTGAGGGGGAGCTAACGGTTGAGTGTTCACCACTCCTTGGGTTGGTAAAGGGTTTTGTAACACCAAGGGTTGAGTTTGAGGTGGTGGGGGGTTAAGTGGCGCCTGAGGAGCCGCGTGCCCTTGGCAGTGGGCATCATCAGTCCAGAGTTGTCAAGCCCACTCCAAATGTGGGAAAGCGTGTGTGTAATGGCCATAGACCCCGCAAATAGAACAAGGATGGCTCATTCTCAAATTAGGTTTTTTAGCTTGTTTGGGCGGCCTGTCAGGGTTTTGGTTGGTAGGAGTCATGTTATTATTGTTTGGGGGATTAGGTAGCTGGACGCCTTGGTCGGGAGGGGGGTTGTTCCCGCAGTTACGTCCTTTTCCGTGGTTTTGATAGCCTTGTTGGCGTTGGTTATTTTGGTTCGACTGTGGATTTTGTTGCGCGTACACTTGCCCTTGGGTGGTAGGTGGGTTCTTGGGTTGTGCAAGTGCGGGAGCAGGCTGCGGTGGATAATAAGTGGGTGGAGGCGGTGCAGGTGCTGAACCTTGTGGGGGTTGCTGATACGTCTGTGTGACGGGTTGTGGGTTTGCCGGAGGTGTTGCCTGTGGCAGATAATAATCGGGGGAGGATTAAGAGGATACAGGAGCTTGCGCGACCTGTAGGTGGTAATATGGTTGAGGTGCGACCGGGGGGACGTAAGCGGGGGACACATGGCTGAAGCACTGAGGTGGACATGATGGTCCATGGGAATGGTGGTTATGGGCCATGGGAGAAAATGAATTGGTTGCTCCAGAGCTGGATGTAGCCCAAAAGGTCGAGGCCAGTACCAGTACGTGTTATGGAAAAGGGATGGTTATGCGATGCGATACGACCAATGATGCCATAAACAACATGGGATTCCCTCGACGCATCATTGCTGGAGGAATCACCACGGGGGGCATCAGGTATAATGGTATATAGGTAACCAGACTGGGCGTAGATAAGGTCAAACTATTGGACTTTTAGGATGGCCTCTTCCTCGGACTAGAGTCGCTCGGATGCCACATCCTTGGCAATGACGGGAAGGAGAGATTTTAGAAACCAATCTAAGAAGATACGGTCATCTAACTTGATTTTGCACAGGCTTCAACATCGATGCCACTCATGAATGTGGTCAGTGATGTGGGTGGCCGTATTCTGTCTGCAAGACAGTAGGATCTCAACTCTCGCATCATAGCGGACAGGTAACTGAAAGAACTGCAGGAAGGTCGAGGCAAGGGAAGTAAAGATGGCATGGGTCCCATGGGGCTGCTCGATGTACCACTTGGCCGCAGAGCCAGTGAGGGTTCATTGTAACAGACGAAGTCAGACAGAGTCATCCACTATGGAGTTAGAGGAACACCACAGATGGAAGGACATAATGTGGCTCTGGGGGTCTTCACCTGCCTTGCCCTCAAACTTAGGGATGTCTGATGGGAGATTAGTGGGCATGGGAGGCCATGCAGGGTCATGCCTGATAGGATTGTTAGTCAGTCTAGCCAGATCAGGAAGGTTGAGACTAGCCATGAATGGTAAACTAGTAGAAGGATGTGACATATTGGTGGTTGTGACCACGTTGGGGCCAATGCCCCCAAGTGTAGGGGCTGGGTTCAGGTTGGTGATGTTTCCCCCAGGTGGACGAACGAAGGTGGTATGGGATGGTCCTGCGCCGCCAAGGGTAGTGTGAGTCACTAGTGGGGTTGGGTTGGGTATGCTAGTCATTGGAATTGGCACAGTGACCATAATGGTGGGTGTGGGCCCCATCGAGGGCATACCCAAAGCGGGTGTGGTAGCTGGGGTGGTGGTGGACGCTCCACCAATGGTCCCTGCAAAGAAAGGGTTGGAAGTCATGCCAACCATGGGGCTGGTTGGTGCAGTATAAGTGGGGTTTTCGGACTCTGCCTCAGAATCAGATGTAAAATAAGGGGCGTCAGAGCCGGGGGACGGAGCTCTATGTCGTCGATGAGTGGAGTCGAGTGATGAAGCCCTAGGTCTATGACTAGTGGTGTCAAGTGATGAAGCTCTATGTCTATGACAGGTGATGTCAAGTGAACTGTGCTGCGGGGGCTCACCCCGGAGGCACCGAGAATGTCTCGGGGACTCAATGGTGACAGATGGTGTCAAGTATCTGGGGGTTGTGGCGAGTGATAAACAGCTCAAAATCCCTAATGTAGCCGAGTGTGCAGAAGGAGAGCGCAAAAAATACGGCACCCAGGCCAACAAACAGCTCAAAACACTCACTGTAACAGCTGTGCTACAATAAGCGGAGCGTCAACAACAATGGTCAGAATACCAACAAGCAGCAGGTTTCCTAAAAAATAAAAATAGTGGAATCGCTAAGCCAAAGGGAGGTAAGGGAGCATGCAAACACCTAGCTAAATAGTATTCTGACTCAACCAAACATATCTTCTGCAAGGTGATGAAATCCAAGTTAGACAATATGGATAGTAGAGCCAAGTGGCTAAAGATATCCCCCTACCAGGAGGGACACCGGGTAAGACAATCTTAGAAGAAAAGCAACTAAGATACCCCGTTCATGACACGTCCAGAAAAGGTGAATCTGCAGCTTCGGTCCTATCACCATGTGGGCCTAAAAGGAATCACCACACCCAGACCAATGTGTAGGTAGCCTTCGGTTACTGAATGGATTGTGATATTCCACTCAGGCCTCCGGAACCAGTCTCGCTACTTCAACCCTCCTAAGGGAGAGGCCCTTTGATAAACTAGTTGTGACTGTGCCAAAAAATACTAGGAGATTTTGGTTCCCTAATGGACAACAACTATGTCTCAAGTGTAAGCGACCAAGGGGTGTTATTTGGATGCCTATCCCCCTTGTCCTACCTAACTACGATATTATTATGTGTTCCCCAAGTGGGGTTAGAATGTTGGTTGTGTTAAGTAGTATTTTAAGGCTCACTTGAATTAGGTGACAGATTGTGTGCGTGTGAGGTAATGAAACCAATCAAAAGTGCCACGGGATGGGCAACTTTTTAACCAATAATAATAATGCAGAAATTAAACTTGTAATGCAAAATTTTCTTTTTTCAATTGAAATGCTTAAACTTAAAAAAATCTGTAAATGGAACAGAAAGAAAACTGCAGAAAAAGGCTGTAGGTAAGTATGGCTGCAGACAGAACAAGTGGTTGTGTAGGTGCAGAAAATATTGCAGCAAAGTTCTGGGTTCAAAAAAGGGTAAAAAATGCAGAAAACAGAGCGCGGGTCTGTGACTGAAATGCGCGGTCTGGAGCGCGACTGTATGGGTGAAACCTGCGATCGGGGTGCGGGTTGGCGGTCAAAAGGCGCGGCTGTATGGGGAAAACCTGCGGGAGGATCGCGAGTTGGTGGTCGAAAGGCACGGTCTGGGGCGCGGCTATAGGGATGAACCCTACGGGCAGATCGTGGGTATGGGGTCAAGAGGTGCGGTCTGGGGTGCGGCTAAATGGGGAAGAGCTGTGGTAGGATCGCGGGTTTACGACCACAATGCGCGCTTTGGAGCGCGGAAAAGGGGTAGAGAGCCATGGTCGGATCGCAAGTCTGGGGCTAAAAACTACGGTCTGGAACGCGGGAAAGAGGCAAAAGGCTGTGCTCGGGTCGCGGGAAAAGAGAAAACAATTGCGTTTTGGATCGCGGAAAGACGACCGAAAGTTGCGATCTGGGTCACGGCTGCAAAGAGAAGAACCGCGATCTGCGACGAAAAAACCCAACTGGCCGAAGCCACAGTTAAACAGGGAAAACAGAAAAATACTTGCAGAAAACTAAAAACTTTTAAAAAATTTAACCAGAAATTCAAAGGAACACTAGTGGAGTCACCAAAATTGTAGCTAGGGTTTTTGCCCTAGCTTGTGCAAATGAGCACCTACTAAGGAGAAGGGCCTCCTTAGTAGCAGTTCAATAAACAGTAAATTAAAGCAGTAACACAGTATGAAATTTTAACCTAGCATGACAATTAACATAAATAAAAAACAATGACAAGGTGATAGAAATTTTCCTTTGTATTAAATTTACCTCAAGTGTTGAGGTTGGTGGAGCTCTTACAGTAGTCCAGGAGGGCTGCTTCCGTGCTCCAATGGGTTCCTTCTCCTTCTCCAAGGTGTTTGAATAATGGGCCAAATGGGCACTCAAATGGGAAAAACTAGCTCAAATGGTAAGCTAGGGTTTCAAGAGTGATTTTGGCAGAGTGAGGATAGGGAAGATTGTGGATATGAAATGGGGAGCCTTCATCACCTATTTATAGGTTTTTAGTGGTAGAGTGTTGACCCATGGTTTTTGGCACCATATGGTTTAGGTCAATTGTATAGGGTTTTTTCTTCCTTTTTCCTCTCTTTTTTTTTCTATTTTTTATTTGATTTTTAGGAATTTAGGGTCCTTTTAGAGGGTTTTTGCTATTTTTGGAGGAAATTTAAATTATTTTGGAGAAAAAGGGGGTTTTTGGCCTTTTGGAGGCTTTTTAATAGTTTTTAAAGGTTTTGAAGGCAAATATGGTAGGAAATATAGACAAATGAGTCATGTAATGAGGGAGATGAGATGGTGAGCACTTTTTGGGTGTTAACAATGCTTCTTTGGATTTTTGGTTTTATCATTTTGTTGCACCATTAAGGATTTGTTAAATGTACCTCTAATGTTGATCACTTGAAGAGGAAAGAGAATATCTTGCTCTCTAATCAAAGAATCACAAAAAGATTGAAAATAGGTGATTTTGTAAGTAGCCCCTTGAATAGAAAGAGCTTCTCTAGTGGAGTGAAATGAGATGCAAAAAAAAGTAAGAAATGCCAAGCTTAGTAAGAATAACATATATGAGCTTGTCATCTATAATGATTTTTTTACATCCTGTAAGTAAAAGTCTATGTTTCGAACTTAGATAGAAAATATTCAATATAAGAGAAATCACTAGGATTTAGAGGAAACCTGTGTTTTAACTCCGACTCAACACAAATCATGGAGAGTATTTGGGATGGAAAAAGCCTCCCCATTCATCAAGTTTTCTTCATTCATTGCTTAAGCTGTCATTCTACCTAAATTTCCCAGAGATCAGAGCTATCCTTCTTTGTTCCTGTCTTTCCTTGTCAGAGATCGCAATCGTAATGAGTGGGAAAAGGATCGTGGACTACAAGAATACCAAAAAAACCCTCCCTTAGATAACTAAAAGGGTTCCTTCTAATACTTCTTTTGAGGTGATCCTACTCTGTATAATTCAATACAATTCTTTGATTCTTCAAACGCTTCTGTTATCTAAATGATGTTTGTTAAAGAATGTGTAGGAAATGTTAGTTTAGATTAGCTTTAATGTTGTTTTAGCTTTGTCCTGCTTTCATGTTAGATTAATTTTAATTTATGTACTTTGTTCATTTATGTTTTTTCCTTTGAAACTCTACTAAGGTCAGCACAACCCTTAGCAGGTGCTTGTTTGCATTGCCTAGTGTGAAAACACTAGCTACAGTTCTTGG
Organism: Larix kaempferi; assembly: GCA_027924585.1. Classification (NCBI taxonomy): domain Eukaryota; kingdom Viridiplantae; phylum Streptophyta; class Pinopsida; order Pinales; family Pinaceae; genus Larix; species Larix kaempferi. Next base: position 45,393,708 of record BSBM01000510.1, read on the forward strand.
TAACTCCACTAGGGTTGATCTATATCGTTCTCCAGTTGTGTTTGTCTAACCTTTCCAAACTTTGTTTGAGCTCTCTTTTATGCTTCGTTTGATCATTTATTGATTCGGATTTATGTAGGAACGAAATAAGATAGCATATACAAAATCATATACAGAGATATATTGTAAAGAATACAGTGATACAATAAACACATATTCTATTAAATAGCGGAAATAGAACATACTATAAAATACAATAGCTAGAGTGGTGGTAGCTATCTCTGAGAAGCGATGTGGCCGCAATGCTCATTCGTGCCAAGATGAGTAAAAAGAGAGGCCCAAAGGGCCTATTTATCATAAGCATGAGGGAAAGAATCCAAAACATCCAAAAACCTAACCCTAGAAGATGAACCGTCATAAAGTTTGTGTCCCCAAGGTGGTTAGTTGAACCGTCAACTTCCCGGGGTCATAAATTTTGCATACGATCTCCGTTTGGGGCGCTCGGTAGCTCGTTGGAAAGGTCTATCCAAGATTTAAATCTTTCAACTTGTACCAAATTTGTGTTGTTGGCAACCATCTGGCCCCCTAAATCACCAAAAAAGGTCGTTTGGGGCCTCAAAACGGCCCCAGAAGTTTAGGACCCGAAAACCATAGAAAAATTACTAGAAAATTGGCAAAATGGGAAACTGTATTGAGCAAGTGGAATAGGTGGGTGGCCACCAATATCCATCTTGATCAATCCTCCCCCTTAGGAAGCAATGGTCTCCATTGCATCAAATCCCTTATCATATGTCGAGCTGTGTGTCGAGTTGAGCTCCTGGTGCGCCATTTGTTGAAGTGGAAAGGTTGCCTTACTTTGACATCTTCAGAGGGTTGTAATTGTTGTTGATGGATGCGCTGGAGCTATTCAACAGTTTTGGTTGTTGGTATCCTTGGTCTGCACCGATGTGGATGGTTACTTTTTGGAGGAGCACCTTGAATGTGTGGACTTGCACTGTAGAGGTACCCGAATAGGCGACGCTGCACTGACGTTGTGTTCTTCTTGTTTTTGCTGAGTAGAAGGATAATGTGCAGAGGTTGTGGATGTCTCTACGATCTGATGTTCTCCTTTAGTGGCAATTGCGAATAGGGAAAATTTCCCAGTGTGGGAGATTATCTTCCTGCCCTGCTTGGTTGGGGTAGGTGCAATTATCTTTGGTATCTGATAGAGTTGTCCTCCCAAAGTGACAATGACATTGGGAGGTCGTGATTCATATATAGCATGACGCTTCCACATATATGGCTGTCCTAAAAGAACATCACATATTTCAAGTGGGGCCACATCACACAATACCTCATCTTTAAAGGGATTGAGGCCGTGTGGTAGGCGACATTGGTGACTGACGCAGATCCCTTGTCCTTGGCTTAGCCATCCAATGGTGTATGGTTGTGGGTGTGGTGTTATTGGTAGTTCCAATCTCTTGATGACTTCTGCTGAAATCAAGTTCTTATGGTAGCCGATGTCCACAACAAAGTGTAGGGGAATTCCCTTCACCCACATCTGTGAGTGGAAAAGGCGCTCCTCTGCCTCCGACTCTTCAGGTTCCTCTAGTTGAATCTGCGTGGTGGCAACAACAGCTCTGGGTTCTGCATCAATGATTTGCTTCCCTTTTTTCGCAGCTGTGAAATTAGGTTTTGAGTCATAATTAGAAATGGGATATGATTCTGAAGCTTTGATCTCAACCACCAATGACTGTTTTGAGCGACATTCATCAGTGTTATGCTAAGGGATTTTGTGGAACTCGCACCACTTCCCGGTGTCCTTCTTTGTATTTTTGTTACCCTTCTTCGCTTGTGGTTGGGACTGGTTGTCCTTTCCCTACCCCATGTTCTACGAGCCAGAGGTTCCCTTGCCCTGCTTCTGCGCAGGTCCGAAGTTACGCTTGTTCTTTTGCTGAAATTTCTGCTCAATTTTGACAACATATCGATAGGCGGATCCGGGTGAAGAGATTTCCAGGAAATCCATCTCTGTTTGTATGTACCGGTGTAGGACACTGTGATATTTCAGTACTAGGTGCCACTCGAAGTCCTTGATACCTAGCTTTGTGCACAAGGTATGAAATTTGTTAGTGTACTCCGAGACCGTTTGGTCCCTCTCTTGATGCAGAATGGTCCATTTTGTGTACTGGTCATCATAGTTTCCCGCAGGGTAATATTGTTCCTTAACAACATCTATAAAAGAGGCACAAGTGGGATTGGCATCAAACAATCCAGACTCGTCTGATGAGTTTTGCTCACAATAAGTTTCCCACCAATTTTTGAGATGGGGGACAACCTTGAGGAGTGCAAAGACGATCTTTCCCTGTCGAAAAAATTGTGGACAGAGAAATATCCTTTTAGTAGATTCAACCATTTATCTATAGCATCGGCATCGATCTAGCCTTCAAATAAAGGGACATCAAAGTTAACTTGTATCTTGAAGGGAGTCGCATCTCCGAAACGGTTGCTTGTCGAAGGTGTATCTGTTGCCGTCGGCATGCGTCGAAGGATCTGGGCGAAATTATCCATCATCTCGTTTCTCTGTCGCACGAGGGCTTCCTTGAGCAACAACTTGATAGGATATCCTGCTGCGTCGTCTCTTTTTTCTCCCGCCATGGGAGGCCGTTTTTGGTAGCGAGAGTGGTCTTCCCCAAGTGAAACTAGTTCGAGACCCAACTCTCTGTATCCTGACCTCGTCGGGGACATGCACCGAGAAATAATCAAAGAGCAGACTGCTCTGATACCAATGATCCGGATTTATGCAGGAATGAAATAAGATAGCATATACATGATCATATATAGAGATATATTGCAAATAACATAAAGATACAGTAAACACATATTCTATTAAATAACGAAAATAGAACATACTTTAAAATACAATAGCTAGAATGGTGGTAGCTATCTTTGAGAAGAGATGTGGTCGCTATGTTCATTCATGCCAAGATGAATACAAAGAGAGGCCCAAAGGGCCTATTTATCATAAGCATGAGGGAAAGAATCCCAAACATCCAAAAACCTAACCCTAGAAGATGAATCGTCATAAAGTTTGCGTCCCCAAGGTGGTTAGTTGAACAATCAACTTCCTAAGGTCATAACTTTTGCATACGATCATCGTTTGGGGCGCTCGGTAGCCCATTGGAAAGGTCTATCCAAGATTTACAACTTTTGACTAGGGCCAATCATGTGTTATGAGGAACCATGTGGTCCCCCAAATCGCCAAAAATCCGTTTAGGGCCTCAAAACGGCCCCAGAAGTTTAGGACCCGAAAAATCGTAGAAAAATTACTAGAAAATTGGCAAAATGGGAAACTGTTTTGAGCCAGTGGAATAGGTGGGTGGCCACCGATATCCATCTGGATCATTTATCTATCTGCTTATTGTTGTCTGTTGCTTCCATTTAATAACCTGTCCTAAAACTCCCCTAGATTTCTCAAGTCGAGCTCTTATTCACTATTTTTGAGTTCACTATGCCGGGTTGTGCATGTTTGGTCATTTGGAGCGATTTGAGTTGCACTATTGCCTTCAAACAGTGTGACCTAAGCCAAAAACTTAGTTTTTCAGTCAAGTTGCACCTTTTGTCTAGTTTTGTGAGACTTAAGTCACGCTTTTACCTCAAACTGTACAACCTAGCTAAAAAACCTAGTTTTTCAGTTTGGGTCGCACTCGTTCTCCCATTTTGAGTGACTTGGATTGCTCAATTTTCTTCAAAAAGAGCGACTTGCTCTGAAAAATCTTGTTTTCAACAATTTTTTTTTCCAGTATTTTCTTGTTGGCAGTCCCCTTTGGTTCTATTTATAGCTTTTTCACTTAATATAGTAGTCTTTTTTATTTCTTAGTTGAGTTGATTGGTGAAGAAAAGTTCCCTCTAGACTTGAGTACTTGCCATCTTTTCAGTTATGTTTGGTTTTCCATGTAGTTGCATATTTTTTGTTTTAGTAAAGTTGCTCATGAAAAATTGATTTTGTTTGGTAATTGATCAGTTTTAGTTGTTTAGAGCATGTTTAATTTGTTGGATTCAGGCCTCTCCCTGGTCTCTATGATTTTAGACTATTTTAGTTATTATCTGTCGTTTTCATGTATGTTATGAGTATTAGATGCTTTATCATAGCCTTACTATGTTGAGATGCTTTTTACTTCAAGAAAAGTCTAGCTTAGTATTGGAATTTTGTTATCTCTTTTTAGGCATTTTAATTTCTCAGCTTTAGTTGCACACAAATCCAGTGCACACACTGATACTCCCTAATTCAAACTATTACTTGGTTCATGACACAAAGTGGAGCCTTAAAATAAACATATTAACCTCACTCGAGGATCAAAATAATATTGTAGCTAAGTTAGGATCTTAGGGATATGAATCCAAATAATTCCCCCTGGTTCTATACATCTGAAACATAACAGTTTTCCAATTAGGGAACCAAAATCCTCTAGTATTGTCAGACATTGTTAAAAGTCAATTTGTTGGGTGAGCCTCTCCCTTAGGAGGGTGAATGTCAAGACTGGAACTAGAGGGCTGGGTGGTTCACCGTCCCCACTCAGTACTAAACATCATCTAGATCACTGTCTTTGGATTGAAGCTATGGAATACTCATTTTGGCGTGTCCGTCAATGATGTAGCCTAGAAGCCTTTCTTCTTAGGTATCTTACCCAAATGACATCTTGTTTGGTGGGGGGGAGACTTATAACAGTTGAAGTCAGTTATGTTCCTAGCTCTATAACTTCTCTTCCATCTACACTCACTAGGTCCATATAGGATTGATGCCCCTATTTCGCTCTGGTGATTGGAAGAACTAACTCGACTTCCTACTTATTTTTGTTTGATGGGGAGGCGTTGACCACACAGAGGAAAAGATTTGAGGAATATTTGTTTAGTGTTTTTTTCTTTTTGATTGTGTAGATCTCTTTTACTGTAGCGGGTGTTTTTCCTTCTAGGATTGCTATTTTTAAAAAATTTCCTTTCATTTTTCAGATGGCTTGTTGCACACTCGATTGCACTTGATTTTTGATATGGTTTTTGATTTCATCTTAGCCTACTTCAATCTTGTGTTGTTGAGCTGTTTTCATCTAGGACTTCGTCACTATAGCTCCCTCGAGGTACTTTCCAAGGCTATGGGGTCAGTCCCCTTAGTATGGTTTATTAGACCATGTGGTCGACTCTTCACGCTGAACCTTAGTTCGACATACTACACAATCGTTAGAGCACTTCTTCGAGTCTTCTGATTTCGATTTGCAGTCAGGATCACCTTCACCCCACACACTAGAGACACAATGGCTACTAATATTCTATTGTCCAGTGGTGGAATCCCGAGCCCTTTTTATGGTGGAATCGTTGGAGGTGGATCCACTGGTGGAAACTCTCCGACGGGAGGGGGACCCATTGGTGAAAACCCTTCGTTAAGAGAGGGAACTGTCGACGGAGGCCCCACAAAAACACGACCAACATAGTAATCAATACTTCCACATAATCTACTACTACGTGCTCTCCATTCATGGCTAGCTTAAACCTCCATGATTTGGTGATGATGACCAATGATCCAATTCGCCATGATCCAAACTAGCCTCCCATGCCTACAAAACTCCCATTCGAAATCCTGAAATTCGAAGGGACGTTGGAGAAGACCCTGAAAACCATATCATGTCGTTTCACCTATGGTTCTTTCCAGACAACATTGTAGAATATCCCATCAGTTTGCGCCTATTTCAGAAAATCTTAACTGGTGTTGTTACTAAGTGGTACATCGAACAACCCCACAGGACACATCCGAACTTTGTGTCCTTGGCCTCCAATTTTCTACAATTCTCTTAGTTACTCGTCCGATATGACGAGGGTGTAGAAATCCTTTTATCCTGCCGAAAAAATTCCTCCACACACATCACGGATCATATCCATGAGTGGCATCGATGCCGAAGTATGTGTAAGATCAAGGTTGACGATAGGATTTTTCTATATTGGTTTTTGAAATCCCATCTCACCGCCATTACAAAGGACATAGCCTCTGAATGACCATAGACTGAGGAATAAGCATCCTCAAGGCTGAACAATAGGACATTATTTAAGTACAATCTGGTTATTTGTACACAATCAGCCCTGATGTATCTCACATAGATTCCGCTCATAAAGACCCACCAGGGGCATCCCACAATGTGGATGGTGTCATTGGCACTGTCACATCCTACCCTAACCCCTATGCACCTTACCCTCCCCTGTCGAGTGGTTACGCATATGATAATACCCCCAATATTGTGCATCCTCATTAGGTCCATGTTGCTACAACTAGCTATGCCCCCCATTTATCATGCTCTTCATCGCATACATGAACAAGTACCTCTTATTCCTTTGTTTCCTCAGCCCCCCATGTTGATGGTCCCTGGTGTAGTGGCACCATGTGTGGAGGTTCTTCTACCATATTCTTGGCGGCTCCATCCATTAAGCTGTACTATCCTTTTCCTGTCCCTCCACCAGCTCCTCCAGTTTAGTCACACCCCATTGTTCCCTCTTTTCCTCAAAGGAAACTATATGCCCAATATAATATTCCTACCTAAGCTAGGCCCAATAATCAACAAGTGAAACACAAGAAAAATAATAAGGGAAAGAACAAAGGGAAACAAAATCTAGGGAGGTGGGAATCAGCCCACTAACCCATCCGATAACACTGGAGCAAACCCCATAGATCATGACCCCAACAAATTGCCTAAATAGGAAAAAAAGTTTAGTTATAGACTAACCATCCTTATTCTTTCTGCTGTGTCTACATGCATTATACCCACCACTGCCCTCACTTTTCTAATGCTCTTCAGCTATGGAATGAGGCTAACCAATGAGAAGCGACCCCTACCCCACAGGGGCAAACTTATCTGCCTCCTCCTCAGCCCGCTCAAAGGCAACCAATGGTCCTACAAAACCCCTTCCCTCTGCAAGGGGTAGTCATAGGGAAATATTTGATGTCTTATCCACCCCACCAACTTCATCGAGTCAACCTCATGAATCTGGGGTCCAATAGATCCTTATGTTTTCCGCCAATGTGAACCTTCAGACGCGATGTAACTAATACGATCCAACCACTGAAACCTCCACTACTGATAAGGGGAAAGAATCCTCTCCAGTCGATGAACCCTTACACCTACCTCGACCACCTACTAATGGGATTCCAAAAGTACCTAAGTTTCCTTTGTATCGCATCCCAAATAACCCAATTCTTGGGCCACTCCCAACTATAGCATGGTGGATGACTTAGAAAATAACCCAATTCTTGGGCCACTCCCTACTCCCATGTCTACCTTGGAAGCTATCAAGAATTTTCCTACAAAACACAAATCTTTATTGTCAACTCTAGGTGCAATTGACCCTTTCGAATCCCATTTGATGATATTCGATTTGAATCAAGTGAATCTATGAATTCCCTCGTTAGTAGCCTCTCAAATCTCGGTGATTGTTCAAAACTTGGTGATTCATTGGTGCATTTTCAAAGAAGGAGCATCTGCTTGCGTCGTGTCCACTCATGTTTGGTAGAATCTTGGATCCCCCCAACTTGCACCATCCCTTATGATGTTGCGTGCTTACGACGGTCGCATTGCTCAACCTCAGGGTATTCTCCAGAAGGTCCCTATAGAGTTAGTTAGAAAAATAGTCCTAATTATCATCGAGGTTGTCAATGACAAGTTAGAATACAACAACCTCCTTTGGTGTAGCTACAAGTATGCTATGAAAGTAATCACCTCATTTATTTTCAGTATTATGATGTCCCAGAAAATGTCTTACCCATAGTCGACAATAGTCTTAGAAATGTGTCCATCCCATCTTTCACGAGCGTTGGGCCAGGCATATTCAACGATTACCCCATGATTGGAACCTTTCAGGCTCTACCTCCTGCACCCCCAAAGGTGGAAATATCAGAGTTGTGCACTGTTTCCTCTGGTAAATATGCTTCCCTACCTAAACCTCAACCTCAACTTGCTCCCTCTCCCATCCAGTTACCTAGGAACCAATGGGGAGCCACGCATATTTAACAAATCTCGTTCTTATTTCCAATTGCTGGAATTATGAGCATGCTTATAATGGAAACTCTTAATCTCCTTTGTTTGACGTTAGGCCTCCTCGTTTGGTATATTACCCCCTCAAATCCACCTCCTACACCACAGGTTCTCTTGACACCCGTGTAGCCAATCAATACTGCTAATCATCCCCCTTATGAAGTCCCTAAGGCAGCACCACCTACCACCCCACCTCCCCCCCAAGAAGAATGCTAGGGGCAAGATGATGAATGCGATAACGCCGAAAAATATGAACAAATCCATGAACCCTCTCCCTATTGCAACAACTCGAGCACTCTTGCTTTGTGCCTTGTGCAATATTTTGGGTCATGCTACCAGAACTATCTATAAATTCCCATCTTACGCACTCATTTCCAAACGCTAGATGATAAACCCAATGAGAAAATTCTAGTGGTCCATCTTTGTAACACTCCTAAAATGTGCAACAAGTCATTACGCACCGATCATCCTTATGCAGTATGTGGATTGCATGGTCATTACTCACACCGTTTCCGAGATATACCCGAGTATCGATTTGTGCTAGCCGACTTGCGCTAACTTTCTATAGAGTCCTAGGTCACCACTATAGAAGAAGTTCAACCTTTGTCGTCTTCTTTGAGTGGGACGAACACCATTTGCTTCATCTCGTATTTTGATGAACCTTCCCTGTTATCCCATGATATTTCCATGGTATAGATAGAACTAGGCCCCTAAGACTTACCAAGTTGATTCTTTCAAAGCGATGAAGAAATCCTTGAAGCTATCATGGAACCAGAGTTTCCTTGTGATGATATGCACTATCGTGCGTATTTCATTCTCGAGGAACCTATCCTTCTGTCCCCATCTTTGGACCAATTCTACATTGATTTGAAAGACTTTATCCCTTGCAAAAACTTTGATTGGTTCAAGAACTAGATCCCAAACCCAGACACCTTCAAAGAAGGTAATATGGAAAAAATATCTCACACCATATTGGTCGATATTTTAGTTAAGCCAGGTGTCAATGAGAATATCACTTTAGGTACCTCTTGCACTCCTGAAGAGATTGTTGCCTACAAAGTGCTCTTTTAAGAATTTCATGACGTGTTCGCTTGATCACACACCAAGATTGCCAGTCTTGATCCTGACATCGTTGAGCACTGCATTAACACATGGCCCGATGTTGTGCCATACGTCAAAAGTAGAGACCCATACACATGTCGAAAGTGTTGGCTTCAAATCCAAAATCGTAAAGTTGTGCAAATCCGGTTTCATTTATTTGATTGTGTATACTACGAGGGTATCCAACCCCATCCCCATAAACAAAAATCAAGGCACCATTCGTGTTTGGAGTAACTTTCATGATCTAAATTTGGCATGTCCAAAAGACAATTACCCTACCCCTTGTGAGATTTTGTGAGATTCTCACAGAGATCTAGGGACAAAGATAAAATTCACACTAAGTCTAGCAGAGATCAAAAGAATTGAGCAGGAAAAATAGAGCTGAAATAATTGTGTTACAACACAAGAGAATGAAGAACAATTGGAAAAACTTCCATTACATCTATTATTTAGTAGAATGTGTACATAAATAATACATCTCCAAAGGATAAATTCGTGAGCCTAAAGAGGCAGTTGGAATCCACACAAGTGGCAGGCTTAGTTTGCATTGGAACCGTCTCTTGATAGGGTCTAGTGGCCACTGATGATGAATGGCTAGTCAATTTAGGAGGATTGGCGCATGACTGAATAATTGGGGTTAGAAATTAGGGAAGGAGACTCCAAGGAGGTGCAATACTAACTTGTAGTGGTCAAAATAAGTGCTCCTACACTCAGTGACAATGAAACTAGGTGTAATACTCAGTTAAATAGTCAATCAAGGGGACAAGGTGCCCTAAACCATGGAACTGACTTTGCTAATGCCTAAAATCATGCATGAGGGTGCCTTTGGACTTAATTGATGTAACCAAGGTGCTCTGAGTGGATAGGAGGTCTAATGATGACCAAAGTTAAGCTCTAGGGGGCCTAATTAAGGACTAGGTGCTAGGAGACTCAACTACCAATGCATAGATGCATGGAGTGCCGCATGGAATGCATGCATGCATGCAAAACCAAGATGAGAATATTCCAACACCCCTTTCATCAATTAGATTATTGATGCTTGAAATGGACATGCGATTCTCTCCTTTATGGATGGATTCTCGGGGTAAACCAGATCCGGATCCACAAAGAGGACCAATATAAGCCTGCCTTCACTACGCCATGGGGCACTTTCTCCTACCGAGTCATGCCATTCGAGCTCAAAAATGCTCGAGCCACCTTTTAGTACATCATGTCATATTATTTTCATGAGTTGGTTCACATCATCATCACTTTCTTGGAGGACCTTACAACGCGATCCAAGAAACACACACAACATCTAGAGGACTTGTGCTAGGTATTCTCCTGATGTCACAAATACAATATCTGCTTGGACCTGTACAATGCGTCTTTTGTGTACCTACGAGCTGATTATAGGGATTCATTGTTTCCCAAAAATGGATCGCTATTGGTCGTTTAAAGGTTCAAGCCATTATCAACCTTTCCCCTACGTGAAATTTGCGCCAACTACAAATTCTTCAAGGTAAATCAAATTATACTGGACTATGCCACGATGATCCAAGGATTCTTTCATTTTCTATCAACCAATGTTCCCTTCGCTTGGGACAAGGAGGCAGAAGCCGACTTTGATGCATTGAAATAGGCTCTAAATTCCGCTCCTTTGATTTCCCCCCCAGATTTCACAAAGGATTTTATCCTTTACATATCGGCATCCAAATATGTTGTTGTAGGAGTACTAGTCTAAGAAGATGTTGCTCGTCAAAAGCATGTCATTTACTATGTTAGTCAGAACTTGTCAGGTCAACTCCTCAAATACCCCCATGAGGAAAAGTTGGTTTTACCCATCTTTTCTTTGGTTCATCAGCTATGTCATTACATTCTTTTGAGCCGAACCAAAGTAGTTACAGACTCAAATCCTATGTTGTATCTCTTGAACCATCACCTTATTCAAGGTCACATTGCCAAATGGAATGTCATCCTTCAAGAGTACGACCTCGATTTTGTGACCCCTAAGAGCAACAAGGCATTAGCTTTGGCACATCTCATCAAAGAATTACCATCTAAGTATTTATTGTCCCCTATCATTCACCAATTTCTAGAAAAACATCTGTTCACCATAGCTTTTGACAACCCTTGGTATGTGTTATTACACCACAGTAGTTGGGCTACCATGATTGCAGAGCAGTCATCTGCATATTTTTTGAGCTTTGCCTTTGCACAGTTTCAACGAGATCAGCTATGATGAGCTGTGTTATTTATGATCACTCACACATTAGAGCAGCCTTATATCAGACATACAATAGACCTTATGCCAAGACTGAGCTTCTTGACCTCATATTTGATGACTGAGATGACCTTTTATTCCATACAGATGCAATGCAATGTTTGTAGTTTCAGCAGCAGTGTCCTCAGTGGTTACAATTGGTTCAGATTGTAGATACATGTATATGATGTACATTGGTTTTATCATCTTGTTGTTTTAGTCATTTTGATAGCTTGACATGGTATATAGTGATCTAGATCTAGCAGTCTATCTTAATAAAATGAAAATGGTTGTCATTGATTATCTATTGGTTGTATTACTTGCACTTAGAAACTCTTGTTTTATGCTCATTGGTTTGTACTCTCTTAGAAGTGTGGACATGATCATTCCCAGTCTCTATGGCTTGCAAGCTTAGGCATCACCTTCACTTTCACCATCCATCCGTTACCTTCCCTACATTTTTGGTTATACCTTGACTTACACCTCAGCTTGTGATATGGAGGACATCCCCATTTTAGTTGGACTGCATCCATGTTAGTATTGTGTCTCGGCTCTGAGTTGGAAACATAACTTACCTTTGGTGAGTTGGATTTTATGCCTTTATCATTCTAGTCGGTTGCCCCGATGTGTGGTTTTTTGTGGAATTATCCCTAGTTTCTTGAGTTGTGTTGGATAAAACCTGAAGTAAATTATACTACGTTGGAAACTATTGTTATATCTTTTGTAAAGCCCAATGAAAAGGGTTGTGAAATTGAATGCAATGAAATGTAAATGCACCCCAGATGAAAGCTGCGATTAGTTGTGCTTCTAAGCACATGCAAAATCCCAGAGGGGTCCTAAAGGCCTAAAAAGCAATGGATAAATGTATGCTAAATCTAAAGATTGCTGGCCAAAGTTAAATGAAATTAAAAGGTCCAAATGAAAGCAGTGGTTAAGTATATGCCAAATCTAAAGACTGTTGACGTTAAGTAGAAATTTACCTCATTGAGCCTACGGGTTATGATATGAGATGGAGTAAGGGACAACTAATTCAAAGTGTCCCCTAGAACCTAAACTTACGGTTAGCGGGCACCTAGTTCACAGTGGTTCTAGTAGTAGACATTTTTCCAAGGTTGAACAAGCACTTCTATGAACAACTCATCCATTTGGGAGACACCGCCATTCCTTGTGTATTCTTGTCCAACACATGCTTAAGTGTGTGACACCCTATCCTTTATCCAAAGTATCATAGTGTTGAGTCAGTCAAGTCATCCACTTTAGCCTAGCCTTGTGATCTTAACCTTCACCCTATGCCAACAAATTGATCATGTCTACAAATGAGTATATTCTTGAGGTTATCTTACAAGTAAAATATTATTTAACTTGATGAATTATTATAATTAAATGCTAACCTCCAGTGAAATGATTGCTTAATTCTTTAAGTGTTGCTATGAAAATGATTTAAAGAGCATGTCTTAACCATATGTACTTGCAGCAACAGGCTCCTAGCTTGGGTTATATTTTGATCAGTTTTGACCTGGTCAAACCTAGTTTGACCATGTCAACCTTGGGATCCAAGATGAGTTGGACCTATGATGATGTATGATGATGATATATGGTCCTTGATGCACCTTATTGTGGTTCCATACAGTAAGCACATATGTTAGATGATGGTTGATGTAGCTTTTTATTGATTATTATTGTATCCAGACCATTATTTTATACTTGTTCGGGTATGGTGGATGCTACAGATGATGTTACAGGATGCCACAAGGTGTATGAGTACTCATCCTTGGTAGAATTGGGTCTTCTGGATCCATTGGGACACTCTATTTTAAGTTTCAGGCCTCTCAGATATGATATGGGCATTTTCCCACCAGTTGACCAGTTTGGCCATGCTAAGCTAGCATGTCCAGCATATGTTTGGAGGCAAGTCGTTTCCTAGGGCGCTACAGAGGAAGGGGGTGGTCCAACCAATTTTTTTACCATATTATCCCCCTTATGGACATGATGGTGCAGTCATATTTTGTGCTCGGGAAACTGGTAGTGTTTTTCCGACATTTTGATGGATTTTCAGGTGGGATAAAAATGGAATAAAAAGGTCATTAAAGAAATTGATTTGGGAAATTGAGGCAAGTTTTTGGCATGTGGTCTTCTCAGAGGTCATATATGGTGTATCCCAGACCTTCCAGATCAGTTTGCAGTATTCAGTGGGGTCCACACAGTCTTAAGGAGGTCTTTTGTGTTAGTTTTTCAGCATTTAATTCAATATTATCTAGGATCTTAACTGAGAGAAAAACATGTACAACATATTAAACACAAGAGACAAGAGACACAAAGCATTTCACTGGGGAAAACCAAGAAGGTGAAAAACCCAGCAACTTCCTCAGAGATAGAATGAGCATCAATACAAAGATCACAAATATCAAACTCCACAACAAGAGATATTCTCCTAGCAGCTGCTCCTCCTCCACTTGTGCGCACTCCTCCTCTCTCTCACTAATGCGAAGTGAGTGAGTGTGTGAATGAACAAATGAGAAAGTCACACTCTCTATTTATACTTTACTTTCACTTGACCTTTACTCAACTAGGTCGGCCCCAACTTAACCACTTAACATAATGCTGACTGGGACGACCCCACTAGGGTGGTCTAATAAACCTTTAACCCACATGACTCATACAGGGCCGACCCCACCAAGGTGGTCTAATAACCCATCAAGTATAAGTTACGACACTTACAATATAACTTGCGACACTTGCAAGTACAAATGACGACACTTCCAATCGGAGGAATAATACATCTCCGTTGGGGATACAATAAAGTACAAATGTAATACATAGAAGAATATCTTTCGAAGTTACAAATACATCAACATTTTGATGTATTCTTCTGTTTGCTGAGGGGGCCATGATTTGATCACTTGTTCACTTGGACATGTCATTGAATCATATGTTATATTATTGTGCCATGGGGACATGCTAGTGAAGGGAATTAATACCTCCTATCCCCACCATGTGCTCCTAGTCACTTGTCCTAGTCATCTTATGTGGAACACATGTGTTTTAGTCATCCTCATGTAGTGCGCCCCCCCTCCTAGTCTCTCCTTTAGTGAGGTTGCACTCCCTCATGTGAGTGATCCATGTCATATTTGTACCAGTTCATCTTAGCCGTTGATTATATTTTTGTATCTTTTGATCTCCACCACTACTTTTCAAAAGTGGTTTAGGGTTTTGGTCTCCCTCATCCTATTTAAGGAGGAGACCCCCCCATTGTAAAGGCACCTTTGGAGCTCTTCAAACTTGGAATAAAAATACTATTTTGTAGATCTACTTCTCTAGTCTTGATGCATTCTTTTGCAAGTTGAATATACAATGTTTTCTCTGTGTATCATTTGTGGATCTTGGGGTTTCAAATGATTTTATGTAGGTAGGCCGAATTGGTGAAGAGGAGGACGCTCTTGAGGGACGCTATTGTGGGGAAACCCCATATCTTACCTTTGGATTGGCCTTTTGTCTCCGAGAGTATCATTATTGTATCTTAGTGACATAGTTGATGCTTTCTCTTTCATCTTTTCATCATTTTTGTCATTCTTTTGCTAGATCGATTCTCATATAGATATTTTCTTGCAGGAGGAGGGCGAACTAGCCATCTTGGAGGAAGTGCGATTTCACTTGGAGCTTTATATCTCACTCTTGAATATACACATAGGGGAAAATTATCAATTTGCAAAGTGGCCACAAGCTTTTGAGGTATGTTCTACAAGGTATGTATCTAGTTCCATCCATTTTTATCCATTGGTAATTTAAACCCTAAAACTCAAAACCCTTGCATTTTTATTTTTCAGATCTATGGATATCTAGAAAGTATTTGGGTCTAATAATTAAAACCCACCTTAATAATCATCTCAACATTCTCGATCTACAGTTTGGTGGACATCCGACCCCATTTTCCCCCCGATCTAAGGCACTAGTCCTCTCTTGAGGTGAACACACTTGTTGGGTAGGTGGCCATTTGCTAGATACCACATGTGGGTATTGCTCATTTCTTGTTTAATCATCATATCTACATCATAGCAAACCCCCTAGTGCCATTTTACCTCGATCTTCACCTCGTGGGCCACTTTTTGGTCATTTTCCTCATTTTAAGGGTGGGTCCCACTTGGATATCCACACTTGGAATTAGATCCATCTAGATCTACCACTTTAAATCTATAAGTGACCCTAGCTTTTACTTGGTTGAATATTTGTCATATCATAAGCTTCTTCAACCAAGCCCTAACTCATTGGGTCCACTTATCTATTCTATATCTAGGTCCAATCCTATCTTGATCTTCTCCTTTATCATCATCACTTTTCCCTAGGAGGTCTTGATTTGGTTCACTAGCCTTCATTGGCTAAGATAGGGTATCCCCCTTGGTCTTGCTTAGGATTGATGTAAAGTGAAGAGTGCCTCGGTTAACGTGACACTCTATTGCACTAGGAACCGTGGCATCTCTTGAGTCACCTCTTTAGTTGTCCAACACCTCTACCATCTTAGATAGGATAACCTTTAGGGACAACTACAAGTTGTGTGATAAAATATTTGGTGCCATCGCTGGGGAGGTAGAGGCTTACCAAAGATGTCTGCATGTATCCATGCGCAACTCATATCTTATCACATCTGGTCTAATTTAGATGGTTATCATTTTCATCCTTAATCTAAACATAACCATATCATTGTCACTCATCTCTCCCCACTTATACACGACATATCTTTTGGTAGAAGAGAATTAAAGTCTGCCTGGCGACTCCACTTGTGATCGATCCTATAATATCTAGAACCCATGGGGTACATCAATTTGTATTTAATCTCCTGAAGTTTTTAGTAATTGCCATCCATGGCTGCTTCAGAGCGGCCAAGGACTTTCGGTCGATTGAAAGTTTTTGACTTCTAAAAAATTGTTGGGTATCCTCATCATATTCCTCATTAAGTCCTTGAAAGGTTGCCTAAATTCGATGGAAGTTATGAGATTTCTGCTAAAAGGAACCTTGACGTCTTTAGGGAAAATTTTAACGAAATATCTATAACCCATGAGGATGTATGTATGAAATTATTGGCCTCATCTTTCCAAGGAAGAGCTCTTGAATTTGACAACCAATATCATTTCCAGATATGACATGTTTGAACATAAATTTTTAAAAGAATGGGGAAATGAGTATGATGATATATATTCTTCAAATCAGATCCAAGATCAAAGCCTTCCCCTTTCCGATCCTATTGTTGAATCAATTAATAATCAAATATCAATTGAATTTTCAACGTCCGGAGATGACCCCTACTGCCCAATTTCTTTTGATGACGAGTCTTCCGCTTTTGAATCTATCGAAAATCAAATCCATAATCATTGCATGAATGGAGAAATTTCAAATCAATTTTTAGGCATCCCTAGTCTTGATCCTGAAGAAAATTTCTGAAGTTGAGCTCTTAATTAGTGAGTATATTGAGGTCCCTCCTGAAGAGAAACTCATTAGTCACTCTATGATTAGTGATCGTTCAATTTGTTATCACCTTATTGAAGAAGAATAAAGTAGGGACGTCGACCAAGATCCTTTTGTGATTTCACGAGATCATTGTGCAAATAATCAAGATATAATTAAACTTGTTAATTTCCTCCCTGATCAATTAAATGAAAATGATCATTTATCCTCATATGAATTTAATGATAAATCAATGGAAAACCAATCTCAAGATGAGGATGAGTTAGTAAATCACATTAGATGCTCTAATATTTGTTCTATTTCTTATAGTGAGTCTTTAAGTTTTCCTTTTTCCATCCTTAATCAAGATAACTTTATCCAATTCTTGGAGTTAGATAGTTATGGAGAATCTTGTCCTTAGATAGTAAGTAGTAGACTTAATAAAAAATTTGAAATCATTCCTAGAACAAAGAGTGTTACTTTCAAAGGCCTTCCCTTTTCTCAAATTCCAAGGTCAAATTTTTTTATCCGTCTGGGAGAATGTACATATTTTCAATCCACCCTCACATCCCAACTTTTTCAATCTTCTTTGGGTTCTTGGTCTAGTCAATATTTTGCTTTTGAAATTTTCAATAGGAAGTATGGGCATTGTCGCATAATTGGAGAAAAAGCACTTCATTTCCCTTTTCAGTCACTTTGGAACAATAATGCTTGTTGTCAATTTATCAATCGTTCTTGGTGGCTAGAAAAGGTGTTTAAAGATCAATTTCATATTTTCTCCATTCTTGAGCATAAAGTGGGTTTGATTTTGATATTTCTTCTTTTAAGCTTTAATTTGGCTCCACTTGGTTTTTGTTTCATCATCAATCACAGTGAGAACCAAATCGAATGTATGAGAGAAGTGAATGAAGAAAATAATATGAGTCAAGGGAAGTCAAATATTTCATTGCATATTTTTCCTCCATCCATCTCGAAGATTAGCTTGCATCATTTTTATGATCCTATAATTTCTTTGATGGAGGATGTTTCCATCAATCAGTCTTTTCCTTGGCATAATTTCATTTTGCACCATTCAAACCCTTTTGCGATTTTTGAACACATCAAGAAAATTGTGCTATCAAATTCATTAATATTTAATCCAATCCTGACTTCTTTTATTAATAAAAATCAAAGAAAAATCATTAACCTGTTTGATGAATGGTTGCACTGGATTTATGATTTTACCTAGCACTTGTCTTATTGGTTAGAGTAGGGTAGGTAGGATTTCAAATAAGCTCACTTGAGCAGTAGGATTTGAGTTCCTTTTAATCTTCTAAGTGTTGAGCGTCCTCCGAGTCTTTTGAACTTCTTTGAGTGCTGAGTGTCTTCCTTTCTCTGAGTGCTGAGTTCCTTTATGATGAGTGAGTTGAGTCTACTCTTTTCTAAGCCTATTCATCTCATGCATTAAAAATAACAAAATAAAAATGTTAAATGTTAGTTAATATTTCCTTTATGCATTTAATTTTCTTCTCTAGATTATAATTTCATTTTCGTATTTTATTTTATGATATTTTATTCTATACATGTGTCACGTGGTAGTTTGCTTTCATGTGTGTAGAAATAGGTACATTTAAAAGATAAAGAAAAACAAGTTGGTGCTGGATTGAAGATTGATGCAGTTTGTGTTGGGGACCAGAGATTCTGAGGTTCTCAAGCACTCCCTCCCTCAGAGCACTTGTCCTAGCCGGAGCCATATGTTATCACACCATAGTAGCTGGGCTACCATGATTGCAGAGCAGTCATCTGCATATTTTTTGAGGTTTTCCTTTGCACAGTTTCAGTGAGATCAACTATGATGAGCCGTGTTATTTATGACCACTCACACATCAGAGTAGCCTTATATTAGACATACAATAGACCTTATGCCAAGACTGAGCCTCTTGACCTCAAATTTGATGATTGAGATGACCTTTTATTCCATACAGATGCAATGCAGTGTTTGTAGTTTCAGCAACAGTGTCCTTAGTGGTTACAGTTGGTTCAGATTGTAGATACATGTATATGGCCCAGCATGGTATATGATGTACATTGGTTTTATCATATTGTTATTTTAGTCATTTTGATAGCTTGACTTGGTATATAGTGATCTAGATCTCATAGTCTATCTTAATAAAATGAAAATAGTTGTCATTGATTATCTATTGGTTGTATTACTTGCACTTAGAAACTCTTGTTTTATGCTCATTGGTTTGTACTCTCCTAGAAGTGTGGACAAGATCATTCCCAGTCTCTATGGCTTGCCAACTTAGGCATAACCTTCACTTTCACCATCCATCCATTACCTTCCCTACATTTTTGGTTATTACCCTGACTCACACCTCAGCTTGTGATATGGAGGACATCCCCATTTTTTCCTCTGTGTTGGACTGGATCCATGTTAGTATTATGTCTCGGCTCTGACTTGGAAATAGAACATACCTTTGGTGAGTTGGATTTTATGCCTTTATCATTCTAGTTGGTTTCCTCGATGTGTGGTTTTGTGCGGAATCCCCCCTAGTTCCTTGAGTTGTGTTGGCTAAAACCTGAAGTAAATTGTACTACCTTGGAAACTATTGTTATATCTTTTGTGAAGCCCAATGAAAAGGGTTATGAAATTGAATGCAATGAAATGTAAATACACCCAGGATGAAAGCTGCGATTAGTTGTGCTTCTAAGCACTTGCAAAATCTGAGAGGGGTCCTAAAGGCCTAAAAAGAAATGGATAAATGTATGCTAAATCTAAATATTGCTAGCCAAAGTGAAATGAAATTAAAAGGTCCAAATGAAAGCAATGGTTAAATATATGCCAAATCTAAAGACTGTTGACCTTAAGTGGAAATTTACCTCATTGAGCCTACGGGTCATGATATGAGATGGAGTAAGGGACAACTAATTCAAAGTGTCCCCTAGAACCTAAAATTACGGTTAGTCGGGCACCTAGTTCACGACGATTCTAGTTGTAGACATTTTTGCAAGGTTGAATAAGCACTTCTCTGAACAACTCATCCATTTGTGAGACACCGCCATTCCTTGTGTATTCATGTCCAACACATGCTTAAGTGTGTAACACCCTATACTTTATCCAAAGTATCACTATGTTGAGTCAGTCAAGTCATCCCCTTTAGCCTATCCTTGAGCTCTTATCCTTCACCCTATGCTAGCATATTAATCATGTCTACAAATGAGTATATTCTTGAGGTTCTCTTGCAAGTAAAATATTGTTTAACTTGATGAATTATTATAATTAAATGCTAATTTCCAGTGAAATGATTGCTTAATGCTTTAAGTGTTGCTATGAAAATGATTAAAAGAGCATGTCTTAACCAGATGTAGTTGTAGCAGCATGCGCTCCTAGCCTGGGTAATATTTTGATCAATTAAACTTGGGATCCGAGGTGAGTAGGACCTATGATGATGTATGATGATGATATATGGTCCTTGATGCACCTTATTGTGGTTCCATATAGTGGGAACAGATGTCAGATGATGGTTGATGTACCTTTGTATTTATAATTATTGTATCCAGACCATTATTTTATACTTGTCCAGGTGTGGTGGATGCTACAGATGATGTTATGGGATGCCACAGGGTGTATGAGTACCCATCCTTGGTAGATTTGGGTTTTCTAGATCCATTGGGACACTCTATTTTTTAGTTTCAAGCACTCACAGAGATGATATGGGCATTTTCCCACAAGTTGACCAGTTTGGCCATGCTGAGCTGGCCTGTCCAGCATATGTTTGGAGGCAAGTCGTTTCCTAGGGAGCTATAGAGGAAGGGGGTGGCCCAACCACTTTTTTTTACCATATTACCCCCCTTCCAGACATGATGGTGTAGTCAGATTTTGTGCCAGGCACCTGTCAGTGTTTTTCTGTCATTTTGATGGATTTTCAGGTGGTATAAAAATGGAATAAAAAGGTCATTAAAGAAATCGATTTGGAAAATTGAGGCAAGGTTTTGGCATGTGGTCTTCTCAGAGTCCATATATGGTGTATTCCACTCCTTCCAGATTAGTTTGAAGCATTCAGTGGGGTCCACACATTCTTTAGGAGGTCTTTTTATTTATTCTTCTCTCTGCGGAGGGGGCCAGGATTTGATCATTTGTTCACTTGCACATGTCATTGAACCATATGTTATATTATTGTGCCATGGGGACATGCTAGTGAAGGGAAGTAATACCTCCTAGACCCACCATGTGCTCCTAGTCATCTTATGTGGCACACATTTGTTTGAGTCATCCTCATGTAGTGCGCCCCCCCTCCTAGTCTCTCCTTTAGTGAGGTCGCACTCCCTCATGTGAGTGATCCATGTCATATTTGTATCGGTTCATCTGAGCCGTTGATTATATTTTTGCAGCTTTTGATCTCCACCATTCGTTTTCAAAAGTGGTTTAGGGTTTTGGTCTCCCTCATCCTATTTAAGGAGGAGACCCCCTCTATTGTAAAGGCACCTTTGGAGCTCTTCAAACTTGGAATAAAAATACTATTTTGTAGATCTACTTCTCTAGTCTTGATGGATTCTTTTGCAATTTGAATATACAATATTTTCTCTGTGTATCATTTGTGGATCTTAGGGTTTCAAACGCTTTTATGCATGTAGGTCGAATTGCTGAAGAGGAGGACGCTCTTGAGGGACGCTATTGTGGGGAAACCCCATATCGTACCTTTGGATTGGCCTTTTGTCTCAGGGAGTATCATTATTGTATCTTAGTGACATAGTTGATGCTTTCTCTTTCATCATTTCATAAGTTTTGTCATTCTTTTGATAGATCGATTCCCATATAGAACTTTTCTTTAAGAGGAGGGAGTACTAGCCATCTTGGAGGAAGTGTGATTTCACTTGGAGCTTTGTATCTCATTCTTGAATATACACATAGGGGAAAAATTATCAATTTGAAAAGTGGCCACAAGATTTTGAGGTATGTTCTACAAGGTATGTATCTAGTTCCATCCATTTTTATCCATTGGTCATTTAAACCCTAAAACTCAAAACCCTTGCATTTTTATTTTTTGGATCTATGAAAATCTAGCAAATATTTGGGCCTAATAATTAAAACCCACCTTAATAATCATATCAAAATTCCCGATCTAAAGTTTGGTGGACATATGAATCCATTTTCCCCCCGATTTAAGGCACTAGTCCTCTCTTGAGGAAGTCACACTCCTTGGATAAGTGGCCATTTTCTCGATCCCACATGTGGGTATTGCCCATTCCTTGTTTAATTGTCAAATCTACATGATATCAAACCCCTTAGTGCCACATCGCTTCAATTTTCACCTTGTGGGCCCCATTTGGACCATTTTCCTCATTTTAAGGGTGTGCCCCACTTGGATCTTTAATTTTGGCATTAGATCCATCTAGATCTACTTGTTTAAACCTATAAGTGACCCTTATCTATCCTTGGTTGAATAATTGTCCTTTTTTAAGCCTCTTCAACCAAGCCCTAACTCAATGGGTCCACTTATCTATTCTAGATATAGATCCAATCCTATCTTGATCTTCTCCTTTATCATCATCACTTTTCGCTAGGAGGTCTTGATTGGGTTCAGTAGCCTTCATTGGATAAGCTAGGTTATCTCCCTTGGTATTGATTAGGATTGATCTAAAGTGAAGAGTTCCTTGGTTAACATGACACCCAATTGCATTGGGAACTATGGAATCTCTTCGCTCACCTCTTTAGTTGTCCAACACCTCAACCATCCTGGATAGGATAACCTACAGGGACAACTAAAAGTTGTGTGATAACAGTATGGGGACATCCTCGTATATCTGCGAACCCAACAGTTCGTTCCTCACCTTATCCATGAGGATCGTCATTCCATCATCAAGCCCATCGCTACCTACTCATCGCCGATGTGCTTTATCGATGAGGTGTTGACACCATTTTGCGATGATGCCTTACTCATGAAGAGGCTGATTAGGTCATAAACGAATGCCATAGTGGAGAGTGCAACAATCATCTCTTAGGGATGGTCACTGCTCATAAATTCATTCACCGCTATTTATTTTTGGTTGACCCGTCTTTTTTATTACATTACAATGGTTAAACACTATCGCAATTCCAAATCTTCGCCCCAAAGGCAAGTACCCATCCTACACTGCTCCACCCGATGGTCACCGTCGTCCCCTTTTGTAAGTGGCCATCAACGACATGGAATGAAATCTTGTGTTATCCAGTGACTATAAATTCATAATTTTGGCTATAAAGTATTGACCAAATGGGAAGAGGCCATTCCAAACTTCAACTACACCGGACAAACCACAACACGCTTATTTTTTAACCATGTTATCGGTCGATTCGGCATCCCCAACCAATTGGTGTCTAACCACGGTTCTCACTTCGAGGAGACCATCTAGAAGGAGCTCTCACACTTGTTGAAATTTGAGCACCAATTCTCCTCCTCCTATTACTCTCAGGGAAATGACCGAGTTGAGGCTTTCAATAAGATCCTCAAAACCATGCTCCAATAGAATGTGGACAAGCACAAGTCCAACCGGCAACATATGCTTTTTCTGACCTTGTGGGCGTATTGTACATCAGCCAAAATTGCAAAGGTGTTTAGCCCTTTCCACCCTCGTGTGCATGGAGTGGAATTACTTCTCTCGATAGAGTGAAAAATATCATCCCTACACATCACCATCGAACTTCTGCTAGAGACCACTACTATGAAACAATGCTTGATCACCCTCAAAGTGTTAATTTTTCAGAATTTACTTCAATATGCACTAGGATCTTAACTGAGAGAACAACATGTACAACATATCTACAGTATATCAATCATGGACACAATAATGCAAGCACACAAGAGACAAAGGGTTTACTTGGGGAAAACCATAAAGGTGAAAAACCCCAATAACTTCCTCAGAGATAGATAGAGAAATTATACAACCCAAGCATAAGAGATAGACATCTCCTAGCAGAAGCTTCTCCTCCTCCACAAGTGATCCACTCTCCCAAGAGTGTGAGAGAGAATAGAATGATGAAATAGAGTGCCTCCCACACTCTATTTATACTTGACTTGACTTGCCTAATAACCTTTACTAGGTCGGCCTTAACTTAACCACATAACATAATGCTGACTGGGCCGACACCCAATAGGGTGGTCTAATAACCCTTTGACCCACATGGCCGACAACCAATAGGGTGGTCTAATAACCCTTCGATGCACATGACTTATACAAGGCCGACCCCAACAAGGCGGTCTAATAACCCATCAAGTATAAGTTACGACACTTACAATATAAATGACGATACTTCCGTATAGAGGAATAATAACATCTCTATAGGAATACAAACACTTCCGTATAGAGGAATGATACCATCTCTATAGGATTACAATATACATATGTGAAATACATTCTGAAGTTACATATACATCAACACAAAGAAGCAGATGAGGATAGCTGTGTGGCACTCCAAATGATCGAAGCCACACAACATTGGTACAAATCCCATTATGAAACCTACGTCCACCCTCGTACTTTTAAGTAGGGAAACCTATTCCTCGTTTACAACCAAGCTGATGATAAACTTGGAAAATGAAAGTTCGAGTCCATGTGGTAGGTGTTGAGAAAGTATCTCAGGATGTCCTTTGTACCATGATGTCTAAGTATACAGGACATTAATAATTGTCTTCAATGTAATTAATGAGGAAATACTTTATAATTATAAAGTGAGTTTATATTATAAAGTTGTTTATTTAATGACTTATAAAAAGCTTTAATGCGATATTAAATGAGAGCCCTAGGATGATGAGATCTATTCTCATCCATTGATCTTGGGTGGGTAATGAGTAGTTAGGGTTTAGTCATTATGAAAGATATTAAATACATTGAAGAGAGAAATCTTTGAGATCATCTTCATTATTCAATGAGAGAGTCATTGATGAGAGAAGAAGTGTGAAGAGAGAGAAAAGAAGGGAGAGTGACGAGTCCATGATATAGGTATTCCATAGACTCCATTATGCCACACATACGCGAAGAAATGATTAGAAAAGCACTCCTTTCTGTAGGGAAGAATGCAATTTGATTGATAATTAAACAAAGTGATTTAGTAATGATATTTTCTTGTGTTTTAGCATCATTTATTTACTAATCATGTGAATAAAGCCACGTGTGGACATATCGAAGGTAAATAGGAAGAATGGCAATGTCGAGCTCCAGATTGAAGATCACAAGAGACGTGATGCTCCTATTTTCCCTAATTTGTAGGAAAGAATCCCCTGAATTTGGGATCGTGATTTCCAATGTTGAACTAGGGTAGAAGTTTGTAATAAATAGAGACACCTGAGTAGCAGGGGTCTAACGCACATTTTTGGAAACAATCCTCTGCATTTTCAGTTTGGATACTATGTTTACAATTTCTACAACTATGATGGAACTTATAAATTTATAGTGAAGAATCAACGTTACTTTCAATCTGTGAGTTTATAAGTTTTATTCTCCTCCTGTGATGTGCATTGGGGAGGGCCCCCTCAGTGCGTAGCTCAGAAGTTCTGTACTTTGTTTCCTATATTTTTATGCATCCTACTATTTATTTCTAGGATTAATGTCCATGGATTAATTTCAATACTTATTTCATTCTAGATTTCAACTCTACGCATAAGCGTTTTTCTTCTGTAGTTCTGTAATACTGCGTCTGTAGTTCTGATACACAACGTCCGTAGTCCTATAGCTACCATCTATGCATGCAATTTCCAGATTCATATTTATGATTTTTATATGGTATTCTTAGATCATATAATATTTATAGATGATGACTCCCTAATTCCAGTTGGATGGATCTCCGTTTCCATTAAATTAGATTCATGCTTCTTAGATAAAAATTACTTTGGCTTTCATGAACTAGGTTAAACAGGGTTTTGGATTTCATAGAATAACATTTTCTGCTTTCTTAGATTAAGTGAATGCTTTCATAGAATAACACCTCCTGATTTCTTAGATTAAGTGAATGCTTTCATTGAATAACACCTCCTGCTTTCTTAGATTAAGTGAATGCTTTCATAGAATAACATTTCCTACTTTCTTAGATTAAGTTTCCCGCTTTCATGGAAAATCCCTTAGAATACATTGAGCACTTAACGACAAAGATTATCTCATAGTGCACATATAGTGCTCAGTGCCTCTAAAGTTTGTACGTTTCCTGGTTGATATTTAAAGTATACTTCTGGTACATATACCTGAAAAAGGTAAACATTCCTGAATCCCACCTCTTTTTGGCGCCACTGTCGGGGAGGTTCTTAAACTATAAGAGACATCTTGGGAGAAAAAAAAACTCGAAAAAAATATATACCATGAATGCCTCGACGAAAGAGGGATGAATTTGGACGTTTTCTGCCTAACCACCCTATGAGAAATAACAGTTCTAAACACCTTCAATTTGAATTTCTCAACATTGACGAAGAATCTTATCCAAGCTATAACCCAGACCTTGATAACTTCTTTGCTATCTCTATTTCTAA
Source organism: Larix kaempferi (assembly GCA_027924585.1). Lineage (NCBI taxonomy): Eukaryota > Viridiplantae > Streptophyta > Pinopsida > Pinales > Pinaceae > Larix > Larix kaempferi. Next base: position 45,419,993 of record BSBM01000510.1, read on the forward strand.
CACTACCATGGTGGATGAGGAAGAAGAACACAGAGAATTGTTTACCTTCCCTATAAGTGTACCCCTTGGAGATGATAGAATGAAAAATATCAATCCCGTTAATCTCCCAAACTTCCATGGCTTAACCTTAGAAGAGCCTAACACATTCTTGTTTGAATTTAAAGTAGTATGTAGGTCCTTTGGTTATATCATCGATGCACAAAAATTAAGACTCTTTCCTTCCACGTTGAAAGAGTTATCACTCAGATGGTTTATGAGTCTAGAAGGAAACAATATTTTCACATGGGATCAGATGAAACAAGCCTTCCTGGAAAAATATAGAGATTACTATAAAGAAAAAGACACTGGGGATGAGATTTTCAGGATGCAACAGGGAGAAAAAGAATCCCTAGAAGATTATGCACAACTATTCCAACTTAGCTATAAGAGAGCTATTCACTATACCATGGATCAAGAATCGTTGAAACTAGTACTTCTTAGGGGAATCAAGGAAGAATACCTAGAAGTTGTGAACCTGTTAGGCGATGGGGATATCTTTCAGAAAACCTATGACCAAATTATGCAAATATTTAAAAATTATTCCAGATCCAGAAAAGGAAAAAATGGAACACGAGATATACACTCATTAGCGGGGGGATCCTCCTTTTCAAGCCCAAGCCTCACAAAATCCGACTTGGGGAATCTCTTGGACAACATGAAGACAAACATCCTTCAACCGTTAGCTATGCAATTAGATGCACTCCAACTAAAAAGAAAACAAGACGAGATCAACCAGGAACTAGTGGTATTTTTCCCAAGATGTAGAAAAAAACATGAAAACGGACAATGTCCATTAAATACAATAGAGATATGCGGGCTCTGCACTGATGATCATACCACATATAAATTCCCTTTACTTCCATCATGCAAAGCAGCCATACAATATCCTATCTCATAGAATTCTATAGAACAACTTTGCTTTTTTAATCAACGAAGGAACAATTTTGCTAGGCCCTTCCAATCCAATAACCAAACCTATTTTAATCAAGGGAATAATCTATAGAATTGGAATCCTTTAGCGCAAATTTCATGGCCCCCACAAGCAGTTCCAAGTCAATGGAAGCAAAATCAGACTCCTTACCATCAACCATACTTCACCCAGCCTTACCCACCATACCCCCCACCTTTCTCGCAACCACAGATGAACTGTGGGAATCCATATTCATCTTCGACAAATTGGAGGGCACCACTGCAACAACCACTTATAATGTCGCCTCCACAAATCCAACATCCCCCCAGACCACCTCCAATCCCTTCTCAACCTGTCCCAAATCCAAAAACCAATAGAACAAGACAACAACCCTACAACAACGAAGTAATGTAGTTTTCGGCCTATGTCGTAGACAAACTAGATTTGAATGAGATCAGGAAAAACACTACAAGGTTCCCATTATCAAAACGATCAAGAATATGCATATTTTGAACAACCCACATCTCTAGAACATCAACATCCCAAATTTATACACCACCAGGAAGAAGAGGGTCAACCCCAAATACCAAATCAAAATCCTCCATTTCCTGAAAAACTGAAACAAAACAACAAAGAAGAAGCAGAAAACTCTTTACTTAATGAATTAAAACATTTAAAGATTCAAATTCCCATCTTACAAGCAATCAGAGATGTTCCAATCTATAACAAATTCATCAAGGAAAACTGTTTGAAGAAACCTGGACGAAAGAAATGGTATCCCCCAACCATAAATGCGGTAGGCCAACTAGCAGACCTTATGTTGGGGATCTCTGTCAATCCAAAGTACCTCAATCGATGCAATCCTATTGTCAATGTAGCCATAAACAACAAGCCTATTTCAAGTAGTCTAATTGACCTAGGGGATACAATAAACATTATGACAAAAGACACTATGTTAGCCCTAGGTCTCCAATCCTTTATAAGACCAACAAGCATAGTGCTACAACTAGCTGACACATCCACTGTTAAGCTGGAAGGTATCCTCGAAGATGTAATTATCAACATTGAATATTGGGAATATCCAACAGACTTCATAGTTATAGAAGTCAAAATCAAGCTCAGTGGGTACCCAATCATCCCAGGGAGGCTGTGGCTGGCAACAACATAGAAATCAAAATCAAGCTCAGTGGGTACCCAATCATCCTAGGGAGGCTGTGGTTGGAAACAACAGACACCTACATAGGCTGTTGATCTGGGGATATGACAATTACCAGTGGACAAGCTAGAAATAAAATCACAATATACCTGCTGGAAAAACAACCTACAGATACATAATACAAAAATTGGATGGATGATTATGATGATATAGATGACCAAAACATGCAACCTATCCTCAGCATAAGAACAACTCTAACCCTAAAAGTTAAGGATGAAGATGCTTATTTAGCTAATTTTATTCAGAATATTTATCCTAATCATGATATGCTTGAAGAAATTTTTGCAATAGGGAAACAACAAGAAGTGCTAAACTCTCCTATCAACACAGAAATAATGTGGAAGCAAGTCTTCTCCATTGAAGAACAACTCCCACAGGTAAAAATCGTGGAAATATTTCTTGGGAAGACAGTCAATGTTAATGCACATCTGGAGCCAGAACATGAACATCAATTAATAAAAGTGCTCTCAGAGAACAAGAGGGATTTCACATGGACCTACACTGATATGAAGGGGATACACCTGGATATTTTCAAACACTATATATACATCAAGGAGGGCGGATACACCTGGATATTTGCATATGGTTTTTTTCTTTCTCCTGTTCGAGGACTGCCCCGATAGCTTTGTCTGAGGCATCCGAGTGGATGTTAAATGGTAGTGTCCAGTTGGGTCCTTGAAGGACTGGGGCAGTTATGGTTTTCTCTTTGAGGTGATCAAATGCTGACATTCAGTGTTCGCTACAGATGAATTTTGTATCTTTTGTCAAGAGGGAAAACATTAGTGCAACGATTTTGCTGAAACCCTCTATAAATATTCTGTAGTAGCCTATTTTCCCAAGGAAAATGCGCAAATCCCTCTGTTTGACAGGTGGGGGTAGTGTTTTAATAATAGTGACTTTTGCCTGATCTACTTCAATACCTCTCTGGGAGATGTGGTGGCCCAGAACTATGCCTTCTTGCATTAGCATTCGACATTTATCATTGTTGAGGCATAGACTCATTTCAATGCATTTGTTTAGGACCAATTCTAAATGTTGTAATTCCTGATGAAAGCTTTGTCCATACGATGTGAAGTCGTCCATGTAGACTTCCATCTAGTTGTTGATAAAATCGGAGAATGTACTTAAAATGGCACTTCGAAAGGTTGTTGGAGCATTACAGAGTCCGAAAGGTAGTACCATGTATGCATATGTTCCCCATGGGCAGGTAAATGTTGTTTTATATTGGTCAGCAGGGTGGATTTAGATCTGGTTGTGGCCATTGAATCCATCCAAGAATGAAAAAAAATTGTTTCCAACCAGAGTGTCCAATACCTGATCAATGAATGGTAGAGGGAAGTGATCTCTTTTGGTTTCTTTGTTGAGCTACCTATAATCTACATAGATTCTCCACTTTCCTCCTTTCTTTGGAACTATTACTAAGGGTGATCACCATTCACTGTCGGATATCGAGTAAATGAAACCTACATCTAGTAACTTTTTCAATTCTAGTTTTACTATATCCTTCAATGCTAGATTCATCCTTCTTTGGGGTTGTCTGATTGGGACACCGCCCTCCTTGATGTATATATAGTGTTTGAAAATATCCAGGTGTATCCCCTTCATATCAGTGTAGGTCCATGTGAAATCCCTCTTGTTCTCTGAGAGCACTTTTATTAATTGATGTTCATGTTCTGGCTCCAGATGTGCATTAACATTGACTGCATTAAGCATGGATATTTAGGTGTATCCCCTAAATATCCAGGTGTATCCCCTTCTCTTACAGGAGTTTGACCTAACAATCCTTGACAAGCCAGGCAAACATAATGTGCTATCAGATTTTCTATCTAGGTTGACCCACGTACAAGACATTGAATTGGTAAAAGATGACTTTCCCAATGAACACCTCTTTGCAATCTCGACACAAAGCCCATGGTTTGCCGATATAGAAAACTACCTGGTATCTGGAAAGTTTCCACAAGATTATAACTACAAAGAGAAGTGTAGGATCATCAGGAAAAGTGCAACCTATACTTGGATACAAGGAATTCTCTTTAAAAAGGGACCAGACTAGATATTAAGAAGATGCATCCGAGAAGATGAGGTCCATGACATACTCCAGGATACTCACAATGAATCTTGTGGAGCCCATTATGCAGCAAAGAGGAAATCGTATAAAATACTACAGACTGGATACTACTGACCAACACTACACAAAGACTCCCACGAATATGTGTCACATTGTGATGACTGCCAACGAATTGGAAATCCTAAACAAAGAGAAGAGATGCCTCTACACCCTCAAATTTCATTAGAACCATTTGAAAAATGAGGATTTGACTTCGTCGGCCCATTCAATCCACCTTCAAACCAATATAAATACATTCTAGTTTGTACGAACTACCTTTCTAAATGGGCTGAAGTTGCAGCACTCACAGCAGCCAATGAAACAAGTGTAGCAAAGTTCTTCACGGAACAAGTCTTCGAGATATTTGGAGTTCCCAGAGAATTAGTTTCTGACCAAGGGAAACAATTTACATCAAACCTCATTGAGGGGCTACTCAGAAGAAACAAAATAAAGCATCAAAGGTCCTCCTCCTACCACCCACAAGCCAATGGGAAAGCTGAAGTTACAAACATAGAACATGAAAAGATTCTAACAAAAATAGTTCAATTGCATAAAAGGGATTGGGTAGACAGGTTAAACTAAGCAGTTTGGGCTTATAAAGCAACATGGAAAAAACCAAAGGGTTTTTCCCCCTATGAGTTGGTATATGGGAAAAAAATAATGCTCTCTATTGAATTTGAGATCAAGACATTAAGAATACCGACCCATTTAAACATACAAATTTCAACAATCCAGGAAGAGTGTATTCTCCAATTAAACCAGCTGGATGAGCATTGCCAACAAGCTCTTGCCCACACTGAAATCATTCAACAACAGAGGAAGCAATGGCACAACAATAATATAAAAGAAAAGAAATTCACAGAAGGGGATTGGGCATTGTTATATGATTCTAGATTTCAAAAATTCCAAGGAAAACTTACAACATGATGGTTGGGACCATACATCATTGACACAATCTACGACAATGGAGCAGTTAGAATCAATACCATAGATGAGACCGAATTTCCAATGTTGGTAAATGGTCACAGACTCAAATTGTACAGGAAACCGCAATCCAAAGAAGAATTCACTCAAAATCTTTATCAGAAATATCTGATGCTAATAGAGGACGTACACGTCCTACAATTAAACTATTTTTTTTTATCAGGAAAAAAAAAGAGAAAAGAAAGAAAAAAGAAAAAAGAAAAAATAAAGAAAAAAAAGAGAAAAAAGAAAAAAAGAAAAAAAAGCATATCAACCGAGCCAACAAACAAAGAAAGAAAGAAACATTTCAACCAACCAACAACAGATATCAAGCGATCCAACAAATAAAGGAATAAATGACAGTTCAACCAAGCAACAAAAGATATCAAGCGAGCCACCAAATAAAGGAAGAAACGACAGTTCAACCAAGCAGCAGAAGATATCAAGTGAGCCAACACAAAAGGAAAGAAACGATATTTCAACCGAAGCAACAAAAGACATCAACAGAGCACAACTACGGAACTGACAAATAAAACTAAAGGCAAAGACAAAATCAACTACGGAACTCCAAGTTACTGCGGAAATATCCACGTCAGCAACCAAGGTACGCTACGCACAAAAAGGTAATCACTAAATCCTTTGTTTCCATTTTCAGTCAAATCAATTTCTCCCTATAGTAGGAATAATTCGGAGCTGAGGACAACTCTCTTTAGAAAAAATGACGGCACACGGTTCAGAGTAACCATATTGGGTAATGATTGCCGATACACATTAAGAAATGAAAACCTTCGTATCCCACCATGTCCTTTCATATCAAACACCAACATGGCATGAAATGATGAAAGGATAAGGCAGAAATAGCAAGAAAGACAAGGGAATAAGACGAAAGTGGGATAGGAATAAGTAATCAAATCTAACCCGCATATATGAAAGATTTTAGACCTTAAGCAAAGTGGGCACATCAAGAAGGATTCCGTACTCAGTCAGCAATCTGACGTTCAAACTTGAACAAGCAAGTAAGTCATCTGGTCCGCCACCCTCAATTTTTATGCTATTCAGTAATTTCAGAATATGACTAAGGGGTTTAAAAAGAGCGAACTGGATGACCATGCCCCCATCTATGAAAAAACAGAAGTACTAACGATACTCGACACAGCGGTGTGGATGCCATTAATCACTGGGTTAAGAGGACATGGCACATAATAGCCTTAGAATTCGCCTGAAACATTTAAAAGAAGAAAGTATGTTACCAGGGTGAAGGGGTTAAACATCCGCTTAAATGGGGAAACAATTGCAGCATACATGGACATGCCTAAGCGGATACATTGGGGGAAAGACGACAGGGAATCTAATCTTAGGGAAAGACTGAATTTCTTTACGGAAGGTGAGAGCTATGAAGAGGACAAGATTGGCGTAAAAAGAGAAACCATGCCGAGTCTGTGGGGGGAAGTAGCCGCTGTCGTCCTCAAATACATTACATGCATAGGGAGACTCAGCTATATACCTACCTTTCATTTCAGAATTCTAGATCTCCTGAGGAACATGGGGCATATAAAACCTAACAACAATATTAGCATTCCTTTCTACCTACTGCAATCCATTTGGGAGACGAGTAGGAAGGTAACACAGGGAAAGGGGGATGCATTATCTCATCATGGGTTAATCAAACTAATCGTATGTGAAGAATTGAAGGCTCAAGTCCCTGAACTCTCCTGGGAATATTTCATCCATATCTCTGCTGAGGATGTCCAAAGAATGAGGGGCACGCCAAGCATGGATGCAATCCCCATCTTGGAGCAGAAAGAGGAAAAATCAACCAATCAGTTAGGGGTCAAAAGGAAAATCGACTTAGATGGCGACGACAATGAGGTTGTATCCGAGACTCTGGTAAAGATAAAACATTCCAGAGACGCCGCCTGTCAGAAACCTACAGGGACATTTGCTAGGACTCATGGGTTTACACAGCAGAGCAGAAGGCTGAGGCAATAGACAAAATATAGGGAGGAAAAGAAAAAGGAAAAAGAATATGAAGAGGAATCAAGCCCCATACCCCAAGACCAGTCAGACTATGAGGATGATGGGGTAGAGTAAGGAGACCCTTTTACACCAAAAGGAGACACATCACTCCAGAACCTTGCAAACGAAGAAATGCAAACTAAAGAGGATGACCGACTGGTTGAAGCACTGTCCGAACTGTCAAGAGTTAGGGAAGATCCAACAACCATGAAGATTGAGGCACGACTCCATAAAGCCCAGGATGCGTCATAAGATGCACCCCCATTCGTACATGAGAAGACTTAGATCTTGAAGATGCAACAAACTGGCCAATTAAAACAAATGGAACAATAAAACCTGGCATTGCAGGAAAAATTAAGCCAAGTTCAGGAAGGGTTGGTCCAAAAAGACCAATAGATCTTACATTTTGAGACTTCTCTAGCCACTACTGCCAAGTTAGATGGGGATATCATCGGGTACAGACCTCCATCCCGGATCTATGCAGTGTTTCTTAAGCATAAATGGTGTCATTTTCAATTACAAAGACTGAAACACCACTTACCCATGGATGTAATAACCTCGAAGCAGTTCGTGGATGATTCTCTGGAAAGCACCAAACTAGAGAAGGATCAGTTGTGCGAATTTTTTCTTCACAACCTAGTCATACCCAAATCACTGAACTGGTCACCAAATCCTTATGTGGGTGAATTCTAGCTCAGAGCATTGTGTTGATGGATGAACCACGAAATGGAGAGGTCACAAGACTCTCACCTTTACCAAATAGAGGAATGGGAGAACGCACTATGGATAAGAGCCGAGGATATACACCCAGAGAAGGTGGTTCAGGATCATTATGCCATAACCTCGGATGAGGACTTGATCCCCATCCTTATCGAGAAACGACAAGAATCAATTGTACACTTCGACAAAACCATATAGAGCACACTCAACGAGGTACAAGAGGTCATCAGTGGTCGGTGGAAAAGAGTTTCAGGAGACTTGAAAAAGTGAGAACCTCATTCCCCCCATAGATTGGAGGTCACACTGATCAGGGAAAATTTGTATAAGGAATCCATGATAAATAATAAACTAAAATGGATTGGGATGAAGCTAATCCCCCCATTCTTTCTTCTCCTCCTGTGATGCGTATTGGGGAGGCCCCCACTCAGTGTGTAGCTCAGGAGTTTTGTACTTTGTTTCCTATATTTTTATGCATCCTGCTATTTATTTCTAGGATAAATGCACGTGGATTAATTTCAGTACTTATTTGATACCAAATTTCAACTCTGCGCATAAGCGTTTTTCTTTTGTAGTTTTGTAATACTGCATCTGTAGTTCTGATACACAATGTCCGTAATCCTGTAGCTACCATCCGTGCATGCAATTTCCAGATTCATATTTCTGCATTTGATATGGTATTCTTAGATTAGATCAGATTTATAGATGATGACTCCCTGATTCCAGTTCGATGGATCTTTGTTTCCATTAAATTAGATTCATGCTTCTTAGATAAAAATTACTTTGGCTTTCATGAACTAAGTTAAACAAGGTTTTGGATTTCATAGAATAACATTTCCTGCTTTCTTATATTAAGTGAATGCTTTCATAGAATAACACCTCCTGCTTTCTTAGATTAAGTGAATGCTTTCATAGAATAACACCTCCTGCTTTCTTAGATTAAGTGAATGCTTTCATAGAATAAAATTTCCTGCTTTCTTAGATTAAGTGAATGCTTTAATAGAATAACACCTCCTGCTTTCTTACATTAAGTGAATGCTTTCATAGAATAACATTTCCTGCTTTCTTAGATTAAGTGAATGCTTTCATAGAATAACATTTCCTGCTTTCTTAGATTAAGTGAATGCTTTCATGGAAAATCCCTTAGAATACATTGAACACTTAACGACAAAGATTATCTCATAGTGCACATATAGTACTGAGTGCCTCTGAAGTTTGTACGTTCCCTGGTTGATATTTAAAGTACACTTATGGTACATATACCTAAAAAAGGTAAACATTCCTGAAGGCCACTATAGAGCAAGAAGAAAGATACAGTCTGAGAAGGGTGCAATAGTCCTTGAAGGGTGCAGATTCCAAAGTAAAGACTGGGCACATAAATCGAGAAAGTACAACAACATTAAATACAACATCTTTTTTGCACAGAAATTGAGGTACCATTCTGCATAAAAACCAAAATAAGTTTTGAAAGTTGCAGCAATTGCACAACAACAATTCTAGGCACCATTCCCAAAGTTTGGAATGCTTTTTGAAGTTGTATTCCATACAACAGTCATAAAAGAGTCTGTACTACTGAACTGTCAGACATTGACACAGTTACCAATAAGTTTGCCGAAGGAATGAGATAAGTTTTAATGTTTCTCATAAAGTATGTAATTTCTGAGTTTTTCTCATAATAATTTTTCTCTCACATGTTTTCCCATATTGGGCTTTTCTTGGGTCAGTTTGACCAAAAATTCACTATCTATTTACTTACTCTCAGAGTGTCTTTCAATTTTATCATTTGACATAAGTGTTTCATTTTGTTGCTTTCTTGAAATTTGTGCATTTATTTCTTGAAGTATTTATAAACTTGAAACCTCAGAAATACCAAGTGTTTGACAAAATGTATAAATGAGAAATTTATTATTTTTTCATTAAAAAATATTCATGGTATTAGAACGGGTTCTCTGAGAAGGACAATGAGTGGAAGGTTTGAAACAATGGTTTCATAGTTCAGCGAGAAAGTTCTCTAGTTACCAGGAAATAGAGAAGGGGAAGAGGGTATCAATAAGTGTTGCTTGAAAGGTTTTTGTGAAAGATGACTAGTACTGAGCAGCTTGAATTCTCACTTGCTTCGAGTTTTGATAGCAATGGGTATGAGTATGCTAGGACTTCGGTAGTTGAATGTAGGTCAACCAGTCATATGATGGGTATTTTGGACTCATTCCCATTTATTTTAGAAATTGGTTCCGGTCACTTTGTGAATAAAACTCTTCAGGTGAGGGGAGTAGGAAGTGTCAGATTTCTACTTGATTTTGGAGAGACTCTAGAGATAGAGGGAGTCTTGTTTGTTCCAAGGCGGAGGGATAACCTCCTCTCAGTATCAGCCCTGGAATATGTAGGGAATGTGATTAATTTTGATCGTGGTTATGTCCACATTCATGCAATGGATGTGAATCCTATCAGTACTATTCTGATTGGAGAGCGGAGAGGTAGATACAACATAGTTCTTGGTCATCCTATGTGAGGAAGGTCTGGGTGGGAAATAGACTCAAATGAGGAGCGAGAAGCTCATAGGATTGAAGGTGAACCAAGAAGACAATTCCCAGTTCAACAGGGAGAGCATACATCTCTATCTAGTTCTAGTCGAAGGTTAAACTGTTTTGAGATGACCTAGTGGTCAGAAACGATATGTGACTTCTCAAAGCATCAGAAGGAGGCATAGGTCCACTGAAGAAAGTGTAGGATCAATTGAGGGGAAAATTCCAGATTTAGAGGGAGCTTCTACTGTAGGCAGTCTGGAGCTTGAAAATGGTATTGGTTGTGGATATTCCAAAAGGACATCCCTTGTTAAGAGACAACGTCGAAAAAGTATCTCTCGATGTCCTTTGTACCATGATGTCTAAGTATAAATGACATTAATAATTGTCTTCAATGTAATTAATGAGGAAATACTTTATAATTATAAATTGAGTTTATATTATAAAGTTGTTTATTTAATGACTTATAAAAATAATTTAATGTGATATTAAATGAGAGCCCTAAGATGATGAGATCTAATCTCATCCATTGGTCTTGGGTGGTTAATGAGTAGTTAGGGTTTAGTCATTATGAAAGATAATAAATACATTAAAGAGAGAAATATTTGAGATCATCTTCATTATTCAATGAGAGAGTCATTGATGAGAGAAGAAGTGTGAAGAGAGAGAAAAGAAGGGAGAGCAAGAAGACATATACAATCCGAGAAGGCCGTAGTAGTCTGAGAAGGGCGTAGATTCCAAAGTAAATACTAGGAACACAAATCAAGAAAGTAAAATAGCATTAAATACAACATCTTCTATGCATAAAAATTGACCTACCTTTCTGCACAACAACTGAGATATGTTAGGAAAGTTGCAACAATTGTAGAACAAGAATTCTGGGCACTATTCCTAAAGTTTGGAATACTTTTTGAAGTTGTATTCCATGGGCCGTACTGTTGAACTATCAAAGATTGACATAGTTACCAATAAGTTTTCTGAAGGAATGAGATATGTTTTAATGCTATTCATAAAGTCTGTAATTTCTGAGTTTTTCTCATAATAAAATTTTCTCTCTCACAGGTTTTCCCATCTTGGGGTTTTCCTGGGCCAGTTTGACAAATAATTCACTATGTCTATTTATTGATTCTCAGAGTGTCTTTTAGTTTATCATTTTACATATGTGTTTCAGTTTGTTGCATTCTTGAAATTTGTGCATTTATTTCTTGAAGCATTTATAAACTTGAAACCTCAGAAATCCCAAGTGTTTGACAAAATGTATAAATGAGAAATTTATTATTTTGTCATTAAAAAATATTTAGTAGGCACCATATGTCATCAGACATTGTGTCGGCAAGGGGGCATACCTACTCACCAATTGAGAAGGCCAACACTTTAAGAACCCCTGCAATGGGTTATACCTCAAGATATTTTACACTTATTCTAACCGAACCCTTTGTTCGTTGTACTATAGCTTTTTTTCCCCTTTTTTGTTTTCTCATTTTTTCAAAAAAGAGCCTCATGGTTTGTTTCCTTGATCTTATCAGATGGATCCTTATCTTTCCATATATGTTGGTTAAGCTAACGGTGCAAGTAGATATTGCATGAATCTTGCCTCGACTACATGGGTAGTTTATTCCTCATCACACATCCTGTTTAACATTAGTGTCACATGTGTTGGCGCAACCACTAGTAACCAGGAGGGATACGATGTTGTGATTGGTCTCTTGACATATACCCTACACATGACTATTCATCACCTTCATGTTTATATTGATTCCCAGCTACTTGTCACATGGTTGAATAATTGTTATTGGGTACGCAATCTTTGCCTCTTTAGAAAATTCCTGTGCACTAAACATTTGGTTAGACTATTTGAATCCATTACATTCATTCATGTCCCCATGAGTTTCAATAGTGTAGCATACCATATGGCTAAGGATATTCTAGAATGGCACATCAAACATCAATAGAAAGGAAATAAATCTATCAAATGCATTTCATGTCATTTTGCATCCAACTATATATAACAATCACATGCATAACATCACATAATAAAGAGTCTCAAAAAATATAATTTTTTTTCATCCATATGCATATGTATATATAAAGTCATATGTCTAAGATATAGTTGTGTCTATAGTAAGGAGCCCCAACAACTTCACAAAAATAAGTAATCGGTCAAAAATCCCCATGCTCAATGCATGGGGGTGGCTCTATATGCTACCAACTAGCCGTTATAGTACTCTGAGGCATCAACCTTAGTCTCCTCATCATCATTTTTATCACCGATTTGAGGTACACCTCCTCAGATCATCTCTCAGATAGCCTCAGCGGCTACTGCAATCTAACACATGGTGGTCGCCACTTAGCAGGATACTGGAAGCATATCGTGATCAGATCCTAATCAAGGTTCTGCCACCCGTCATCAATGAACCCCTCTAAAATTCAATCGATGTCTAGACGTAGTCCATCTAACATTGCCTTGGCACTCATACACTGTCGCTATGCCCAGGGAGAAGGGTCAACTCCCTCAACCTTGCCGTGACCCCCTTGGTAATATACCAGAGGGTGTGGTCCCACATTTTCACACACATGTGATAAGTCATTAGTGCCGATATCATATAAAAATATAGCTATATACTATTGCCAGTGCTATAAAAAAAATTATAATCATCATGAATATGTACCTGTTATCACACAACTTGTAGTTGTCTCTAAAGGTATCTTATCCAGGATGGTAGAGGTGTAAACAACTAAAGAGGTGACCCAAGAAATGCCATGGTTCCCAATGCAAGATGGGTGTCACGCTAATCGAGGCACTCTTCACTTTAGATCAAGCCTAAGAAAAACCAAGGGGGAGACCCTAGCTTAGCCACTGAAGGCTAGCGAATCAAATCAAGACCTCCTAGGGATATGTGATGATGACAAAGGAAGATCAAGATTAGATCTAGATCTAGGATGGATAGGTGGGCCCAATGAGTTAGGGCTTGGTTGAAGAGGATTAAGAAAAGATAAATATTCAACCAAGGAGAGGTGAATGCCACCTATAGGGTTAAGATAATAGATCTAGATAGATCTAGTGCCCAAGTAATAGATCCAAGTGGGGACCACCCTTAAAATAAGGAAAATGGTCCAAATGGGTCCCACAAGGTGAAAATCAAAGAAGAGATGCATTAGGGGGTTTGAAAATGAGTGGATATAATGGATGAATGAAAAATTGGCAATACCCACATGTGGGATCTAGCAAAAGACCATCTACCCAAGGAGTGCGAATTGCCTCAAGGAGGACTAGTGCCTTAGTTGAAGGGGAAAATGGAGTCGAATGTCCACCAAATTATAGATCGGGAATGTTGTGACTAATGTGGAGGTGGGTTTTAATTATTAAGCCCAAAAAGTTTCTAGATCCTCCATATATATGAAAAATAAAAAACGTTGCAAGGGTTTTGAAGTTTAGGGTTTTGAGATCTAGAAATAATGGATAAGCAAAGGAGGAAAAATACTAACCTTTCAAGCATACCTGGATAATGAGATGAATGCCGATTGTGATGAGGATTACTTTCCCAAAGATCAAATGGAATATTTTGAATCCCTCTTTCCAAAATGATTTTTCCAAGCCCACACGTGTGCCCCTCTATACCTGTCAAAACCAAGGAGACAAAGCTCAATCAGTCAAACAAGACAAGGGTAGATACAAGCTAGAAAAATATGACAAAGAATGAATGGTACAAAGACAAAACCATTCCTTGTTTGATCCATGATTTGGAAGAAAGTTACAGGGAAATCCTCCCCACCAATGCGCATTCCTCCCAAGACGTCTTCTTCACCTGTAAATCAAAAGTATGGCAAAAAATGCAAGATAACTACAAGATATCCTCCAATGCAATGGAAAAAACATTTACAATCATCACAAACAAACATCCACTTCAAGATCCAAGCATTGCTCCAAAATATAGAATTTTATTCCAATAGCCAAGAGCCCAAAATCTCTAGATGCCTTTACAATAGGGGGGTCTCTTCCTTAAATAGGATGAGGGAGACCATAACCCTAAACCACTTTTGAAAACTAGTGGTTGGGATCAAAAGATACAACAATATAATCAATGGCTAAGATGAGCTGATGCAAATATCACATGGATCACTCACATGAAGGAGTGCGACCTCACCAAAAGAAGACTAAGAGGGGGTGCGCACTAGTTGGGGGTGGCTAAAAATACAAGTGCTGCAAAAATATGACTAGGACAAGTGACTAGAAGCACATGGTGGGGCTAGGAGGTGTTACTCCCTTCACTAGCATGTCCCCATGGTACAATATCATAACATATGACTCAATGACATGTCCAAGTACACAAATGATCAAATCATGTCCCCATCATCAGAGAGAAGAATTTATGAAAATACCTCCTGTAGACCATGTGGACCCCACTGAATGCTAGAAACTGATATGGAAGGAGTGGGATACACCATGGATGATCTCTGAGCATACAAAGTTCCAAAAAAATGCCTCAATTCCCCAAATCGAATTCCTCAATGACCTTTTTATTCCATTTTTTATCCTCCTGAAAAACCCTAAAACTGCCCAAAACTGACTGCTTGGTTCCTATGCCATCAAAATGACTGTGCCATCATGTCCGAAAGGGGGGTAATATGGTAATAACAAGTGGCTGTACCATCCCCTTCCTCTGTATGTCCCTAGGCAACAACTGACCTCCAATGATCTAGCTGGACATGCCACATCAACATGGCCAAACTGGTCAACAAGTGGAAAAATGCTCATAACATGCCTGGGAGTGCCTGAAACTGAAAGATAAGTGTCTCAATGGATTTAGAAGATTCAAATCCACTAGATATGAGTACTCATACACCTCATGATAACCTGTAAGATCATCTGTAGGGTCCACCAGACCCGAACAAGCAAAAATATAATGATATGGAAATAATAATAATAATGACAAACTGCATCAATCATCATTTGAAGCATGTTCCCATCATATGGAATCATCAAGAGGGTATATACAAGACCATAGATCAACATCATACATAAAGCGGTCCATCTCATCGCGGATCACAAGGTTGACCTTGGTCAAACTACGTTTGACCGACCAAATTGATCAAAATATAACCCTGGCTAAGAAGCCATGATGCTGCAAGTGAAAATAGTTAAGACATGCTCTCTAAATCATTTTCATAGCAAAACTCTAGAGTATTAAGCATCATTTCACTAGCAGTTAACAAATAATAATAGGTTAGTTAAATAATTTGCTTCCAAGAAGAATCTCAAGAATATACTTGTTTGAAAACATGATCAAATTGCCAACGAAGGGTGAAGGCTAAGTAAACAAGGCTAGGATGAATGGGATGACTTGACTGACTTGACACTGTGATACTTTGGATGAAGGACATGGTGTTACACATTTAAGCATGTGTCAGACAAAAGTACACAAGGAATGGCGGTGTCTCACAAATGGATGAGTTGTTCAGAGAAGTGTTTATTCAACCTTGGCAAAAAGTATACTACCAGAACCGTCACTTGTGGCTCTAGGGGACACTTGATTTAGCTGTCCCTTACTCCATCCCAAATCATAACCCGTAGGCTCAATGAGGTATATTTCCATATAAGGTCAACAGTCTTTAGATTTAGCATTTGTTTAGCCACTGCGTTTTAGGACATTTCATTTTATTAAATTTCATGGCCATCAATCATTAGATATAACATACATTTATCCATTTCTTTTTAGGCCTAATATAGCACCTCTAGGATTTCACATGTGCTAATAAGCACAACTAATCGCAGCTTTCATCCGGGGTGTGTTTCAAAGCATTTCATTGTATTACATTCCATAGCCCTTTTCATTGGGCTTCCAATAGTTTCCAAGGTAGTACAGTTTGCTTCAGGTTTTTGCCAACAACAACTCAAGCAACTAGGGGGAATTCCTCTCAAAACCACACATCAGGGAAACTGACTAGAATGATAACGACATAAAATCCAACTCGCCAAAGGCAAGTTCTGTTGCCAACTCAAAGACGAGACAAAAAAACTAACATGGATGCAAGTCCAACACAGAGGCAGAAGCGGGGAGATCCTCCATATCACAAGTCAAGGTGTAAGTCAGGGTGAAAACCAATAAATGGGGAAGGAAAAATGGATGGATGGAGACAAGTGAAGATGGCGCCTGAGCTAGCAGGTTGGTAAGACACCAAATGATCATGTTCACATTCATACGAAGGTAAAGACCAACGAGTATAACACAAGAGTTTCCAAATGTCAGTAATACAACCAATAAATATAATCCATAACAACCAATTCCATTTTAACATTAATATGCTTCCACATCATAATTTCCATATACCAAGTCAGTGCTATCAAAATGACCTAAACAACAAGGTAATAACATCAATGCACATTACATATATAATGGGTCATATATCAACATATGCAATCTGAACCAACTATAACCACTGAGAACACTACACTGAAAACTGCACTGCATCTCAACTGAATACTCTCCCGGTCGATGCTCTACCCTCTCAAATCATCATTCCCCCCCATATCCTCATCTTAGGATCCATAAGCCCACTATCTCTCACAACAAAGTGAGTTCATAAAATAGCTACCCTCGTAAAAAAGAAGGCACATATGAAAGATTCAAATCCAAATTCTCCTCCTGCCCTGCTAACTTGGTTCAATTGTTTTCGAACTGAGGTCAAGAAGATATTGGCCCACCCAAAGTAGGTCCACTTGCTCTACTTCAAGCATCTTCCCACCCGAGATCTTGTGGGTCCCACTAGATCCCAAGACTCATACCACACCTATCGCTATCGCTTGCATCTCCAAAATCTCAATATCCACGAGTAGAATGGAAGTGTTGTGCAACCATGCAATACCCACGTAGTTGCGGTCTAATATATCCTGCATGTCCACATCTCATGGATGTTTGGGATGAGTGTTGCTGATCACTCCCAACATCAGGAGATTAGTCATGAAGTATACGTCATGTAGTGTGATCTCTAGCCGCTCACCATACACTATGAATTCCTTGGAATCTCCATCCTAAAAATCAATAATCTTGTTGAGTAGTAACCGTGCACTACGCATGAAAGGGTTCTCAATGAATTTGAGAATCCCATGTCTTGCCAAGATATCCCTAACAAACTGGTTCCCCCAAATGTCTCAGTAGATGTTCGCCACATCCTTCTCTCTCTAGTTAAACCTTGGCATCCTGCAAGTCCAATTCTCCTATCGATATCAGTACAAAGTGAAAAAAAATTCATCTTTGGCTTCAGGTCACACATTTCTAGGAGATTCAAGCGACCTAGGTCGCACCTATTTGGCAGAAAAGCACGTCCTAGGTCGAACCTTTTCACCAAACAAGTGCAACTTGGGTCGCACTTGTCTCTTAGATAGGAGCGACCTAATCGTACATGTCCAATCGAAAAGCATGACATGAGTTGCTCAAACCCTCTCGAAATGAGTGACCTGGTCCTAAAACCATCATTGGGTTCATCGAAGTCCCTTAGGTGCTCAAACGAAAAAACTAAATTAAACAAATTGATGGGAAGGTCAAGACCATTAACTTGAAGCTGGAAGAATTTGAAAGCAATGCTCAGATCAAGAGAAATCAACGTCTGAAAATTGGGGCCCTCCACACAACTCCAACAATGAATAGTGAAAATGACACATTGCATGTTGGGTCCCACTCTATTTAAGGATTTTTGGCCCCAATCTTCTTTAGTGTGTTACGACCTCATACGACGTCCATTTGATGTTCCTTTCACGCCATCAAAATCAATATTCTTCACTCTTCTTGATTATGAGAACCGTTTCAATGACCAACAAAGTTTTTTTGGGCCTTTTTCATCCCACCTCAGTTTACGTGTCCTCACGCAAGTTGCTAAATTTTTATGTACTTATACACTACATTTGATTTCCAGAAGCACATTTACGATCAGGTATCGTTTCTATGTGTATAGGTCCAGGTCGCGATGAGAATCATTACTTCCAGCCGGTGACTATTCCCTACCGGTATAACACTTCAAACTAATGT
This sequence comes from Larix kaempferi, assembly GCA_027924585.1. Taxonomy (NCBI): domain Eukaryota; kingdom Viridiplantae; phylum Streptophyta; class Pinopsida; order Pinales; family Pinaceae; genus Larix; species Larix kaempferi. Next base: position 45,438,507 of record BSBM01000510.1, read on the forward strand.
ATAGGTACTCCCTTGTACATAATATCATATGCATCAACCTTTTCATTTAATTTTATGCTTGTAGGACCCCCTATGTTTGGGTAAGTGGCCCATCCCAGCCACTGTTCCATTCGCCCTTACTCGACAGTAGAAACTACCTCACATGGGTGACCTTTTTAGTACCCCTTGTCATTTGGCATCCATGTTATTCAATTTCCCATATGATTGGGAGTCCATTTAGTTTGTGCTTTTGCACAAATACGCATGTTGCTTTGTCATCGTCACTCATTGGCCTACCCTGCTGTTAACACTCCAGGAAAATCTTCTAGGTTGAGCTCGAAGATGCCTGGTAACTTAACTAATTCTCTTAACGATTAACTCAATGATGGGTATGGGGCTGGATCAAGATGAATATCTACTAACTGGACCGTTTATTGAAGACTGTTTAGTGATATTCAAACAGTATAAGGCTCTCAAGAGATGCAATCAGACAAGTTGTTTATCAAATAGAACATAAGCTAATCATCTAACCAGATCACACATATATAAAACAATAAGTATGATGGGTCCAGAAACTAGGATAACCACTTATGATTCTTTGCTTAGCAATAAAATAGTGAGATGACAATCACCTAAGGATCATATAAGCATAGACAGAGAATAACATTCACTCATAAGTATAGACAGATAGGAAAGAAGGGATCTAATCACATCAATGAAAGAAGCTTATAAGCCTGAATATATTTAAGAATAAGTCTCTAATACAGTAGCAACATAGTGAATTCAAAATCCTCCGTATAGTTCCTCAATTGTTTGTGGCTTTATAGCCTTTACATGAGAAATCTAGATCCTGAAAAGTTGGATCAGATTTGATTAAAATAGATAGTAAAAAACTGTTACAAAAGAATAGGAAGAGATCTTATAAACTGTTAAATTTTCAGAATTTACTTCAATCTGATCTAGGATCTTAAATGAGAGAACAACATGTACAGCATATCTACAACATATCAATCATGGACACAATAATGCAAGCACACACATAGAGTTTACTTGGGGAAAACCATAAAGGTGAAAAACACCAATAAATTTCTTAGAGATAGATAGAGCAACGATACAACCATAATACAAGAGATAGTCTTCTCCTAGCAGCAGAGCCTCCTCCTCATAAGTGCGCCACTTTACGAATGAGAGAAGTGTGTGAATGAATGATCAAATAGAGATATCCTGATCTCTATTTGTACTTGTCCTGTCCTGCCCAATAAACTAATGGGGCCTTGTTGGCACCCCAACAACTCCCCTTGATTTTGCCAAAATCAAAGGGCCCCCATTAAAATTTTGTAAATACTTAGTTTTATTTTTCTTGACTTAGCTAGTTGTTTGATGGTCTCCTTTTGGATCTTTCACTCTTTACATGGCTTGCTTATTGGCTTGGTTTTTATTTCTTAATGATGGATGATTTGGGTGATCTTTGTGGTTTCAATTCTATTTTACATCTTGGAAGAATATGTATAAGATTAGGGATAAGCTAATGATTTTAATTTTTGAGTAAAGTATTATTTTTACAATAAATTTTGTTTTATAAATATTAATTTACCTTTTGCTCAATTATAATTATTATTCCCCTTTCTATATATATATCATTTTGCAAATTCCAAAATACCAATATCTATTCTTAAAATTAGTAAAAAGATTCCTTCTTGGCTACTTTATCTTATCTTATTATGCATAATTAATATACCTCTAAAGTTTCTTTTAAAATTATGAATAAATATATATAAAAAAAACACTTCTCGAAAAATTAAATTGCATCATGTATAGTAACAAAAGTTGGTTTTCTTTAACAATAACCATATTAAAAGGCTAATTTAAGTTAATAAACGTTGGTTTCATCCTATAATATTTATGTCTTGCACATCTTTCAAGATATCTATTTCTCCTTGTATACAAGGTTTGGATCAAATTTAAATAATCCCTTTACTTTTGTTAACTTCACATTTCTTTTGTTATGGCAGGTTCCTATTAATTTTATTGGAAAGGTCATATGGATTTCTTTGGTGTGAGAGGTCGAATCAATGGGGAGATTTATTCATTCGAGGAGAGATTGCAAAAATCAACCTATAATCATTACAAAGGGAATAAAATTACGATCTTCTATGAGTTCGTTCAATTGTATTACGGAATCTCAAGAAAAGGAATTTCGTTTGAGAGTATACTTTATCACACCTCCCCTTTCTGCTAAGGAATTATTGATGGACTGCAAGATCGCGCTACTCCCGTCATGTAGTTATTGGATTTAATGATGAAGAAATAAGTCACCATGCCAACCATATCTTTCAGATTCACGGAGGTCACGCTTCCGTTAAGAATTCAATGCAGTAGGGTTAGTCTTGTTGACATGATTTAAACATTGTCACACTATTTTTGGGAGGCGGCATTATTTACAAACTCTGTGCCTATCAAGAAGTTACGCCAGAATGCATGAAAACCGCGGGCCTGTCAGTACAGGGAGATTTGTTTTTCTTTGGGCCAGCAAAAGACGTATAACTACTAAAGTCTGAGATTGCTTAACGTCGGTGCATTGAAGATAGACAAAGCCTTTGAAGCCACGTCAAATTATATCAAATCTTGATCTAAATGCTCTGAAATAATTTACCCTGAAAATGTGCTAACAAGAAATATCATTCAGATTGTTGCCACTGGAAATTGAATATAGAAAGACATGCGGGTTACTCTATCACTTGTTTACTGAGTAAGTTATCCAACAAGCCAGCTCATCAAACAGAAGATCGTTGGAAGAAGCTACCGAAATTGTGGGTTCGTTAGCATGAATTCACTACAGACATGTAAAAATACCCAAACACAGTAAATGATAGTGTGTCGAAGGATCTCTTTACCAGGACGGTGCACTTTTAACTCAAAATTTCATTTACGGTCAACTAATGACTTATGCAATCAGACAAATTTTATAATATGAAGCTTTAGTTTCGTAATGTTTCTCTCTCAGCTGTCATTGCATCCACTTCTTGATAACCATGCATATAAGATCAGATCGCAATTATTTATTTGTCGATATGAGAACTATTCTGTAAGAGAAATATCATTATCATAGTTTCATAATTTTTATCTTATGATTTGATTGATTGTGCAGGTTATATAAAGTCACATGCTGTGGAGATGTTGTTGAACAGTTATATCTAGAAACCGAGTTTGAGGAAACAATATCAATTCGATAGTAGCTGCGCCAGAAAAGGGAATTTATTTTATCTTTTACCAACTATTATTTCTCTTATCTTAGAGATTTCATTCTTATGTAATCTACATCTGTAAGTGCAGGTAGAAAAGGTGTTAATTGTGCAATAAGATGGATGGTAATTTATGTAAACAAGAGCGCAGAAATTGATGGTTCTTAACAGGAAAAGCCCGTATCAAAAATTGAAGACGAGTGATGCTAATGAACATCATTGTACTTGGTAAAAGAAGGCGAACGGAGATAAACTAGGATGGAACCGTGATGCAGTAACTAGCACACTTAAATATGGACTCTAGTTAATTCTTTTAATCGACGGAAGAAGAGAGAAATTAACCTACAAATTCATTCACTGGATTAAAGAATATCATTACCACGCAGTCAACATATGAATTGACCGGCTCTACAGATTTAATACCAATTAACTATTTGGTTATTCGTATTACCATTGCTTTGATCAAAAGATTTTCACAAAGGGGAAAGATTTTTTATTTATTTTAACCACGATTTTCTTTTATCATTTTTCCCCTCTCTGTTTAATATTTCTGGTACAATTTTAAGAGTTGGTTAGTTATTCTCTTATTTGTCTCATGTTATCATGCAGGGTTTCGGATAAGAATATTAAACCATCTATAAGTTGCATTGAAGAGTACATTGAAGGGAGATAACAAGTCGCTACAATAATTCCTCGTAATTCTAATTATCACTAAAAGTTCGGGAGGTTTCGCCAGATCGATCGCGGCAAATATGTGACCAGCTTGCAGGAATATCTGACATCGCTAAGATAGAACGAATCGGTTCAGTGGATTGAAAGAGATCTGATTTCCTATATAATGAGTTGAGATTCGACTGCTCAGAAGGGGGAATAGAGACAGCAGAATGGAAGAACTTCTTCTCTCCACTCTGTATTCTTCTTTGCAATATTCTTTAATATACAAGGAGGTACTGTTGCCCAACCAGTTTTCATACTTTGTAACTTTTTACAAGCATGTAACTGAGAACCAGGGATGGTCAGTCATTATTTTCAGATAATCAGTCATGATCAGTGGATGGATTGTATGAAAGACTTTTCTTCTGAATTGATTATGAACCAAATATAATCTTCTTGGCTCACTTTTGTGTTTGGATTATTATATAGATTGCTTGAAATATTCACGATTGCATACAATTTATTTGAAGTTGAATAATTAGTGTTCTCTATTATTTATCTTTGAAATGATTGTTGTTCTTATTCAAAATGACTACTTATTTAATCTTGTTTAGATAAGCCAACTATTAAATCATACTCTTTATGCATCATAAATTATTCTTTCTAAATGATCAGGATAGTTAGGATAAGTAATTTTAGAAATAGATTTGTTAGAAGTTTTTTTAGATTTTATTTAGCAGTAAAAACCTACAAGACCTTTTAGGAGCTACTAAACTGTTGTTTACAGTTTAGGAGCTACTAAATTTTCTATGTTTTAGTTTTTTTTAATTGCATCATAGATTAGGTTAATTTGCATCTTAGGGTTTTAGTTACATTTTTAGGAATTTAGACAACCAGATTGAGAGACTCCCTTTCTCGGGAGCATATCATAAAGGTAGCAGGGCCTTTATTCCTGTGAGAGTTAGCTATTTCAAACACATTGGAAGCTGCTGTAAGTGACTTGTGTGGGTTATTTCTCCTTCGTTGGCCTCGGTCACAAAATCGGGCCAACAGGCCTACATGTCTAGCTTAACCCATGGTTAACTTAATCCGGGCCGACCCCACACTTGGTGGTCTAATAACCCTTTGACCCACATGACTTATACAGGGCCGACCCCAACAAGGTGGTCTAATAACCCATCAAGTATAAGTTACGACACTTACAATATAAATGACGACACTTCCGTATAGAGGAATAATAAAATCTCTATAGGAATACAAACACTTCCGTATAGAGGAATAATACCATCTCTATAGGAGTACAAAATACATATATGAAATACATGGGTGAAATACATTCCGAGGTTACATATACATCAGCACTCCCTCTTAGCTAGGAAGGTATTTCTCGACACAGATCTGCTAGCACAAGTCTTCTTCTCTGGATCATCATCAACGAATCATCATCCTCGAATCATCGTCATTGTCACTACTGCTGCTATCTCAATCAATCTCTGAATCTACTCGTCATAGGAAGTTCTACAGAGCCAGTCCTTTTTCATACTAGATGTAGGCCCACCACCTGTAGGTCTTTGTCATCATTGACCATACTGTGGAAATCTCAGGACTTATTACGTGCGTCACAAAACCTTAAAAGAGTCTCTTGACTAGCAAGAACCCTAAAGAGCATCTTAGGCCTTTTTCTGATCCAGATTTTATGAGTAGAACGAAATGAATACAGATTATTACCAGATGCTTAACACAAAATAACAAAGATACAATAAAATTGGTTTTCTATTCAATAAGGAAATAAGCTAGAACTGTAAAATGCAACGGAAAACAAGCTTGCTGGAATGGTGGCGGTTTATCTCTGAGAAGAGATGTGACCGTTGCGCTCATTTCGCAAGAAGATGTTTACAATGAGGCTCTCAAGGCCTTTTACAATAAACAGGAATGTCAAAAACCCTATACTTCCAAAAACCTAACCCTAGGAGATGAAGCGCCAAAAGTCATGTGGGCCCCGTTTGGGTAAGTTAGTACATCAACTTCCCGGGGTCGTAACTTTTGCATACGATCTCCGTTTGGGGCGCTCGGTAGCCTGTTAGAAAGGTCTATCCGAGATTTACAACTTTCGACGGGAGCCAAATATATGTTGAGGAAGAGCATTTGGCCCCCCAAATTGCCAAAAAAGGTCGTTTAGGGCCTCAAAACGGCCCCAGAAGTTCAGGACCCGAAAAACTGCTAAAAATAGTACAGTACCAAAATTACCATAAAACTGTTTTGAGTCAGTTGGAAAGGTGGGTGGCCACCAATATCCACCTGGATCATTTTCATCCTGTCCAGATCTCCAGGACTTATTACATGTGACCCCACCACAAAACCTCGAAAGAGAATCCCAGGACTGATTACGAGCACAAGGCTCAACCTATCGGATCTCCCAAGGCACAAATTACATGTGGTCACCACAAAACCTCGAAAGAGTATCCTAGGACTAATTACGAGCACAAGGATCAACCTATCAGATCTCTCAGGGCACAAATTACATGTGGTCATGGAAAAACCTCGAAAGAGCATCCCAGAACTGATTACAAGCACACGACTCAACCTATCGGATCTCCCGGGGCACAAATTACATGCCATAGGACAAAACCTCGAAAGAGCATTTGCCAGATATCCCAGGGCACAAATTACATGCCATAGGAAAAACCTCAAAAGACTATCTGCAAATCTCCCAGGGCACAAATTATATGTCCTCCCAAGCAAAACCTCGAAAGAGCATTTGCCAGATATTCTAGGGTACAAATTACATGCCATAGGAAAAACCTCGAAAGACTATCTGCAAATCTCCCAGGGCACAAATTACATTCTTATCTGCACAACCTGTTCCACGGCCACAGAGTATCAACTTGATACTCACCATACATCATCCTGATGTACACATGATCATCCTGATCATACACTGCATCCACCTGATGCATACCAAGTATCTACCTGATACATATCATCACACATGATCCTCCTGATCATACAATGTATCCACCTGATACATAGATACATGATCCACACAATGCATCTAACTGATATATATATCAATATACATGATCTACCTGACCATACACAGTATCCACCTGATACATATACAGATACATGGTCTAAGCATCCAACATGATGCATATACAAAATACATACAAATGATCCAACCGATCATATCCAACATCCAACATGATGCGTACATACATATAAATGATCCAACTGATCATATCCAACATCCAACATGATGCGTACATACATATACATATAAATGATCCAACTGATCATATCCAGCATCATCCTGATGCATATACAGAGCAGTAACTGGAGCATCGTCCTAATGCTCATCATCCATGATCCTCATGATCATCATAGCATCATCCTCTTCAGATCATCTCATCATCCACGAAGCACATCCTAGATGCACATCATCAAACACTTACACCATCGACATGGGAGAACACATCTACCACCATTCGGCAAAGGCTCTAGCCCTTACTTTTTCACCATGGGAGAACACATCTACCACCATGTGAAAAATGGCTTCAGCCCTTACATCTACACCATGGGAGAACACATCTACCACCACGTGAGAATGGCTCAACAATTACATCACGACCATGGGAGAGCACATCAACCATGTCAAAAAAGCTCATGTGCATCTGCATCTTCCGGACTCATCACTTTCCTTTGGAAGGAACCTCAATCCGAAGTGCACCAAGCCTCTCTCTGAAGTACTCAAACTGGACTTTGGACAACGGCTTGGTCAATACATCTGCAATCTGCTCATCCGTCGCAACATACAGGAGCTTCACTGCTCCTCTCTGCACCATATCCCTGATATAGTGATATTTGATCTCTATGTGTTTCCACCTGTCGTGAAACACTGGGTTCTCAGGCAACTTCACACAACTCTGGTTATCACAGAAGATACCAGTAGCATCCAACGGGAGATCAAATAACTCAGACAGTAGCTTCCAAATCCATACTGCCTCACAACTAGCTGAACAGGTTGCAACATACTCTGCCTCAGCTGTACTCAGTGCTACGCAGGATTGCTTCCTGCTAAACCAAGAGATCACACCTGATCCCATAGTGAAGCAGCACCCAGATGTGCTCTTCCTATCTGCAGCACTGCCTGCCCAATCTAAATCAACATAAACGTTCAGGTTAAACTTTTGATTTGCTTCATACTTGAGCCCATAATCAACTGTACCCTTCAGGTACCTCAGAATATGCTTTACAGCAACCAGGTGAACACTCCTCGGATCCATCAGGAACTGGCTCAATGTGTTCACCGCAAAGCAAATATCTGGTCTCGTGTTCATCAGGTACATCAAGGACCCAGTCATCTGACGATACATAGAGACATCAACTGGCTCAGATGAAGCATCACATAGAAGCTTCAGATTCGATGCCATAGGTGTGGCCATGGCCTTGCAATCCAACATCCCGAACCTCTTCAGGATATCTACAATGTACTTCCCTTGTCTAAGGAAGATCCCATCTGTACTCTGCCACACCTCCATGCCAAAAATAAATAGTGCATCATCCCCAAGTTCTTCATCTCGAACTTGGAAGCAAGCTTCCGCTGCATGTCGGCAATCAATCTATCCTCACCTATTACAAAGAGGTCATCCACATAGTAATATCACTGGATTGCCTTCCTCAACCTTGTAGAAAAGGCTGGAATCCACTTTATTCTTGGTAAATCCCAAACTGGATAGAAAGCTGTCTATCCTACCATACCAAGTTCTGCACATATATGACTCCCTCTCATGTGTCTCAGAACCAAGTGGCTTCTTCACATACACTTCTTCTTCAACTACACCATTCAAGAAGGCTGTCTTGAAATCCATCTGGTGTATCTTCCACTTCATCACTGCAGCCAGAGCAAGTACGGATCTAATGGAAGTGTATCTGGCTATAGGAGAAAAAGTCTCTATGCTACCACCTGCAGCATGCTTGATCTTGTAGATCCTCTTGGAAGTCACTACAGACTACCCTTTTGGACTGCATCCCAAACATATTCATGATCAACTGGTACTCCTCGATCATGGCATTCTTCCCAGATCCTGGGAACTTCAATATCTTCAATATTTTCAATAGATAACTTTGTTGCTGAACAAATGTTGTAGTCCTTATTTTGTAGGTGATGGTATACGATCTTTCCTACACAACAAGTTAAATTGCATGATTAGAAAACATCTCGTAGTTTTCAGAACAAATTCTTACACATAAATAAATATGTCATACAGTCATGCAATTATCTTAGCCAATGCTTCAATACAACATTTATACATATCCCGTAACTTTCTAGATGCCTTCCAATCTCTACCAAAACATTTTTAAGAGTGTGCACAACTCCCAACATGTCAGCAAAGAGGTTTCATTCTAGATAAGTAGCAATGGAATGTTGTACAGTGCCATAGGCCACTTACCCATTAGTAGTATACTGTTCATCAATGCAGCTATTCTAATATGCATAATACACAACCTAATTCTTGGAACATCAGTATATACATTATTGAACATTATTATTTAAACAATAAAATATGCAAGTAATGACAATTCAAATACTTATCTTTGTTTGTTTGTTGGGTTGACTCCCTCTCAGTCTTTGCTTCTTTTCTGCAACTCCATTTTGATGTGGATCGTGAGAAGTGTTCAACTCCCTCTGAATATCTGCATCCTTGCAGAAACTACTGAAGTGTGCTCCTTCTTGATCTTTGCTTCCTTGCAGGAACAACTAGAGTGTCCTCCCTCTTGATCTTTGCTTCCCGGATTTCCTGTCCTTGAACTTATATCCATCCTTAATCACTATGCATGCTTATTAGTATCATCATTGTGTTATCATTGAGGTCTCATACATAATCATTCATTCATTAGTATATTCTTAATACTATCAAAAAACAATAATCTTAAGCATGTATAGTCATGATCATTTCAAACAGAAATAATAAGCATTAGTATTCAAGGTTTATATAGGACTCTTATGGTTGGTCATATCATAAATTAAAGTAAGAAACATAATATGCCTAAACCTGTGATTACTCAAACCTATACTTTCATGATTCTTCTGGTTAGTCATATCATTAATTATGGTAAGAAACATAATATGCATACAACCATGACTATTCAAACCTATGACTTCATGAATAATCATTATCAACAACACAACAGTATAAGATCCTAACACAAGGTAGGATTCTAGCTTGATATAGGAAAAACATACCTGGATTAGCATGCTAGCTAGTTATGTCTAACATACCCACATAATGTCTTATGGTTCTCTTCAATGACTTGTGCTAGTAACCTGCATGTCTCATAAGTTATCCATTGTAGAACCAAGTTATACATACCTCGTAAGTAGATCTTCTAAGAGATCCATGACAATGGATGAATCTTTGTCTTCATGTCATCATGATCATATGTTTTTGAACTAGAACATGATTTCTTTTTCTTGGTGTACCTTTCATGTTAGCGGACAACATAAACCTCATACAACACCATAATGCATTAGTACAATCATAAGTGTCAACACCCTAACCAATGAATATCTTCTATCATGCATTCATAATTTTATTAAGGTGATACGACAAGTATAAATTTAAACAAGATTGTACTAAGCGTAATAATATGAAGACAAACATACCATAGACATAATCATGAGCAAATCTTGAAACATATCTGGATCAGTCATACCTGTCAAGATTGCTTGTAATCTTCTTATGGAAGGCCTTAGCCTCATCAACCTTTGAGACAAGAACTTCTTCACTTATGTAGGTGACCAATCCATCTTCTTCTAGGATTAACCCAATCCACTTGATTTGCAAGAACTAGATCTAGAGCTGGATTAGGGTTTGTTAGAGAAACCCCAAAAATTCAAACTTTCGAAAGAATAGAAATATGCGCCTTGATGAGCTGATCAAGCTGGTATATTAAGAATTTGAAAACTGCAAAGTTTCACTCCTCAATTTTGCCTTTGAAACTTTTGGATTCACTCGACGTGACCCCGAACTAGTGTTTGATGAATCCCACTCATATGACCAATCAAAAGGTTTGATCCAAAGTTCTAATCTTCTATTTTTCTGAGGAGCTTCCAGCCGTGGTCACAGATTTCAAAAATTCGCATTTCTGCAGAAGCCCTAATTTTTCACTTTTCCAATCAAAGTCCTGAACTAGGGTCTGATCAAGCCCGGTCTTCTGCCCAACCAAAAATTCTGATCTTGGTCTCTAAATTTCTATTTTGATGAGTGGCATTCAGCCGTAGTCTCCGATTACAAAAATTCCAACTTTATCCGAAACCCTAAATTCCGGAAGCCATGAATGAAGGTGCTAAGAAATAATTATGTTATGACATAAATATGTACCTGATTGTTTCTGGTGTAAATCCTAACTTTTCGATCCACAGGGTCTATTACTAAGATAGCCCGACCTATCATATTTCCACCCTGACAGGTCTGACCTCAATTGGATTATCTGAGAGAGAGTTATGCCAAGTGTCGCAACGTGACTTGTTTATGGGATAAAACATGAGAGAGAAATTGTACGGTGTGCCACGTGTCACTGGTTCAAATTTGGCCTTTGAAAAAGTTTCCTGAGATAGTACAATCTGTGTACTACCTGACACTTGTTACGAAATTTTATTTGGAGCTTCCTAGCCCAAGTTATGACCTTTTTTCCAAGGTCACTTGTTTATGGTTGAGATCTGGAAGAGGCAGAAACCCTATATTGTACAGATCATAAATCACAAAGTACAATGAATTAGAAGATGTCCTTTGGACACAAGGTACACGGGGATCTGATCTTCGACCTGTAAAAGTTTTAGATCCGAAAAATTCGCCAAAATGGATTTATAGCTAAAGTTCTACGATGACTGGTTTTTGCTATATCAATCCCTAGCATCATAAGTGCAACAAGTGTCATACATGCCATATCATGCCTTCTTTCAGGCTAGCTCTGATACCATGTTAAATTTTTAGAATTTACTTCAATCTGATCTAGGATCTTAACTAAGCGAACAACATGTACAACAAATCTACAACATATCAATCATGGACACAATAATGCAATCACACAAGAGACACAGAGTTTACTTGGGGAAAACCATAAAGGTGAAAAACCCCAATAACTTCCTCAGAGATAGATAGAGCAATGATACAACTAGAATACAAGAGATAGTCTTCTCCTAGCAGCAGATCCTCCTCCTCATAAGTGCGCCACTTTTGGAATGAGAGAAGTGTGTGAATGAATGATCAAATAGAGATCTCCTGATCTCTATTTATACTTGTCTTGTCCTGCCCAATAAACTAATAGGGCCTACATGTCTAGCTTAAGCCATGGTTAACTTAATCCGGGCCAACCCCACACTTGGTGGTCTAATAACCCTTTGACCAACATGCCTTATATAGGGCCGACCCCAACAAGGTGGTCTAATAACCCATCAAGTATAAGTTACGACACTTACAATATAAATGACGACACTTCCGTATAGAGGAATAATAACATCTCTATAGGAATACAAACACTTCCGTATAGAGGAATAATACCATCTCTATAGGAGTACAAAATACATATATGAAATACATGGGTGAAATACATTCCGAAGTTACATATACATCAACATAAACTAGGTCAACTCCTTATCTTTTATGATCTTTATCTCCTTCAAAATCTTTGCCAAGTGTAGAAAGCCTTCCAAGGCTGTTGAATATCCATAGAAAACAAGATAGGTCGAATTTGCTATTTTTAGCCAAAAAAACTGTTTTGTGCCCAGCAACTAGGTATCCATTTCCATTTTTCCACCATCCAAAATACCTCAAACATCAAGAAAAAACCTTAAATTTGATGTATTTAAGTATTATGCATCTTTAGAAACCATCCTTGAGGTGTTTGGTCAAGAAAAAGTTGAATCTGGGCAAAAATACGACCTCTCTGCCATGTCTTAGCTTTCGGTGGCTAAGAGAGGAAAAATCTAGGCTTGTTAGCCACCGAAACCTGTAACTTTATGAAAATTCAAACTTCTCAAAAATGAATTACCTTTCTACTCCTGAAATGTTCAAGATTGATCTTCTAAGGCTTCAACAGCCTGCACAGTGATCTGAACTGTTTCTATTAACCTTGCTTTGCATTATTAACTCATGGAGTCGATCTACATGACTCTTCATCTCACAATATTGCTTGGCTTGTTCAATGGTGATGCTTTCTTTATGCCCAAGGGAGATGACTTCATCAAATTGAAACCATGTGACACCAATTTGTCACAAAATCGGCCACGACTTGTTTGTAAATTAAATCTGCCCACCTGCAAACATACAAATGAACACTCCGTGCATCCTTCAAAAGATAATAGGGCCACATATTTCCAAAGAAAATGGCAAAGGAATAATGTTCCAATGGAAGATACAAGTTTTTTCAAACCATGACTCAACTGTTTCTTCACTTATGACCTGGCTTGTAACTTCAAACCAATGGATCGGCAAGAGATTTCTTGATACTTTGATTATGGCAATTTGGGCGATGGATATATTACAAACATAAGGCTTTAAAATGAACCTCAGAAAATTTAGAAATGATTTTTTGAATGACATCCTATTAGCTAAAATAAGCAAAATTGACCATGTTATTTGAGGAGATAACATCTGTCTCCTTTTGGGGATGAAATCCTCCCTATGAAGTTTCAATAACCTTAGAACCAATGCCTTTCCTGAAAAAACTCAAACGGAACCTAAACTCTAGTGTTCCATTGGGCATGGAGTCATCTGGCCTTTACAACTGATTCCCTGCAAACCTATAACTTGCCTGTCGCCTCCTCTACTTATTCATGAAATCAACAACTGAAAATGATATTTGCATAACTTTGAACTTGCATTTCCATTGGGCATGGAGTCAGTAGCACAATCGCCTTCTGAACATATTTCAAGAGCTGTCTTTATTCACAAAAACTGACTGTTATTTCTGCAAACTAAAGAAAGAAATGCTCGGGCAGTGATCTTATTTCCTACCCTATACTACTCTAACCAACTCTGCAATTTGGTTAAGTAAATGCTGACTTCCATAACAGCCATACAAGTAACTTCAAAACTGAAGAAACCTTGTCTCTGTCACTGCTTAACAACTGATGTTTGAAATGTAGCCATAGTGAATAAAACTCATTCAAGAAACTATACTCACTTGGAAACATGGGAGAGATGAAGAAATATGAAATTTTCAAGTTCCCCGAAATGTATGATTCCATGAAGGCTGCCACCGGGTCTTGGAAACAGAGATCATAAACATACTGATCCTTGGGAAAAAACTGTACTTCTATAGCAGCCTCTCGCTCAGCCGTGACTGTTCCTTTGCTAGAAGACTGATCACCTTCTAGTTCTCTTGAGATTAACTTGTGATCATTAATCATAATGACTTTCTCTTCAACAAAGTGGTCAGAGGATGATGATGAAATAGTGTCAATATCATAAGAATAAAGATCAGCTGAAAAAATATAATTGCTTATACAATCATTGGTTACCATAGGCTCATCCTAGTTAGAAAACTGATCATAACATTCTGACTCATACCTGTTTTTAGAGCACTCAACAAATATTGAAAAACTCTGACTTGAGTCTGAAATAGACTCACATGCTCACAGCTGTTCCAAATCTGCTTCAACCTCATTACTATCCGGCTCAAAATCTGAAGTATATTGACATTCGGCTTGCTCATGTGCTCGCAGATTCTCAGATTGAACCTGCATTCTAATCCACCTGGATGCACGGATGTTCTCCTCTACCTCTTGAGCATCTTCAAAAAAGTGGGTTAAGGATGAAGACTTCCTTTCTAACAGAAGAAGGGCGAGTTCTGAATGAAAACCCATAGCATAATATATCATGGTAGCTGTTTCTATAGGCCGGACCTCCAAAGGCATGTCATGGTAGATGCTGTAAAGTCTTCGATTGAAGAAAGACAAAGCTTCACCCTGCTCTCTCTTCAAAGCATAAAAATCAGCAAGATATGAATCTAGTGATTTGTAGTCACCCCAGTACTTTGCAAAAGCATTAGAGAACTCGATCCAAGATCCAATAGAATTAGCTCTCAGACTCTTAAACCATGCAGCAACATATCTCATCAAAGACTTGGAGAAAAATCTCATGATCACATCTTCATGAATAATCTCAAATCGCTCAACAAAATACTCAAAGGATTCCAGGTGCCTCTCAGCTAAAACTTGATTTTATCTAGAAAACCGGGGAAGGTATTCATAACAATCAAGAGGATAAGGGTGAAGGAGACAGGGCAGCCTCAAAGGATTGAACATCTTCATCCTAATTTTGATTTGAAAAGCAGTGGGCTGCTCATGAGGGATAACAAGTTGATGACAAGGTTCAGCAGTAATAACAACAGGTGCTGAAGTCTCAATAGATTTGGAATCGATCTTAATTTTCTCAAGGTTACATGACTCAGATTCAGAAGGAATTTGAATACAATGATCATCTTTATGAATAGACTGAGGTAAATTTATTGAGTCGACTTCTACAATGTTAATTTTTGAGCATTAATTCAACATACTCTAGGATCTTTACTGAGAGAATAACATGTACAGCATATCAATCATATCAATCACAACAAGCAATCACATAAGACATAAGACGCATAGAGTTTCACTGGGGAAAACCATAAAGGTGAAAAACCCCATAAATCCCTCAGAGATAGAAAGAGCAATGATACAACCCAAGTACAAGAGATAGTCTCCTAGCAGTAGCTTCTCCTCCTCCACTAGTGCACCACTCTCCAATGAGTGTATGAGTGAGAAAGTGAATGATGAAATAGAGTGCCTCCTACACTCTATTTATACTTGACTTGAATTGCCTAATAACCTTTACTAGGTCGGCCTCAACTTAACCACATAACATAATGCTGACAAGGCCGACCCCCAAATAGGGTGGTCTAATAACCCTTTAACCCACATGAATTATACAGGGTTGACTGTCACCTACCCAATTTTTGAGAATAATTATTTTCTACTATTATCCTTTTTGCAAAAAAAAACAAACTTTGTGTTAGATTATAATTACAAGTTTGTAATTATGACCAAGTAGGTCAAAAATGAATGTAATGACTCATTATTATTATTTAATAAATGAAAATGGGAGACAAACACTCAAGAAAGCTGTTACAAGAGTATCCATTGGCCCACTAGGAGGAATGGAAGCTGCTGGAAGGATTAGGACAAATGGCAGCATTTGCACTCTACCATTAGCTGTTGGTATGGGACAACTCCCCCTAATTTTGTGGCATTTCCCTCTCTAGGTGGAGAGAGGTGAGCAGGCAGCTCGCTAATGACTAGTTGATTTCAAAATACCTAGGAAGCTTATAAAAGGCAATTCGAATTGAGCAGGCAGCTCTTACAATGTTTTCTGCAGAAACATTCCCCACGCTCATCAGGTGATGGCTGAGAGATTCGAATAGGGTAGGTTGTGGAGAGTACAAGTATAAGTCTGCAAATGTTATGAGAAGGGAAAACCAGAGGTGCTGGTGCTGATCCCATTGAATTACTAAGCCTGTAAGGATGGATATATAAATTTTCTTGCTGCTGATTGAAGTCCTAAGCTGTAGAACCTTCTTCCTCCTGGTGGATAGGCTCGGGGGTTCTAAGGCAGACATCTTGGCTGTTTGGGAGTAGGTTGGGTGGAACAGGTTTCTTGAGTGATTTGTTCCTCCCATTACACTCAGTATAGAGAGGTAGCATTAAATATGCCCAGTTAAAAGTGAAACCTTGCATGCATCTAAATATCTAAACCAAAGACCACCCATGCACAGACCTATGTTTATCATGCATCTTATATTTTAGCAGCTGTAGATTAGATCTATGCATGCATTGTTTTACTATTCAATTCTGTATGCTGAAACAACTTAACAGAAACTAAGTATAACAGTAGGTTCTTTTCTTATTTCTGAAGGTGATCATTATGTTAACAACTAGGGTTACTGATCTTTACTAATTACTTCAAAGAAAACAATAGCATGCATTCTGTTTAACCATATTCCCATTTTGCTATCTTCTTATTGTTTTTAGAATCTGATTGATCTTATATAAATATTGTCTTCACTGTATTATATTGTACAGACAGAAAGAAAGCTACTGTGTTATTTTATCCTTTCATCAGAGGTCCAAAATGGATGAATACAAGAATATATGGTTAGAATAAGAAAACTGTATATTCATAAGCAATCAAATTATCTGACGATTGCTCTGTTATTTTCTTTGTTTTCCTAAACTGTCAATTGCATGTGATAAAACTTACATCACAGAATACCAAGTTATTAACAGCTAGGACAAACATAGCTTTATTAAATTGAAAGATTAAATTATAGTATCTCTACACCCAAGCTGGGGTCAACAGGTTCTCATTACATCATTATTTATAACATTTAACAATTACCAAATCAAGGTTTCCTTGCCATAGACAATTTAACTATAGAATCAAGAGTTGTTGTTATTATTCCTTTAAAACATCAATATAGACATGTAGATTTCATTCACATCGATAGCTAGGGTTTAACATTATCACTTATGCTTTCAAAACAAAACCATTTCCTTTCTAATTCTCGGCTTAATCCATACAAGCACAAACGCAGTATAATCCTGGAAGATCGCTCTCGGCTTATAACCACTTTTTAATTAAACAAACATGCCTTTCTTTCCTTGGATCAGAGTTCAAGAATGAGTAGATCGAAAACACCATACGCAGACATGAAACCTAAAATATCTTAACCGACTATTAGATACAGATACAAAAATGAGAAGACCCATTTCACCAAACGTAGCCATTAAACCCTGCAATATTATCGTTTCCATTTAAAATAACAGTGGTTACACCCTACGGTCGCCACTATCTTTTGCTGAAGGTTCCTTTCGAAACCCCACGCCATTTATACACACAGCAAATACTGAAAACAAGTTACAGTCAACGTATCTCCTCATGCATCAACCTTGAAGTACTCAAAATGATAAGACATAAAATGTAAAGATGCAAGACTATTTACAAACACAAGGTTTCAACCCTGCTAAAATCGCCGATACCAGGAATGGCCGGCCGTATATTTTAAACATTTACATCACCTACTCTATAAAAAAAAACTCAAAACTGAAGGTTTCCCAAATGCTACAGGTGATACATAATCCATTGCCGTGAAGTCATGCTACCAACACTTGCTCATCAAGTCCAATTCAAGGAGAACCACTAAGGAGGGATACCACCGAAGCTTACCAGTGGGTTCGCTTAAGTTCTCTTCCCGTTCAACTATTCCGGCACCCTATGAATTCACCGAGGGTTACCTACCAACAACAATACATTAAGTTAAGCATCAGATCATGGGAAAGAAAATACATGCAACAAGAATATTATGAAAACTCTTGCATTGTTACGTTACCTGAGTTGTGACAGACGAAGCTAGCATCCATCCACTGCGAAGGAGATGCACCCAGCTCGAAGACCACCCTGTGTGATAAATTTCAAAGACTTGCAACCCGACAGAGAAACCCAGACTTGCAAGCTACTACAACGCCCAACCGCCGCACTCATACAACCTGTGTATGGCCACACCATTTAACTCCTAACTCGGCCTCCATTGATGGCTATCACATACAGTTTGAGGACTAATACCGATCTCAGGATCGAGCCCGGGGAAGGCTAGAAAAACCAGCAAACCCTAAGTGCCTCTCGACCGGTTGTCCTCACCTCCCAAACCCTACCACCAAACAATGACCAAGAAACGTTACAAAATCCATAAGTTACGCAAGGGGTTCAACTCATCCCAATACACAATGATCAACGACGAAGATCCATCCTCATTAAGCCACGGTTGAAGGTGGCAGGAGTAGCATTCAATTTCCCATCTACCTCCCAAGCTACGAGGTTTCCATATCGGTGGACAGCAGGGCAGGAGGCCCGTTACAACTCAACATTCCAAACCCTTTCACACGATGAGTCAGCTATCACCACTTACACGTAGCAATATCCTTAACACAGTGGCCAGGCACAATAATTTTAACCACGAATTTCTTTTATCATTTTTCCCCTCTCTGTTTAATATTTCTGGTACAATTTTAAGAGTTGGTTAGTTATTCTCTTATTTGTCTCATGTTATCATGCAGGGTTTCGGATAAGAATATTAAACCATCTATAAGTTGCATTGAAGAGTACATTGAAGGGAGATAACAAGTCGCTACAATAATTCCTCGTAATTCTAATTATCACTAAAAGTTCGGGAGGTTTCGCCAGATCGATTGCAGCAAATATGTGACCAGCTTGCAGGAATATCTGACATCGCTGAGATAGAATGAATCGGTTCAGTGGATTGAAAGAGATCTGACTTCCTATATAATGAGTTGAGATTCGACTGCTCAGAAGGGGGGAAGAGAGACTCAGTAGAATGGAAGAACTTCTTCTCTCCACTCTGTATTCTTCTTTGCAATATTCTTTAATATACAAGAAGGAGGCACTGTTGCCCAACCAGTTTTCATACTTTGTAACTTTTTACAAGCATGTAACTGAGAACCAGGGATGCTTAGTGATTATTTTCAGATAATCAGTCATGATCAGTGGATTGTATGTAAGACTTTTCTTCTGCATAATTGATTATGAACCAAATATAAACTTCTTGGCTCACTTTTGTGTTTGGATTATTATATAGATTGCTTGAAATATTCACAAGTTTCTGATTGCATACAATTTATTTGAAGTTGAATAATTAGTGTTCTCTATTATTTATCTTTGAAATGATTGTTGTTCTTATTCAAAATGACTACTTATTTAACCTTGTTTAGATAAGCCAACTATTAAATCATACTCTTTATGCATCATAAATTATTCTTTCTAAACTTGCTTCCAATCAGGATAGTTAGGATAGGTAATTTTAGAAATAGATTAGTTATAAGTTTTTTTTAGATTTTATTTAGTAGTAAAAACCTACAAGACTTTTTAGGAGCTACTAAACTGTTGTTTACAGTTTAGGAGCTACTAAATTTTCTATGTTTCAGTTTTCTTTAATTGCATCATAGATTAGGTTAATTTGCATCTTAGGGTTTTAGTTACATTTTTAGGAATTTAGACAACCAGATTGAGAGACTCCCTTTCTGGGGAGCATATCATAAAGGTAGCAGAGCCTTTATTCCTGTGAGAGTTAGCTATTTCAAACACATTGGAATCTACTGTAAGTGACTTGTGTGGGTTATCTCTCCTTTGTTGGCCTCGGTCACAAAATCGGGCCAACAGGCCTACATGTCTAGCTTAACCCATGGTTAACTTAATCCGGGCCGACCCCACACTAAGTGGTCTAATAACCCTTTGACCCACATGACTTATACAGGGCCGACCCCAACAAGGTGGTCTAATAACCCATCAAGTATAAGTTACGACACTTACAATATAAATGACGACACTTCCATATAGAGGAATAATAACATCTCTATAGGAATACAATTACTTCCGTATAGAGGAATAATACCATCTCTATAGGAGTACAAAATACATATATGAAATACATGGGTGAAATACATTCCGAAGTTACATATACATCAACACTCCCTCTTAGCTAGGAAGGTATTTCTTGACACAGATCTGCTAGCACAAGTATTCTTCTCTGGATCATCATCAGTGAATCATCATCCTCGAATCATCGTCATCGTCACTGCTGCTGTTATCTCAATCAATCTCTGAATCTACTCGTCATAGGAAGTTCTACAGAGCCAGTACTTTTTCATACTAGATGTAGGCCCACCACCTGTAGGTCTTCGTCATCACTGGCCATACTGTGGAAATCTCAGGACTTATTACGTGCGTCACAAAACCTTAAAAGAGTCTCTTGACTAGCAAGAACCCTAAATAGCATCTGAGGCCTTTTTCATCCTGTCCAGATCTCCAGGACTTATTACATGTGACCCCACCACAAAACCTCGAAAGAGAATCCCAGGACTGATTACGAGCACAAGGCTCAACCTATCGGATCTCCCAAGGCACAAATTACATGTGGTCACCACAAAACCTCGAAAGAGTATCCCAGGACTAATTACGAGCACAAGGCTCAACCTATTAGATCTCTCAGGGCACAAATTACATGTGGTCATGGAAAAACCTCGAAAGAGCATCCCAGGACTGATTACAAGCACACGGCTCAACCTATCGGATCTCCTAGGGCACAAATTACATGCCATAGGACAAAACCTCGAAAGAGCATTTGCCAGATATCCCAGGGCACAAATTACATGCCATAGGAAAAACCTCGAAATACTATCTGCAAATCTCCCAGGGCACAAATTATATGTCCTCCCAAGCAAAACCTCGAAAGAGCATTTGCCAGATATCCCAGGGTACAAATTACATGCCATAGGAAAAACCTCGAAAGACTATCTGCAAATCTCCCAGGGCACAAATTACATGCTTATCTGCACAACCTATTCCACGGCCACAGAGTATCAACTTGATACTCACCATACATCATCTTGATGTACACATGATCATCCTGATCATACACTACATCCACCTGATGCATACCAAGTATCTACCTGATACATATCATCACATATGATCTTCCTGATCATACAATGTATCCACCTGATACATAGATACATGATCCACACAATGCATCTAACTGATATATATCAATATACATGATCTACCTGATCATACACAGTATCCACCTGATACATATACAGATACATGGTCTAAGCATCCAACATGATGCATATACAAAATACATACAAATGATCCAACCGATCATATCTAGCATCCAACATGATGCGTACATACATATAAATGATCCAACTGATCATATCCAACATCCAACATGATGCGTACATACATATACATATAAATGATCAACTGATCATATCCAGTATCATCCTGATGCATATACAGAGCAGTAACTGGAGCATCATCCTGATGCTCATCATCCATGATCCTCCTGATCATCATAGCATCGTCCTCTTCAGATCATCTCATCGTCCACGAAGCACAACCCAGATGCACATCATCCAACACTTACACCATCGACATGGGAGAACACATCTACCACCATTCGGGGAAGGCTCCAGCCCTTACTTTTTCACCATGGGAGAACGCATCTACCACCATGTGAAAAATGGCTTCAGCCCTTACATCTACACCATGGGAGAACACATCTATCCACCATGTGAGAATGGCTCAACAATTACATCACGACCATGGGAGAGCACATCAACCATGTCAGAAAAGCTCATGTGCATCTGCATCTTCCAGACTCATCACTTTCCTTTGGAAGGAACCTCAATCTGAAGTGCACCAAGCCTCTCTCTGAAGTACTCAAACTGCCTCTGGCCAACGGCTTGGTCAATACATCTGCAATCTGCTCATCCGTCGCAACATACAGGAGCTTCATTGCTCCTCTCTGAACCATATCCCTGATATAGTGATATTTGATCTCTATGTGTTTCCACCTGTCGTGAAACACTGGGTTCTCAGGCAGCTTCACACAACTCTGGTTATCACAGAAGATACCGGTAGCATCCAACGGGAGGTCAAATAACTCAGACAGTAGCTTCCAAAGCCATACTGCCTCACAACTAGTTGAACAGGATGCAACATACTCTGCCTCAGCTGTACTCAGTGCTACGCAGGATTGCTTCCTGCTAAACCAAGAGATCACACCTGATCCCATACTGAAGCAGCACCCAAATGTGCTCTTCCTATCTGCAGCACTGCCTGCCCAATCTGAATCAACATAACCTTGCAGGTTAAACTTTTGATTCGCTTCATACTTGAGCCCATAATCAACTGTACCCTTTAGGTACCTCAGAATATGCTTTACAACAACTAGGTGAAGACTCCTCGGATCCATCAAGAACTGGCTCAATGTGTTCACCGCAAAGCAAATATCTGGTCTCGTGTTCATCAGGTACATCAAGGACCCAATCATCTGACGATACATAGAGACATCAACCGGCTTAGATGAAGCATCACATAGAAGCTTCAGATTCGATGCCATAGGTGTGGCCATGGCCTTGCAATTCATCATCCCGAACCTATTCAGGATATCTACAATGTACTTCCCTTGTCCAAGGAAGATCCCATCTGTACTCTGCCACACCTCCATGCCAAAAACAAATAGTGCATCATCCCCAAGTTCTTCATCTCGAACTTGGAAGCAAGCTTCCGCTGCATGTCGGCAATCAATCTATCCTCACCTATTACAAATAGGTCATCCACATAGTAATATCACTTGATTGCCTTCCTCAACCTTGTAGAAAAGGATGGAATCCACTTTATTCTTGGTAAAGCCCAAACTGGATAGAAAGCTGTCTATCCTACCATACCAAGTTCTGCACATATATGACTCCCTGTCATGTGTCTCAGAACCAAGTGGCTTCTTCACATACACTTCTTCTTCAACTACACCATTCAAGAAGGCTGTCTTGAAATCCATCTGGTGTATCTTCCACTTCATCACTGCAGCCAGAGAAAGTACGGATCTAATGGAAGTGTATCTGGCTATCGGAGCAAAAGTATCTATGCTACCACTTGCAGCATGCTTGATCTTGTAGATCCTCTTGGAAGTCACTACAGACTACCCTTTGGGACTGCATCCCAAACATATTCATGATCGACTGGTACTCCTCGATCATGGCATTCTTCCCAGATCCTGGGAACTTCAATATCTTCAATATTTTCAATAGATAACTTTGTTGCTGAACAAATGTTGTAGTCCTTCTTTTGTAGGTGATGGTATATGATCTTTCCTACACAACAAGTTAAATTGCATGATTAGAAAACATCTCGTAGTTTTCAGAACAAATTCTTACACATAAAGAAATATGTCATACAGTCATGCAATTATCTTAGCCAATGCTTCAATACAACATTTATCCATATCCCGTAACTTTCTAGATGCCTTCCAATCTCTACCAGAACATTGTTAAGAGTGTGCACAACTCCCAACATGTCAGCAAAGAGGTTTCATTCTAGATAAGTAGCAATGGAATGTTGTACAATGCCATAGGCCACTTACCCATTAGTAGTATACTGTTCATCAATGCAGCTATTCTAATATGCATAATACACAACCTAATTCTAGGAACATCAGTATATACATTATTGAACATTATTATTTAAACAATAAAATATGCAAGTAATGACAATTCAAATACTTATCTTTGTTTGTTTGTTGGGTTGAATCCCTCTCAGTCTTTGCTTATTTTCTGCAACTCCATTTTGATGTGGATTGTGAGAAGTGGTCAACTCCCTCTAAATATCTGCATCCTTGCAGAAACTACTGAAGTGTGCTCCTTCTTGATCTTTGCTTCCTTGCAGGAACAACTAGAGTGTCCTCCCTCTTGATCTTTGCTTCCTGGATTTCCTGTCCTTGAACTTATATCCATCCTTAATCTTTATGCATGCGTATTAGTATCATCATTGTGTTATCATTGAGGTCTCATACATAATCATTCATTCATTAGTATATTCTTAATACTATCAAAAAACAATAATCTCAAGCATGTATAGTCATGACCATTTCAAACAGAAATAATAAGCATTAGTATTCAAGGTTTATATAGGACTCTTATGGTTGGTCATATCATAAATTAAAGTAAGAAACATAATATGCCTAAACTCGTGATTACTCAAACCTATACCTTCATGATTCTTCTGGTTAGTCATATCATTAATTATGGTAAGAAACATAATATGCATACAACCATGACTATTCAAACCTATGACTTCATGAATAATCATTATAAAAAACACAATAGTATAAGATCCTAACACAAGGTAGGATTCTAGCTTGATATAGGAAAAACATACCTGGATTAGCATGCTAGCTAGTTATGTCTAACATACCTGCATAATGTCTTCTGGTTCTCTTCAATGACTTGTGCTAGTAACCTGCATGTCTCATAAGTTATCCATTGTAGAACCAAGTTATACATACCTCGTAAGTAGATCTTCTAAGAGATCCATGACAATGGATGAATCTTTGTCTTCATGTCATCATGATCATATGTTCTTGAACTAGAACATGATTTCTCTTTCTTGGTGTACCTTTCATGTTAGCAGACAACATAAACCTCATACAACACCATAATGCATTAGTACAATCATAAGTGTCAACACCCTAACCAATGAATATCTTCTATCATGCATTCATAATTTTATTAAGGTGATACGACAAGTCTAAATTTAAACAAGATTGTACTAACCGTAATAATATGAAGAAAAACATACCATAGACATAATCATGCGAAAATCTTGAAACATACCTGGATAAGTCATACCTGTCAAGATTGCTTGTAATCTTCTTATGGAAGGCCTTAGCCTCATCAGCCTCTGAGACAAGAACTTCTTCACTTATGCAAGTGACCAATCCATCTTCTTCTAGGATTAACCCAATCCACTTGATTTGCAAGAACTGGATCTGGAGCTGGATTAGGGTTTGTTAGAGAAACCCCAAAAATTCAAACTTTGAATTTCAAACTTCCGAAAGAATAGAAATATGCACCTTGATGAGCTGATCAAGCTGGTATATTCAGAATTTGAAAACTGCAAAGTTTCACTCCTCAATTTTGCCTTTGAAACTTTCAGATTCACTCGACGTGACCCCGAACTAGGGTTTGATGAAGCCCACTCATCTGACCAATCAAAAGGTTTGATCCAAAGCTCTAATCTTCTATTTTTCTGAGGAGCTTCCAGCCGTGGTCACAGATTTCAAAAATTACCATTTTTGCAGAAGCCCTAATTTTCCACTTTTCCAATCAAAGTCTTCAACTAGGGTCGGATCAAGCCCGGTATTTTGCCCAACCAAAAATTCTGATCTTGGTCTCTAAATTTCTATTTTGATGAGTGGAATTCAGCTGTAGTCTCTGATTACAAAAATTCCAACTTTCTCCAAAACCCTAAATTCCGGAAGCCATGAATGAAGGTGCTAAGAAATAATTCTGTTATGACATAAATATGTACCTGATTGTTTCTGGTGTAAATCCTAACTTTTCGATCCACAGGGTCTATTCCTAAGATAGCCCGACCTGTCATATTTCCACCCCGACAGGTCTGACCTCAATTGGATTCTCTGAGAGAGAGTTATTCCAAGTGTCGCAACGTGACCTGTTCATGGGATAAAACATGAGAGCGAAATTGTACGGCGTGCCACGTGTCATTGGTTCAACTTCGACCTCTGAAAATGTTTCCTGAGATAGTACAGTCTGTGTACTACCTGTCACTTTTTATGAAATTTCATTTGGATCTTCCTAGCCCAAGTTATGACCTTTTTTCCAAGGTCACTTGTTTATGACTGAGATCTGGAAGAGGCAGAAACCCTATATTGTACAGATCATAAATCACAAAGTACAACGAATTAGAAGATGTCTATTGGACACAAGGTACATGGGGATCTGATCTTTGACCTGTAAAAGTTTCAGATCCGAAAAATTCGCCAAAATGGATTTATAGCTAAAGTTCTACGATGACTGGTTTTTGCTATATCAAGCCTAGCATCGTAAGTGCAACAAGTGTCATACATGCCATATCATGCCTTCTTTCAGGCTAGCTCTGATACCATGTTAAATTTTTAGAATTTACTTCAATTTGATCTATGATATTAACTAAGAGAACAATATGTACAACAAATCTACAACATATCAATCATGGACACAATAATGCAAGCACACAAGAGACACATAGTTTACTTGGGGAAAACCATAAAGGTGAAAAACCCCAATAACTTCCTCAGAGATAGATAGAGCAATGATACAACTAGAATACAAGAGATAGTCTTCTCTTAGAAACATAGCCTCCTCCCCATAAGTGCACCACTTTCGGAGTGAGAGAAGTGTGTGAATGAATGATCAAATAGAGATCTCCCGATCTCTATTTATACTTGTCCTGTCCTGCCCAATAAACTAATGGGGCCTACATGTCTAGCTTAACCCATGGTTAACTTAATTCGGGCCAACCCCACACTTGGTGGTCTAATAACCCTTTGACCAACATGACTTATACAGGGCCGACCCCAACAAGGTGGTCTAATAACCCATCAAGTATAAGTTACGACACTTACAATATAAATGACGACACTTCCGTATAGAGGAATAATAACATCTCTATAGGAATACAAACACTTCCGTATAGAGGACTAATACCATCTGTATAGGAGTACAAAATACATATATGAAATACATGGGTGAAATACATTTCGAAGTTACATATACATCAAAATAAACTAGGTCAACTCCTTATCTTTTATGATCTTTATCTCCTTCAAAATATTTGCCAAGTGTAGAAAGCCTTCCAAGGCTGTTGAATATCCATAGAAAACAAGATAGGTCGAATTTGCTATTTTTAGCCAAAAAAACTGTTTTTGTGCCCAGCAACTAGGTATCTATTTCCATTTTTCAACCATCCAAAATACCTCAAACATCAAGAAAAAACCTTAAATATGATGTATTTAATTATTATGCATCTTTAGAAACCATCCTTGAGGTGTTTGGTCAAGAAAAAGTTGAATCTGGGCAAAAATACGACCTCTCTGCCATGTCTTAGCTTTCGGTGGCTAAGAGAGGAAAAATCTAGGCTTGTTAGCCACCGAAACCTGTAACTTTCTGAAAATTCAAACTTCTCAAAAATGAATTACCTTTCTACTCCTGAAATGTTCAAGATTGATCTTCTAAGGCTTCAACAGCCTGCATAGTGATCTGAACTGTTTCTATTAACCTTTCTTTGCATTATTAACTCATGGAGTCGATCTACATGACTCTTCATCTCACAATATTGCTTGGCTTGTACAATGGTGATGCTTTCTTTGTGCCCAAGGGAGATGACTTCATCAAATTGAAACTATGTGACACCAATTTGTCAAAAACTCGGCCACGACTTGTTTGTAAATTAAATCTTCCCACCTGCAAACATACAAATGAACACTCCGTGCATCCTTCAAAAGATAATAGGGCCACATATTTCCAAAGAAAATGGCAGGGGAATAATTTTCCAATGGAAGATACCAGTTTTTTCAAACCATGACTCAACTGTTTCTTCACTTGTGACCTGGCTTGTAACTTCAAACCAATGGATCGGCGAGAGATTTCTTGATACTTTGATTCTGGCAATTTGGGCGATGGATATATTACAAACATAAGGCTTTAAAATGAACCTCAGAAAATTTAGAAATGATTTTTTGAATGACATCCTATCACCTAAAATAAGCAAAATTTACCATGTTATTTGAGGAGATAACATATGTCTCCTTTTGGGGATGAAAGCCTCCCTGTGAAGTTTCAAGAACCTTAGAACCAATGCCTTTCCTGAAAAAACTCAAATGGAACCTAAACTCCAGTGTTCCATTGTGCATGGAGTCATCTGGCCTTTACAACTGATTCCCTGCAAACCTGTAACTTGCCTGTAGCCTCCTTTGCTTATTCATGAAATCAACGAATGAAAATGATATTTGCATAACTTTGAACTTGCATTTCCATTGGGCATGGAGTCAGTAGTACAATCTCCTTCTGAACATATTTCAAGAGCTGTCTTTATTCACAAAAACCGACTGCTATTTCTGCAAACTAAAGAAAGAAATGCTCGGGCAGTGATCTTATTTCCTACCCTATACTACTCTAACCAACTCTGCAATTTAGTTAAGTAAATGCTGACTTCCATAACAACCATCCAAGTAACTTCAAAAATGAAGAAACCTTGTCTTTGTCACTGCTTAACAACTGATGTTTGAAATGTAACCATAGTGAATAAAACTCATTCAGGAAACTATACTCACCTGGAAACATGGGAGAGATGAAGAAATCTGAAATTTTCAAGTTCCCTGAAATGTATGATTCCATGAAGGCTGCCACGGGGTCTTGGAAACAGAGATTAGAAACATACTGATCCTTGGGAAAAAACTGTACTTCTATAGCAGCCTCTCGCTCAGCCGTGACTGTTCCTTTGCTAGAAGACTGATCACCTTCTAGTTCTCTTGAGATTAACTTGTGATCATTAATCATAACAACTTTCTCTTCAGCAAAGTGGTCAGAGGATGATGATGAAATAGTGTCAAGATCATAAGAATAAAGATCAGCTGAAAAAATATAATTGCTTATACAATCATTGGTTACCATAGGCTCATCCTAGTTAGAAAACTAATCATAACATTCTGACTCATACCTGTTTTTAGAGCACTCAACAAATATTGAAAAAATCTAACTTGAGTCTGAAATAGACTCACATGCTCACAGCTGTTCCAAATCTACTTCAACCTCATTACTATCTAGCTCAAAATCTGAAGTATATTGACATTCGGCTTGCTCATGTGCTCGCAGATTCTCAGATTGAACCTGCATTCAAATCCACCTGGATGCACGGATGTTCTCCTCTACCTCTTAAGCATCTTCAAACAAGTGGGTTAAGGATGAAGACTTCCTTTCTAATAGAAGAAGGGTGAGTTCTGAAAGAAAACCCATAACATAATATATCATGGTAGCTGTTTATGTAGGCCGGACCTTCAAAGGCATGTCATGGTAGATGCTGTAAAGTCTTCGATTGAAGATAGACAAAGCTTCACCCTGCTCTCTCTTCAAAGCATAAAAATCAGCAAGATATGAATCTAGTGATTTGTAGTCACCCCAGTACTTTGCAAAAGCATTAGAGAACTCGATCCAAGAGCCAATAGAATTAGCTCTCAGACCCTTAAACCATGCAGCAACATCTCTGATCAAAGACTTGGAGAAAAATCTCTTGATCACATCTTCATGAATAATCTCAAATCGCTCAACAAAATACTCAAAGGATTCCAGGTGCCTCTCAGCTAAAACTTGATTTTCTCCAGAAAACCGGGGAAGGTATTCATAACAGTCAAGAGGATAAGGGTGAAGGAGACAGGGCAGCCTCAAAGGATTGAACATCTTCATCCTAATTTTTATTTGAAAAGCAGTGGGCTGCTCATGAGGGATAACAAGTTGATGACAAGGTTCAATAGTAATAACAACAGGTGCTGAAGTCTCAACAAATTTGGAATCAATCTTAATTTTCTCAAGGTTACATGACTCATATTCAGAAGGAATTTGAATACAGTGTTCATCTTTATGAATAGACTGAGGTAAAGTTATTGAGTCGACTTCTACAATGTTAATTTTTGAGCATTAATTCAACATACTCTAGGATCTTTACTGAGAGAATAACATGTACAGCATATCAATCATATCAGTCACAACAAGCAATCACATAAGACATAAGACACACAGAGTTTCACTGGGGAAAACCATAAAGGTGAAAAACCCCATAACTCCTTCAGAGATAGAAAGAGCAATGATACAACCCAAGTACAAGAGATAGTCTCCTAGAAGTAGCTTCTCCTCCTCCACTAGTGCGCCACTCTCCAATGAGTGTATGAGTGAGAAAGTGAATGATCAAATAGAGTGCCTCCTACACTCTATTTATACTTGACTTGACTTGCCTAATAACCTTTACTAGGTCGGCCTCAACTTAACCACATAACATAATGCTGACAGGGCCGACCCCCAAATAGGGTGGTCTAATAACCCTTTAACTCACATGACTTATACAGGGTTGACTGTCACCTACCCAATTTTTGAGAATAATTATTTTCTACTATTATCCTTTTTGCAAAAAAAAAAAACTTTGTGTTAGATTATAATTACAAGTTTGTAATTATGACCAAGTAGGTCAAAAATGAATGTAATGACTCATTATTATTATTTAATAAATGAAAATGGGAGACAAACACTCAAGAAAGCTGTTACAAGAGTATCCACTGGCCCACTAGGAGGAATGGAAGCTGCTGGAAGGATTGGGACTAATGGCAGCATTTGCACTCTACCATTAGCTGTTGGTATGGGACAACTCCCCCTAATTTTGTGGCATTTCCCTCTCCAGGTGGAGAGAGGTGAGCAGGCAACTCACTAATGACCAGTTGATTTCAAAATACCTAGGAAGCTTATAAAAGGCAATTCGAATTGAGCATGCAACTGTTACAATGTTTTCTCCAGAAACATTCCTCATGCTCATCAGGTGATGGTTGAGAGATTCGAATAGGGGAGGCTGTGGAGAGTGCAAGTATAAGTCTGTAAATGTTATGAGAAGGGCAGACCAGAGGTGCTGGTGCTGATCCCATTGAATTACTAAGACTGCAAGGCTGGATATATAAATTTTCTTGTTGCTGATTGAAGTCCTAAGTTGCAGGACCTTCTTCCTCCCGGTGGATAGGCTCGGGGGTCCTAAGGCAGACATCTTGGCTGTTTGGGAGTAGGTTGGGTGGAACAGGTTTCTTGAGTGATTTGTTCCTCCCATTACACTCAGTATAGAGAGGTAGCATTAAATCTGCCCAGTTAAAAGTGAAACCTTGCATGCATCTAAATATCTAAACCAAATACCACCCATGCACAGACCTATGTTTATCATGCATCTTATATTTTAGCAACTGTAGATTAGATCTATGCATGTATTGTTTTACTATTCAATTTTGTATGCTGAAACAACTTAACAGAAACTAAGTATAACAGTAGGTTCTTTTCTTATTTCTGAAGGTGATCATTATGTTAACAACTAGGGTTACTGATCTTTACTAATTACTTCAAAGAAAACAATAACATGCATTATGTTTAACCATATTCCCATTTTGCTATCTTCTTATTGTTTTTAGAATCTGATTGATCTTATATAAATATTGTCTTCACTGTATTATATTGTACAGACAGAAAGAAAGCTACTGTGTTATTTTATCCTTTCATCAGAGGTCCAAAATGGATGAATACAGGAATATATAGTTAGAATAAGAAAACTGCATATTCATAAGCAATCAAATTATCTGACGATTGCTCTGTTATTTTCTTTGTTTTCCTGAACTGTCAATTGCATGTGATAAAACTTACATCACAGAATACCAAGTTATTAACAGCTAGGACAAACATAGCTTTATTAAATTGAAAGAGTAAATTATAGTATCTCTACACCCAAGCCGGGGTCAACAGGTTCTCATTACATCATTATTTATAACATTTAACAGTTACCAAATCAAGGTTTCCTTGCCATAGACAATTTAACTATAGAATCAAGAGTTGTTATTCTTATTCCTTTAAAACATCAATATAGACATGTAGATTTCATTCACATAGATAGCTAGGGTTTAACATTATCACTTATGCTTTCAAAACAAAACCATTTCCTTTCTAATTCTCGGCTTAATCCATACAAGCACAAACGCAGTATAATCCTGGAAGATCGCTCTCGGCTTATAGCCACTTTTTAATTAAACAAACATGCCTTTCTTTCCTTGGATCAGAGTTCAAGAATGAGTAGATCGAAAACACCATACGCAGACATGAAACCTAAAATATCTTAACCGGATATTAGATACAGATACAAAAACGAGAAGACCCATTTCACCAAACGTAGCCATTAAACCCTGCAATATTATCGTTTCCATTTAAAATAACAGTGGTTACACCCTACGGTCGCCACTATCTTTTGATGAAGGTTCCTTTCGAAACCCCACGCCATTTATACACACAGCAAATACTGAAAACAAGTTACAGTCAACGTATCTCCTCATG
Source organism: Larix kaempferi (assembly GCA_027924585.1). Lineage (NCBI taxonomy): Eukaryota > Viridiplantae > Streptophyta > Pinopsida > Pinales > Pinaceae > Larix > Larix kaempferi. The sequence goes on from BSBM01000510.1 coordinate 45,470,955, forward strand.
CATCAACCCTGAAGTACTCAAAATGATAAGACATAAAACATAAAGATGCAAGACTATTTGCAAACACAAGGGTTCAACCCTGCTAAACTCGCCGATGCCAGGAATGGTCGGCCGTATATTTTAAACATTTACATCACCTAGTCTATAAAAAAAAACTCAAAACTGAAGGTTTCCCAAATGCTGCAGGTGAGACATAAGCCACTGCCGTGAAGTCATGCTACCGACACTTGCTCATCAAGTCCGATTCCAGGAGAACCACTAAGGAGGGATACCACCGAAGCTTACCAGTGGGTTCGCTTAAGTTCTCTTCCCCTTCAACTATTTCGGCACCCTGTGAATTCACCGAGGGTTACCTACCAACAACCATACATTAAGTTAAGCATCGGATCATGGGAAAGAAAATACATGCAACAAGAATATTATGAAAACTATTGCATCGTTACGTTACCTGAGTTGTGACAGACGAAGCTAGCATCCATCCACTGCGAAGGAGATGCACCCAGCTCGAAGACCACCCTGTGTGATAACTTCCAAAGACTTGCAACCCGACAGAGAAACCCAGACTTGCAAGCTACTACAACGCCCAACCACCGCACTCATCCAACCTGTGGATGGCCACACCATTTAACTCCTAACTCGGCCTCCATTGATGGATCTCACATATAGTTTGAGGACTGATACCGGTCTTAGGATCGAGCCCGGGGAAGGCTAGAAAAACCAGCAAACCCTAAGTGCCTCTCGACCGGTTGGCCTCACCTCCCAAACCCTACCACCGAACAATGACCAAGAAACGTTACAAAATCCATAAGTTACGCAAGGGGTCAACTCATCCCAATACACAATGATGAACGACGAAGATCCATCCTCATTAAACCACGTTGGAAGGTGGCAGGAGTAGCATTCAATTTCCCATCTACCTCCCAAGCTACGAGGTTTCCATATCGGTGGACAGCAGGGAAGGAGGCCCGTTACAACTCAACATTCCAAACCCTTTCACACGACGAGTCGGCTATCACCACTTACACGTAGCAATATCCTTAACACGGTGGCCAGGCACAATAATTACAAACCAAATCATTTAATACACCCTTGATTCGTATGCAGGATTTTGCAGGGCCATCATTCCACCTGCCAACCCATACAAATCTCCGTTAAAAGAATTAACATGTAAATGTGAGTATTTTGATCACAGAAGATCTAGGAGCTATGGAGAACCTCACAAAATCAAATTAATTTGCAAAACCAGTGAAAAAAATTGAAAAAGGAGATAATTTTACACACAATGTGAGCTTAATATTTTCATTAACTGACTGTCTAACATGTGAAAATGTTAAGAACATATTTTTATTACATCCATGAGAAATTCGAGAGCATTGGTTAGCTCAAGATGAGTGTACAAGTCAAAAATGCCAAATTGGCCTCAATCCCCCCTAGGTGGGTCCAACTCAATCCCAATCATCCCAAACAGTCACGAATTCAGGTGTGAAGGTGGATGAAGCATGCTGGGTCATTAATGAGGCCAAGGCAGGCGTGGGTGAGCAAGTAGAGGAGTTTGGGAGGACCAAGGGAGCAATAAATGCTCCCAATCTAGCCAAAATTGGGCAAAATCCACCCTAGCGCCCCTAGTCAACTGAAATTCCCCAAATCAAGGAGAGAGGGCACTCCAACATTTAATGAGGGCGCACTTGTGGACAAAATAGGAGGTTGGGTGAACTGGTTTTCTTGGAAGTGGGTGTGAACACTCTCAAATGTGGGTATTTGACCAACTAAAGTCACCTAGTCCAAACTATGGTGTAATTAAGCACATGAGCAATCAAAATTTGAATATGGTTATGGACTATGGTACTAAGTATGGATTACTATTCTAACACCCCCCCTTAACCAGAACTTGGTACAACTCATGAAATATAAGTGGGAGGCCTTGGCAACAAAGGCTCAAGTCACCTTATTACAAACATAAATTTTTATTTGTCCATATAAGCCGAGGACAAGAAGTAAAACCACATGGGATAAAAACTTCCCTCTAAAATGGACATGGGGATGAACCCGCAATTAAATTTCAGCAATCACCATCCATCACTCACTCCAAGCAAATCTCTCAAGTGAGTGAAGGTCTTCTCAGTCAAGCACTTGGTGAAAATATCTGCAGTTTGCTCGGTGGATGGGCAATACTGCAAGGAAATCACCCTGTCATGCACCAAGCCCTGAATGTAGTGCATGTGGATTTCAACGTGCTTTGTTCTTTGCCTCTGTACTGGATCAGTATATATCTTGATGGCACTTTGATTATCCACCCAAATGTTGGTTGGAGAATCAATCGCAACACCAAACTCCTGAAGAATGCCTTGCAACCAAACACACTGTGTGGCTGCGTTCACTGCTGCCCTATACTCGGCCTCTGCTGATGAAAGTGAAATGGTATGCTGTTTATTACTTGAACAGAAAATGGGACCTTCAACAAACATAAACACAAAACCTGAAGTGGACTTTCTATCGATGGGATCTCCAGCCCAATCGAAATCAGAAAATCCAGCTAGTTGTAGTGAAGAACCGGCTGCATAGTGTACCCCAAAGCTCTTTGTTCCTTGGACATATTGAAGGATCCTTTTAGCTGCCTTCCAATGGATCTCATGTGGCTGCTGCATATACCTTGCTACAACACTTACAACATAAGACAAATCAGGTCTTGTATGTGTAAGGTACAACAAACTTCCAACTAGCTTCCTGTAGAGTGTGCAATCCACCAATGGAGAGTCTTCAAATTCACCTAGTTTTATGCCTGAAAGGAATGGGCACTTGGATGGCTTACATTCAGCCATTTTAAACTTGAATAACAGGTCTGAAGCATACTTAGGTTGACTCAGCAATATACCTCTCACAGATTGCTCAATTTCCAAACCCAAAAATTGCCTTAGCATTCCTAGGTCGCTCATGGCAAATTCACTGTGCAAAGAAGCTTTAATTGAGCCAATTTGTTTGTTGCAGATCCTTGTAATTAAAATATCATCAACATACAGTACAATTACCTGCCAATTATCATCATATTGCTGCAAATAAACATTTGGATCAGACTTGCATCGACATAAACCAATTGAGAGCAAAAAAGCATCCATTTTGGCATACCAAGCCCTGGGGGCTTGCTTGAGTCCATAGAGTGACTTCTTCAACCTACAAACAAGTGTGGGATCCTCTTGGAATCCTTCAGGTTGCTGCATATATATCTCTTCCTGTATCTCACCATACAAGAATGCACTTTTAACATCCATGTGGTGAACTTCCCAACCCTTACTAGCTGCCATGGCCAGAGCTAGTCTAATTGAGTCCATCTTTGCAACCGGTGCAAAGGTCTCTGTATAATCCACACCATGGATTTGTGAGTAGCCCTTATCCACTAACATAGCCTTGTACTTCAGATCAGAACCATCATCAACAGGTTTGGTTCGAAAAATCCACTTACATTGCACAAGTTTCCTCTTGGGGGGAAGAGGCACCAAATCCCATGTTTTGTTCTCTTGGAGAGATTGGAATTCTTCTTGCATTGCTGTTCGCAACCTTGGATCATGATGAGATTCCTAATATGATGTTGGATCAGATCCAATCATCATATAACAATGATTATCAAGTTCCCTTTCATTTGGAAAGGAAGCATTGATTTTTTGAGATCTAGTCTTCCTAGGCTCTTGGGGATTGCCTGCCAATTCACCTACAACTTGTATGATTTTTTCAGCCCACTTGGGCCTTGATGGTGACTCATGTAAAACATTGTCATCTTCAGCCATGTAATCTTCAGCAATATCAGAAAAATCAGAAGTGGAATCATCACTAATTTCATTAAGGTGAGGAGGAGAAGAGCTTTCCCCCGGTGCAAGCTCTAAATATGGAATTGGTTCTTCTTCGAATTGCACACTTCTCTCAATGAAAGTTTTGAGTGTGGATGTGTCAAAGAGATTATAGCCATTTGTGTCTTCACCATATCCAACCATGATACATTCTCTGCTCTGTGGCTCCAAATCCTTCCTCTTTTCTGATGGAATTCGAGCCCATGCTCTAGACCCAAAAATCCTGAAATTTGACACATTGGGTTTTTGGCCAAACCATGCCTCATAGGGGGTTTTTCCTTTGACTGATTTGTGAAAGGCTCTGTTCTGAATATGAGCAGCACAATTGATGGCTTCAGCCCATAGCTTAGGGCTTAGATCCCTAGCTTCAATCATGAAAGTGGCCATCTCTTTGAGAGATCTATTTTTCCTCTCTGCCACACCATTTTGCTGAGGTGTGTAGGGGATTGAATGTTGCATTTGGATGCCACATTCCTCACAAAGATGCTGAATGTTATTATTCACATACTCCTTTCCATTATCAGTCCTAAGGATCTTTATCTTATGACCACTATGATTCTCCACCAAGGCCTTCCAAATCTTCAATTTCTCAAACATTTCTGATTTCAATTTAAGGAAGTAAACCCAGCAGAATCGAGAGTAGTCATCTATGAATGTGAGTACATACCTTGATCCACCATATGATGGAGTGGGAAGAGGACCAATGAGATCTGAATGTACCAATCCAAGTGGTTGAGTGGCTCTCCTTGCCATTCGCTTCTCATAGCTGCGCTCAGGATGCTTTCCAACTACACACCCAATGCATGCACCATTTGAAGATCTGATTTCTGGAAGCCCTTCCACCATCTCGTCCTTGTGCAGCGTCTGGAGATATTTGTAGTTCATGTGGCCAAATATTTCATGCCACAACTTGGAGGTCTCGTTGGCATGAGAGACAAGAGCATGGTCACTAGAGTTTGGAATGAAATTGGAGAATTTGTACATTCTCTCTTCATGATTAGCATACCCCAATGCCACAACTTGATTTGAAGAAATTTATGAGATTTCTACCAAATCTGGAGTAAATGTTACTCTCTTGGCTTCTCCTGTATGGGTCATTTGATAATCTGATAGCAAATTTGCAGTCAATGAAGGTACATAGAGAACATCACTGAAATAGCCATGCTCCATGTCAATCCTACCAATCCCCTTGGTCTGGATTTCTGAATCATCTCCCATTCGAACTGTTGCGACACCATTCGAATGCATAGAAGAGAAGATCTCTCTGGATGAAACCATATGTCTGGAAGCTCCTGAATCAATGATAAAGGATGAGGGATTCGAAATACCTGCTACCAAAGCATGACATTTCTCCTTATTGTCAGGATTTGAGGTGCTCTCTTTCTTCCTTGCGCCCTCAGGGACTGGGATGTTGTTCTTCTCTAGCAGCTACGCCATTGAGTCAATGGTTTTCTTCATGCATGAGCTCTCTGGATGCCATCCCTTATGACAATAGGTGCATTTGGTCTTTTCCTTTCCCTTCTTGTCCTTCTCCTTTGACAGATTCGAACCTCCATCTGCAGACTTGGTCTTTTCAAACTTCCTCTTCTCTAGCTACTTCGAATTCTTGGCTTTCTGCTTGCCTTTGTTGGCATTTGAAACACCCATTTCCAGTGCTTGGTCCTTTGATTTTATGGTGCCCATCTAAACTAGTTTGTCCTGCTCCTGAGTGAGACACTACATGAAGGTAGCTAGTGATGGCATTTGCCAATTTCGAAGGGTCATTTTGGCTGAGTGAAATGTGCTAACAAATACAGAGAATTCTGGGCCTAGCTTCGAAAGGATGGACATAATCAGTTGTTCCTCCTTCTTAACAATTCCACATTGTTGCAGTTGAAGCACTAGTGACTTGAACTTCGTGAAGAACTCCTGGATGGTTTCAAAATGCGCTGGGCTCAAGCTAATGAGCTCGTTTTCAAGCTGGTGGCCTCTCAGTTCATCAGTTTTCCCAAAGAGTGATTCTAGCTTCACCCATACTTCGTTGGGGGTTGTCAAACTGTCTGTATGAAACAAGAGTTCCCTCGAAATGCTCAGGCATAGCAATCCATAAGCTTCATCAAGTCGATTGTAGTACTTTGCTTTCTCCACAGCAGAATTTGGCTCCACTTCTGTGCCCATGGTTACTCTATAGAGACCCTTATATCTCAGCTTGATAACCATCTCATCCTTCCAATCAAAAAAATTGAAGGGTGTGAGCAACATTTGGTTTGCTTCCATGACTGCTGCGTTAATGGTGAGAAAACTACTGAAACACCTGCAAAAAACACTCAATTTTTATCTGGAAATCCTCTCTAGAATGCAGTTCAATTCTCAATATTGACCTGCAACTCACTAACTCCACAATGGCTCTGATACCATGTGAGTATGTTGATCATAGAAGATCTAGGAGCTATGGAGAACCTCACAAAATCGAATTAATTTGCAAAACCAGTGAAAAAAATTGAAAAAGGAGATAATTTTAAACACAATGTGAGCTTAATATTTTCATTAACTGACTGTCTAACATGTGAAAATGTTAAGAACAGGTTTTTATTACATCCATGAGAAATTCGAGAGCATTGGTTAGCTCAAGATGAGTGTATAAGTCAAAAATGCCAAATTGGCCTCAATCCCCCCTAGGTGGGTCCAACTCAATCCCAATCATCCTAAACAGTCACAAATTCAGGTGTGAAGGTGGATGAAGCATGCTGGGTCATTAATGAGGCCAAGGCAGGCGTGGGTGAGCAAGTAGAGGAGTTTGGGAGGACCAAGGGAGCAATAAATGCTCCAAATCTAGCCAAAATTGGGCAAAATCCACCCTAGCGCCCCTAGTCAACTGAAATTCCCCAAATCAAGGAGAGAGGGTGCTCCAACATTTAATGAGGGTGCACTTGTGGACAAAACAGGAGGTTGGGTGAACTGGTTTGCTTGGAAGTGGGTGTGAACACTCTCAAATGTGGGTATTTGACCAACTAAAGTCACCTAGTCCAAACTATGGTGTAATTAAGTACATGAGAAATACAAATTTGACTATGGTTATGGACTATGGTACTAAGTATGGATTACTATTCTAACAGTAAATATTATCAATGTATAACGATCACCGATAGCATATACCCAAGGTCTCATACGATCCCATATAATCAATTGCGAAACACATTCATAGCTTATGAATATCCACTAAGGTCGTGAGCAACCATAGGGCATGGTTTGACTCCACCCATCACATAAAGTCTATTATAAAGTTCACTATAGGGATTATTGCAGAGCTCATAAAGCTTGTCCACACCATAAGTTATATAAACACACCGCTAGGGTATGGTTGCCACCCAAGGACCCATCACACACATTGCATGGTAGGGTATTAATACTTAAGGCATCACCATTTTAATTGCCCAGACAATAGAGATATAAAACCAACTTATCACTCTTTCCATAGCATGACTTAAGACCATGAGCCCTTGTCCTGAACCTGCCACCGTCAATATTTATAAAGAGAATTACTTAATAGCCGCAAGACATTTATGGAATGATCATGCGCAAAGTCATCAACACTTAACGGAAGCATTCATGACGAACACACCCTGAGATAGACGTTATCTGCAGTCTTGAGATAGACAGGTTCATCTTACAGAATTGGAAGGAGACCATACCTGTAGCATTGAAATTCATAAGCAGTCTCGATTTAGATCACGGTTATTAAACACTCTGAATTGTATCGCTATCTCTTACCTGCGAATCTGCGCATGAAGGACGAGTGCAATGCTTTAGCGGAGTAGCTAAGTAAGCCTCGGGGCACCTCGCGGGACCCTTTTCATCATCATCCATAAAAGTTAACTATCATCACATGTCAAAAGAATTATGTTTTCCAGTGCATCATAATTTTCAATCATTCCAACATACGAATAATGTACAAATTCATTAATTGATTTTCATGACGTCATTAAAAGACAAAAGACACAACCATTAAATTGTTCCTACCAAGCGACACTTTTATTAATTGTTGAATATTGATTATTATTATTTCCGCATTTTACAATATTAGCCTTTTTTATGGCGATTTAAATTTTTTTAAATTTTATGAAAATATCGGGATGTTACACTGACCCCATCAAGGTGGTCTGATAACCCATCAAGTATAAGTTACGACACTTACAATATAAATGACGACACTTCCGTATAGACGAATAATAACATCTCTATAGGAGTACAATATACATAGGTGAAATGCATTCCGAAGTTACATATACATCAACACTCCCTCTTAACTAGGAAGGTATTTCTCGACACAGATCTGCTAGCACAAGTTTTCTTATTTGGATCATCATCACTGGATCATCGTCATCGAATCATTGTCATCGTCACTGTTGATGCTATCTCAATCAATCTCCGATCTACTCGTCATAGGAAGTTCTACAGAGCCAGTCCTTTTTCATACTGGATGTAGGCCTGTCGCCTGTAGGTCTTCATCATCTACAGAGCTAGCCCTTTTTCATGCTGGATGTATCACATAGCCAACCCTTTTTCATGCTGGATGTGACCTAGAACAAATCTAGGATTTCCACCACATAGCTAGTCCTTTTTCATACTGGATGGGACCTAGAATAAATCTAGGATTTCCACCACAGAGCCAGTCCTTTTTCATACTGGATGGGACCAAGAACAAATCTAGGATTTCCGCCACAGAGCTAGTCCTTTTTCATACTAGATGGGACCTAGAACAAATCTAGGATTTTCACCACAGAGCTAGTCCTTTTTCATACTGGATGGGACTTAGAACAAATCTAGGATTTCCGCCACATATCTAGTCCTTTTTCATACTGGATGGGACCTAGAACAAATCTAGGATTTCTACCACAGAGATAGTCCTTTTTCATACTGGATGGGACCTAGAACAAATCTAGGATTTCCGCCACAGAGCCAGTCCTTTTTCATACTGGATGGGAACTAGAACAAATCTAGGATTTTCTCCACACAACCTCAAAAGAGAATCCTAGGACTTATTACGGGCACACAACCCAACCTATAAGATCTCCTAGGGCTACATTACATGTGGTCATGGCAAAACCTCGAAAGAGCATCCCAGGACTTATTACGGGCACACAACCCAACCTACCGGATCTCCCAGGAATATATTACATGCCATAGGAAAAAACCTCGATAGAGCATCCCAAGAATTATTACAGGCACACAGCCCAACCTATCGGATCTTGTAGGTCAATATTACATGTCCTCCCAGAGCAATGCCTCGAAAGAGAATCCCAGGACTGATTACGGGCACACAACCCAACCTGTCGGATCTCCCAGTTCAACTTACATGCTCATCTACACAACCTGTCCATGACCACAAAGTATCAAATTGATACTCATCATACATCATCCTGATGTACATCATCACATGATCATTCTGATCATCATCATAGCATCATCCTGATACATATCATCTGGAGCAACATCCTAAAGATCGTCATCCAAGATCATCCTGACCATACAATGTATCCACCTGATACATATCCAGAGCAGTAACTGAAGCATCGTCCTGATTCTCATCACACAACGCTTACATCCATAGCCATGGGAAGGATCCTCCTCTCATCATGCTTGGAATGGCTTCTGCAAATGTGTCCATCACTTCTTCCTCGAAGTGTCATCAATCTGAAGAAAACCAAGCCTCTCTCTGAAGTACTCAAACTTCACTCTAGCTAGTGGTTTCGTCAACACATCTGCAACCTGCTCATCCGTCGCAACATACAGGAGCTTCACTGCTCCTCTCTGCACTATATCCCTAATATAGTGATATTTGATCTCAATGTGCTTTGACCTGTCGTGGAACACAGGTTTCTCAGACAGCTTCACACAACTCTAGTTGTCATAAAATATGCCAGTAGCATCGAACGGGAGATCAAATAACTCATTTAGTAGCTTCCTCAGCCATACTACCTCACAACTAGCCGAACAAGCTGCAACATACTCTGCTTCAGCTGTACTAAGTGCTACGCAGGACTGCTTCCTCCTAAACCAAGAGATCACACCTGATCCCATACTGAAGCCGCACCCCGAAGTGCTCTTCCTATCTGCAACACTTCCTGCCTAGTCTGAATCAACATGACCCTGCAGGTTAAACTTTTGATTCACATCATACTTGATCCCATAATCAACCGTACCCTTCAGGTACCTCAGAATATGCTTTACAACAACTAGGTGAACATCTCTCGGATCCATCAGGAACTGGCTCAATGTGTTCATCGCAAAGCACATATCTGGTCTCATGTTCGTAAGGTATATCAAGGACCCAATCCTCTGACGATACATCGTGGCATCAACCAGCTCAGATGAAGCATCACATAGAAGCTTCAGGTTCGATTCCATAGGTGTGGCCATGGCCTTGCAGTCCATCATCCCGAGCCTCTTCAGGATATCTACTGCATACTTCCCTTGTCCAAGGAAGATTCAATCTGCACTCTGCCACACCTCCATGCCTAGAAAATAGTGCATCATCCCCAAGTCCTTCATCTCGAACTCGACAACAAGCTTCCTCTTCGCGTTGGAAATCAATTTATCCTCACCTATCACAAACAGGTCATCCACATATAGGAGTAGTAACGCAGGATTTCCTTCCTCAACCTTGTAGTAAAGTTTGGAATCTGCTTTACTCTTGGTAAATCCAAAAATGGATAGAAAACTGTCCATCCTACCATACCAAGTCCTAGGATCTTGCTTCAAGCCATACAAGGCTTTCTTCAACTTGCACACATGTGACTGTCTGTCATGTGTCTCAAAACCGAGTGGCTGCTCCACATACACTTCCTCTTCGACTACAACATTCAAGAAAGCTATCTTGACATCCATCTAGTGTATCTTCCACTTCATCATTGCATCCAGAGCAAGTACTGATCTGATGGAAGTGTATCTGGATACAGGTGCAAAAGTCTCTTCATAATCTATCCCTCATTCTGGGAGAAGCCACGAGCCACAAACCTCACCTTGTATTTCTCTATTCTACCATCTGCAGCATGCTTGATCTTATAGATCCACTTGGAAGTCACAACAGACTTCCCTTAAGTATTGGGACCCCATCTCAAGCATCATTCTTCATGATCGATGAATCATGGAATTCTTCCATTACTGCATCCCGGATCCTGGGAACTTCAGATCTTCAATATCTTCAATAGATAACTTTGTTGCTAGAACAAATGTTGTAGTCCTTCTTTTGTAGGTGCTCGTATACGATCTTTCCTACGAAATAAGTTAAATTGCATGATTAGAAACATCTCATAGTTTTCAGAACAAATTCTTATACATAAAGAAATATGTCTTACAGTCATGCAATTATTTTAGCCAATGCTTCAATACAACATTCATCCATCTCCCGTAACTTTCTAGATGCCTTCCAATCTCTACCAGAACATTGTTAAGAGTGTGCACAACTCCCAACATATCAGCGAAGAGGTTTCATTCTAGATAAGTAGCAATGGAATGTTGTACAGTGCCATAGGCCACTTACCCATTACATACGTATTAGTAGTATACTTTTCATTAATGCAATTATTCTAATATGCATAATACACAACCTAAGTCTAGGAACATAAGTATATACATCTTTGAACAATATTATTTAAACAATCAAATATACAAGAAAGGACAATTCAAATATTTATCTTTGTTTGTTTGTTGGGTGGACTCCCTCTCAATCTTTGTTTCCTTGCAGGAACTACTGGAGTGTGCTCCCTCTTGATCTTTGCTTCCTGGATTACCTGTCCTTGAACTTATATCCATTCTCAATCACTGTGCATGCTTACTAGTATCATCATTGTGTTATCCTCGAGATCTCATACATAATCATACATTTATTAGTATAATCTTAATACTATCAAAACACAATAATCTTAATAAGCATGTATAGTCATGATCATTTAAAATACAGATAATAAGCATTAGTATTCAAGGTTTATATAGGACTTTTCTGGTTAGTCATATCATTAATCAAAGTAAGGAACATAATATGCATAAATCCTAGATTACTCAAACTTGTAACTTCATGAGTAATCATTATCAATCATACAAAAGTATAAGATCCTTACATAGGGTAGGATTCTAACTTGATATAGGAAAAACATACTTGGTCATCATATTTGCTGGTTATGTCTAGCAATGTTTTCTTGTTCTCTTCAATGACCTACATAACTCATAAGTTAACCATTGTAGAACCAAATTATACATACCTCTATGTGATCCATGACTATGGATGAGTCTTTGTATTCATTTGATCTTGGAATTTGATTTGTGCCTTCATGTTAGTGGATAACATTCTCCTCATACAACACCACAGTGCATTAGTACAATCATGATACAATCATAAATGTCATAACCCTAATAAATGAATGTCTTCTATCATGCATTCATACTTTTACTAGGGTGATAAGACAAGTCTAAAATTAAACAAGATTGTTACTAAACTCAATAACATGAAGAAAATCATATTATAAACTTAATCATGAACATATTTCAAACCATACCTATAAGTCATACCTGTCAGATTGCTTGTAGTAGTAGTAGTTGTTGTTTCTTTTGTTCTTATGGAAATTTGAGGAAAAGTGTCCTCTTCTTGGAATGTGCCGTGAGAGCTTGATCTTCATTCCCCATCTTCTCTTCTCGATCTATAATCTGAGCTCCTTCCTGTGAAAATTCTTCCCATAACCTACTGAAAGAGATAAGTTTCTTCCTAGCACAAATTCCTTGGATGAAGGAATCCCATGACCTAGGTAGGCCATTTAAAGTGGTCATGAAAATTTCTCCATTCTCCACCACTTCATCCACAGCTTCAAGTTGTTCCTTGATTTGAGAGACCTTTAGAAAAGTAGGATTGAATGGTCTCTCCATTCTGAAGCTTTACCCCTTTCAATTGGTTCTGCAGATTCATCTTCTGATTTATGTTCTTTTATTCAAACAACTTAGTCAAGGAGTCAAACATCTCCTTAGGTATCTTTAGGGAAGACACATGGGGTATGAGATGGTCTTCAGCAATGATCCTCTTAGCCTTGACCAAGTTCTTCTTGTGTAATGCCTTAGCCTCTTCTCCCTCTGGGACTGGAACTTCTTCACTTATGTAGGTGTCCAAATCATTCTTTTCTAGGATTAACCCAATCCTATACTTCCATGCTCGGAAGTTATCATCCCCTTTCAAGATTATCCTCAAGCTTGGTGTGGTGAGACATATTTAAATAGTAATTCAAATGGAAATAAGAAAGATTTAGGTCTTACCACTTGATTTGTAGAAATCTGGATCTGGAGCTAGATTAGGGTTTGTCAGAGAAACCCTAAAAATTCAAACTTTGAATTTCAAACTTTTGAACGGATAGAAAGATGCGCCTTGATGAGCTAATCAAGCTGGTATACTCAGAATTTGAAAAATACAAAGTTTCACCCCTCAAATTTGCTTTTCAAACTTCTGGATTCACTTGGGAGGACCCTGAATTAGGGTTTGATTTTCCTGAAGCTTCATCCATCCAAAAAGTTCGATCTTGGTCTCTAAACTTGGATTTTTCAGAGGAGCTTCCAACCATGGTCTCAGATTTCAGAAATTCCAACTTGTGCAGAAGCCCTAATTTCCAGTTTCATTAGACAGGACCCCAAACTAGGGTTTGATTTTACCAGAGCTTCACCCAACCAAAAAGTTCGATCCAAAGCTCTAAATTTTGATTTTTCCAAGGAGCTTCTAGCCATGGTCTCAGATTTTAGAAATTCCACTTTTTGTGGAAACCTTAATTTTTAGGGCAAAAAATGAAAGTGCCTTGAATTGAATTCTGATTGGACAGAAAGATGCACCTTGCTGAGGAGAGTCAAAATACCCTACTTCCTTTCAAGATCTGTGGAGAGAAACCCAATAAACACGAATCCCTAGCTTCCGCAACTGCATAGTGTCTTCTTCTCAGGTTAGCTCTGATACCATGTTAATTTTTGAGCATTAATTCAACATAATCTAGGATCTTTACTAAGAGAATAACATGTATAACATATCAATCATATCAATCACAACAAACAATCACATAATACAATAGACACACAGAGTTTCACTGGGAAAAACCATAAAGGTGAAAAACCCCATAACTTCCTCAGAGATAGAAAGAGCAATGATACAACCCAAGTACAAGAGATAGTCTCCTAGCAGCAGCTTCTCCTCCTCCACTAGTGCGCCACTCTCCAATGAGTGTATGAGTGAGAAAGTGAATGATCAAATAGAGTGCCTCCCGCACTCTATTTATACTTGACTTGACTTGCCTAATAACCTTTCCTAGGTCGGCCTCAACTTAACCACATAACATAATGCTGACAGGGCCGACCCCCAAATAAGGTGGTCTAATAACCCTTTAACCCACATGACTTATACAGGGCCAACCCCATCAAGGTGGTCTAATAACCCATCAAGTATAAGTTACGACACTTACAATATAAATGACGACACTTCCGTATAGAGGAATAATAACATCTCTATAGGAGTACAATATACATAGGTGAAATACATTCCGAAGTTACATATACATCAACATACAATGCAAGCAAGATGCAAGCTTTACTCTTCTAACAATGGATATATACAAGAAGAATGATAATTGTCTGAATATACAAAACAAAAAATGATTCTCTTAACATATGAAGGGAAAAGCATGAAAGAGCTGATAAAGAAATACAACAGTTCATGAAGTAGACTGATAAACTGATATATGGATTTAAAATTCAGCCTCTTCATCTTCTGTCAACCTGATCCTCCCCAGTGGAGTCTTTGTAAATTCAGATGGATCAGAGAAATAAAAGGCTATGTAAATATGTCCTAGCAGAAGGGATAGGTTTTCTTCTCTTTTAACAAATAGATCTTGCAGAATAGACTCTATTACACACAGACTGATATGAGTATAGGTATAGATCTTTTCTGGTTTTGTTTGCACAGAATTCAGAGAAGAGGAACAATCAGTATGTTGTTATTGGACGCATATGCTTTGTAAGTCGTCCCGTAGTATTTGTTGATCAATAGTTTGTTTTATTGTTGTTGGCGCATATGCTTTGTAAGTCGCCCGTAGTATTGTTGATCCATAGTTTGTAACGGCCCATGGTTTCGACCCATAGTATGGGCACCTAGAATTAGTATATAAGTGTGTGTTGAGACCTATGAAGGAACCGTGAAGTTATTTGTATTGAGCTTGCTCAAAGGAGGTTGCCCCCTCGAAGTGGCCTGTGATCAATATAAAGTGATTCCGAGTTCTGTCATTTCTGCTATTTCGCATATTCGTGTTAATTAACTGTTGCAGGTGCCTCACATCTGGTATCAGAGCACTTTCTTGGGCTCGCTGGGTGAAATTTCTGCCAAATTTTTTTTCGCATCTGTTGCAGGTTCGTATTTGGGAATAATCCCTATCCGCTTAACTGTGGGAAGTACTTGGGAATAAGCCCTAAAACTCATTGTGAGGAGTACCACAGGAACCCTGAAGTAGCTGGCCCATTGAGAGGACCTGCCAGCGAAAAGGGCAACGACCCCTACCTGATTGACTAGTTCCCACCCGTGAGGTAAACCAAGAGCTGTCGTTTGTGGCAAAGCGGTTATCAGTTTTACCTGAGCCGTGGAGTGAGGGGTACTGCCCCAATACGCAAGCCGTCAGACAACATTGGTGGCCGAGTGAAACCCCTGAACTGTTAGGAAGCCGCACATACCTGGGGTCCATATTTACTTTCAGCTAAACTATTGTCGATCACTACTGTGCCGTTCAGATCCATTTTGCAAGTCGTTTCAGATCCGGCCGCTTTCAGTCCATTCGGCGCTGTTCCAGATCCCTGACCGCTTTCAGTCCATTCGGCGCTGTTCCAGATCCCCGGCCGCTTTCAGTCCATTCGGCGCTATTCCAGATTCCTTCCGAGCCGTAGCCGCTCCATCTGGAAAAAAAAAAAAAAAAAAAATTTCAGTTTTTTGTCCATATCTTCCTTGTTTTTACTCTGTTTCCCTTGAAATTTTTGGGGAACCCCTGTCATCCTATTCTGCATATTTCAGTCCTGAGGACCCTATCCCCAATTCACCCTCCCAAAGCCCGAAATCTCACATTTGTCTATTTTTAGGGTTTGCCATAACTTCCTCAGATTTCACCCAATCACCTTCAAATTTTACCACAAAGTTCCTTTCTGAATTCTGCTTCTTTTTTTCCATCCGCCAAATTTTCCCATTCTTTCACCCCGCTTCTGAAATCCTCATTTTTGCTTCCCTGTCTATCCAACAGTGTCCAAGTAGTTTCTATTTCTGTTTTCCTACCTAGAAGAGAAAAAAAAAATTAAAAAAAATAAAAATAAAAATAAAAATCCTGGTTATGGTTGTCACCCGTGCAGGAGCAAAAACCATGGAGGAAGCACTTGCAGCCATCCAAGCCAAACTCCAGGACCTGGATGAAAAATTTCTCGGCCTCCATCTTGAACATTCAGCTATGAACAACAAACGGCAGTCCGAGTCTACATCAGACAATGGGTTCTCTTCTTCCAGCAATTTCCGTGGTCCGAAGCTTGATTTTCCTCGCTTCAATGGTACCGACCCAACTGGATGGATCTATCGTGCAGAACAGTATTTCAGTCTACATAATACTTTTGATGTCAACAAAGTTCCATTGGCATCCTTTCATTTGGAACAGGAAGCTCTTCAATGGTACCGTTGGTACATCAAGGCTCATCCAGAGCCCAAATGGCCAGACTTTTTCCAGCTCCTTTTGCAACGATTTGGTCCTAGTGCTTTTGATGACTTCACAGGATCCCTCACTAAACTTCGCCAAACTGGCACTGTGAGAGAGTATCAAACTGAATTTGAGAATCTAGCCAACCACACCGAAGGATTGTCTGATGAATTTTATCGGAGTTGTTTTATCAGTGGTCTAAAGGATGCCATCCGCTCTGAGGTCAAAATGTTTTATCCCAACACAATGATGGAAGCCCTAGGGTTGGCTAAGTTAGCAGAAGACAAGATTGCAGCCCAACAACGCTCCAAGCCCACTTTTGTTCCCTTTCGAAATATGGTTTCTCAGCGACCACCTCTACCGCAGGCTCCTCGACCGACTCCTATCAAGCGTTTGTCTGAAACAGAGATGCAAGCACGCAGAGAAAAGGGGCTTTGTTATAATTGTGATGAGAAATTCACTCGGGGACATAGATGTGTTCAGCAAAAACTCTATCTCTTGGATGTGGAGTCTCCGCTTGCCTCTGAAATTGGTGACGAAGATCCAGAAACATGGGATGCTCCGGTCGACATTCAGGAACCGCCTATTGACCCTCCGCCTCAGGATGACCAGCCAGAGATATCTCTCCATGCTTTAGCTGGAATCACCACCCCCCAAACAATGCGGGTCAGGGGTTACTTCAAGAAGCTTCCTCTTACCATACTCATTGATTCTGGTAGCACTCATAATTTCATTGATCCTCGGATCGCCAAACAAGCTGATTGTTTTATCCATCCTTGCTCCAACTTTGAAGTCATGGTTGCCAATGGGGGAACCTTACCTTGCAAAGGGAAGTGTCGAAATGTGCGTATTTCTATGGGAGACTATACCTTGCGCTCTGACATGTTTGCCTTTCCCTTAGGCGGATGTGATGTGGTTTTGGGCGCTCAATGGCTACGCACACTTGGCCCTATCTTATGGGATTTTGCTGAACTTTGGATGCAGTTTTCCCTCAATGGACAAAAACACACATTGACAGGATTACAACCAGGTTCTCTCAGCATCATCAGTTCACATCGCATGGAAAAACTCCTCAAGAAGAATTCACATGGTGTCATCGCTCAGATCCATTCCATCCAAATGCAACCATCAGCGGTCTCCACTACTCCTTTGGATCTACAACAAATTCTGGATCGATATGCAGGTGTCTTTGCTGAACCAGTGGGATTGCCACCTTCCAGGCCAGAAGACCATCGTATTCAGCTCCTTCCTGGCAGCGTTCCTCCCAACATCAGGCCCTATCGCTACCCATTTCACCAAAAAACGGAGATTGAAATGCTCGTTCGGGACTTATTGAAGCAAGGTATTATTCGTCCAAGCACTAGTTCCGTTTCTTCTCCAGTTATTCTTGTCCGCAAAAAAGATGGGTCATGGCGCCTCTGCATTGACTTCCGAGCACTTAATCACCTCACCATCAAGGATAAGTTTCCAATCCCTGTTGTTGATGAGCTTCTTGATGAGCTTCATGGGGCTCACTTTTTCTCCAAGTTGGATCTTCGTTCTGGGTATCATCAAATTCGGGTTCATGAGGAGGATATTCCTAAAACAGCTTTCCGCACACATGATGACCATTATGAGTTTTTGGTCATGCCCTTTGGCCTCACTAATGCTCCTTCCACATTCCAAGCCTTAATGAATAAAATATTTCGACCCTACTTGCGGAAATTCATTCTGGTATTCTTCGATGATATCCTCATCTACAGTAAAACATGGGATGAACATCTCCAGCATCTGGATCTTGTCATGCAACTTTTCTCTGACCATCATCTCCATGCCAAGCAGTCTAAATGTGTTTTTGGACAGAAGGAAGTTGAGTATCTCGGGCACATTATCTCAGCACAAGGGGTTCGCGTGGATCCTGACAAAATTGATGCCGTGAACAATTGGCCGCAGCCTCAGACACTCAAGAGCCTTCGTGGGTTTTTGGGATTGACTGGATACTACCGCAAGTTTGTCAAGGATTATGGGAAGATTGCAGCTCCATTAACTGCTTTATTGAAAAAGGATGCTTTTACATGGACACCTGCTGCTCAGTGTGCATTTGACCAACTAAAACAAGCTATGTGTACTTGTTAAATTTTCAGAATTTACTTCAATATGATCTAGGATCTTAACTGAGAGAACAACATGTACAGCATATCTACAGCATATCAATCATGGAGACAATAATGCAAGCACACAAGAGACACAAAGATATACTTGGGGAAAACCATAAAGGTGAAAAACCCCAATAACTTCCTCAGAGATAGATAGAGCAATGATACAACCAACCAATAGAGATAGCCATAACCTAGCAGCAATCCTCCTCCTCCATAAGTGCGCCTCTCCTCCTTGAGAGCATGTGTGAGAGGTGAGTGAGTAAATAGAGTGCCTCCCGCACTCTATTTATACTTGACTTGACTTGCCTTTTTACCTAACTCATGTCGGCTCGAACTTAACCACATAACATAATGCTGAGTGGGCCGACCCCCAATAGGGTGGTCTAATAACCCTTTGACCCACATGGCCGACCCCCAATAGGGTGGTCTAATAACCCTTTGACCCACATGACTTATACAGGGCCGACCCCAAACAAGGTGGTCTAATAACCCATTGACCCACATGACTTATACAGGGCCGACCCCAAACAAGGTGGTCTAATAACCCATCAAGTATAAGTTACGACACTTACAATATAAATGACGACACTTCCTTATAGAGGAATAATACCATCTCTATAGGAATACAATATACATATATGTGAAATACATTCCGAAGTTACATATACATCAACACTCCCTCTTAACTAGGAAGGTATTTCTCAGCACAGTTCTTCTAGCACAAGTCATCTTCTCTGGATCATCGTCACTGGATAATCGTCATCGAGTCATCATCATCGTCACTGCTGCTGCTATCTCAATCAATCTCTGAATCTACTCGTCATAGGAAGTTCTACAGAGCCAGTCCTTTTTCATACTAGATGTAGGCCCACCACCTGCAGGTCTTCGTCATCACTGGCCATACTGTGGAATCCTCAGGACTTATTACGTGCGTCACAAAACCTCGAAAGAGCATCCCAGGATGTTACGGGTACACAACTCCGACCTGTAGGATCTCCCAGGGAGCTATTACATGTGACCCCACCACAAAACCTCGCAAGAGCATCTCAGGATGTTACAGGTACACAACTCCGACCTGAAATCTCCCAGGGCACAAATTACATGTGGTCCACCACAAAACCTCGCAAGAGCATCTCAGGATGTTACGGGTACACAACTCCGACCTGAAATCTCCCAGGGAAACGAATTACATGTGGTCATGGCAAAACCTCGCAAGAGCATCCCAGGATTGATTACGGGCACACAGCCCAACCTATCGGATCTCCCAGGGAAACGAATTACATGCCATAGGACAAAACCTCGCAAGAGCATCTGCCAGATATCCCAGGGCGCTATTATATGCCATAGGCAAAACCTCGAAAGACTATCTGCAGATCTCCCAGGGCAACGAATTACATGTCCTCCCAGAGCAAAACCTCGAAAGAGCATTTGCCAGATGTCCCAGGGCACCGAATTACATGCCATAGGCAAAACCTCGAAAGACCATCTGCAAATCTCCCAGGGCAACAAATTACATGCTCATCTGCACAACCTGATCCACGGCCATAGAGTATCAACCTGATACTCACCATACATCATCCTGATGTATCCATGATCATCCTGATCATCATCACTGCAACGTCCTGCTGCATGTCATCTGGAGCAACATCCTGAAGCTCGTCATCTATGATCATCCTGATCATCACTGCAACATCCTGCTGCATGATCCACCTGATCATCAATGCATCTACCTGATGCATACCAAGTATCATACATGATCCTCCTGATCATCAATGTATCCACCTGATACAAATACATGATACATATCATCATACATGATCCTCCTGATCATCAATGCATCTACCTGATGCATACCAAGTATCATACATGATCCTCCTAATCATCAATGTATCCACCTGATACAAATACATGATACATATCATCATACATGATCCTCCTGATCATCAATGCATCTACCTGATGCATACCAAGTATCTACCTGATACATATCATCATACATGATCCTCCTGATCATCAATGTATCCACCTGATACAAATACAAATACATGATACATATCACCATACATGATCCACCTGATCATACAATGTATCCACCTGATACATATACAGATACATGGTCCAAGCATCCAACATGATGCATACATACATACATAAAATGATCCAACTGATCATATCCAAGCAGAAACCAGAACATCATCCTGATGCTCATCATCCAGCGCTTACATCCACAGCCATGTGAAGGATCCTCCTTCCAACATGCTTGGAATGGCTTCAGAAAATGTGTCCATCACTTCTTCCTCGAAGTATCCTTGATCTGAAGCACGCCAAGCCTCTCTCTGAAGTACTCGAACTTCACCCTGGCTAGTGGCTTCGTCAGCACATCTGCAATCTGCTCGTCCGTCGCAACATACAGGAGCTTCACAGCTCCTCTCTGCACCATATCCCTGATATAGTGATATTTGATCTCTATGTGTTTCGACCTGTCATGAAACACTGGGTTCTCGGACAGCTTCACACAACTCTGGTTATCACAGAAGATACCAGTAGCCTCCAACGGGAGATCAAATAACTCAGACAGTAGCTTCCGTAGCCATACTGCCTCACAACTAGCTGAACAGGCTCCAACATACTCTGCCTCAGCTGTACTCAGTGCTACGCAGGACTGCTTCCTGCTAAACCAAGAGATCACACCTGATCCCATACTGAAGCAGCACCCAGATGTGCTCTTCCTGTCTGCAGCACTGCCAGCCCAATCTGAATCAACATAACCTTCCAGGTTAAACTTTTGATTCGCCTCATACCTGAGCCCATAATCCACTGTACCCTTTAGGTACCTTAGAACATGCTTTACAGTAACCAGGTGAACACTTCTCAGATCCGTCAGGAACTGGCTCAATGTGTTCACAGCAAAGCAAATGTCTGGTCTCGTGTTCGTCAGGTACATCAAGGACCCAATCATCTGACGATACATAGAGACATCAACTGACTCAGATGAAGCATCACATAGAAGCTTCAGATTCGATGCCATAGGTGTGGCCATGGCCTTGCAATCCATCATCCCGAACCTCTTTGGGATCTCTACTGCATACTTCCCTTGTCCAAGGAAGATTCTATCTGCACTTTGCCACACCTCCATGCCAAAAACAAATAGTGCATCATCCCCAAGTTCTTCATCTCGAACTCGGTAGTAAGCTTCCGCTGCGTGTCGGCAATCAATCTATCTTCACCATACCAAGTTCTGGGAGCTTGCTTCAAGCCATACAAGGCTTTCTTCAATATTCATACATATGACTCCATGTCAGGTCTTGGGACTGCATCCCAAACATCTTCTTCATGATCTACGGATCATGGCATTCCATTTCTTCATCCCAGATCCTGGGAACTTCAATATCTTCAATAGATATCTTTCTTGCTGGAACAAATGTTGTAGTCCTTTTGTAGGAGATGGCATATGATATTTCCTACACAACAAGTTAAATTGCATGATTAGAAAACATCTTATAGTTTTCAGAACAAATTCTTACACATAAAGAAATATGCCATACAGTCATGCAATTATCTTAGCCAATGCTTCAATACAACATTTATCCATATCCCGTAACTTTCTAGATGCCTTCCAATCTCTACCAGAACATTGTTAAGAGTGTGCACAACTCCCAACATGTCAGCAAAGAGGTTTCATTCTAGATAAGTAGCAATGGAATGTTGTACAGTGCCATAGGCTACTTACCCATGTATATTAGTAGTATACTATTCATTAATGCAACTATTCTAATATGCACAATACATATCCTAAGTCTAGGAACATGAGCATATACATCACTGAACAATTTTAATTAAACAAACACATATGTAAGAAATGATAATTAAAATACTTATCTTTGTTTGTTCATTGGGTGGACTCCCTCTGAGTCTTTGCTTCTTTGCGGGAGATACTGGAGTCATAATCTGAAGTAGCTTCTTCTACACCTTTGTAGAAAGATGTTCAACTCCCTTTGAATATATGCTCCTTGCAGAAGCTACTGAAGTGTGCTCCTTTGCTTTCTTTGCAGGAACAATTGGAGTGTGCTCCCTCTTGATCTTTGCTTCCTGGATTACCTGTTCTTGAACTCATATTCATCCTTGGTTCCTATGCATGCTTATTAGTATCATGATCCTTGTGATCTCATATGAAATCATACATTCATTAATATACTATTAAAACACAATAATCTCAAGCATGTATAGTCATGATCATTTCAAACAGAAATAATAAGCATTAGCATTCAAGGATTCTTATGGTTAGTCAAATCATAAGAAACATAACATGTCTAAACCTGTAATTACTCAAGCCTATGACTCTTCAGGTTAGTTGAATCATCAATCAAGATAAGAGATATAAAATGCATAAAACCTGTGATTATTCAAACCTATACCATCATGATTCTTCTGGTTAGTCATATCATCAATTATGGTAAGAAACATAATATGCATACAACCATGATTATTCAAACCTATGACTTCATGAATAATCATTATCAACAATAGTATAAAATCCTAACCCAAGGTAGGATTCTAGCTTGATATAGGAAAAACATACCTGGATTAGCATGCTAGCTAGTTTATGTCTAACATACCCGCATAATGTCTTTTGTTTCTCTTCAGTGACTTGTGCTAGTAACCTGCATGTCTCATATGTTATCCATTACAAAACCAAGTTATACATACCTCGTAAATGGATCTTCTATGAGATCCATGACAATGGATGAATCTTTGTCCTCATGTTATCATGACCATATGTTCTTGGACCAGAACATGATTTGTCTTTCTTGGTGTACCTTTCATGTTAGTAGACAACATAAACCTCATACAACATCATAATGCATTAGTACAATCATAAGTGTCAACACCCTAACCAATGAATATCTTCTATTATGCATTCATAATTTTGTTAAGGTGATACGACAAATCAAAAATCAAAATTGTACTAACCGTAATAACATGAAGACAAACATACCATAAACTTAATCATGGACAAATATCGAAACATACCTCGATGAGTCATACCTGTCGAGATCGCTTGTAATCTTCTTATATAAGGCCTTAGCCTCATCTCCCTCTGAAACAGGAACTTCTTCACTTATGCAGGTGACCAATCCATCTTCTTCTAGGATTAACCCAATCCACTTGATTTGCAAGAACTGAACCTGGAGCTGGATATGGGTTTGTCAGAGAAACCCCAAAAATTCAAACTTTGAATTTCAAACTTCCGAAAGGATAGGAATATGCGCCTTGATGAACTGATCAAACTGGTATATTCAGAATTTGAAAACTACAAAGTTTCACTTCTCAATTTTGCCTTTGAAACTTCTGGATTCACTGGGTGTGACCCTGAACTGGGGTTTGATGAAGACCACTCTTCTGACCAATCAAAAGGTTTGATCCAAAGCTAGAAGCTTCTATTTTTCTGAGGAGCTTCCAGCCGTGGTCACAGATTTCAAAAATTCCCATTTTTACAGAAGCCCTAATTTTCCACTTTTCTGATCAAAGTCCCGAACTAGGGTCTAATCAAGCCCGGCCTTCTACCCAACCAAAAATTCTGATCTTGGTCTCTAAATTTCTATTTTGATGAGTAGCATCCAGCCGTTGTCTCCAATTACAAAAATTCCAACTTTCTCCAAAGCCCTAAATTCCGGAAGCCATGAATGAAGGTACAAAAAAAATAATTCTGTTTTGACAGAAATATGTACCTGATTGTTTCTGGTGTAACTCCAAAATTTTTGATCCACAGGGTCTGAAAAAAGTTTCTTGAGATAGCCTGACCTGTTATCTTTCCATCCTGACAGGTCTGACCTCAATTGGAGTCTCTGAGAGAGAGATATGCCAAATGTCGCAACGTGGCCTGTTTTGGGATAAAACAAGAGAGCGAACTTGTACGGCGTGCCACGTGTCACTGTTTAAACTTCGGCCTCTGAAAAAGTTTTTTGAGATATCTCAGCCTGTTACCTTTCCATCCTGACAGGTCTGACCTCAATTGGACTCTCTGAGAGAGAGTTATGCCAAATGTCGCAACGTGACCTGTTTTGGAAAAATACATGAGAGCGAACTTGTACGGTGTGCCACATGTCACTGGTTCAACTTCGGCCTCTGAAAAAGTTTTCTGAGGTAGTGCAGACTGTTTACTACCTGTCACTTTTTACGAAATTTCATTTGGAGTTTCCTATCCCAAGATATGACCTTTTTCCCAAGGTCACCTGATTTTGACTCAGATCTGGAAGAGGCAGAAACCCTATATTGTACAGATCATAAATCACAAAGTACAACGAATTAGAGGTTGTCCTTTGGACACAAGATACCTGGAGATCTTAGCTTTGGCCTGTAACAATTTCAGATCCGAAAACTTCTCCAAAACGGATTTATAGCGAAAGTGCTACGATGACTGGTTTTTGCTATATCAAGCCCTAGCATCGTAAGTGCAACAAGTGTCATACATGCCATATCATGCCTTCTTTCAGGCTAGCTCTGATACCATGTTAAATTTTCAGAATTTACTTCAATATGATCTAGGATCTTAACTGAGAGAACAACATGTACAGCATATATACAGCATATCAATCATGGAGACAATAATGCAAGCACACAAGAGACACAAAGATATACTTGGGGAAAACCATAAAGGTGAAAAACCCCAATAACTTCCTCAGAGATAGATAGAGCAATGATACAACCAACCAATAGAGATAGCCATAACCTAGCAGCAATCCTCCTCCTCCATAAGTGCGCCTCTCCTCCTTGAGAGCATGTGTGAGAGGTGAGTGAGTAAATAGAGTGCCTCCCGCACTCTATTTATACTTGACTTGACTTGCCTTTTTACCTAACTCATGTCGGCTCGAACTTAACCACATAACATAATGCTGAGTGGGCCGACCCCCAATAGGGTGGTCTAATAACCCTTTGACCCACATGGCCGACCCCCAATAGGGTGGTCTAATAACCCTTTGACCCACATGACTTATACAGGGCCGACCCCAAACAAGGTGGTCTAATAACCCATTGACCCACATGACTTATACAGGGCCGACCCCAAACAAGGTGGTCTAATAACCCATCAAGTATAAGTTACGACACTTACAATATAAATGACGACACTTCCTTATAGAGGAATAATACCATCTCTATAGGAATACAATATACATATATGTGAAATACATTCCGAAGTTACATATACATCAACAGTACTACACCTGTGCTAGCTATGCCCGATTTTTCCAAGCCCTTCACTATTGAGAGTGATGCTTGCGGCAATGGACTTGGTGCTGTTCTCATTCAAGATGAACACCCCATTGCATTCACTAGCAAAGCCCTTTCAGGTAAGAATTTAGCTGCCTCTACCTATGAGAAGGAAATGATGGCTATTTTGCATGCAGTACAGAAGTGGCGGCCATACCTATTAGGGAATCATTTATGCATCAAGACTGATCACCAGAGTCTGAAATATTTCTTGGACCAACGTGTCTCCTCCCCGGCACAACAGAAATGGGTTAGCAAACTCATGGGTTATGAATATGAGATCACTTACAAGAAGGGTAAAGACAATATTGTGGCAGATGCTCTTTCTCGCACATTTGATGCCCAAGGTTCTCTTTCAGCTATTTCTATGCCGGTTCCAAATTGGTTGCAATCTGTTCAACAGGGTTATGTCAATGACTCTTCCTTAGCTCAAATCATCCAATGCTTGACCAACAACCCTTCTGCTGTACCACATTACTCTTGGGATGGTGCTTCTTTGCGATACAAGGGTCGTCTGGTGCTTCCCCAGAGCACAGATCTTCAATAGGTTGTCTTCTATGAACTCCATGCTTCTCCATTGGCAGGGCACTCTGGGTTCCTCAAAACATATGAACGAGCATGGCGTAACTTCTTTTGGCAGGGAATGAAAAGGACAATTCAACAGATGGTGGCCGAATGTGATACCTGCCAGCGCAATAAGGGTGAAACAACACTCCTTCCAGGATTGCTTGAACCCTTGCCCATACCTACACGGATTTGGACAGATATTTCTATGGATTTCATTGAAGGGCTTCCTAAATCTGGCGGGAAGACAGTGATTCTCGTTGTGGTTGATCGCCTCTCCAAATATAGTCATTTTTGTGCTCTCAGCCATCCCTATACAGCCTCCTCCGTTGCTCAAATTTTTCTGGACCAGATCTTTCGTCTTCATGGCATCCCTTCTTCCATTGTCTCGGATCGTGATGCGACTTTCAGCAGTCATTTTTGGACAGAACTATTTCGCCACACTGGGACCAAACTGAAGATGAGTTCAGGGTATCACCCATAAACAGATGGTCAGACTGAAATTGTCAATAAATTCTTGGAAACTTATCTTCGTTGCTTCACCTCGGAACAACAACATCAGTGGGAAAAGTGGCTCCCTCTCACTGAATGGTGGTACAATACCTCTTACCACACTGCCTCTAAAATGACCCCATATGAAGCAGTCTATGGTCAGGCACCTCCAGCTCTTCTTCCATACACCCCCACCAGTTCACCAGTTCAGGAAGTTGACACGGTCCTTCGAAACCGCGATCAGATTCTTCACATTTTGTGGGACAATCTGCACATGGCAAGAAATCGCATGAAGCAACAAGCTGATCAACACCATTCGGAGCGCACTTTTCAAGTCGGTGATATGGTTTTTCTTCGTCTCCAGCCGTACAAACAATCCTCCTTGAAACTCAAAGGGCGTCATAATCTCTCTCCAAAGTTCTATGGGCCATATCGGATTCTTCAGAAGATTGGGTCCGTTGCTTATAAATTGGAACTTCCTCCTTCTTCCCGCATTCATCCAGTCTTTCATGTCTCTTGTCTGAAGAAAGTTCTTGGCACCAACATCAGCGGACAAACGATTTTACCCGAACTGGATAAGGAAGGCCATCCTCAATCGTCGCACACGTCAGCTTCGCTCTCGCTCAATCACAGAGGTCTTAATTCAGTGGCACGACATGCAACCAGAGGATGCTACATGGGAACCACTCCTTCAGATTCAACAACAATTTCCACATCTAAAGCTTTGAGGACAAAGCTTTTTTTAAGGGGGAGGGGATGTTAGGAACCCATGTCTTTACTTTGTTAGTATGTTGTTATTGGACGCATATGCTTTGTAAGTCGTCCCGTAGTATTTGTTGATCAATAGTTTGTTTTATTGTTTTTGGCGCATATGCTTTGTAAGTTGCCCGTAGTATTGTTGATCCATAGTTTGTAACGGCCCATGGTTTCGACCCATAGTATGGGCACCTAGAATTAGTATATAAGTGTGTGTTGAGACCTATGAAGGCACCGTGAAGTTATTTGTATTGAGCTTGCTCAAAGGAGGTTTCCCCCTCGAAGTGGCCTGTGATCAATATAAAAGTGATTCCGAGTTATGTCATTTCTGCTATTTCGCATATTCGTGTTAATTAATTGTTGCAGGTGCCTCACATCCTCTTCAGGGGCAGATTGTTCAACTTGTTTCCCTAAACTATGTACAAAAATATTCTCAGGAAAAGGATTTATGACAGCAGACTCTATGGAAGGCTCATCACCTTTCAAATCTTCTGATTGAACTACAATTTTCCGAGAAGAAGAAGATGCAACAGAAGTAGACTTAATGGAAGGTGTTCTAGGTACAGATAAAGAAGCATTACCTCTTGAGATACCTGATCTATATGTCCTTGCTGCTCTAGAAGTTTTCCTTTGTAGAGCTCTTCCTCTTCTGATGATCTTCTCTGGATCTGCAACAGGAGTTGCTGGTGGCATCTGTTGATTTGCTCTAGTATGATCTCTCTTCGGAGCCACAATTATTCAATGGAGTCGCTAGATAGAAAATTTCAACCAATGAAATGTCCAAGCTTTGTCTATCATCAAAGCTGGATCTATGTCATATCCCAAGGAAGCTGAGCTTCAATCTCCTCTCCCCGGCAACAACACCATTTTGTTAACACTCTAGGAAAATCTTCTAGGTTGAGCTCGAAGATGCATGGTAACTTAACTAATTCTCTCAATGATTAACTCAATGATGGGTATGGGGCTGGATCAAGATGAATATCTACTAAATAGACCGTTTATTGAAGACTCTCTAGTGATATTCAAACAATATAAGGCTCTCAAGAGATGAAATCAGACAAGTTGTTTATCAAATAGAACAGAAGCTAATCATCTAACCAAATCACACATATATAAAACAATAAGTATGATGGGTCCACAAAGTAGGATAACCACTTATGATTCTTTTCTTAGCAATAAAATAGTGAGATGACAGTCACCTAAGGATCATATAAGCATAGATAGAGAATAACATTCACTCATAAGTATAGATAGATAGGAAAGAAGAGATCTGATAACATCAATAAAAGAAGCTTATAAGCCTGAATATATTTAAGAATAAGTCTCTATTATAGTAGCAGCATAGTTAATTCAAAATCCTTTGTATAGTTCCTCAATTGTTTGTGGCTTTATAGCCTTTACATGAGAAATCTAGATCCTGAAAAGTTGGATCAGATTTACTTAAAATAGATAGTCAAAAACTGTCATAAAAGAATAGGAAGAGATCCTATAAACTACGTCAACTCCTTATCTTTTATGATATTTATCTCCTTCAAAATATTTGCCAAGTGTAGAAAGCCTTCCAAGGCTGTTGAATATCCATGGAAAACAAGATAGGTCGAATTTTCTATTTTTAGCCAAAAAACCTGTTTTTGTGCCCAACAACTAGGTAGCTATTTCCATTTTTCCACCATCCAAAATACCTCAAACATCAAGAAAAAACCTTAAATATGATGTATTTAATTATTATGCATATTTAGAAACCATCCTCGAGGTGTTTGGTCAAGAAAAAGTTGAATCTAGGCAAAAATACGACCTCTCTGCCATGTCTCAGCTTTCGGTGGCTAAGAGAGGAAAAATCTGGGCCTGTTAGCCACCGAAACCTGTAACTTTATGAAAATTCAAACTTCTCAAAAATGAATTACCTTTCTTCTCCTGAAACGTTCAAGATTGATCTTTTAAGGCTTCAGTAGCCTGCACAATGATCTGGACTGTTTCTATTAACCTTGCTTTGCATTATTAACTCATGGAGTCGATCTACATGACTCTTCATCTCACAATATTGCTTGGCTTGTACAATGGTGATGCTTTCTTTGTGCCCAAGGGAGATGACTTCATCAAATTGAAACCATGTGAAACCAATTTTTCACAAACTCGGCCACGACTTGTTTGTAAATTAAATCTTCCCACCTGCAAACATACAAATGAACACTTCGTGCATCCTTCATAAGATAATAGGGCCACATATTTCCAAAGAAAATGGCAGAGGAATAATGTTCCAATGGAAGATACCAGTTTTTTCAAACCATGACTCAACTGTTTCTCCACTTGTGACCTGGCTCGTAACTTCAAACCAATGGATCGGCAAGAGATTTCTTGATACTTTGATTATGGCAATTTGGGCGATGGATATATTACAAACATAAGGCTTTAAAATGAACCTCAGAAAATTTAGAAATGATTTTTTGAATGACATCCTATCACCTAAAATAAGCAAAATTGACCATGTTATTTGAGGAGATAACACCTGCGGAATCCCGTACTTATGGTCATGTTGTAGCCACAACGATCCCATCTTGTTCAAATAAGATGGGAGCCCCTATTTTTGAGTTTTTCGTTTACTTGATTTATTTTTCTCAAAAGAACTTTATTATCATCTTGTTTACTTAATCCTGTTTAAGGTTTTTCTTAATGATACTTTGAAATAAAAAAATGAAGCAAATTGAGTTTTGAATGACACTTGTTCTTACTTTGCTAATTCACTTAATTAAGTAAAAGAACAAATTGCGGAAGTTGGAATGATTATATGCTCATGTTAACCGTCCTGACGTTTCAATCCCGATGTCTTCATTTGTTTAATTTTCACAGGAGGAAGTCGGGAGTTCATTTCATAAAATTTAAATTAATGATACCAACTTCCCGACTCCGATGCTTGCAGAAGTTGGGAGTCGGCATGAAATTTGGTTAAAATTATTTAAGTTTGCCAATTTCCCGACTCTGATATTTATGCTTTAACATTGGTAGTCAGTAGTCGAGGGAACTATTTGTTTTGATTGAATTTTAGTCCTGACTCCTGACTTTTCAAATTTATGACAAATTGCAGAGGTCAGAAGTCAGGGCATTATGAATTTTTATGTTAGTTTTTCCGCCGAATATCTACTTATTCAAATTTTCAGGGTCCTACATTGACACTCCTAATTTCGCATCCAAAATTCATATTTTCGCACACACCAAATCACTTTGAAAAATGAGCCAAGTTAATGTAATCAATGAATGATTAAAATCTAACCTTCTTTTTTAGGGCAGCTCAGCCGTAATTAATGTGCAATTGATTTGGTCCTAATATGAAATTTAATTAAGCAATTTTTGAATTTCGTCCGCCATTATGACACAGTGAATTCAGAATATAGCCTACTAGTATCCTCTATTTCTGCAAGTGAATTTTATCATTTTTGGTCAATTTGTTTCAGGATTTTGCAGGTATTGTATGATTTGATCAAGTTTCTCTCATATTTTTCATATTTTCAACATCTCATTTGAGTTTTTTCCACATTGCAGGTCCATTTATCCCATCATGGATAAAAGAACTAGGTCTAAAGCCGATGTGGAGGAATTGAAGCTAAAAGATCCCAATTTTGGCTTCTATTTGGACACTGATGCATGGGTCTCTGATACACTTTGTCTAGATTGGGATAGAATCTACGACATTTTTGACAGTGATGATTTTTCATAAATCCAAGAGGAAGCCCCAATATATTAGAATATAAGCAATTTTCATCTCCATGCTATTGACGCACAACCTGCCATTTTTCCCTATACGGACTTGGTAAAGTGGATGCATTGCTACGCGGATATTCTGACCATCACGTTCACAGACTCCAACCAAATTTTTTATGCTTCGTTTAAGACAGATACATTTGCAAGGATCTATGCATTGAAGACCCCAAAATAGATCTTCACACAAGATTTCATAAAGGCATTTGGGAACACATATGAACTAGATGTTCTTCTGAAAACTTGGATGGCCGACCCAGACACTTTCATACTCAGGATGAACAAGCAATATCCAATTTCTGTTTTCAGAGAGCCGTATAAAATACTTGTAGCCATGATTGTTGATGTATATGTAACTTCGGAATGTATTTCACATATATGTATATTGTATTCCTATAGAGACGTTATTATTCCTCTATACGAAATTGGTTGTATTCCTATAGAGATGTTATTATTCCTCTATACGGAAGTGTCGTCATTTATATTGTAAGTGTCGTAACTTATACTTGATGGGTTATTAGACCACCTTGTTGGGGTCGGCCCTGTATAAGTCATGTGGGTCAAAGGGTTATTAGACCAACCTATTGGGGGTCGGCCATGTGGGTCAAAGGGTTATTATACCATCCTAGTGGGGGTTGGCCCAGTCAGCATTATGTTAAGTGGTTAAGTTGAGGCCGACCTAGTTGAGTAAAGGTCAAG
The DNA here is from genome assembly GCA_027924585.1 of Larix kaempferi. Lineage (NCBI taxonomy): Eukaryota > Viridiplantae > Streptophyta > Pinopsida > Pinales > Pinaceae > Larix > Larix kaempferi. The sequence goes on from BSBM01000510.1 coordinate 45,503,184, forward strand.
TCAAGTTAGTGTATAAATAGAGAGTGTGTCTCTCTCATTTTACACATTCTATTCTCTCACTCACACTTGGGAGAGTGGCACACTTGTGGAGGAGGGGGCTCTGCTTCTAGGAGAAGACTATCTCTTGTATTCTGGTTGTATCATTGCTCTATCTATCTCTGAGGAAGTTATTGGGGTTTTTCACCTTTATGGTTTTCCCCAAGTAAACTCTGTGTCTCTTGTGTGCTTGCATTATTGTGTCCATGATTGATATGCTGTAGATTTGCTGTACATGTTGTTCTCTCAGTTAAGATCCTTGATCAGATTGAAGTAAATTCTGAAAATTTAACATGGTATCAGAGCTAGCTTGAAAGAAGGCATGATATGGCATGTATGACACTTGTTTCACTTACGATGCTAGGGCTTGATATAGCAAAAACCAGTCATCATAGCACTTTCGCTATAAATCCATTTTGGAGACGTTTTCGGATCTGAAACTTTTACAGGTCGAATATTAGATCCCCATGTACCTTGTGTCCAAAGGAAAACTTCTAATTCGTTGTACTTTGTGATTTATGATCTATAAAATATAGGGTTTCTGCCTCTTCCAGATCTGAGTCAAAATCATGTGACCTTGGGAAAAAGGTCATAACTTGGGCTAGGAAGCTCCAAATGAAATTTCGTAAAAAGGGACAGGTAGTAAATAGACTGTACTATCTCAAGAAACGTTTTCAGAGGCCTAAGTTAAACCAATGACACGTGGCACACCGTACAAGTTCGCTCTCCTGTATTATCCCATAAACATGTCACGTTGCGACACTTGGCATAAATCTCTCTCAGAGAATCCAATTGAGGTTAGACCTGTTGGGATGGAAATATAACAGGTCGGGATATTTCAAGAAAATGTTTGAGACCCTATGGATTGAAAAGTTCAGAGTTACACCAGAAACAATAAGATACATATTTTTGTCAAAACATAATTATTTTTTAGCACCTTCATTCATGGCTTCCGAAATTTAGGGCTTCGGAGAAAGTTGGAATTTTTGTAATCAGAGACCACGGCTGAATGCTACTCATCAAAATAGAAATTTAGAGACCAATATCAGAATTTTTGGTTGGGCAGAAGGCCGGGCTTGATCAAACCCTAGTTAAGGACTTTGATCAGAAAAGTGGAAAATTAGGGCTTCTGCAAAAATGGGATTTTTTGAAATCTGTGACCACGGATGGAAGCTCCTCATAAAAATAGAAGCTTAGAGATTTGTATCAAAGATTTTGATTGGGAATAAGAGTGGGTTTCATGAAAACCTAGTTCGGGGTCACGTCTAGTGAATTCGAAAGTTTCAAAGGCAAAATTGAGGAGTGAAACTTTGCAGTTTTCAAATTCTGAATATACCAGCTTGATCAGCTCATCAAGGCGCATATTTCTATCCTTTCGAAAGTTTGAAATTCAAAGTTTGAATTTTTGGGGGTTTCTATGACAAACCCTATTACAGCTCCAGATCCAGTTCCCGCAAATCAAGTGGATTGGGCTAATCCTAGAAGAGGATGGATTGGTCACCTGCATAAGTGAAGAAGTTCCTGTTTCAAAGGGAGATGAGCCTAAGGCCTTCCATAAAAAGATTACAATCAATCTTGACAGGTATGGCTTACAGGTATGTTTCATGGTTAAGTTTATCATATGTTTGTCTTCATATCATTATAGTACAATCTTGATTAATTACTAGACTTGTCGTATCACCTTAATAGAAGATATTCATTGATTAAGGTTTTGACACTTATGAATGTACTAATGCATTTTGATGTTGTATGAGGTTTATGTTGTTCGCTAACATAAAAGGTACACCAAGAAAGACAAATCATGTTCTACTTCAAGAACATATGATCATGGTGTCATGAAGAGAAAGATTCATCCATTGTCATGGATCACATAGAAGATCTACTTTCACATATATGTATATTGTATTCCTATAGAGATGTTATTATTCCTCTATACGGAAGTGGTTGTATTCCTATAGAGATGTTATTATTCCTCTATACGGAAGTGTCATCATTTATATTGTAAGTGTCGTAACTTATACTGGATGGGTTATTAGACCACCTTGTTGGGGTCGGCCTTGTATAAGTCATGTGGCTCAAAGGGTTATTAGACCACCCTATTGGGAGTCGGCCATGTGGGTCAAAGGGTTATTATACCACCCTAGTGGGGGTTGGCCCAGTCAGCATTATGTTAAGTGGTTAAGTTGAGGTCGACCTAGTTGAGTAAAGGTCAAGTCAAGTTAGTGTATAAATAGAGAGTGTGTCTCTCTCATTTTACACATTCTATTCTCTCACTCACACTTGGGAGAGTGGCACACTTATGGAGGAGAAGGCTCTGCTGCTAGGAGAAGACTATCTCTTGTATTCTGGTTGTATCATTTCTCTATCTATCTCTGAGGAAGTTATTGGGGTTTTTCACCTTTATGGTTTTCCCCAAGTAAACTCTGTGTCTCTTGTGTGCTTGCATTATTGTGTCCATGATTGATATGCCGTAGATTTTATATACATGTTGTTCTCTCAGTTAAGATCCTAGATCAGATTGAAGTAAATTCTGAAAATTTAACAATGATCTGCTGGTTTTATGGTGCAGATACCTACCAATACTTCAAATTGGAATGCCCCCCCTAGCACATTACATATCTATTACCTTCATAGATTCCATTTCTTAGGCACATAAGACTCCAACCATCAAGAATTATAAGTTTTATTTGTCTGCATATTTGATGTACATTGTTTGTGCTTCTTTCTCTTATCCTACCATGTATTGGCACTGGACCAGAGAAAAGCCTCCAATTCACATTTATTGTTCAATTCTCTAGGAAGATAACTACAAACCCTGCATTTATGACATATGTGACAAGTTTATCAGTGATGTTCATTTTTCTATCTTAAAAAAGAATGATCCTAGGGTTTTAGAAAATTCCATTTATCTAATTTCTATTATGGGTGATTGGTACGTCGAAGAGTACTTTACTTACCTTAGAATTTGGGGTAGTAAATCGATGCATCTATTGCCAAGACCTGTCCCTGAAAGGATGGTTCTTTCTGAGGTATATTTCTAGACCATTTATGATGGATTTCATGGTCAATGCCGTCTTTCAAAGAGAAGAGCATGGCCTAAATTCCCTATGTACATTGGACATTTAATAATTCAGAATGCAACTCATGGTATCCTTTTAGCCAAAGAATTCGATCAGTTGAAATTGGATTTTGTGGAGAAAATAATGCATGACCCCAAGGGGTTTATAACATATCATTTTGTACAAGAACATTTGAAAAAATCCTACCTACATCAGCAACAACCAGATGATTCCTTATACCAAAATGAAAACAGTTTTGAAGAAGTTATGAGCAAAGTGATAGATGCATACCAAAGGATCCTCATACATGAAGCACATAAGCAACAAAGGCTTAAGTTTATGGAGGAGAGAGACATAATTTTTCAACAACAACAAGAAGATGTTAGGGAAGCAATGGAGGCTTCCAATAAAGCTATAGTTATTAGTTCAACTTCATCTCAGCCTGATGCACAACAACAACTAGACAAGAAGTAGGGTAAGCAACCTATGTTAGCTACTCAGTCTTCCACTCCCATTCAAAATCTTAATGCCCTCATACAACAAACCCAAATCCTTCAAGGTAAGTTTGTTTCTCATACTTAGTCTTTTTACAATACTGCTCCTATTCCTAAGATAGCAACAAATATCTCCGTGAAGGTTGAAAAACAGACTAAGTTAGTTGTCAATCCTCCGCTCTAGACATCCATTAATGATGTTATTGATTTATAAAAGGAGAAACCTGTGGAAGTTATGAATCCAACCCCATTAGTCCAGGAACCTCACCAAGCATCTACTTCTAAGAATATCCAAACTGTTAATGGTGATGTTTCTCATCCATCCCTAGATAGTGGTATGTCAAAGGTCCCTATTGTTGATGACCTAGTTCATCAGTCTACCTCAAAATCACCACATAATTTGCTTCCTTCTCACAACCCTTCGGACTTAGTTGCACAATATCCTAACTAACCTACACAGATTGCATTAGATACTTTAGTTGATATCATTGTTTCATGACAACCCACAACTTGTCAATCAGATACTTTATTGACTCAAGTTGATACTCCTACCATTCCTTTACAATTTGAAACTACTCCTCCTCCTATTCTGTCCACTAAACTCCCTTCTGAGAATTTTCCTACAAATTCTTCTTACCAAGTTATCCTACCACCACGTCAAGATTCATCTCAGTTAGCAACTGCCATTGCTAGTCAACCATTGCCTATTGACAATACCACATAAATTATCACCTCCATAGTTGAAGACTCAACAAACTTTGGTGAAGATGCTATAGTGGTGCTTGGAGACTATTGTTTTATAAAAATACAGAAGGCAATGCTGAGGAAAGGTTCCAAAAGGAATAAAGAAGGGGAAGCACAAGTTGGGACAGTTCCTAACCAAGTCATATGGAAGCAGGCTGCTGATGACCCTCAAAGAGAGGCTATAAAAGTTGCTGCAACAATGGGGGCATTTGTTGGGGATAAATTTGACTGTGTGTCCACTATAAATAAGGCATTGGAAGAGTACAAAGCTAATAATGTGACATTACAGGAAGAGAAGGAATCTCTTCATCATAATTTCATCAAACAAATGGAAGACTTCAAATCCCACCACAATTTAGTGGTGCAAAATTTACAAGATCAGATTCAACAATTATGTCAACAAAAGGAAATTGCAAAAGAAAAGGTGATTGAGCAAGTTTCTAATCTTGTTGATCTCAAGATGCAAATGGAACAACTCAAAGATCATAATCCCTTTTCTGAATTTTTCAAGTTGACTGTACAAGAATTCAAAGATGAAGCCATTTCATGCAACAACAATTTGAGGTAGATTCATACCTTATATTTTCAAGGCCTCAATGAAGTACAAAATGAATTCAATTATTTTGAATGTTTGCCAGATATCCTTGCAGACCACATGGATAAAAATAAAAAATCTCATTTAGATTATGAGCAACTTTGTGAATGGAAAATCCATTTGAAGACTGCTCCATAGACTTTGTCTCACTTAGACTTGGTAAAACTGATGAGAACCCGAATTTCAATCAATTCCTGGGAACTTGTTTGTGAGGAGGTGCCTCGCATGGTTGAGAAGGGCCATAAGTTTTGTGCCATAGAATGGATGTTAATAGATGACCGCATGGAAAGTATGGGCATGCCTGTCTTTGTTGGGTTGGTAAAATTGGTGCCAGTAAAATTAAGAATTGCTAACATGGATGATCAGAGGAATCAAACTGCAGATGTGATCATGAACACCAATCAGTTGAACATCTCTTCATTTAAATTGTTCATTTCAACCCCAAGTCAATTGGAAGCTACATTGCAAGGATTTCTCAACACATGGTCCAAGACCCATAATGAAGAAATCAGATCTTATATGTGCAAAGCACAACTACAACTGGAACATGCCTACTATCCTGATGTGACCGAGATGTGGAATGTCTATGCTAAATATATCGATATAGTACTAATATGGATCAGGGTAGTTAGTTCTTCTTGCTTAGATTTAGGGGATTTGGCCTTCTTTTGTGGATTTGTTTCTATCCACTTAATTGTATTTATTTTGATCCATGAAGGGAAGAAAGGGGAAACACCGTCGAACCGCTGTTGGAATGTCTTCGTACCAATCTTTGTAGAACTTTCTGTCTTTTAATTTCATTGTGTAATGTTTTACAAACTTATGAATGGAAGGTGGAATGTTTCCTACATATGGTTTTGGCATAATGTGAGATCAAGTTTTCTTATTCTCCTTTTGTTTCCTTTTAATTTAATCATTCCTTAATATGTTTCAGATGTTAATAATTGCAAAGGTTAATCAACCATTATGAATTACTTTATTATGGTAAACTATTGTGAGAGGGTGGAGTGAATTTGTTCATGCATCTCTATTATGACAGTGTCCTTTGCAGATTATCAACATTTTGAAACATTAATTTTTTGACTTGATTATTTACTGATTTTATTAACAATCATCCCAAGCATTTGATTTTGTATCTTTAAACTGGTTTAGTTAAACAATGTTTTTGTTTAAACTGTTAACAGTAGAGGTTCTTATGAAAAAATGCAGATTTATCTTTATTTTTTTTCACCGCATCCTATTTAATTATCAAAATGAAGTGATGGAATTTTAACCCATTTTAAGTAGGTTTTCCTGCTTGAATTTATGACCAAATCAACCTCAACTTTAATTAGATATTATAGGATTAATTACTATAGTTTTCATTCATACCATAAGTCTTCTTTTCAAGGAGCAAAACCCAAAGGCCAACAAAGGCTTATATCCGTCGGAAGCAGTCATCCCAAACGACCGGGAAATAGGGAAACTCTTGCCAGTGTTTTCTAAAGTTCTCGGATTGGATTGCTTTCCTTGCATTGACGATCGAACCAAAACCCTGTGTTTACACTTGGAAAAATACTTACGTCGACAGTAGGGGTTATTCCCAATGAAAAGTCCCAATTAGACTCTTCACTGTTTGGAATAGGGAACCCATACGGTTTACGGTTCAACTACCATTCAAAATAGTCTTGCAATAAGTTTATCAGATATGGCCTGATCCACCATTTATGATGTGATAATTCTTAAATGAAATTCAAGTCACTACCCTACAAACAAATGCTTATGCTTACTAACTATGCTTGTTTGATTGCTAGGAAGAAGCCTCACATAGTGATGTACATGCTCTTACCTCTCGTCTTATCACCTCTTTTACTATTGGTCAACCAAGCAAATGCCCTAACTAAATGTAATATTCTATTTAATCTAAACTATCCTATAAAGGAGCGAATTTAAGGAAGAGCAATGAAAGGAAACTATATCATACATTTACAGAAGATAACTACTGAAAATAATGCATTTAACAGTCATAGGACAAAGTTAACACATTAGATAGCTTAAGTATTAACATTCATTACATTCATTACTCATGGAAAAAAAATAAGACTATATTTGCATGTACATACACCAAGATAATTCAGAAACTATTAGAATAATCCAACATAATAAGAAAGATCTTATTGCATTGCCATGAACAAAATGAAGAAATCGGTTCTACACATTTTTCCACATGCTTCAACACAATATTCCATGTACGCTTCCACCCAGAAGAATGCTTTGATCATTAGCATAAAATAATTTCTCACAAATGAGTTTCAATACAATCTTTCAAAAGCAAAATCCCTTTCTACATCTCATTTCCCCTATTTACCTTTACAATTTGACCTCCCAGGTGACTTGTCGGTTCACCTTCCTACAATGACCTTTTTCCTTCTAAGACTTTTTTCCTATCCCGATTATAAAACCAGTGAGAAAAATATTAAAATACAATAAAAATATTACATTATGAGGGTGGGGCACCCTCTTGAGTGTGTAGAAAATCATCCCAAAGACCGCTTTCATAAGATATAATATTTAATTGTGGAGGCTTCAATAACCTTAAAGCCACTTCATGAAATGACAAATATTTAACCATATTATTGATCCATTTAGTTGCTGCACTATGCCCATTGGCCAAGTATTGGATTTTCAAAGTAGCTTTCCCAATATGTTCCTGTAATTCTTCTAGAGTGATGATGTTCAAATTTTGAATAACATCAATATATTCATCTTTGATGGTACTCAACTTGGTTAATAGATTCTCTTTTGGTACAGGGCTTTTGAATGTACCAGGAGAAGGTAAATGACATTTTTAAAAGGCTCTGACAATGCCCTGGTGAATTCCTTCACACTTGGAAATAGAAGCTGCCACTTCACTCTACAATTTTCTCTCAGCTTTCTGGCAACTATCTAAGGTTTCAAAGTCCAACTTCAGTTCTGCTATATATTTTTTGGGAAAATAAGGAGGATTTTATTTATTTGTCTTTATCCAAGTAGCAAGCTTCTTCATCCTGCTATGAATTTATCCTAGCTTATTTCTAGTGGCAGCAGTTGTTTCAGATATATGCTTGAGTATGTTTGCCATTCCCTACACTTCAAAAGTTTGCTCGGTGAGCAACTCTTGTGGGTGGAATAATTGCTTATGAAGAGTGGAGACATAGTCATAAAATGGAGTTAAGTCTTGTTTATGTTCATGTGCATTATTCAATTCAATCATCAATGACTCCTTCTTGTTGATGTATATGTAACTTCGGAATGTATTTCACATATATGTATATTGTATTCCTATAGAGATGTTATTATTCCTCTATACAGAAGTGTCGTCATTTATATTGTAAATGTCGTAACTTATTCTTGATGGGTTATTAGACCACCTTGTTGGGGTCGGACCTGTATAAGTCATGTGGGTCAAAGGGTTATTAGACCACCCTATTGGGGGTCGTCCATGTGGGTCAAAGGGTTATTAGACCACCCTATTGGGGGTCATCCCAGTCAGCATTATGTTATGTGGTTAAGTTAGAGCCTACATGAGTTAGGTAAAAAGGCAAGTCAAGTCAAGTATAAATAGAGTGCGGGAGGCACTCTATTTGCTCACTCACTTCTCACTCATGCACTCAAGGAGGAGTGGCGCACTTATGGAGGAGGAGTATCTGCTACTAGGTTATGTCTATCTCTCATGGTTGGTTGTATCATTGCTCTATCTATCTCTGAGGAAGTTATTGGGGTTTTTCACCTTTATGGTTTTCTCCAAGTAAATCTTTGTGTCTCTTGTGTGCTTGCATTATTGTCTCCATGATTGATATGCTGTAGATATGCTGTACATGTTGTTCTCTCAGTTAAGATCCTAGATCAGATTTAAGTAAATTCTGAAAATTTAACATGGTATCAGAGCTAGCCTGAAAGAAGGCATGATATGGCATGTATGACACTTGTTGCACTTACGATGCTAGGGCTTGATATAGCAAAAACCAATCATCATAGAAATTTCACTATAAATCCATTTTGGCGAAGTTTTCGGATCTGAAATTGTTACAGGACGAATCTGAGATCTCCAGGTACCTTGTGTCCAAAGGAAAACCACTAATTCATTGTAATTTGTGATTTATGATCTGTGCAATATAGGGTTTCTGCCTCTTCCAGATCTGAGTCAAAATCAGGTGACCTTAGGAAAAAGGTCATAACTTAAGATAGGAAGCTCCAAATGAAATTTTGTAAAACGTGACAGGTAGTACACAGACTGCACTGTCGCATAAAAAGTTTGCAGAGGCCGAAGTTGCACCAGTGACACCTGGCACTCCGTACAAGTTCGCTCTCCTGTATTATCCCATAAATAGGTCACGTTGTGACAATTGGAATAACTCTCTCTCAGAGAATCCAATTGAGGTCAGACCTGTCAGGATGGAAATATAACAGGCCGAGCTATCTCAGAAAAAGTTTTCAGAGGCCGAAGTTCAAACAGTGACACGTGGCACGCCGTACAAGTTCGCACTCCTGTATTATCCCAAAACAGGTCATGTTGCGACATTTGGCATAACTCTCTCTCAGAGAATCCAATTGAGGTCAGACCTATCAGGATGGAAAGATAACAGGTCAGGCTATCTCAGGAAACGTTTTCAGTCCCTGTGGATTAAAAAGTTCGGATTTACACTAGAAACAATCAGGTACATATTTATGTCAAAACATAATTATTTTTGAGTACCTTCATTCATGGCTTCCGGAATTTAGGGCTTCGGAAAAAGTTGGAATTTTTGTAATCGGAAACCACGGCTGAATGCTACTCATCAAAATAAAAATTTAGAGACCAAAAGCAGAATTTTTGGTTGGGCAGAAGGCCGGGCTTGATCAGACCCTAGTTTGGGAGTTTGATCAGAAAAGTGGAAAATTAGGGCTTCTGTAAAAATGAGAATTTTTGAAATCTATGACCACGGCTGGAAGCTCCTCAGAAAAATAGAAGCTTAGAGATTTAGATCAAACCTTTTGATTGGGCAGAAGAGTGGGATTCATCAAACCCCAATTTAGGGTCATGTCCAGTGAATCCAGAAGTTTCAAAGGCAAAATTGAGGAGTGAAACTCTGCAGTTTTCAAATTCTGAATATACTGGTTTGATCAGCTTATCAAGGCGCATATTTCTATCCTTTCGGAAGTTTGAAATTCAAAGTTTGAATTTTTGGGGTTTCTCTGACAAACCCATATCCAGCTCCAGGTCCAGTTCTTGCAAATCAAGTGGATTGGGTTAATCCTAGAAGAAGATGGATTGGTCACCTACATAAGTGAAGAAGTTCCTGTCTTAGAGGGAGATGAGGATAAGGCCTTACATAAGAAGATTACAAGCGATCTCGACAGGTATGACTCATCGAGGTATGTTTCGATATTTGTCCATGATTAAGTTTATGGTATGTTTGTCTTCATGTTATTACGGTTAGTACAATTTTGATTTTAGATTTGTCGTATAACCTTAACAAAATTATGAATGCATGATAGAAGATATTCACTGGTTAGGGTGTTGACACTTATGATTGTACTAATTCATTATGGTGTTGTATGAGGTTTATGTTGTCTACTAACATGAAAGGTACACCAAGAAAGACAAATCATGTTCTGGTCCAAGAACATATGATCATGATAACACGAGGACAAAGATTCATCCATTGTCATGGATCTCATACAAGATCCATTTACGAGGTATGTATAACTTGTTTATACAATGGTTAACTTATGAGACATGCAGGTTACTAGCACAAGTCACTGAAGAGAAACAAAAGACATTATACGGGTATGTTAGACATAAATAGCTAGCAAGCTAATCCAGGTATGTTTTTCCTATATCAAGCTAGAATCCTACCTTGTGTTAGGATCTTATACTGTTGTTGATAATGATTATTCCTGAAGAGTCATAGGTTTGAATAATCATGGTTGTATGCATATTATGTTTCTTACCATAATTGATGATATGACTAACCAGAAGAATCATGAAGGTATAGGTTTGAATAATCACAGGTTTTATGCATATTATATCTCTTATCTTGATTGATGATTCAACTAACCTGAAGAGTCATAGGTTTGAGTAATTACAGGTTTAGACATGTTATGTTTCTTATGATTTGACTAACCATAAGAATCCTACATAAACCTTGAATGCTAATGCTTATTATTTTCTGTTTGAAATGATCATGACTATACATGCTTAAGATTATTGTGTTTTAATAGTATACTAATGAATGTATGATTTTATATGAGTTCACAAGGATAACACAATCATGATACTAATAAGCATGCATAGGGACCAAGGATAAATGTAAGTTCAAGGACAGGTAATCCAGGAAGCAAAGATCAACAGGGAGCACACTCCAGTTGTTCCTGCAAGAAAGCAAAGGAATACACTCCAGTGGTTTCTGCAAGGATGCAGATATTCAGAAGGAGTTGACCATCTTTCTACATTCCACGATAGAAAGGTGTAGAAGAAGCTACTGCAGATTAGGACTCCAGGAGCTCCTGCAAGAAAGCAAAGACTCAGAGGGATTCCACCCAACGAACAAACAAAGATAAGTATTTTAATTATCATTTCTTGCATATGTGTTTGTTCAATGATGTATATGCTCATGTTCCTAGACTTAGGATATGTATTGTGCATATTAGAATAGTTGCATTGATGAACAATATACTACTAATATACATGGGTAAGTGGCCTATGGCACTATACAACATTCCATTGCTACTTATCTAGAATGAAACCTCTTTGCTGACATGTTGGGAGTTGTGCACACTCTTAACAATGTTCTGGTAGAGATTGGAAGGCATCTAGAAAGTTATGGGATATGGATAAATGTTGTATTGAAGCATTGGCTAAAATAATTGCATGACTGTATGACATATTTCTTTATGTGTAAGAATTTGTTCTGAAAACTATGAGATGTTTCTAATCATGCAATTTAACCTGTTTTGTAGGAAAGACCGTATATCTTCACCTACAAAAGGACTACAACATTTGTTCCAGCAACAAAGATATCGATTGAAGATATTGAAGTTCCCAGGATCTGGGATGAAGAAATGGAATGCCATGATCCGTCGATCATGAAGAATGATGTTTGGGATACGATCTCAAGAGCTAAAGGGAAGTCTGTTGTGACTTCCAAATTGAACTATCAAATCAAGCATGTTGCAGATGGTAGCATTGAGAAATACAAAATGCACCAGATGGATTTCAAGACATCATGGTATAGTCATATATGTGTGCAGAACTTGGTATGGTAGGATAGACAGCTTTCTATTCAGTTTGGGATTTACCAAGAATAAAGCGGATTCCAACCTTTTATACAAGGTTGAGGAAGGAAATCCAGTGATACTACTTTTGTATGCGGATAACCTGTTTGTATCAGGTGAGGATAGATTGATTGTCGACACACAGCAGAAGCTTGTTGCCGAGTTCGAGATGAAGAACTTGGGGATGATGCAATATTTGTTTTTGGCATGGAGGTGTGGCAGAGTGTAGATGGAATCTTCCTTGGACAAGGGAAGTATGCAGTAAGAGATCTTGGAGAGGTTCGGGATGATGAATTGCAAGGCCATGGCCACACCTATGACATCGAATCTGAAGCTTCTATGTGATTCTTCATTTGAGCCAGTTTATGTCTCCATGTATCGACAGATGATTGGATCCTTGATGTACCTAACGAACATGAGACCAGATATTTGCTTTGCTGTGAACACATTGATTCAGTTCCTGACAGATCCGAGGAGTGTTCACTTGGTTGCTGTAAAGCATGTTCTGAGGTACCTGAAGGGTACAGTGGATTTTGGGCTCAAGTATGAAGCGAATCAAAAGCTTAACCTGCAGGGTTATGTTGATTCAGATTGGGCTGGCAGTGTTGCAGACGGGAAGAGCACATATGGGTGTTGCTTTAGTATGGGATCAGGTGTGATCTCATGGTTTAGCAGGAAGCAGTCCTGCGTGGCACTGAGTACAGCTAAGGCAGAGTATGTTGCAGCCTGTTCAGCTAGTTGTGAGGCAGTATGGCTACGTAAGCTACTGTCTGAGTTATTTGATCTCCCGTTGGAGGCTACTGGTATCTTCTGTGACAACCAGAGTTGTGTGAAGCTGTCTGAGAACCCAGTGTTTCATGACAGGTCGAAACACATAGAGATCAAATATCACTATATCAGGGATATGGTGCAGAGAGGAGATGTGAAGCTCCTGTATGTTGCAACGGACGAGCAGATTGCAGATGTGCTGACGAAGCCACTAGCCAGGGTGAAGTTCGAGTACTTCAAAGAGAGGCTTGGCGTGCTTCAGATCGAGGACACTTCGAGGAAGAAGTGATGGACACATTTGTTGAAGCCATTCCAAGCATGTTGGAAGGGGGACCCTTCACATGGCTGTGGATGTAAGCGCTAGATGATGAGCATCAGGATGATGTTTTGGTTTCTGCTTGGATATGATTAGTTGGATCATTATATGTATGCATCATGTTGGATGTTGGATATGATCGGTTGGATCATGTGTATGTATTTTGTATATGCATCATGTTGGATGCTGGATATGATCGGTTGGATCATGTGTATGTATTTTGTATATGCATCATGTTGGATGCTGGATATGATTAGTTGGATCATTTATGTATGAATGCATCATGTTGGATGCTGATGGATACATTGTGTGGATCATGTATCTTTGTATGATCAGGTAGATCATGTATGCTGATGGATACATTGTGTGGATCATGTATATTTGTATGATCAGGTAGATCATGTATGATTGATGGATACATTGTGTGGATCATGTATCTATGTATGTATCAGGTGGATACTTGGTGTGCATCAGATGGATGCATTGTATGATCAGGATGATCGTGGATGACGAGCTTCTCCAGATGACATGCAACAGGATGTTGCAGTGATGATGATCAGGATGATCATGTGTACATCAGGATGATGTTTGATGAGTATCAGATGATACCTTGTGGCCGTGGATCAGGTTGTGCAGGTAAGCATGTAATTTGTGCCCTGGGAGATTTGCAGATGGTCTTTCGAGGTTTTTCCTATGGCATGTAATTCGGTGCCCTGGGACATCTGGCAAATTCTCTTGCGAGGTTTTGCTTAGGAAGACATGTAATTTGTGCCCTGGGAGATCTGCAGATAGTCTTTCGAGGTTTTTCCTATGGCATGTAATTCAGTGCCCTGGTATATCTGGCAGATGCTCTTGCGAGGTTTTGTCCTATGGCATGTAATTTTCTCCTGGGAGATCTGGACAGGATGAAAAAGGCCTCAGATGCTTCAGCTAGGTTTTGCCATGACCACATGTAATTTGCTCCTCGAAGATCTGGACAGGATGAAAAAGGCCTCAGATGCTTCAGCCAGGTTTTGTGGTGAGATCACATGTAATGTGCTCCTCGGAGATCCGACAGGTAGAGCCGTGTGCTCGTAACAGCCTGGGATGCTTCAGCCAGGTTTTGTGATGGGTCACATGTAATGTGCTCATGGGAGATCCTACAGGTAGAGCTATGTGCTCATAATAGCCTGGGATGTTGCAGCCAGGTTTTGTGACGCACGTAATAAGTCCCGAGGATTCCACAGTATGGCTAGTGATGATGAAGACCTGTAGGTGGTGGGCCTACATCCAGTATGAAAAAGGACTAGCTCTGTAGAACTTCCTATGACGAGTAGATTCAGAGATTGATTGAGATAGCAGTAGCAGTGACGTTGATGATGATTCGATGATGATTATCCAGTGACGATGATCCAGAGAAGATGACTTGTGCTAGAAGAACTGTGCTGAGAAATACCTTCCTAGTTAAGAGGGAGATTTGATGTATATGTAACTTCAGAATGTATTTCACATATATGTATATTGTATTCCTATAGAGATGTTATTATTCCTCTATACGGAAGTGTCGTCATTTATATTGTAAATGTCGTAACTTATTCTTGATGGGTTATTAGACCACCTTGTTGGGGTCGGCCCTGTATAAGTCATGTGGGTCAAAGGGTTATTAGACCACCCTATTGGGGGTCGGCCATGTGGGTCAAAGGGTTATTAGACCACCCTATTGGGGGTCGGCCCAGTCAGCATTATGTTATGTGGTTAAGTTCGAGCCTACATGAGTTAGGTAAAAAGGCAAGTCAAGTCAAGTATAAATAGAGTGCAGGAGGCACTCTATTTACTCACTCACTTCTCACACATGCACTCAAGGAGGAGTGGCGCACTTATGGAGGAGGAGGATCTGCTGCTAGGTTATGTCTATCTCTTGTGGTTGGTTGTATCATTGCTCTATCTATCTCTGAGGAAGTTATTGGGGTTTTTCACCTTTATGGTTTTCCCCAAGTAAATCTTTGTGTCTCTTGTGTGCTTGCATTATTGTCTCCATGATTGATATGATGTACATGTTGTTCTCTCAGTTAAGATCCTAGATCAGATTGAAGTAAATTCAAAAAATTTAACACTTCTCTCGATTAAGTTCTTCTATATGTGCTTCAGAGCTCCTTTCTAAATGGTGAGAGATTCTACTTGTTGGTCCCATTGAATTTCTTTCTCTTGCAGCCCTTCCAAATTGGACTGTAGATCCACTTTCTCACCTTCTAATATTACCATTTGTACATTAAGTGAATCTCTCTCCACTTCTAGGATTTATACATTGTGCATGGTTTCTTCCTTTTGCAATTCGAGGGCATCTTGCTGACGTCTTATCTTGATCCCTTCATTCCTATCTTGAACTAGATTGTCTTTCAGTTTAGCCACTTTAGCCTTACTGCTTTCTACATTTTCTATCAATTTGTATATGTTGTCTTCGTTGGCCAAGGTAGCAACAACACCAATGGATTCCATTAATTTGGATCTTTATTGGTGCCTTCAACTACTGGAACCTCTTGTATAGTGATGACATCGGGCTGCAAGGAAATTTTAAGCCTCTTTTCCGTCCTCTTCATAATAGTATTCCTTTTGGGGTCATAGATTATAGTCTCTAATGTAGCAAAATGATGTTGCTTGGATGGCATGAATGGAGTGAGTCCCAATTCATCCAGAGGGAGATGTCCTCCGGTGAGGGGAACCTCTATATTATTATCTCTCGTAGTATCAATATCCATGTCCTAGTCGCCATGACCTCCTTGTAGATTTTGTTTCCACATATTTCTTGAATGATTATTCTTCTTCTTTCTTCTTTTGTAATTCTTCTTGTCTAGTTGATTCCTGCTGTTGTTGTTGATGTATATGTAACTTCGGAATGTATTTCATCTATGTATTTCATATATAGTTATTGTACCCTTATTAGAGATGTGTTATTCCTCTATAAGGAAGTGTCGTCATGTGGATTGACAAGTGTCGCAAGTGTGTACTTGCCGATGGGTTATTAGACCACCGTGTTGGGTCGGCCTTGAATTATATATATTATAATGTGGATGTACCTAGCTAGACAAGTCGGCCCCATAAGGTCACTGGGAAAAAAGGTTAGTATAAATAGAGATCAGAGATCTCTATTTTACTCACTCGGAAAAGTAACTCACTCTCACTCAGAAAGTGGCGCACTAGTGAGGGGGAGGATCATCTGCAATTAGGAGACTATCTCAGTGTATTTTGGTTGTACTTTGGTTGAGCCATTGCTCTCTCTATCTCTGAGGAAGTTGTGGGGTTTTTCACCTTAGGGTTTTCCCCACGGAAACTCTGTGTCTCTTGTCTCTTATGCTTTTGATTCTTGTGATGCTTGTGATGCTTATTGTGATTGTCATGCATTGATATACTGTATATGTTATTCTCTCAGCAAAGATCTTAGAGTATTGTGAATTAATGCTCAAAATTTAACATGGTATCAGATCTAACCTGAGAAGAAGACATTTTGCAGTGACAGAAACTTTAGTTTCTTGTTTATTGGGTTTCTCTCCACAGATTTTGGAAAATCAGTATAGTAGATTGACTCTACTCATCAAGGCGCATCTATCTATCCAATCAGAATTCAATTCCAAGCATTTTCAGATTTGGCCCTAAACATTAGGGTTTCCACAAAATTAGGAATTTCTGGAATCTGAAGACACAGCTGGAAGCGCCTTGCAAAAATCAAAGTTTATAACTTTGGATTGAGAGTTTTGGCTGGGTAGATCTCTGGAAAACTCAAACCCTAATTCAGGGCTCTCCCTAGTGAACCCGGGAGGAAAAAAGATCAAATCTGAAGGGTAAAACTTTGCTGATCTCAAATTCTGAATGCTACAAGTTAATCAGCTCATCAAAGCACATCTTTCTATCCTTTCAAAAATTTGAAATTCACATTTTGATTTTTTAGGGTTTTTTCGACAAACCCTAATCCGTGACCAAATCCAGTTTTCAGCATTTCAAGTGGTAAGATCTAAATCTTTTCTATTTCCATTTGAAGTACTCTTTAAGATGTCTCACCACACCAAGCTTGAGGATAAGCTTGAAGGAGCTGATAACTTCCAAGCTTGGAAGTATAGGATTGGGTTAATCCTGGAAGAGAATGAGTTGGACTCATATGTGGAAGAAGACATCCCTATCCCAGAGGATGAAGAGGCCAAGGTATTGCATAAGAAGAACTTGGTCAAGGCAAAGAGAATCATTGCTGATTCTATCAAAGACCATCTCATACCCCATGTGTCTTCTCTTAAGACACCCAAGGAGATGTTCGAATATTTGACCAAGCTATTTGAAGGAAAGAACATAAATCAAAAGATGACCCTGCGGAACCAATTGAAAGGAGTAAAATTTTAGAATGGAGAAACCATTCAATCTTATTTTTCAAGGGTCTCCTAGATCAAGGAACAACTAGAAGCAGTGGATGCAATGGTGGAGAATGGTGAAGTGGTGATGACCACTCTAAATGGCCTACCCAAGTCATGGGATTCCTTTATTCAAGGAATTTGTGCAAGGAAGAAGTTGATCTCCTTCAACAGATTGCGGGAAGAATGCTGTCAAGAAGAAGCTAGACTTATAGCTTGTGAGGAAAAGATGGGAGGTGAATATCAAGCTCTTGCAGAACACACCAAAATAAGCAAGCCCAAGAAGGAGCACTCTCTCCACAAGAGATCATATCAAAAGAATAAGAAGGATCTAAGATGCTTCACATGCAATGAGAAGGGTCACTTTGCTTCAGATTGTCCCAAGAACAAAAGGGATAATAACAACAAATCCAACAAGAAGAAGAAGGGCAGCAAAAGAAAGTTTCATGCTCATGCTACTGAGGATGATAGACCTCCAAAGAAGAAGGCTAGGGCAGAAAGTGATGATAGTGATGTTGACTCATCAAGTGAAGAAGAGTATGTTCTAATCTCTGCTCTCACAGGTACTATCTCCCATGGTTGTAATGATTGGTTGATTGACAGTGGGGATTCCAAACACATGACTAGGTTTAAGGAATCTTTTGTGAATCTATCTGAACATGAATCACCCCATAAGGTGAAACTTGGGGATGATTATCAATACCCAATCAAAGGAAGTGGTGAAGCCTCCTACAATCTAGATTCTGGAAAATCTTTGAAGATGAAAGAAGTCCTTTATGTACCTGGGCTCAAGAAGAACTTACTCTCCATCTCTGCATTGGATGCAAAAGGTATGAGGGTTGCATTTGTGGATGGCCAAGTCCTAATGTGGCCAAAGGGTAAAACAACCGATGATGCAGTAGTGATTGGAGAGCAAGAGGGAGGTTTGTATAAATTGAAGGGACAACCTGAACATGCCATGGTGCATGAATCCATGGAGCCAAGTGAACTTTGGCATAGAAGACTTACTCATATGCACTATAGGCCACTTTCAATTGCAAGAAAGGCTATAGAGGGTCTTCCTGAAATCAAGACCAAACATGAAGGTGTTTGCAAAGGATGTGCAAAAGGTAAGAACATTAAGAAGGCTTTCCCAAGCAGTGAAAGCAAGGTAAAAGATATCCTGGAAATCATCCAATCAGATGTATGTGGTCCTATGTCATCCAATTCTCTTAGTGGTTATGTTTATTATGTGTCATTTATTGATGAATTCTCCAGGAAGACTTGGGTATACTTCTTGAAGAACAAAGATGAGGTGTTTGATAAGTTCAAGGAATTCGAAACCTTGATGGAGAATCAAACTGACAAGAAGATCAAAACATTCAGATCCGACAATGGTGGAGAATTCATCTCAGGTGACTTCAAGAAGCTTTACAGTGATTCAGGGATTAAGAGGGAGTTGAATGCTCCTTATAATCCTCAACATAATGGAGTTGCAGAAAGGAATAACAGAACTATCATGGAAGCAGCAAGGGCAATGCTGCATGACCAGGATCTACCTATGCATCTATGGGCAGAATCAGCTAGAACAACTGTATATGTGCAGAACAAAACACCCCACAAGATATTGGACAACAAGACACCAGAAGAGGTCTTTTCTGGTAAGAAACCTGAAGTCAGCCATCTCAGAATATTTGGTTGTCCAGTATACACTCATGTCCCAAAGGAAAAGAGGACTAAACTAGATCCTTCAGGAAAGAAGGGTATCTTTGTGGGTTACAGTGAAAGCTCGAAGGCCTACAGAATATACTTTCCAGGGTTCAAGAAGATTGATGCCAGCAGGGATGTAACATTTGATGAAAATTCAGCATTCATCAAATCAAGGAAGGCACCTATCGAAGTTTATGAAGAACCTAAGGAAACTAGATTTCAAGACACTACCATGACTGAAGCAGTTCCAGAAGTTGTTCATGAGTTTGAAGATCCGCAAGAACCTGTAGATCCACCCCATGAGGATAACTCTCACAAGAGGAAACCTGCATGGGCTAGAGAGCTCATTCAAGATGCAGAAAGATTTGGCATTCCAGAAGAAGAACACAGGGCAAAGAAGAGAACCAAATCACATACCAGCTATGTTGCTTTACTTTGTGACATTATGAACAAAGAGCCTTCCAGTTATGAAGAAGCAGCGGAAAAGAAAGAATGGAAGGATGCCATGGTTGAGGAATACCAATCAATAATGAAGAATGATGTTTGGGATGTTGTACCAAGACCTAAAGAGAAGTCTGTTGTGACTTCTAAACGGATCTTCAAAATCAAGCATACTGCAGATAGCAGTGTAGAGAAATACAAGGCAAGATTCGTAGCTCGTGGCTTCTCCCAGAAAGAGGGAATAGATTATGAAGAAACTTTTGCACCTGTAGCCAGGTATACTTCCATCAGAACAGTACTTGCCCTGGCTGCAACAATGAAATGGAAAATACACCAGATGGATGTCAAGATTGCTTTCTTGAATGGTGTAGTTGAAGAGGAAGTATATGTGGAGCAGCCACTCAATTTTGAAATACATGACAGGGAGTCATATGTATGCAGATTGAAGAAAGCCTTGTATTTCTTGAAACAAGCTCCTAGAACTTGGTATGGTAGGATGGACAATTTCCTATCTAGTTTGGTCTTTACCAAGAGTAAAGCGGATTCCAACCATTACTACAAGGTTGAGAAAGGGAATCCTGTGATTCTACTCCTGTATGTGGATGACTTATTTGTAACAGGAGATGACAGACTGATTGCAGATACTAAGAGGAAGCTTGCTGCTGAATTCGATATGAAAGATTTGGGAATGATGCACTATTTTCTAGGTATGGAGATGTGGCAAAGTGCATATGGGATCTTCCTTGGACAAGGGAAGTATGTAGTAGATATACTGAAGAGGTTCGGGATGATGGACTGTAAGGCCATGGCCACACCTATGGAATCGAACCTGAAGCTTCTATGTGATGCTTCATCCGAGCTGGTTGATGTCTGTATGTATCGTCAAATGATTGGGTCCTTGATGTACCTGACGAACACGAGACCAGATATTTGCTTTGCGGTGAACACATTGAGCCAGTTTCTAACGGATCCAAGGAGTGTTCACCTGGTTGCTGTAAATCATATTCTGAGGTACCTGAAGGGTACAGTTGATTATGGGCTCAAGTATGATGCAAATCAAAAGTTTAACCTACAGGGTTATGTTGATTCAGATTAGGCAGGTAGTGCGACAGATAGGAAGAGCACATCTGGGTGTTGCTTCAGTATGGGATCAGGTGTGATCTTCTGGTTTAGCAGGAAGCAGTCTTGCGTAGCATTGAGTATAGCTGAGGCAGAGTATGTTGCAGCCTGTTCGGCTAGTTGTGAGGCAGTATGGCTTCGGAAGCTACTGTCTGAGCTATTTGATCTCCCGTTGGATGCTATTGGTATCTTCTGTGATAACTAGAGTTGTGTGAAGCTGTCTGAGAACCTGGTGTTCCATGACAGATTGAAACACATTGAGATAAAATATCACTATATCAGGAATATGGTGCAGAGAGGAGCAGTAAAGCTCCTGTATGTTGCGATGGATGAGCAGATTGCAGATGTGCTGACGAAGCCATTAGCCAGAGTGAAGTTAGAGTACTTTAGAGAGAGGCTTGGTGTTCTTCAAATCGATGACACTTCGAGGAAGAAGTGATGGACACATTTGTTGAAGCCATTCCAAGCATGTTGGAAGGAGGATCCTTCACATGGCCGTGGATGTAAGTGCTGGATGATGAGCATCAGGACGATTCTCTAGTTGCTACTCTATATATACACATCATGTTGGATGTTGGATATGATCAGTTTATATGTATATGTATATACGCATCATGTTGGATGATGGATATGATCAGTTGGATCATTTATATGTATATGTATGTATGCATCATGTTGGATGCTGGATATGATCAGTTGGATCATTTTGTATATGCATCATGTTGGATGCTTGGACCATGTATTTGTATATGTATCAGGTGGATACTGTGTATGATCAGGTAGATCATGTATGTTGATATATATCAGGTGGATACATTGTGTGGATCATGTATCTATGTATGTATCATGTGGATACATTGTATTATTAGGTGGATCATGTATGGTGATATGTATCAGGTAGATACTTGGTATGCATCAGGTGGATGCATTGTATGATCATGATGACGAGCTTCAGGATGTTGCTCCAGATGATATGTATCAAGATGGTATAGTGATGATGATCAGTATGATCATGAGCATCAGGATGATGCTTCGTGCGATGATGATCAGTTAGATCATGAGTATCAGGTTGATACTTGGAGGTCAGAGATGATATGTGGCAGGTTGTGCAAATAACATGTAATCAATCCTCAGAAATCTGATAAGTTGAGCAATGTGCTTGTAATCAGTCCTGGGATGAGGTATTGCTATGTAGTATGTAATCAGTCCTTAGAGATCCGATAGGTTGAGCTGTGTGCTCGTAATCAGTCTTGGGATGAGGTATTACTACGGAGACATGTAATCAGTCCTGGAGATCCGATAGGTTGAGCTGTGTGCTCGTAATAAGTCCTGGGATGCTCTTTAGAGATATTTCTGGTTGTGCTGCGGCACATAAATGTTCCTGGGATGCTCTTTAAAGGTATTTTCTATTCACATGTAATCAGTCCTGGAGATTCGAGAGGTTGAGATGTGTGCTCGTAATAAGTCCTGGGATGCTCTTTAGAGATCTTGCCGGTCGTGCTGCGGCACATAAATGTTCCTGGGATGCTCTTTAAAGGTATTGTGAAGGGGATGCATGTAATCAGTCCTAGGAGATCTTGCAGGTCATGCTTAGGCACATAAATGTTCCTGGGATGCTCTTGTCAGGTATTGCATCAGCACAAAAAATTAGTCCCGAGAGACCACCTCTATCAGACCGTTCGCACAGATGATGATGAAGACCTACAGGTAGTGGGCCTACATCCAGTATGAAAAAGGATTGGATCTATAGAACTTCCTATGATGAGTAGATTCAGATATTGGTTGAGATAGCAGCAGCAGTGATGAGGACGATGATTCGAGGACGATGCATCGATGATGACGATCCAGAGAAGAAGACTTGTGCTAGCAGCTATGTGTCGAGAAATACCTTCCTAGTTAAGAGGGAGTGTTGATGTATATGTAACTTCAGAATGTATTTCACTTATATATTTATTGTACTCCTATAGATATGTATTATTCCTCTATATAGAAGTGTCATCATTTGTATTGACAAGTGTTGCAAGTGTGTTAACTTGTCGATGGGTTATTAGACCACCTTGTAAGGGGTCAGCCCGATATAATGTAATATGAAGTTATTGTGCCTAGCTAGAAAAGTCGGCCCCATAAGGTTATTGGGAAAACATGACAAGTATAAATAGAGATCGAGAGATCTCTATTTTGATCACTTCAGAACTCACTCTTCCTTCACTCAGAACGTGGCGCACATGTGAGGAGGAGGATCAGCTGCTAAGAAGAGTCTATCTCTTGTACTTTGGTTGTTCTATTGCTCTATCTATCTCTGAGGAAGCTGTGGGGTTTTTCACCTTAGGGTTTTCCCCATGGAAACTCTGTGTGTCTATTGTCTCTCATGATTTTGATTTTTGTGATGATTGACATACTTGTTATGATTGATATGCATTGATATACTATATATGTTATTCTCTCAGTAAAGATCCTAGAGTATTGTGAATTAATGCTAAAAAATTAACATAAGCATTAGCCACGAAGTAGGTGAACTTCACGTAGTCCACCATTCTATCGAAGCATGCATCACACGGTTGTGGAAACTTGATTCCACAACCTCCCCATAAATTCACCTCGGGTGAGACCTCAGTCTGCTCATAGACTGTTGCCGAAAGGGCCAGTGAAAAGCGGTTTTGTTGGTTCCCTGAACCGCATAGAACTTGGGTCTATCTAATTGGAATACTTAAAGATTATATATAGAGCCAACAACTAGTCATAGGTTGAGTGTCATCAAACTGAATCTCCAAAGATGGCTCTTGAACCGCTTCATCATCAAATGCTACATCCAATATACTTTTGGAAGAGCGCTTAGGACCTCTTTTCGACATCTCTGTATTGTGTAAAACATTTGAGGCATTATCACGTTGCATAACATCCATTGATACTTTGAACATGATACAACTTTGAGCAAACAACAAATAAATTCAAAAAATTCTTTCAATGAACAAACACTTCTAAGGGCATAAATGTATAGTTTCTCATTAATGCAAATAACACCCTATTCCTTTCAAAAGAAACTGCAATTGTGAATCCATTATCGTAGTAAAGAAAAACTCGATGGTTATAAATGCGTGAAAAGAGTTAGGGCTAGTCTGTGTATTGTGAGATTTAGGGTTTAATGGGTCTCGAGAAAGCTTTCAAAAGAATGTTCCTTCGACAACAGGGATATGCTTGAATCTTAGGGCGTAGAATCCTAAACATAAATAGAGCAGCTAAAAACCCTCATGCCCCAAGGGAGCATCGAGGTAGCCAATAAAAAAGGGTTCCAAAGAAACAGTTTTCCATAGAACTAACAAAACCAATCATACGTTCATCTTATACGACCCCAATCTCCAAATACCAAGTGGAAAGAGCAACTATAATTAGGACCAAAATTCCTACATGGAAAAAAACAACAAGTGTGTTGGGTTTCTCTTCAGTGAACGCAACCGTACATAGCAAAAATTCTCTTCTAGGTGGCACGGGAGCAAACAATGTTGAGAAAAACGGTATTAAGATGACTAACGAGGTTAGGTTTTTTAAAAGAAATTCTTTAGAAACCCTAAGTCATTTACCAATGAGCCTAAAAGAACGACCAAGGCAGACTTTTAATGGCTCCAATGAGTCATTTCAGGGAAAAAGGTGAATCACCCCGACGTGTGTCGGGGATGATTTGATTTCTTTTGCAATGACAGTGTCAGCACTAAATCTTAAATCCTGCCGATACATTTCGGTGGAGAATTGGAATATATTTTGGAAGTCTTGCATTATCGCGTTTCGACAGGGAAAAGAAAACAACTTCGATACCATGTCGGTGACAAAAGTTAATTCATGCCGATACCGTTTCGACATATAAATGAAAAGTTTGCCGATAGTTTGGCAACGAAGCTGCAATTTTGAAGAAATAATGCCCACATTTCGGTGTGTTTCCAAGAAATGTTCACACTTTGGATGAGAAATAGGGAAACCTTTTGATACTTTGGAAAGATTTATAAATCCTGCTGAGGTTTCGATGAGAATGAGTAAACTATGCCAATTATTCGGCTCAAAATGCGAAACTTCACCGAAACTTCGGTGAAAAAATAAAAAAAAAACCAACGTTTTGGAAAAGGAAGGCAAGTTTTGGCGACATTTCGGTGAGGAAAGGAAAGCATGAGCGGTGTTTCAATGAGATTTAGAGAAACTGTTTGAAATTTCAGTGAGACTGGGAAAAATTCGGCCAGTTTGGGAAATCTCTCATAAACATAAAAATTTCTAAAAAGAAAACTAACTAAGGATAAATAAAAATGAGTAAGTACTTTCTCCTCATTGAGAAACTTCAACTTTAAGCATTTCCTGACCTAATTTAAAATAATACCAAAAGTATGGAATAACCAAAGATACAGTTCAAAATGTGGGGCCCCTAGTCTTTTCAAGAGAAAATACTGGGGGGGGTAGTTGTAGTTGAAACACCTCGACACCAAAAAATGGCGCTAGAAGGAGGGACACCTAAGGATTAATGGATAAATGCAACTAGATCAAATCTCCTCCAACCCATTCTTGAATTGCAACCTGTAGTCATTCCAACCCTCCAATCATATCTGCTATTGTCACTTGTTCAAAAATCGAGATCATTTCCACAATTCTCCCACATTCGACTCAACCTAAAGGAAGTATTGCCATTATTACTCCTTTACTCGTGGATCCCAAGCTTAGGAATAAGATCGAAAGTTCTCTGAATAAGCTTGGGCTAGATTACAATTGAGACTTGAAAGAATCCAAGAGCTCCAAGAGTGTTTGGCTCATTGTTTCGAGAGTTCTAATGTTAATATCACATAAACAACAATAGATACAACACTAGAAAAATTCTCGTGGTTGGATGCTCCTAATCGTTCTTTACACGATATAATTACCGTTCTTGGAATAACCCTTTTTGCCAACCCTAGCTTTACCTCAGAGCGGGATAACCCTTTTTTCCAATTTGATTATCAGGTTGGTGAAGCTTCGTCACCCGACCACCAAAGGTTAGTTCTTGGAATGGATGGATAAGGAAAATCCCCGTATCCACCTGATTCCCCTCCCGATTCTCCTCGTGGTAATAATTCCCAAGGAAATTATTCTGATCATCATTTTGGTAATTCATTAGACGATTCCAGTGATCGAGACAGAAATAACCAATGCATGTCTAATAACCAGAATAGACCTTGGTTGTATCAGGATGTGGTGGCCTTCCCAGGTCCACAACATCTGTTACCAAATAACCCCAATAATTTTTTGTAGAAAATTTGCTCCGACAATAAACAACCAGTCGAAGACCATATAAAAAAGTTAATATTGGCTATCCAACTGCGAAATGTTGAGCATGAATACATAGTCTGTAGGTTATTCCCCTATACCTTTGAAGGAAAAGCTTCAACATGGTATTTCACATAGCAACCTCAGACCATTCAAGCATGGGGCCAATTTGAGAAACTTTTTCTCAAAAAATTCGGGGACAATAAGACACTTGAAGACCTGGTCATGGATTTATCCACCATTAAAATGGAAAGCAAGTAAATAATTAAATATTTTAATCAATAGTTTTTAACTTTGAAAAGAAAAAACCCTTCCGGGTCCATGCCAGCTAAAAAATTGATTGTAGCATATTATGCAAAGACCCTCCATGTTCCTATAGCCATGTGGGTTAAATGATCCCACAAGGACACTCTACAGGATGTCTTTAGTGAAGCCATTCTAGTTGAGAAAGACATGTTGAGTCCAAAGGAAACCCTAACGCTGGTACTGAACAATCTACAACATCTTGAAAGAAACCATAACAACCTCATAAACCTCCTGCTCCTAAAAAATATTAGGGAGCATTGGACTTGGAAATCATTCAAAATATGTTGCAAAAAGTTTCCAATGAAGTAATTGATCTCAAGAAAAATGTAAATGAAGGTTCCTCAAATCGAGGGTTCTTCAGGAATCCTTATAGGATGCCTTATCAGCCATAAAAAACTAGAATATGCCTCCATCTGAGGGAATGAGCACTAATGACACAACCTTATTCCTTAAGGCCCTATTAAATGGTCCTCAACCCCCTATATATGAGGGTGAAACCATCATTGCCGACGATCAACAACATCACGACCAACCGCCTGAAGGCCATGATCATCAAGATACCCATACCATTGACTATTTTACAGAATTACCAGGAAACTTTGAATATGATAAATATGAAACAATCTATGCCATTAAACATCCCTACAATACTCATGGGAAGGGACAATTACCTCAAGATGCTCCGTCTAATTCTAATGAAAATAAGAGTCCTCCTACAAATGCTAGGGTCACAACACCAAAAGAAACTGTTATGCCTGATTTGGAGTATGATCCAGTAGAGGACTTGAAGAAAACATGAGCTGACATCTCACTGTACGAGTTAATGAAAATCCCAATGATTTGAGAAAAGGTTCAAGCAGTTTTGTACCTAGTGGGACAATTGAACATAACACACTTGAAACCCCGACTGACATCTCGATACGATCCTGCTCTTTCTCCTACATGAAATAAACTTAGAACACCTCCATTTATCCTATCATTTGAAATATTTAACAAAATGTACATAACTGTATGATAGAGTCAGGGGCTTCTTCGAATGTAATTCCCTTATCCATATGTAGGAAGTTGAATGCAAATCTTGAACCATCACCTACACAGATCGTGCAATTGGATAGATCCAAAGTGAAGGTAGTAGGAGAACTAAAAAATGTTCTAATCAGACTTTCTTCGGATCCAAGGATCCATCAGACTATTGATATTGTAGTGGTCGACATCCCCGAAGCATATGGGATGTGGCTGAGTCGAGATTGGTAAGAAAATATTAAAGGATATTTCTCCACAGACTGGTCACACCTATAGCTACCATACAGTGGTAAAACCAACAAAATCAGAGTCAACTGGGAACCCGATCTGAAACAGACGGTCACCGATTTGAATGATTTGAGTGAGCCCACTCAAGTCCCTACCCGTAATGTAGGAAATTATGCCATGGGTACTTTCTTTGGAGATTTTCCTGCAGACATTTCACCCTATGCAGAATCTGATAATCAATATGAAATTATGCATTTTTCATAGGTGGAGTCATATCAGACCATTTTACATAATGTATATAATGTAAATACTAATTTTAGGATAGATAGAACCCCCTGGACTTTTTTTTCCGACGATTCTAGGTCCAAGGAAGGAGCTGGAGCTGGTTGTGTTTTAATTGATCCAATATGTAATAAAACGATGATAGCTTGTAGGTTAGAATTTGATTGCATGAATAATGTATTTGTATATTAGGCTTTGATTAAGAGCCTTAGAAAAGCGATTGACCTGAAAGTTAAGGTTATTAAAGTTTATGGTGACTCGGAAATAATTGTTCGACAGGTAATAAATACAATTCATTGTGTTTTGGTCCACCTAAAAAATTACCAGAGAGATGTCTGGGACTTGATCAATCATTTTGAATCCTTTAACATAAAATATATCCCACGATCTCAGAACTTTGACGCCGATTTACTTGCCAACGTCACTTCTAAGTTAATGCACGCAGAAGGCTTTGCGCTCGATGCATTCTCCATTGAATTAATATACAAATCTTCGATTCCTGACAACATCACTAACTGAAAAGTTTTTGATGATGGTCGATAGATCTCAGATTTCCTCATAGATAAGGATTGATGACACCTTTAAGGATGCGGCTATTGATGAAGATAGTCATGATCGATCCTTGTCACATTGTCAAAATACTTTCTAGTCTGCTTCAGACTCGCAAACACCTATCACCTTGATGCCAAATTAGTCGTCAGTTTGGAAATTTTTTATGATCTACAAGATAGTACGTTTAAAAGGTGATAAATTGTAAAACTAATAGCTCCTGTATGAACTATCAGATAGTAAATTTGGGAACCGAATTGAATCCGCAAAACATCAACCTTGGTACAGTATGTACCGCCGCTAAGAAATATGCTTACATTATATTATTTAAATAATATAGAATGTTTTCACATGGACCCATGACGATTTGAATACGTTCAATACAAACATCATGCACCACAATATACGCATGAAACCAGATGTCAAAATGTACAAGTAGAAGCTTATAAATATTCATCCCTACTTAGAGGCATCAGTTAAAAAAGAACTGGAAATTTTTTTGTCAGCGAGGATCATCTTCCTTGTCAAAAACACCTAGTGGGTGGCCAACTTTGTTCTGGTATGTAAAAATAATGGAGACATTTGTCTCTGTGTCGATTTACGGAAGCTAAACATAGCTTGTGATAAAGACAATTATCTGGTGCCCCCAATGGAACAGATCCTACAGAGGGTATCAGGCTCATAAATGTTTTCACTATTAAATGGTTTCTCTCGGTACAATCAAGTCTTCCTATCATACTCTTACCAATTAAAAATTGCGTTCAGGACCCCATGGGGCACTTTCGCATATAGAAAGGTGCCTTTTGGATTAATAAACACATGGGCTATGTTTCATAAGGCGATGGATATCGCTTTGAGAGGGTTAATCCATAATTGTGTTGTAGTTTACTTGGATGAAATTACCATTTTCTCCAAAAGAAGGAAAGAACATCTTTCACACTCGAGGCAAGTATTTTAACGATGCATAAGGTATGGTATCTCTCTTAACCCTAAAAAATCAATTTTTTGTTATCACCGAAGTTAAGTTACTTGGATTCGTCGTTTCTAAACAAGGTATGATGATTGATTGAGAATGAACTCAAGTGATATATGAGATAAATTTGCCTAGTTCAAAAACGTCTATGCAATCTTTCTTGGAGAAAATTAATTTTGTGAGGCGTTTTGTTCCTAGTTTTGCTATGATTACTAAACCTTTACAAGACATGATTAAAAAGGACATAGTATTCAAATGGAATGATATATATAGAAAGAATTGTTTGTAGAATTAGGGAAGCTATTGAAAAATCACCCAGCTTAATGTCCCGTGATTTCTCAAAATATTTTATCTTCTATACATATGATTCTGACATCTCGTATGTTGCAGTCCTAACACAACGAAATTGTGAAGGAGATGAAATTCCAATATAGTTCATGAGATTCAATATGAAGGGAGCCAAGCACAATTATCCATAAGTTTATAAGTAGGCTTATGATTTCTATAAAGCAGTCAAACATTTCAGGTCTTACCTTCTAAAGTCCAGGACCAAAGTTATAGTCCCATATTCGATGATCCGGAACATGTTAACTCAAAAGGAACTAGGCGAGAAGCGTGCATACTAGATGATTGCATTACAAGAATACGATTTGGATATTAGATTGACCAAAGTTGTCCGAGGACAAGAATTGTGTAAGTTGGCAGCACAATCATCTAACATACATGATGGCGTAGAAAAATGGGATAACGAAGAGGAATCCGATGATTACCAAATTTATTTTACCCCTGAAAATGCAGATTCATGGTATGGTGACCTTAAGTTTTTTTTAACTCATGGGTATGCTCCTCAAAACCTTGAACCTATACAAAGGAGAACCCTCAGGATTAAAGCCAGTCCTTATCATTTGATTAATGAAGTTCTTTATAAGAATTTTTTTGATGGAGTTTTATTGCGATGTGTTGATAAGGACAACACTGACAAGATACTAATGGATTTACATGTAGGACCCGCTGTTGGTCATTTTGGGGGAGAGATCACAACAAAAAAAATTACAATAGTTGGTTATTACTGGCCAACCCTGTTTAAAGATGTCCATGATTTCGCTTGCAAATGTGAATATTTCTAGAAGTACGTCAGAAGAGTTAAGAAATCTGTGGTTCCTCTTCAGCCGGTTACCATGGACGCTCCGTTTCAGCATGGGGTCTGGACATTGTTGGTCCGATGAATCCTCTATCTTCCATGCAACATAAATAAATCCTTACTGCTACATACGATTTCACAAGATAGGTGGAAGCAGTTCCTCTCAAAGTGGTCAACACCAACTAGGTGATTTCTTTCCTTGAGGGATACATAGCAACCAGGTTTGGTGTCCCAAAATTTTTAGTCTTTGATAATGCCTCATATTTTCCTTTTGTTGATCTCACTCAATACGCATTAGATAAAAAAAATCAAGATAAAGTGTTCTGATAACTATTACCCTCAAGGGCATGGTTTGACCGAATCCACTAAGAAGAATTTGATCAAAATCTTAAAAAATACTGTAGCAAGTGTCAGGTTAATTATATGTCTTAATAATTTACCTTAGTCGTCTTGTTATCAACCAAGGTTAGTAATATTGTGATATGTAATCACTATCTATGCGGGAAAACATAATTATCCTAATTGTGGATGGTATCCACAACTATCCTACTGATCCCTAGTTCCTGGAGGTATGTCCTACCTAAAACTAAAACCTAGAATATACTGACTAAACCCTAGCCTAATGAGGATTTTATACAACATACTATGTTTAAATATAGAAGCTTTGTGATGACCTAGAAGTGTAAATTTATATAGAATGCGATATCAAAATTATAAAAGCTTTGTGATGATCCGGTCATAGTTTGAAGAATATATGTATAGATATATACCTATATACTAATAAAATTTACAAATGAGATAGGCGGCTACTGTGTTTATAGACTAGTACTGAACCGAAAATACAAAGAACAACAAATGAAAGGAAGAATGAAAATGGGATAAAAACTACCTCAGCATAAAAAAAAAAGAAACCTAGAGCTAAATAGGTTAATGAAAATATTAGTCTCAAGTGTTAACTTGATCATCCTAACCATTCCTAATCTAGATATGTAGTGTCTCCCATTAGATGGTACTCGTGCCTTTAAGTAGGATATGCTAATAGAATGTGCAGTTAAATGATGTGATTGAACCTTAACTACTTATCTTCAAAAGAAACAAAATATCATGAGCAGTGATTATTTGTAAATGCCTAATTCATAATCTAATATGCTAAATATACAATCCTAACAAGGATTACAAGTTTGACATAAAAAAAACTATGAGGGAAAGCAAAAGATAAAATGTTTAAATTCTATCTATAAACAATGTTCTTGGATTCTAGTACATGCTACGAACATAATAGTAAATAATTATTAATAAACATAATTAATTGTACCTAAGAATGAAAGGGCATGACCTTTCATTCACAATGCCCAAGCCTTATTTAATAGGCGAGTTATCAACCATTGTAATCATCTCTTATTTATTCAGTTATCAATATATATTTTCCCTATTAATGGCTTATCTAATATTCCAGGTGTTCTGGTAATATCGATTGTTTGAATGAATAAATATTCGCTTCATTTGGTATCAGAGCCCTTTCTTGGGCATATACTTGGTTCAGGCCCTTGGCCTTCATCTTAGAGAATCTCTGATCTCAAATTTTTTAACCTCACCTTGGATTTTAGCCACCAATTCTAGAGTTTCTCTATATCACACTCGCCAACAGCACCCTACCTCTACCATCCAACCCCATCCCGTGCACCATCCACACACCTACTCCACGCACATCACTGCACTCCATCCTCCTTCGTTATACCCTCATATCCCTCCGGCCCACACAATCCTCTCACGCGTTCCATTCCATCCTTGTACATTTCATGCTCACCACCTAGCATTTGATACACCACTCTCCATATGCTTCCCCCTTTCCGCTTCACGCTTTTTCCCACAGACCATTCCTTCCCTTCACACACAGCATCCCAACATCTCCCTTCTGCGCTTACTCTTTCCTACACCGTCATCTCCCTCCAAGCCCATGACTCAACCCTCTCCATGATCCATCTCCTCACGCATTCGCCCTCTGCCTGCCACACTCCACCCTCCACCTGTGCCTCCCTTCCTTCCTCATTCCTGCACCTCCCACGTCCTCGCTCCAACTCCTCCTGTGCTTGCCCTCTTCCTGCCACACTCCACCATCCACCTGTTCCCACTCCTCGCTCTTGCCCTCATCCACTCTCTCTCATTCCTGCTAGCTCCTCGTCCTCCCCTCATCATCTAGCGCACTCACCCCCACGCAAACCTCCATCAATCCCCACTCCCCACTCACACCTACGTCCCTTCCCTTCTCTACGCCCTCCACAACCGCATCCTCCCTTCCACTCCTTCCTGTCACTGCTGCATCCGCCCACGCTCCTCCCCACTACTGCATCCACCCTCCTCCACGCTGCCACATTCCTACAGCCGCCGCCCCTAAGGCCCCCACACCTTACCTGTTAGTCACATTTCTCACGCCCTTCTCCACAGTTCCTTGCATCCCACGCCTAGGAAACGAGCTCCCAAATCCTTCCCTCCATCAACGCCTAGCTTAAAACCCTAAATTCCCTATTTTCGAGTTCAAAAAATCAATAATGTTATTAATGTTATTTATTATTGCCATACCCCTAATCTCCAACATTTCAAAAATAATATATATAATAATAATAAATAATAATATTATTTATTATTACAAAACTTCAAATATATATATATACACACTATTAAATGCTATATAATAATAATACTTTATTATTTTATAATAATAATTATTATTATTCAAGTGAAATAATAAATATTTTGGAAAAAAAAGGGGAAGAAAGACAAGCCAAAGAAGAAATCAAGTCCATAGAAAACAAATTATAATCGAAGAAATCAAAGACCAATTAGCACCAAAATAGTCAAAGGAAGACTTCTTGGTCAAAAGAAGTCGAAGGCCAAATTGAAGAAGTCAAAGAAGACTCCCTCGTCAAAATAAGTCGAGGCTATATATCATTAGAGAAGTTAAAGTCAAAGGAAGACTTGTAAACAATTCAAAGACCCTCTATCATAAAAAAAGTCGAAGACTATCTATCGCTGAAGAAATCAAAGAAAGACCATCTATCACCGAAGAAGTCAAGACCGTGGAAGCTGGTTTGCGACTACAAATAGAGAAATTAGAAGCCAAGTTAAAGTGCTATTGAAGAGACAATGAAGAATTACGATACATGAATACGAAATTGGAAGTCATGATTAAACTACATGAGATCCGAGACCAGTTCAATGAACAAAAAATTTCTGACCAGAAAAATCATATTGAAAAATTGTGCGTGCAAGTTGAGGAATTAAAAGATGAAAGTGATTTCAATCAAAGACTAAAAATCAAGATATAAATAAAGAAATAAACGATTACGAAGCAGAAATAATACGCTTGAACAAAATCGTAAGAAACAAGTATGAAGAACTGATGCATGTACGAAAGAAATTAGAGAATCAAGAATCAGTGGTCGACCAGTATCGACAACAGATAAAAGTTCTTCAACAACAAAATGACGACTCTAAAAAGACACATAAGTAGGAGATCGCAAAGAGTAAAATAGCACTATTCAACAATTCCAAAGAGATTTTCAGATTAAGAAATCATCACAAGACACTAGTCACAAAAATTAAGAAGTTGAAAAATCGTCGAAAGATAGAACAATCTACGAAAGACATTGAAGGAAAAATTCTAGACAAACAGGAAGAAAATAGTTGCATTAGAAGCCATAACGAATATCTTACGGAACAACTTAAGAAGTCTGAAGTTGACAGAAAATCGCAAGTAGAATTGATTAATAAGTTTCAAAATGATAACATGCAGTTAGAAAACAAGTTGGAAAAGATACAGAATGAAACCTTAAAACCTCAAGGGATGGAAATACAACTTCCATCTCAGATCAATGCTCAAAAGACGACACTCGTAAGATAAAATGACATTGTAAAAATTCCCTAACGACACCCCAATCATAAACATTGATATTGTAAAAAGTGGGAACTGTCGAAACATAATGGTACTAATACGATCAAATCCCCTAGTGACACATCAATAGGGAATCCCAACAGTCCACAACAAATCAATTTGGGATGGATTGATCCATCAACATATTGGAATTTATGCTCTACACTTAGTAGTTCGTATCGACATGTTTCATCAGCTACGATGTCACAAGGAATGATGGGACAACATTATAAGGCTTTGAGGACAAAGCCTTTCTAAGAGAGTGGCAATACTATGAACATAAGAGTAAATAATTATTAATACAAATAATTAATTGTACTTAAGAATGAAAGGGCATGACCTTTCATTCACAATTCCCAAGCCTTATTTAATAGGTGGGTTATCAACCATTGTAATCATCTCTTATCTATTCAGTTATCAATATTTTTTTTCCCTATTAATGGCTTATCTAATATTCCAAGTGTTCTGGTAATATTGATTGTGTGAACGAATAAATATTCACTTCAGTACACACACATATATATATATATCATCTATTGGTCCATTATGAGGGATTACTTACAATCCTTAAATCATGCTACTACTCACTAGACTACTTAATTCACAAATATAGTTCATCGGTGTGGCCTAGGGAAGGCCCTTGCATTCCTGGAAGGAGATCCAGGTTTAAATATTGGAAGCCATATATCTCTTATTACTTAATTTTCACTTTGTATCAAATGTTGATATTTACCTAAGATCTACATTATTCATTTGTTTGCATGCATAGGTTAAGCTAGTTTCAATTTGGATCTACACTTTTAATGTAAAATTTATGTGGGAATGTAACTCAAGTAGAGCTATTTCTTTTGGAAAGTAATCTAGGTTCAAATCCCTTTTTTTTGTAAAGTTGCAACTATATATTTAAAAAAGAGAACTAGAGATTACGTATCTTTTTACAAGATTAGGTGGTCTAAGGTGGTGAAACCACCACCCTAGGTACTCAAAAATGGTATAGAATCTAATATCGTTAAAAAAAAACCTGTGCAAGGAGACCATGGCATGTAAGATTCATGACATAACAGACTTGGGAACAAACCAGACCAAAAAAATAGACTATGAAGCCAATATAAAAAAAAACAATGAAAATCACAGCAAGAACTTGGAACCACCAAAGCCAACCTATGAGCTTGGTCCTACATGAGGAGGACTCAGTTTTTCTTCCAAAACTGGGCAGCTGCCGAAGAAGTCATCATCCCAGCCATGAGGAGGGAACTTAGGAGACAGAATATCCGCTTTGCAACAGGGGGAGATGCTTCCATCGTCATACTTACGAACTCACTTATATTGCAGGGGTCCGATGGTGGACGACACATGGAAGGTAGCCAAGAGGGAAGGGTCATCTGGAATGGCCGTGGTCTTTTGATGGTTTCCCTTTAGTGACCACAGTGTATTTGATAGATGGTTCAGCACCAGCGACGACCGAGACAACACCACACCTTGTAATCCCTCCAACAGCAGAGGGATTCCTCATTTTTTCTAGGACCAACATGCCTAGAGCTTGCACGTAAGATGGTGCAACGCTCCATAGAATATTTTCCTCCTGCGAAGCTGGATTCCAAGCTTACCAATTTTTCATCTAAATGCACCAGGTTGGCTCTGATTTCTAGGATTGAGGTTTTGGCCGTGTTCCAATTGGCAATAATTTCTTCAACCATAGTACCCATCATGTTTTTGACCAGCCAGCAGTAGTTTATCTGGTTTCCATGGCTACTAGAAGCCAAACTCTCCGTAACTCTGCTGGATTCCCAATCATCAATCAGGAAATGGAATAGACCAAAGACATTATCTGCATACCCGTTGATGACCACTTTATCTTTACCTGGTTTATCATCTCCACGCCCAGCGCCATGGACAACACCTCTTCTGGAGGTACCACATGGTCTTGGCATTCTGAAACTTTCCACCACCAGAACTGGAAACTGCGGAGTAGAGCAGCTAGCTTCCCTAACCTGATAGAAATTTCAAATAAGGATGGTTTTGATCTTGTTCACCATAAAACCTCACTTGGGGAAGGATCCAATGGATTTCACATGAGGGAGCCTCATAGTCCAATCTGCAGGATTAATACGAAGGGACATTCCAGTCCTTGTCCAAGCTCACCCACCCTGGCATAATAAATTCATCATCGTTCCCTGCCTTACCAACCTCCACCACATTTATTTCACAATGGGTGCTTGTGCTAGCGCTATGTTTTGTAAAATTTTGTTGCATGTTGTTTCCAGGTGTGCGCTCGACACATCCACCTATGATTGAGGTTTGAGTGTCACCCGCATCCAGGGTAGAGACGTCCTTGTTAGCCAGTGCTTTGCATTTGCGAGATAGGGCTTCAGAGGCTATCGAGTTTAGATTTCCTTCACGAAGGGGATGATTAAAAGTGACACCCTCATTGGATAAGCAGTCATCCAGAGAATTCTCCTTCCTCCTGATGTAGTGGAAAGTGATGGCTCTTATTTCTTTCAAGACAATGTCGAGTCTTTTGAGGCCATGCTCCATTATCTAGATAGGGTAGATCATGGAAACCTGGGATCCATTGTGAATTTTGGTGGCCAGGGAGAGGATCACTTGGGAGTCACCTTCGAAAATAAACGGGAAGAGTTTTAGTTTGTTGGCTATAGTTACACCTTCAAGCAGACCTTTAATATCAGCTGCATTGTTGCTATCATTTCCAATGTTTCTGTTAAATTTTGAGCATTAATTCACAATACTCTAGGATCTTTGTTGAGAGAATAACATCTATAGTATATCAATGCATGATAATCACAATATGACAAGCATCACAAGAATCAAAAGCATAAGAGACAAGAGACACAGAGTTTCCGTGGGGAAAACCCTAAGGTGAAAAAACCCACAACTTCCTCAGAGATAGAGAGAGCAATGGCTCAACCAAAGTACAACCAAATAACACTGAGATAGTCTCCTGATAGCAGATGATCCTCCTCCTCACTAGTGCGCCACTTTTCAAGTGAGAGTGAGTTACTTTTCCGAGTGAGTAAAATAGAGATATCCGATCTCTATTTATACTAACCTTTTTTCCCAGTGACCTTATGGGGCCGACTTGTCTATCTAAATACATCCACATTATATTATATATAATTCAGGGCCGACCCCACATGGTGGTCTAATAACCTATCGGAAAGTACACACACTTGCGACACTTGTCAATCCACATGACGACACTTCCTTATAGAGGAATAACACATCTCTTATAAGGGTACAATAAATATATATAAAATACACAGATGAAATACATTCTGAAGTTACATATACATCAACACTCCCTCTTAACTAGGAAGGTATTTCTCGTGTAATGTCCCCATTTTGACCCCCCTTTGTATAAAATTGTAAATGATGTGAATATTGTAATTTAATCATGGTGAGGAGCTCAAGGCCAAGGCCCCACCGTTGATTTAGCATTTTGTATCGACAATTAAAAAATAGATGCCTATGGTTCTTGTGCGAGATGGGCACAATGTAAATAAGACACCATGTAAATACGAATTTTAATGGAAAAACCAACAACCGGCTATGCAATGCAACAAAAGAGATGGGGCATGACTCTACAAGGAAAAGGGAGGGAAATTATTCAAACCTTGAGCCAATGGTATTAATCCATGTGTCAATGGGGAAACCCATAAACCACCAACTACCCAATTTGTCTCATGCACCCAATCATTTAATTCTTCCAAGAAATTGGTTAAGGCAGTTAATGCCTTGGGAATGAAGAAGTATGGCAGCCAATTTCGTGCATGGGCAAGCCATCAACTTGGAAAAACGTGTTTTGTCTCCTTGGGCAAGAAACCACCCACGAAATGGTGCCCAAAGCCATTCTGAACAGGCAGCCTTTGATCATTCACGCAGGGGGAGTTAGCTGGGGTCTTCCATTTACGTTTTTCATCTAAATACTGCATTTTTCCATGCCTGGGAGTCATTTTTTGCAGTATATAACAGTTGGGAGAGGGAGGGCCACGTTTTGGGGACTGTAGGGAGGTCGTTTTTGCCCCTGAATGTCCAAGGACGTTTTTCTAAAAAATGGATTTGGCTTCCTGGGTTGTTCACCAACTTCCCATTTCATTTTTGTGGGTTCCCACATTTTTCTGGGTTAGTTGAAACCCCATCTCATGCATCCCACTGTGGAAAACGTTTTCCTCATGCCCAGCAAGTGGGGTTCTGCTGTTATGTGCATCCTTGTTCTTGGTTTGAGCCTGTGAGCTGAAGTGTTGGAGTGGTAGTGGATAGAAGTGGCTTGATAAACCTAGTGGGGGAGACAACCTCTCAAGAAGATCAAGAGGGCTTTGGTTACTCTTCTATGCATACCCTGAGAGCACTAGATAGGGAAGGTATGGCTTGAGGGACTGCACAGCAGTGAAAAGAATACTTCCTTGTGCTGGGTGTGTAGGTATTGTGGGTGCCAAGCTAGATAGATCTTGCAAGGTTATCCCTGGCTCTGTGCTGGAGCTCACTAGCTTAGCAACTCTTCCTTTCCATCTCCTAGTAGCCTGATAAACCCAATTGTAGATTGGCTTGGCTCATCTTGGTGTATGCTTGGCTATGTGTGAGTCTGCTGTTCCCTGGTTCCTTGTAGAGATCATGCCTAGCTCGGGGGGTGGCAGTGGTGCTGAGAGATTGAGGAGCACACTGGCCTACGGTTGGGTGGAACGTTGCAGTTGCGTAGCCAGTTGCGTGGGACTACTTTTGTATAAGATAAGTATTCTCTTGTGTAAATTGGCAATTATCATTTGATGAATATTATGAATGTATGTGGATGTATTAAACGAATTTACTTCTGCTGTGTTTTTAAAAGTTTATGCATTTCCATATGATCTTGTATAATTCTGCAAGGGTCTCTATTTAATGGCTGTCACAGAATAGTTTGAATGTATGTTAGATATCAATAGGATTTATTTAATTTCCGTTGTGTTCTATAGCCTGCACATATACATGTCTTGTGTGAATGAGTTTAATGAATGGATATGGGGCTAATTACCCGGATTGAGCACCATGTCTTCTCTATCATGTTGTATGGTAGGAAAGGGGACACTACATTATGGTATCAGAGCTGCGTTGCAGCACTGGGCCGCTATGGGCCAAAACTGATAGTAAAAGAGAAGAGAAGAAGTTAAGTTTTTCTTAAGAGTTTGGGAAATTTTTTTGTTTAAAGTCTGTTTTTGAAAATTTTGTTTAAAGACTGTTTCGGAAAGAATTCCTGAATGTCTTCCGCAACTGCGGAAGCATTCGGCGAATCGTTGCGAAATTTCGGAAGCGTTCCGAGAATTTTTCCGAAAAATTGCGAATGAAAGTTTTTCGGAAGGAATTCTCTTCCAAAATTTGCGGAAGGATTTCTCTTCCGAAATTTGCGGAAGGAATTCTCTTCTGAAATTGTGGAAGGATTCCGCGAATCGTTCCGCAACGCGGAAGAGTTCAGCGAGTCGTTCCGAAGTTGCGGAAGACTTCGGTGAATTGTTCTGCAACTGTGGAAGACTTCGGCGAATCGTTCCGCAACTGCGGAAGACTTCGCCGAATCGTTCCGCAACTGTGGAAGACTTCGCCAAATCATTCCGCAATTGCGGAAGACTTTGGCGAATCATTCCGCCATTGCGGAAGCACTCCGCAAGTTGTTCCGCAAATCTTTTCGTGAAAAATCGCCCGAAACCGCGGGAGCCTTCAGCCGAGCGCCCCGCAATTGCGGAAGGCTTCGGCCGAGCGCCCCGCAATTGCGGAAGGCTTCGTCCAAGCGCCCCATAATTGAGGAAGGCTTCAGCCAAGCGCCCCGCAATTGCGGAAGGCTTCAGCCGAGAGCCCCGCAATTGCGGAAGGCTCCAGCCAACCACCCCGCAGTTGTGGGAGCATGCTGTGAACCGCCAGTTGCGGAAGCCTCCAGCCTATCGCCCCGCCAGTTGCGGAAGCTTTCAGTCTATTGCCCCGCCCATTGCGGAAGGCCAACCACCCCGCAGTGCGGGAGAATTCTGTGAACCACCCGTCATGGCCGGATTTCGCGAACTGCCGTTGCGACCGGATTCAGCGAATCGCCCGATGAGGCGTGATTCGTAAAAAAAAAAAAAACAAAAAGAAAAAAAGAAAAAAATGAGGGCGCTGCCCTCGACTCGCCCTGCCACAAGGGGGCAAGCCCCCTTGACCCCCTTTTCTTTCCCCCCCTTGTATGTCGTTGTTCGTGATTTGATGAGTTGTCAGTATGGCATTTTCCATGTGCATGAAGTAAATTGTGAATTTCTGAGAATATAATGCAGCTAACAATTGTGCTGATGAACACATTTGAGAGAGTCACAATTACAGCAGGGTAGCACTCTAGTTAATACAGTTGGAAAATTTTGGATCCTGGTTGGGCCAAGAAAATGAACATCATGAATGATGCACATGATCCCTATGAGCCTGAGACAGATGCCATGGGGGAGAACATACAGGTTGAGAATGCTGAAATAGAATCTAATGGGAGAAGAAATCAAGAGACCCCTCCAGATGTTGCAGCCACCATGAGAAGCCTAAGGGTGGAGTTGCAAAGCTGTAGGGAAGATAATGAAAGGATGATTAAAGCTCAGGAAGAGAAAAATCAGTTGAATGCAGCTATGCTACAGAGTTTGACGGACATCCAAAGGCAAATAAACTCTAGGCATCAGATATCAAGTCTAGAAAGGGGTGGGAGTAGCTCTAGAAGAAATTCCCGTAAGAGGGCCAGTAGTCCAAGAAGAGTTTCTACAGATAGAACATATACTCCAGAAATCTCTTCTAATGAATCATCTGAATCTGAAGAATCCAATGAGGGTTCAAGTTCTTCATCTCACAGGAGCAAGAGGAAGAAGCACTACAAGAACAATTCACATGGGGAATTTAAGAAGGCAAAACCTCCTACATTTGACGGAGAGGTAAAATCTGGTCAAGAAGCTGAAGCTTGGCTTCTTGGGATGAGAAAATATTTCCAAGTCCAAGACTACTCGGGAAATGTGAAGGCAAGGGTAGCCATCTTCAACTTGAATGGAAGAGCATCTATATGGTGGGAACACACCAGGCAAGTGAAGAGGATCAATGAACGGAAGATCGTGTGGAAACAGTTCAAGAAATACTTCAAGCAGAAGTACCTCTCTGATAGGTACTATGATGATAAGATCAAAGAGTTCCATGAGCTGAGATTGGGACAATCGACCATGGAAGAATATTCAAACAAGTTCTTGGAGCTGCTGAGGTATGTCAAGTATATTCGAGATGATAAGGTAAAAATTCAGCGTTTCCTAAGTGGACTGCCCCAGTCATATAAAGACAGAATTGAGTTTGATGAACCTCGAACTCTAGAGGAGGCCATAAGAAAGGCCAAGTACTGCTTTGATCAAAACAAGAGAAAACCGAAATTCCATAAGGCATGGAAGGATAAGAAAAATGAAAAGTTTGATCAAAGGAAGAAGGGGTTCAAGCCTCCTCAATTCAGGAATCAGCAAAGGCAGCCATCACAGGTTGTGACTAAGCCAACTAGGATGATGGGAGACAAGCCAAGAGATCCAAAGGAGCCAAGAGAACCACTTCAATGTTGGGGTTGTGGAGGAGACCACATGCTTAGGAACTGTCCACATCGGAATGGGAATGCGAATCAAGTTCACAACATCCAAGGAGCTGGAACTGTGGGTCAAGTGGCGAGGAAAATCCCTAGAATCTATGCAGCAGTAGAAGACCGCCAAGCAGATCATCAGTCAACTGTGGTTGAAGTTGAAGGTAAGATTGCTAAGCAATCTGTTTCTATTTTGATTGATCCTGGATCTACTCACAGTTATGTCACTCCTAGAATTGTTGAGGTTTGTGCTTTCAAGAAATTAAAGCATAGTAAATCTTGGTTAGTTCAACTAGCCACTGGAACCAAGAGAAAAGTTAGTGAAATAGTAGAGA
Organism: Larix kaempferi; assembly: GCA_027924585.1. NCBI lineage: Eukaryota > Viridiplantae > Streptophyta > Pinopsida > Pinales > Pinaceae > Larix > Larix kaempferi. Next base: position 45,545,732 of record BSBM01000510.1, read on the forward strand.
AATGTCCATTAGAGATGGATGGGCTATTCACATATGCAGATCTGAATATTTCGCCACTTGGTTCCTATGATATTCTCATTGGAATGGATTGGTTAGAAGCACACAGGGTTAAACTTGACTGCTACAATAAGACATTTGAATGCATGGACGAAGAAGGAAACCCGAGGGTTGTAAAAGGCATTCCAAAGGTGACTTCTGTTAGACAGGTTTCAGCCATGCAACTAAAGAAGTTCTATAGGAAGGGATGTCGACTGTATGCAGCCCACGTTTTAGAGGCAACAGAGAATGAAACTCTTAAATTGGAGGACTATCATGTATTACAAGAATTTAGGGATGTCTTTCCAGATGAGATTCCAAGACTTCCTCCAAAGAGAGACATTGACTTTACAATTGAACTTGTGCCAGGGGTGGCACCAGTGTCTAAGACACCCTACAGGATGAGTACACCGGAATTGCTAGAATTGAAGATGCAATTGCAAGAATTGCCGGAAAAGAAATATATTAGGCCAAGTGTGTCCCCGTGGGGAGCACCTGTTCTATTTGTGAAAAAGAAAGATGGAACACTCAGGTTATGTATTGACTACATGCAGTTGAACAAAGTCACTGTGAAGAATAAATACCCATTGCCCCGAATTGATGACCTTTTTGATCAAATGAGAGGAGCAAAGGTATTTTCAAAGATTGACTTGAGGTCTGGTTACCATCAGGTAAGAATCAAAGAAGAAGATATTCATAAGACAGCCTTTAGAACGAGGTATGGACACTATGAATTTGTAGTGGTACCATTTGGTCTCACAAATGCACCAGCTACATTCATGTGTCTCATGAATAATGTTTTTAGCAATTATTTGGACAAGTTTGTTCTTGTATTCCTAGATGATATTCTCATCTATTCCAAGAATGAAGAAGAGCATGAAGAACATTTGAGAATGACAATGCAATTACTAAGGGAGCATAAGCTGTATGCAAAGTTGAGTAAATGTGACTTCTATAAAGATAGAATTCATTATTTGGGTCACATCATCTCCGACGAAGGTATATCTGTAGACCCTGAGAAGATTGAATCCATTATGAATTGGCCAACTCCAAGGAATGTGACTGATGTGAGATCTTTTATGGGCCTTGTTGGTTACTACAGGAGGTTTATCGAAGGATTCTCCAAGGTTGCTAACCCGATCACTTCTTTGCAAAAGAAGGGGATAAAGTTTGAATGGTCACCAAGATGTGAGGAAAGTTTTCAACGGTTGAAGAATCTTCTTACAAGTGCACCTATTTTGAAGATTGCAGACCCGGAAAAAGATTTTGTGGTGTGTACCGATGCATGCAATCAAGGACTTGGAGGAGTTCTTATGCAAGACAAACACGTGATATGCTATGAGTCAAGAAAGTTGAAGGAGCATGAGAAGAACTATGCTACTCATGATATAGAACTTGCAGCCATAGTACATGCTTTAAAGATGTGGAGGCATTACTTAATGGGAAGGAAATTTGAGTTAAGGACAGACCATTGTGGTCTGAAGTACTTGTTTGATCAGCCAACCTTAAATGCTAGGCAAGCTAGATGGTTGGAATTTTTGTGTGAATTTGATTTCGAAATCAAGCACATAAAAGGGAAAGAAAACAAGGTGGCTGATGCACTCAGCAGGAAGGTACGTGAAATGCATATGGCAGCGCTTAGTACTTGCCAACCAGATTTGAGGCAGCGGATTGTTAACCATATGGTTGGGGATGAAGTGTATGAGCAGATAAAGGGCAAATTGCAGCAGCAAAACCTTGAAAAGAAGTATGAGGGCTATCATTTGGAAGAAGGCGGACTTCTTACTTATAAGAATAGAGTCTATATTCCAAATGCGGCAGATTTAAGGAGAATGGTTATGGATGAGATCCATAAAGCTCCATACTCTGGTCACCCAGGATATCAGAAGACAATTGCTACAGCAAGGAAATATTATTTCTGGCCGGGCATGAAGAAGGATGTCGCTGAATACATTTCTAAGTGCATGGAATGTCAACAGGTGAAGAGTGAACACCAACATCCAGCAGGTTTATTGCTTCCAGTGCCAATTCTAGAATGGAAATGGGAAGTAATATCCATGGATTTTATTACAGGATTGCCAATGACTAAGAGACAACATGATTCCATCATGGTTGTGGTGGACAAGTTAACAAAGGCAGCACATTTTATACCGGTTAAGTCCACACATAAATCCGATGCCATTGCGAATATTTTCATGAAGGAAATTTTCAGATTACATGGGCTGCCTAAGGTAATAATTTCTGACAGGGATACCAAGTTCACTTCCAATTTTTGGAAAGGTCTCTTTGCAGATTTGGGTACACAGCTAAGCTTTAGTACCGCATACCATCCTCAAACAGATGGTCAAACTGAAAGAGTAAATCGGGTGCTTGAAGACATGCTCCGCATGTATGTAATGGACAAACCGTCCAAGTGGGAGGATTATCTACACTTGGTAGAATTTGCATATAACAACGGGCAAAAAGCATCATTGGGTATGAGTCCTTATGAGGCTTTGTATGGCAGAAGGTGTAGGACACCAGTGACTTGGGACAATCCAGTGAACATAATTGTACTTGGGCCAGAATTGCTTAAGGAAATGGAACAAGAGGTTGCAAGGATCTGGCAAAATTTAAAAGCAGCCCAGGATAGACAGAAAAGCTATGCAGATAAGCATAGAGTGCATAGGGAATTCAATGTTGGGGATCATGTATATATTAGAGTGAGATCAAGGAAGAGTTCCCTGAAGCTTGGGAGTTGTGCCAAGCTATCACCTAGATATTGTGGGCCATTTGAAGTGCTTGAAAGAATAGGACCAATTGCATATAGACTTGCATTTCCTGCTAGCACTAAAGCTCATAATGTTTTTCATGTCTCTTTGCTAAAGAAATATGTACATGATCCTAACCATGTGATTAATTGGGATGTGATCCAGGTGGAACCCGAGGGAGAATTCCAAACCGATCCATTGTGCATCCTAGACAAGAAAGTAACATTGCTCCGGAACCGAGCCATCGGACAGGTAAAGGTGCAATGGAAGCACTACGGTCCCGATGAGGCTACATGGGAGCTGGAGGATGCCATGAGGGTGGCATATCCATTTTTGTTAAATTTTGATGAGCACTGAGGACAGTGCTAATGTAAGGGGAGGGGAATGTAATGTCCCCATTTTGACCCCCCTTTGTATAAAATCGTAAATGATGTGAATATTGTAATTTAATCATGGTGAGGAGCTCAAGGCCAAGGCCCCACCGTTGATTTAGCATTTTGTATCGGCAATTAAAAAATAGATGCCTATGTTTCTTGTGCGAGATGGGCACAATGTAAATAAGACACCATGTAAATATGAATTTTAATGGAAAAACCCACAACCGGCTATGCAATGCAACAAAAGAGATGGGGCATGACTCTACAAGGAAAAGGGAGGGAAATTATTCAAACCTTGAGCCAATGGTATTAATCCATGTGTCAATGGGGAAACCCATAAACCACCAACTACCCAATTTGTCTCATGCACCCAATCATTTAATTCTTCCAAGAAATTGGTTAAGGCAGTTAATGCCTTGGGAATGAAGAAGTATGGCAGCCAATTTCGTGCATGGGCAAGCCATCAACTTGGAAAAACGTGTTTTGTCTCCTTGGGCAAGAAACCACCCACGAAATGGTGCCCAAAGCCATTCTGAACAGGCAACCTTTGATCATTCACGCAGGGGGAGTTAGCTGGGGTCTTCCATTTACGTTTTTCATCTAAATACTGCATTTTTCCATGCCTGGGAGTCGTTTTTTGCAGTATATAATAGTTGGGAGAGGGAGGGCCACGTTTTGGGGACTGTAGGGAGGTCGTTTTTGCCCCTGAATGTCCAAGTACATTTTTCTAAAAAACGGATTTGGCTTCCTGGGTTGTTCACCAACTTCCCATTTCGTTTTTGTGGGTTCCCACGTTTTTGTGGGTTAGTTGAAACCCCATCTCATGCATCCCACTGTGGAAAACGTTTTCCTCATGCCCAGCAAGTGGGGTTCTGCTGTTATGTGCATCCTTGTTCTTGGTTTGAGCCTGTGAGCTAAAGTGTTGGAGTGGTAGTGGATAGAAGTGGCTTGATAAACCTAGTGGGGGAGACAACCTCTCAAGAAGATCAAGAGGGCTTTGGTTACTCTTCTATGCATACCTTGAGAGCACTAAATAGGGAAGGTATGGCTTGAGGGACTGCACAGCAGTGAAAAGAATACTTCCTTGTGCTGGGTGTGTAGGTATTGTGGGTGCCAAGCTAGATAGATCTTGCAAGGTTATCCCTGGCTCTGTGCTGGAGCTCACTAGCTTAGCAACTCTTCCTTTCCATCTCCTAGTATCCTGATAAACCCAATTGTAGATTGGCTTGGCTCATCTTGGTGTATGCTTGTCTATGTGTGAGTCTGTTGTTCCCTGGTTCCTTGTAGAGATCATGCCCAGCTCGGGGGGTGGCAGTGGTGCTGAGAGATTGAGGAGCACACTGGCCTACGGTTGGGTGGAACGTTGCAGTTGCGTAGCCAGTTGCGTGGGACTACTTTTGTATAAGATAAGTATTCTCTTGTGTAAATTGGCAATTATCATTTGATGAATATTATGAATGTATGTGGATGTATTAAACGAATTTACTTCTGCTGTGTTTTTAAAAGTTTATGCATTTCCATATGATCTTGTATAATTCTGCAAGGGTCTCTATTTAATGGCTGTCACAGAATAGTTTGAATGTATGTTAGATATCAATAGGATTTATTTAATTTCCATTGTGTTCTATAGCCTGCACATATACATGTCTTGTGTCAATGAGTTTAATGAATGGATATGGGGCTAATTACCCGGATTGAGCACCACGTCTTCTCTATCATGCTGTATGGTAGGAAAGGGGACACTACATCTCGACACAGATATGCTAGACAAGTCTTCTTCTCAGGATCATCGTCATCATCATCGTCACTGTTGCTGCTATCTCAAACAATCTCTGACTCTACTCGTCATAGGAAGTTCTACAGAGCCAGTCCTTTTTCATACTGGATGTAGGCCCACCATCTACAGGTCTTCATCATCATTGGCCATACTGTGGAATCCTCAGGACTTATTACGTGCGTCACAAAACCTGGCTGCAGCATCCCAGGCTATTACAAGCACACAGCTCTACCTGTAGGATCTCCCAGGAACACATTACATGTGACCCATCACAAAACCTAGCTGAAGCATCCCAGGCTGTTACGAGCACACAACTCTACCTGTCGGATCTCCCAGGAGCACATTACATGTGATCTCACCACAAAACCTGGCTGAAGCATCTGAGGCCTTTTTCATCCTATCCAAATCTCCCAGGAGCAAATTACATGTGGTCATGGAAAAACCTGGCTGAAGCATCTGAGGCCTTTTTCATCCTGTCCAGATCTCCTAGGAGCAAATTACATGCCATAGGACAAAACCTCGCAAGAGCATCTGCCAGATATCCCAGGGCACCGAATTACATTCCATAGGCAAAACCTTGAAAGACTATTTGCAGATCTCCTAGGGCACAAATTATATGTCCTCCCAAGCAAAACCTCGAAAGAGCATTTTCCAAATGTCCCAGGGCACCGAACTACATGCCATAGGAAAAACCTTGAAATACCATATGCAAATCTCCCAGGGCACAAATTACATGATTACCTGCACAACTTGATCCACGGCCACAAAGTATCATCTGATACTCACCATACATCATCCTGATGTACACATGATCATCCTGATCATCATCACTACAACATCCTGTTGCATGTCGTCTGGAGAAGCTCGTCATCCACGATCATCCTGATCATACAATGCATCCACCTGATGCACACCAAGTATCTACCTGATATATATCATCACACATAGTGTATCCACCTGATACATAGATACATGATCCACACAATGTATCCATCAACATACATGATCTACCTAATCATACCTGATACATATCAATATACATGATCTACCTAATCATACAATGTATCCACCTGATCCAACATGATGCATATACAAAATACATACAAATGATCCAACCGATCATATCTAGCATCCAACATATTGGATACATACATATGAATGATCCAACTGATCATATCCAACATCCAACATGATGCATACATACATATGAATGATCCAACTGATCATATACAGCATCCAACATGATGCATACATACATATAAATGATCCAACTGATCATATCCAGCATCCAACATGATGCATACATACATATAAATGATCCAACTGATCATATCCAGCATCCAACATGATGCGTACATACATATACATACAAATGATCCAACTGATCATACAAAGAAGAAACTAGAACATCATCCTGATGCTCATCAACATCCAGCGCTTACATCCACAACCATGTGAAGGATCCTCCTTCCAACATGCTTGGAATGGCTTCAGCAAATGTGTCCATCACTTCTTCCTCGAAGTGTCCTCGATCTGAAGAACACCAAGCCTCTCTCTGAAGTACTCAAACTTCACCCTGGCTAGTGGCTTCGTCAGCTGTTGGCTGCTTTTTGGACAGACCCGGATTTTAATGAAGCGCAGCAACAAAACCCCTTGGCGCACTGGCCCTCTCGGCAACGAGCTACGCGGCAGCTCGAGGTATCACCCGAAGTGGCTATGGGGGGCTAAGGAATCAGGTTTCCTTAACCTAGGCGACGCAGAGATTGCTCTTTCCTCCTTGACGATTCCTCTAAGGCAACGGTCTGACCTCTCTTCAGACTTAGGAGCGCAACAGCTCTCAAGCTCCTGCTCAGCAGCCTAGCTGCGCGGTACTTTCCCTCCTGCGCTAGGGCCAATTACCCTCTGCGCGGATATTCTATGCGTCATCTCGCTAGCGCGTCCGTCACAACAACAAGTTCTCCTATCGCTGCGGCGACGTTATCTACCGAGTCCTTCGACCCTTAACGATTATAGTCCTCAAGGAAGCTTCAAGAATTTACTCAATACACTCCTAAAGATAATGCAATATTTCTGTATTTACCGTTAGTAAGCTAAAACAGGTAATCATCTCTATCACAACATCACAATAGCGAGAAATATGAAGTCCACCTCCACGGGGAAAACCACGTCCACGGGAGTATCTTATATTAACCAGAAAATGATAGATTTATACAATATGCTGCGCACACAGCTGCAGCCTTAGATCTTTCCAGGAAACTCCATGCACACAGCTGGGAGCCCTTCTCTCAATCTATTCTCTTCCTCTCCAGAGATTACAATAGTTCAGACGTCGCCTCGGACTGTCTGCAACTCAAGGATTAGCTTCACTGCTAACCCGCTTACTGACTAGTTAGCTATCTGTCTAACCAACTGACTCTGTCTCTCTCTCTCTCTCTCTCTCTCTCTCTCTCTAACATCTACCCATTACAATTATTCATATATATAGGTGGCCATGGCGGTCGCACCTTTACAAAACTGTGGGCCTTTCCCAGCAGTAATCCCCAAAAACCCTAACCACGCACATGGCTAGGTGTACTGTAGGCGCCGCTTGCAGTCATGTCGCCGCTTCCTGCAGGCTCCATGAATTTCGGCGCAGCTTACGGGTATGGATGCCTCGTCCTTCGCCTTCAATGCTTTGGTCCGTTGCTCTTCCTTGATCCGAGCAACCATAACTTCTGTACTTAGCTTTAAATGAGGGTAGCTGAGCCCTCTACTCCATTGCTTCATTGATTATGGTAGCTGAGCTTTCCACTCTGCTACCTTCATTCCCTTCTGACGTGCGCGCGAGCTCCGCGATTTCCGGTCCGTGATCCGCGCTGAGCTCCTCCATCTGGCACCGTACTGCGCACCGTCTTCTTCTGTCCCCCAAATTGGCGCTTATTCAAAACTTAGCATTCTTCCATACTTGTGCTTTTTCCTCAAAATTTGCAGCTTTTACCATAGCTGCGGCCTTGGCTCCAACATCAGCACATCTGCAATCTGCTCGTATGTCGCAACATACAGGAGCTTCACAGCTCCTCTCTGCTAGTGATATTTGATCTCTATGTGTTTTGACCTGTCATGAAACACTGGATTCTCGGACAGCTTCACACAACTCTGGTTATCACAGAAGATACCAGTAGCATCCAATGGGAGATCAAATAACTCAGACAGTAGCTTCCGTAGCCATATTGCCTCACAACTAGCTGAACAGGCTGCAACATACTCTGCCTCAGCTGTACTCAATGCTACACAGGACTGCTTCCTGCTAAACCAAGAGATCACACCTGATCCCATACTGAAGCAACACCCAGATGTGCTCTTCCTATCTGCAGCACTGCCAGCCCAATCTGAATCAACATAACCCTGCAGGTTAAACTTTTGATTCGCTTCATACTTGAGCCCATAATCCACTGTACCCTTCAGGTACCTCAGAACATGCTTTACAACAATCAGGTGAACACTCCTCGGATCCGTCAGGAACTGGCTCAATGTGTTCACAGCAAAGCAAATGTTCGGTCTCGTGTTCATCAGGTACATCAAGGACCCAAGCATATGACGATACATAGAGACATCAACTGGCTCAGATGAAGCATTGCATAGAAGCTTCAGATTCGATGCCATAGGTGTGGCCATGGCCTTGCAATCCATCATCCCAAATCTCTTCAATATATCTACTGTGTACTTCCCTTGACCAAGGAAGATCCCACCTGCACTCTGCCACACCTCCATACCTAGAAAATAGTGCATCATTCCCAAATCTTTCATATCGAATTCAACAGCAAGCTTCCTCTTAGTATCTGCAATCAGTCTGTCATCTCTTGTTACAAATAGGTCATCCACATACAGGAGTAGAATCACAGGATTCCCTTCCTCAACCTTGTAGTAAAGGTTGCAATCTGCTTTACTCTTTGTAAATCCCAAACTAGATAGGAAACTGTCCATCCTACCATACCAGGTTCTGGGAGCTTGCTTCAAGCCATACAAGGCTTTCTTCAATCTGCACACATATGACTCCCTGTCATGTATTTCAAAACCTAGTGGCTGTTCCACATATACTTCCTCTTCAACTACACCATTCAAGAAAGCAGTCTTGACATCCATTTGGTGTATTTTCCATTTCATTGCTGCAGCCAGGGCAAGTAATGTTCTGATGGAAGTATACCTGGCTACAGGTGCAAAAGTTTCTTCATAATCTATTCCCTCTTTCTGAGAGAATCCACGAGCTACGAATCTTGCCTTGTATTTCTCCACACTGCCATCTGCAGCATGCTTGATTTTGAAGATCCATTTAGCAGTTACAACTGACTTCTCTTTAGGTCTTGGGACAACATCCCAAACATCATTATTCATTATTGATTGATATTCCTCAACCATGGCATCCTTCCATTCTTTCTTTTCCGCTGCTTCTTCATAACTGGAAGGCTCTTTGTTCATAATGTCACAGAGCAAAGAAACATAGCTGGTCTGTGATCTGGTTCTCTTCTTTGCTCTGTGTTCTTCTTCTGGAATGCCAAATATTTCTGCATCTTGAATGAGCTCTCTAGCCCATGCAGGTTTCCTCTTGTGAGATTTATCCTCACGGGGTGGATCTACAAGTTCTTGTGGCTCTTCAAACTCACGGACAACTTCTGGAATTGCTTCAATCATGGTAGTGTCTTGAAATCTTGTTTCCTTAGGTTCTTCATAAACTTCGGTAGGTGCCTTCCTTGATTTGATGAATGCTGAGTTTTCATCAAATGTTACATCCCTGCTGACATCAATCTTCTTGAACCCTGGAAAGTATATTCTGTAAGCCTTCGAGCTTTCACTGTAACCCACAAAGATACCCTTCTTTCCTGAAGGATCTAGTTTAGTCCTCTTTTCCTTTGGGACATGAGTGTATACTGGACAACCAAATATTCTGAGATGACTGACTTCAGGTTTCTTACCAGAAAAGACTTCTTCTGGTGTCTTGTTGTCCAATATCTTGTGGGGTGTTCTCTTCTGCACATATACAGTTGTTCTAGCTGCTTCTGCCCACATATGCATAGGTAGATCCTGGTCATGCAGCATTGCCCTTGCTGCTTCCATGATAGTTCTATTCTTCCTTTCGGCAACTCCATTCTGTTGAGGATTATACGGAGTAGTCAACTCCCTCTTAATCCCTGAATCACTACAAAGCTTCTTGAAGTCACTTGAGGTGAATTCTCCACCATTGTCGGATCTGAATGTTTTGATCTTCTTGTCAGTTTGATTCTCCATCAAGGTTTCTAATTCCTTGAATTTATCAAATACCGCATCTTTGCTCTTCAAGAAGTATACCCAAGTCTTCCTGGAGAAGTCATCAATAAATGAGACATAGTAAACATACCCACTCAGGGAACTGGATGACATAGGACCACATACATCCGAGTGGATGATTTACAGGATGTCTTTTGCCTTGCTTTCACTGCTTGGGAAAGCCTTCTTTATGTTCTTACCTTTTGCACATCCTTTGCAAATACCTTCATGTTTGGTCTTGATTTCAGGAAGACCCTCTACTGCCTTGCTTGCAATTGGAAGTGCTCTATAGTGCATATGAGCAAGTCTTCTATGCCAAAGTTCACTTGGCTCCATGGGTTCATGCACCATGGCATGTTCGGGTTGTCCCTTCAATTTATACAAACCTACCTCTTTCTCTCCAATCACTACTGCATCATCTATGTTCTTTCCCTTTGGCCACATTAGGACTTGTCCATCCACAAATGAAACCCTCATACCTTTTGCATCCAATGCAGAGATGGAGAGTAAGTTCTTCTTGATCCCAGGTACATAAAGTACTTCTTTCATTTTCAAGGATTTTCCAGAATCTAGGTTGTAGGAGGCTTCACCACTTCCTTTGATTGGGTATTGATAATCATCCCCAAGTTTCACTGTTGATGTATATGTAACTTCGGAATGTATTTCATCTGTATATTTTATATATATTTATTGTACCCTTATAAGAGATGTGTTATTCCTCTATAAGGAAGTGTCGTCATGTGGATTGACAAGTGTCGCAAGTGTGTGAACTTGCCAAAGGGTTATTAGACCACCATTTGGGGTCGGCCTGGAATTATATATATAATATAATGTGGATGTATCTAAGTAGACAAGTCGGCCCCAGTGAGTCACTGGGCAAAAAGGTGAGTATAAATAGAGATAGGAGATCTCTATTTTACTCACTCGGAAAAGTATCTATCTCTCTCTCTGAAAAGTAGCGCACTAGTGAGGAGGAGGAGGATGATCTGCTAGGAGACTATCTCAGTGTTATTTGGTTGTATTTTGGTTGAGCCATTGCTCTCTCTATCTCTGAGGAAGTTGTGGGGTTTTTCACCTTAGGGTTTTCCCCACGGAAACTCTGTGTCTCTTGTCTCTATGCTTTTGATTCTTGTGATGCTTGTGATGCTTGTCATATTATGATTGTCATGCATTGATATACTGTAGATGTTATTCTCTCAGCAAAGATCCTATAGTATTGTAATTAATACTAAAAATTTAACATGGTATCAGAGCTTAACTGAGAAGAAGACATTTTGCAGTGACGGAAGCTTGTATTCCTTGTTTATTGGGTTTCTCTCCACAGATTTTTGAAATTCAGTATAGTAGATTGGATCTACTCATCAAGGCGCATCTATCTGTCCAATCAGAATTCAGTTCCGAGCATTTTCAGATTTGGCCCTAAAAATTAGGGTTTCCACAAAAATAGGAATTTCTGGAAAATGAAGGCATAGCTGGAAGCGCCTTGCAAAAATCGAAGGTTTGAGCTTTGGATCGAGATTTGTGGCTGGGTAGATCTCCGGGAAACTCAAACCCTAATTCAGGGCTCTCCCCAGTGAACCCGGAAGGACAAAAAGGCAATTTTGAAGGGCAAGACTTTGCTGATCTCAAATTCTGAATGTACTAGGCTGATCAGCTCTCCAAGGTGCATCTTTCTATCCTTTCAGAATTTTGAAATTCACATTTTGAATTTTTAGGGTTTCTCTGACAAACCCTAATCCGGGACCAGATCCAGTTTTCAGCACTTCAAGTGGTAAGTTCTAAATCTTTTCTATTTCCATTTGAAGTACTCTTAAAGATGTCTCTTCACACCAAGCTTGAGGATAAGCTTGAAGGGGCTGATAACTTCCGAGCCTGGAAGTATAGGATTGGGTTAATCCTGGAAGAGAATGAGTTGGACTCATATGTGAAAGAAGACATCCCTATCCCAGAGGATGAAGAAGCCAAGGCATTGCACAAGAAGAACTTGGTCAAGGCAAAGAGAATCATTGCTGATTCCATCAAAGACCATCTCATACCCCATGTGTCTTCTCTTAAGACACCCAAAGAGATGTTTGAATCTTTAACCAAGCTATTTGAAGGAAAGAACATAAATCAGAAGATGACCCTGCGGAACCAATTGAAAGCAGTGAAGTTCCAGAATGGAGAAACCATTCAATCTTACTTTTCAAGGGTCTCTCAGATCAAGGAACAATTAGAAGCAGTAGATGAAATGGTGGAGAATGGTGAGGTGGTGATGACTACTCTAAATGGCCTACCCAGGTCATGGGATTCCTTTATTCAAGGAATTTGTGCAAGGAAGAAGTTGATTTCCTTCAGTAGACTTCGGGAAGAATGTTCTCAAGAAGAAGCTAGACTTATAGCTTGTGAGGAAAAGATGGGAGGAGAAGATCAAGCTCTTGCATCTCACACCAAAAGAAGCAAAACCAAGAAGGATCACTCTCACCACAAAAGAACTCATCAAAGGAACAAGAAGGACCTAAGATGCTTTACATGCAATGAGAAGGGTCACTATGCTTCAGATTGTCCCAAGAACAAAAGGGATAATAACAACAACTTCAGTAAGAAGAAGAAGGGCAACAAAAGAAGATTTCATGCTCATGCTGCCGAAGATGATGAACCCCCAAAGAAGAAGGCTAGGGCAGAAAGTGATAGTGATGATGACTCATCAAGTGAAGAAGAGTATGTTCTGATCTCTGCTCTCACAGGTACCATCTCCCATGGATGTAATGATTGGTTAATTGATAGTGGGGCCTCCAAACACATGACTGGGTTCAAGGAATCTTTTGTGAATCTTTCTGAACATGAATCACCCCATAAGGTGAAACTTGGGGATGATTATCAATACCCAATCAAAGGAAGTGGTGAAGCCTCCTACAATCTAGATTCTGGAAAATCATTGAAGATGAAAGAAGTACTTTATGTACCTGGGCTCAAGAAGAACTTACTCTCCATTTCTGCATTAGATGCAAAAGGTATGAGGGTTGCATTTGTGGATGGCCAAGTCCTAATGTGGCCAAAGGGAAAGACCATAGATGATGCAGTAGTGATTGGAAAGCAAGAGGGAGGTTTGTACAATTTGAAGGGACAACCTGAACATGCCATGGTGACATAAATACAAAGATTCATCCATAGTCATGGATCACATAGAGGTATGTATAATTTGTTTTTGCAAAAGTTAACTAATGAGTTATGCAGGTCATTGAAGAGAACAAGAACACATTGCTAGACATAACTAGCAAATATGGTGACCAGGTATGTGTTTCTTATATCATAGGATCTATCATATAAGTATGCATGGCATGATTGATGATGATTGTTCATAAAGTCATAAGTTTGAATAATCATGGGCATATGCATATTATGTGTCTTACCTTAATTAATAATATGACTAACCAGAAGAGTCATAGGTTTGAGTAATTACAGGTTTATACATGTTATGTTTCTTATGATATGACTAACCATAAGAGTCCTATATAAACCTTGAATGCTAATGCTTATTATTTCTGTTTGAAATGATCATGACTATACATACTTGAGATTATTGTGTTTTAATGAATGTATGATTTTGTATGAGATTACAAGGATAACACAATCATGATACTAATAAGCATGCATAGGGACCAAGGATGAATATGAGTTCAAGAACAGGTAATCCAGGAAGCAAAGATCAAGAGGGAGCACACTCCAGTGGTTTCTGCAAGGGTGCAGATATTCAGAGGGAGTTGTCCATATCTCTACATTCCACAACAAGAAGGTTTAGAAGGACTCCAGCAGCTCCTGCAAGGAAGAAAAGACTCAGAGGGAGTCCACCCAACAAACAAACAAAGATAAGTATTTTAATTATCTTGCATATTTGTTTGCTTAAATAAAAATTGTTCAATGATGTATATGCTCATGTTCCTAGACTTAGGATATGTATTGTGCATATTAGAATGATTGAATTAATGAACAGTATACTACTAATATGCATGTGTTGGGTAAGTGGCCTATGGCACTGTACAACATCCATTGCTACTTATCTAGAATGAAACCTCTTTGCTGACATGTTGGGAGTTGTGCACACTCATAACAATGTTCTGGTAGAGATTGGAAGGCATCTAGAAAGTTACGGGATATGGATAAATGTTGTATTGAAGCATTGGCTAAGATAATTGCATGACTGCATGACTGTATGACATATTTCATGTGTAAGAATTTGTTCTAAAAATTATGAGATGTTTCTAATCATGCAATTTAATCAGTTTTTGTAGGAAAGACCGTATATCTTCACCTACAAAAGGACTACAACATTTGTTCCAGCAACAAAGATATCTATTGAAGATATTGAAATTCCCAGGATCTGGGATGAAGAAATGGAATGCCATGATCCGTCGATCATGAAGAATGATGTTTGGGATGCGATCCCAAGAGCTAAAGAGAAGTCTGTTGTGACCAAATAGAACTTTCAGATCAAGCATGTTGTAGATGGCAGCATAGAGAAATATAAAAGTGATGAAATAGAAGATACACCAGATGGATTCAAGACAGCTTTCTTGAATGGTGTAGTTGAAGAAGAAGCAGCCACTTCGTTCTGAGACACATGATAGGAAATCATATATGTGCAGAACTTGGTATGGTGAAGATAGATTGATTGCCGACACGCAGCGGAAGCTTACTACCGAGTTCGAGATGAAGAACTTGGGGATGATGCACTATTTGTTTTTGGCATGGGAGTGTGTGGCAGAATGCAGAAGGAATCTTCCCTTGGACAAGGGAAGTATGCAGTATAGATCCTGAAGAGGTTCGGGATGATGGATTGCAAGGCCATGGCCACACCTATGGCATCAAATCTAAAGCTTCTATGTGATGCTTCATCTGAGCCGATTGATGTCTCTATGTATCGTCAGATGATTGGGTCCTTGATGTACCTGACGAACACGAGACCAGACATTTGCTTTGCTGTGAACACATTGAGCCAGTTCCTGACAGATCCGAGGAGTGTTCACCTGGTTGCTGTAAAGCATGTTCTGAGGTACCTGAAGGGTACAGTGGATTATGGGCTCAGGTATGAGGTGAATCAAAAGTTTAACCTGCAGGGTTATGTTGATTCAGATTGGGTTGGCAGTGCTGCAGATAGGAAGAGCACATCTGGGTGTTGCTTCAGTATGGGATCAGGTGTGATCTCTTGGTTTAGCAGGAAGCAATCCTGCGTAGCACTGAGTACAGCTGAGGCAGAGTATGTTGCAGCCTGCTCAGCTAGTTGTGAGGCAGTATGGCTACGGAAGCTACTGTCTGAGCTATTTGATCTCCCATTGGAAGCTACTGGTATCTTCTGTGATAACCAGAGTTGTGTGAAGTTGTCCGAGAACCCAGTGTTTCATGACAGGTCGAAACACATAGAGATCAAATATCACTACATCAGGGATATGGTGCAGAGAGGAGCTGTGAAGCTCCTGTATGTTGCGATGGACGAGCAGATTGCAGATGTGCTGACGAAGCCACTAGCCAGGGTGAAGTTCGAGTACTTCAGAGAGAGGCTTGGCATTCTTCAGATCGAGGACACTTCGAGGAAGAAGTGATGGACACATTTGCTGAATCCATTCCAAGCATGTTGGAAGGAGGATCCTTCACATGGCTGTGGATGTAAGCGCTGGATGATGAGCATCAGGATGATGTTCTGGTTTCTTCCTGGATATGATCAGTTGGATCATTTTTATGTATGTATGTACGCATCATGTTGGATGCAGGATATGATCAGTTGGATCATTGTTATGTATGTATGTACGCATCATGTTGGATGCTGGATATGATCAGTTGGATCATTTTTATGTATGTATGTACGCATCATGTAGATGCTGGATGTGATCAGTTGGATCATGAGTATGTATTTTGTATATGCATCATGTTGGATGCTTGGACCATGTATCTGTATATGTATCAGATGGGTACATTGTATGATCAGATGGATCATGTATGGTGATATGTATCATGTACTTGTATTTGTATCAGGTAGATACATTGATGATCAGGAAGATCATGTATGATGATATGTATCAGGTAGATACTTGGTATGCATCAGGTAGATGCATTGATGATCAGGTGGATCAGGTATGATGACATGCAGCAGGATGTTGCAGTGATGATCAGGATGATCATAGATGACGAGCTTCAGGATGTTGCTCCAGATGACATGCAGCAGGATGTTGCAGTGATGATCAGGATGATCATAGATGATGAGCTTCAGGATGTTGCTCCAGATGACATGCAGCAGGATGTTGCAGTGATGATCAGGATGATCATAGATGACGAGCTTCAGGATGTTGCTCCAGATGACATGCAGCAGGATGTTGCAGTGATGATCAGGATGATCATAGATGACGAGCTTCAGGATGTTGCTCCAGATGACATGCAGTAGGACGTTGCAGTGATGATGATCAGGATGATCGTGGATACATCAGGATGATGTATGGTGAGTATCAGGTTGATACTCTGTGGCTGTGGATCAGGTTGTGCAGATAAGCATGTAATTTGTGCCCTGGGAGATTTGCAGATGGTCTTTTGAGGTTTTGCCTATGGCATGTAATTTGTGCCCTGGGACATCTGGCAAATGCTCTTTCGAGGTTTTGCTTGGGAGGACATATAATTTGTGCCCTGGGAGATCTGCAGATAGTCTTTCGAGGTTTTGCCTATGGCATGTAATTTGTGCCTTGGGATATCTGGCAGATGCTCTTTCGAGGTTTTGTCCTATGGCATGTAATTTGTGCCCTGGGAGATTTCAGGTCGGAGTTGTGTACCTGTAACATCCTGAGATGCTCTTTCGAGGTTTTGCCATGACCACATGTAATTTGTGCCCTGGGAGATCCGATAGGTTGAGCTGTGTGCTCGTAATCAGTCCTGGGATGCTCTTTCGAGGTTTTGTGGTGACCACATGTAATTTGTGCCCTGGGAGATCCGATAGGTTGAGCCTTGTGCTCGTAATCAGTCCTGGGATTCTCTTTCGAGGTTTTGTGGTGAGGTCACATGTAATTTGTGCCCTGGGAGATCCTATAGGTAGAGCCGTGTGCTCGTAACAGCCTGGGATGCTCTTTCGAGGTTTTGTGATGCACGTAATCAGTCCTGAGGATTCCACAGTATGGCCAGTGATGATGAAGACCTGCAGGTGGTGGGCCTACATCCAGTATGAAAAAGGACTGGCTCTGTAGAACTTCCTATGACGAGTAGAGACAGAGACTGGTTGAGATAGTAGCAGCAGTGACGATGATGATGACGATGCATCGATGACGATGATCTAGAGAAGAAGACTTGTCTAGCAGATCTGTGTCGAGAAACACCTTCCTAGTTAAGAGGGAGTGTTGATGTATATGTAACTTCGGAATGTATTTCATCTGTATATTTTATATATATTTATTGTACCCTTATAAGAGATGTGTTATTCCTCTATAAGGAAGTGTCGTCATGTGGATTGACAAGTGTCGCAAGTGTGTGAACTTGCCGATGGGTTATTAGACCACCATTTGGGGTCGGCCTGGAATTATATATATAATATAATGTGGATGTATCTAAGTAGACAAGTCGGCCCCGGTGAGTCACTGGGAAAAAAGGTGAGTATAAATAGAGATAGGAGATCTCTATTTTACTCACTCGGAAAAGTATCTATCTCTCTCTCTGAAAAGTAGCGCACTAGTGAGGAGGAGGAGGATGATCTGCTAGGAGACTATCTCAGTGTTATTTGGTTGTATTTTGGTTGAGCCATTGCTCTCTCTATCTCTGAGGAAGTTGTGGGGTTTTTCACCTTAGGGTTTTCCCCACGGAAACTCTGTGTCTCTTGTCTCTATGCTTTTGATTCTTGTGATGCTTGTGATGCTTGTCATGCATTGATATACTGTAGATGTTATTCTCTCAGCAAAGATCCTATAGTATTGTAATTAATACTAAAAATTTAACATTCACCTTATGGGGTGATTCATGTTCAGATAGATTCACAAAAGATTCCTTAAACCCAGTCATGTGTTTGGAAGCACCACTATCAATCAACCAATCATTACAACCATGGGAGATGGTACATGTGAGAGCAGAGATCAGAACATACTCTTCTTCACTTGATGAGTCATCATTACTATCACTTTCTTCCCTAGCCTTCTTCTTTGGGGGTGCATCATCCTCAGCATCATGAACATGAAACCTTCTTTTGCTACCCTTCTTCTTCTTGTTGGAGTTGTTGTTGTCCTTCTTCTTCTTGGGACAATTTATGGCAATATGTCCTTCTTCTTTCTTTGAAGTGATGTGATGATTTCTTGGAGTGAGATGGCTCTCTCTTTGACTTCCCTTTCTTGGTGTGAGCTGTGAGAGCTTTATCTTCATTTCCCATCTTTTCTTCTCGTGCCACAAGCCTTGCTTCTTCTTGTGAGCATTCTTCCCGTAGTCTACTGAAGGAAATCAACTTCTTCCTTGCACAAATTCCTTGGATAAAGGAATCCCATGACCTGGGTAGGCCATTTAGAGTGGTCATCACCACTTCACCATTCTCCACCATTTCATCCACTGCTTCTAGCTGTTCCTTGATTTGGGAGACCCTTGAAAAATAAGATTGAATGGTTTCTCCATTCTGAAATTTTACTCCTTTCAATTGGTTCCGCAGGGTCATCTTCCGATTTATGTTCTTCCCTTCAAACAGCTTGGTCAAAGAGTCAAACATATCCTTGCGTGTCTTAAGAGAAGACACATGGGGTATGAGATGGTCTTTTATAGAATCAACAATGATTCTTTTTGCCTTGACCAAGTTCTTCTTGTGCAATGCCTTGGCCTCTTCATCCTCTGGGATAGGGATGTCTTCTTTCACATATGAGTCCAACTCATTCTCTTCCAGGATTAACCCAATTCTATACTTCCAGGCTCGGAAGTTATCAGCCCCTTCAAGATTATCCTCAAGCTTGGTGTGGAGAGACATCTTAAAGAGTACTTCAAATGGAAATAGAAAAGATTTAGATCTGACCACTTGAAGTGCTGAAAATTGGATTTGGTCACGGATTAGGGTTTGTCAGAGAAACCCTAAAAATTCAAAATGTGAATTTCAAATTTCTGAAAGGATAGAAAGATGTGCCTTGATGAGCTGATCAGCCTAGTGCATTCAGAATTTGAGATCAGCAAAGTCTTGCCCTTCAGAACTGCCTTTTTGTCCTCTCGGGTTCATTGGGAGAGCCCTGAATTAGGGTTTGAGTTTCCCGGAGATCTACCCAGCCAAAAATATCGAGCCAAAGCTCTAAAATTCGATTTTTTCAAGGAGCTTCCAGCTGTGTCTTCAGATTACAGAAATTCGTATTTTTGTGGAAACCCTAATTTTTAGGGCCAAATCTGAAAATGCTTGGAATTGAATTCTGATTGGACAGATAGATGCGCCTTGATGAGTAGAGTCAATCTACTATACTGATTTTCAAAAATATGTGGAGAGAAACCCAATAAACAAGGAACTCAAGCTTTCGTTACTGCAAAATGTCTTCTTCTCAGGTTAGCTCTGATACCATGTTAAATTTTGAGCATTAATTCACAATACTCTAAAATATTTGCTGAGAGAATAACATCTACAGTATATCAATGCATGACAATCACAATATGACAAGCATCACAAGAATCAAAAGCATAAGAGACAAGAGACACAGAGTTTCCGTGGGGAAAACCCTAAGGTGAAAAACCCCACAACTTCCTCAGAGATAGAGAGAGCAATGGCTCAACCAAAGTACAACCAAATAACACTGAGATAGTCTCCTGATAGCAGATGATCCTCCTCCTCACTAGTGCACCACTTTTCAAGTGAGAGTGAGTTACTTTTCTGAGTGACCTTATGGGGCTGACTTGTCTATCTAGATACATCCACATTATATTATATATAATTCAGGGCCGACCCCACATGGTGGTCTAATAACCCATCGGCAAGTACACACACTTGCGACACTTGTCAATCCACATGACGACACTTCCTTATAGAGGAATAACACATCTCTTATAAGGGTACAATAAATATATATAAAATACATAGATGAAATACATTCCGAAGTTACATATACATCAACAGTTTCCATAGTAGATCCAAAGGATCTCACCTTTATAGTTATGTAGATATCCACCATAATTAGCATTACCGGGGTTTCCCTTTGAGGCTCAATCAAAGTTGAGTTTGAAGATACCCTTGGGGGGAGGGGCCCAACTATCAGGGTTGTTGATGTGCATGTGAGTACTTCTTGGATTAGGAGGGAGAGATGGTTGTGTGAGATTCTCGCTGGCTAGAATTCCTTTTTTCGGCAGAGGTTGCAAGGTGGTCTAAGTTATTCCAATATTTGGTGTAGAGAGTTTCTTGGAGGTTTCTTTTGATGGTGTGCCAAATTTATTCAATGGATCTGCTCTTATCTTAAAATATGCATAGGTTTCTTTCCTTCCATATGTTCCAGACAACGAACCCAGGGGTGAGGTCCCAAATCCTATTAAGAAGTGCACTTTGGAAGGGATTTTCGTCCCATCTTTTCATGGTTTCGATGATGTCTCTGTTGACTCTGTTAGATCTTATGTAATGTTGGTGCGATGGAGGGTCGGTCGGACCCTCTTTCTTAACAATAACACACAGTAAACACACGGTGCACTCACAAAGACTAGATGTGAATTGAAAATTCCAAGAAGTTGGCTTCTATTACTTGAATATGGTTACAATGTTAAATACAAAGAAAAATAAACAAGCCGAACTTAGCCTATTACAATATACATAAGTAAATTTCTATTCTGCCGATGTGTTTCTCCTATGTGTGTCTGATCCTCTCTGTCTTCCGATCCTTTGAACAACGAAATACATATTGATAACAAATCCCCTCCTCTGTGCCTCCGCACTAGTCTTCTACTCTGCTCTGTTGTTGTTCCAGAGGTCCACTCTATCGATCTCCTCGAGATGTGCTTCTCTTTCCATCACTCTTCCTTTGACCCGACGGATCCTGCAGTTGTCAGTGCCCTCTGACCACTCTGCACAACCTCCTCCTGTGGCAACACCTAGCCTGGTCTCAACTACCTTATTAACTCCCATTAACCTCCCCAAAAACATTCAACGGCTGTAAGTATGTTGCCTTTGAATTCTGCACCTCTCTGACTTTTCTATAGTGGTTGGTATTATCATTTTCCTCGACGTAACTTGTCATCTTAACTTATTCTCCACGGCTGCCAACCCACCCCATCCCCCTCGCTTGGATTTCACCGATTTTGTCTGTCACGTCCCCACCCATCATGCCGGTGCAATGGAGGGGATCGTGATACTAAAACTGGGCAATTAGCCCTATAATCACTAATTAAAAATGTCCACATAACATAAAAGACAGGCATGCAAAAGTGGAAATCTAAGGTAACACAACAGAAGTAAAACATGTGCAGAATTAACACACACCCAACATTTTCATGAAAGAATAAACATTCATATGGAGTGAAGATGGACATATGGGATAGCATAGATATTTGCAGCACACAGCAGGGTTAGAAATCTATCACACATCCATCATGCATTCAAGACATTCAAGCTGTTCATGTCATAGGCATATTGTAATTAATCATAGCAGAATTAAAGTCATGTTACTATCTAGCATACACTTAGCCTTTCATGATAGCCATTAAGTATAGACATTGCAGAAATAGCAAATGAGAGTACTTATCTCAAAACAAAGTAGTCCCAAGCAACTGGCTATGCAACTGCAACGTTCCACCCAACCATAGGCCAGTTGTGCTTATCAACCTCTTGATACAAATGCCACCCCCGAGATGGGCATGATTTCTACAAGGAACTAGGGAACAACAGACTCACACATAGCCGAGCATACACCAAGATGAGCCAAGCCAATCTACAATTGGGTTTATCAGGCTGCTAGGAAATGGAAAGGAGGAATTGCTAAGCTAGTGAGCTCAACCACAGAGCTATGGGTACCCCTCCTAGATCTATTCAGCTTGGCACTCACATTGCCTACACACCCAACCCAAGGAAGTATTCTCTTCACTGCCACAGTCCCTCAAGCCATACCTTCCTTTCTAGTGATCTCAGGGTGTGCATAGAAAAGTATCCAAAGCCCTCTTGATCTTTTTGAGAGGTTACTCCCTCCACTAGGTTTATCAAGCCAATTATGTCCCCAACCAGTCCACGTTTCTTGCTCACAGGTTCAAATCAAAACGGGATGCACTTAACAACAAAACCACAATTGCTGGGCATGAGGAAAACGTTTCCACAATGGGATGCATGAGATGGGGTTTCAACTAACTCAGAAAAATGTGGGAACACACAAAAACGAAATTGGAAGATGGGGAACAACCCTGGGAAGCCAAATCCGTTTTTAGAAAAACGTCCTTGGACATTCGAGGGCAAAAACGACCTCCATACAGTCCCCAAATCATGGCCCTTCTCTCCCAAGCTATTGTATATGCAAAAACGAACTCCCAGGCATGGGAAAATGCAGGATTTGGATGAAAAACGTGTAGGGAAAGACCCAGCTAGCTCCAACTGCGTGAGTGAGAGAAGACTGCCTGTTCAGAATGGCTTTGGGCACCATTTCGTGGGTGTTTTCTTTCCCAACAAGAAAAAACACGAATTTCTAGGTTGATGGCTTGCCCATGCATGAAATTGGCTTCCATACTTCTTCATTCCCAAGGCATTAACTGCCTCAACCAATTTCTTGGAAGAATTAAATGATTGGGTCCATAACCCAAAATGGGTAGTTGGTGGTTTATGGGTTTCCTAATTGACACATGGATTAACACCATTGGCTCAAGGGTTTGGATAATTTCCCTCCCTATTCCTTGTAGAACCATGCCCCATCTCTTTGTTTCATTGCATAGCTAATTGTGGGTATTTTTATTAAAATTCATATTTACATGATGTCTTATTTACATCGTGCCCTTCTAGCACAAGAACCATAGGCATCTATTTCTTTAATTGTCGATACATAAAATGCTAAATCAATGGTGGGCCCTTGGCCTTGAGCTCCTCACCATGATTAAGTTACAATATTTACATCATTTACGATTGAATGCAAAAAGGGGTTCAAAATGGGGACGTGACATTGTCGATGTCGATGCTCGACCTTGTCGACTTCTGACGTTGTCGAATTGTGCTTATGTCAATGTCGACGTGAAACTTCATCGACCTTCGACATTTTCTCCTGTCGACCATAATTCGACAACTTCCTTCCCAACTACCTGGCTTCGACTGCCATTATCTTTTGCACCAGTGGTCGTCGGATATACCCCTGGTCGACCTTCTTTTGTTGATCAACTTCGACTATTTCACCTATGCTCCGATGCCCTTGCATCAGTCTCCCCAGGTGAAAAGGAACTCGACTGCTCCATCAGTCTCCTGTATTCTTCTTCTAAAATCCATGTCACTTCCTTTAGCTCATGATCCCTCCATCAAACTAAGTATTCTTTCCTCCGCGAACTCCTTTTGCGTCTGAATTCACGTTCATCCACTACTTAAGCGATATATTCTTTGCGTTGATCTGGAATTTGTCCTGTGCATTCGATGTTCGATACTTCTGCGCTACTGCTTGTTGAACCTTCTTCATACTTGTACAGATCTGAGACATTGAACGTAGGAGAAATGTTCAATTCCATCGGTAGCTCCAACACATAAGCATTGTCCGAAATCTTCTTCAGAATCTTACATGGTCCAATATTCTTCAGCTTCAGCTTGTTGTATGTTCTTGTCGGGAACCTCGCTTTTCTCAAGTGCTCATAGACTAAGTCCCCCTCACTGAACGACTAGAGCCTCTTCTTCCTTTCAGCTCTCAACTTATATTCCGCGTTTCTCTTCTCAATGCGCTTGCATACATATTAATGCACTTCTTTCATCTTCTCTACAAATGTTTCCACATCTGCACTCTTTTTGATCTCTGTTGGTATCACAACCAAGTCCACCACACCATGTGGGATTCGACCTTGAACAATCTGAAATGGGATCATACCTGTCGACTGGTTCATAGAGTTGTTATATGAAAATTATGATTGTGCCAACATGTTCTCCCACTACTTGGGACTGTCGACCGTCAAACATCTAATAATGTTTCCCAAAATTCGGTTTACTACCTCAGTCTGCGGAAGGTATACTGAGCTAAGTTGCAGCTTCGTGTCCAGATTCTTCCACAGGGTTCTCCAGAAATGACCCATAAACTTGGTATCTCTATCTGATGTTATACTCTTCGTCAACCCATGCAATCTGACTATATCCTTGAAGAATATTACATCAATGCTTTTGGCATCACTTTTCTTCTGACACGGAATAAAGTGTGCCATTTTCAAAAATTTGTCGACTACCACAAAGATTGAGTCGTTACCTTGTTGTGTCTTCGACAATCCTAGCACAAAATCCATGCTCAGTTTCTCCCATGGGGTATTAAACACTGGTAATGGTGCATACAACCCTGTATTCTAACTTCTTCCCTTTGCCAAATGGCAAGTTTGACACTTTCATACCCAATTACCGACATCTGTCGTCATCCTTGGCCAATAATAATTTTCTTCGACCAACGCCTTGGTCTTGTCAATGCCAAAATGACCTGCTAATCCGCCACTATGAAGTTCTCAGATTATCTTCTCTCTTAGGGATCCCCTGGGAATACATAATTGTTGTCCCTTGAATAGGTATCCCTCTTGGATAAAATAATCCAACTATGGAGTTACGTCGACACTCCAGGGTTCGCGACTATCCTTCCCTGCTTTCACAAAATCCTTGTCGGTCTCATATTCCGTCTTTATCGAATCTATTACTGTCTCTTGAACTGTCATTGTGTTCAACAATGAAACTCTTCAAATCAACGCATCAGAAACCTTTTCCAACTTGCCCGACTTATGTCGCAACATGAAGGTGTATCCCTACAAGAATTCAACCCATTTCATGTGCCTCTGATTAAAATTCAACTGAGTATTCAACTACCTCAGTGCTTGGTGGTTTGTGTATGACACAAACTCCTTGGGTAGAAAATAATGCCTCCACTTCTTCAACACTTGGACAATAGTATAGAACTCCTGGTCATAGACTGAATATTTCATCTTCGCTTCATCCAAATTTTCGCTGAAGAATGCAATTGGTCAGCCCTCCTGGCTCAATGTTGCGCCAATCGCCATTCCACTCACATCGCAATCAAATTGGAAAACTTTGTTGAAATATGGGAGAGCTAGAACTTGGATCTCTGTCACCTTCTACTTAGACTTGTCGAAGGATTTATGGGTAGATTTTATCCACTTAAACTCCCCTCTCTTCATGCACTCTGTCAACAGTGCACATATCTGACTAAATCTTCTGATGAACTTCCTATAGAAACTAGCAAGTCCATGAAAAATTCACACCTCTGTTGTGCTTGTCGGTTCTGGCCACTCCAATATAGCCTTCACCTTTTATAAGTCCACCACTAACCCTTTACCCGAGATTACAAATCCCAAGTACACCAATTCTTCCTTCATGAAGAAACATTTCCCAGGTTCACCATCAGCTTCTCTTCCTGTAGCTTCCGCAACACTTGTCGAATATGCTCCAAATGTTCGGCCTTGGTTCGACTGGATATTAAGATGTCATCGAGATACACTACGACAAACTTTCCCAATAATGGCTTCAGTACTTCATTCATCAACCTCATGAACGTATTGTTGAGATATTGTAACTTCAAAGATTATTATATTTGTACTTTATTATTCCGGAGATGTTTCATTCCTCCATGAAGATCTTATTGTATATCCGGAGATGTTTATTCCTCTGTCGGAATGTGGTAACTTGGGTTATTAGACTTCCCTAGTGGGGGTCGTCCCTATGTGTGTTATGTGGGTCAAAGGGTTATTAGACCACCCTAGAGGGGTCAGCCCAGTTAGTTGTAGTGGGGTATTTAACCCATTGGTTAAATACGAGCCTACATGTTTTGTGTAAAAGATAAGTCGGGTAGTGTATAAATAGAGGAGGTGTATTCCTCATTTTACACACTCACTCACTTGAGAGTAGCGCACTTGTGGAGGAGAGGTCTGCTATGATGGAGGAGGAGATCATGTCTTTGGTTTGCATCTTTGTATATTGCTGGTCATTTATATTGAGGAAGCTTTACTCGGTTTTCTACCCCATGAGAGTTTCCCAGGATAAATCTGTGTCTCTTGTGTTTATGCTATGCTTGTTGTTTCTTCAGTGATCCTATATATGCTATTATTGTGAAATGGAATGTAATGCTTCTATTTTATGTCTTAGCATATTAAATCTTAACATGGTATCAGAGCTAACCTGAAGGAAGGCAATGTATGGCACTTACGACACTTGCTTCACTTGCGACAATTTGAAGGTTTGGGTTTTACATAGAAAAAACCAGTCATCGTGGAACTTTCGCTATAAATTCATTTATGCGAAGGTTCAGGATCTAAAAAGTTTACAGGTCGTAGATAAAATCCCCAAGTACCTTTTGTCCAAAGGGAACCCTCATATTCGTTGTACTTTGTGAGTTATGATCAGTACAAGTTAGGGTTTCTGCCTCTTCCAGATCTCAGTCAAAATCAGGTGACCTAGGAAAAAAGGTCATAACTTGGGCTAGGAAGCTCCAAAGAAAATTTAGTAAAAAGTGACAGGTAGTACACAGAATGTACTATCTCAGAAAACATTTTTCAGAGGCCGAAGTTGAATCAGTGACACATGGCACGCCGTACAAGTTCGCTCTCCTGTTTTATCCCATAAACAGGTCACGTTGCGACACTTGGCATAACTGGGGATAGGAAGCTCCAAATGAAATTTCGTAAAAAGTAATAGGTATTACACAGACTATACTATCTCAAGAAATGTTTTCAAAGGCTGAAGTTGAACCAGTGACACGTGGCACGGCATACAAGTTCGCTCTCCTGTTTTATCCCATAAATAGGTCACGTTGCGACACTTGGCATAACTCTCTCTCAGAAAATCCAATTGAGGTCAGACCTGTCGGAATGGAAAGATGACAGGTCAGGATACCACAAAAAAAGTGTTCAGACCCTATGGAGCAAAATGTTCGGAGTTACAGCAGAAACAATCCAGTATATATTTATGTCAAAACATAAGTATTTTTGGAGCACCTTCATTCATGGCTTCCGGAATTTAGGGTTTCGGAGAAAGTTAGAATTTTTGGAATCGGAATCCACGGCTAAATGCTACTCAAGAAAATCGAAATTTAGAGACCAAGATCGAATTTTTTGGTTGGGTAGAAGACCGGGCTTGATCAAACCCCAGTTCGGGATTTTGATCGGAAAGATGGAAAATTAGGGCTTCAACAAAAGTTGGAATTTTTGAAGTCTGTAACCACGGCTGGAAGCTCTTCAGAAAAATAAGAGTTTAGAGCCTTGGATCGAACCTTTTGATTGGACAGAAGGGTGGGCTTCATCAAACCCTAGTTTGGATTCCTGTCTAGAAGATCCAGAAGTTTCGAAGGCAATTTTGAGGGGTCAAATTTTAGAGATTTCAAAATTGAAGTATGCTAGCAAGACACATCCTTCCATCCATTCAGAAGTGTGAAAGTCAAAGATTGAATTTTTAGGGTTTCTCTAGAAAACCCTAATCAAGATCCAGATCAAGTTTCAAGGGGAGTTGAGGCTAAGGACTTACATAAGAAGACTACAAGAAGTCTCGACAGGTATGACTTAAGGAGGTTCAGGTATGTCTTGAAATCTGATTCTTGATTAAGTTCATGATGTGTTTGTCTTCATATTATTTATTAGTACAATCTTGATTAATGTTAGAATTGTCTTATCACCCTAGTAACAGTATGAATGCATGTGAATGATCGAAGACATTCATTGATTAGGGCTATATGATTGTACTAATGCATTATGGTGTTGTGTGAGGTTGATGTTGTCTACTAACAAGATACATGTACATCACAAAAGACAAATCAAGTTCCATGACCATGACAACATGAAGACAAAGACTCATCCATAATATTTGTTCTACTTACGAGGTATGTATGACTTTGTTATATTATGCTTAACCTATGAGACATGCAGGTTCTAGCTCAGGATCTCTAAATCATTGAAGAGATTGTTTAGGTATGTTGTACATAACTAAGCAGGTATACTAATCCAGGTATGTTTTCTTATGTCAAGTTAGAATCTTACCTTGTGTTAGGATCCCTTATATAAGTATACATGGTATGATTGGTAATGCTTATTCATAAAGTTAGTAATCAAGGGTTTATGCATATTATGTCTATTGTCTTGATGATTTAATTAACCAGAAGAGTACTATGATCAAACAAGAATATGCATGAGTAAAAGAAGACTTCCTTGAAACCCTGAATACTAATGATCATGACTATACATATTCAAGATTATTTAGAATTAGAATGTTTTGAGAATATACTAATGAATGTATGTTTGTGTATGAGATCATGAGGATGACACTAGTGCACACTTGAGCATGCACAGTGGTACATAATGAATAGAAGTTCAAAAGACATATAGAAGATCAAGCGGGAGGCAACCACACAAACATAAAAGATAAGTATTTGAGTTGTTATTTGAAATAGTAAATAATATTGCTTGTATGCATATTTGTATTCCTAGAATATATCATGCTGAGTGTAAACATTCATAGAGCATTGAACAGTATACTACTAATATGCATATGATTGGTAAGTTGGACAAACATTCCATTGCTGCTTGTCTAGAATGAAACCTCTTTGCTGACATGATGAGAGATGTGCACACTCTCGATAGTATGTTATGGTAGAGATGGAAGGCATCTAGATAGCCACTGTATGCATACAGGATATGGGAAAGTGTTGTGCCAAAGTATTGGTCAAAATAGTTGCATAACTATGTAAATGATATCTGTATGCATAATAGGTTATCATGACAATATGATTTGATGATTATGAAGTATTACTAATCATGTACTTAATTTTGAATTGTAGGAAAGATCATGATGAATGATGAACACTGAACAAGCGATTGATGTTCAACAAAAGATTTACAAATCAAACACACTATAGAAGGCTTGTGGCTAGAAGATTCTCTTAGAAAGAGGAAGAGAATCATGATGAGATGTTTGCTCCAAGTGGCTAGATAAGACCATTCTCTTAATGGTGTAATTAAAGAAGAAGTGTGAATCAGGTTCTGTATGGGTTCCCAGGATCGATAATCAATTGATGAGCTTAATGATCACCATGGGTGATGTGGATCTCAACCTTTGCTCCAAGGTTGAATATGGTTTCTGTACACATATGTTGATTGGGCAGAAATTGTATCAGACAGGAAGAGCACATCGAGAGGATGTTACTGTCTGGGATCAGCCATGATCTCATGGTTTAGAAGGAAGCAATCTAGTGTGGCTCTCAGTACAAGCGGAATATATGGCTTCTTGCTCTGCTAGTTGTGAAGCGGTATGGATTTAGAATGGACCCAACTGTGATCCTATGTGACAAACAGAGTTGTACCAAAATGACAGAGAATCCAGTATTCCATGATAAGTCAAAGCACATAGAGATCTGGAATTTCTATATACAAGATATGGTGCAGAAAAGAATTAAAGTTCGAATTTGTAACAAGTTACCGATGTACTAACCAAACCCCTACCTCAAGTAAAGTTTTCCGAGACAAACTTAAAATAGTTCAGAAGGACCCTCCTCGAAAGGGGGAGCGATGTGATCACTTATGATGAGATTGCTCGCATCGACAGTGAGGTCGATGATGTGGATACCTATATTGGTGATGCTGACAGAGAGGTTGGTGGATGGTCCTTAGACAGGGTCTAAGGTGACAAGGGGATTGCATCATCCTTGAACACATGTTCTAAAAGAGAGCCGTAGACATATGTATTCGAGAATGAAGTCCTTGGTGGACATGAGGGGATTGGATCATCCCTGGACTTCAGTCCTAAAGAGATCCATAGACGTATGTATTCGAGAATGAAGTCCTTGGTGGACATGAGGGGATTGGATCATCCCTGTATTTCAGTCCTAAAGAGATCCGTAGACGTATGTCTTCGAGAATGAAGTCCTTGGTGGACATGAGGAGATTGGATCATCCCTGGACTTCAGTCCTAAAGAGAGCCGTAGACGTATGTCTTCAAGAATGAAGTCCTTGGTGGACATGTGAGGATTGCATCATCCTTGAACACAAGTTCTAAAGTGAGCCATAGACAAGTGTCTCCGAGAAAGAAGAGGGATTGTATCATCCTTGAACACTTGTTCTAAAGAGAGCCGTAGATGTATGTCTTCGAAAATGAAGTCCTTGGTGGACATGAGAGGATTGGATCATCCCTGGATTTCAGTCCTAAAGAGAGCCGTAGACATGATGTATCTGAGAATGAAGTCCTGAATGAACAGGTAGGGGATTGCATCTTCCTCGGACCTCGGTCCTAGAATTGAGCCGTAGACTGATGTCTCCGAAAATTGAAGATAGGACTACATCGTCCCTGAACTAGGTTCAAAATGTACGTGAGGACTGCATCGTCCATGAAATGGGTTCAAAATGTACGTGAGGACTGCATCGTCCATGAACTGGGTTCAAAATGTACGTGAGGACTGCATCGTCCATGAAATGGGTTCAAAATGTACGTGAGGACTGCATCGTCCATGAACTGGGTTCAAAATGTACGTGAGGACTGCATCGTCCATGAACTGGGTTCAAAATGTACGTGAGGACTGCATCGTCCATGAACTGGGTTCAAAATGTACGTGAGGACTGCATCGTCCATGAACTGGGTTCAAAATGTATGTGAGGAATGCATCGTCCATGAATTGGGTTCAAAATGTACGTGAGGACTGCATCGTCCATGAACTGGGTTCAAAATGTATGTGATGGGATTGCATCGTCCCTAGACATGAGACTTGTCTTAAAGTGATAAGGAATAATCATCCTGTAAGTAGATTGGGATTGCATCGTCCCTAGACATGGTGAGGTGTCTTAAAGTGATAAGGACTAATCATCCTGTAAGTAGATTGGGATTGCATCGTCCCTAGACATGGTGAGGTGTCTTAAAGTGATAAGGACTAATCATCCTGTAAGTAGATTGGGATTGCATCGTCCCTAGACATGGTGAGGTGTCTTAAAGTGATAAGGACTAATCATCCTGTAAGTAGATTGGGATTGCATCGTCCCTAGACATGGTGAGGTGTCTTAAATTGATAAGGACTAATCATCCTGTAAGTTGATTCAGGATTGCATCATCCCTAGACATGGTGAGGTGTCTTAAAAGGATAAGGATTGATCATCCTGTAAGTTGATCTGGATTGCATCATCCATAGACATGAGAGATGTCTTAAATTGAGAGGGACTGATCATCCCGTAATAGGATCTTGTGTGTTGCAGAGTATGCTGCTATGTTTTGATGATAGATGTATTAGTGAGAATACATGCTTTTGATAATAGATGTATTAGTGAGAATACATGTTTTGATGATATATGTATTAGTAAGAATACATGTTTTGATGATAGATGTATTGGTGTAGATACTAATACATATGATCCAGATGCTGTAGATCGAGATGATCTAGATGTTGTAGATCGAGATGGTCTAGATGCTGTACATCGTGATGATCCAGATGCTGTAGATCGAGATGATCCAGATGCTGTAGATCGAGATGATCCAGATGCTGAAGATCGAGATGATCCAGATGCTGTAGATCGAGATGATCCA
Source organism: Larix kaempferi (assembly GCA_027924585.1). Lineage (NCBI taxonomy): Eukaryota > Viridiplantae > Streptophyta > Pinopsida > Pinales > Pinaceae > Larix > Larix kaempferi. Next base: position 45,577,592 of record BSBM01000510.1, read on the forward strand.
GATGCTGTAGATCGAGATGATCCAGATGCTATAGATCGAGATGATCCAAATGTTGTAGATCGAGATGATCCAGATGCTGTAGGTCGAGATGATCTAGATGTTGTAGATCGAGATGATCCCGATGTTGATGATCGTATGATGACGATGCTGATGATCGTGAGGATCCAGATGTTGATGTTGTTGTAGCTGTTCGAGTGCTGCAGAAGATAAAGACTCAGTACTGAAGATGTTGATATTCCAGTATTGAAGATGTTCCAGTAACTGCTTGAGTTACTGATGATGTTGAGAAAGCTTCCAATGATTTATAGATGTATCATGTATGATGTTGATGACTCCTTGCTCGTGCAGATGCTGTTATAATATCCTTCTCGTTAAGGAGGAGTGTTGAGATATTGTAACTTCAAAGAATATTATATTTGTACTTTATTATTCCGGAGATGTTTCATTCCTCCGTGAAGATCTTATTGTATATCCGGAGATGTTTATTCCTCCGTCGAAATGTGGTAACTTGGGTTATTAGACTTCCCTAGTGGGGGTCAGCCCTATGTGTGTTATGTGGGTCAAAGGGTTATTAGACCACCCTAGAGGGGTCGGCCCAGTTAGTTGTAGTGGGGTATTTAACCCATTGGTTAAATACGAGCCTACATGTTTTGTGTAAAAGATAAGTCGGGTAGTGTATAAATAGAGGAGTTGTATTCCTTGTTTTACACACTCACTCACTTGAGAGTAGCGCACTTGTGGAGGAGAGGTCTGCTATGATGGAGGAGGAGATCATGTCTTTGGTTTGCATCTTTGTATATTGCTGGTCATCTATATTGAGGAAGCTTTACTGGGTTTTCTACCCCATGAGGGTTTCCCAGGATAAATCTGTGTCTCTTGTGTTTATGCTATGCTTGTTGTTTCTTCAGTGATCCTATATATGCTATTATTGTGAAATGGAATGTAATGCTGCTATTTTCCGTCTTAGCATATTAAATCTTAACACGTATTGGGTGCATTAGTCAATCCAAATAAAGGGCATGACTAACCACTCATATAATCCTTCCTTCGTCTTGAAGGATTTATTCCACTCATCGCCTTCCCTAACCGTGATCTGGTGATATCCACTTTATAGGTTGATATTGGTGAAGTATCTCGATCCACTCAAACATTCCATCAAGTCATCCATCCTTACAAATGGAAATATGTACTTTATCGTGATCTTGTTGATCGCTCTGTAGTCTGTACAAATCCTCCATTATCCACCCTTCTTTAGTGCTAGTACTGTTGGTACCGCACAGGGGCTCAGACTTTCTCTGATCAATCCTTTGTCCAACAACTCCTGGAATTGTCGATTGAGTTCCTGACCCTCTGTCATAGTCATTCTATGTGGTGCCTTGTTTGGAAAACTCGACCCTGGAATCAAGTCGATCTAATGGGATATGCCTCTCGTTGGTGGCAATCCCGTCAGTGCCTCAACGATTATTATGCTCTTAAACTCATCGATCATTTATTCGACTTCGACCAGAATCATTTATGTCACTGACCTTTTGACACATGGTCCTTTCGGAATGATGGCGAAACATCTTGATTGTTTCTCTTCCTCTGCTAGGAATTCCTTCGTTGAGCACATCAGCACTTGCTTCTCCCAATAGTTTCTCTCTCCCTCCTTGCAGTCGACGAGATCCTCCTACTTTGGATTCAACATCCTCCACGTGCCATTTTTCCAAACTGTGACTGTGTTGGCTCGACCATCATAGATAATATTTCGATCATATTTCCATGGTCTCCCTAACAACAGATGACAAGCGTCCATTGGGATTACGTCGCACAGTACATTATCTTCGATTTTTCCTACTTTAAAGTTGATCATGCACTGTCTGGTTACATTCACATGATGTCCTTTATGCAACCAGGATATCTTGTATGGATTCGAGTGTTGTTGACATCTCAATCCCAACTTGTCGATGACCTCTGTCGACACTAAATTCTATGTACTGCCACCATCGACAATGGCCTTGCAATACCTATCGACGATCATCACTTTGGTCCTAAAGATGGCCTTTCTCTATGCTAGATACTTCTCCTTCCGCTAGTCATCCTGAACCAATGTTCTAATAGTCGTCATGTTTCGACCTTTTCCTCTACCATCTTCACTACTATCGGATGTCGAATCTGTCTTCTCGTTGCCTTGATCATCTAGTCGACGTCTGGATTTTGACTGCTCTTCCACGTCTAGATTCTTCGGGAACTCATAAGCTTTGTGTCCCACACCTCGACACTTATAATAGACTATAGCTGGTATGTCAGCTCCTTTCCTCTCTACTGAACCATTTCGACCAAACGCACCCCAACCGCAGGTCTCTCGACCCTCCCATTGGTTTCCTTGTGCCTTTTCTCTGGTCGGTGTACCTTCCGCACGTCATTTTTATTCGATGGATTCTCTCTTGGTTCCGTTACTTTGTCCCTTCACGGAAATAGTCTCCACACCTCGACCAGTCATCCTTCCTCTAGTTGAAGTGTTTCTCCTCGACAGCTTTTCGTCTGCCTTCAGGGCTAGTTGGTAGGCTTCTCCAACCATTTTGAACTTTGACAGGCTCAACTTGTCCTATATGACATACTTCAAGCCGTTTACATATCTTGCTACTGCTTCTTCGCCTTCATCGGTTTGAGCAGATCTAATCGACAGTCTATAGAAATATTCTATGTATTCCTTCCCAGTCATCTCTTTCTATCAAAATTTTTGCAACTTCCTAAACAAAGAAATCACATAGCCATTAGGCAGGAACTTCCCTTTCAGCTTGCCAACCTTTCTGTCCCAAGACTTTATTTTTTCCTTGCCCTTCTTGACTCCTTCAACCCGTACATTGTCCTACCACAATGAGGCATGACCCTTCAACCTCAGACATGCATTTTTAACCCTTTTAAGATCCTCTATCTGCTCTATGTCGAAGTATTTCTCCATTTCTATGAACTTGTCTATCAAGTCTTCTAGATCTATACTTCTTGAGTAGGTAGGTACATCCATCTTTGTCTTACCCCTCATCTCTGTCAGTGGCTTTATGAATCTATATTCTGGTTCTTCTTCCATTGCTTATCGAATTTCCACTTCCTCGACTTCTTCGTCACTCTATTCAAGTGCATCGGGAATGTATCCACGCCTCTGGTTCTCTTTGATCATTGCGACCTCATTGGTCAAAATTCTCATTGTTCGCATGCATTTGTCGAACATTTCACGATCAACTGTAACTCCTGCGCCTCGCTCTCTTCATCCTACACCACAAACATTTACACCTCTTTGTGCCATCCTTTCAGCCGTAGCTGAAATCTCCTCTCGTCCAATCGCAACCGGACTTTCACCACACATGCACAACTCTACCCAACCACAGCTGGAGTTGTTCATGCACACGCAGGCTCTTCCTGCTCTGATACCACATGGTGCAAGGGTGCGATGGTTGGACCCTCTTGCTTAACAATAACACAAAGTAAACACACAACGCGCTCACAAAGACTAGATGTGAACTGGAAATGCCAAGAAGTTGGCTTCTATTACTTGAATCTGGTTACAATGTTAAATACAAAGCAAAATAAACAAGTCGGCCTTAGCCTGTTACAATATATAGAAGTAAATCTCTATTTTATCGGTGTGTTTATCCTCTGTGTGTGTGATCCTATCTATCTTCTGATCCAATGGACAATGAAATAAGTATTGATAACGGATCCCCTCCTCTGTGCCTCCGCACTAGTATTCTACTCTACTCTGATGCTGTTCCCGAGGTCCACTCTATTGATCTCCCAGACCATGTCCTTCTTTGTCCATCGCTCTACCTCTGACCCGGCGGATCCTGCAGTTGTTAGCGCCCCCTGACCACTCTGCACAACCTCTTCCTGTGGAAACACTTGGTCTGGTCTCAACTACCATTTTACTTTCCATTAAACTCCTCAACAACCTTCAACGGCTGTAAGTACGTTGCCTTTGAATTTTGCACCTCTCTGACTTTTCTTTAGTGTTCGGTCTTATCACTATCCTCGACATAACTTGTAGGCTTCACTTATTCTCCAGGGTTGCCAGTCCACCCCATCCCCCTCGCTTGGCCTTCGCCGATTTCGTCGGTGTCGATGCTCGAACTTTTCGACTTCCGATTTTGTAGATGTTGACGTGAAACTTCGTCGACCTTAGACCTTTTCTTATATCGACCATACTTCAACATATTCCTGCTCAACTACCTGGCTTCGACTGCCAGTCTCTTTCGCACCAGTGGTCGTCGGCTATCCCCCTGGTCAACCTTCTTCCGTCAATCAACTTCGATTGTTTCCCCTAGGTCCCAATTCCCCTTCATCAAATGCTCAGCCAATTGGTCCCAAATATCAGAGGCAAGGCTACAGGAATCTAACAGATGGTCGATGGTTCTAGAGTGAGTTTACACAAAAAACAGAGATAATACCCATGGAAGCCCTTTTTTAAGAGATTGTCCCACATGAGTATGAACTGGTGAGAGAGAAACTGAAGTAAGGATGAGACTTTTGGCCACAAATTGGAATTCCAAATTTTCTTCCAGAGAGGGAAGTAATGAAATTCTGCCATGTGTGCTAGAATGGAGTAGGATTCCTTGACAGTGTACGATCCTTTGGGAAGGTGTCCCCATCGAATGATGTTCGGACCCTGCTTTATCCTGATCTTCCTTGTTTTAAGGTCTCGTCATATGGGATCCAAGAGGCTTGGCTCAATGTTGCGGCTCCAAAAAGTAGGATCCTTCCATAGGCAGAAAGGAGATGAGCCCTCTGGTTCCCACTAGTCTTGGACTACCGAGTTGGCTAGAGCTTGTATAATATCCTGAATCTCCTGGTTTTCACACTGGTTGTTGAAGCTGGACCTCTACTTCCAAGAGTCTTTCCATAAGTATGCGTGAACTCCCTCTTTGATTTCCCAAAAGCTGTGATGTTGGATTAAGGCTTTTTTATTGTTGGTCGATTTCCAGATCAATGACCCTGAGGGGTCTTGATTATAACGTATTAGATGGAAGGGTGCCCAGTTCTGAGCATATTTTCTATTCCAAAGCTGTGCCTAGGTAGTATTATTCTTTGAAACCCACTTCCATCATATTTTGGCTAAGATCTTCATTGTTAATATATGGATCCCTCAAAACAAGGCCCCCTTCCCGCCGAGGGAGGCAAACTGTTTTCCATTTAATGAAGGGCCCACCTGCTTTTCTTATTATCTTTTCCCTAGAGGAAGTACCGTTGAATATTCTAAATGGATTTTAGGAATCATTTAGGTGCGGCAAGGATGGAAAAGAGGTAGAGGGGCATTGAATGGAGGACAACTTTTAGGAAAATCAATCTCCTGGCAAGGTTGAGAGAGTGTAAGGTCCAGGAGGATATTCGATTTTCAAGATTTTCCAAGAGCTCCCTCCAAGAGGAGTGCTTGATAGTTGAATCAAAAAGGGGGGATACTAGGTACTTAGAGGGCAAGGTGGAGACAGAAAAACCCAGAATACGAGCAATATTGCACTGACTAATGTTGTTTGTGTTAAAAAAGAAGATATTGGATTTTTATAAGTTGATGGTAGTACCAGAGGCCTTCGAGAGGGTTTGGATAATTCTTTCGAGAGAGCGTGCTTCATGGACTGAGGGGTGTCTGAAAAGAAGATTGTCATTGAAAAATTGTTGGTAGGATAGGGGATCCCCCCCCATGAATGGATAGGCCTCGAATGGTTCCATAGGTAATCGCATCTTGGCGCATTCTACCCAGTCCTTTTTCCATGAGGATGAAGATAAAAGGGAGAGGGGATCCCCTTGACGGATTCCATGACAGGGAGAGAAGGTAAAGGAGGGAGATCCATTTACCAGGATAGAAAAGATGGCTAAGGAGGTGTGGGAAGAGATCCAATGAGTTCAATCCTGGCTGAATCTGAAAGCTCGAATCATTTTTCAAATAAATTCCCAGCTCAAATTGTCAAAGGCTTTTGAGAGGTCAAGTTTAATGAGAATGCAAGGGGATCGAGTGAGTTTTAGGAAATGAGTGATTTCGCACGATAAGATTATCCCATCTAGGATTTTTCTTCCCTCAACATATCTAGACTACTTAGGGGAGATGAGCAGATGCATAAGTGGTTTTAGAAAGTTGGAAACCACTTTAGAGATAAGTTTATAGATGACATTGCAGAGAGAGATGGGTCTAAACTTAATCGGAAGAGATGCACCATTCTCCTCAGCAACCAAGGTGAGGAGGGTAGCGTTGAGAACTAGAAACACCCATTGCTTTTGTCAGGATTCTTCCACAATATCTAGTACTTCAAGTTTGAGTAGGTCCCAGCAGTAATGGAATAAGTTGATGGTGATTCCATTTGTACCTGGCTCCTTGCATTCTTCCATCTAATTAACATCAGTCTCCACTTCTTGCAATGTGATGGGATGCATTAGGGAGGAGTTATGCTCATATGTAAGAATAGTGGGAATGTGTTGGGTGATGCGCTCAATAGAATTTTCTCTAGAGGGAGTAGGCTCAGTGAGAAGATCTTGAAAGAAGTTGGCCAGCTCTTGTTCTATTTTCACATGTTCCTACAATACCTATCTGGTCGCTAACTTGTGTTTGGTGATGCAATTATGCTTTAGGTGTTGTATCGTGGAGCGATGGAAGAAGGTAGTGTTTCATTCCCCTTATTTTAGCCAAGAAACCCTAGATTTCTGCCTCTATAGGGCTTCCTCCTGATGACATCTCTTGTCAATTTGTTTCGTGAGGTCCCTTTCTTTTAGCTTTCGTTCCTTCGAATTCCCATGGGCCATGATAGTGCATTGCAAGCATTCTAGCTCTTCCTCTAGAACCCCTTTTTCCTTGAAGATGTTTCCAAAGATAGTGTGATTCCATTGATTGAGATTGGCTCTGAGTATTTTGAGCTTTTGGTGCATGATGGCCATTTTGGATCTTCCCTCTACCTGCATCTCCTTCCACCATCTCCTGACTGTACCTAGGAAGGAGGGGTGGGAGAGCCATAATTTTTCAAAGAGGGAGGGTCGATGCAGATGTGTTCCTATGTTATGCAAGGATAGATCAATAGGATAGTGATCCGATCCGGCAGAGGGGGGAACAGAGGTGGTTAGTATTCCTCCAGCATCAAGGATGTCTTCTATGACCAGAAATCGATCCAAACATTTTCTTATTTGGATATCTCCTACTCTTCTATTGTTCCATGTGGAGAATCCTGATGAATACATTAGATCTACAAGTCCACAGTTGGAAATGGTAGTTTTGAAGTGTTGGTCCTCATTGGATAAGGTTCATAAGCCACCTTTCTTTTCATCGAGAGTTGTGATCATATTGAAATCTCCCCCAATGATAAGGGGGGATTTGTGGTGGTGCATGGTGAACCATTCCACGAAATCAAGGAGATGAAGCTTGAGGTCGGAAGGTTGGGGAACATAGACATTCAAAAGGTGATCCTGAATACGCATACCAAGGATGTGGAAAGAGGCTGAGATGGAGTGTGCAATAGAAGCAAAGTTGCTGATCATGATTTTTGTTGGGTTCCAGGCTATGGAAATTCCCCTAGCCACTCCATTTGCATCAATAATTATGCTTTGAATTCCTTTCCAAATCTTGGTCATAAGCTAAAGAAGATTTTGAAACGAGCATTTGGTTTCTTGGATGAAGATAAATGCTGGCGTATCTTGGTGAATTTTACTTTTTAACATTCTGTGTTTGGTGCGGGCATTAATACCTATCACATTCCAAGAGATTATATTCATTGAGAACTAGGGGTAAGAGTGGGAAAAAATTCCGTTAACTAGGCATATTTCCCTGATTCAACTAATCTGGTTCCCAATAGGTTTATTCTTTGCAGATATGATTTGCGTCCGTGCTTTTTGTTGTCATGTTGGAGTTTTTGCTTGCCCTTTTGGGGAAGATTGAGAACTCCTAGTTTGTTTTGGGATTTTTCCTTGGTTAGGGATTCATTGAGGAGTTGGATTTGGCGCACCGGAATGGAGCCATATGCTTTTCTGGTGCATGCATCCTCCATTTCCAATAGATCTTGATCTCCAATTTCTAACTCGGACAGTTCTTCATCCATCATTATGTCAGGCCCCAGATCTATAGATTTATTTTGAGGGTTTTATCTGGAGGGGAGAGAAGTACCTTGCATGTGGGTGGAGCCTGTTCATGGTTCTTGAATGCTTGAGACCACAACATCCTTTCGTCTCTCTTGAGCCTCTTAACCTAAGTGAAGATGTTCCTGAGCTGGGACATGCCTGAGGTTTCCTGATTCTGTTTTTTAAGGTTGTCCGTCCAAGACTTCGAAACTATTACTGGTAGTGGGTGTATCTTCTTTGTTTTTGTCCATAGCGGGCTCGCGGTTATGGCACCAACTTTTACCAGTTTTTTGGAATCCTTCTGCATCTTTTCCTTCTTCTTTTAGATCTTCCATGGTTTGTTTGTTTAGAGGGTAGACCCGATATAAGTGGCCATGCTCATGGAATTTGCGACATCTAAAAGGAACGTGTTCATAGTCCATCGGTTGGATCCAGTCAGAATATTCATGTGTGAGGCTTATAGCATCTGGGAGGGGCTTAGAAATGTGCATGTAGACGCAGATTCGAGCATAGGAGGTATATTTGTTGAGCTTTGTTTGATCGACTGAGCGGACATATATTCCCAGAGTGTTTCCAATATCCTTGAGGGTTTCCTCATCCCAGTATTCCTGATGGAGAGAGTACATTCTAATCCAGACGAGGGCATAGGTGAAATCTTCTTTTTCAGGGAAGAACCGTTCAACCCAATTTTTCAGGTACAGACCTGCAGAGTTGAATAAATAGGGTCCTCCATCTTCCACTCTATTTTTATCATCTAGACGATGGAATATGATTGTAAAGAATCCCTTAGACCCTAATTGAAGGTCATAATGGGATTTTGATTTCCATTTCATTGCAATCCAACCTCTAAGGGCTTGCTCCGTGGGATGAATGCCTATGAATTTATTGATGAGTGCATGGTATTTCAGATGCTGATATCTTGCATTTATTCTCTCTGCTGGGAGATTGAGGCTGGGTTGTTCAGTTGTATGATATATGCATGTGTGGGTTTCTAGGGCGTCGTGGTCAGATGGGAGCTCTCGAAGATTTTTTGGTACAGTCTGCGGAAGATCGCTGTCATTTATGGGGATTTATTCCAAGCCAATCTGCAGTGTGGTTTCCTTGGCGTGATTCAGGGTTGAGAGTTTCATGTCAGGAGTTTGTTGTGGATTTGAATGGGAGGGGTTGTCTCCCCCTCCCGGTCAGAGGACATTGGGGTGGTGTAGAGCAATGAAGATGAGACAGGTCGAGGTCAAAGTTGGAGCCTGAGGGGAGCTAGAGTAAAACCTAGCAGTCATACATCATGGAACGAAGGTTCGATCGCATGCTTCCTCGGTCAACTCTATTACAAAAATGATCTTATATCTAGTCTAGGTTCAAATCCCTTAATTCCCTTACAAATTTTCATTTTTTTTTACCATTTTCCGCTTTTGTTTCCATAAATTAATTCTAATTTGCACTAAGTTAGTCTATTTTTAGTTCAAATATACACTTTTAATGGTATATTTTTGTGGGGATGTAGCTCAAGTAGATATCTGTTGATGTATATGTAACTTCGGAATGTATTTCATCTATGTATTTCATATATATTTATTGTACCCTTATAAGAGATGTGTTATTCCTCTATAAGGAAGTGTCGTCATGTGGATTGACAAGTGTCGCAAGTGTGTGTACTTTTCGATGGGTTATTAGACCACCATGTGTGGGGTCGGCCCTAAAATATATATTATATTGTGGATGTATCTAGATAGACAAGTCGGCCCCATAAGGTCACTGGGCAAACAGGTTAAGTATAAATAGAGATCGGGAGATCTCTATTTTGAATCATTCGGAAAGACACACTTCTCTCACTCAGAAAGTGGCGCACTAGTGAGGAGGAGGATCATCTGCTCTAGGAGACTATCTCAAGTGTATTTTGGTTGTACTTTGGTTGAGCCATTGCTCTCTCTATCTCTGAGGAAGTTGTGGGGTTTTTCACCTTAGGGTTTTCCCCACAGAAACTCTGTGTCTCTTGTCTCTCATGCTTTTGATTCTTGTGATGCTTATTGTGATTGTTATGCATTGATATACTATATATGTTATTCTCTCAGTAAATATCCAAGAGTATTGTGAATTAATGCTCAAATTTTAACATGGTATCATAGCTAACCTGAGAAGAAGACATTTTGCAGTGACAAAAACTTGAGTTTCTTGTTTATTGGGTTTCTCTCCACAGTTTTTGGAAAAGAAGTATAGTAGATTGAATCTACTCATCAAGGAGAATCTATCTGTCCAATCAGAATTCAATTCTGAGCATTTTCATATTTGGCCTTAAACATTAGGTTTCCACAAAAATAGGAATTTTTGAAATCTGAAGCCATAGCTGGAAACTCCTTGCAAAAATCGAAGTTTAGAGCTTTGGATCGAGATTTTTGGCTGGATAGATATCCGGGAAACTCAAACCCTAATTCAGGGCTCTCCCTAGTGAACCTGGGAGGACAAAAAGGAAAATTTGAAGGGTAAATCTTTGTTGATCTCAAATTCTGAATACACCAGGATGATCAGCTCATCAAGGCGCATCTTTCTATCGTTTCAGAAAGTCGAAATTCACATTTTGAATTTTTAGGGTTTTTCCGACAAACCCTAATCCGGGACTAGATCTAGTTTTCAGCATTTCAAGTGGTAAGACCTAAATCTTTTCTATTTCATTTGAAGTACTCTTTAAGATGTCTCACCACACCAATCTTGAGGATAAGCTTGAAGGGGCTAATAACGTCCGAGCTTGGAAGTATAGGATTGGGTTAATCCTGGAAGAGAATGAGTTGGACTCATATATAAAAGAAGACATCCCTATCCCAGAGGATGAAGAGGCTAAGGTATTGCATAAGAAGAACTTGGTTAAGGCAAATAGAATCATTGTTGATTCTATCAAAGACCATCTCATACCCCATGTGTCTTCTCTAAAGACACCCAAGGCTATGTTTGACTCTTTGACCAAGCTATTTGAAGGAAAGAACATAAATCAGAACATGACCCCGCAGAATCAATTGAAAGGGGTTAAGATGTCGAATGGAGAAACCATTCAATCCTATTTCTCCAAGGTCTCTCAGATCAAGGAACAACTTGAAGCTATAGATGAAATGGTGGAGAATGGTGAAATTGTTATGACTACTTTGAATGGCCTACCCAGGTCATGGGACTCTTTTATCCAGGGGATCTGTGCCAGAAAGAAGTTAATCTCCTTCAGCAGATTATGGGAGGAATGTTTTCAAGAAGAAGCAAGGCTTGTAGCAAGAGAAGAGAAGATGGGAAATGAATATCAAGCTCTCACAGCTCACACTAAGAAGGGAAAGTTCAAGAGGGAGCCATCCCATCACAAGAAGAAATCTTCTCATCATTTTCACAAAGACAAGAAAGATCTAAGGTGTTTCACTTGTAATGAGAAGGGTCACTTTGCTTCAGAATGTCCCAAGAACAAAAGGGACAAACACAACAACAACAACTCCAGCAAGAAGAAGAAGGGTAACAAACGAAGGTACCATGCTCATGTTGCCGAAGATGATGAACCTCCAAAGAAGAAGGATAGGGCAGAAAGTGATGATAGTAATGATGACTCATCAAGTGAAGAAGAGTATGTTCTAATCTCTGCTCTCACAGGTACTATCTCCCATGGTTGTAATGAATGGTTAATTGATAGTGGGGCTTCCAAACACATGACTGGGTTTAAAGAATCCTTTGTAAATTTGTCTAAACATGAATCACCCCATAAAGTGAAACTTGGGGATGATTATCAATATCCCATCAAAAGAAGTGGTGAAGCCTCCTACAACCTAGATTCTGGAAAATCTTTGAAGATGAAAGAAGTCCTTTATGTACCTGGGCTCAAGAAGAACTTACTCTCCATCTCTGCATTGGATACAAAAGGTATGAGGGTTGCATTTGTGGATGGCCAAGTCCTAATGTGGCCAAAGGGAAAGACCATAGATGATGCAGTTGTGATTGGAGAGAAAGAGGGAGGTTTGTATAAATTAAAAGGATAACCTGAACATGCCATGGTGCATGAATCCATGGAGCCAAGTGAAATTTGGCATAGAAGACTTGCTCATATGCACTGTAGGGCACTTCCAATTGCAAGCAAGGCTGTAGAGGGTCTTCCTGAAATCAAGACCAAACATGAAGGTGTTTGCAAAGGATGTGCAAAAGGTAAGAATATTAAGAAGGCTTTCCCAAGCACTGAAAGCAAGGCAAAAGATATCCTAGAAATCATCCACTCAGATGTATGTGGTCCTATGTCATCCAGTTCTCTAAGTGGGTATGTTTACTATGTCTCATTTATTGATGACTTCTCTAGGAAGACTTGGGTATACTTCTTGAAAAACAAATATGAGGTGTTTGATAAGTTCAAGGAATTCAAAACCTTGATGGAGAATCAAACTGAAAAAAAGATCAAAACATTCATATCTGACAATGGTGGAGAATTCACCTTAGGTGACTTCAAGGAGCTTTGCAGTGATTCAGGGATTAAGAGGGAGTTGACTGCTCCTTATAATCCTCAACAGAATGGAGTTGCATAAAGGAAGAACAGAACAATCATGGAAGTAGCAAGGGCAATGCTGCATGACCAGGATCTACCTATGCATCTATGGGTAGAAGCAGCTAGAACAACTGTATATGTGCAGAACAGAACACCCCACAATATATTGGACAACAAGACACCAGAAGAGGTCTTTTCTGGTAAGAAACTTGAAGTCATCCATCTCAGAATATTTGGTTGTCCAGTATACACTCATGTCCCAAAGGAAAAGAGGACCAAACTAGATCCTTCAGGAAAGAAGGGTATCTTTGTGGGTTACAGTGAAATCTCGAAGGCTTACATAATATACTTTCCAGGGTTCAAGAAGATTGATGTCAGCAGGGATGTAACATTTGATGAAAACTCAGCATTCATCAAATCAAGGAAGGCACCTATCGAAGTTTATGAAGAACCTAAGGAAACTAGATTTCAAGACACTACCATGACTGAAGCAATTCTAGAAGTTGTTCATGAGTTTGAAGATCTGCAAGAACCTGTAGATCCACCCCGTGAGGATAACTCTCACAAGAGGAAACCTGCATGGGCTAGAGAGCTCATTCAAGATGTAGAAAGATTTGGCATTCCAGAAGAAGAACACAGGGAAAAGAAGAGAACCAGATCACATACCAGCTATGTTGCTTTACTCTGTGACATTATGAACAAAGAACCTTCCAGTTATGAAGAAGCAGCGGAAAAGAAAGAATGGAAGGATGCCATGGTTGAGGAATACCAATCAATAATGAAGAATGATGTTTGGGATGTTGTCCCAAGACCTAAAGAGAAGTCTGTTGTGACTTCCAAATGGATCTACAAAATCAAGCATGTTGTAGATGGCAGTGTAGAGAAATACAAAGCAAGATTCGTAGCTCATGGATTCTCTCAGAAAGAGGGAATAGATTATGAAGAAACTTTTGCACCTTTATCCAGGTATACTTCCATCAGAACAGTACTTGCCCTGGCTGCAACAATGAAATGGAAAATACACCAGATGGATGTCAAGACTGCTTTCTTGAATGGTGTAGTTGAAGAGGAAGTATACGTGGAGCAGCCAATCAGTTTTTAAATACATGACAGGGAGTCATATGTGTACAGATTGAAGAAAGCCTTGTATGGCTTGAAGCAAGCTCCCAGAACTTGGTATGGTGGGATGGACAGTTTCCTATCTAGCTTGGGCTTTACCAATTGTAAAGCGGATTCCAACCTCTACTACAAGGTTGAGGAAGGGAATCCTGTGATTCTACTCCTGTATGTGGATGACTTATTTGTAACAGGAGATGACAGATTGATTGTAGATACTAAGAGGAAGCTTGATGCTGAGTTCGATATGAAAGATTTGGGAATGATGCATTATTTCCTAGGTATGGAGGTGTGGCAGAATTCAGGTGGTATCTTCCTTGGTCAAGGGAAGTACACAGTAGATATTTTGAAGAGATTTGGGATGATGGATTGCAAGGCCATGGCCACACCCATGGCATCGAATCTAAAGCTTCTATGTGATGCTTCATCTGAGCCGGTTGATGTCTCTATGTATCGTCAGATGATTGGGTCCTTGATGTACCTGACGAACACGAGACCATATATTTGCTTTGCAGTGAACACATTGAGCCAGTTCCTGACGGATCCGAGGAGTGTTCATCTGGTTGCTGTAAAGCATGTTCTGAGGTACCTAAAGGGTACAGTGGATTATGGGCTCAAGTATGAAGCGAATCAAAAGTTTAACCTGCAGGGTTATGTTGATTCAGATTGGGCTGGCAGTGTTACAGATAGGAAGAGCACATCTGGGTGCTGCTTCAGTATGGGATTAGGTGTGATCTCTTGGTTCAGCAGGAAGCAGTCTTGCGTAGCACTGAGTACAGCTGAGGCAGAGTATGTTGTAGCCTGTTCAGCTAGTTGTGAGGCAGTATGGCTACAGAAGCTACTGTCTGAGTTATTTGATCTCCCATTGGATGCTACTGGTATATTCTATGATAACCAGAGTTGTGTGAAGCTGTCTGAGAACCCAGTGTTTCATGACAGGTCGAAACACATAGAGATCAAATATCACTATATCAGGGATATGGTGCAGAGAGGAGCCGTGAAGCTTCTGTATGTTGCGACGAACGAGCAGATTGCAGATGTGCTGACGAAGCCACTAGCCAGGGTGAAGTTCGAGTACTTTAGGGAGAGGCTTGGTGTTCTTCAGATCGATGACACTTGGAGGAATAAGTGATGGACACATTTGCTGAAGCCATTCCAAGCATGTTGGAAGGAGGATCCTTCACATGGATGTGGATGTAAGTGTTGGATGATGAGTATCAGGACGATGCTCCAGTTACTGCTCTGTATACGCATCAGGTTGGATGCTGGATATGATCAGTTGGATCATTTATATTTGTATGTATGTACACATCGTGTTGATGCTGGATATGATCAGTTGGATCATTTATATTTGTATGTATGTACGCATCGTGTTGATGCTGGATATGATCAGTTGGATCATTTATATTTGTATGTATGTATGCATCGTGTTGATGTTGGATATGATCAGTTGGATCATTTATATGTATGCATGCATCATGTTGGATGCTGGATATGATCGGTTGGATCATTTGTATGTATTTGTATATGCATCATGTTGGATGCTTGGACCATGTATATGTATTAGGTGGATACATTCTATGATCAGGTAGATCATGTATGTTGATATGTATCATGTATTTGTATTTGTATCAGGTGGATACACTGTATGATCAGGTGGATCATGTATGATGATATGTATTAGGTAGATACTTGGTGTGCATTAGGTGGATGCATTGTATGATCAGGTTGATCATGATGATGAGCTTCAGGATGTTGCTCCAGATTATATGTACCAGGATGGTACAAGTGATGATGATCAGTATGATCATGGGCATCAGGATGATGTCTCGTGCAATGATGATCCATTGGATCATGAGTATCAGGTTGATACTTGGAGGTCAGAGATGATATGTGGCAGGTTGTGCAAATAACATGTAATCAGTCCTGGGAGATCTTGTCGGTCATGCTGCGGCACATAAATGTTCCTGGGGTACTCTTTTCGGTATTGCTATGTAGTATGTAATCAGTCCTCAGATATCTGATAGGTTGAGCTGTGTGCTCGTAATTAGTCCTGGGATGAGGTATTACTACGGAGACATGTAATCAGTCCTGGAGATTCGAGAGGTTGAGCTCTGTGCTCGTAATTAGTCCTGGGATGCTCTTTAGAGATCTTGTCGGTCGTGCTGCGGCACATAAATGTTCCCGGGATGCTCTTTAAAGGTTTTGTCTATCCACATGTAATCAGTCCTGGAGATCCGAGAGGTTGAGTTGCATGCTCGTAATAAGTCCTGGGATGCTCTTTAGAGATCTTGTCGGTCGTGCTGCGGCACATAAATGTTCCTGGGATGCTCTTTAAAGGTATTGTGGAGGAGATGCATGTAATCAGTCCTGGGAGATCTTTCCGGTCGTTCTTAGGCACATAAATGTTCCTGGGATACTCTTTTTGGTATTGCATCCGCACATAAAATTAGTCTTGAGAGGCCACCTCTATCAGATCGTTCGCACAGATGACGAATACCTGCAGGTGGTGGGCCTACATCCAGTATGAAAAAGGACTGGCTCTGTAGAACTTCCTATGACGAGTAGAGTCAGAGATAGGTTGAGATAGCAGCATCAGTGACGATGATTATGACGATGCATCGATGATGATGATTCCGAGAAGAAGACTTGTCTAGCAGAACTGTGTTGAGAAATACCTTCCTAGTTAAGAGGGAGTGTTGATGTATATGTAACTTCGGAATGTATTTCATATATATTTATTGTACCCTTATAAGAGATGTGTTATTCCTCTATAAGGAAGTGTCATCATGTGGATTGATAAGTGTCGCAAGTGTGTGTACTTGCTGATGGGTTATTAGACTACCATGTGTGGGGTCGGCCTTAAAATATATATTATATTGTGGATGTATCTAGATAGACAAGTCGGCCCCATAAGGTCATTGGGAAAACAGGCTAAGTATAAATAGAGATCGGGAGATATCTATTTTGGATCATTTGGAAAGACACACTTCTCTCACTCAGAAAGTGGTGCACTAGTGAGGAGGACGATCATCTGCTCTAGGATACTATCTCAAGTGTATTTTGGTTGTACTTTGGTTGAGCCATTGCTCTCTCTATCTCTGAGGAAGTTGTGGGGTTTTTCACCTTAGGGTTTTCCCCACGGAAACTATGTGTCTCTTATCTCTCGTGATTTTGATTCTTGTGATGCTTGTCATGCTTATTGTGATTGTTAGGCATTGATATACTGTATATGTTATTCTCTCAGTAAGGATCAAAGAGTATTGTGAATTAATGCTCAAATTTTAACAATATCCTGCCTTTGGGAAAGTAATGAGAATTCAAATCCCAACATTCATTTACTAGTTTTTCATTTCATGTTTTTACCATTTTTTGTTTTTATTTTTGTAAATTTTATTTTACAAACACTTGGTGCTAAAACTAGTTCTAAACTTGATGTTATTACTAGCACTAAATCTAGTGCTAAATTCAGAGTTAAAATTGATTATTTTCCCAACACTAAACCTAATGTTATTCTTGATGCAAAACCATGTGGCATTTCAAAATGTTGTTTAAAGTTGAACTTAGCATCAGGTAATCATACAAGATTGAAAAAAATAACACGAAGATTTGATGCTAAAATAGGTGCTAATGGCATGTTTTGTTGTATTGTTTTTTGATAAATAGAAGAAGGGGTTTTACAGTTTAACCACACTAACTTGGTTGAGTAATTCTCCTTCATCGAGGGGTGGATGGAATAGTGCTAGTGAGTTTTGAAATGTAGGGAGATAACATAATTGGTGGGGGAGGGGATCAAAAGACAATGAAAGGGATAAATAGGTTCTAAGGAGGTTGGAAATTACAAATCGATGATGGATGAACCAAATGCATTCCGTAAGGAAGAGAAGTGATAAACCACAAAGAGAAATTATTGATGAAGGAAACAATGAAGGGAGGATGAATGAGTTTGTTGAAGTTAGAAAACAAGAAGATTTGGCAAGATCATTATTGTAGGAGGGAGTAATATATATGGAAGGAATACCAACCAGAAGAATTTGAGGAAAAGGAGAATTGACAAAGTCGAAGAGATGATTAGAAATGGATTGGAAGTGTATTTAACAATCTAAATTGAAGAAGTAGATTTGACCTCAGGAGAAGTTGAGGAATGAACTAGATCAAGTTAATTATTGTAAGAATAAATTTGTAATGGACTAGATGATATCATTGCAGTTGTGCATAAAATTTCAATTGGAAGCAACCCCCCAGACTAAATAAATAATAATTGCAGTTAATAAAACCATATCAGATCTAGCCTCTCCTAACGAACCTTCGAATCATAAGGTAATTTTAGCAAGATATTTTGATATACATTATTCTTTCCCTAATAATTTAAATGGTAGTGGTATCCACATTGGAACACAACTGGGAGGAAGTAATGGTACTAGTATGGGACAAGGAGATAGAAATCCATTTTCAACACCAAGTCGAAATCCCATCACACAACTAGGTTCAAGTGGTTTTATTTTAGTAGGATTGACACCAAGAAGAATGGGAAAAACTCAAGTACAATCCCCTATATTGAGATACCCAACGTTTGGGGTAAGGGGGAGGAGGATGCAAAACAACATTGGTTCCTCTATGAAGCTATATGGAGGTCCAAGGCAGCCCTCAATGTTGCTTCTAAGATAGTAGAGTTTCATATAAAGCTCACAAGGGAATTGCAATGGTATTTGAAGTTTATAGATTTCCCATGTGGGGGAGTGATTCTTACTCTACCATAGGTTAAAAGACAATTTATTTCTAAGTTTTAGATGCCTAAGTTTGAACATCATGGTATAGTGAAACTAAAATATATTAAGTAACAATTGTTGTGTTTTATTTCTTATCAAATCAAGAAAAACTAGAAATTATTGGTCACATAGTTGATTATAGTGTCATTATAGTTGTCATCATTGTAGGTATATTTTGATCCCACAATTGGAATATCCAAAGTGGTTTGCTAATAATGACTCATAGACCAAAATTCCAAATGATGTTTATTAGTATCCTTAGGTTTTCATTTTGCAATCTAGCAAGAGTCATCTTTATTACATATATGGACATTGTATTTATGCTTTGAGATACCTATAGTTTAAACCCTATGATAAGGTTAAACTACCAACCTTGGCTACATAGTCCCTATAGTCATAAGCTATGAATTGAAAAATGTAATCTTTACATATTTAGGTTGTTTCTATATGAAGATATGAAGAACTTTTGGCTATTGCTCAGTGAGAATCTAGAGTCTCATACTTTCATTTAAACTAAGGATATTTGCATTCATTAGTGGAATGATTCAACTTCTTATGATAGGTACAATATTTTCCTTTACCAAAAAAGGAAGTGGTTTGTCTAAAATCCTTAAATTATACATTAGGGTTGGAAGAAGCCTAGTGGTGGAAGGGTTTGAGCAAAAAGTATCGGTGTTGCTAGAACTATTTTTTCACAAATTTGGGTCCAATTTTCGTGTTAGTAATGATGGATAGTTTATATGCTTTGGCTAAAGAATTTTCTTCAAAGATATCTAGTTCAATTCTAAGGTTGTGCTGTAAGCCAGAAAGAAACTTAATTGTGAATACCTCTTATGACTTGAAGTTCCTAGTTTGATATAAATTTTGTTGAAACTAAACTTATTATTGAATTGATTCAATGGGAATTTTCCTACGTTGAACCCATTTTTCTAATAAGTTTACTTGATACCTAGTATTGTAGAAACTTGTCAACATAGTAGATCATAAATCATCCTAGTTGGTGATATTTCTTTCTTCAATAGATAACTAATTCTAGTGAAATTATGCCACCAATATAGGGTCTCTTTTGGTCATATGCACCCCAATAGTTTCCATATTCATCATATCAATAATATTATACCAAGTTTTGAAGTATGCCTCAAGATTGTGCAACAGTTAGGAGTAGAGCTCCACACCATTGAAACTTCCATCGGACTTAAGAATCTGGACCTTGATTCTTGCTATAAATAAATTTGTGGTATTGATTTAACTCAATGATAATGTTGTAAGAGAGCCTCAATTGGGGAGACAGTGGGAGACCCAGATTTGGTGAGGATTGCTCTGAATGGCTTCACCAAGCCATGGGATCCCTTTGTTTAAGGGATCATTGAACGAGAAAATATTCCTAACTGGGAGAGATCCAAGAGGAGAATCGAGAGGAAGCTCTATATGGAGGCCAACAAAAGGGTGATGATGAGGAGAACGTTGCTCTTGCTAGTCATACAAAGAAGAGCAAGGAAAATACATGTGAAGAGTGAATTTCACAGGAAGGGAAGAAGAAGAAGACATGAGAAAAGTGAAATGCTTTGCATGCCACAAGTGTGTCCACTATGCTTCGCAGTGTCCAAAACTGAAGAAAGGGAAGAGTAAGTCTCAACAGGTAGCATCTGTAATAAACCGAATCTGGTTAATAGTGAAGAGAAACCATCTTCGATAATATTATAATAATAAATGAATAAAAATGAGAATTGGATGATTACAATGATGGAGTAGCCTAGGTTATATAGGCTTCATAGTGATTCTTCATAAGGTCACCTGCCTTTTAGTTATTATTAATTACTTATTAAAGATTATTTTTGTTAGTATTTTATGTTTATAACATTGCCATTCCCTTTAAGGATAGCTTTGTCCTCAAAGCTGAGTTTGTTGTTGCCGTATTTTTTTCTTTATTTGTGTTGATTCTTGATTTGAGCTAAGTGATATGGACTGATCTCTCTACCTTGATGAGGGCTTGGGTCCTTCTTATGTTGCGTCTCTTTCTTCTTGGGTTGAGAACTTCTTGGTCGATATAATCGGTACTTACTTCCATTCCATTTAAATCCCATGTATTGTTTTTGTAGATTGGTAGTGTAAGTCCCTAGCGATGCTAACCAGTCGACATAATACCATGTCTACTTCTTTAAGTGGTAAAGCAATACAATTGAGTTGTAGGTGTAAGTTTTTATGTGCAATGACACCTTATGAAATTTTCCCACTTCTTCTATGTGTTGATTAGCGATGGTTGAGGCCTTAAGCCATTTTGTAGGGAACACAAAAAGATTAAGTTCCTTTGCCTTGTGGATATCAATCAAATTACGGGTACTACCAGAATTGACCAAAATTGAGATATCCTTATTCTTAATTGTCCCAGTAAGTTGTAATCTCTTTGGCCCTAACTTCCTTGATTTTGTTACTTAGAATAGGAGTTGTTCATCTTTAGGGATGTGACGACCTCTTAACTGAGGTGGAATATATTTCCTTATGAGTGATTGGATTTCCTTTTGTTGGGTGTAATCTATCTTAGGTGTCTTGAGTCCTTCTTCTTTACAAGCTTGTTGAATACATGTAATCGTCGCAACTGATACTTCGGATGAGCTTGTGTCTGTATCCAAATTGGTTGTATCTTACTCTCTTGATACCTATACTTCTTTTCCATTTATGATTTTGCAGTGTACTGTGTGATTGGTTTTGCATCTATGGGATGGGATCCAATATTCTCTGCATCAACAACAAGTATTCTTCTTCTTTCATTGTCAGAGCGACTGGTCGATGCTTTTGAACCCTTTTCAACTCCATAGCCATATGACTTATATTTGTTGCATTGATGAACGGGTGACCATATATCTTCACAATTCCTACATTGTGTCTCTTGTTGTCGCAGATATCCCTTGTCAGGTTTCCCATGTCTTGAATTTTAAAATTTTTCCTCAATAAGTTTTTCCTTATGCCTAGCCTTCTCCAGATTGGATACGTTATGTAATTATAACCATTCTCTTATATATGGTTTAATACCAGAGACATATGTCTGGAGTCATTGACCATTCGTTAATTCTGGCACTCGCATCTCTAATGCTTCCCATTCGTAGGTGTATTCTTCCACGTCGCCTTCTTGTTGTAATCTAGTGATTTTAGAGAAAAATTCCTTCTCTGTCACATCTTCGAATCTTTTAAAAAAATCATTTTTGAATGTGTCCCAACAATAGGCGCATACATTTGTCATTTTATTCGACCACATGTACCAATTGTATGCCTGGCCTTCGAGCTCCATGGAGGCGTATTTAACTTTTTCATCATCCGATAAGATTTTGTGAATGTAGAAGAATTATTTTGCTTTGTTGATCCATGCCACGCTCTGTTTTGTTTCTCCATCGAACTTGGGTAACTCCAATTTGGGTCTTATTGGGTATCCCCCCATCGACTGCATTATATCCCAATATGATTTCTGATGATTGTGATCTTTATGGTCTTCTGGTATTTCCACTTTGAGGGGATTTGATTGATGGTTATTAGTATCAACTGAATCGTGACATGAGTGGTCTCCCTTTGGCAACTCAACATTTTTAGAATAATCTCTATCCTTGAAGAATTGCTTGATTTTTTCTAGCCCTTCATCGAAGTATGTTTTCATTTCATCTCGTACCTTCCTCATTTCCTAAGATACCGCTCCATCTACTTCATATTGCACACTTCATGACAGCTCTTCTTTTCCTTCTTGTAACTCTGTGTCAAGTTTATCCATTCTAGAGTTTAGACCTTCAAGTATTTTCAAATCTCGGATTTGGTATTTTTCTAATTTTTCCATTCGGTCCTTCTTGATTTTTTCTAGCCCTTCATCGAAGTATGCTTTCATTTCATCTCATACATTCCTCATTTCCCAAGATACTGCTCCATCTACTTCATATTACACAATTCGTGATAGCCCTTCTTTTCCTTCTCGTAACTCTGTGTCAAGTTTATCCATTCTGGAGTTTAGACCTTCAAGGATTTTCAAATCTCGGATTTGGTCTTTTTCTAATTTTTCCATCCAGTCCTTCATTTTCGACATGGTTCTTGATCTGGTGTGGGGAGGTGAATATTTGGGTGCAATTTTGGTTTTTGGAGGTGAAAGACACTTGATAATTAAGCTAATTATTGTTCAGTAATAATTAAATTATGAAAAAATAATGTTGGAAGAGAATAATATTATATTAATAATTATTAAAGGATAATATTATTAATATATATATATTATTTACTATAAAATAAATTATAATAATATTATTATTATAATGTATTTTTTTTGTTTTGCTTGTAGGTTGACGTGGAGAGGAGAGGTAGTATGGAAGGCAGTTGGAAGAGGAGGACGTGTAGTAGGGAGGGAGGGCGCGCAACAGAGGTGGCATGGGCATGATCATGAGAGTGGACGGTGGATGGTGCGTGCAGGATATGGCGGGAGGATGGGTGGCTAGCGGGGTAGAGCGCAGAAGGGAGAGAGCAGGGGAAAGACAACCCAAGAGGTGGATGTCTGCAGATGGCGGCTGGGGGTGGCGACTGGGGTAGGAGCACGGAAGGGGAGGGAGATGGGGAGTTGTGGTAGGGAGGAAAGAGGGGCCGATGGTGGGCGGTGGTTGTGCTAGGGCAGTGTGGTGGGGAACACTATGTGGCTACGGTCGTGGAGGTATGGACAAAAATGGAAGGGGCTGTGAGAAGCGGCATTGGAGGCTGTTGGCAGAGAGAGAGTAGCAAGGGAAACAAAGAAACGCATGAGGATTTGGTGTTATAGGTAGGGGGTGTATATGGGTGTGAGGGAAGGAAAATGGAGGTGGGATGAGCGTATATAGAGTGGCAGGTTGGAGTGCGAGAGGTGCATAGTGAGAGTGTATATGGAGAGGAAGGATGGAAGGGAATGGTAGTTAAATGAGATGAGTGAGGAAATAATGTGAGGAGCCCAGAGCCGATCTGGCTCTGATACCAATGTAATAAACCGAATCCAGTTAATAGTGAAGAGAAACCATCTTCGATAATATTATAATAATAAATGTATAAAAATGAGAATTGGATGATTACAATGATGGAGTAGCCTAGGTTATATAGGCTTCATAGTGACTCTTCGTAAGGTCATATGCCTTTTAGTTATTATTAATTACTTATTAAATATTATTTTTGTTAGTATTTATTTTATTATTTTATGTTTATAACATTGCCATCCACAAAAGATCAAGTCAAGGAGTTTGTTGAGAAGTTCAAGAAGGATTTCTCGTTAGTCTCCTTTTTTAGAAGGATTTCAGTAATATCTAGTTCGTGGATACTGGGGCTCCTCGTCACATGATGGGGACACATGAGTTGTTTACCAGTTTTTCAAATACGTACTCAAATTTGCATGTGGATCTTTGGACTCATGCTAAGTATGGTGTAAAGAGAGTTGGGATAGCTAGGTTCTAGCTAGAGTTAGGACTCAGGAGGATCTCTACAGGTGGCAGATGTGTTGTATGTTCCATGGCTTAAAATTAATTTGCTCTCAATTTTAGTGATGGGGGATAATGGATACACCATCTCTTTCAAGGGTGGTTGGGTTCTTATTTGATCAAAGGGATCTGGCATAGAACCAGTACACGTCCTTGGTGTCAGAGAGGGCAGGATTATACAGGTTTCAAGGTAAGTTTGTAGGTATATCCAAGGGGATATTGGATCATGGATCGATTCCAGTGGCAGAGAACAAGGAGAACAAGGATATGAAGGGTGAGCAGAGTTCATAGACTTCTAGTGTGTGGAGTCAACCTTTAGATGGGAAGAGGGAGTTAGACCCTTCCATTCCTACCAAGAGACCTACTGGGTATGAGATGATATTGATGGATGCACATGAGTAGGAGAAGGCTCCTAGGAGCACATTGAGGGAGATCAAGGATTTGACAAATTTTCCAAACTTCATGACACTGATATGTAGAGTCATCAATTTCGTGACTTTTAATGATCGGGGAGAAACTGACCAATAGAGTTGTATGGATTATAGTGTGCAAGATGATGTGTGTGACAGTGTACCAAAGTCATAGGGAGAACTAGTTTTATGTGGCTCTTCGAGAATCACCTTGCTTGATAAGAGGGAGTATTGATGTTTGTGGCATTGAACAAGTATTTACATAGGGTTTTGTGTCCAACAGGTGTAAGTCATCACTAATACCTCTCAAACATAGGAGATTCACTTTAATTAAGTGAATTCCTTTTTAGATTAATTGAGGGACTAATTAAGTAAAGGGACTAAGTTTTAAGCACTAATGACTTAAGTTAATTAAGTGAATCTCAACCATTGATCTCAAGTGAATGAGATCTAATCTCAGCCATTGAAGATATGGTTTTGGTTCATATCAGGGATATAAAAGACAACCTAGATGAGAGGAGGAGGATACAAAGATACACACAGAGTGAGTGAGATCTCATTGATTGCGTGAAGGAGGAATTTCATCCAAGTGTGCAGTGGTAGGGTCCAAGGAAAGAAGAAAGCGACATCAAAGAAGTAGCAACTAGTAATATCTAAAGATAGATCTTGAGGTGTGATAGGCCATGCTATTTGTTGTTTTGTATTATTTCTTAGTTGGGATATTATCCCAAGATGAGAGCGTGGATTTATATTAGTAAAATCATTAAATGTTAGATTTTCCCCATTGTGGTTTTCCAGGGTAAACGCGTGTGTCAAATGTGATTTATTTCCTATTTATTCCATTGCATCATTGGTTAAGAATATCCATGTGTTTCTTGTTATAATTTTAGAAGTAAAATACAATAGTAATTTATTTCGGGGCATAAAATTGATCGAGAACATAAATCAGATCCAGTGTTTATAATTTAACAATGCATTCCCTGTGACCATTGCGTCAATTTGAATTCCCTGGCCTTTCAATTTTGGGAACATGTGGGATAATGGTTCCAGTTTTCGTTATCTCCTTAATAATGAGGATGAAATTGAGCTTTGCACTATCAATAAGGAAAATAACATCCTCTCCTTGTTTATTCCTTCCTAGAGTAATCCACTTGGTATTTTGATATTTTGGTGTCAATTAATAGTTGGATTTTGGTTCTATGATATGTTCTCGGTTCAAGAAGGAGATAATTTTTACTATAGCTAGTCTATTGAGGCTGTAGAAATTGAGAGAATTGTGGAAGGTATCTATGTCATGTTGAAGTTTCCGTTTTGGGTAACTTAGTATTCCATATAAATTTCATTCAACTTCGGGAAGATAGGTATTGCAGTCTACATGCCTTTAAACCTTGGTTGGGTTTTTTCTTTATTTTGGTGTTTCTTCTATCAGCTCATTAAGATTCATCCTAATTTTCATTAGGACATCCTAGGAATTCCTAAGAGTTGTGGGCTACCCAAAATGTTATAGGAAATGTCAAAGGGCCATTTATGGGATCACTAAGATCCTCTGGAGGCAAGCATAATTCATTAATGAGAATAGAACTTCTATTCTCACTCTCTCCAACATAGTTCCATAGCAATGGAAATATTTTCATCTCTCAAAACTCATAAGTCTTGGACATGGTATTACTACAAAGAAGTTAAATTTAGGCATTAGAGGTAGAATGTTTGGTTCTTAAAGCATCTATTGATAACATCAAAAACGGAACCCACTCAACAGATTCAAATCCTCATCCATCTATAGGTTCCACCTCATTAGACACCAAGGAAGAAGGCACAACCTCTCATTTATTTGAAGAGATGGACCTTGAGCAACTGGGAATGCACCAGTACGTAAGAGAGTCAGGAGAAGGCCATAGTCAACATTACTTCTGCTAAATTTATATAATGTTATGAAAAATTGTTTATATTTTAGGAGTCTTTTATGGGTTGTATTCTCGTAGTAGGTTCAAGGACTTTTTAGAGAAATATTACAATTTTTTTATAGCTTTTGATGGTTTGGATACTTGAATTTATGCCAGAGACATACTCTATTTTTTATTAATTTGTTGTATAGTTTCTTTGCATCCTATTTATTAGAATCACCTATCCGTTACTGTTAAAAAAACATAAGAACTTAATAACAACATCCATAAAATTGCAATGTTGTTGGACTTGAACTCAGACTATAATTTATCTAGATTCAAGAAATAACATCCACACTTCCTAGTTGTTTTGGAAATCAAATCCTAATTTCTTTAGTTGAGGAATAAATTCTACATGAACTAAATAATTGGGAATATACAACTTAAATTAATAACAAATTAAACATAAATTAAAAAAAAAAGTTTGAGAAATATGGATTTGAAAATAATTTTTTTAGGACAAATTAAAATAACTCATGTAGGAGGGATGAGGGAGTAAAATAAGAAAAATGAGAAAATAAAAATAGGATTAAAAATTAAAAGAGAGACTTATATATCTCATATTTAACCACTTGCTAGGGAAGAGGCTTGCACATCCCCACATGGGAAGGAGAAGGTGT
Source organism: Larix kaempferi (assembly GCA_027924585.1). Classification (NCBI taxonomy): domain Eukaryota; kingdom Viridiplantae; phylum Streptophyta; class Pinopsida; order Pinales; family Pinaceae; genus Larix; species Larix kaempferi. The sequence continues at coordinate 45,604,471 of BSBM01000510.1, forward strand.
GAAGATCAAATCATAGACAAGAATCACCTCCACACCATTTCTCACTATTTATTTCACTTTCTCATTAGGAGTACACACTTTTGGTGGAAACATTTTCTACTCATTCTTGGAGGAAACATGTATAGGTTATATTAAATATATAGCCCCGAGGGTTAGCTCAATTGGTCATGATATAGATGTGATATATATCTCCCCAAAGTTAGGGAGGTCACGGATTCAACTGTCTTGATCCCTTCAATATTAGGCTCCATAATCAAGGTCTACAATTTACCCCATTTACCATCCAAGAATCATGGGGAATTACTCTAGAAGGGTGTCTTCCAAGTTGTTCCTTGGAAAAAAGAAGAAGGTAGTGTGTGTGTGTGTGTGTGAAAAGAGAAGGAAATTCAAGAAAACATATTTGGTAAGAGAGTGGAGGAGAAAAGTATCAATCAGACACCATAACAAGGAGATTTGGTGGACATTGGAATGAATTTATATCGAAATGATCTTCTTAGAATGACCTCTTTCCATGACATGATCATTTTTTATGGGTTGGACTACTAGATTGGCTCTCACCTTATGACATGAATTCATGGGAATGACATAATTGATTTGTTGATTATATCATGTATCATCTATTCCTTTGTTGAATAAAATTGATAACGTTGAGATAAACGAGGATAATGAGCTATACTCTAATAATTGTCCCATCTTGGTAACTTTAAATATAGATATGGTTTTCAAGGTAGGAACCATGCATAATACAGGTAATCAAATCTTCCCATTTTATCAAGGATTGACAAGAATTTTTCAATGATATGGAAAATGACAATATTGAGAAATCATATGAAAACTTCAGTGCAAGTCTATCTTTGTGCCAAGAAAAGTATTCTTGAAAATTTCATATCACGGGAAAGTATTGAAGAACACATATACTGGATAGCTACCAAACTACCATATACCATAAGTAGTTTTATTTTTTCATTTAGGCTTTGGATTTGAATAGGTTATGAATCATGAAATTGTAATTATAAAATTTGTCCCCATAGAGATGCACAACCTACACAATTCATAAATCAAGCATATCAACTCAAAATCGAGAAAATGAGAGCTCATCATAAATCTTATCATAAGTATTGTAGGGTACAATAATTTTCTTTTTATAGCATACCTAAGAACATTTTTTTATGCAAGGCCCAACTCAAGTGGAGCTCACTCAGTGACTAGTGAAAGGGGTAAATGTTGAAGATTTTTCAAACTTTCTCACTTTGACAAAATTTGACACTATCATCTTGAAAATATCCTTTGTTTATATGTGAGGGTTTTAGAAAAATTAAGTTAGTGATGGCCTCCCCAAAATCCAAAATTTATGGTGTTCAAAATGATTCAAACGTGCTTGAATTGACTCTTATTGTGTGCCAATGAGATCCTATTGGCCACTATGACCTCACTTGATGCTATGAACATGGAAGGAAAATCATACAAAGATAGGAAAAACTACAAATCTAAAATCTTAAATAGCAATAAAATCCCAATTTTGGTGTGTCGGTCTTGAATGGAAAGAAAGTGAAACGGTGATTGCATCCCTCACCATGTCCGAATGAACAAACACCATCTCCAAATGAACAATTGATGATGAATGATACTCATCTAGTGTCCAATATGATATTGTAAACCTGAATGGGCCCATCACAATATATGTATTATACTCTTTAACATGATACACAAAATAAGACCATCACTCGCATTGTTAGATAACTCTCTAACTAACTTGAAAAGGTATAAAATATAAAATTTCATATTAATTCCAAAACATATTTTTGAATCAAACACTAAGTTGTATCAAAACCATTACTCATTAAAAAGCACAACTTAACTTTATGCCAATTGTCATATCACACTTAATTAAAATTCTTTGCAATATATCTTTAAAATAAGTACATGAATATAACAATAGGTTGTATCAAAACCATTACTTAATAATAAAAACCATAACTTAACTTATGGGCATTGCTAATTGTTATATTGAGCCTATTGAACTTATTTGCAATATATATTTGAAATGAATATAAGTAGGTTTGCAATATATATTTGAAATGAATATAAGTAGGTTTGAAATATATATTTGAAATGAATATAACTAAGTTTCATGTTAAGAGCAACAAATGTACCCTAATCTTAGTGTCACTATGCCACAAAATCAAATTCTCTTTTTAAGGCACGAAAGGTAATAAAGGCATAGGACAATTGAGAACCTATTTTACAAGCTCCATCAAACTGTTTAAATACTCCAAGCTTTCATGAACCTAAATGTATTTCTAATCGTTTTGCTGCACTTGCCTTTTCTACTTACAATGTAGTTTTGCAAAACCAATCTATCTGGCGCAAAAAAGAAAACACAAGGTATGCCTTCGTATGTTTTTTATTTATTTATTTTTAATGAATGTATAAGATATATCGATATGGCATAGATTTCATGATCAAATCTTGGATGTTGATTGAATCACTCTCCCTTGTATATATTCATTGCATTTATACATTGGTGGTATGTATCTTCGTGGTAGCAAAATAATAATGTGGAAAATTTCTAGAGATTGGTATATATTATTTATAAGTTTGCTTTCCTTTTTCCTATGATATTAGAAAACTTTTCAATACAGTAAAGTAATTCACAATTAAGATGAATCATCGTCTCTAGTCAACATCATTATTATGTAATGGAGTGCTTGTAACAAAGTTTTCATTTTCATCGCAGATTTGACAAAAGCAACAATCTCTATTAAGCCAAGGCCAATTGATAATATATATACTAATATATAGCTATGTTTTTTTAAAATTTGATATGGCTTATTTATGCTATATTAGTTATATGTCACCCTGAGACATGAGCCTTAATTATCATATAGACAGGATTATAATTTTTGTAGAGGGAGTTGTTATTGTTAAATTTCATACATACATAGCATAAAACATAAATGCATTACCAATATCACTAGAAGCAAGACAAAGCACAAAAAAAAATAGAGTTTACCCCGGGAAACCCAATTGGGAGAAAACCCAGCAACCTTTGCAGAGAGATGATAATTCTGAGATCAGAGTACAAATAAAGAAAGAGAAAGAATGTGAAAGTATATTTCACAAGTAGATGCCCCAAATAAGCTTCCTCCTTCAAGTGATGCGAAATCAGCCTCCTCCAAGTGATGCGCACTTGCTAAGTGAGTGAATGAGATAATGAGGTGCACTAGCCTCCTATTTATACAAGTGCAAACCTGGAAAATTCCCTAATTGGGCCGATTTCACCTGGGGCAATAAATAATTTAAATTTAATATTTTTATTTGTTTCTTTTGCACCCCAAGGCTTACATTGATTCTTTCATGTGTTTACATAATTGATTACATAAATTTCTTCTCCCTTAGGAGGTATAAGCAAGTACAATGAAGGTACAATAAAATATAATGAATAATATCTTCCAAAGTTGTACAAAATCCAACACTCCCTCTCAACGAGGAAGGTAATCTTTGGTCTTCATCTTCATCATGATCATCTGGATTTCATCTTGTACATCCATTCTATCTCCATCATCTCTATGCATACTGAAGGTTGTCCACACAGTCTCTGTGCATCATCATCACGAGTCCTTTGGTGAGTCCAGGAGAATCACTCAATCCTGGATATCTGAGATTATTGTTGTACCATCTATGCTATACAATTTGCTACCTGTCTGTCTCATATGCCAATGGGCTCCTCCCATACCTGGTTGAGATATCATACGAGCAAAAGGGAACGACCATCTACTGACTGTCCGACTCTTCTGCCTATGGGATTTATCCCATATCTGGATGAGTACCTAGACTGTAGAGGCACTTGTGCAACCACACAACCAACTGTTGACTGTCCTACTCATCTGCCTATGGGATTTCTCCCATATCTCACTGAGTAACCGGAATGCTTGGGCACCAGTGTGAACTCGACCAACTGCTGACTTCCCTACTCATCTACCTATGGGATTTCTCCCATATCTGGCTGAGTAACTGGACTGTAGAAGGTACCTGGGTGAGCTCGGCCAACTGCTGACTGTCCTACTCATCTGCCTATGGGATTTCTCCCATATTTGGTTGAGTAATTGGACTGCAGAGGCACTTGGGAAAAGCAGGGAAAGCATCTCAATGTCATCTTTCCCTCTCAAGGAGGGATACGTTCTCTTCGACTCCAAGTATTCCACGAAAGTATTCAAAATTCACCCTGGGAAGAGACTTGGTGAGAACATCTGTAGTCTGGTCGTCTCTCGACATGTATTGTAACTCGACCGCACCTTTCTGCACCATATCACGAATGAAGTGATATTGAATCTCAATATGCTTCGACTGGTCGTGAAATACAGGATTCACTAACATTTGCACACAACTCTGGTTATCACAGTGAATCACGATCGGCTTTGGAATCTGGCCGAACAATCCTGCCAGGAGTTTATGAAGCCAAAGTGCTTCTTGATCTGCTGTGCTAGCAGCCATGTACTCGGCCTATGCAGTACTAAGTGATACCAAGTTTTGCTTCATGTTGCACCAGGAAATAACTGCAGAACCCAAACTGAAGCAACATCCAGAAGTACTCTTCCGATCTGCTACACATCCGGCCCAATCTGAGTCTATAAACCCCTGCAATATCAGGTCACCATCTGAAGCATACTTCAATACAAATCCCATAGCGCCACATAAGTATCTGAGCACATGTTTTGCAGCAACCCAGTGAATCTTCCTTTGTTCACACATGAACTGACTGAGGGCAATCAAAGCAAAACATAGATCTGGTTTGGTGTTGGTCAGATACATCAATGACCAATCAACTGGCGATAAATGGTGGGATCAAACAAATCAGAATCTGAAGTAGAATCTCTCAACTTCTTCCAATTTGCATCCATCGGAGTAGCCATGGACTTGCAGTCCAACATTCCGAATCTCTTCAATATATCAATGGTGTATTTTCCTTGTCCTAGGAAAATCTCTTTCTGCCTCTGCTATACTTCTAATCCCAAGAAGTAATGCATCAATCCAAGATCTTTCATTTCAAACTCAGAGACGAGATTCTTCTTACACCATACAATGAGTTTCTCATTTCCTGTGAGAAACAAGTCATCAACATATAATACCAAAATCAGTGGCTCATCATCTACAACCTTGTAGTAAAGGTTGGGGTCTGCATCAATCTTGGAAAATCCCAAGCTCACCAAGAATCTGTCTATTCGTCCATACCAAGCACGGGGTGCTTGCTTGAGTCCATATAATGACTTTTTCAGTCTACATACATGAGACTCCTTTCCTTGGACAATAAACCCATCTGGTTGTTCGATGTAAACTTCTTCCTCAATAACACCGTTGAGAAAGGTTGTCTTCACATCCATTTGATGCAACTTCCATCCCATAGCTGAAGCAATCGCGATAATGGATATGATAGAAGTATATCGAGCCATAGGAGCAAAAGTATCATCATAATCAACTCCCTCTTTCTAAGAGAATCCTCTGGCTACAAATCTGGCCTTATATTTCTCAACACTGCCATCTGCTCCATGCTTGATCTTGTATATCCATTTAGAAGTCACTGTTGACTTCTCCTCAGGTCTCGGCATAACTTCCCACACATCATTCTTCATGATGGATTGATATTCTTCCATCATGGAATCCTTCCAAACTTGATGTTTGGATGCTTCTTCGTAAGTGGTGGGATCTGAATCAATAATGTTACTCATCAGTGCCACATAGCTAGAGAACCTCTGAGGTCTTTTGCTTTCTTTGAAAATGCCATGTGGAGCATCATGCCCCTCTGCATCCTGCAGTGTCTGTTGTGCCCATCTAGGTCTTTTTCGACCTGTCACATCTCTGGGAATATCAACTTGATCTATGGGATCGATAGGTTCATCCTTTTCTGTCAACTCCCTCTGAACTGGAGGGGGATATGATCTAATATCCTTTGGTTCTAGCATTTCTTCATCATCAATCTCAATATCTTATCCTCTGCCTTTCCTAACAACCATTTCTTCTTCAAAGGTCACATCCCTACTAACTTCAATTTGTTTGGATCCTGGAATGTAAATTCTGTAAGCCTTTGAAGATTCATTGTATCCCACAAAGGTACCCTTCTTGCCTGAAGGTTCTAACTTTGATCTTTTCTCTTTGGGAACATGTATGTAGACTAGACAGCCAAAGATCCGGAGATGGCCCACTTTTGGTTTCACACCTGTGAACGCTTCTTCCGGAGTCATGTTCTTCAATATCTTATGTGGACATCTATTCTGTACATATACAACAGTTATGGATGCTTCTTCCCACAAGAACATTTGAAGACTCTGGTCATGTATCATAGCTTTGGCTGCCTCCACAATTGTACGATTCTTTCTCTTTGCAACCCCATTTTGTTGAGGGTTGTAGGGAACTATGAGCTCCCACTTAATTCCTTCTTCCTTGCAGAAATCATTGAATTCTGTAGAGGTATATTCTCCACCATTATCGGATCTCAATATCTTGATCCTCTTTCCTGACAGATTCTCAACTTGTGATTTAAAATATTTGAACTTGCTGAGCACTTCCTTAGATTCTTTTGACTTGAGAAAGTATATCCAAGTCTTTTGTGAGTAATCATCAATAAAGGTGATATAGTAATGATAACCACCTAATGACACAACTGTCATGGGCCCGCACAAGTCAGAGTGTACTAGATCCAAAATCCCTTTGGATCTACTCTCTCTATCTGGAAAGGACTTCTTGGAATTCTTTCCAAGTGCACATCCTCTACAAGTTCCATCATGGTTTACCTGGAGCCTTGGAAAACTTGTTACAATATTCTTCAGAACTGGGAGAGCTCGATAATTTAGATGGGTTAACCTTCTATGCCATAAATCGCCCATACTTGCAGCATCATGTATTAGGGCTTGGACTGAAGAAGTGTTTAGTCTATACAAGATCTCTTCTCTTATGCCAATAACCTTGGTTGTGCTTATGCTTGATTTCTTGTGCCAAGCAAGGAATTTCCCTTCTGAGAAAGCTACTTTATAACCCTTGTCCTCCAATGCTGAGATGGAGACAAGATTTCTTTTCATACCAGGTACATATAGTACATCACTTAGGCGTAATGTATCATTTGATTCCAATTGAAGGGTGGTGGCTCTAGAGCCCTTCACAGTGTAATTTGCATCATCTCCAAGTATGACACGGAGATGTGAATCTTTCTCAATTAATTCTGAAAGATTCTCTCTATAACCTGTCATGTGTCTAGATGCACCACTATCTATGAGCCAAGTGTCACTAGTGGTAGGAATAGTACCTAATAGTGTTGATATGAATAGAAATTCTGTGTGATCTTCATTCTTTGCTTATTATGATGATGATCTTCTTCTACATCAGCAGTGGATGCTTCATGCTTCCTTTTGATTTGACTTCGACAGCTACTGGCGTAATGTCCATACTTTCTGCACCTATAGCACTGAACTCGAGATACATCCTTCTTCTTCTTTTGTTCTTGGCGGGGACTTGATCTCCTTTCTTGATGCTGGTGTTTATGGAACTTCTTTCATTTTCCCTTACCTTTATTGGAATGGGAAACAAATGCTTGATTCTCTTCAAGTTGAGATCCATGGAGTCTTTGACGTGCTACAATCCTGGTCTCCTCTTGAGAGCAATCTTCCCAAAGCTTGTCAAACTTTGGTAGTTTGGATCTACCACTTATGCTTTGGATAAAGGACTCCCATGATGGTGGAAGACCATTTAAAGTGTGTAGGACAAGCTCCTTATCGCTAATAGGATCTCCACTGGTGCTGAGCTTGTCTCGGAGTTCTGTGATCCTCATGAAGTATGAGGCAATGGATTCTGACTTTGCTATCTTCATATTTGAGAGTTGGTTTCTCAAAGTCATGGATACATTTAGGATAGTGTGTTCAAACAGCTTCATAATGGTCTTGAACATTTTCCTAGCATTCTTCTTTCCTGATATTTGAGGAACCAAATGGTCTCTCACTAAATCCACAAGAATCCTTCTTGCTTTAGCATCATTCTTCCTCCATTGGGATTTATCTTCTTCGGCTTTTGGTTTAGGGACCTTCTCATTTACATATAGCAAAAGATCATTTTCTTCTAGGAGTAGAAGAACCCTAGACTTCCAGGAGATGAATTTTGAGGCTCCTTCCAAATGATCTTCAACCTTCATCCCAATCATCTTGATTGCAGATCTTGTTCAGAAACCCTAGCAGGAGCTAGGTAAAAAATGAAAGTTAATAATTTGAAAAACTGAACCCACAGATAAATTCGCCTTACCAAGGAGAGTTGAACAGAGGGTGGGCTGGTCCAAATCTGTGGAGAGAGATAAGTTAAAACTGAAACCCTAATTCTGCTGCACCCACACAGTTAGGTCAAAAATTGAAAGTTCTCGGAATTGAATTCTGTTTTCACCAATAGATGCGCCTTGACAAAAACGAAATTCCTATAGCTTCTTTTGTCCAAAATGATGGTTGGATACTTCACAAGATGAAACCCTAGTTTCGACAGGGTTCCGGCAGGGTTCCGACAATGCTTCGACAATGGCTTCTTCTAGAATGGATTTGATACCATGTTAAATTTCATACATACATAGCATAAAACATAAATGCATTACGAAGATCACTAGAAGCAAGACAAAGCACAAAACAATAGCACAGAGTTTACCCTGGGAAACCCAATTGGGAGAAAACCCAGCAACCTTCGCAGAGAGATGATAATTCCGAGATCATAGTACAAATAAAGAAAGAGAAAGAATGTGAAAGTATCTTTCACAAGTAGATGCCCCAAATAAGCTTCCTCCTTCAAGTGATACGAAATTAGCCTCCTCCAAGTGATGCGCACTTGCTAAGTGAGTGAATGAGATAATGAGGTGCACTAGTCTCCTATTTATACAAGTGCAAACCTGGAAAATTCCCTAACTTGGATGACTTCACTCGGGGGCAATAAATAATTTAAATTTAATATTTTATTTATTTCTTTTGCACCCCAAGGCTTACATTGATTCTTTCATGTGTTTACATAATTGATTACATAAATTTCTTCTCCCTTAGGAGGTATAAACAAGTACAATGAAGGTACAATAAAATATAATGAATAATATCTTCCGAACTTGTACAAAATCCAATAGATAAAGTTATTTGTAGTTTTTGTCACACATTGGTTGTATCATATCATATAAGATCATAGGATTACTAACTTTAACTTGACTTGAATTTATCTAGCATGGTTTTCAATAAGCAATTATTGTTGATGTTACGGGGATACCAACTGTTGGATTACATCCAATGGTCAATCCAACACAACAAAAGAAATAAATGCACTGCTGTTAGATGCATATTGCTCACCAGATTGCATTAATCTAGCAACTTAACATGTGGAAAACCCAGTATCTTTGACTTTATGTGAATTAATATTTAAAATAAAACTTTGATATTAAAATTTGACCAAATAAGAATCCCAAATTCTAACTTTAAACACACTTTAAATTGGTTTTAGAGTAGAAGTAATGTAATGATCACCTTCAACCCTTCTAATTGCTTACTTCAAATATTTTGTACTATTTGGAGGGGTAAAGAGTTTGAGTAAGAGAGCTCCAAACTACATACTTTAAATTTATTTAAGATGAAAAGGTAATTTAGAGGAGTAATAGTAATAAATGAAGAGTATGACTGGTAAAAGATGAAAGATGTTGATGAAGATTTCATAGAGAGAGATTGAGATAAGTATTATTTAAGGGGAGTGTCGGAATGAGTCACTCTTATTTGGTAAATTAGTGTGTAATACTTTATCATATTAGATGGTAGTGAGTGTTTAGACTTATTATGAGTTAATTATAAATAATAAATAAACAAACTCATTTTTTTTTGGAGTGATCAAATCTTTTAAAGAAATGAATATTATTTTTCTTTAATCTCTTTATTTTTATTAAAATTTAATATTTTAAATAGTTTTAAAATAGACCAAAATCCTTACACTTAATGCTTCCAAATTAAAATAAAAAAAGAAACACAATGTAAATTTTGTCCACCAATTATTTACTTATATGATATAAAAATACTTATAATTTATATTGACTTCAAGTGATATAATGAGACTTGTCATTTATTTATGTGATATAAAAAGACTTATAATTTATATTGACTTCCTATTTCAATGTGATATAATGAGATTTTCATTTACTTATATGATATAAAAAGATTTATAATTTATATTGAGTTGTATAAGACTTATCATTTATATAGAAAAAATGTTATTTATAGTTTTTATGATATCAAACAAATTTGCTATATTATATCATGTGAGCAATATTAACTTAACTTTACTTATAATTTATATTGACTTCAAGTGATATAATGAGAATTATCATTTAATTATGTGATATAAAAAGACTTATAATTTATATTAACTTCCTATTTCAATGTGATATATAATAAGATTTTTATTTACTTATATGATATAAAAAGGCTTATAATTTATATTAATTTTTATAAAACTTATCATTTATATAGAAAAAAATGTTATTTATAATTTTTATGATATCAAACCAATTTACTATATTATATCATTTGAACAATATTAACTTTAATAGAGAAACTTTTAAATATAACATATCATATTATATCATCTTAGCCCTATTTTAACTTAACTTTAATGGAGAAACTTTTAAATATAACCTATCATATCATATTAGATAAGGACTATCTCTACGGAAAAACTTCACATAAAGACTTCGGCCTAGTAGTACTTCTGGCTGTGGAAAACCTAGTGTCATTAGCATTATGTGAATTAAGAGTTTGGTATTAGAACTTACAAAATCAGATGACAAACAGTATGTATCGAGCAGTGTGACATCTTAATGTAATATAGACTCTCCAATTTGAAATGTTTCAGATTAATGCTGAGTACTTTATATTTAACAGTATACATCTTAAGTTACATGTTAATCCATACAACACTGCTTGCTGCTTATTCGTTGTCAAAAAGAAGTCACTCACGTATTCTAACAGCTTGATGTAAGCCTACTTAGAAACTTGAAATACCAATTACGTAAACTTATACTTTTATATTATATATACATGCGTTTTATAGTTAATTGTGTAGATGAGTTTATACTTTTATATAATATATATATGAGTTTTATTGTTAATTGTGTAGATGAGTTTTAAGTGGCCATGTTGCTCTGCTATTTGTTATTATGAGGTGTACCAAACAGAATTGATCTTATTTCCTGGACTTGAAACACCATTAAAATTAATATTAAAAAAAGATAGAAAAAACTGAAAATTTTACAATTTTATAGTGAGTGAATGTAGGAGGGAGCTTGCATTGAGATTCATTGGATATGTAAAAGTTGTTGATACTTCACTTTCAAGTGGGTGGGCAGAAGTCTGTATCTCACTTTCATTAGTGAGTAGTGGGCATCGAACTGGAAAAAGGAGTTCAAATGCAGGGGTTGGCAAAAGTTGTTGATACTTCACTTTCAAGTGGGTTGGCAGAAGTCTGTTATGGGTTAGATTTAGTATAAATGAATCAGATATTGGGATTCTTATATATTTTATGGTTGTCTGCAAATTATAGTTCATCAAAAAAATTTGAAGCATAGTAGCATAATTCGAGAAAAAATTGAAGCATAGTAGCATAATTTGAGTACGAATACGGATATAAATAGGATTCGGTACGAAAAAATAGGAAATGAAAAAAATCCAATACAGATAAAATGCTGAATTAGACTTTTTATAGGAATAATAATTTTAATCAAATATACACTGATATATCATAAATGTACATTTAAAATCGTGGGTTTATTTCTATACATATTATTTACAATCAAAATTATTATTTAAAAACAAAAATATAAAATCTCAAGTAATGAGTGTGAGAGTAATAATTATTTTAATAAGAAAATATGAAATTGAATGTTATTTACATTTTATAGTGATTAAATAATTAAAATGTGGTATTTTAAAATTCAATTTTCCAATGTATTCTTATTTTATTTACACCGAATATTGGACTAATTCAAATTGTTCCAAATTTTAATACATGAGTAGTACATCATATTTCCTGGAGGTCTCACTCACATATTGACATTGTTTTTTAGTTTTCTTTTAAGCAAGATTGTCAACAGTCACAAATAGACAGGTGAACATCTTGTAGCATGTACTAATTCTATCAATATATATATATATATATAATTAAGAATTTTCTATATCTAAAAGATGGGTTTATAATATAAGTCAAAGCTAGTTTTAATATGGAATGAAAAAACAATCTTCTTATCCAGAAAATGTTGTTATCAAATTTGTGCAAAGATGAGATCCTTCATAAACCCTCTTAGATCAGTTTAATTCCCTTCTAAGTGCCTGCCTTACAAAAGTATCTCCAAGCATTTCTTATGATTTCAAACCTGGACACTTAGACGTGCAATATTGATGACAGCCTAGTCCATCTGAACATATCGTTCTTTCATGAACATGAAGACTAACCCCTGCCTCATAACGGTTCCCATGGTCATAAAAAAAAAAGTATGGAAACGAGTAACTGTTTTGATATTATGACGTGTACCGAACAATCAGAAGTCTTGATAAGTGCCATACTGTGGTACGTCCAATGAATTTTAGATATGCTGATTATGTGTATAAAGTGGTGGGGTTCAGGAAAAGCCTGTAGTCAAATGACTGTTTACTTGTGACTATGTTGAGAATAGTTCGTTAAAAAAAAACGATGTGGAGAAGTGAGAGAGACCTCAAGTAAATATAATGTATTATGGATCCAAAAAGAAGCACTCTAAAAGATTTCGATGAGCTATGCTATACAGACAATATGAGAATTTATGACAATCCAATCTCTTTCCATTATAATCTTAATCTTAATCTTGTATTTCAGATTTTTTCTTCACTTAGATGTTCAGATTTTTTTGTTTTTGTTTTTTTAGTATCATTTCATCTTAATTTAAGTAAAGAAATATGAAATAAAATCTACATCCAACCAACCATAAAACCCTACCACTAACTCCTACTATCAAACCCAATTTTATACAGATTTGATCAAACCACTTGAATATAAACTATCAACCACTTTTTCCCACTTACAAAACAGTCAGATATACTACTGCCCCGGGCCAAGTCTGGATAGCTAAAGTTTCTCCATTAAATTTAGAGTTAGTGAGTAGGTAAATATGTTATCATTTTGGTTTGTTAGAGTTATATTTTAGGATCATATTTTATTTAATTTTGATTAAATTAATTTGAGAAGTATTGTTGGAATGGTAAATATATATTGTTGAGATTATATAATTAAAATTTAATAAAGTTATTTAAAGGTGTTAAATTTATTTATTCATTTAAAATTACAATTTAAAAAATAAATAATTATAGCTTAATTAAATTTTTTATGATTTTATTAAATAATTATAAAAAAGAGTTTAATAAATCAATTTATTTTAATTAGCCCTAAGAGTTAGCTCAATCGGTCGAGCACCCGTAGTTAGGCCTCTCAGCATGTGAGGTCGCGGGATCCATTCTCCTCGACACTCTTGGGGTTAGGTACGCAAAATGTGCCGAGGGTGTGAAGGCCCCTTCGGGTGGGCTCGCCAGCTATTATTCCGTGGATGTAGCGATGCCGGCCGGTGGGACCCGTATGTGAACCACATTGAAAAAAAAAAAATCAATTTATTTTAATATAATAAAAAAAATTGGTACCCTCCACAAATACAGAAAAACTTGTTTATATTATATTGCAATAAATAAAAATTAGTGTACAAAATTTACCTAAATTTCTATAAAAAACATTAGAAAAAACATAAAATTTCTATAAAAAACATTAGAAAAAACATATACTATTAAGGAAAACTAAAATAGTGAATTATAAAAAAAAAATGAACACAACCAACTCATATCTACCTAAATTTCTCTAAAAAAATTAGTAAAAAAATATATGATTAAGGAAAACTTAAATAGTGAATTATCAAAAAAAAATTAACACAACCAACTCATATCTCTCCTAGTAGATGACAGATTGGCTAATTGGCTTTGTCTCAACATGGATTGGTACATATAGCTATTACCTTGCAGCTGAATTTAATGAGTATATACACATCAATTATATATGTGTATGTAAATATAATGAATGGTTATGAATAATTATATCTATAGGTTTTTATATTTTAGAATTTGGGATGGACTATCATTTATGATTTTCTTAGATTGAAGAAATATGAACAAGTGTAATGTCTAGATTGATTTTATGAATATTGATCAAAATTCAAAATAAACAATTATATATATATCTATATATATATATATATATTTGGTAGTTGATGCATGGATAATTACTCATTCATGCATGGATAACAGTAGTCACATATAACCCATTTAACTAAAGAAGGTAACAAGTAGCTTAGGCATAGACAACATATGATTATAACTAAGAATGGAGAACCAAATAATTTGTTCATGACACTTAACTTGTAACCTCGCTATACTAGTGCATTTAATGATGAATTTTCATATATAATTTGAGGCCTCCATATGAATGAGACCTCTTGAAATAGGCCCTAGTTGTTATCTGTTAAACAAACTCACAAACTCACAAACTCACTCTGCATGATAAAAACCGACCAATGAGACTTCCCATAATTTGTAACATTGATATCAATGTTAACCATGGGATTGGAATGGATTAAGTTACTAGTATTAACATTAAATTATATAGATTAAATAGAAATATAGATTATGTTAAGTAGATATTATAAATAAGTGATTAGAAAATTAAAAGTCTTTTAGTTGTGCTAATTCTGTTGAGTGTTCTATGATCTTCTTTTGGCAGATAGCCACTCCTTTCCGCCTCACTTGGTAGTGGAAAATTGTTTGTAACATTATTTTCTTTTAAGGCAATACAAGGTTCTTCACTAGCTTACAAAAAAAAAACACTAATGACAACTCATTTAACTAAAAAAGGTTAAATCATTCCTAAAATTGGTAGATCAAAAAGAAATTATCATGTTTATAATACTAAGAAAAATAATTTAAAAATAACTTATTTCATATTCAATACTTTTAATGTTATAAAAAATCTAATATATACATAACCATCTTTATTTAAATAATTTAATATATACAAAACCATATTTATTTAAATGGGTTAATATGTGTGTGTTGGGTGGTTATGCATAAATATATAAGGGTCTCATTTGATGTACCAAACACATGATCAAACTACTATAATGGCCTTGAGGCAATATTTTCAGCCATATAATTAAAGTGGGAGAGGAATGGCCTAAAAATATTCATAAGACAATGCATGAGGACATGGTGGGTGAATAGATTATGTTGCTAGGAAACCAAATCAAGCGCTTGCTCCACGAACAAAAACAAATGATTTCATTATGGAGGACACCTTAAGAGTATGGACCATATGGAAGGTCCCTATATCAAATCTCTGGAAATGCAAACTCCTTTCTCAAGTGCAAATGTTGAAGAAGCATTTCAATTTATCTAATATATATATATATATATATATATATATATATATATATATATATATATATATATATATATATAAAGTGCAAATGTTGAAGAAGCATTTCAATTTATCTAATATATATATATGCTTAGTTGTAAATGTTTTAAATAGTCGACATGTTAATGGGCTGTAGAATGCGCCTCTTTCGTGCAATAAAAGATGTTGAGAATTTAATTTGAGAGAGACCTCCCGAAAATATAATGTACCAAGGATCCCAAAAAAGCACTTCAAATAATGTACCAAGGATCCCAAAAAAGCACTTCAAAAGATTTTGATGAGCTATCCTTTACTGACAAAAGATTTTGATGAGCTATCTTTATGAGAATTTTATTACATTCTGAGCCTAGTTATACCGATAGGTATTTATGTCTTAGAATTTGGGATGGACTACTATTAATGTTTTTTCTAGATTGAAGGAGAATGAGACAAGTGTACTCCCCAGATTGATTTTATAGACATAGTTCTAAATTCCAAAAAAAAAATTAAAAAAAAAAGAAAAATAATTATAAAAAATAACCCATAGCTAATACATGGATAACTCGTAGCTCATGCATTGAGAAGAGATAAACAACTCATTTAACTAAAGAAAGTAACATGTAACAGGTGCTTGAGGTATGGAGAAAAATATATAATTAAAAATAAACATGAAGAGCAAGAGATAACTTTTTCATGACATTTACTTATACCCTATCAATATTTAAATAGCTGTACTAATTCCAAAATACTCCTTCACTAATTCCATAATACTTCTTCATTTCAACTCTTTTCTCCACTTAGATTTCCACTGCACACTAATGAAAATGGATTATACAAACTTCTGCCAACCCACTTGAATGTGAATTATCAACCATTTTTTTTTCTTTCAAACTAAACTAAAAGCATACTTATATTGATCAAGTATAAAGTAATACATCGCCACGAAAAGCATATTTATCAACAAATTTTACCAACACACTGAAACTTAATGCACGTCGCCGACAAGCAGTCAGTCAGAAGTACTGCCGTGCCCTGCGCAAAGCGAGATGGCTAAAGTTTAAGTTAGAGTTAGCCATTTCAAGCTATATTTTTTTAACATATTTTATTTAAATCTGGTTAAGAAGTTTTGTTTCAATTCTGAATATAAATTACTTAGATGGTATAATCATGATGCAATAAGACGTTAAATCTATTTATCTATTATAATTTAAATAATGATTAATTTTAATTTTATTAAATATGACAAGAAATGATTAAATGAAAAAGTAGTTATTTTGTAAAATAATATACTTTGATATGATTATAAAAACTTAAGAACTACTAAAAAAAATATCAAAATGTTTTTTATATTATATGAATTTAATTTAAAAAAATCCAACATTAATACGAAAATAATGAATTGTTTTTTTTGATGATGATCCTATTATATATTCCTGCGTATGGCTATCTTCAACTAGTATAGTGAATTTCCAATAACAAATGCTATGCCATATCACAATATCAATGATAATAAAAGCATAGCTACCTATTATTATAATTATTGTCGAGTAGTCTCCGCTTAATGGAATTTGCATTTTTGTCTAATTTTGTGATGGAAATAGGATTATTTTTCGAGCACGAGTTAAGGGAAGAGTAAGATGATTATTGTTTTACATATATGGGGTTGTTTTTATCAAGTTGCTATGTGTTATTTTAGTTAAATTTAATTTTTTATATTTATAAGTGTTTATGTATATAATATATATGGATTTGTTTTTATTAAGTTGCTATGTATTAATTTAGTTTAATTTAATTTTTTATAAATTTATAAGTGTTTATGTTTTAAAATTTGAGATAGATTTATCAGTTATGTTTTTCATAGATTATATAAAGATACAAAAATAACTTGTAATTAATACATAGATAACTATATCTTATACATAAAGACTTAGTACTATTTATAACATACAACTTATTTAATTAATATTCACTAACCATAATTTAAATGACTACCACTTTCAAACTGCTTCTTCCACCCATCTTTCTGGAACAATTGACCACACAACTTGTCAGTGTGATGTCAATAGATTTAGAAGTCACATTAAATGTTTAAACAAAATTTTCAAAAGATGAAAGGCTTAATTTAAATGACTACTAATATTTTAAATATAGATTTATCTTGGCCACCTAATTAACATATCCAACTAGCTCATTTTCTACTAACAAAAAACGTAAAATAACGTAAAATAGAGAGGAGCAGCATTAAAATATTAAGTCATAATAGTATAAAGTCGGTGGGCACTAAACAGCAGTAAATCTCTTCTCTCTGCATATTAAAGTTGTATAAATCTTTCTGTGTGTCCGTACAGATGACAGATTCCATAGCTTAGCTTTCCATGGTGAATATGAACCACCGATTCCATAACTTAGATTTCCCTGAACACGGACTGGTAAAGCTACCTGTGTCCTTCCATTGGCAGTGTGTCTCTGATTTTAATGAGGGATGGATCCACTTAAATTAGTTAAGTTTATTTTAGGTGGTAGATTGCATCTATTGAATGAGAATGAACACGGACTGGTAAAGCTACTTGTGTCCTTCCATTGGCAGTGTGTCTCTGATTTTAATGATGGATGGATCCACTTAAATTAGTTAAGTTTATTTTAGGTGGTAGATTGCATTTATTGAATGAGAAGGCTAGAGAGCTCGACAAGAATAGCATGTTACAAGAATTAAATTTAAATGAGAAGGACAACAATTATTTTTCCCAACCAACTGAGCGAACCCATAGACAAGATTGAATAATATCTATAAAAAGGCAGACCCAATGGCCAACACTATTCAGCCTGCTGCAGACCATTTATGCTGTTGCAGTAAGTATGTTGATCGCTGGATCTCAAACTGCTTGAGATTCAATGGTCAACAAACCTGTAGACAATTGGATCTCAAACAGCTCAAGATCCAGCAATCAACATATCTGCTACAACTGCATTAAATGGCCTGCATGATAAAAACCGACCAATAATTAACTGCAATAAATATGTAGAAGGTAACGTGAATCAATCAACGTCTACTTTCGATTCCAAGCATGGCAGAATTCCATGCCATATGATTGTATTTAATCATCTTTTTTATATTTTTGCGAACATTATTCACCCAGTGGCCAGCATTATATGCTGCCTCGGGTAGGGTAAGGAATTCAGATACAACGTGGCACAGCAATCCACTCAGTATTGAATAATGTGCTGTTTGGTAGTTGATTTATTGGTTCTGCAAAGCTAGGGTCACCAACGTAAAACAGGCTAGTGTAATCAAACAATTATAATTATGGGTCACAGGTTGCAGCGTGTAATGAGTAACCATTTTAGTGAAGCTTGCAAATTAGACTGTGGGTTGTTCTGTACCTTTAAACAAAAGACGGTTTCCTAACATGACATTTACTATGGGTGTTCGTAACATGACATTTACACTTTGAATCATGTAAAAGACCGAATAACGTCTAATGTGTCCAATTGGATTTTATAAAAGCCAATTTGGCAAGTTGTTTAATTCATCTTGAAGACCGTAGATTTTGGGGAGATTTTTTATTTAATTTTGAGTTCCAAAATATTTTCATTTCAATCATGGGTATGGGTATGTAAGTTAATGTGTATCCCATCTTATTAAAAAAATTATAAAGTTTGCAACAAATTTAAGATTTAATCTTTTTATTAATCACTATATGAATGGATTTAGCCATGAGGTGTACTGCAGCTAATTTGTACAGGGTTTAGTCCCTATCATGTCATTTGTTCAAACTTTATGGTGAGAGGTTGAGGGTGTGAGCAAACGACCATTTGGAGCCCACTTTCCTTTCCCTATAGAGGGACCATAGTTATATTCTTTTGGAGGAAGGACACTATGAATTTCATTTCAGATATTTCTTTAATATATATATATATATATATATATATATATATATATATCATTAGGTAATAGTATATAAAATCAATTGTTTTACCATGTAGTGTTTAGGATAAGCTAACTCTATATCATATGCTTATTTTCAACTTCTTAACATCATGATTGAGCTTTCAAAAAATCTTTTTGGGAAAACAAATTGATGATTAACGTTCATAGTTTACAAAGTTTTATTGTTTGACATTAAAACCAAAGTTAGTTTTTCCATGTTGTATCTTAATATATTTCCAATGATATATATTTTACCTCATTTGGTTACAAAGTTTTATTGTTTGACATCGAAATGGTTTTCCCTTATATCTCAATATCTTTCCAATGACGTATTGTTTGCCTCCTTTGGTTCTTGGATTAGTCATTTAGGTCCTTCACAAGTTTGTGAGCTAGTTTTGAGGGTTGAGTCTTAGTAGCTAGTATAGCATGACTTTTGAGTTTATAAAATATGTCTTAGCATCATCGTTTCTAAATTCTAGGTTGATAGTAGTAGATTACTTGTGATACATTTTTTAGAGTACTTTGTTTTCTTTATTCCACTTCAATATGACCAAGTAGTGGCTTTCAAAATCCAAGATGCTTGTGGTTTAATATCCTCAATTAAAAATCAAATATATCTAACTCAACTATGACCACAAAGAGGAAACTAGTTCAAAATTTTGACAAAGAAACCCCCTGGGTTTGAGCTTTTCCAAACACTATCAAACCTGCTCGAATTTGTCCCAAACCACTTCAAAATGACCATAACACACCCAAACTGATCATTAACAAGCTTTGGGAGGTTGCTATGAAATTTTCACAGACAATTACTCATGAGTGTATAGCCCATGTTTTGCAAATTTTAACATTGAACAACTAGTGTAAAAATACCAAACCAAATAATGGGAAAATACTATGGAATTTTATTATGGAATGGAAATCAATAGAGATTACATCTATGGCTGCTAAAGCAGCTGCAAAAAATCAGAGAAATCTATTACAGAGAAGGCAAAGATGTCTGCCCAAAACCCAATACAGAAACAGAGAGCGATGTTGCTCCAATTGAGAAAATATGCTTCATTGTTGTGCCCTCCACAAGTAGGATTTCAAACCCAACTCTTAGATATTCCTCCTACAAAGTATCCTCCATTAGATACAGAAGAAATATAGCCATGGGAACGACCTCCATAAGATATGCTCACTCACTAATGTGCCTTCCTTAGCCAAAGATCTCCACACACAATTTACCACCGAAAAAACACCAACAATATTCACTACTACAAAATGAGACTCAAACACTCATGTATGAACTCGAACCAGTAGAATAACATGTACATGGACTCATTCACTCAAGAAGCCCAATAGAGAAAATAGGGCAATTTCTCTTCTCATGCTAGCTAGAGTGAAATCTTTCATCACCGAAACTAGTTGGAATGGCAAGGGGCACATTTGCCAACCTTGAGAAGCTCAATATCTCTCCAATTCAAATTGAAAATTATCAAAATCCCTTCCATCATGTGCCTTCATCATTTCATAAACTTCATTTAGGCCTTCCCCACCTCATTCTAGAATGATCTCATAATAATAATAATAAAATTAAAATTATGTGAGAGAATCTTATTCATGGCACATCAATTCCCTTCTAATGTTATTGGGACCAAATAGGGCCTTAGCCACCTTCGTTAATTCCAATTTGGGGCTCTCTTCCTTGATTTGGGGGAGTTACACCTGGCTTGTGGGCCCACTCTCCCCTCATGCGCCCTCCTTGGTTAAATTTAGGACCTTGAGTTGTCATAGGTTGTCATAGGTTGTCATAACTTGTCATAGAATCAGTCATAGGTAGTCATAGATTCCTTTGGGGGTTATACTTCACTAATGTGCCCTCCTTGGCTATTTTTATCCTGATGCCTCTTCATGAGATTCCTTGGGAATTACTCTTCCCCTAGTGCACCCTTCTTTGGCTATTTTTAGCCGAGGGGGTTACAACTCATGAGATTCCCTCATGATGGGATTACTTCCACCTTGGGTGGGAGTTACACCTCCGAAGGGGCACATTCATCCTCCCATGCGCCCTCCTTGGCTAATTAGACCATTTCCAACTCATTTATGAATTTATTGCCATTATTATTGTAAATTTGTGACCCACATCACCCCTTCTTGATTTACATTTGAATTTACATAGTGACTATAGGCCAATTAATTCCCTAGTCAATTTGAATTCCACTTGAACCCATGGGAATTAAATAGGTTAGTGGAATGTCCCATGTGCCATCATGGAGGGGACATTACACAAGGGCCCTAATATTAGAGTAGTTTTAGGAAAGGTTTTCGTAGATTAGAAAAAAGAGGGACCTTCTAGTGTTATATGCCTCTCATTCCAACCTCATATGACCATAATCTATTCTTAAAAATCACTCCTATGAAGTGTATTTTTATACATATAATTTGATCAATATTTAAGTATCATGTTGTTTTTGCACCGAGGGAGATCTTGTAACATGTGTTGAGTGTTTGTCGAGTTTGTCGAGTAACAAAATAATACAAAGTAAACAAAAAAGAATAATACAATGTAAAAAGTAATAAATATTGTGTCGGCCATAAACAAAAAAGAGACTTTAGAGCTTAGGATTAGGTGGTAAATATTATGTCGGCCATAAACCAAAAAGAATAATACAAAGTCAAAAGTAAATATGAGACTTAAACTAGAGACTTTACTTTTTACTTTTAATACAAAGTAAAAAGTAAATATGAGACTTTAACTAGAGACTTTAGAGGTTAGGATTAGGTGGCTCACTTATTGCACTCAAGGAGCTATTCAAGGAGAGGTTTGCACCTCGGATTTGGATCTAGGCTAGTTACTTTTTAATATGTGTATTTGTGTGCTTGTGTGTATGCAATTATATGTTATATAAATTATGGATATATATGCAAGTATGAAGAATGGTTAAGAATGTTGTATTTAGAGGTGAATTTTTATATATAACTTATGTAGTAATGCATTATATGCAAATGTTGAAAATATATAAATGAATTGAATTTGAGTTGAATATGTAAATAAAATTTATGTTAATGCATATTATTTATTTATTTTAAAAAAGTATAAGTGTATTTTAAGAAAGTATAAGTGGAAAACTTAAGTGATGCTTCTCAGTAAATAGCATTCCCATTAAACTCATTAATGAAGATTCTCCATGCACCTAATCAATGATCAATATTGACCAAAATGGATTGAACTAACCCATTAAGAGGTCTATATTCTTTAATTTACATTTAGTCTAACATTTGAAATCTAGAAAGAATTACTTAAAAGTTCCAAAATTTTGGGTTAGTGTTAATTTTTAAACTAAGAGAGGAAAATTGAGATTCCTAAAAAAAATAGGTGCCCAATTGGTAACATGGAAAGTAGAAGTCACACAATTATATCAAACTTCAAGTCCAACATTGAAGCCTTACAAAGAAAGTTCCACATAAAAATGCATAGAGTCAGGTTTGATATATGATATGATACATTACAACTAACTTGTAGACTGCCAACAAAACTACACACTGCGACTCTCTTTGCAAAAATTGTAACTATATAAATGACAAATAAGCTAAAAACTTTCTCTTATCCTGAAGTGGTACATCTAATTGTTTCCTTGCCTTGGCTCTAATTTAGTGATTGATGGATCCATTCATTCACATGTCCATCTTGCTTTGGATTAGCTTCTCAAGTGGCAGACTGCACTGATGGAGATGGTGATTGAGTAATATGATACAAGTTACCAATATATTTTTTCCCATCTAACTGGGTTATATTAATATGAAAATTATCAATACGTAACGTGGACTAATCAACATGAAACTGAGATTTTTACTACTATAAAATAATGCTATGCCATATCAGAATATCAATGATAATATTATATATATTGTCAAGCGACCTCTGCTTAATGGAGATTACATTTTTGGCACTGTGTTAAAGGAAGAGTACGATTTTATTTATATATATATATATATATGTCTGTGTGTTTGTGTGAGAGTCGTTCTTATCAACTTACAATGTGTCATTTCAGTTTTTAACCTAATTTTATTTTAAATGTAGTTTTTTCATCTAATGCTTATTCTCGTTAGCCAAGTGAGTATTGGCCACTTAATTGCTAACATACCCAACAAAATTCAGCTCATTTTCTACCAACAAAAAACGTAAAACGGAGAGAAGGAGCAGCAATTAAAATATTTATTCATAGAGTAGCGTCAACGTATAAAGTTGGTGGGAAGTAAACAGCTAAACAGCCGGAAGCGCCACCACCAAGTGTTGATAGCCAAAGTTTTGAAGTCAGTGCTTCCTCAGAAAAGTGGTGAGCTGATACATCACTGTTTAGACAATGACAGACCAAATAACGTCTATTGTGTCCAATAGGATTTCATTGGCATGTATTCAAAGTCTGGGCAAGTTTTTCTTATCTTGAATAGAATATATTTTGGCTTTTGGGGATGGGTATGTTTAATGTGAAATCAGATCTCATAGAAAGTTTGAAAGAAATTCAATGTTTACCCCTTTTACTAATCATTATGTGAGCTCCATTTGAGATGGGTCTTGAACATAAAATAAAATATGTTAATAAGTATAAAATAAAATATATGTTAATAGGTATTAGTATAGAAAACGAATTGTTGTACTATGTAGTGCTTAAGATAAGTTTTTCATGAGTTTTCATTTTCTCAATTTTGTGTTTGTATGCTCGATTTTGAATTGTACAAGTAATGGTACAAGTCATGCATCTTTATGGGGCTAAATTGCACTAATGCAATTTTATGATTCAGAAGTTATTTTGAGTCAAATTTTAAATAAATAAATAAAAACTAGTCATGATATATGGTAGTTTGACAGCTAACTATATAGATTATATGCTTATTTTTGACTTCTTATCATCAAGAATAAACATTTAGAAAATCTTGACTAGTTTTGGGATAACAAATTGATGACTCATGTTCATAGTTTACAAAGTGTTCTTGATTGACATCAAAACAAAAGCTAGTTTTCCTAGATTTTGTCTCAATATATTTCCAATGATATATTGTTTGCCTCATTCAATTCTTGGATTAGTCATTTAGGGCCTTGAGAAGTTTGTGAGCTAGTTTTGGGGGTTGAGTCTCTACGGCTATGATAGCATGAGTTTTGGGTTTATAAAATGTCTTAATTCTAGGTTGATAGT
This sequence comes from Larix kaempferi, assembly GCA_027924585.1. Lineage (NCBI taxonomy): Eukaryota > Viridiplantae > Streptophyta > Pinopsida > Pinales > Pinaceae > Larix > Larix kaempferi. The sequence continues at coordinate 45,629,080 of BSBM01000510.1, forward strand.
AGTAGATTACTAACAATACCTTTATAGTGGAACTTTGTTTTATGTGTTCTACTTTAATATGACCAAGTTGTGGCCTTTTGAAGCTAAGTTGCTCGTGGGCCCTAGTATTAGAGTAATTTTAGGGGAAGGTGTTCTTAGATTAGAAAAGAGTGGTACTAGCACCAAATCAACATTCAAGGAAGTTCACTAAGTAATACTCACTAAGGGATTTTCAATAGTGTTGTATGCACCTCATTCCAACCTCATATGGCCATAATCTACTCTTAAGAATCCTAAGAAAATGGTTAAAATCAATGAATAAATGGAAAATAGATCATTTAATATAGTTGTGGTTATGTGTCTAATTCTAACCTCATATGGACACAACCTACTCTCAAGAATCATGGGGGGTAATGGTTTGAATTAGTGAAAATAAAGCATTTGTTATGATCCTCCCTACAGGTGTCCTGGGGGACCAAAGTGGCCATTAGAGTAATAATACTGGAGTCCATTCAATGTAAGGTCAACTAGGTTCATGCCAATTATGGTAGGTTATTGTTGAATAAATGTAATGGGGTCTCATTAAACAAAGTCTAGTAGATATATAGGAGGTTGTTGTGGTTAGAGTTGCTTTTCGATCTATAAATAAGGATGGATCCCTCCATATGATGTGTGGATTTCATACTGTATTTGGAGCTTAGCTCATAGGAGGTGCCTCCCTCGAAGAGGCAAGTGAAGAGGAGTGGATTCCTCGCATAAAAGGTTCAATTATAAGGTGTTGACCTACCTTAAGGGTTTTGATATTAATAAAGTGTGTCTAGAGAAATTATATATTATTCTTAGAGGTTTTGTTGCGATAACATTTTCATATATAAGGTACAAAACAAGTGGTATCATAGCACTATCCAAGGCCCAAAACATTGAATTTTGTTCCCTTCTATTTTGCATGTTTTCAAAGGGAAAAAGAGGACCACGAAATTTAAATTAATTTATAAGTATTTTTCAGTATAATTTCCATAAAAAATTATGTGTATTCTTCTCACAAAAATACATGATTTCAAAAAACAAATTGCTCAAATCAATGTCTAGATAAAGCAATTATTACAATTTGAAATCAGCTATTTTTTAGGGATTTTGATGATGGCCATAGGTCTTATAGATGACATAACATTTTTTTAGGGAGGTGTTATTGCAACTAGATCAATGCCATTGGATAGATAATTTATGGGGATTTGATCTAACATATTATATGATATATTTCTAGTCAATATCTAGTACACTAAAGCCCTTGCAAAATTCAGCCCTCAAAACCTCGCAAAATTTAAGAATGGAAAGGAGGTAGAACATGTCATTGGAGGAAAAAATGTGGGTAGCTAAAACTTTACAGGAGACGTGTGCAAATTTGAAATATGTGAAATAGAAATTTCATAAATTTGAGGAGTATTGTATTATTTGTACCACATATTATTTCATTGTTGAAGAGGATAACCAAAAAAGATACATGGTATGATTTAGAAGATTATTATGGGGATTGGTATATGGACAATTGTAATTTTTGGGAAGACAACAATGCACATCTTCTTTTTGATAATTCTTCTCCACCGTATGAAGAGAAACTCGTGGAGGAAAGACAACAATAAGTGGTGCTTACTAATTTCTAGCATGCTTCTTCTATAGCAATAGAGTTCCTTTTAGATCCATCATTTTATTGTTATATGGAGGATTTGTTTGCTTTGTATGGCTACACTTAATTGGATCCACACAACCATGGTGGGTATTTGATTCATAACACACTATGATTTATGGAGCTCAGGTGTCATCGATGGGGTGCTAGCTTGATCATGTGGACATTAGACCTAGGTTTGTGGATGAGCTCCTTGGACTACTTCAACATTGCAAATAGTCCTTACACATGGAACATTGGCCACTTCAGCATGGTAGTTAACACTCGTACATGGGACCCAAGATTAAAGTGGAACTTGTTGGACTACTTTAGTGTGGTGTCTAACACTTGTACATGCGACCCTAGTTCCTTGGCTTGCTTCAACATTGAGGTCAACACTCGTCCATGGAACCTTGGTTTATCGTTGTACCCCCTCACATCAAGTGTTGAGGGAAACACTTTTCTAAAGGGGGTGGAATGTTATGGTCCTCTCGAGGGGTGTAATGGGGGGCCAAAGGGCTCATTAGATCAATAATAGTGGAGGTCATTCAATGTAAGGTGGACTAGGTCTGTTATGTTTTATACTACTAAATAAGGCCCACTATGGTAGTTATTAGTGAATCAATGGTAATGGGTCCTTATTAAGGAAGGTCCGCTGGGTAGTTAGGGGGATGTTATGATTAGAGTTGTCTTGTGATCTATAAATAAGGGTGGATTCGTCCATATGAAGGATGTGTGGATTATATTATATTTGGAGCTTAGCTCATAGGAGGTTTCCCCCTCAAAGAGGAAAATGAACATGAGCGGATTCCTTCCATAAAAGGATCAATTGTAAGGTGTTTCCCAACCTTAAGGGTTATGATATTAATAGGTGTGGAGAAATTCTGTATTGTACTTGGATATCTTGATGTGATAACATTTTCAAATCTAAGGTACATAACAACATTTAATATAGTGGTGGCACATTTTTTGAAAAACATTATAAAATTGGTTTATTTTAGCAAAAGGAAATGCAGAGGGAATTGAAACCCTAACCTCATCCCCCTAAAAGCCTCAAACCCTGTATTATCTAAGACACTTAGGTGTTAAATTGTGAAGAGAAAAGAGTGAATATGGTAGAAAAGAGCCTTAAAACCAATCATGGTCCTACCAGAGTCAAGTGTCCTCCTCCATGTGATATATTTGGGCACCCAAATTAAGGGGAGGTCTAGTTGTTACATGCATGCATCCTGTTGGTGCCCTAATTTTGTCACAATTTTGGGTCTTTGATCATGCCATGGCTATAATATTTTGTCGTTTTTAATACATCAAGATCATACTTCTTACCATTCAGATACCAATATCGACTCAAGTATCTATCTTTGTCATTATGTAATTTTCCTATGATTCTCATGAATTTATCATTTTATATGGGCATTCATGTAATTTTCCTATGGTTCTTACTAATCTATCATTTTATATGGCGAATTAACATTGTTTAAACCTTGTGGGCATATATTTTTGCTTATGTAGGCTATGGTTCTCATATGGATGGTCATTCAGACTGTCATTCGCATACGCGTGGTCATTCTACCCATCGTTCGCACCTGGAAATTCATTTTTTTGCCTACCTGGACACATTGATGGCATAAACGGGGACATGGGTTTTGTTTCCCACCTCGATCACATGGTTCAAGAACCTCTACTCGCAGTAATTTCATTCCTACCTCGTCCAAGCATCCAACGGTTCTGTTGCCCAAATGTAGGAAAATGTTGTGCACGATTTGGGGAAAACGCCCCCTTCAGTTCAGATCATCAATGAAGTTGTTCCCTGCCTTAATTATAGTCTATTATTAGAGGGATCGACCACTAGCAGGGCCGACCCTCTCTCCCATGTGTAAAATATTATATATAGAGGCTTTTAGCCATGCAAAAGAGGAGGACACTATACAAATCCGTTTTTAGTAATATAGAATTGTTGCTCTATTTCTGTTTCATCTGTGTTCTTATTCTCATGCAATTGGTGGTTGAATAGCTTGAAGAAGTTGACCGTTGCGTCTTGGGAAGGGCCCCTCAGTGGCAATGTGTATTTCGTTTTTTTTGTTCAGCTAAGTAATTATGTTCTTCCCATTGTTGTTGTACAAAAACGTTTTTCAGATTTCTCATTATTTGTTGTACCAAAAACGTTTTTCAGATTCGAATTATGCCATCATTATGTTATGTTTCTGTTTGAGCATTTGTTCATGATAAAAACGTTTTTTACTCTTGTGAATTTCGTGATTCTGTTAATAATCCAGTGTATGTGTAATGAGATCTCAATGTCTGATTTAATCGTTGTCTTTGCATAGTTTACATTAGATTCTAATTTCAATAGGTTTGTGTTTAAATCTCTCTCAGCATTTACATTAGTTTCTAATTGATGCGTGCTAGATTTATGAATAGTTAGTAGTTTGCTATAGTCTATGTTTGAAGAAGCAATTACATTATATGCAATCTAACCCTCTTATTTTTATTCTGTACATTTCATGTCCATACGACCTGTCGTATGTACCAGGCTTTCGAACTGTCAATCCGTTTTTACCATTTCATGGGTGTTTTGTAGTTAGCTAGGGTTTCAAGTTCCAATTTGTATTCAAAGTATTTCATATATGTTTCTCATTAATACGTAGATAGTTTATTTCTGTTGTAGTTCTTGTTAGATCTAATTGTGTTTCATTGCATTTAAATATTGTATGTGTAGAAAATAGACTTGATTTCTAATTAAGCTTAAAGAAGTCAATCTCTTTCAGATTTAAAATGTAGTAGTTTCCAAGTTATTCTCATACTATGTTTATGAAATAATATAGGTTAGTTTAGCTTAGATTTCCTTCTCAAGTGTAGAATAGTTTTGTATTGTCGTTGATGTTTGATTAAAATGACTTAGTTTGCAAATCAGTTCACTGTAGAAGTAGGGTAGTAGTGTCTTGCTTTTCACTAGATGTAGAATCGCTTGCAAGTTAAGATTTGTTTCAAGTTCAATACATAGATTTGTTTACAAGCTCTGAGTTTAGAATAGTTCTGACTTGATGCTTTGCAAATAGATTGACTTACAAGTTTGAAGTTTCTTAAATAGAATAGAATCAGAAGTTTGCTAACAGTATAGCCTTGATTTCTCATAGCATTTCATGTTCTAATTATGAAGCAGTTAATAGAAGTAGAATAAATCAGAGTGTTTTTATTCCTTTTCATTAGAGTTAGAATTATTAAATAACACTTCATTTGCTTTCCTAGACTGATATCTTTTATAGTTCTGTCAATTTACAATTCTAGATAGCATCACTAGGTTTTCATTTGAGTACATAGATGTCATTTGCTTAATGGATAAATGATAGAAATAATGATAGTTCACAATGTTTAAGTTCTCTTGTAATTGGTTCATTTTCAACTTTCATATCATTCTAGAAGTTAAGATCATGGATGATTTTAAGAACCCCCCCAATTTATAAGTATAAAAAATTGGCGAATCTCCCCGATATATAGGAAAATTTGAAGGCGATTTTATCAATAATATAATGTGTATATATAATTTTTTGGTGAATCCTTCATTTTATCATATGATATTGTAAAATCTTGGCGAATCTTTCACTAAATTATAAGATATTGTAAAATATTGGTGAATCTTTCACTGAATTATAAAATATTGTAAAAACTTGGTGAATATTTCACTGAATTATAAAATATTGTAAAAATTTGGTAAATCTTTCATTGATCTATAAAACACATTGAATGGCACTCTGCTTGTTAATTATGAGTTCAAGGCTTCTTCAAATGTTGAGTTCAATTGCTTTATTTCAAGTTTTGGTCTCAATACCAAATGGTGGTGGCCTTAATGAAGCCTTCGTATCCAAACAAAGCCGAGTGGATCTTGGATACATGTATTCTAAATGTGGTTGTTTGGAGGATGCATGTAAAGTGTCACAAAGATAATAAGTAAGAGCAACCACTCCTAAAATTTCCACATTTGGCCATCACACATTTTCAAAGTATAAAGCAATTTTGTTCTCATTGCCAACCCCTAGATCTTAGATGGTTTCCTCTTTCCACTATGGAAACCATGGATCAAATTGAGAATTATTTGCTTTCCAAATTCCAAGAGGTACAATAACAATAGCTGCATCTTCTATAAAGGTTCTTCCATCCTCGGGTCGTACTATGTTTGTGGCTTGTCTTTATTCCGGTTTAAACAAAAAGAACACATAATCGAGTGCCTTTACCTATCACAACTCAACAATCATTCCCTTCTCCATGATTTGATTTTCATTTCCTTTCAATGAAGCTTCTCGTTGTACCATCCTTGATTCATCTAATTGAACATGCTCTCCCACTTGTTTCATTCCATTTGTTGGCTCTCTTGACTCTCTAAACATAAACCCTCCATCTAGTATGCTCTCTAGACTCTCCTCTCCCACCAATCCCCACTCTTCAACCATAATCCAGCTTTTGACCCTTATTTCCACAACCCTTCCAACTCCTTAAGACGTGATTCAATACTCATTCTCTATCCATTGTTCTTTTCACTACTTCCTCCCTTCGGTGACCTTTTTACATTTTGTTCAACCTCCACTTCTTCATTTTTGCATCCCTTTTCAATGCTTTTTCCACTCTCTATAGAGTCTATGCTTCTTCCATTGTACCATCCAAATTTAATTATTCTCTTTTGTCACCCTCATGCACAAGGGGTTATGCTCCATATATGTTAAGTTGAAGGGCATATGATCCTCCTCAGCCAAGAACATATTCTCCCAAGTTGTTACCTCCTTCACCTGCCTTTCACGAACTCCTTTTTTGGATTCCTCCTCTACTCTTTAGAATGATTGGTTAAAATCCACCCCAAAATCAATGGTGTATCCTTATATGGTGGTCTTAACCCTAAAATCGACAGCCCTCACAATATCATCATCGAATATCTATAGCAAAACTAGATTCTAGACATTCTATTGGATCTTTCTCCTCCTCTCCAGGTTGGTCGTTGATATTCTCCAATCCTCTTCAACCAATTAAGCACTCCCACTGGTACCTCTACCCAAAATATTTACATTACTATCATGGTCATCATTCATCCAGTGGGATGGACAACCTGTAATGCACTACTTCTCAAAGTGCTCAATCTGCTTTAACCACCAATCTTCTACATAGCTCTAGGTCAACTTATTAATCATACAATTAAAGTGCCATACATATTATAAAGGGCCCCAACAATGAAACAATTTTTTTGGGTAATTTTTAGACCAGGTTCCACATCATTTTCCAACAAATGGGGGTCCTTTGTAGTCTAACTTCAAACCAAATATTTTACAATGCTAATATGACCTCTTCATTCATCCTAGGTTTAAATTGAAGTATTGTTCAAACTTTTAGACCTGAACTTTTGTTAGTGCCAACATCCCTTATTCCTCAGAGTATAGAACTGGTAATATTTGTAGAGTTCTGCTTTTTGATGAAGCCTTTGAAGGATAAAATCCTTATTAGCTTTGTAAAATAATGAAGGGCATTGCCTCCCCAAACCCTATTCTGAACCATTATTGGGAGTTTCAAATTGGATATATAATGTTAAAATTTGTAATTTTAAAATATTTTTTGTTGTGCCCTCTCCTGAAATTTGTTAAACTCTCCAGCTATGCCTGAAATGTGTGCTTTTGTCCCCAAACTGATGTGAAATGTAGCTTGAAATAGATATATAGAGCTTCTTCAAAAGAATTTCTTTTATAGGTATTTTATGTTGGAGAAAAAATTGAGGATAATTATTGTATAACATGCAAGCATTAAATACAGGGATCTTTAAGGAAAATGTGTCAAATTAATGGACTTCGGTTCTAGCCTAGGCAGAGATGTGAATTAGACACACAGTTCATGAGTTCCCAATTTTGAGTTGTGGTTCATAGCAATTACTTTTTAGATTTGAATTAGATATTTTAATTTTACAATGATATTATTTTTCTTATCCTAGACAGCAGCACTGCAATTGGAGTAGTGTTTGCAGCATGTCCTCGTGGATAAAATGCTATATACTCTAATCCGTAATTAGGAACATTGCGGTTGAAGTTGATACCAAGTTCTTTTTTATTTTGTAACATGGATTTTCTTCTATGTTTCACGTGGAAAGACCTGACAATGCTGGAATACTTCAAACACTGGCAATGAAAATGAAGTGCAATCTTATCTTTTTGAATGTGATTTAATCAATCAATGAGTCTCAGTTTTTTTGCAGTCCCTGGAGGTGGTGCAATTTTAGATTGTCATAAATTGTATATGGTAGAAGGTGAGTTCTTAGTGTTTCATTTCATTTAAATTGTACACTTGACACATTCCTTCATTCCAATAATTTTGTTTTTTGTTTTCTTATATCTAAAATTCACATTTATGTTGGTGCTATGATGCATTATTTGCTTCAAATTATATGTATTCAACTTTTCATTCATGTGCAACCATTATGGCATACTATATGGCATACTAGGTTGTGAATAAACTTGTTTAGGATGGAAGCACTTAGTTTTTTTCCCTAGAAAAATACATATTTTTATTTAAGAAGAATGAAAAATACAATTGACATGTGCACAAAGCAAAAAACAAAAAAATGTTTCAAGTGAATATTTGAAATACTATTCCATACTAGTCTAAATCCCTAAGTGAAAAACTCCAAGAGACAACAAAATCCATACAGCGTACATCATCTGATAACTACAAACCACAAAGGTGCATTAATAACCTATAAGACCTCCGATACATAATATATCCTATCAACCAATCTTTGATCACAGATTTCCTCCAATGAAAATGAATGAACTGGTAATACTAAGCCCTCCTTGGAAAGATTGACAGTTGTAGTGTTAAGTTCTCGAAAAATATGAGTATGCTAGAAACAATTGGCCACATGTTTTAGCTACAAAGCCAAATAAGCAAGATTAATATTCAAAATTTGAGATAGGCCATTCATCCAATTGATTGTTAGTGAGGAATCACCAAATATCTATAGTTTCCTCATATCCTTTGCCTGTGCAAACTTCATCAGAAAATATAGAGAATATAGCTCACCAAGATTATTGGTCCCCTGACCAACATTTTCCTTGAAGTCCTGGGAGTGCCCTACATCTTTTGAAGTCCTTCATTTTAAACCATTTAATGAAAAATTATCAATTGTAGGACCTTTCCAAAGTGCACAAACACCAGCCAATAATTCCAATTCAACCCAAACCTAAGAGGTGTAAGGACACGATTGAAAAAGGTGTAAATTTGTTTAATTGTTGGCTTTACATAACATACATATGCATAGCCCCACTTTAACTCTCTTATGAATTTGAACCCAAGTTCCATTTAAAGCTATCCAAATGTGTAACTTTTCCTTTGTCAGAGCATTTACCTTCAACAATTTGCTCCAGCACCACTTTTGATCAGCAACCCTTTGGTCAAACTAAGATGAATACCCTAGTTTCACAGTATTGTTTGGTGACAGTTCTTCTGGGGCATCAATTATAGAGAATAATTAAAATGACACAGTTTTCAAGCCTGAGAATGAATCATCTGTCTTGTCTGGAGTCATTTCACTTCAATTCTGGGGGAATGAGGTGAAGCAACATAATTGGGATTATTAGAGAGATTTTGACAGATGGGTTTGGAGTGACTTCTTCTGAATGATCAAGGTTATAAAGTATAATCCAGATAGACTACTTCCTTGTGAAATTTGTTAAGATCTTTACTGGCTAGAGGAAGTGCATCGTATGCTTTACCACACAATTTCCTATTTTCATTTGAAAGTTGGGATCAAGAGTTCCAGGAAACTGGTGACGAGGCTGGCGCAGGAACAGGGGGAGCAGTAGGGGAAGCCCCTGATGATTACACTGATGTTGTGGCTGAATCTGAGGAATAAGAGGATGATGATGACAATGATTTGGATCGGGTGCAGGAAGAGAGTGATGCGGAGAATGATGATGGTCGTGGTCATTTCCCCGTTCAAATTCTTACTTGACAACCGACAGAAGGATGTTCTTGTTGGAAATATGGCAGTTATACATGTTGGCATTGATGGCAAGAAGCTTTTAATGTATTCCATAACTGCGGGTATGAAAGACAATGTTGATGAATTGATTAAAGGAGTTAAGACAAAGCAGATGGCATTGGCATTGATAGAAAAGCAATGTGCATTGGGAATACGAGCAATGATGTATGTTGAGGGATTCAAAGAAGGTTGTGGTTCATGAGCTTCTTAATCTGCAAGAAATGGTAGATGCCATATTCACTGTGAAATTTATAAAAAGGGAAAGTATCAAAGGATGCAGGAGTTGCAGAGGATGATAATCATGAACGATGAAATGGTGAAGCATGCTTGGAGAGGGATCTCGACAAAATAGAGATGAAGAGGTGCCGGATGATTCAAGATAACCTCTGCGAATGGTTTAGAGGTGCAAGAAGAGGTATCTGCGCTTTCTCATAAGATTGAAAAAAACAAACTGAACATTGTTGAGGGAAAGAGGTCATATATGGTATCAGTAAAGTTTACCATATACTAGACTATGGAATCCGTGCTTACTCATTTACAAAAGAGCGGTTGAATGAGCTTGAAGCTGAAGATAAATCCAAATGAGAAGCGCAAACCCTGGAGTCACTCTTGGTTTCTGATGAGCGTAATTTCGTGATCAACAATAGAGGTGACCAGGTCTTGGTATCTGATCTTGTGGGAAAAACAGTTGCTCTGTTTTTTTGTAACAAGTTTTCCTCAACCACCACTGCGGATCTTATAAAGGTATACAATGAACTCAAGGAAAGCGAAGAAGCGTTTGAGATTGTTTGCATATCTAGATATGAAAATCAAGAGGCCAAAAACATGCCATGGTTGGCTCTTCTGTTCGGAGATCAAGCTCATAAGGGCATAAGAGTTCCTAGAAGGGGCCAATGACACCCGTAGAAGGAGAGCCAGTGTGAGGAAGCTCGCAGGCCTGAAGTTTGGCCATGAAAGATCAAGTCCACAGTTTTAAAGGAAATGAAGCTCGCAGAAGGCATGAGAGAAGCTCATGAAGGATTAGGAAAAATAAGAAGCAGCTATTAATGTCGATGCTGAAGAGACTCGGGGTTCGTTGGATTAAAAAATCAACCGTGGAGATTATTTTGACGATTGGGATTTATCCCACATTGACAGTGCAGTTAAGTTAGTATGTGTTTATAAATCCCATCCTTAACATTTCTATTTGACGTGGAGAGAAAGGGTATGGTGGGGGCTCTGGGTGCTTGGACTCCATGAGAAGTCACCAGCGCGGAGCCCGGGACGACCTGTCTTTTGGAAAAAGTGACAACAATTGTTGATCTACCGAGAAGATGATCTCGATCGTTGATTTTTTTAAGTATTGGCATGACGATCATATGGGTGATCGTGGGTGTAAAAGAGTTGGCAGAGAGTGTGTTTGATAAGTCAACAAATATGGTGATAAGCCAGATTTGGCTACGACATCAAAGTTAATCTCAGGGTGATCGTGGGTGTAACAGAGTTGGCAGAGAGTGTGTTTGATAAGTCGACAAGTATGGTGAAAAACCATATTTGGATACGACATCAAATTTAATCTCGGGGTGATCGTGGGCGTACAAGTGTTGGCAGAGAGTGTGTTTGATAAGTCGACAAATATGGTGAAAAGCCAGATTTGGCTATGACATCAAAGGAGCTTGTAGAATCCCGCAAAGGCTTGAGGGAGCCCACAGAAGATGAAGGTAATCTCGATGGTGGAGGTTACGATGCTGGCACTGAGAGACACAAGACCCGCGAAAGGAGTCTCTGTGGGGTTGCGTTGGAGGTAGTCGTTGAAAATGATGATATGAAAATATCTTTGAAGGAGGAGTCCCCATATGGAAATTGAATTTGAGCAAGAAACATCCACTTGAAGAAAAAAAACCAACATTAGCTAGGCAGACACTTTTGTATGAGTAATAACCTCATAAATATAAAATTTTCTATATATATGAGCAAACAAAACTAAGTTTTGAAAGTAAAAGATCTCTTTTATATATGTGTATGTGGAGGAAATATAAGTTTTGAAAAGCTCAAAGACTTGTGTATGTGTAATTATCCCATAGATATACATGTTGTTTGTATATATGGGAAAACAAAAATAAGTTTTGGAGGAAATGTAAGTTTTGAAAAGCTGAGGGACTTTTGTATGAGTAGTCATCCCATAAATATACATGTTTTTTTTATATATTGGCAAACAAAAATAAGTTTTGAAAAGTCAAATGTCTCGTATATATGTGTATGTGTATGTTATAAGTTTTGAAAAGTAAAAAGCTTCAAAAGTTGTTTTTTAAGTTGAAAGTTTATTTTAAACTATTGTTAGGAGTTGAAGCTACGAGTCAAGACTTAGGGTGGATTATTTACTGAATAAAATTTATGTGGAGATCATTGTGTGGAATAATGGTGAAAGTGTTGAGTGCAAAGTTTGAGGTGGAAAAATTCAATGGAAAGAATAACTTCGAACTCTAGAATATTAAGATGTGGTATTTACTGGTGCAACAAGGATTGTGAAAGGCATTGGCGAGCATGACGAAGAGACCTACAAATATGACATATGAAGATTGGGAAGATCTAGATATGAGATTTCTCAATTCTATTTGTTTGTGTTTGGAAAATGAAATTCTATTTAACATTATTGGAGAAGAGATGACATCATGCTTATGGATTAGATTGGAAAACCTTTACATGAAGAAATCCTTGATGAACATGATCTACTTGAAGAGGTAGTTTTATAGTTTGTGAATGAAACAAGGTACAAAAATTACTAATCATTTAAATGTTTTTGACATTGTGATTTCCCAATAAACTAGTATGGATGTAAAGTACAATGGCAAAGATAAGGAAAATTTAACAATATTATGTTCGTTGCCTTAATATTGGGATCACTTAGTCACATCTATGTGGTTTAGCTCAACAAATTCTCTTGATTTCATTCTGTTGTGGGAACTAATTTGTTGTCTAAGAAAATCCGAAGAAAATCTAGTTTACAAACCTCCACATCAGAAGTACCAATGGCTAAAGATCAGTCCACGGAAAGAGGGGAATATTAGAGAGGTACATCAAGATCTAGAAGTCAAAATACTAGAATGAGTAAGGGAAAATGTTTGTACTACAACAAATCAGGCCATCTCAAGAAAGGTTTCTAGAAGAGGAAAGAACCTGAGGATGACTTCCCTAAGGAAGCTAATCCAGTTGAGGTAAGTTTAGGTATTGTTGATGAAGTTTTATCTATTTCTAATATCCCTCAATATAATGAGGATTGGTTATTAGACTTTGGTGCTTCTCATCACATGTGTCCACATAGAGTTTGGTTTTGTACTTATCAAGCTATTGATGATGATGTTGTTCTCTCCAGCTATGCCTGAAATGTGTACTTGGGAGGAATTAATACACCCTAATTCAACCCCTATACCTTTAGACACTAATTAGAAACTTTCAGGGTTTGCAATTCTCAAGGAGGAAGGAAGGGGAATAAAACTAGTTGAATTGGATAGTTGAAAACCCCACTAGTCTGGTGACTTTTTGGCTTTCCAATGTCATGTCCCCACCCTTGGACCCAATGCAAGGAAGGGAACTTGATGCTATTCTATGGGAGTTTTCATAAAAAATCAGCCAATTCGTTAGATTTTAAAACCAAGAAATACATATGTGCAGATGTAAATCAATTAAACATGCGCAGCGGAATGAAAACCTCATCCACACACAAATTACATGAATGTTATCCAATTTAACATAGTCAACAAATTAACACATTTGCAGAAGTATATACCCAATAAAATACTCATCTTGATGCAATGTTGTCCCGAACAACTAGCTATGTCGCTGCAACGTTCCTCCCAACCATAGGTCTCTGCTCAGCCTGTATTCTTTCAGCACTCAGATACCACCCCCGAGCTGGGCATGATATCTACAAGGAAAGGCGGACTCTTAGGCTCGGCTCAGCTAAAGCAATGGATGACCAACTCAACCCCAACATTCTCTTGCACACCAAACTCAGATATGGGCTCTAGAACACACTTTCCACAGTGGAACTTAGGAACTAGATGGACAGGGGTTTTCCCAAAACGTAGGCACACCAAAAATGGATTGTGGGAAAAGGAATCCAACCCCAGGGAAGAAAATCGATTTCCCCCACATATGTATGAGCATACAGTGGGCCAAAATGGATTCTCAAAACCCCAAAATCGTTTCTCTCTTTTCTCCACTGTTAGACACACAAAACCGCCCTTCCTCCGTTAGGAAAATGAAGGTAAACACAATAAAACCAGTGAGGAGAATGCCCAGGTAGCTCCAAACTCGTGAGAGGGAAAAGTGGGTTGATGGGTAATGGCCTGGGGAGCAATTCATGGCTCTTTTCTTGCCCAAGAAGCCAAACACGAATTCCCATGCAGGGTGGCTTTCCCATACCCAAATTTGGACCACCATACCTCCCATTCCCCAAGGCATTAACTACCTCAACCAACTCTTGGGAGAAAACAATGGTTGGGTACAAAATTCAACATGGGTAGTTGAGGGTTTGATTGGTTCTCTCATTGACACTTGGCTTGGCTTGATTGGCTCCAAGGGTTTGAATGTTCTCCTCCCAATTCCTTATAATATCATGCCCCCATCTCTTGTTGCATTGCATAGCTAGTTGTGGGATTTTATATTAAAATGCATATTTACAATTCCTATGGTTCATTAGCACATGGGTAGCATAATATCAAATACTTGCCTCTTCTAGATCGAGCGTTCACTAGCGGGGCCTTGGCCTTGAGCTCCACACTAGGAATCATACATAATATGCATACGTTATTTACATTATAGCCCAAAATATTACAAGGGTCAAAATGGGGGACATTACATTCCCCTCCCCTTGGAATAACACCGTCCTTGGTGTTCCAATACCTAGGAATACATACACGCTATATACATGTCCAAAATTCACAAAATATGGTAGGTCTGTCCTGCATTTCACCATTTTCTTGGGTTTTCGGGATCAAGTCCTTTGGCCTTCACAAATGGCTCCTGCTGGCTGGGACCTTCTAGCTCTGCATGAGGGCATTGTTCCAAAACAATCCCTTCCCTTTCTTTACCTTCCCGCTGATATACAAGTCTAGAAACTTTATGGTGGCTACCCTCTTGATGTTCCATTATTGAGCAGTTACGGAGGCAATGATTTCCTCCACATCCCCATCTTTTCATTGGTTGCTTTACCTTTTCTTGCTCAAATTCCCTTGAGTCTTCCCACCTAGAACGTTTCTTAATTTGCCGATTGGATGAATTCTTCTTCATGGATCCATTTTCCTTTCTTTTACTGATTGCTCCTAGAATGCTTTTTACCTCTTTTTGCAGACGAATAGAGTCCTGCAAAACCTTGTGGTTCATCTCATTCTGTTGCCGCTGTAGCTTGAGCATCTCTCCAAGATTTTCTTGGGTTCTGGCAATTGTTTGAAGAAGACTTTCAGCCAACTCTAATAGCCCTCGGTCTGTTGCCATGGTCAATGGAAACAACTAAACACACTTTGCTTATTAGCAACACTCTCTTGTGCCGGCTGCAACCAATTGTTTCAATTCTTACCTATGAAATTCATCATGGAAATTCTTTGTTAGGACAAGCATAACATAAACATTAAGATTAGTCAATTTTTTTCCCAATTGACATGGAATGTCCATGCTTTATTCATGGGACTTCCACACTTTCATTCTTTCCTCATCACATGAACTCATTCATGTTCATTCTTTCATAGGAAATTTACTATTTCAGCATTCACAATTCATCTCAAACAATTAAACACAATCTATTTTCAGCCATGACATGCACTCAACAATCCTTTGTTTTATAAATGCATCAATCAAAAGGAAAGAGAAGAGTAGGAGTTTCTCCCTCTTAGTCTTATTCTATTATGGAGCTACACCATCGTTGTGGTTTCATGCTCCTTAGTCTCTTTCACTTCAACGTGAATGCTTTGACTTTCCCTTCTTGGCTATGACACTTAGTGTCTAAGGTTTGTCTAAGGATTTTCAACTAGGAACCCTCCTCCATAGTTGCCTACAGAAGCTTTGGCTGCTGTGACCCACTCATGTTCACGAGCACCATCTTTCATTACTGCTCATACTGAGCTCTTTAGGATGGTCACATATCCATTTGCATCCCTATGATGCCTTCATAGTCCTTGCTTTTAATAGTACCTACACTCAACATTGAATCAATTCACATGTTTAGTTTATTTCCATAGGGTTTTTTCTCTAAACAAGAGTTTTGGAAATCATAACCAAATCATATACACACGTATATTCATAAGCAAGAAGCTGCATGGTAACTGAATACTTATCTGCATTGGATGTCTTTACTTTATTCCACGGGATCCTTCTTTGCTTTACGAGCCTTGGATTTCCCGTGAACACAATAACGAATGTTGGGCTAGCACGTAGGCTACTCCACAATCATTCGAATAGGCAATTCCAGGCCAGTACGCCGACTGGGTTTATCAATTGTTTAAGGGGTGTTGGGCCAGCATACATGCTGCTTTACGATATCAAATAGTTAATGCCCAACTAGTCACTCTTTGGACTTACCAAGAAATTTATAGCGTTCAACCAGCTACTCCCTGGATTTCTTAATAATTTATATCGCCCACTCATTTACTCTCTAGATTTACCAGCAATTTATATCGCCCACTCATTTACTCTCTGGATTTACCAGCAATTTATAGTCTTTCAGGGTCTTTCCTTCCTGCAATGACCAAGGTTTCCAACAAAGAAACAATAGTGTATCAGCTTAGCTGTTAGAAGACTTATAGCTGAAATATTCATTATTCCAAACAAGACATAAATGAAAACGAATACTTATCTGTATTATGCGTTTCCCCTCTGGTCCATAGGATCCTGCTTCGCTTTGCAAGCCTTGGAATTGCCTATGGACTTGGATATAGTTAATGCTTAACCAGTACACCTCCCCATCGGCTGTATTTACTAAGCATTTGGTGGTGCCCAACCAGTCCCATACCTGGTTGGCCCTCTCCAGTGCCGAGCCAGCACATTCGTCTGGGTCATCGACCAATGGAAGGAAACTGCGCCACCTGACCAGTATAGGTCAAGGCTATACTATGGAGCCATAGGTATCTCAGGGTTTCCAGTCAGTCCTCGGCGCCCGCCCTCCCACTGCTGACCCAATAGGTATCTCAGGGTTTCCAGTCAGTTCTCGACGCCCGCCCTCCCACTGCTGACCCAATAGGTATCTCAGGGTTTTCAGTCAGTCCTCGGCGCCCGCCCTCCCACTCCTGACCCAATAGAGATTTCATGCCTTTACCAATGTCACCACACTTCCTTGCACCGTAACCCTTCACACACATCAACTCTTCATTCATACAAGGACGCCACTCCTTCTCTTGTGCAAATCGGTGGTTCCTTTTAGGAACTTTATAGGTGACTTTCTTGACTGTAGGTTAACATGACCCCCTACTCACACGAGGATGATACCCTCCCTTATTACACAGCTCTTCTGGCTTGTCCATCCTTCTTGTAATATTTCACGTGAGCATAGAAAGGTTGCCAATTCCTGTACAGTCCTTTTGCGTACCCTCCTTTACTTTGCCTCTTAATGTGCAGTATCAATCTGCAGCTGTGTAGGCTGACAACACAAGAAGGATAAGCAAGCTCATGAGTATTGCTGTTCAAATTCTTGACCACATTTCATAACATTCACTATCAAGTATTGAAACACCAAGAATGTGTCCATTCCCTTAGGGTGTAGTCAATATTGAAAACCCTACCATGACCCAGCACCAGAAAAGGTGTGCACCCCCTTTCTGATGTGCGCCATGTAGGCCCTAATCATACTCAAGCAGTTTGCAATGATATAAATAAGATAGAGCATGCTCTGCATATTAACCCTAATAATTTAGACATGCATGTTCTTGTCTAGGGTCATAGAATACTCAATCATTTTGCATATGTGTCTCACATGCCTTTTGGGCATAGCTTTACCATCTCACTTTCATGGTTTACCGACATGCGGTTTGGCTGAGACATTATCAATGGCGTTTTACCCGAAACCCATTTCCAAAGCATGGGGTCTTTCTTATCTGGTTTGGCTTCTGCAGGCCATCAAACATGACCTTCCTGCAATGTGTCATCCTGGCACACTTTATCAAATAGCCAAACAATCAACAACATTTAACAATAAGCTTCAAATATGATTGTTTCATAACCAATCAATAGCATTAATAATTAAATTCAATATGAATTTACAATTCTGTCTCCTACAGAAATTGATTTGCTTAGCAATGAGGCCCTCCTCATATTGTTTGGTTCTTGTAAGTGGTATCACTCTGCCCATTATGGTCTCACCCTTGCTACCATACATGAACATCCACCTACAACATGTCCTCCTGACACAATTCTATATAATCCCAAACAGTCAGCCCAAACAGTCATTAGCAATTATAAGCGGATTCTCAAATCTAAAATTTGTAAATATGTTTTTCCTACAGAAATTAGATTTGCAACTATGAGACTATTCTCATAAACTTAAACCAGACAATTTTCAAATTTGTTTCATGCATAAATTTACAATCATGAGAATCTTCTCATAACCTTTGGTTTCTGCACATGGTAGATTTCGGTATTTACTATGGACTTATCCTCATTGCCATACGCAAGACCTTTCTACCTGAAAACTGAAACTTCAATCAGCCAAAAACGTTGTGAGTATCTACGCCCATAATCATTCATTGCCATAATAGTTACTGAAGTGATCTCAGAATTATAATACTCAATAATTCAAACACCTTCAGCTGTTTAACATTTGAAATGCAATGAAATATATATACATTTCTATATATGCATCACTATCACAATAAAATTGCAAGACATAGTCACACTATCCATGCAATTTAATTAACTATAAATACTCATTACTTCCTTTCCATGCAGCTCTGTCCTTCCACAGAGCATTCTAGCAGCCCATCGATCATGATTTGGCTCTTCATGCACTTACTATTCTGATCAATTGGCCTCTTACCGAGGCTACTCAGTCCTTTGCCAACTTTATGATCATAGGTTTGTTGCACCATCCTTTCTACATAAGGTTGTTGGCTTCATGCAACAACATCCTCAACACATTTAGCCATGCTCTTTGTTATCTTTGGTCCTACAACCAATACCAACATCAATAGTGATTATCAACCACAATATTCTCCATTAGTGGTTCATTGCATATGCAGACTTCATTATTCTACCAATATGCAATATCCCATTTATGCACAAGTATTTCCATATGCACTATGCAATGTTTGTTAAGATGCCATCTAGTGCATATACATCTATGTAATCCCTTACATTTTAACATTTTTATGCCATATGACAATTTCATAATTATAAGTATGATAACAAACAGGGGTTTAAAGAATTCTTCCCTTTTCGATCCCTCATCGTAACATGGAATTCCTCTTCCATATCATGCAATTGTAGAGATTGCCCATTTTGACAACAAAATTTGTTTGTCAAAACAGCCGCTGGCACTCTTCTGCACTAAATATCTATGATATATGTAGACCTCATTCAAACTCTGGTCATGCATCATTGTTCCCTGCTGGACAAGCTTTCCAATTCCTGTCTTCATGCTCCATTCCGACATCAGGTGCGGAAACTGTATCTCTTCAAAAATGACAACTTTCACTCCAATTCTGCACATTTTACACAGTTGCATTTTGGTCCAAAATGCCGACTTTAGCCACCTGCGGAAGAAAATCTATGAGGAATCACAAAAAATTATCTATCGGGCGAAGTTAGTCCATATAACAAGGAACACTCAGCAATTCACGGATTTCAATTCTGATGCACCATTCATCTTCTATGAATTTTTGGGTTTTACTACTCACTTTTCACATTTTTCCAAAATTCCAAATTTTGGGCCAAAAATGGCTATCTCCCAAACGGTGCATTTCTGGGAAATCTTCGTCTAACGGAAACTGTCCGTCTTAATGAGAATATGAAATGTCTAGTTCAGTAATTTTTTTGATTCCCACATCTAGGGTCACTTTTACTGTCCACCAGCTTTTCAAAATCCCGAAAAAGTGGTCCGGAATAGTGCTTTTTTGCCTTCTTGCTCACCCCAACTCCACATCCTTTGGGGTTTGGCTCCAAGATTCTGAAGTTAACACTGTGCCTGCTTCATGGCCGCGCCTGATCAATTTCAGCTCAAACCGACCTTCTGTCAAGCCTCGGGACTCCGTCCTTCGAAAGTCACTATTCCCCGTTTTCTGTCAAATCGGAGTGTAATGGGCTCAGGGTCTTCACTGGTTCTTTCATGGCCTTCGTCAATGGCCTCCGAGCCCCACAGGAATCATTCCATTTTGAGCCCGGATGCTCCTTCTATCCAAAAATCAAGTTTTGGTCACTTTACTCTCTCTTTTTTTTTTTCCCCACAAAACTTCCCGTCGTTGCGGGGCGGTTCACTGAACGCTTCCGCAATTGCGGAGCGATTTGGAAAATGCTCCTGCAGTTGCGGATCCATTCGCGGAATGCTTCCGTTGCGGAGCGATTCGACGAATGCTCCCGCAGTTGCAGAGCCATTCGCGGAATGCTTCCGTTGCAGAGCGATTCGACGAATGCTCCCGCAGTTGCGGAGCCATTCGGCGAATGCTCCCGCAGTTTCGGAAGACTTTCCCGAACTCTTCCGCGATTTCGGAACCGTTCGCGGAATCCTTCCGCAGTTTCGGAAGACATTCCTGAACTCTTCCGCGTTGCGGAACCGTTCGCGGAATCCTTCCGCAGTTTCGGAAGACATTCCCGAACTCTTCCACGATTTCCGAACCATTCGCGGAATCCTTCCGCAGTTTTGGAAGACATTCCCGAACTCTTCCATGTTGCGGAACCGTTCGCGGAATCCTTCCATAGTTTCGGAAGACATTCCCGAACTCTTTCGCGATTTCGGAACCGTTCGCGGAATCCTTCCGCAGTTTCGGAAGACATTCCCGAACTCTTCCGCGATTTCGGAACCGTTCGCGAAATCCTTCCGCAGTTTCGGGCAGAAATCATAGAAACTTAGAAAAATTTTGAAATTTTTCTTAACTATCAGTGCTGAGCAGGAAGCATACTTACCTTTGCACCTATGATAGGTAGGCCCATAAAGGCCCAATGCTGCAACCAACAGCTCTGATACCAAATGTCATGTCCCCACCCTTGGACCCAATGCAAGGAAGGGAACCTGATGCTATTCTATGGGAGTTTTCATAAAAACTCAGCCAATTCGTTAGATTTTAAAACCAAGAAATACATATGTGCAGATGTAAATCAATTAAACATGTGCAGCGGAATGAAAACCTCATCCACACACAAATTACATGACTGTTATCTAATTTAACACAATCAACAAATTAACACATTTGCAGAAGTATATACCCAATAAAATACTCATCTTGATGCAATGTTGTCCCGAACAACTAGCTATGTCGCTACAACGTTCCTCCCAACCATAGGTCTCTGCTCAGCCTGTATTCTTTCAGCACTCAGAGACCACCCCCGAGCTGGGCATGATATCTACAAGGAAAAGGGGACTCTCAAGCTCGGCTCAGCTAAAGCAATGGATGACCAACTCAACCCCAGCATTCTCTTGCACACCAAACTCAGATATGGGCTCTAGAACACACTTTCCATAGTGGAACTTAGGAACTAGATGGACAGGGGTTTTCCCAAAACGCAGGCACACCAAAAACGGATTGTGGAAAAAGGAATCCAACCCCAGGGAAGAAAATCGATTTCCCCCACAGATGTATGAGCATACAGTGGGCCAAAATGGCTTCTCAAAACCCCAAAATCGTTTCTCTCTTTTCTCCACTGTTAGACACACAAAAACGCCCTTCCCTCGTTAGGAATATGAAGGTAAACACAATAAAACCAGTGAGGAGAATGCCCAGGTAGCTCCAAACTCGTGAGAGGGCAAAGTGGGTTGATGGGTAATGGCTTGGGGAGAAATTCATGGCTCTTTTCTTGCCCAAGAAGCCAAACACGAATTCCCATGCAGGGTGGCTTGCCCATACCCGAATTTGGACCACCATACCTCCCATTCCCCAAGGCATTAACTACCTCAACCAACTCTTGGAAGAAAACAATGGTTGGGTACAAAAATCAACATGGGTAGTTGAGGGTTTGATTGGTTCTCTCATTGAAACTTGGCTTGGCTTGATTGGCTCCAAGGGTTTGAATGTCCTCCCAATTCCTTGTAATATCATGCCCCCACCTCTTGTTGCATTGCATAGCTAGTTGTGGGATTTTATATTAAAATACATATTTACAATTCCCATGGTTCATTAGCACGTGGGTAGCATAATATCAAATACTTGCCTCTTCTAGATCGAGCGTTCACTAGCGGGGCCTTGGCCTTGAGCTCCACACTAGGAATCATACATAATATGCATACGTTATTAACAATTTTGTTTTTATCTTTTTGCAGGCAGGACAATCTGCATGCTGACCTCTATGTTCAAACTGAGAAACAAAAGTCATTGCATGAGTTTCCTAGCCTAGGAATGTTTTCCTCACTTCCTAGATCAAATGCTTCTGCCGAAGGAATAAATTCTTTAGGACAAAAGTCCTTTTATCCTGGTCGAAATCTTCCTGAAACCGGATTTCGGCAATATGCCTCAGATGGTTCGACAAAAAGATAATTTATTTCAGCCAAGTCAACACCTTCTGATCAGACAGTATCAGATGAGATAAAATTAGCTAATTGGGGTAATATGCAGCAGATGTGTACTGCCCATAATCTTGATGATATGGCCTTTGATATCTTGCAGTTGAAATCTAGTTGTGATGCTCAAAAAGAACAATTAGATAAAGTTATCACCAAACTTGAGCTCCTGGATCATCTTTTGCATGATACCACAGAGATAGAGAGAGCAATTTCTGTAGCCTCTGATAAGCTACAAAAAAGAATGGATGTTTTAGCAGATCTGACTGTTAAAACACAAGAGTTGAAAAAGAAGGAATATATTGTTCCTGATCATGTTCTCAGATTGGCCAAGAAAGGTCATTCTAAGGCAGCCTCTCTAGGAGTTCTCAGATCTACCCCAGAAGGAGATAAACCAGAATGGGATTTTGGTGAATCTGATTTGATAAAGCAAGATATTCAAGAATGGATCGATGCTTTCAAAAATTATAAACCTGTTTTTGATCCAAAGTATATTGGTGACTTGAATATGATGGCAGAATCCTCTAACCAAAGAATCGGTTATGAAAGGCAAATTCCTCATGAAGGTTTTGATACCCATATGCCAGATGCACAAGCTGTGTCTGTTACTCCTAAAGTCATGTCTTTTGGTATCAATAATCTAAACAATTTGATTTCGCAAATGCCAGAGCAGCCTGTTTTAAATATTCAGTGTCAATCTAGAGATGAGATTAAAAATGCAATTCAGTTGCTAACTCACTGGATATTATACAAAAAGCAACAAGACCACAATTTAACTGGACAGATGCTTGGTGCTCAGTTAGTTGCTGGTTTATCAGGTTTGGCTTACGAATGGTGGCGATGGTTACCACAAGATGCAAGAAATGAGTTATTAGCTGCTAATGACTCTGATGAGCAGATTCTCTCTGCCCTTGGGAGAGAATTTTATGGTCCTGAAGATCAAGAAGACTATGATCACATGGCTTCTTTATTCATGTCTGCCCGGCTGTGTAATCTTAGTAAGTCAGAAGAATATTTCTGCTATATGCAGAAATTAATTATATCTTCAGGTAAGTCAGGCGATCCAGCCTACTTAAAGCACTATCTCCGTAGTTTCCCTGGACATGTTCCAGATGCTGTGGAAAAGGCATTGAAAGATAAAAACATCCCGTTAAGGTCCCTCTCTTTAGCACAACTGCATAATCATATTCTTGAAACATGGCAAGAACATTGCCTACAAAAGAGAGTTGATAAAGATTTTAAAAGACACCAAGAGATGTTTTCTGCTTCCTTCTGCAAGCAGGTTGCAAAAATGCCAGATTGGGGATGTGGTGCTCATAACAGAGGTCACCTTGGCAAAGGAGATTTCCATTGTGAAGGTAAGAAAAAGAAAAAGAAATTTTTTACCTCTGAAGGCAGATATCACCTAGATAAACCTTACAAGCACAAGCACTATAGACA
The DNA here is from genome assembly GCA_027924585.1 of Larix kaempferi. NCBI lineage: Eukaryota > Viridiplantae > Streptophyta > Pinopsida > Pinales > Pinaceae > Larix > Larix kaempferi. The sequence goes on from BSBM01000510.1 coordinate 45,652,843, forward strand.
CAAATCTCACAAGTTTTCTAAAAGATACCAGCATTCCAGCAAAAGATTTGTGAAAAGAAGAAAAGAAAAAGGTTCTGGTGATACTTGTTTCATATGTGGAAAGAAAGGTCATTGGGCAAGCAAGTGTCCAGACAAAAAATCCCGTCCAAGGCTTGCAGCTCTCTGCACTACCCTGGATCCTGCTTGGTGGGATTTATACAAAGTTTCCTCTGATTCCCCTCATCCTTCCGACGAGATTATTTATTTACCTGATTCTGAATCTTCTTCATGTACAGATTCTGATTTTGAAGAAGATCCTCCTACATTAGCTAAATGTGGTCCATCCTCCTCATCCTCTTCTGAGTCTGATTCAGCCAGTGTCCCACATTTCGGGGGGTTGCCAGAATTTGATTATAACCTATATATGTTTTCTACTTCAGTATCTCCAGGACAGTTAGAAAAGAAGATTGCTTCTATTGATTTACAGATGTCTACTATTCCGATTTTTAGACACCATGAGAGAACTGAGTTAAGAGAGGAAAAGAAAGCACTGCAAGCTCAATTGCAGACTTTAACAAAAGAAAGAGGAAAAGAGAAATTATCTTTAATTTCTAATCCTGCAGATCTATATTGTGATTATCCCAGTGGACATTCAGATAGACAGGCACATAGAGTTGACAGAGAAAGATTTCTAAAAATGAAGTTAAAAGAAAAGCAACAACAAATAAGAGCTCTAGTCAAAGAAGCTGATGAAATAAAAAGTGCATTGACAGTTCTGCTGATAGAAAAAGACCAGTCATCAGAGGATGAATTGTCAAATGAGATAGAAAGGGTTTGTGTCACAAAGAAAGGTTCTCCTGAAAGATCACCTGAAAGAACTCCCTCTCCTGACAGTTCTCCTACCCCTAAATCTCAAAGTATCAGCTTGTTAGGTGCAGTTTCTGGTCCTAAGCTGTTTATTACCTTACAGTTTTGTCCTGATGAATTTAAATCCTACCCAGTCCAATGCCTAATTGATTCAGGATGTCAATTTAATTTAGCAAGGGGTAATGCCATTCCCCAATTTTATTGGGAAAAAACTAAAGAGTTTGGATCTGCAATTGAAGGTTCTCCTGTATATCTAACTGGTAGAGTTGAGAATTTCCCTATTTCTCTATCTTCTGTAAAAAGCTCTATATCTTTATTTCGTTTAGATGAAGTCAAAGAAGATTGTGTTTTAGGGTCAGATTTTTTAACCACTGTGAGTCCATTTTCTATTGACACACAAAAGTTAATATTTTCCTGTACAATAAATAACCAGTCAGTTTCTTTACCTCTGAGTCATACTTTTGTACAGCGTTGTAAACCAATAACCAAGCCTTCTCCTCCTCAGTCCAAAGTTTCATTAGGAAAGATGGAAAGGTGTATTTCCTTTGCAGAAGTACACGCTGACAAGTTTCTTGCAGGGATTACTGAAAGATTGAAAAAGGATTGCTGCTCAGAAAGCCCAAATGCTTTCTGGACAAGAGAAAAGTATTTTGTTTCACTACCTTTTGATCCTTTGCAAAAGATAAAGCCAATGAAAGCTTCAGCTAGACTCATGAGCCCTAGCGAAAGAGAATTCTGCTCCAAAGAAATAAAAGACTTGTTGGCTAAAGGTCTAATTGAGCCATCTAAAAGCCCATGGGCATGCAGGGCCTTTGTGGTAAACAAACATTCAGAGAAGAAAAGAGGTAAGCCTCGTCTAGTAGTAAATTTTAAGCCTTTAAATGCAGTGCTCCAGAAAATTAGATATCCCTTGCCGGATAAAGCTAGTTTGCTTCAGAAAATTACTGGTTGCACCATCTTCAGTAAGTTTGATTTAAAGTCAGGCTTTTACCAGATTGGAATAGAGGCGAAAGATAGGTTTAAAACTGCATTCGTGGTACCCCATGGCCAATACCAATGGAAGGTTCTCCCTTTTGGAATTAACAATGCCCCTTCTGAATTTCAAAAGAGAATGGAAGATATATTTAGAGACATTCCATGGTTAGCAGTGTTCATAGATGATATTCTTATTTGCTCAAAGAATCTACAAGAACATCTAAAACATTTGCAGCAGTTTTATGATATGGTTTTTAAGCATGGGTTAGTTCTGTCTGAAAGTAAAATGGAAGTAGGCAGAACAGATATTGAATTTTTGGGTTTACATATTAAAGCAGGTCAGGTTGTTTTGCAGAATCATGTTCTTCAATCTTTTGAACATTTCCCTGACAAAATAATGGAGAAAACCCAGTTGCAAAGATTTTTAGGGTGTTTAAATTATATCAGGCCATTTTACAAAGGACAAGCTGCTGATATCCATTGCCTGCAGCAAAGGCTTAAAAAGAAGCCTATTCCCTGGTCTGAAAAAATGACTTTGGCGGTTCAGCAGATAAAGGCCAAAGTAAAAACCCTACCAGCTCTCAGCCTTCCCCAGGGAGTTGGAAAATTGATAATTGAGACAGATGCATCCAGTACCACTTGGGGTGGTGTTCTACTAGAAGAAATCGAAGGAAAAGCTAATATCTGTGGTTTTGCATCTGGATCATTTAAAGGAGCAGAGTTAAACTATCCCAGCAGCCATAAAGAAATCTTAGCAGTAAAAAAGACAGTCAGCTATTTTATCCTTTATTTAAAACCTGTCAGATTTGTTATTAGAACAGATTTAAAGATTATGCCAGGTATTTTTAAGAATGAAAATCTGATGGCTGAAAACAGCAGTCGAATATTAAAATGGTTTCTCTGGTTAAGCAACTTTGATTATGATATTGTTTATAAACCAGGGTATCTAAATTGTCTTGCTGATATGTTGACTCGTGAGACTGTGCAGAAAGATATTCCACAGTTAATGATGTTTTCTTCTGGATCGGGTTCTGGATCTGGACCTGGCCCACGTCAACATTTTAATTTCATGAAAGACAGGATAGTTGCTGATAAAGGCAAAGCTCCTATGCAAGAGGAAGATGAAGCGCTCAGAGCGCCTCCTGGATCTTTATTCCTAGCTCCATGGGATGAAGATATTTCGCAAGAAGAACGCCAGCAGTTATTAGATTATGCTGATCGGCAGGAAGCCGATAAATTCCTGAGTCTTACCTTAATTAAGCAAATTCAAGAAAGCCCCTGTAAGCTGCAAATTCTCGAACGTTGGGAAAAGGGTGCTTTTAATGGTCTCAGAAATGCCGAAGAAAAACTGCGGCAGTGTAAAGAAGTTTGGATAGATCGTAATGAAGAAGCAGAAGGACCAATTTGGTATGTAGATCTTGGCGAAGGAGATCTCACATGGACTACCTACAATTTGATTCTGCAATTCTGTCGTGAGCAAACTTCTATAATAATCTGTGCTGATCCAGCAAACCTGAAGCACAGAAAGTCATGCTCTTGCGGAATTAAACATTGCTTGAGCCGAAATATTCAACACATTGAGAATGTAATAACAGCTTTGAGAGAAACGCCATCAACACGATACAGATTGCAATTGCTGCTATTATTTATGCCACAACATTCATCTTTACAGACACAGTGGATCGACCTCGGATTGCGAAGTTCGTCACCACAATATTCACTCCGGACTTATGCCTAAGCACAATGTCTTGGGTCCATTTAGATTTCACTATTTCCCGAAGGCATATAGCTACTTTCAAGCTCCTGGGAGTCCCAAGATATGCTTACTAGCATACCCTCACTTACAGACTTTGACAGAGGGAGTCCTCACCTTTCTGGTGCAATGTTATACCCAAATGGGCAACTTGCAGAGCATACGGGCTCGGCTCTTACAGACACAGACTTTTTACAGAACGAGTCTTTGCCTTTCTGGTGCAATGTTATACCCAAATGGGCAACTTGCAGAGCATACGGGCTCGGCTCTCACACACCTAGACACTGTCGAGCGGACTACTTGCTCAGACGACTCTCTAACTTGCAGAGCGGACTACTTGCTCATGCAGACTCGAATGAATCAAATGAGCTCGCAGGCCTCATATTTATAATCTCCTAGCAAGTATACCGGTGACTAATGACTTACACTAACCAGTAAAAGGCTTTGATTCCCGGGGCATGGTGGGACCACACCATGTTATCTCGTCCCTTAAAGGCAGCGCCATATGGGGACCCGGTACTCAGACTGACAATCTACTTGACTGGAAAAGATTCTAATGGCCGACAAACATGGCCCATTATTATTACATTAGTTATTATTACAAAATATCGGGGAATAAAGCATCCCGAATGATAACATGAAAATCAAACATGGTCGACAGCATAAGACAAGAAGAGGCCCACCAACGGCTTCCTTAAAAGATATGTACAGGGAAAAGATTCTTCAGACGGACCGGCAGCTTCATTCCCGGAGAAACTCGACGGGTCTTCAGGATGTGTCATAACCGGAACCACACACGCAAACATTTGTTCCTTCAGGACCAGGAACACCACCGCACACACAGTCGAATACACCTTGTTCATAAAGATGCTCTTCGAGTTCCCTTCGTGCTAATTCATCTTCAATATAATTTGGCTGGGATTCTGTGAATCGCCAATATTCATTTTCTGGGAACTCATCAGCCATGTCAGGGTACAGGAGATCACCAAAACATTGTTCAACATCGGAACCATGAAGATACTCATTTGGACCAAAAACAAACTCTGAGGCGAATTGGGATTCAACCCGATAGTTTAAAGGCAGAGTCCTTCGGTGAACTTTGGTATCCAACCTCTTACCTTGGTCATCACGTTTAATAAACTTTTGAGTGACAGTTACAATATGCTGCAATGGGGTATACCTGCCACCATGGTGTCTTAGCTTAAATTTGAACCACTGATTGTGTTGATCAGCGACCTGCATATCAGCTTCTAAGTGTAGAATGAAATTAGCTCTTCTCTGCACCCAATCTAACCTCGGACAGAACTTATCCAGAAAAACTTATGTCCATCCTGACCACTTTCTGTGCTTCAGGTTTGCTGGATCAGCACAGATTATTATAGAAGTTTGCTCACGACAGAATTGCAGAATCAAATTGTAGGTAGTCCATGTGAGATCTCCTTCGCCAAGATCTACATACCAAATTGGTCCTTCTGCTTCTTCATTACGATCTATCCAAACTTCTTTACACTGCCGCAGTTTTTCTTCGGCATTTCTGAGACCATTAAAAGCACCTTTTTCCCAACGTTCGAGAATTTGCAGCTTACAGGGGCTTTCTTGAATTTGCTTAATTAAGGTAAGACTCAGGAATTTATCGGCTTCCTGCCGATCAGCATAATCTAATAACTGTTGGCGTTCTTCTTGCGAAATATCTTCATCCCATGGAGCTAGGAATAAAGATCCAGGAGGCGCTCTGAGCGCTTCATATTCCTCTTGCATAGGAGCTTTGCCTTTATCAGCAACTATCCTGTCTTTCATGAAATTAAAATGTTGACGTGGGCCAGGTCCAGATCCAGAACCCGATCCAGAAGAAAACATCATTAACTGTGGAATATCTTTCTGCACAGTCTCACGAGTCAACATATCAGCAAGACAATTTAGATACCCTGGTTTATAAACAATATCATAATCAAAGTTGCTTAACCAGAGAAACCATTTTAATATTCGACTGCTGTTTTCAGCCATCAGATTTTCATTCTTAAAAATACCTGGCATAATCTTTAAATCTGTTCTAATAACAAATCTGACAGGTTTTAAATAAAGGATAAAATAGCTGACTGTCTTTTTTATTGCAAAGATTTTTAGGGTGTTTAAATTATATCAGGCCATTTTACAAAGGACAAGCTGCTGATATCCATTGCCTGCAGCAAAGGCTTAAAAAGAAGCCTATTCCCTGGTCTGAAAAAATGACTTTGGCGGTTCAGCAGACAAAGGCCAAAGTAAAAACCCTACCAGCTCTCAGCCTTCCCCAGGGAGTTAGAAAATTGATAATTGAGACAGATGCATCCAGTACCACTTGGGGTGGTGTTCTACTAGAAGAAATCGAAGGAAAAGCTAATATCTGTGGTTTTGCGTCTGGATCATTTAAAGGATCAGAGTTAAACTATCCCAGCAGCCATAAAGAAAGCCCAAAATATTACAAGGGTCAAAATGGGGGACATTACATCCAACCACTGTATGGACTTCCATATTTTTTGATATGAGATTTGGAACTGACATAGGACCTCAAGGGAAACCCAATTGCAGAATTATATTAGGTTTTAGGGTCTTCTACAATTCCCAAAAAACGGTAGGTTGTATGACATCAAAATAGTGAGAAACTGGTCAACAAGATCATAAAGTTTAATGCACAAAATTTTAGCAAAAATCCAAGGGTATGCAAACAACATTTGGGTCATTCATATTAATTCATATGAAGCTTGAAACATAAGATAAAACTCATAAAATATCTGATATCAAATAGACACAAAGTCATCACAAAAACACCATGTAAGTCATTATGGTAGTATCTTTGTTAATATTAGGAGTGGTTGCTCTTACTAAGTATCTTTGTGGACATAAAGGCACTCAATGATGTGTTCTTTTTGTTTAAACCAGAATAAATACAAGCCACAAACATAGTACGACCCGAGGAGAATGGATCCATTCTCAAACAATCACCACCCCATGTGCATCTTGAGAAAACTGAGGTAATCATTAATATATTTTATAGTCCTAGGTTAAAAGCACCTTCTAACAATGGATTGAAAATTAGTAGTGGAAGACAACAAGTTCAAGTGGAAATATTGGTAGCATTGGAAGTGTGGTAGTAAGTTTTAATTATAATTTAGGAGCAAATTCAAGAAATGAACCACACTAAGATAGATAGGGAACAAGTTTGGTGCATTGTGTGTAAGAGAGAAGGTCACATGGTGAATTATTCTCCGTGATTGAGGGTTAGAATTTCAGTAACTAACCCAATGCCTCCATTGAACAATTTCACATGCAACATGATAGGTGAATAATGTTCATCGGGGATAATTACACATAGATAATGAAAAGAATAAGGACTAAATGAAAAGAATAAGGTAGTTGTTGAGGATTTCTAAGGCCTTGGAGAATTTTTTGGCCTTGATGGGGGTATCATAGACATTCCTGGGCAATGAAAAACAATAATAAATTCTTGGGAAAGTTGTAAACATTGCTGGGCATGTAGAAAATTTTTAATTTCCCCATTTTTAACAATGAAAATCAAAGTGAACTCTAGGCCCTTTACACCTCCAAACAACCAAAAGAACAGAGACATTGCAAAATCTGACTTACGGCCCACTTATCTTCACAGTTGTTTGGAATATTAGCATACATTGACAAATACATAATGTTCTAGAAGATAAATATAGTTGGGGAACTTATAAAATTTACAAGGGATGACCTGCATTAAGGCAATTATGGGGCCGACCCGTCCTTTGCACATAAATGTTGAAGGAGCATGATCAGATGTCCAGAAGCACTTATCAGGACAATCATATAAGTGCAGAAGCACTTTCACTTCAGGACAATCTTCTGACAATAATACAAACACATCTTCTAATATTCTCCTGTAACAATAGAGGGGAAAAGTCATCACATTATGTAAACTAACAAAATTCAAACAGATTTAGAAAACAAACAAAAAATCAGATATTTCCCACACAGAAAATCTCTTCCATATTGTAGATTCCATTAGAAATAGATAAATTAAATTAGAACCACACTTTATTGAAATATAAGAAGAAGTATACATGAACAACCAACTGATTTAGCTTACCCAAAGCCTTGACCATTGCATAATTGTTGATCTAGGTTCATAGTAGCAAGGATTTGATTATAAATCAACCTATATAGTAGCAAGGTTTGGAATGTTCCTTTGACATTGTGCTTCCCTGTAGGTGATGAGATTCAAGTGAATACTGTATTGACAGTCTGTGGAAAGATGAAAATTATGCCAATTACATTACAGGAATGTTGGTCTTGTTCTAATAGGTCTCCTACGATGGATGCATAGGAACCTAGTAAGCCAATGCATAGGCCATTTTTCTCTTCGCTTAGCAACTCATATCTCATTTCCCTTTCTAAATACCAACACACCTTTACAAAAAATTATAAAATAAACATAGTAGATTCTAAATGGTGAAGATGCTTAAGTCATGCTACAAAGTGAAAGGAGATGCAAGCATATTTCCTTGAACCATCAAATATTTAAACAGAACAATAATTATTATAAAAAAACATTGAATGATACAAAGGGCTACAAAGGGCTCAAATCATAGTAAAGTATCAAGGGAATAAAAAAATATAAGCAAAATAAATGAAAACTTCCAAACTTGAAAAAATGCTCCAAATGTAAGAAAAAAACAAATAATTTATGAAACGAATCAAACTAGTACAAAGGGCTCAAACTGCAATCAATTATCAAGGGAATAAAAATATATTTAACCAAAATAAATGCAAACTTCCAAACTTGAAAAAATGCTCCAAATGTAAGAAACAAGCAAACGATTCATATTTGCCAAGATATCAAACCTAGAAATACAAGCAATTCCATGTACTTGAGTTTTAACTTTTGAATGAGCCCATTCTTGCTAAGCAGAAGTATTCTTAAATTAATTACTTAACCTTTAATACTAGGACATTATATATGGATAGATAGGTCCCAAATTCATTTCCTGTCACAAATAAGAAAAAAAACAATGCATTAGTTAACTATCAAAACATCAAACTTAAAATAGCTTGCATCAAGGAAATGTAGCTCTAATATTACTATATTTAATACAAAGTATAGACTCTAGAACCTATTTTTACCTGAAATGAAACTTCAAATTTATGTATGGTAATCTTTCTCCCATCAAGAATTTTCCTTTTCCAACCTGCTCCAGGAATAGAGGAACATTGAAGTCAAACTAAAAAAAGTCACATGATCGATTAAATTCCATTCATTATTTATACACTGCCAATGTATATTGGTTTAGATTATATCTTGTGGCATATCAAATTCCCAATTCTCATGTCGCTCTTCATTTTCTACATTTTGAACATGAACTTATGTAGATGAAATATCATTATGAGCCTCCAAAACATTATGTTCCATATCAAGTTCATTGGAGACATTTGTTATATTGTATTCTCCTCTTCTCTCACAATCTAATCGCTAGAGTGCCAGTGCTCTATTGAATGGAAAATTGGTAATGTCATACTTTGTTACATATAATCTTAAACAAGTATCCATATTATTATCAAGCTTGTTCCTCAACTTTGACTTCAAGAATGATAGTGCACTAAACATTCTTTCATCCTCCACTAATCCCCAAATCATGGTTTGACATAAATCGACTTATTTGAAATACTCTGACACGTTTTCTTGTAGGTATTGACTTTCACCTAAAATAGTCCATAATTTGGTTGCTGCACCATATTCTATAGGTTTGGGCAAAGCATGATATTGTAATCTGACATTTTTTGAGCAAAGAAAGAGGCTTGTTGATGTACTTTTGATGAATCTAATATACCTCCAATCTCTTCTCCTTATACCTTAACATTCCTGCAAAAGTGGTGCACTAACGTATTCAAATTTGCTAGAAAGTCGACTTTTAAAGCATTTATATATTTTTTAGAGTCCCAATAATGAGGGTATACCACAGAAATAGCTTCCAGTAATTCATCTCGGGTAAATCGTTCTCTTATCTCTAATGATAGTGATTGTTCAATTTGTATCAAGTTGCGTCTGACTGAAATCACAATATCATTAAATTGGTCTCTTGACACATGGCACCCTTTTTGTGGTTTGTCCCATCTTACTAACATAATAAAAGGGAACCATATACCCACGCACTTCCATACATAGTCTCCCTTTTTCATCAAACTTCAAATAATTTTCACTCTTTTCTATATCAATGATATTAGTCCAACCGTTAAATGTTTGACCCGTAAAATACTCTGGCATCGTATACAAATTATCCAATGCAAGGCATGCCAATTTTCTTGCATTTGTGTACTCTGCAATATACATTGTGTGACTCTGAGCCATTTTCACAAGGACATTCATTTCATGAAGCAAAGGAAGAATTCCAGCCAATGTTAATAATGTCTCTATATTAGTTAGTCGAAAGAGAAGATCTTGAGCTTTGTCTACACTAAAGCGATGTTCATACATCACCCCTACCAATGATTGGTATTCACTAAATAGTCTTTGAGCTGGTCCATTCAATGAGATCCATCTTGTATCAACATCTTTTAATAGCTTTTTTTCCATTTGTAACACCGTCAGCAAATTGTTGAAACTCTGTAAATCGCTTGGGACTACGACAAAAGTATGCATGAGTCTCATGTACAAGTTCTTCAACTTTTGAAACTAGTGGAAACTTACTTACTATTTTAAATGCAAGATTAATCCTATGATCCATACAATGAATACTGATCATAAATGGTGAAGCTGATAGTTGTATTTTGACACAAAGGCCATTCCTTTGTCCTTGCATGATTGATGCTCCATCGACTCTGACACATACCAACCTTTTTGTAATCATTAAATCATCCATACCACCAATTTCCTTCAAAGTCTTAATAACAAGTTCATAAATATTTCCAGCTATAGAAATATTCTTCATTTTATGAATCCCAAGTAAATATGAATGCCTAATATGATCATTAACCATATAAATACTCATGCAGATCCATGAAGTATTATCGACAGTTGTAACTTCATCCAAATATAGTGAAAAAAACCTAGCATTTGCAATCTTTTCTTTCAAATCATCCTTTTCTACTTGAGCTAGATATCTTGCCCATTCTCAACCACTCGTTATAGACCAGTGAGAAGATGGAAAATTCGATACTTCAAGCAAAGATACATAGTTCTTGTAATCTGGATAATCTATCATAGGACGACCTCTAGATAAGATGTGAAATATGGTGCTTAATTGTGTCGTCTTGGATAAAAAAATTCTCTCCTTTGTCTTTCCAAATAGAAATGTGATGGTTCCTCCACTTTCCTCGAGTTTACTCTTGCTTATTAAGTATTTATTATATTATTCTTGATATTTGACATGTCGACATTCCTCAGAAGATTTCCATTTGGTAATAGACTTCTCCTCACCATTTTCAATTTTATTAACATACAACTTTCCTGCATGCTTCTCTATTGTATCTAACTTCATTTACAATTTTACTACCTTTCCAAGTTTCCAACTACATACAATGCATTTAACTTCTCGCGAAGCCTCTTTCTCATTTATTGGAGGTATTGGTTTAATAAATGGAAATTTTGAGGCCCATTCCGATTGGAATTTTCTCCCTATGTCCCATTGGCCTTTTTTCCTTTTTCGTGATGATGAATCATTTTTGTTTCCTTCCAAGGTAAAACCTTCAACATTGTCATTGCCAATTTCTGGTTGAATTGCATTTATCCCACTTTGTTCACTAGAGGAACCCATTCTATCATTTGTTATATGGATATTAGATGCATTCTCAGAAGAGTTGACATCTCTCTTGCTGATGGGTTGCTCAAAAGAGTTTGAATCATGAAGAGAGTCTGGATTCTTGGATTGAGGCTTCTGAAAGTATGATAATACATATCTTTGTTTTGATGCTTTCTTTCCACAATCGTTGTTTGACATTTCGTTGAATATTCCACAATTATTAAGATATCAAATCAATTTAGAAACCCAAAGTGAAACTTGCATGAGAAAAACGATATAAAATTAGTACAATTGTAAGTTATCCATGATGACATGAATTCTAGAGGCCATAAAATTTGAACCTGGTAACCTAAACCCATCCATGATTAACTTCTAAATTAGACATAAAACCATCAAGATAAATACAAGTTTTTATTTCTTATGTGTTAAAAAACTAATTTTTTATTTACATTTTTCATTACCAAAATACCTAGTAGAAAAAGTGGCATTCATAAAAATCAAGATTCAAAATATACAATAGCATCACTTCCATGGTGCCCACTGCCTCTAAAATTTAAATTTATAAGATGTAATGGTGTCCACAAAGCCATGAAAAGAAAGAATTAAAAACTATGTGAAATAATATGAATAATTTATTCTAGAATCTAAATAGTAATTCTTATATTGTTATGCATTCCCTAACAAAAACAAGAGCTCGTATACACATGTAAAGTGTATGATCTTATGATGAGAGAAATTGAAAATTTGAAAAATTAAATGCTATATGATTCATTAGAGGGAGACTCCAAAGAAAGGGTGAGGAGCTTGCCTCCTAATTCCATAGATTCTATAGATAATTTTTGTGACATTTTATAGGACACATGGACAAAGAAATAAGATCACTACAACAATAAAAGAAACATGAGACACGGCTACCAAGTTTAAAGATGATGATGCACCTTAAAAACCATTGAAGGAAGTAAGTATCCCATTATAATTTCCAATGTTCATCTTACATCTTCTCTAGTTGTAGTGTTCCTTCCAAAACCACAATTGACCTTTTACAATTATGTTGATAATATTTTGGACATCAACAACTCTTTTTATTTCGATCCACATGATCATGGTGAGAATTGGGAGCACCATATTCAACCATTTGTGACAAAAGGAGTTGACATCAGTTTGTAGTCAACATGAGCACCTAGACACATGACTCGAGTTTATGAACAATCTTCTTAGACTGCTTCAACTTTGAGGCTAGACTTGTACATGGGACCTTTGCTTATGGATGGGATTCTAAAATGATTTTAGTGTGGACAACAAGGGTTTTACATGGGACCTAGGTTTATGGAAAATATTCTCTAACTACATCATTGTGGCTAGCCCTTATACATGAAATCCTTGTTCCTTAGACTACTTCAACATTACGATCAACACTTGTACCTAGGGCCTAGGTCTATGGTTGTACATCCTCAATACTAGTGTTGATGACAACTCTTTTTGAAAGGGGATGGAGTGTTGGGATCCTCCCTAAGGGTGTAGTAGGGGATGAAGAATCCATTAGAGTAATAATAGTGTAGTTATGGTCTCCATTCAATGTAAATTGAACTGGGTCCAATATGTTTTTTATTATTAACGAAGGCCAATTAGTGAGAAAGATTCTTGGATTGACACCATACTACCCATAATTCATGAGAATCCCTTCTTGATGATTTGCAGTGATTTTCATGACTGTTTGCCACTATTTTGGAGGTCTAAGTGTACCCTAAACTACTTTTCTTGTCAAATTTTACACCAGAAATTACCACTTTAACTTGAATTTATTAAGTAATTTATGGTCAATAGTTACATTAGTTCATGGAAAAGTATCTTACAAGAATTTATTCCAGGTCAAAATATGGCATCCAAACCAAAACTAGCATTTATCTTCTAACAAAGAAGTCAACAGAAGAAGGTGCCAGCAAATATTGTAAAACTGATTCAGGAGGACATTCCAAGGTCTTTGTGCTTGTATATACTCTTATGGAATCCATAAAAAATGGAATTGGATATCCTTGAGTCTGTTCTACTTCTACCACATATTCACCAGTGATTGCACCTTGGATAGGACTGTTGAGTAATCCTTATACTCTGTTGCTTTAGCTTCATCTTACTTCTCATGATTGGCTTTGGTTGAAACACTTCCTTATCTCAAACAGAATACTGGTAATGCCCTAAGTTGTACTAGACAGGAATATTCAGAGTTTATAGCTGCTAATTTTTTGTTCCCTTCCTTGGTATCCTTGGGGTTTGAGAGAAAGAACTAAGAAGGCTCCCCATCCTTAACTAAGTGTGGCCCCACAACGCTGCCATTCCTCAACTTTCTATTGAACATGGGAAGGACAATGAAGGTGAAAGGCCCAAGAAGGACTGAATAATTTTACTATATTTGAATTTCTTCTTACAAGGTTTTTAGATTGGTTCCCTCCTAGATGCTTTATAGGATGCAACATACTTAGCCTTCGTCTCAGGAAAATCTTGCAGACATCCCTTACACTTGATTTTGTCTAAATACCCCAAAATGTTCCCTCATTCCCAATAGATGGCGAGAATTTAGGTTTCACGACTTCTTGATTGATGTGTCAATGCTTCCACGCAATCCAGCTTAAGCTATGTTTCTTGTCACTACCATTTCCATGGAATTCATTAATTGCATTAGTCTCATCATTCCCATGGGTTTTCCTTTGTTCCTTGGATCCCTTATTTTATCCCAAGTGGGATTCAAGTGTTTTCCTCTCCAGTGTTTGTTAATTCCCATATTGCGTTGTATAGTCTAAAGCAGATTTCATATGTATTTTCTAGGAATTTCTATTTTTAATTAAAGTTGTAGATAAGGATTACTGATGAGCTAATTAAGCCTGCTTATACAACTCTCAGAGAAACACTATTCAAATTAGGAACTTTGTATTGCAAGGCCCTTTTTCCAAGTGCAGGGAATCTCTTCTTAGATTTCATTCATAGCTAAGGACATGCAACACCACTCTTGCAGTGCTGAGTAGTTTGTCAATGCATCTTTCTTTGTTAATGCTTGCTTTTACTAAAATAAGCAAGAATATAGTTCCTTCTTCCACTTTCTTTGTAGGACAATAAATGATAAGAAAGAGCTCTTTAATTATTTTTGTCTGATATCCATTGAACATATTGAACAGTGCAGTTACCTTAATTGTTATCTAAGTATGAAATTTCCATTAATGGTAGGTTCCTCAAGGGGGAAAACTTTTAGAGGATTTATTTATGGTTGTGTTTCAGGCGCTATGTTGGCAGTGTGGAACATATAAGTCCATAGAGATGCAATTCCAAATATTGTTTGATTATGATATTTAAAGTGCGAATAATTGTTTTTAATTTGTGCATATGAAAGAGCTTTGACTGATCTATTGATTTTCTATTCCTTTTAAATGTCGTTTAAGAGATGTGTATTGTAGTTTCCAAATTCTTGGATGAACACTAAGTAAATATTTGAGAAGCACATTGTTAATAACTAGCATAGATCCATCTTAACCTGGGATCTGTTATGAGGTGAGAGGTACTACTGATCCACAACAGGTCTAGTGCTTCTATCCATAATATGGGGGCTTAACGTGGAGACTATTCTGTAGATAAGATAAGATAATTTTATTAATGTTCAAAAAATGACAAGAGAAGTAGGTCAATGGGATTGCTGACTGAAATGATGTCAATACAAATCCGGAGCACGAAACCGTCTCCGATAAAAAGCAAGATACAAAAAGTAGAATATGGATCTATGCTAAAGCCTGAAAACCCTAGTCTCTGAGAGTGTTAAACTGCATTAGGAGAGAGGTGAACAAAGGGGATGGATCCATGCATTGGAAAGCAAATGATGATGTAGTTATGCCATGGTCTGTTAGATCCATTTCTTCTAACATCCGAGGCCGAATAAAGATGAACGACATTCATATAGTAAAGGTTATCATTGAGATCATTGACATTCCTAGGGTTCTTATTGAAAAGCCACATTCCCAATAAAACTTCAGAGATTTTATCCTCTCATGTCAGTTAGTCAATTAATGCATGAGGAGAGACAGAGCATTCAATACTCAGAGTGAGGAGAGAGAGATCACTAAATTGGGTTGATGAAGAAATGGGATTAAAAAATGACTACCAAATGCGCATAGAGTGACCATCAATGTCGGTACTTAGAGTGAGGGGAGAGAGGGATCACCAACTTGGGTTAATGAAGAAATAGGAAAAAAAAGGGAACCATTAAATGTGTGTGGATGTAGAAATTCTTAACCAATATTGGGTTCTTAACATCATCTTAAATGGAAATCTCATCCCTTGACATGATCTAAATACCATTAGATCAATGGAATCAACTTCAAGATGAGATCTAAAAGCTACTATCATTTCTAACACCAGTTTTAGCAGTTCATGCACATTGATGCATGGTAACAAATCAAGATTGACCCTGCAAGTTCATATTATTAGGTTTATGTGGTTGTCCACCTATCCACCTATTCCAACACATTGGCTTACGTTTGTGTTGCACATATTTGATTTTTGATACAATCGCTTACCTTGCATACATTAACTTTAGGGTATGGACACCTAAGGTAATTTTTTACCTTAAACTCTATATTCCTGGACTGAAAAATGATTGTGGATGAAATTCAGCTTTGTATTAGTATAATTTACTGCTTGTTGGCTGGATAGATGTTTGTAATTGGTTTGAAGACAATCTATAATGGTTTTTAACGTTTCTTGTGGTACTAATTTGTGTTGCCTCTCATTGAGGTTCTACATTGGTTGCAGAAACAATGGAAAATTAAAGAGCCTTAGGCTTGAAGTTATTCATGTTCTAGATGTAATTCAAATAGAATCTGATAATTTGTTGAACTTTTGTCAGCCAATAAAGGTACTGTGGGATGAGAGGTTATATGAATACGATGCCAACGTTGATTAGGTAACTTTACTGGACCCATACATTCTAATAATAAGTTTCATGTTTCTCAAAGAAATATCTCTATTCACATCGTCAAGTAGAGATGAGCCTACAGAGGGCATAGAAATAAAGATGAAAACCCCAACTAAGACAAGATCCTAACAAATCGGCATCCATACAATACTATCTATAAATAATATGGTCTGGAAATACTAGTTCTTATAGAGGAAAACGAATTGGGTGAAAGTTACCCAACCAGGATTAGGTCATCGTACAGGTGCCTTAACTGCCTACAAAAATCTATATCACATTGAATTCCCATTTTGAACATTTTGTAGTATTATTAAGGGATTATGGCTAGAAATTAAACACAAACTTTTATAAGGAATGCCAAAAGCGTTGATCAAATTCTATGTACACTGCTATAAATTAATAAAAAATCGTTTTTCTTCCTAGAAGTTGGGTCACCAGTTCTCTAATTATAGTGACCCAACAAATCTATTTTAGTGTGATGGATTATACTTTGCAACTTTCCTCTTGGTCATCCTCCTTTATAGTCATTCATCACTCACCTAGATTTTCGATAAATTGACAAACTAATAAATAGTAAACACCTTTCTGACAAAGACTTGAATATGGAAAAAAGACTAGCAGAAACCGTGTAGACATTGTTCAGAATAATGAATTCTCTTAAGGACTGGATCAACATCCACCCTCCCTCATTTTCATCTAGTGTCAAGGTCGACATCAAGTTCAAGGTTTGGCATTATGATTGGTAGTCATGAACATGATAGAAGTTCAAGAATCATTCACATGAGACTTGGCTTGAATACAACAACACATTTGAGATTCAAAAATACAACATTGCCAAATTAAACCTTGTAGGGAGCAAGATCAGGATTCATAATGCAATTTTGAATTGGGATGACCTCATAAAGTCAATAAGACTACATTTTAGCTCTGCATGGTTGTACATGATTTGCACATCAGTCGGTTGCAACTTTGGAAAAGCTTCAATGAAATGTACAAGAGCACATACAAGAGTTCAACAACAATAAATAAAACTTCATGTTGATGTTCAAGTTGTTGATCTCTTCCTCAAGTTTGAAAGTGGCCTCCTTCCCCATCTATTTCCAAAGGTAAAATTTTAGAGGATAAATGTTTTATCTAGAACAACCTTCTAAGGAGAAGACCTAAGTGATGAGTCATACGAATGCCAAGACAAAACTAAACAAGGTTAAAAAAAAACCAGGCTACATCCAAGGAAGCCTCAATACAATCATGATTAACATGCAAACTAGCTTCTACTCACTACAAATCCACTGCAAAGAGGAAAAGAATTCAAAGTGTGATTTAGTTCTTGAAGTTTAAAGTCAATTATTTGAACCAATACTTTGATTTATTTAACTTATCAAAAAAGAGACCATTGGTACTACAAAATGACATGGAGAATGTGCTCTGTATCCCCCCCCCCCATATGTTAGGAAGGCGAGACAATTCTTGTTTCAAACACCATGGATGAATGCAATTGAAATAAAAATAATACATTAGGCTTATTAGGAATATGAGAGACACAAGTATATGATTATCATGAAGGATATCATGAGCTATATGTTGAAACTTCAAAATAGAGATATCTAACTATATTTGGATGCATTAATAGGATATAGAGATGAGAGTGGGTTCTATATTGGCTGCTTATCCAGGCTTATTTTAGATTCTAGAAGACTAAAAAATTCATAAGGACATTTTGTGGGCCAAGTATGCTGGTGAGCAAGGGTTGTTTTTGGTCCCATGGGATGTTTACATTTTTCTTAAGGAGGAGGGTGTCTTGGGATTGATTTATATGGCTTCTTGACGGAAAAATCTTAACAACAAATGCATTGGAAGCAATTTGGAGGGCTCGTCTCCTTGGAAAGTGCTATTGAGGTACAAGAAATTGCAGGCACAACATGTTCATAGGATCCAGGGTAATTTCATCTTGTCTAATATTATTTCCACCCCTCAATTGTAAGTCCAAGGGGCTCTGTTATTTTTGAGAGCATGTGTACTGATTGGAATTTTGTGGCTAAGTATGTGAATTGTAATTATTCAGGTAGTATATGTGGTTGGTACCTAGATTTCTACTCAATTTGGAGTTGGAAGGATCAATGCCAAGGTCTTGCTGAAATCCCTTGGTATCAAACTCACAGAATAAATCGGGCGCATCTTCCATTGGAAGGACACATGGGATGTTGATTCTAGATCATGGATGGAGTGGAGGGTGTTAGCACATCAGAAGGCTTTTCTTACTTCAATATTGTCTATTTTGGGCATTCAAAATTGCAAAGGCTGATCCCCTCAGAATATTTGTTTAAGATTAATAGTCAAATACAAGGCCCAGTTTGGAGGGCTTAGAGTGAGTATTTTGGTAAGCCAATCCAGAATTATGACACAAAGCAATTATAGTCCTTGTGGCATCAAACTTCCTTCTGCTCCAAGTTTGAATGCTAGGTGGGCCACTTCCAATCGGGAGAGCAGATGGATACAAAAAATCCAGTTTTTGGTCTTTTCACTTATCTTAAACAATAGGACAAACGAAGTATTGTCGACATCAACCAACAGAAACACAGTTCTAATGGGTTCCTAATCTATTCCATTTGGAATTCATAACTCTTCTATAATATCCATTGGTAAATCTAGTAGAAAATATACCAACACTGGTTGGTTTATCATAATGGCCAGGTCCAATTGGTCATTAGACAACCTTTATAAGAAGGTCCTATTAGGAAGAACAATTAAACAATAGTTAGTCAAATCTCTGAAACAAAAAAAAATACAACATAGTTCATTGATGTCTTTTACCGACCATTTGGTTCCCTAATACACATAATTTGTTGGTATTAAAAACTCAACAAGAAGTTATGACAAGTTCATTAGTTTCTACTTTATATTTGAGATTACATTGTTTCAGAGCCTATTGAAATTAAACCAAAGTAACTATCCTGTAATGGACTGAAAATTGGCACTTGACCAAGGACAACTAATGTATCAAGCTGTGCAAATCCACCATAAATATGGTGCAATCACGATGACCATTGTATCACAAAAAAAACTCTCTTGTTGAATGAATTCCATATAAATTCTTAGTTATTCAAAAGACATTGATGGGTTAGAGAACTCTCAACCATAAAACAATAGAAATAAGGGAAATGAAGTAACTGGTGCCATGCAACCAAAGCACCAAATTGAAGTATGAAATGATTTAATACATAAGGACATACCTCTCTTGGAATACCAAGTTCTCTATCACTTTCTACCCCATAAGAAAGTACAACCTATCAAAATCACAATGATATTTTATAGAGAGCTCTTGTTTGAGATCAAAAGAATGAGCTTAAGTGAACTAATGGGTGTGCAAGTCAGAGACAAAACAAATATAATTTCATATCAATAATGACAATAATACCACATGGTATAGTTTGTGAAGATCCATAAGAAATATATCCTCTCCTAGGGATACATTTCCAAAAAAGGAGCACTGCTCATTTGCACCAACTCGAGAAAACTAGTTAACGACAACCTTAATGCACATATTTATGAAGAAGTCAGTGATGACCAGTAATGGCTTATGGATGTAGTTGCGTGGTTATACAATAGGTTTGTCTTCACTCCATTCCATTTTATATCTTTCAAATAACAATGTGTTGAATGGTGGGCTCATTCTAGACATGATTTCAGCTTGTAACATCTTAATTGTTGGATCTGAGCTAATTCCGTGAAACTATCAGAACTCCTGGGCATCCTTGAGGCAATAAACAATAGCAATGAGCATCCTAATTAGCACGAGAAGAAAATATGGGTTATTTCCATTCACATTTAGGCATGTATAGGACTACTCTGGGTGGTTAAGCCAATTCCCAACCCTGTTTGAGTCTTTGAATTTCATCTATCCAGGGCTGGAGAGAGGTCCTTGTATCGATGTCGTTTCTATCAAATATCCTCACTAGAGGGACCAACCCCCTGGGTATGTTAATTTTGTTTTAGCTGGACTATCTCGTCTTTGGCAATAATGTCAAGAGGATCAATTCTATTCTTTATAGTCTCCCTTTTTTTCGACACTATCTGAACTAATTCAGTGCACTACACCCTACTTAGCATAATCCACTTCTAGAAAAAAGGCTCTGAGAACCTATCTAGAATCTTGTCAATGAAATTTTTAATAAGGTCAATGATTTCATCTTGTATCTTATGATTAGTTTGGCAACTAGGGAACTAGGTAATCTTTCCAATAACAGGGAACTAGTCCCCAATAAGGGTATGGAACATGCTAAAATGATATTTGCTAAAATGGTGTCTTGGATTAACACCATACTGCCCAGAATTCTTGAGAATCCCTTCTTGATTATTTGAAGTAATTGTCATGACTGTTTGCCACTATTTTGGAGGTCTAAGTGCACCCATAACTGATTTTCTGGTCAAAATTCACACCAAAAATTACTAATTTTTCCTATATCTACCTATTTGCATGCTCATAATTGCTGATTAGGGATATATAAGGGATAAGAAACGCCCATAATTATTGATTAGGGTTTTATGAGGGCTAAGCAATGCCTAGAATGTTGCACAGTGTGGGAGAATGGCTCGGAGTTCAGTTTGGAGAGAGGCTGCACCTGTCAAAATTCATCCTTAAGGTCGAGTTAGGGGATTGAAGCAAATGTTAAAACTGCAAAGAACTGTTACAAAGTAGACGTCGACCTTAAAATAAATATGTTTCATCATCCTTGAGGGCTGATCCACTTGCAAAATGTCCCACTATTGTTAAAAAATTATGGCATCAGTTTGAGGGTTTACACATCAATTTAGGGAAGACTTGTGACATTTCAGAGGTAGCAACATTTTTATGGATAATCACATCATTGGTTTCACTGTATGTAGCCACAAGTAGATGGTATACAGTATAGAAAGATGAAACCTCTTGTTACAGCCCTAGTGCTGCTCTTCAAATCCATGTTAGAATTTTATTGGAATGTTCAACCTGAGTTTAGATTAAATGTCTTTTGGAGGCTAGCATGGAAATATTGATGCGCAATGATAAGATCAATAAGATGTATGGGCACCAATATAAATGACCTATAGAATTTTGATGGAAAAGGAGATATTCATGCATGTATAGCTCCCTAGCGAGAATCAACAGTCACATAGAAAGGAAAGACATTTAGGCTAATGACACCATATTCTAGTTGTAGCAATAGTAAGCATCCAACCAATAATTATGAATAGGAATAGAAAACATAATAACCAATTGTAGAAGACTAGAAATAAAACTACAGAGTTTTGCACACAATTATTTTTTAAGACTATTCCAGACAAGGAATGAGATAGAAGATGAATTACATAACTGAATTGAAGTGTTAGAGGAAGGAGTTTCAATTCGCAATGAAAAAATGGGATCGTGGATGGACAAATGACCCACTTTACTAAGATGTTGCAGCCATTAACAAATCAAAGACAAATAATGCAAACACTTATTCCTCGGAAAATCCTTGTGAACAATCTCATTTCTCCACCACTTTCAAATCCTAAACTTTAATAAGATTTCCATTCCTCCATCACTGTCAAATTGGCTAACCTACGGTAATATCCATTGGTAAATATAGTAGAAAATATACCAACACTGGCTGGTTTATCATAATGGCCAGGTCCAATTGGTCATTAGACAACCTTTATAAGAAGGTCCTATTAGGAAGAACAATTAAACAATAGTTAATCAAATCTCTGAAACAAAAAAATACACAACATAGTTCATTGATGTCTTTGACCGACCATTTGGTTCCCTAATACACATAATTTGTTGGTATTAAAAACTCAACAAGAAGTTATGACAAGTTCATTAGTTTCTACTTTATATTTTAGATTATATTGTTTCAGAGCCTATTGAAATTAAACCAAAGTAACTAGCCCGTAATGGTCTGAAAATTGGCACTTGACCAAGGACAATTACTGTATCAGGCCATGCAAATCCACCAGAAATATGGTGCAATCATGATGACCATTGTACCACAAAACAAACTCTCTTCCTGAATGAATTCCATATAAATTCTTAGTTATTCAAAAGACACAAATGGAGTAAAAATAAACTCAAATTTGTAGCTCAAACCACCAACATGCACATCAATAAAAATGTAAGAAAATTTGCTAAGCTTTAGCTGCTAAGCGTTGGGGAAAACAAATTTTCTATGGAAACTAACCTCTGTAAAGAGTCAAAGATTGCAAACCCCAAGGAAACTTGAACAAACAAAGATATTTTCCACTCAACCACCGTCGAATTGCTTTCCACTTAGCCACTGTAAAATTGTAACCCAAATCAAGCTTCATGCAAAGGTACAAATCATACGATTCTTCATGTGGGTTTGTATGGGATAAATTTTTCACTCTTGCAGCATTATATAGGGTAAAAAACATCCCCATTTCACTGAATCACTAGACTATTGCACTTTTTCCCATCTTACTAACAAATTTGGGAGCTAAAACCCCTGATTTTCTCATTAACCGCGAAATGGGGAGGTAAAAAACAACATGGATACCTCTATTGATCAAATTCCACGGAATATTTGGCCCAAAAATTAGAAAATATATATTTGGGGAGCGAATTCAACCGAAAACCTTGAATCCAAGGCGAAATAACCAGCGAAAATTCCTTATGGTGCATAAATAGGGGCGAATAAACTAGCAATCCCCTCTATGAATGAAAACCATGGACGAATGAACTGCTCTCACCTCCATGAATGAAAATTTACTGGTGAATCAACTACCTTTGGACACCATTACGAGAATGATTGGGGCGAACTGACCATTTCCTCTCTCTTTCACGGGGCTAAATTGCATTTTCCCTCTCTCACCAGGTGGGCTATCCGATTTTTCACCATGTGGGGATTCATAAAATGTGGACTAATTTCTTAAATTTCAAAAAACCTGTTTCATATGAAAAATTCACCCAGGGTTTCTTGGTGACCCCTATAATTTCGCCCATGGGCTATAATTCGCCCCTAAAATTTTCCTTGGTTAAGATAGATTTGCAACCCTTATGCATCTCTGTAACATTTTCAAGTCACTTTGACACAGTTTCTCAAGAAGAGTAGAGTTAAATAGTTCATATATATTTACTTATGTTTGTTTAAGCATGCACCTTAGTATTTAAGTTTGCATATCATTGTTAAGGTCTGCATTTTAAGAATGTAATTAATATCTTAGTAATTCCTGTTAATCCTAGTTAGAGTCTGAATGCAATGTCGTAAGAAGGTCTGGTTGACAGATAGTAGTTTAAATGGTCTTGTTTAAGTGACTCGGTTTTTTCATTTTTCATTTATTTATTTAGATAATTTAATTTCATTACATTCTCCATTCAGTTTGTACATCTCATAGGACTTGCATAACAAACATCCTAGGTTTCCTTCTACCTCAACACATATTGTGTCACAAATCCAAGTGTACAAACCTTGGTCGATAATTAAATATTGAAATTTAGTAGACATAAATTACACCAACATTTTGGTGCCGTTGTCAGGGAGTTGTAGTTAAGTAGAAAGCTTAAGTAGGTTGAGTAACTGCATGTTAGTATTAGATTGGTGACAGGGGAGAGGTAAGATGAGAGGTAAGAACCTGTGCATCTGTTATAACGAGTTCCCCCAAACCCATTGCTTCTCGGTATTTTGTTTCTTCCTTTTATGCAAAGAGTGAGTGTGAGTTTATTTATTTCATGCAAGTGTGGGACTTATTTTACAATTAAATCACTTAGTGGTGCTATAAGCGCCATCCATCCTGCTAACAAACTGACATGAACATTTGAAAGAGGAGCCTCAAGATAGCACATGAATAACTACCTATATTGTGGGAAGAAATGGCAGGAGAAAAAGATGAATAATTTGTTACCTTTGAATTCCCTATCAGAGATGCGAGAGGAGTGGCACAAGTGCAAATCATTCCCCCATCCATTCTACCAAATTTTCACGGAATGGAAAACGAAGACCCTGATGAATTCTTATTTCAATTTGAAGTACTTGGTAGAGGATATGATGTTCAAAAGTTGAAAATTTTTCCTCTTAATTTGAAAGGAGCAGCCCTACGATGGTTCATGAGCCTAGGTGGGAACTGCATTCAAACTTGGAAAGACATGAAACATGTATTCTTGAAAAGATACCAAGATTATTGTAGGGTCAATGAGGATATCTTCGAAATAACACAAGGAGAAGAAGAAATTTTGGAAAATTACGTCAAACGCCTTCAATACAACCTTCAAATATCAAAACTAAGATAGTGTTAAGATTCAATCTGCTAAGACATAAAATATCAGCATTGCATTTCATTTCACAACAATAGCATATACAAGATCACTGAAGAAACAACAAGCACAACATAAACACAGATTTATCCTGGGAAACCCTCATGGGGTAGAAAACCCAGCAAAGCTTCCTCAATATAGATGACCAGCAAATGCAAAGATGTAAACCAAAGACATGAGCTCCTCCTCCTCCATAGTAGACCTCTCTCTCACAAGTGTGCTAGTTTCCAAGTGATAGAAGTGTGTGATAAGTGAGGAACATCCTCCTCTACTTATACTAGTTTCCCGACTGACTTTTACACAAGCTAGGTCGGCCCCAACTTAATTACTGGGTTAAACACCCCATTACAACTGACTGGGCCGACCCCTCTAGGGTGGTCTAATAACCCTTTGACCCACATAACACATACAGGGCCGACCCCCACTAGGGAAGTCTAATAACCCAAGTTACCACAATCTGATGGAGGAATAAACATCTCCGGATATACAATAAGATCTTCACGGAGGAATGAAACATCTCCGGAATAATAAAGTACAAATATAATATTCTTAGAAGTTACAATATTTCAACACTCCCCCTTAACGAGAAGGATATTATAACAACATCTACAGAGCAAGGAGTCATCAACATCATACATGATACATCTATAAATCATCGGAAGCATTCTTCAATACATCATCATCAATAACTCAAATAGTTACTGGAATATCTGTCATCATATGATCATCAGCATCATCATTACACAATCATCAGCATCGTCATCATCATCGTCATCACACGATCATCAGCATCGTCATCACACAATCATCAGCATCGTCATCGTCATTGTCATCACACGATCATCAGCATGTCATCATCATCGTCATCGCACGATCATCAGCATCGTCATCATCATCGTCATCACACGATCATATTACAGGATGATCAATCCCGCTCTCTTTAGGACATAGGTCCATGGATGATACAATCCAGATCAAGTTCCTGGATGATCAATCCTAGTCACATACCTTTTGAACCGAGGTCCAGGGACGATCCAGTCCTATCATGTACCTTTTGAACCAAGGTCCAGGGACGATCTAGTCCTATCATTCAATTCTCGGAGACCTCTGTCTACGGATCAATTCAAGGGACTGAAAATCCAGGGATGATCCAATCCCATCCTATCCACTAGGGACTTCATTCTCGGAGACATCATGTCTACGGCTCAATTCAAGGGACAAAAAATCTAAGGACGATCCAATCCCATCCTGTCCACTAGGGACTTCATTCTGGGAGACATCATGTCTACGGCTCAATTCAAGGGACCAAAAATCCAGGGACAATCCAATCCCATCCTCTCCACTAGGGACTTCATTCTTGGAGACATCATGTCTAAGGCTCAATTCAAGGGACCAAAAATCTAGGGATGATCCAATCCCATCCTTGTCCACTAAGAACTTCATTCTCGGAGACATCTATCTACAGCTCACATTAGGACTGAAGTCTAGGGATGATCCAATCCCTATTTGTCCACTAAGGACTTCATTCTCGGAGACATTTGTCTACGGCTAACTTTAGGACTGAAGTCCAGGGATGATCCAATCCCTACTTGTCCACTAAGGACTTCATTCTCAGAGATTTCTGTCTACGGCTCACTTTAGGACTGAAGTCCAGGGATGATCCAATCGCTACTTGTCCACTAAGGACTTCATTCTCGGAGACATCTTGTCTACAGCTCAATTCAAGGGACCGAAGTCTGGGGACGATCCAATCGCCATTCTCAAAGACATCTTGTCTACAGATCCTTTTAGAACATGTGTTAAAGGATGATGCAATCCCTCTTCTCAACTTAGACCCTGTCTAAGGACCATCCACCAACCTCTCTATCGGCATCACCAATATCAATACATGTATACATATCATCAATACAAGTAATAGAGGTATCCTACATATCATCATCAGTGTCTACATCACTCCCCCTTTCAAGGAGGGTCCTACCAAGCTTGTCTCGGAAATACTCAAACTTTACTTGAGGCAGAGGTTTGGTTAGTACATCGGTAACTTGTTCACCTGAGGTAGAGGTTTGGTTAGTACATTGGTAACTTGTTCACTTGAGGTAGAGGTTTGGTTAGTACATCGGCAACTTGTTACAAATTCGAACTTTATAGTTCCTTTCTGCACCATATCTTGTATATAGAAATGTTAGATCTTTATGTGCTTTGACTTATCATGGAACACTGGATTCTCTGCCATCTTGATACAACTTTGTTTGTCAAATAGGATCGCAGTTGGGTCTATCTATAAGTCAAACAGTCCTGAAGCCATACCGCTTCACAACTAACAGAGTAAGAAACCATATATTCCGCTTGTGATGAGAGCCACACTAGACTGCTTCTTGCTAAACCACGAGATCATGGATGATCCCAGACAATAACATCCTCTCGATGTGCTCTTCATGTATGATACACTTCCTGCCCAATCAACATATGTGTAGAAATCTAAACTCATGATCTCCAATATAACATAGATCAAAGTCTATCGTACCCTTTGGGTACCTCATCACATGCTTTGCAACTATCATGTGAACACATCTAGTTTCCACTAGATACTGACTCAAGGTGTTCACAGCAGGGCATATATCTAGCCTAGTATTCATCATATACATCAACGACTCAATACAGAGTCACATCAACTAACTCTGAGGAGTCATCAGCTAACAACTTCAAGTCGAAACCCATGAGAGTGGCCATGGCTTCACATTCCAACATATCAATTCTTCTCAAGATTTCCATAGCATACTTTCCCGGGATGAGAAAGATTCCTTCTGAGCCTTGCCATACTTCCAGACCTAGGAAGTAATGCATCAATCTGAGATATTTCATTTTCATTTTTGCAGCCGTCTTCTTCTTTCTTTTCATGATCTGTTTCTCATTCCCTGTCAGAAAGAGATCATCTATATATAGTAATAGTATGATCCATAACCTTAAGGTAAAGGTTAGGAACAACTTTACTTTTGGTAAATCCTAAGCTTGTTAAGAAACTGTCAATTCTCCCTCTATGACTAAACATCATTCACACTCTGCACTGAATGATTTTCTTTGCCATCTTTCGACAGATGGGTCTACTGATATGAGCCTTGAGATCATTCGAACTCTGTGATGAGTTCCTTCTTGCATCCATGCCATCTGTATATAGAAACCATATTCAACCTTGTAGCAAAGGTTGAGATCCACATCACCCATGGTGATCATTAAGCTCATCAATTGACTATCAATCCTGGGTACCCGAACAGAGCTTTCTTCAATTGAATCCTTGATTCGCATTTTTCCTTCAATTACATCATTAAGATAATGGTCTTATCTAGCCACTTGGAGCAAACATCTCGTCATGATTCTCTCTCTTTCTAAGAGAATCTTCTAGCCACGAGCCTTCTATATTATGTTTGATTTGTAAATCTTTTTGTTGAACATCCATCACTTGTTCGGTGTTCATCATTCTTCGTGATCTTTCCTACAAATCAAAATTAAGTACATGATTAGTAATACTTCATAATAATCAAATCATCTTGACATGATAATCTATTATGCATACAAATATGATTTTCATAGTTATGCAAAAATCTTGACCAATACTTTGGCACAACACTTTTCCATATCCTGTATGCATACAGTGGCTATCTAGACGCCTTCCATCTCTACCAGAACATACTATCGAGAGTGTGCACAGCTCTCAGCATGTCAGCAAAGAGGTTTCATTCTAGACAATCAACAATGGAATGTTTGTCCAACTTACCAATCATATGCATATTAGTAGTATATTGTTCAATGCTATATGAATGTTTACACTCAGCATGATATATTCTAGGAATACAAATATGCATACAAGCAATAACATTTACTATTTCAGAGATAACAACTCAAATACTTATCTTTTATGTTTGTGTGGTTGCCTCCCGCTTGATCTTCTATATGTCTTTTGAACTTCTATTCATTATGTACCACTGTGCATGCTCAAGTGTGCACTAGTGTCATCCTCATGATCTCATACACAAACATACATTCATTAGTATAATCTCAATATTATCAAAACATTATAATTCTAAATAATATTGAATATGTATGGTCATGATCATTCAATACATGGGTATACTAAGATCCTAGCACAAAGTAGGATTCTAATTTGTCATAGGAAAATATACCTGGATTAGTATACCTGTTTAGTTATGTCTAACACATCTAAACAATATCTTCTTTGTTCTCTTCAATGATTTAGAGATCCTGTGCTAGAACCTGCATATCTCATAGGTTAAGCACAGTAGAAAAAAGTCATACATACCTCGTAAGTAGAACTTCTATGTGATCAAAGATTATGGATGAGTCTTTGTATTTGTGTCATCATGGTCATGGAAATTGATTTGTCTTTCGTGATGTACCTGTATCTAGTTAGAAGACAGCATCAACCTCATACAACACCACAGTGCATTAGTACAACCCTAATCAATGAATGTCTTCTATCATTCACATGTATTAATACTTTTATTAGGATGATAAGACAATTCTAACATTAATCAAGATTGTACTAACCTAAATAATATGAAGACAAACATATTATGAACTTAATCAAGAATCAAATTTCAATACATACCTATATCTCAAGTCATACCTGTCGAGACTTCTTGTAGTCTTCGTATGTAAGGCCTTAGCCTCAAATCCCCCTGAAACTGGATCTGGAGCTTGATTAGGGTTTGTTAGAGAAACCCTAAAAATTCAATCTTTGACTTTCACACTTCTGAATGGATGGAAGGATGTGTCTTGCTGAGCTAATCAAACTTGCATACTTCAATTTTGAAATCTCCAAAATTTGACCCCTCAACAATTGCCTTTGAAACTTCTGGATCTTCTGGACAGGATCCTGAAATAGGATTTGATGGAGCCCACCCTTCTGAAAGGTTTGATACAAGGCTCTAAACTCTTATTTTTCTGAGGAGCTTCCAGCCGTGGTCACAGACTTAAAAAATTCCAACTTTTGTTGAAGCCCTAATTTTCCATCTTTCCGATCAAAATCCCGAACTGGGGTTTGATCAAGATCGGTCTTCTACCCAACCAAAAAATTTGATCTTGGTCTCTAAATTAAGATTTTCCTGAGTAGCATTCAGCCATAGACTTCGATTCAAAAAATTCCAACTTTCTCCGAAACCCTAAATTCCGGAAGCCATGAATGAAGGTGCTCCAAAAATAAATTTTTTTTGGAAGAAATATGTACCTGATTGTTTCTACTGTAACTCCAAACTTCTCAATCCAAAGGATCTAAATTTTTTTTCTGTGGTAGCCTGACCTGTCATATTTCCATCTCGATAGGTCTGACCTCAATTGGATTTTTTGAGAGAGAGTTATGCCAAGTGGAGTAACGTGACCTGTTCATGGGATAAAACAGGAGAGGGAACTTGTACGACGTGCCACGTGTCACTGGTTCAACGTCAGCCTCTGAAACCATTTCCTGAGATCGTACAATCTGTGTACTACCTTTATCTTTTTACGAATTTCATTTGGAGCTTCCTAGCCCAAGTTATGACCTTTTTTCCTAGGTCACCTGATTATGACTGAGATCTGGAAGAGGTAGAAACCCTAACTTGTACTGATCATAAATCACAAAGTACAACGAACATGAGGGTGTCCTTTGGAAACAAGGTACCTGGGGATGTTATCTTTGACCGGTAAACTTTTCATATTTTTAACCTTCACCAAAATGGATTTATAGCGAAAGTTCCACGATGACTAGTTTTTGCTATATAAAACCCTAACCTTCAAATTATCGTAAGTGAAGCAAGTGTCGTAAGTGCCATACCTTGCCTTCTTTCAGGTAAGCTCCGATACCATGTTAATATTCAATATGCTAAGACGTAAATATCAGCATTGCATTTCATTTCACAACAATAGCATATATAGGATCACTGAAGAAACAACAAGCACAACATAAACACAAGGGACATAGATTTATCTAGGGAAACCCTCATGGGGTAGAAAACCCAGCAAAGATGCCTTCCATCTCTACCAGAACATACTATCGAGAGTGTGCACAGCTCTCAGCATGTCAGCAAAGAGGTTTCATTCTAGACAATCAACAATGGAATGTTTATCCAACTTACCAATCATATGCATATTAGTAGTATATTGTTCAATGCTATATGAATGTTTACACTCAGCATGATATATTCTAGGAATACAAATATGCATACAAGCAATAACATTTACTATTTTAGAGATAACAACTCAAATACTTATCTTTTATGTTTGTGTGGTTGCCTCCCGCTTGATCTTCTATATGTCTTTTGAACTTCTATTCATTCTGTACCGATGTGCATGCTCAAGTGTGCACTAGTGTCATCTTCATGATCTCATACACAAACATACATTCATTAGTATAATCTGAATATTATCAAAACATTATAATTCTAAATAATCTTGAATATGTATGGTCATGATCATTCAATACATGGGTATACTAAGATCCCAGCACAAAGTAGGATTCTAATTTGTCATAGGAAAATATACCTAGATTAGTATACCTGTTTAGTTATGTCTAACACATCTAAACAATATATTCTTTGTTCTCTTCAATGATTTAGAGATCCTGTGCTAGAACCTGCATATCTCATAGGTTAAGCACAGTAGAACAAAGTCATACATACCTCGTAAGTAGAACTTCTGTGTGATCAAAGATTGTGGATGTGTCTTTGTATTCATGTCATCATGGTCATGGAACTTGATTTGTCTTTCGTGATGTACCTGTATCTAGTTAGCAGACAACATCAACCTCATACAACACCATAGTGCATTAGTACAACCCTAATCAATGAATGTCTTCTATCATTCACATGTATTAATACTTTTATTAGGATGATAAGACAATTCTAACATTAATCAAGATTGTACTAACCTAAATAATATGAAGACAAACATATTATGAACTTAATCAAGAATCAGATTACAAGACATACCTGTATCTCCTTAAGTCATACCTGTCGAGACTTCTTGTAGTCTTCTTATGTAAGGCCTTAGCCTCAACTCCCCCTAAAACTAGATCTGGAGCTCGATTAGGGTTTTTTAGAGAAACCCTAAAAATTCAATCTTTGACTTTCACACTTCTGAATGGATGGAAGGATGTATCTTGCTGAGATGATCAAACTTGCATACTTCAATTTTGAAATCTCCAAAATTTGAACCCTCAAAAATTGCCTTTGAAACTTCTGGATCTTCTGGACAGGATCCTGAACTAGGGTTTGATGGAGCCCACCCTTCTGAAAGGTTTTATCCAAGGCTCTAAACTCTTATTTTTCTAAGGAGCTTCCAAACGTGGTCACAAAATTCAAATATTCCAACTTTTGTTGAAGCCCTAATTTTCCATCTTTCCGATCAAAATCCCGAACTGGGGTTTGATCAAGCTCGGTCTTCTACCCAACCAAAAAATTCGATATTGGTCTTTAAATTTCTATTTTCCTGAGTAGCATTCAGCCGTAGACTTCGATTCCAAAAATTCCAACTTTCTACGAAACCCTAAATTCCGGAAGCCATGAATGAAGGTGCTCCAAAAATAATTTTGTTTTGGAAGAAATATGTACCTGATTGTTTCTACTGTAACTCCAAACTTTTCAATCCAAAGGGTTTGAAAACTTTTTATGTGGTATCCTGACCTATCATCTTTCCATCCCGACAGGTCTGACCTCAATTGGATTTTCTGAGAGAGAGTTATGCCAAGTGTCACAACGTGACCTGTTTATGGGATAAAACAGGAGAGGGAACTTGTACGCCGTGCCACGTGTCACTGGTTCAACTTCGGCCTCTGAAACCATTTCTTGAGATTGTGCAGTCTGTGTACTACCTGCCACTTTTTACTAAATTTCATTTGGATCTTCCTAGCCCAAGTTATGACCTTTTTTCCTAGGTCACCTGATTATGACTGAGATCTAGAAGAGGCAGAACTTGTACTGATCATAACTCACAAAGTACAACGAATATGAGGGTGTCCTTTGGACACAAGGTACCTAGGGATGTTATCTTCGACTGGTAAATTTTTTTGATTCTGAACCTTCTCAAAAATGGAGTTATAGCCAAAGTTCCAGGATGATTGGTTTTTGCTATATAAAACCCTAACCTTCAAATTGTCGTATGTGAAGCAAGTGTCGTAAGTGCCATACCTTGCCTTCCTTCAGGTAAGCTATGATACCATGTTAAGATTCAATATGCTAAGACAGAAAATATAAGCATTTCATTTCATTTCACAACAATAGCATATACAGGATCACTGAAGAAACAACAAGCACGGCATAAACACAAGAGACACAGATTTATCCTGGGAAACCCTCATGGGGTAGAAAACCCAGGAAAGCTTCCTCAATATATATGATCAGACAATACAAATATGTAAACCAAAGACATGAGCTCCTCCTCCTCCATAGTAGACCTCTCTCTCACAAGTGCGCTACTTTCCGAGTGATAGAAGTGTGTGATAAGTGAGGAACATCCTCCTCTACTTATACTAGTTTCTCGACTGACTTTTACACAAGCTCGGTCGGCCCCAACTTAATTACTGGGTTAAACACCCCATTACAACTGACTGGGCCGACCCCTCTAGGGTGGTCTAATAACCCTTTGACCCACATAACACATACAGGGCCAACCCCCACTAGGGAAGTCCAATAACCCAAGTTACCACAATCCGACGGAGGAATAAACATCTCCGGATATACAATAAGATCTTCACGGAGGAATGAAACATCTCCGGAATAATAAAGTAGAAATATAATATTCTTAGAAGTTACAATATTTCAACAAATAGTTGGGGAAAGACACCTTTAAAAGGCTCATTACTCAAAGGAATAAAAAATGAATATTTAGAAATCTTAAGTCTGATGGTAATAGGTGATGTATTTCAGTTACCATATGATGATGTTTGTGAGTTATGTAGAAGGTATTCAAGAGGAAAATTCAAGACTGGTAAGAATATACCCTCTTCTTAGTTTTTAAAGTCTGTTGCAGGAATTGGAGTTACAAGAGATGAAATTGGTAATTTATTTGAAATATTTAAATCTGATATTATTAGCTCTCTAAATTCACAAATGGATATTTTGCAGGTTGGGAAAAATGAGGAATTTGAAGGAGCATTTTTCCATCAGTGCCAAAATAAACATCTCACAAAGAATTGTCCTTTGGATAGTCTCGGAATTTGTGGCATATGTATCTTGAATCATTCCATGTGTAGTTGCTCTTCCTTACCCAGGATGGAAACAACATGCCAAGGATATCTGGAAGTTGCAATGAGTTCACTTTATGTAATGGCACCACAACTGTCATGGAAACTGTGGCCTACATGTATGGTTCAGAGCTCCATCCCTCCATTTCCCTACTCTCATAATCAATTAGTGAATACTCCGACACCAGGGTAGCTGTTGCAGCCTCAGCTTAACCCCTACCAAACTTTTTCACAAAGCCTTCATGGCCCATCTTATGATCATATGGATACTCTCTCTTA
Organism: Larix kaempferi; assembly: GCA_027924585.1. Lineage (NCBI taxonomy): Eukaryota > Viridiplantae > Streptophyta > Pinopsida > Pinales > Pinaceae > Larix > Larix kaempferi. The sequence continues at coordinate 45,686,917 of BSBM01000510.1, forward strand.
CGTTGCAACACTACCTGGTCCTATATACTCTCCACAAGCTTTTAAACAATATCCTATTTACCCGGCAGGATCACCCACACAAGCCAATCAACTACACCTGCCACAATCACCTTCTCATAAAAATCATCTATGCCCTATGCACATTCCTGTTCAATCCATTCCACATTCTAACAACAATAAAGCAGTACAATATGCTTATAGTGTTGAACTACAACATTTACCCACCTTTCCTACCTCACTGACATTACTGCAGGAAATTCATACGAGGTATGGAGAGGTTATAGATCTAGGAGTTGTAGAAACTATGGAAGAAAATGAAGTTTCTACTTGGCCTTATCAACAAGAAGACAAGATCAACATGGCATGCATCACATTTAATGAGGGACAGACATTAGAACCTGAATATTCCCCATCACCAAACTCAGATTTTTTATGCATTCTAGAGTTTGATGAAAGACCTCGTGACATGACAAAAAAAGAAGAGAACCTAGAATACAATGATTACATTGAAACCTGGTTCCACGAGGTAACCAACCCATAATACCATTCTCTCCTTCAATGCTTCTTGCTGCTAAATCAAATAGGTCGGTTGGTTCTTCATATCCAGGTAATCACTGCAATAATTTTCTCGTATGTGGATAAAGGTATATTTTTAATCTTGCCTCGCAGTTGGTTACATTGGAAGAGTTCATATACTTGAATATAATTGTTTCCTTTCTCCCTAAGTAGAATAGGATATTATGTACATAAATAAAAAGTTGCAAGTGATTAGTTAGTTTTCATACAACTTCACTTCTTGTTCTTTTTCTTTGCAAAATTTTTATGCTCTTCCTAAAAAGCTTTTCAAACACTTAATATCAGTGATCCTATCTTTATAAAGAGGTTGATAACCAAAAAACATTCCTCCATTTGAAGCCGAGAGGCTCTCGGTACATTTTGACTTTGTTTTTAAGTTAGTAAGTAGAGAAATATTTCTTGAATAGTAATAGGAGGGGAAATTTGGGGATGTTATTTTTGAGAAACACCGTTGCAATCTTTTGGAGAAGGAAACTTGGACTAGAGAGATATTCTTACTCTTATCTTTCGGTTCCATCCACTATACACTAATGCAATCAACCATATGTATCTTTGATTCGGCAGACTTCTTATTCACTTGGTTTATGTTGAAAAAAATAAGTTGTCCCCCAACCCATATATCATCCCATCCTATAGCATGGTTTTCAGAGCTGCTTCCCCTTCCACTCACTCATAGGCAATTTATTGCCGAAAATCTATAGAGGGTGGAAACACTGGCACCTGCTGGAGTATTGAACAGGCTCGCTGGAAGCGGGTACCGGCCTGTGGTATGACAAAGTAAACTTGACGTGGTACTGAACATGCCTGACTAATAGAGGGGAATCTCTGTGGGGAGGACATCTTGTCTAAAAATGTGTAAAGAAAAAAAAATATTTAAATGGCTCTCTTATATGTTAGAATTGTTGTGGGTCTAACCAAAGAAAAGTATGTATGGTTGACTTAAAGGGAATGAAATTCATCACTTGGCCATAGGATAATAGTCTCAAGATTGTCTTAAGACCAGTTACCTAACCTCCATAGGATTAAAGATTTCTTATTTTTCCAGGTGGGGCCATACACTTAATATTTCTAGGGACCTGAATGTGAAATTCAGTAGGATTTCTCTATGTATTGTGATTCTTGGACACTAGGGAAATTTGACTGAGTTCCTATGAATGTCATTAACAAGGAAATCCGATTAAGTTTGATATTCTCTCATGACTCACATAAGGATCACTGTAATTTTATCTGAAAGATTATGACAGGTAGAGGCATACTTCTTTTTATGAATTGAAATATAAAGGATACACTTTTATCTTTTCTATTTTTCTAGTGAAGTACTCAGAAATGTATCTATTTTTTAGATCTGATGAAGTGATTTATTGTCACAGAAAAAACATGAGTAACATATGGAAGTATTGAAGTTGATTCCCAGCATAAGGTTCGTGATTGGATAAACAAAGATATGCACATAAGGAAAATATCAAACGTTCTGGTGAAAGAAGGGTCTGAATGCAACTATGACCCTGTAACAACATTTCTAAGCATGTCAGGGTATATGTTTTTTTTAGTTCAAATATGAAATGATGAATCTGAAGTATTGTCATTTGGAAATTATTCCAATCATGTGTCATTTTTAAGCCTACAGATGAATCATAGCTTCTACCATGATTATCCTACTATGTTTATATCATCCCTACAAGCAAACAAACAAGTTGATCTGGATGACTGTAAGAACAAAGATATATTTTTCAGACTATTATCCAACTTTGTCACTTCTCGATTTCTAATTATATAGTTCATCTTGTTTCATTCTATCTATTGGTTTATCCCTTATCCACTAAAGGTCATTGTTTTAACTTGGTAAATTTTTCTATGATTAAAAAAAAAGGGTCGTTATGGTTTTGAATGGGTTTATATCCTTATGATCCCCACGATATTGATTTATTTTCTTCAATCTGCCCAAAGTTTACAACTTTGGACATTGATTGAAGAAGTAATGCGACAATCCAGTTAAAATTCTCATATATTAGGTCGTTCACGTTACATCCATCATTGAAAGGTAGTGAATAATTCCTGTACCGGACCGAGAGAAATAATGATTTGAGCATGTTGGATTTCAAGTCCAAACACAATTTCTTTTGATCAATTAAATGACCCTTCTGGAATCCGACTCCTACTCTTTGCTCTATAAAACTACCTTTTGTTCACTCCTTTCTCCAATCTCATTCTATTCAATTCACATCCTCTGTTTCCTTTCAAAGTCCATCTCATCTTCTTCTTCTTGGCTTCCTTTTTTGCAAAGTGGGACCTAGCACATCTTCGGTCTGGGGGAGTGTTGGTGCCCTAATTTTGTCACAATTTTGGGTCTTTGATCGTGCCATGGCTATAATATTTTATCATTTTTAATACATCAAGATCATACTTCTCACCATTCAGAAACCAATATCAACTCAAGTATCTATCTTTGGCATTCATGTAATTTTCTTATGATTCTCATCAATTTCTCATTTTATATGGGAATTCATGTAATTTTCCTATGGTTCTCATCAATCTATCATTTTATATGGTGAATTAACATTGTTTAAACCTTGTGGGCATATAGTTTTTCTAATACAAACTATGGTTCTCATCCAGATGGTCATTCAGACTATCATTCACATACACGTGGTCATTCGACCCATCATTCACACCTGGAAATTCATTTGTTTGCCTACCTGGACACATTGATGGCATAAACGGGGACATGGGTTTTGTTTCCCACCTGGATCACATGGTTCACAAACCGTTACTCACAGTGATTTCATTCCTACCTCGTCCAAGCATCCAGTGGTTCTGTTGCCCAAATGTAGGAAACTGTTGTGCACGATTTGGGGAAAACACCCCCTTCAGTTCAGATCATCAATGAAGTTGTTCCCTGCCTTAATTATAGTCTATTATTAGAGGGTTCGACCACTAGCAGGGTCGACCCTCTCTCCCATGTGTAAAATCTTATATATAGAGGCTTTTAGACATGCAAAAGAGGAGGACACTGTACAAATCCGTTTTTGGTAATATAGTATTGATGCTCTGTTTCTGTTTCATTTGTGTTCTTATTCTCACGCAATTGGTGGTTGAATAGCTTGAAGAAGTTGACCGCTGCCTCCTGGGAAGGGCCCCTCAGTGGCAGTGTGTATTTCGTTTTTTTTGTTCAGCTAAGTAATTGTGTTGTACAAAAACGTTTTTTAGATTTCTCATTATTTGTTGTCCCAAAAACGTTTTTCAGATTCGAATTATGCCATCATTATATTATGTTTCTGTCTGAGCATTTGTTCATGATAAAAAATTTTTTTACTCTTGTGAATATCGTGATCCTGTTAATAATCCAGTGCATGTGTAATGAGATCTCAATGTCTAATTTAATCGTTGTCTTTGCATAGTTTACATTAGATTCTAATTTCAATAGGTTTGTGTTTAAATCTCTCTTAGCATTTACATTAGTTTCTAATTGATGCATCCTAGATTTATGAATAGTTAGTAGTTTGCTATAGTCTCTATTTGAAGAAGCAATTACATTATATGCAATCTAACCCTCTTATTTTTATTCTGTACATTTCATGTCCATACGACCTGTCGTACGTACCAGGATTTCAAATTGTCAATCCGTTTTTACCATTTCATGGGTGTTCTGTAGTTAGCTAGGGTTTCAAGTTCCAATTTGTATTCAAAGTATTTCATATTTGTTTCTCATTAAGACGTAGATAGTTTATTTCTGCTATAGTTCTTGTTAGATATAATTGTGTTTCATTGCATTTAAATATTGTATGTGTAGAAAATAGACTTGATTTCTAATTAAGCTTAAAGAAGTCAATCTCTTTCAGATTTAAAATGTAGTAGTTTCCAAGTTATTCTCATACTGTGTTTATGAAATAATATAGGTTAGTTTAGCTTAGATTTCCTTCTCAAATGTAGAATAGTTTTGTATTGTCGTTGACGTTTGATTAAAATGGCTTAGTTTGCAAATCAGTTCACTGTAGAAGTAGGGTACTAGTGTCTTTCTTTTCACTAGATGTAGATTCGCTTGCAAGTTAAGATTTGTTTCAAGTCATTAAAGAGATAGAATAGTTTCAAGTTAGTGTTTTAGGTTCAATACATAGATTTGTTTACAAGCTCTGAGTTTAGAATAGTTCTGACTTGATGCTTTGCAAATAGATTGACTTACAAGTTTGAAGTTTCTTAAATAGAATAGAATCAGAAGTTTGCTAACAGTATAGCCTTGATTTCTAATAGCATTTCATGTTCTAATTATGAAGCAGTTAATAGAAGTATAATAACTCAGAGTGTTTTTTATTCCTTTTCATTAGAGTTAGAATTATTAAATAGCACTTCATTTGCTTTCCTAGACTGATATATTTTATAATTTTGTCAACTTACAATTCTAGATAGCATCACTAGGTTTTCATTTGAGTACATAGATGTCATTTGCTTAATGAATAAATGATAGAAATAATGATAGTTCACAATGTTTAAGTTCTCTTGTAATTGGTTCATTTTCAGCTTTTAGATCATTCTAGAAGTTAAGATAGATTTACAACCCTTATGCATCTCTGTAACATTTTCAAGTCACTTTGACACAGTTTCTCAAGAAGAGTAGGGTTAAATAGTTCAAATAGATTTAATTCCGTTTGCTTAAGTCCACACCTTGGTATTTAAGTTTGCATCTCATGGTTTAAGTCTACATTTCAAGAATGTAATTAATATCTCGGTAATTATTGTTAATCCTAGTTAGATTCTGAATGCAATGTCGTAAGAAGGTCCGCTTGATAGATAGTAGTTTAAATGATCTTGTTTAAGTGAATCAGTTTTTCATTTTGAAATTTATTTATTTAGATCATTTAATTTCATTACATTCTCCATTTAGTTTGTACATCTCATAGAACTTGCATAACAAACATCCTAGGTTTCCTTCTACCTCAGCACATATTGTGTCACAACTCCAAGTGTACAAACCTCGGTCGATAATTAAATATTGGAAATTTAGTAGACATAAATTACACCAACACATCCCATGCAAATTTTTATTTGGGTTATATTATCTTCTTAGTGGCTTCTCCACTTCCCAACATTAACTAAAAGTGTAACTGAGCAATTGGAGGAGAAGGATAGGGTTATCCCCAACTTCACAAGGAACCCCTTCCTATTATCTTCCAACCACATAGTGATGAACGAATGGTTGAGATCGGATGACAGAGGGTTACACAGAGGATCTATACCATTCGTGGGGGACCCCTTCTAGATACCTCTCAATCTAGTGATGGTGCCAAAACGACTATGATTAAAAGTTAGGACTTGCAACTTGCATCTTACACCATCCGGAAAGGCTCCCCATCTGTTATCACTTGGGCATGTCCTATTACGCAAATGAACAAGATCAGACGTTGAGGAACTACATGGGGAATCTGCACCATCCATGAGAAATCCTTCCTTGTTATCTCTTTCTCTTGTCCCTATGTGAAAACGGTAGAGATATGTTGAACCAACCTGAGATGGTCTCCTCTATTCATTTCAGATCTCAAGCTTGGGCTTCTCGAAGGGGGAAGAACTTCACAACTTGGATAATCACTAGGTTTTGGATAGATTAGTTGTCATTGATGTCAGCTAAAGAATATTGATCACCCACTCAAATGAGATCTTTATTGTGATGAAGACACCTTTGAAAAATGATTTAACTTACTACCACATATTCCTGTAACCAGTAAATATTTTGCACCATCTATTGAACTCTCTACACAACACTTACTATTTTGCTCCATCCATTGAATTTTCTGTGTGACACTCACTATTTTGTGCCATTCATTGAAGTCTATGTGTGACACTCCCCATGGTCAAATTTAAAGCATAGAACTACACACACTAGAACGCTCCCTTGCACATAAATCGGTACAATTGTTGCGTGAAGACTATGTGAAACAACTGAAAATGCTTCGCATATCACTACGCAAGTTCTTACCAATATGACTCCTCTTATAAATTCCCAGTGATGAACATGCGTACAAATGAAATGTGGCATACCCACTTTTGGTTGTACATTATCAATGAAAAATTTGCCCATCCAATCCAAAAGCCCCACGCTAAACATAAAAATCCCCATGCTAAACATGAAAAGCTCGGCCCTGAAACATAAAAAGTAATCATATAAATATAATTTAATTCAACACATTTGTAGGAGGATGGAGTGTGTTGCGCTCTGAGGCACAAAGAAGATTTTTTTTTTTTGTAATATGGGGATGAAGAATGAAGTCTAATGAAGATACATATATGACTCAAGACATATGTTGCTGATGTTGACTAAGTCTACCAAGGAAATTGAGGACTGATTCAAGAACCTTTTAATGGCACACTCTGTTATGAATTACTGAAGCATTAAGTTGTGAAGAAGCTCTCGATATTGGTAAACAACAAAGTTCGGGGTATTATCGAAAAGGAAACCAAGTAATCTGGGAATGGCTCTATATAGACAAGAGTAGTATAGTGCACTAGACTAAGTTTATGAAGGTCTGATACATTAAATATAATGCACAAGGTATAGTGCGTTGGACTCAATTTGTGAAGGACTAATACACTGGATATAATGCGCGAGGTATAGTGTGTTGGATTCAGGTTGTGAAAGTTTGATATGCTTGATTTATAAGTCTAGTGCACAATGTATAGAAGCTTGATACATTGGATTTAGAAGTCTAGTGCGCGAAGTATAGATACCTTATATGTTGGATTTGGAAGTTTGGTGTGCAAAGTATAGAAACTTGATACACTAGATTTGGAAATTTTGTTGCATGGAGTATAGAAGTTTGCTATGATGGACTCAAATTAGGGGAAATTTGGATTAAAAATAGGCCTCCTAATAAAAAATCAATAAATTAATAAAATAATTACATGTAGACAATTTTTTATACCATTTCACTTTTATCTAAGTTGCCCATGGTTATTTCACTTTTATCAAAGCTACCTTAGATATATATTTTAGGAGTAGTCTATTTATTCTACATTTTGGACTTTCCAGTGAGTTTTGGTTAGAATCCGGTAAAAACAAATTGGTAAAATCCAAATTTGGAAGTGTTCAAATTGAATTTTTGAATCCATAAATAGATTCAGCACCCTCAAATACCTCCATGGCACCCAAATTATGCAACTTCCATTGCTAATATATGTGATTTTAACATTTTTTACAAATTTCCAACCAGACTCCTAACAAAAGAAGAGAATATTTAGACTACATCTATATTTTATATTAAAATCAATTTATGAGGACGAAGTTCCATATATTGTTTTCACCTAAAATAAAGAAAGAAAATTAAATACACATTGCCTTCATAAAAGTTATTGTACCCAATTTTTCACAGTGTATAGTATTATTATTTAAAGGGTGAAAACATGAAGTTGGGATACACTTTTTGCTTGTTTTTTGACAAAAAAACTGCAAAATTTTATGTTTTTCAACTTCAACCCTTTCAAACCCATATCTCCCTTAGGAATTTCATCTTGAGGTAAACATAAGAGTTTTAGAGAATTGTATTAGCTTCGTACTCATAGTTTTTTGAAATTTTTTTATGGACATATAATAGGACAAATTTGAAGGGCACCAATGACATATACTTTAAAATTTTAGGTTTGGATAATGAGTGACTTGTGTGCCCCTCCTTTTTTTAGAGATGGTTATTCATTTTACGAAAACCAAATGTACACTCATAATCTACATAGATTGTACTTTGTAGTGGACTATATTTGAGGATTTTCAAACTTAAAAACTATTTTTTATTATTTATGGAAATAGCATATGTTTAAAAAATGATGCCTTATTGACACATTTTGGGACCCTCTCATTTTCTTTCAAATGTGACTCTTATCAAAAAATGAAAACTACACTTTTGAAGAGGACAGTGCAAGGAACAACTTTGTGATTTTTTACATTTTGTTGTTGTCATTGTGATGATCTTGAATTTTCATTGTGACTGATTTTTAGCTCACTAAATTTTGTAATGATACAGTTTAGAAAAAAAATAGTAAAAAATAGAAATCCCTAATGAAATTCACAAATTCTTATACTATGAGAAAGTAGATTCAATGACGAATCTATGGTATAAACTTGGACAGGTAATTCTCAAATTTTGTAGTGTTTCCACAGTCAGAGAGTGAAAAATTTCATAAAACTGCAGAAATAGTTGCTGTGTTTGTTGACCAGAAACTCTCGGTCGAGAAATTTTATCGGCTGAAAAAATTTCTCGACTGAGAATTAGATGTATTTCTCAGTCGAGAGATATTTAGCCTGAGAAGTATCACGGGGTTAAATCACAGTCTCGCCCGAGAGTTTGTATAAACTCTCGGCCGACAGAATAAAACAACTCTCGGGCGAGAGTTTTATTACATAAAGCCCCGAGAATATTTTAGGGGGCGACCTATTAAATGCCCGTGATTCTCGGCAAGATTCTAAACTTTATCGCTCGAGAGTTCTATATATACTCTTGCCCGAAAATTTATTTCCATAAAAATTCAACTTCGGATATTTATAGTGCACGGATATTTACAGTGCAAAATAAAGTTATAAGGTATTTTTATTTTTGCTTTTGGATGTTTTAAGGTTTTTTATATTAAATTTCTTTACAAAGGGTATATTTGCTTATTTTTTCTTTATAAATGAAATTAATATATACTTGGTTTTGGCATATTACTGTTTTTAGATTGTAAGATTGGTTTTTTTTTAATATATACTGGTTTTTTTTTTAGATTGTAAGATTGGTTTTGGCATATTACTGTTTTTTTATTTTTTAAATTGTAAGATTGGTTTTGGCATAGTACTGTTCTTTTTTTTAGATTGTGAAATTGGTTTTGGCATATTACTGTTTGTTTTTTAGATTGTAAAATTGGTTATAGCATATATTAAATTTTTTTTTTTTTAAGGATAAAAGCAAATTTGCTTTTGGCATATTATTATTTTTTTAAGCAACATATTGCATATTATGTTTTGTCATATTACATTTTGTTATACAAGGGACATGGTGAATTTGGTTTTAGCATATTACTCTTATTTTTACAAAGGGAAATATTGTGCATTTGGTTATGCTTTCATGTCATATTGCAATTTGTTTCATTAATTGTACAATTTTATATCTAACATATTACTATGATTTCAGGTTTTTGGCACTGGAGTTTAGGTTTTCAATTCTTTCATCATGGGAAACCAAAATAAATGTGCAACAAAACATGATCACATTATAACTGAGGGAGAGGCAAGAAAAGAAAAAGAAAAAGAAAAAACGTGAAAACATGAGTGTTGATGTATATGTAACTTCGGAATGTATTTCATCTATGCATTTCATATATATTTATTGTACCCTTATAAAAGATGTGTTATTCCTCTATAAGGAAGTGTCGTCATGTGTATTGACAAGTGTCGCAAGTGTGTGTACTTGGCGACGGGTTATTAGACCACCATGTGTGGGGTCGGCCCTGAAATATATATTATATTGTGGTTGTACCTAGCTAGATAGGTCGGCCCCATAGTGTAACTGGGCAAACAGGTTAGTATAAATAGAGATCGGGAGATCTCTATTTTGATCACTCGGAAACTCACACTTCTCTCACTCAAAAAGTGGTGCACTAGTGAGGAGGAGGATCATCTGCTACTAGGAGACTATCTCAGTGTATTTTGGTTGTACTTTGGTTGAGCCATTGCTCTCTCTATCTCTGAGGAAGTTGTGGGGTTTTTCACCTTAGGGTTTTCCCCACAGAAACTCTGTGTCTCTTGTCTCTCATGCTTTTTATTCTTGTGATGCTTGTGATGCTTATTGTGATTGTTATGCATTGATATACTGTATATGTTATTCTCTCAGTGAAGATCCTAGAGTATTGTGAATTAATGCTCAAAATTTAACATGGTATCAGAGCTAATTGGAGAAGAAGACATTTTGCAGTGACGGAAACTTGAGTTTCTTGTTTATTGGGTTTCTCTCCACAGTTTTTGGAAAAGCAGTATAGTAGATTGACTCTACTCATCAAGGAGAATCCATCTGTCTAATCAGAATTCAATTCAGAGCATTTTCATATTTGCCCCTAAAAATTAGGGTTTCCACAAAAATAGGAATTTCTGAAATCTGAAGACATAGCTGGAAGCTCCTTGCACAAATCGAAGTTTAGAGCTTTGGATAGAGATTTTTGGCTGGGTAGATCTCCGAGAAACCCAAACCCTAATTCAGGGCTCTCCCTAGTGAACCCAGGAGGACAAAAAGGCAAATCTGAAGGGTAAAGCTTTGCTGATCTCAAATTCTGAATACACCAGGCTGATCAGCTCATCAAGACACATCTTTCTATCCTTTCAGAAAGTTGAAATTCACATTTTGAATTTTTAGGGTTTTTTCGACAAACCTTAATCCAGGACCAGATCCAGTTTTCAGCATTTCAAGTGGTAAGACCTAAATCTTTTCTATTTCCATTTGAAGTACTCTTTAAGATGTCTCACCACACCAAGCTTGAGGATAAGCTTAAAGGGGATAATAAATTCCAAGCTTGGAAGTATAGGAATGGGTTAATCCTGGAAGAGAATGAGTTGGACTCATATATAAAAGAAGACATCCCTATCCCAGAGGATGAAGAGGCTAAAGTATTGCATAAGAAGAAATTGGTCAAGGCAAAGAGAATCATTGTTGATTCTATCAAAGACCATCTCATACCCCATGTGTCTTCTCTAAAGACACCCAAGGAGATGTTTGACTCTTTGACCAAGCTATCTGAAGGGAAGAACATAAATCGAAAGATGACCCTGCGGAACCAATTGAAAGGAGTAAAGTTTCAGAATGGATAAACCATTCAATCTTATTTTTCTAGGGTCTCCCAGATTAAGGAACAACTGGAAGTGGTAGATGAAATGGTGGAGAATGGTGAAGTTGTGATGACCACTCTAAATGGCCTACCCAGGTCATGGGATTCCTTTATTCAAGGAATTTGTGCAAGGAAGAAGTTGATCTCCTTCAACAGATTGCGGGAAGAATGTTCTCAAGAATAAGCAAGGCTCGTGGCCCGAGAAGAAAAAAATGGGAAGTGAAGATCAAGCTCTCACAGTACACAATAAGAAAGGAAGGTCAAAGAGAGAGCACTCTCATACCAAGAAATCTTCACACTATCATCAACATAAGGATAAGAAAGAACTCAGATGCTTCACATGTAATGAGAAAGGTCATTTTGCTTCAGAATGTCCCAAGAACAAAAGGAACAACAACACCAAGAAGAAGAAGGGCAGTAGGAAAAGATATCATGCTCATGCTGCTGAAGATGATGAACCATCCAAGAAGAAGGCTAGGGCAGAAAGTGATGATAGTGATGATGACTCATCAAGTGAAGAAGAATATGTTCTAATCTCTGCTCTCACAAGTACTATCTCCCATGGTTGTAATGATTGGTTAATTGACAGTGGGGCTTCCAAACACATGACTGGGTTTAAGGAATATTTTGTGAATCTATCTGAACATGAATCACCCCATAAGGTGAAACTCGGGGATTATTATCAATACCCAATCAAAGGAAGTGGTGAAGCCTCCTACAACCTAGATTCTGGAAAATCTTTGAAGATGAAAGAAGTCCTTTATGTACCTGGGCTCAAGAAGAACTTACTCTCCATCTCTGCATTGGATGCAAAAGGTATGAGGGTTGCATTTGTGGATGGCCAAGTCCTAATGTGGCCAAAGGGAAAGACCATAGATGATGCAGTAGTGATTGGAGAGCAAGAGAGAGGCTTGTATAAATTGAAGGGACAACCTGAACATGCCATGGTGCATGAATCCATGGAGCCCAGTGAACTTTGGCATAGAAGACTTGCTCATATGCACTATAGGGCACTTCCAATTGCAAGCAAGGCTGTAGAGGGTCTTCCTGAAATCAAAACCAAACATGAAGGTGTTTGCAAAGGATGTGCAAAAGGTAAGAACATTAAGAAGGCTTTTCCAAGCAGTGAAAGCAAGGCAAAGGATATCCTAGAAATCATCCACTCAGATGTATGCGGTCCTATGTCATCCAGTTCTCTAAGTGGGTATGTTTACTATGTCTCATTTATTGATGACTTCTCCAGGAAGACTTGGGTATACTTCTTGAAGAACAAAGATGAGGTGTTTGATAAGTTCAAGGAATTCAAAACCTTGATGGAGAATCAAACTGACAAGAAGATCAAAACATTCAGATCCGACAATGGTGGAGAATTCACCTCAGGTGAATTCAAGAAGCTTTGCAGTGATTCAGGGATTAAGAGGGAGTTGACTGCTCCTTATAATCCTCAATAGAATGGAGTTGTAGAAAGGAAGAATAGAACAATCATGGAAGCAGCAAGGGCAATGCTACATGACCAGGATCTACCTATGCATCTATGGGAAGAAGCAGCTAGAACAGCTGTATATGTGCAGAAAGAAACACCCCACAAGATATTGGACAATAAGACACCAGAAGAGGTCTTTTCTAGTAAGAAACCTGAAGTCAGCCATCTCAAAATATTTGGTTGTCCAGTATACACTAATGTCCCAAAGGAAAAGAGGACTAAACTAGATCCTTCAGGAAAGAAGGGTATCTTTGTGGGTTACAGTGAAAGCTCGAAGGCTTACAGAATATACTTTCCAGAGTTCAAGAAGATTGATGTCAGCAGGGATGTAACATTTGATGAAAACTCAGCATTCATCAAATCAAGGAAGGCACCTATCGAAGTTTATGAAGAACCTAAGGAAACTAGATTTCAAGACACTACCATGACTAAAGCAATTCCGGAAGTTGTTTGTGAGTTTGAAGATCTGCAAGAACCTGTAGATCCACCTCGTGAGGATAACTCTCACAAGAGGAAACCTGCATGGGCTAGAGAGCTCATTCAAGATGCAGAAAGATTTGGCATTCCAGAAGAAGAACACAGAGCAAAGAAGAGAACCAGATCACATACCAGCTATGTTGCTTTACTCTATGACATTATGAACAAAGAACCTTCCAGTTATGAAGAAGCAACGGAAAAGAGAGAATGGAAGGATGCCATGATTGAGGAATACCAATCAATAATGAAGAATGATGTTTTGGATGTTGTCCCAAGACCTAAAGAGAAGTCTATTGTGAATTCCAAATGGATCTACAAAATCAAGCATGCTGCAAATGGCAGTGTAGAGAAATACAAGGCAAGATTCTTAGCTCGTGGCTTCTCTCAGAAAGAGGGAGTAGATTATGAAGAAACTTTTGCACCTGTAGCCAAGTATATTTCCATCAGAATAGTACTGTTGTTGCAGCAACACCCCCCCCCCCAAAATTTTGTACATATTGGGGCCCCTCCTTTAATTTTTTTAGAAAGGCTACCTCAAAAGGTCATTCTCAGCTATTAGCTTTGTTCTTCAAACAGAAAAATTTTCCATGAACCACTCCAAGTCTGCCAGAGAAAGTCTTGTTTCTTAAGCAGAAGTTTTTCGTGAAGTCTCCCTGAAAAGGGTCGCAGAACGCTTTGATAAAGCCCCGCAGTGGCGGAAGCTTTTTGTTTAAAACTCCCGAAAGAAGGCTTAGAAAATTTCGTTGGAAAGATTGTGGAAGCCATTGGACTTTTCTCTCCCGAAAGCTGCCGGAGGACTTCCTTGAAAAAAAATCCTTAATTCTTCCCTCAACTTTCATGGCACCATTCGAGTTCTCTTTCCGCATTTTCCAAAACGCTCAAAACCTTTGCGGAAACAATTCACGAACGTATCCCGAAACCTGCGGAAGCATTCACCAATTCCTCCCGAAACTGCCAAGTAACTTAGCTTTTTTTGAAATCTTTAAGTCTTGAGGTTGCGGAAGCATCAGTTATATTCTTCCCGAGCCTTCGCGGAAACCTTCGCGTTTCCTTTCCGCAACCCGGGCGAGGAAAGCTGAGGAAGCTTTCAAGTTTTCCTTTCGAAGCACCGGGCGTCTTTCAACGATTTCTTCCGAAACAGCGGGCACCAATCGCTAAAACTTTCCATAACTCTGCAAGAACTCGAAAATTTCGTGTGAAATTTGCGGAACAAGTTGTCTTTTCCTTCCGCAGTCACGAAAGCATTCTCATTAACTCGCCGAAACGCCGAAACATCAGGAATTTGCAGAACCTTTCGAAGAAGCCGCCCGCAACAGCGGAGGCATTCAACGATCCCTTTCGAAGTAGCGGATGATAGGGGAAAAAGATTCCCGCAATTCTCTCAAGGCCTGGCCGATACTTAGAAACTTTTTGAAGTTTGCAGAAGCCTTGTGCGGAAGCATTCACCGAAACCTTCCGAAACGCCGGAGCCTTTTTATTTTTTCTCTCCGCTACCGCGGGAACCTTTTTCAAAAGTTTAACGTTCATAATCATAGCGGAAGCTTCCGAAACGTTTGAGCTTTGCGGAACGATTTCCCTTCCGCGCCGCGGAAGCCTTTTGCGGGAGCAATTACCCAACCTCTCCCGAAACAGTGGAAGCTTCCACGGTATCCTCCCGAACGAGTTGAGCTTTGCAGAACGTTTTCTCTTCCGCGTCGCGGAGGCCTTTTGCGGGGCCATTAGCCTTTGTTCCTCGAAACGGCGGAAGCTTTCACCATGTCTTCCCGCAATAGCGGAAGGAATTTGCAAGTTCGTCCCACGAATGGCGGTCGCACGCAGATCGAAATTTCTTGACGTGACACCGACGCGCTAATATTAAAACCATGAGTTTAATGCGCCACCCACCGAATTGAAGCCCCACACGTGCCCCACTTATTTAAATAAACGGTGGGGGTTTGAACCGACCCCATTGCTAACTTGTGTCGATTAAACAAATGTTGGACGCCGCGCAAATCGCTCCAGCTCATCTTGCTCGACCACGTTCGTGGCCACCTCAGTCAGCTATTCTCGTCGGTACCAGGTAGGATCTTAACCTTTGAATTTGTCCCTTCTACACGTCATGTTGCTATTGGGTTGTCCTTTGTTTGAAAATGATGGGCATTGGTTGGATTTTGACGGGAAAAATGCCCGTCATAGGCTATTTTGCCCGTCAAATGCAGTTTGAATTACGTTCTTCTCGTCATATAAATCAGAGGCAGGATAAAACGTTTGCATAGTGGGTAGAGACAGTTAGTTTGGACGGTTAGACTTGTTCCAATTTCGCACCTCGTCATTTCAAAAAACTGCCGAAACCCCATGGACTTTTCATGTCCCCAGCCGAAACCTAAAACGTAGCCCCCTGGGTTTTTCATAAACCTCAGTCCCGGCGTGACCTCTACCCATTTCAAAACTTGAGACAGGCGCCATCGCCCTTGATCAAACCAACCGTAGGACGCCCCGTCAAATATTATAAATAACGATAGCGTCTGGGCTAAAACCTCTCGCCTGCGTGTCAACACGAAGGGTCATCCCTAGTCTAGTTTTTTAAATTTGTTTCGACCTCAGACTCGCCCGCCACTAATCATTAAAAGCACCGTGACGAAGGTCACCCTTTTCCCCTGGCAGCCAGGCCGAGAGCAAGTGGCTCCCGCAACACACCTACCCTCTCGGGAGCATTCCGAACCTTGTCCCTTTAAAGAATTAAGATGATTTAATCTAGATTTCTTATTTGGAACAGTGTATTTGCTCCCAGCATTCAGTTTCATAGTTTTATTCATATATATCATTGGCCCGGTTAAATGGGTAATGCTTTTGTTAAAATCTCACAGTATGTTGCTCAATTTCATGATGACTTGTATATGGGTGCTAGCAGGGATAAGTCAAAATGCCGAAAGCCGGTAAGAAGAAGGCTAAAATGACAGAAAAGAAGCCTGCGCCACTTAAAACTGAGACCTCACTCCAGGACACTAGGTGCACCACCGGTGTCCCTCCTGAAATCAGATGGGGTGACATTTAAAGGATGATCCGAGACCAGGATGTCCCAGACATGTTGTTAGAAGAGGGGCCAATTTATCTAAATATCAAGGCCTCAGGCATAACCAGAGCTGCTACCCGCCCGAAACTATTCCCCTGTGCTGAAGTAATCGGATGGATACTCCAACATGCCGATGCTGAAGGAAGAGTGATAAATGACAGTGGGAAAGTGGCCATCACCTCATTTCAACCCGCATATCTTGCAGCAGCCTACAAATTTCCCCGTGTCCAACAATCTCTGACTGATGAATGGCTGAGCTAGATGAACAACGTCGAGATGGCCAAGAAGCTACTAATGGCAGGCAAACATTTGAGAAAGAAAGGAAATGATGAATATGACGTACAGAACCTGAGACCTCCTTTCAGATTGATCGCCTTGATGGTGTGCAGAATCTTCGGCATGCCCGATGGCACCGTGTATAAGATTCAGTGGGTCCCTATTATCCACTTTGTGGTGTTTAAAGGAACCGTGTTTGACTGGGCCACTCTCCTGTCAGATAGTTTGGCCTCGATGATAGTTGCCGCTAGAGAAGGACTAGCCTTGAAGAAGGCTGAATTTTTCATGTCCTCATATTTGATTGATTGTATTTTGGCCAAGATGGAATTCCCCAAATTGGGCTGCACATGGGATAAGGCCACCGCCTCGGTCTATATCACTTTCAGGATGTTGTGGGCTCGGAATTACAAGCCCAGCTACAAACTCATCTGTGAGGGTTTCATCATGCCCCTATATGAGAAGTTATTCAAGGAGGAGCCCAACTGCCTGTCAGAGAACGTTGTGGAAGTCCTTGAGGATTACGGGGATTTTTACTTTTCAGAGCAAGGCACCTACCTCAGAATGTTTGGAGGGACTAAGCCCCCATACATTTTTCCGCAGTATGCCACAGATTATGTGGTCCTCAAGGAAGCAGTAAGACAAATCTTCCTGGATGGAATTGGGGCAATGCTCCACAAGCAGCATAAGGCTTCCTTTCCCCCTTTAGCTTTCTGCATAAGTGCTTACAGGTTCTCGTGGGTTGCCTTAGCCGAAGAGTTTGTGTAGGAGCTGAAAGCCTTCCACTTCGGCGAAGTGATCTTCCATAGGAATGACAGGAAGGGAAGAGTGGCCGAACACTGTAAGGAGATTTATGCCCACTTCGAGTACTCTCACTATCCTAATGCCGAGGAAGAGGCATTCAGAGGCATCAACAACATGGCTGAACTACGGGTCTGTCGCCAAGGCACTGGAGCAAGCTCTAGCTCAACCAAGCTCCAAAAGACCAGCCAGCAGCAGGAGAAAGAAGCTGAGGATGCCCGAGCTCAGGAAGAGCTCAGATTAAGAGAATAAGCAAGGTTACTCCAGGAAGCTGAGGAAGCCAGATTGCAGAGGGAGGTGGAGGAAGCCAGGTGGAAACAAGAAGCTGAAGCGACAAGAAAGCAGCAGGAAGCTGAAGTGGCAAGAATGCAACAAGAAGCGAAAAATGAAAGCTTGCAGAAAGAAGGTGAGGAAGCCTAGCAGCAGAAAGAGGCTGAAGCCCAACAAGCTGAGGCAGAAAGGAAGGTGGAAGAAGAGCTGAAACCAGGGGAAGATGCCCAAGCAGGTGGGTCCGGTGTCCAAGACATGGAAATAGACGCATCTCAAGCAGGTGGCTCTGGTACCCAAAAGGAAGGAGTAGACTTAGCTCGGGAAGTCCGGACCCCACCTGTTGAAGAAGACATAGACATCATAAACCGCCCAATTGTCCTGTACACGCCATCGGGAAAACATACGGTGTCCAGGTGGAATGAGTTTGTCTATGACAAGAAAAGGAAAGCAATGGTCCTCAAATCAGAAGAGAGGATCAAAAGTCCCTTCCATGAAGACATCGTCACCCACCGAGAGGTCACTGTAATGAAGAATACGGATCAGGATCCCTTTGCTATGGCATTGACAGCTGTAGAAACAACAAAAGCATCACTGGACAATGTGGGTGTGATAGTTAGAGAAAAAATTTTGACAAAGAAGAGAGCTCGTTCGCTACAACAGACGGTAGCTAATGAGCAGGCCCAAAGGGATCTGGTAGTAAACAAGTATAATTGCCTATATGCCGAGCATAAAGAGCTATCAGGTAAGTATAACCAGCTGGAAGAGGAAAAGGACCAACTGACACTCCAAATGATGATTGTGGAGGCAGAGAAGAATAGAGCAGAAGATAAAGCATCCCAGCTCGAAGCAGACAAGCGGACATTAGCTGAGCAGTTAGAGCAAGCCGAGAGCAGAACGATGGACATGTCTCCCTTCCATGAGCTGTCCTGCAGCATCTTGAAGCAAGTGCATGACACTCAAGAGATAATCACCGATGAGGTTTGCAAGCTCAAGGCCATGGTAGTCAGGTTAAGAGAAATTAATGCGGAGGCCCACAGGCTCAAAGCTAAGAATACCTGTGTCAAGGAAAATATCATAAGTCAGATGGCATGGAGAGAAGGAAAAGGGGGTTTCCCCATGCATCTCCCATTTAAATCTGTGGACGGTTTTAATGAGGACATAGCCCTGTTGGAGTTTGGCAGGAACTATGCCAGCAAGCTGACAGCCAGTGTGCAAAGAACAACAGGTAAAATTAACAATCTGTACCAAAGGCTCCAAGGGGTGCATGACAAATGCAAATTGAGCTTCCCTCAGACCCTGGAGGACTTTCCGGAAAAGGAGCACCGTTTGTCTCAACTAAAGGAAGAACTAGGCGTTCAAATGGAGTATGTAAAGAGGATTGATGTCCTGGCTATTGATGACCTCCAATAGTATATTGGAGTGTCATCACTCCACAACCATCTGCTGAAAGAAGTGCATCAAGCTGCAGTAGCAGAAGTTCAAAGCATTGGAGCAGAGCTCGGGAAGAATGTGACCTCTCAGAAAATCTTGTTCCCTGCTGCAGCAAACATAGTCATAAGGGACACAGGTATGTGGTATAGCTACATAGCGGAGGAGGAGAAGAAAGCTGTAGCAGTAGCAGGAGCATCAGCAGATCCAGAATCTTCTTCCCCAGCAGCCACTCTAGCAACCACAGTGGGCTCGATTCCCTCTTCCCCAATAGTGGCAGAAATTCCAGTGAGCTCAATCCCTTCTTCCCAAGTAGAATCAACAGCAGCAATAGGTTCGAGTGTCTCTTCCCAGGCAGCATCAGCAGCAATTAACTTGGGCGATCCTCTGCCATCGGAAGCTCACGCACAGGAGTGAAATCGCTGATGTCAAAGCACTATTTCTGTTATTTTGTTTTGACTCTCAAATGTGTAAAGCGTAGAAACTATGGGACAACTGTCCCTATTTTCTTTTAAATAATTTCTGTAAAAGAAAGGGAGTCGCAATTTTTGTCTATTATAGGAGAGAATTTTCTGTAAATGACAAGTGGAAGGTGCTAGGTTGCAGCCCAAAGGGCAGATTTGTAATTATAAATAGAAGCTACGAAGAATAGAGAAGCACTTTTGGCAAGGAAGGAATTTTGTAAACCTATACGAGCTACCTTGTATCGGTTCTGTAAAATCGAATTTTCTAATAAAAGCCAGGGAGATGAACGTTTTGCATGAGATGTTGGACGGATGTATGTTGGACTATTCTAATGAATTCCGTACTGTAATGTGAGATCATTCTTACTATCTGAACTATTTCTTTGTATTAATGATTTTTTGCTCCTTCCCATGCATACGATTTTTCTCTATTTTGTGAACAATGAATGCGTTTCATGTTAAATCAGGAGCTAGCTGCTGATATCTTTACCATTGCTATAGAGTTCTCTTTTAGATTGAATGGCTAACTGTTTTTTCTTCAAGATAATTCATATAGCTCATTGTTCATGCCTTTAATTGGCTCCTTGCAGGGATCTTTAAATTTAATTTCAGTTTGTTTACATTTAGATATGTTTCTTCGTTCTTTCCATTTAGATTAGACATTTTTTGCTTCTTTTTCTGTTTCATGAGCAATATATGCGTTTTACATTAAACTAGAAGCTATCTTCTAAGATCCTTTTATCTTGCTGTAGCTTTACCTGTAAGAATTGACAGCTATCTGTTCTTTCTTTGTGTTATCTGTTACAGCTCATTGCTCATCCTTTAAACATGTGCCCTGCAAGGATAGGTAGATTTACTCCAGTTTCTAGACTTAGATCGGTTTTAGTTGCATCTAGATCAAATATAATTTAGGCACTTGCATCTCATTAAAAAACACATAAAATCCAAAAGAAAGGTGGATCGGTCCATAACCGGTAGAATCGGAATTAAACTCCAAACTCACGGTTGCCGGAACCGCTAACCGGACGGATTCCCTACACCAAATGGGAGATAGTCTAATTGGGATCATCTCTCGAGGAGAATCCCTTTTTGATTGATGCTACGATATCTGAGGCATCAACAGTTTTTGGCGCTAGAAGGAGGGCCTGAAAGTGCATGGCTGATAGGGGAAAATCTTCCATTGCCATAGACGACACTGAAAACCCGCTTAAAGAAAGCATTTCAAACAGCCCAGATCTTGAATTATTAAATCAAGAACGCCTCATTTCTGACCCTGAGCCTCAAGAATCTTTATATGCTGTCCCTTTTACAGAAGTAGAGGATTTGAGAAGACATACAAGATCCTATGTTAGGCAGCTAGGTGGTTTAAATGCTGTCAATTTCCTCCCTAAGAAAACTAACCCTAGAAAAGAGCCACAATATACCCGAGATTCAATTCTTGTTCAACGTTTCGAAGAACTTGTGAATCTGACTTTGGAAGAAATTTCAGACACTCTTAACAAGGCAGATCTTGAAAACTTAGAGAAAATTTCAGACCAAGAAAACCTTGAAGAACTTACCACTCCCAAGAGTACCCCACAGAATTCACCTTACAATTCTCCACCAGGATCTCCACATCCAAACATGGCTGTACCTGCTTGGAGAGCAAGGGGAGCACTGAACCTAGCTGGACCATTCCATAATCTTCCTAAAAACCCAGAAAAGGTCTTGCCTAAGTACGATCCAGGGAAAGCCATTTCGGCGGAAGATCACCTCAAGAGTTTTTACTTAGTTCTGAACCTTTTGAACGTACAACATGAAGACGTGGTCTGCAGGTTGTTTCCATATACATTCGAGCCAAAAGTATCATCATGGTACTTTAGCCTACAACCCAGCTCAATCTCTAGTTGGGATGAATTCGAGAAATGTTTTCTAAAGAAATACAGAAACCAAAAGACTGTGGCAACACTTATGAAAGAACTCTTATCCATGAGAATGGAAAAGAAAGAAAAGGTTCAAGATTTCAATCAAAGATTCACAACGCTGTTAAATAACTTCAGTGAAGCTAATAAACCAGCAGAGGAGTCTCTGATTGAATACTACACAACAGCTCTTGAAGGACCAATAGCAATGTTGGTAAAACAATCCAAGAAAACTACCCTGATAGAGAACTTTGAGGAAGCTAGAAAGGTAGAGGAAGAGGTTGATAGCATTGCTAAACATGCCTTGGATGTAGAACCAAAACCAGCAGCTAGCAAAAAACCTTTGCTGCTCACTAGAGGGAAAGAAGAGCCATCTACAGACATGGAAAATGTAGTCAAGATGATGCAGAAGTTATCTAATAAAATCGTAGATCTCGAGAAAGACAAGTCTGCTAGCACATCTAGGAAACCTTTCAAGCCGTTTTATAAAAGAAGGGAAGACGGTGACCAAACTCATTCGCCAATGAATACTGCCCCTATCTTAAACTTTAATGAAATCGGGATGGAAAATTTCTGCACTTTTCATCAAGAACCACATTCAGAAAAGAGCTCCCGCAATCGATTAATTCCATGAGCTTAGTCATGAATCAAATGCTAGATTCACAGATCCCAGACCAAGATGATTCTCCAGAGGAGTCGAGCCCTGAGTTAGAGGAACCAACCCCGGACACTACTATGGTGCTATGGGATTGGGTACCTATGACTGAATTAGCAAAAGAGGATCCTGTAGATAGCTCTCCCTCTACCGTAAACATTGCTACTCGCAGCAAAGGCCCAATTGCCGATCCTGTGCCAAGCACAGGTCCTCATAAGCCTAAAGTCTCAAAAGAACCACCTAGGAGGCATATAACGATTATCCCACCGCAGCCCAGAGTTAGCCAAACAGTAACCAAACAGCCAAGCGCTGACACCACAGTTCAACCACCTAAGGTTTCAACGAGCAAAACAGATCAACCAACTTGAATTGGGAACGAATCTGATATAGGATACGATATTATCGAAGACATCAAGAAAGTCAAAGCGAATGTGTCAATATTTGACATGTGTAGCTTGCCCCATCAACGAGACAAACTGCTGCATGTTCTACAACCTCAGACCAGCACCCCATTAACGGATTCTCAAAACAGTCCTGAAATTAATGAAGCCAGCATCGGTGGGAAGTCTAAATCTCAAACTTTGCCATTCCTTTTGACTTTTGAAATTTTTAACCATAATGTTCACAACTGTTTGGTATATTCTGGAGCATCCTCAAACGTTATGCCACTATCAATTTTTAAGAAAATTAACGGGCAGCCTGTGCCATCTCCAGCTCAAATTATCCAATTAGATAGGACTGCTGTCAAGGTTATTGGGGAGATGAAAGATGTTCTAATTAGATTATTAGCTGACCCTAGAGTCTATGAATTCATTGACATAATGGTGGTCGATATTCCTGAAGCCTATGGGCTGATTTTAAGTAGGGATTGGTCTACCAAACTAAGTGGCTACTTTGCTACTGATTGGTCCCACCTATGGCTGCCTTATCAGAACAGACAGAATCAGATTAAAGTTCTTAGGGAACCTCATATGAAACAAAACGTAACCCAGTTAGAAGAAAAGAATGAGGCCATAGCTTTCTCATCCTCGGTGCTAGGGAATTACTTCTTAGAGATGGATCCGGGTAACTATCAATCTGAAACCATTAGCCATGAATCAGATAAACAGTCCGATCTCCTTCATTTCTCTCGGACTGATGAGATTGATTGTAACATAGTTAATTTAGTCACTGACATAGATCACAAAGAAACTAACTTTGCTGAATCTAAAGATACTTTTTGGACATTATACTTTGATGGTTCTAAAACTCTGGAAGGATCCGGAGCCGGTTGTGTTCTAATGGATCCAAAAAGAAACAAGTTTTTTTTGTCTTGTAGATTAGAATTCGATTGTACTAATAACACAGCTGAATATGAAGCCTTGGTACATGGATTAAATAAGGCCATTGGCTTAAATGTTAAGTACCTGAAGGTCTTTGGTGACTCCGAGATAGTTGTAAGACAGGTAAGGGACACCATTCATTGTCTCTCACCTCATTTGAAGGGTTATCAAGCTGAGGTATGGGATTTAATCATGCATTTTGACGCTTTCAATATAAAATCAATTCCTAGATTGCAAAATTCTGCTGCTGATTTGTTAGCAACATCTGCTTCTAGGTTGGTGCCGTCAAATAATAAATGCTCAATTGAATTGATTTTCAGTCCTTCCGTTCCCGATAACATCACAAACTTCAGAGTCTTCGATGATGATGAACAAATTATCAGCTTCCTAACAAACGAAGATAGCTTTCAAGGAGCTGCAATAGATGAGGAAGAACACGATGCTGATTTGATGAAGAAGGATGAGGAGAAAGGAAATTTCATGCCCAAGGGGGTAAGGTCCCTCGAAATGCTGTTCGATCTTCAAAATAAGTTCAAAAGGCCAGCCAATACCAAAACTAACAGCTCATCAATGAAACATGAGTTAGTTAATTTGGGTACCGAGGCAGAACCAAGATTTGTCAACCTTGGCAAATGTTGTTCACCAGGAGAAAGAGACAGGTTCATTAAATTGTTTAAAAAATACAAGGATGTTTTTGCATGGACCTATGAAGATCTAAAAACGTATGACGTCCGCATCATTCAGCATGTTATACCAATGAAAGTGGGCGTCAAACCATTTCAGCAACAGTTAAGAAGAATGCATCCCACTCTAGAACCGCTGATCCAAAAGGAATTAAAGAAGCTCCTGGATGCTAAGATAATTTTCAAAGTTCGGCATTCTGAGTGGGTTGCAAACTTGGTTCCCGTAAGGAAGAAGTCGGGAGAGATAAGGCTATGTGTAGATTTCAGAAATTTAAACAAAGCTTCGGATAAAGACAACTACCCCGTACCTTCAATGGAGCAAATCCTACAAATGGTGTCAGGATCCGAATTGTTTTCTTTCCTCGATGGTTTCTCTGGCTACAAT
Source organism: Larix kaempferi (assembly GCA_027924585.1). Taxonomy (NCBI): domain Eukaryota; kingdom Viridiplantae; phylum Streptophyta; class Pinopsida; order Pinales; family Pinaceae; genus Larix; species Larix kaempferi. The sequence continues at coordinate 45,711,517 of BSBM01000510.1, forward strand.
CAAGTGTTAGTAGCCGAAGAAGATCGCCTTAAGACTACTTTCAGAACTAAGTGGGGAACCTTCGCCTACAGAAGAATGCCATTTGGTCTGATAAATGCGGGAGCCACATTCCAAAGGGCGATGGATATTGCCTTCCGAGGATTGGGTGGACAATGTGTGGTTGTATACTTAGATGATGTTACAGTCTTTTCAAAGAAAAGGGAAGACCATGTGGTGCATCTAAAGCATATTTTTGATCGCTGCCGAAAATATGGAATTTCCTTAAATCCCAAGAAGAGCGTATTTGCTGTTCCCGAAGGTAAGCTTTTGGGTCATATCATCTCCAAAGGGGGAGTGTCAATTGATCAAGAAAGGGTCCAAGCCATTAATAAGATTCCAATGCCTTACAACAAGAAATCTATGCAGTCTTTTATGGGCACCATCAATTTTGTCCGCAGATTTGTTCCGGATTTCGCGCAAATTGTTAAGCCATTGCAACAGATGGTTAAGCAAAGCATGCAATTCAAGTGGACAGATCTGAGAAAGACACATTTAGAGATATCAAGGCAGCCATAGCGAAGGCTCCTTCCTTGAGGAGCCCAGATTTTGATAAGGATTTCATCTTGTATACCTTCACTTCGGATGACTCTCTCGCAGCTGTACTCACGCAAAAGGTGGAGTTGGGGGACGAATACCCAATTTCGTTTATGAGCACTGGTCTACAGGGGGCTGAGCTGAATTACCCCGTAGTTGACAAGCATGCGTATGCGGTCTTCAAAGCAGTCAAGCAATTTAGGCCATACATTCTGAAGAACAGAACTAAAGTCATAGTTCCCCATCCAGCTGTTAGATCCCTTTTCGTTCAAAAGGAATTGGGAGAAAGGAGAGGGAACTGGGTCATAGCTCTACAGGAGTATGATTTGGAATTTAAACCAGCCATGATCATCAAAGGGCAAGGCCTGTGCAAATTACTTGCGGGAAACTCAACTGATGAAGAGCAGCATTGGAAAAATGAAGCTGAGTTAAATTCGGTTGAAGTGTGTCATATCTTCACAGCTCCCCAGTCATGGTATAGGGATCTGGTGCACTATTTGCAGCAGGGAAATCTACCTGAACATTGGAACTCTAAGCAAAGAAGGGCACTCCGCTTGAAATCAGCACCTTATCAAATCATTGATGGGATTCTTTTCAGGAAGAATTATGATGGAGTTCTCCTTAGATGTTTGGAAAAGGAAGATGCAAACAAAGTTGTCAAAGAATTGCATGATGGCCCCGCAGGCGGAAATTATTCAGGTGAGACGATAGCACACAAGATTCTGAGAGCTGGTTATTATTGGCCCACTCTGTTCCGAGATGCCCACACATATGCACGAAACTGTGATGTATGCCAGAGAAGTGCTGGGAATTTACCTAAGGCAGTAGGACCATTGCAGCCGGTCATCATCTCTGAGCCTTTTGAGCAATGGGGTATAGATGTTATCGGAGAAATAAATCCAAATTCGTCGCTGCAACACCGATACATCCTGACGGCTACCGACTACTTCACTAGGTGGACGGAGGCCATCCCTTTGCGCAAAATCAACGAAGACGCGGTCATCAGCTTCTTAAAGGAGAACATCATAACCAGGTTTGGGGTTCCAATTTCCCTCGTTTTTGATAATGCTACTTATTTTTCGTCTTGCAAGATAAATGAATTTGTTTATGAATGGGGAATTAAGTTGCATTATTCAGCCAATTATTATCCTCAGGGGAACGGCTTAGCTGAATCCTCAAACAAGAATCTGATTCGAATCCTTAAGAAAACTGTGATAGAAAACTAGAGAAGCTGGCATGTGGCTCTCCCAAACGCCTTATGGGCAGATAGGGTAACCCCGAAGAACGCTTTAGGTGTCTCCCCTTTCACTCTTGTATATGGCAAGGAAGCCATTCTTCCCCCAAACATCTTACTACCATCCTTGCAGTTATCTCAAGCCTCCCAGGGTTCTGGTAGCCAAGCCTTACAATCTAGGATAAATACCCTTCTTCAACTTGAAGAATCCCGGCAAAAGGCTAAAGACCGATTTCATCAACCTCAAGACATAGTTAAAAGATGGTTTGATAAGAGGAATTCTGGCAAGAGAAGCTGTGAAGTTGGGGACTTAGTCCTGAAATGGGACCATAATCACAAAGGAAAAGGAATGCATACAAAATTCCAACACCTATGGGTAGGTCCGTACCATATTTCGGCAAAATTAGGCCCATCGACTTACAAATTGACAAATCTAGAGGGAGAAGAAGTAACCCTTCCTCTCAATGGCCTCGCTCTGAAACAATACTTCGCATAGTCTCGTTGAGGCTTTCTGTACATAAATAAAAGTTTCTTTTATTTTGCTTTAGCCTTTGTTTGCTTTATTTTCAGCCATTTTGTTTCTTTCATTGTTATTTGAACTTTTGCGACAAGTTTTGTTTTCTGGATGCCCTTTTGGTTGATTTCTCCGTTGAGGATAAGTCTCTCAAAGAAAACTCGCAACCCATGAGTCTGGAACTATGCTCAAATGAATTCTGTCTGTTGTCCTCTCGCTGAAATATTCAGAAGGAAGGAAGCCTACTCTTCTAGCCACGCTAATCCTGTTCAAAATAGCAGAGACCTATGACCATCTCCACTACTATCGTTGGGCTCCACCCACTCTCACACATTAAAGGCATCTCAAGAAGGTTATTAAAGTTGGACCCACGGAAAGTAGCACACCTCGAGGACATAGGGTATTGAAATGACTCCATGCTGCAAATCTAATAGCCAAAATGGCATGTACTCAAGAGTCTGGTTTCCAGAGATTCTCGCCTCAATTAAAGCACAGCTGAGACAAAAGCAAAAGACATGTAAAATCAAGAAGGTTGTCCAAAAGGCTCAGCTCAAAATGGGCTCCTCTCTGTCCGTGAGGCTTGATCAAATCAATAAAATTTCTAACTCACACAAAAGGACATTAAGGATTGAGGAGCCTAAAATCAAAGATCATGTCCAAAAGAAAATATCTCTGGAAGGCTCAAACAGCTAAGCTGTCCAAAGTACAAACATCCAAAAGGATGCAAGCAGCATGGGAATGAGGAACAAGAGCAATAATGTCCATGAGAAAGTGTTGCAAATCCTGTGGAGTCCGGCAGTAGTGACCATCTGAAAGATGGCCCTCCTAAAATGAATCTCATATATTGGCCCTTTTGAGAGTGGTGAAGATGTCTCGGTCAAAGATCCCCTTTCCCTAATGGCTGGCAGGTAAAGTGCCTTCTTCCCCTCACATGAATTTAAACTGCTCAGCTGAGTAGTGCAGCCAAGATGGATGTCTTTGATGAGGTTTCGGACCATGAAGATGAATTTTTCAAGAGATCTGTGTTCGCCAGCGACTCGCCATTGTTGTTGCAGCAACACCCCCCCCCCAAAAAATTTTGTACATATTGGGGCCCCTCCTTTAATTTTTTTAGAAAGGCTACCTCAAAAGGTCATTCTCAGCTGTTAGCTTTGTTCTTCAAACAGAAAATTTTGCCATGAACCACTCCAAGTCTGCCAGAGAAAGTCTTGTTTCTTAAGCAGAAGTTTTTCGTGAAGTCTCCCTGAAAAGGGTCGCAGAATGCTTTGATAAAGCCCCGCAGTGGCGGAAGCTTTTTGTTTAAAACTCCCGAAAGAAGGCTTAGAAAATTTCGTTGGAAAGATTGCGGAAGCCATTGGAATTTTCTCTCCCGAAAGCTGCCGGAGGACTTCCTTGAAAAAAAAATCCTTAAGTCTTCCCTCAACTTTTGTGGCACCATTCGAGTTCTCTTTCCGCATTTGCCAAAACGCTCAAAACCTTTGCGGAAACAATTCACGAACGTATCCCGAAACCTGCGGAAGCATTCACCAATTCCTCCCGAAACCGCCAAGTAACTTAGCTTTTTTCGAAATCTTTAAGTCTTGAGGTTGCGGAAGCATCAGCTATATTCTTCCCGAGCCTTCGCAGAAACCTTCACATTTCCTTTCCGCAACCCCGGCGAGGAAAGCTGCGGAAGCTTTCAAGTTTTCCTTCCAAAGCACCGGGCGTCTTTCACCGATTTCTTCCGAAACAACGGGCACCAATCGCTAAAACTTTCCATAACTCCGCAAGAACTCAGAAATTTCGTGTGAAATTTGCGGAACAAGTTGGCTTTTCCTTCCGCAGTCACGAAAGCATTCTCATTAACTCGCCGAAACGCCGAAACATCAGGCATTTGCAGAACCTTTCGAAGAAGCCGCCCGCAACAGCGGAGGCATTCAACGATCCCTTTCGAAGCAGTAGAGGATAGGGGCAAAAGCTTCCCGCAATTCTCTCGAGGCCCGGCCGATACTTAGAAACTTTTTGAAGTTTCCGGAAGCCTTGTGCGGAAGCATTCACCGAAACCTTCCGAAACGCCGGAGCCTTTTTATTTTTTCTCTCCGCTACCGCGGGAACCTTTTTCAAAAGTTTAACATTCACAATCATTTTGCGGAAAAGTTTCGCCTTTCCCTCCCGCAATAGTGGAAGCTTCTGAAACGTTTGAGCTTTGCGGAACGATTTCCCTTCCGCGTCGCGGAAGCCTTTTGCGGGAGCAATTGCCCAACCTCTCCCGAAACAGCGGAAGCTTCCGCGGTATCCTCCCGAACGAGTTGAGCTTTGCGGAACGTTTTCTCTTCCGCGTCGCGGAGGCCTTTTGCGGGGCCATTCGCCTTTGTTCCCCGAAACGGCGGAAGCTTTCACCGCGTCTTCCCACAATAGCGGAAGGAATTCGCAAGTTCGTCCCGCGAATGGCGGTCGCACGCAGATCGAAATTTCTTGACGTGATGCCGACGCACTAATATTAAAACCGCGAGTTTAATGCGCCACCCACCGAATTGAAGCCCCACACGTGCCCCACTTATTTAAATAAATGGTGGGGGTTTGAACCGACCCCATTGCTAACTTGTGTCGATTAAACAACTGTTGGACGCTGCGCAAATCGCTCCAGCTCATCTTGCTCGACCACGTTCGCGACCACCTCAGTCAGCTATCCTCGTCGGTACCAGGTAGGATCTTAACCTTTGAATTTGTCCCTTCTACACGTCATGTTGCTATTGGGTTGTCCTTTGTTTGAAAATGATGGGCATTGGTTGGATTTTGACAGGCAAAATGCCCGTCATAGGCTATTTTGCCCGTCAAATGCAGTTTGAATTACGTTCTTCTCGTCATATAAATCAAAGGCAGGATAAAACGTTTGCATAGTGGGTAGAGACAGTTAGTTTGGATGGTTAGACTTGTTCCAATTTCGTACCTCGTCATTTCAAAAAACTGGCGAAACCCCATGGACTTTTCATGTCCCCAGCCGAAAGCTAAAACGTAGCCCCCCGGGTTTTTCATAAACCTCAGTCCCGGCGTGACCTCTACGCATTTCAAAACTTGAGACAGGCGCCATCGCCCTTGATCAAACCAACCGTAGGACGCCCCATCAAATATTATAAATAACGATAGCGTCTGGGCCAAAACCTCTTGCCTGCGTGTCAACACGAAGGGTCATCCATGGTCTAGTTTTTTAAATTTGTTTTGACCTCAGACTCGCCCGCCACTAATCATTAAAAGCACCGTGACGAAGGTCACCCTTTTCCCCTGGCAGCCGGGCCGAGAGCAAGTGGCTCCCGCAACACACCTACCCTCTCGGGAGCATTCCGAACCTTGTCCCTTTAAAGAATTAAGATGATTTAATCTAGATTTCTTATTTGGAATAGTGTATTTGCTCCCAGCATGATGACTTATTTGGAATGGGTAATGCTTTTGTTAAAATCTCATAGTATGTTGCTCAATTTCATGATGACTTGTATATGGGTGCTATCAGGGATAAGTCAAAATGCCGAAAGCCGGTAAGAAGAAGGCTAAAATGACATAAAAGAAGCCTGCGCCACTTAAAAATGAGACCTCACTCCAGGACACTAGGTGCACCACCGGTGTCCCTCCTGAAATCAGATGGGGTGACATTTACAGGATGATCCGAGACCAGGATGTCCCAGACATGTTGTTAGAAGAGGGGCCAATTTATCTAAATATCAAGGCCTCAGGCATAACCAGAGCTGCTACCCACCCGGAACTATTCCCCTGTGCTGAAGTAATCGGATGGATACTCCAACATGCCGATGCTAAAGGAAGAGTGATAAATGACAGCGGGAAAGTGGCCATCGCCTCATTTCAACCCGCATATCTTGCAGCAGCCTACAAATTTCCCCGTGTCTAACAATCTTTGACTGATGAATGGCTGAGCCAGATGAACGTCGAGATGGCCAAGAAGCTACTAATGGCAGGCAAACATTTGAGAAAGAAAGGAAATGATGAATATGACGTACAGAACCTGAGACCTCCTTTCAGATTGATCGCCTTGATGCTATGCAGAATCTTCAGCATGCCCGATGGCACTGTGTATAAGATTCAGTGGGTCCCTATTATCCACTTTGTGGCGTTTAAAGGAATCGTGTTTGACTGGGCCACTCTCCTGTCAGATAGTTTGGCCTCGATGATAGTTGCTTCTAGAGAAGGACTAGCCTTGAAGAAGGCTGAATTTTTCATGTCCTCATATCTGATTGATTGTATTTTGGCCAAGATGGACTTCCCCAAATTGGGCTGCACATGGGATAAGGCCACCGCCCCGGTCTATATCGCTTTCAGGATGTTGTGGGCTCAGAATTACAAGCCCAGCTACAAACTCATCTGTGAGGGGTTCATCATGCCCCTATATGAGAAGTTATTCAAGGAGGAGCCCAACTTCCTGTCAGAGAACGTTGTGGAAGTCCTTGAGGATTACGGGGATTTTTACTTTTCAGAGCAAGGAACCTACCTCAGAATGTTTGGAGGGACTAAGCCCCCATACATTTTGCCGCAGTATGCCATAGATTATGTGGTCCTCAAGGAAGCAGTAAGACAAATCTTCCTGGATGGAATTGGGGCAATGCTCCACAAGCAGCATAAGGCTTCCTTTCCCCCTTTACCTTTCTGCATAGGTGCTTACAGGTTCTCGGGGGTTTCCTTAGCCGAAGAGTTTGTGCAGGAGCTGAAAGCCTTCCACTTCGACGAAGTGATCTTACATAGGAATGACAGGAAGGGAAGAGTGGCTGAACACTATAAGGAGATTTATGCCCACTTCGAGTAATCTCACTATCCTGATGCCGAGGAAGAGGCATTCAGAGGCATCAACAACATGGCTGAACTACGGGTCTGTCGCAAAGGCACTGGAGCAAGCTCTAGCTCAACCAAGGTCCAAAAGACCAGCCAGCAGCAGGAGAAAGAAGCTGAGGATGCCCGAGCTCAGATTAAGAGAAGAAGCAAGGTTACTCCAGGAAGCTGAGGAAGCCAGATTGCAGCGGGAGGCGGAGGAAGCCAGGTGGAAACAAGAAGCTGAACCGGCAAGAAAGCAGCAGGAAGCTAAAGTGGCAAGAATGCAAAAAGAAGCGGAAAATGAAAGCCTGCGGAAAGAAGCTAAGGAAGCCCAGCAGCAGAAAGAGGCTGAAGCCCAACAAGCTGAGGCAGAAAGGAAGGCGGAAGAAGAGCTGAAAGCAGGGGAAGATGCCCAAGCAGGTGGGTCCGGTGTCCAAGACATGGAAATAGACGCATCTCAAGCAGGTGGCTCTGGTACCCAAAAGGAAGGAGTAGACCTGGCTCGGGAAGTCCAGACCCCACCTGCTGAAGAAGACATAGACATCATAAACCGCCCAATTGTCCCGTACACGCCATCAGGAAAACATACAGTGTCCAGGTGGAATGAGTTTGTCTATGACAAGAAAAGGAAAGCAATGGTCCTCAAATCAGAAGAGAGGATCAAAAGTCCCTTCCATGAAGACATCGTCACCCACCGAGAGGTCACTGTAATGAAGAATACGAATCAGTATCCCTTTGCTATGGCATCGGCAGCTGTAGAAACAGCAAAAGCATCACTGGACAATGTGGGTGTGATAGTTAGAGAAAATGTTTTGACAAAGAAGAGAGCTCGTTCGCTACAACAGACGGTAGCTAATGAGCAGGCCCAAAGGGATCTGGTAGTAAACAAGTATAATTGCCTGTATGCCAAGCATAAAGAGCTATCAGGTAAGTATAACTAGCTAGAAGAGGAAAAGGACCAACTGACACGCCAAATGATGATTGTGGAGGCAGAGAAGAATAGAGCGGAAGATAAAGCATCCCAGCTCGGAGCAGACAAGCGGACATTAGCTGAGCAGTTAGAGCAAGCCGAGAGCAGAACGATGGACATGTCTCCCTTCCATGAGCTGTCCTACAACATCTTGAAGCAAGTGCATGACACTCAAGAGCTAATCACCGATGAGGTTTGCAAGCTCAAGGCCATGGTAGTCAGGTTAAGAGAAATTAATGCGGAGGCCCACAGGCTCAAAGCTAAGAATACCCGTGTCAAGGAAAATATGATAAGTCAGATGGCATGGAGAGAAGGAAAAGGGGGTTTCCCCACGCATCTCCCATTTAAATCTGTGGACGGTTTTAATGAGGACATAGCCCTGTTGGAGTTTGGCAGGAACTGTGCCAGCAAGCTGACAGCCAGTGTGCAAAGAACAACAGGTAAAATTAACAATCGGTACCAAAGGCTCCAAGGGGTGCATGACAAATGCAAATTGAGCTTCCCTCAGACCCTGGAGGACTTTCCAGAAAAGGAGCACCGTTTGTCTCAACTAAAGGAAGAACTAGGCGTTCAAACGGAGTATGTGAAGAGGATTGATGTCCTGGCTATTGATGACCTCCAACAATATATTGGAGTGTCATCACTCCACAACCATGTGCTGAAAGAAGTGCATCAAGCTGCAGTAGCAGAAGTTCAAAGCATTGGAGCAGAGCTCGGGAAGAATGTGACCTCTCAGAAAATCTTGTTCCCTGCTGCAGCAAACATAGTCATAAGGGACACAGGTATGTGGTATAGCTACATAGCGGAGGAGGAGAAGAAAGCTACAGCAGTAGCAGGAGCATCAGCAGATCCAGAATATTCTTCCCCAGTAGCCACTCCAGCAACCACAGTGGGCTCGATTCCCTCTTCCCCAGCAGTGGCAGAAATTCCAATGAGCTCAATCCCTTCTTCCCAAGTAGAATCAGCAGCAGCAATAGGTTCGAGTGTCTCTTCCCAGGCAGCATCAGCAGCAATTAACTCAGGCGATCCTCTGCCATCGGAAGCTCACGCACAGGAGTGAAATCACTGATGTCAAAGCACTATTTCTGTTATTTTGTTTTGACTCTCAAATGTGTAAAGCGTATAAACTATGGGACAGCTGTCCCTATTTTCTTTTAAATAATTTCTGTAAAAGAAAGGGGGTCGCAATTTTTGTCTATTATAGGAGAGAATTTTCTGTAAATGACAAGTGGAAGGTGCTAGGTGGCAGCCCAAACGGCATATTTGTAATTATAAATAGAAGCTACGAAGAATAGAGAAGCACTTTTGGCAGGGAAGGAATTTTGTAAACCTGTACGAGCTATCTTGTATCGGTTCTGTAAAATCGAATTTTCTAATAAAAGCCAGGGAGATGAACGTTTTGCATGAGATGTTGGACGGATGTATGTTGGACTATTCTAATGACTTCCGTACTGTAATGTGAGATCATTCTTACTATCTGAACTATTTCTTTGTATTAATGATTTTTTGCTCCTTCCCATGCATACGATTTTTCTCTATTTTGTGAACAATGAATGCGTTTCATGTTAAATCAGGAGCTAGCTGCTGATATCTTTACCATTGCTGTAGAGTTCTCTTTTAGATTGAATGGCTAACTGTTTTTTCTTCAAGATAATTCATATAGCTCATTGTTCATGCCTTTAATTGGCTCCTTGCAGGGATCTTTAAATTTAATTTCAGTTTGTTTACATTTAGATCTGTTTCTTCGTTCTTTCCATTTAGATTAGACATTTTTTGCTTCTTTTTCTGTTTCATGAGCAATAGATGCGTTTTACATTAAACTAGAAGCTATCTTCTAAGATCCTTTTATCTTGCTGTAGCTTTACCTGTAAGAATTGACAGCTATCTGTTCTTTGTTTGTGTTATCTGTTACAGCTCATTGCTCATCCTTTAAACTTGTGCCCTGCAAGGATAGGTAGATTTACTCCAGTTTCTAGACTTAGATTGGTTTTAGTTACATCTAGATCAAATATAATTTAGGCACTTGCATCTCATTAAAAAACACATAAAATCCAAAAGAAAGGTGGATCGGGCCATAACTGGTAGAATCGGAATTAAACTCCAAACTCACGGTTGCCGGAACCGCTAATCGGACGGATTCCCTACACCAAACGGGAGATAGTCTAATTGGGATCATCTCTTGGGGAGAATCCCTTTCTGATTGATGCTACGATATCCGAGGCATCAACAAGTACTTTCCCTGGCTGCAGCAATGAAATGGAAAATACACCAGATGGATGTCAAGACTGCTTTCTTGAATGGTGTAGTTAAAGAGGAAGTATATGTGGAGAAGCCACTCGGTTTTGAAATACATGACAGGGAGTCATATGTGTGCAGATTGAAGAAATCCTTCTATGGCTTGAAGCAAGCTCCCAGAACTTGGTATGGTAGGATGGATAGTTTCCTATCTAGCTTGGGCTTTACCAAGAGTAAAGAGGATTCCAACCTTTACTACAAGGTTGAGGAAGGAAATCCTGTGATTTTACTTCTGTACGTGGATGACTTATTTGTAACAGGAGATGACAGATTGATTGCAGATACTAAGAGGAAGCTTGCTATTGAGTTCAATATGAAAGATTTGGGAATGATTCATTATTTCCTAGATATGGAGGTGTGGCAGAATGCAGGTGGGATCTTCCTTGGTCAAGGGAAGTACACAGTAGATATCCCAAAGAGATTCGGGATGATGGATTGCAAGGCCATGGCCACACCCATGGCATCGAACTTGAAGCTTCTATGTGATACTTCATCTGAGCTAGTTGATATCTCTATGTATCGTCAGATGATTGGGTCCTTGATGTACCTGACGAACACGAGACCATATATTTGCTCTACTGTGAACACATTGAGTAAGTTCCTGACAGATCTGAGGAGTGTTCACCTGGTTGCTGTAAAGCATGTTCTGAGGTACCTAAAGGGTACAGTGGATTATGGGCTCAAGTATGAAGTGAATCAAAATTTTAACCTGCAGGGTTATGTTGATTCATATTGGGCAGGCAATGCTGCAGATAGGAAGATCACATTTGGGTGCTGCTTCAGTATGGGATCAGGTGTGATCTCTTGGTTTAGCAGGAAGCAGTCATGCGTAGCACTGAGTACAACTGAGGTAGAGTATGTTGTAGCCTGTTCAGCTAGTTGTGAGGTAGTATGGCTACGAAAGCTACTATCTGAGTTATTTGATCTCCCGTTGGACGCTACTGGTATCTTATGCGATAACCAGAGTTGTGTGAAGCTGTCTGAGAACTCAGTGTTTCATGACAGGTTGAAACACATAGAGATCAAATATCACTATATCAGGGATATGGTGCAGAGAGGAGCTGTGAAGCTCCTGTATGTTGCGACATACGAGCATATTGCAGATGTGCTGAAGAAGCCACTAGCCAGGGTGAAGTTCGAATACTTCAGGGAGAGGCTGGGTGTTCTTCAGATCGAGGACACTTCGAGGAAGAAGTGATCGACACATTTCCTGAAGCCATTCCAAGCATGTTGGAAGGAGGATCCTTCACATGGCTATGGATGTAAGTGTTGGATGATGAGCATCAAGATGATGTTTTGGTTTCTGCTTTGTATGATCGGTTGGATCATTTATATATGTATGTACGCATCATGTTGGATGCTGGATATGATTAGTTGGATCATTTATATGTATATGTATGTATGCATCATGTTGGATGCTGGATATGATCAGTTGGATCATTTGTATGTATTTTTGTATATGCATCATGTTGGATGCTTGGACCATGTATTTGTATATGTATCAGGTGGATACATTGTATGATCAGGTGGATCATGTATGGTGATATGTATCATGTATTTGTATTTGTATCAGTTGGATACACTGTATGATCAGGTGGATCATGTATGATGATATGTATCAGGTAGATACTTGGTATGTATCAGGTAGATGCATTGTATGATCAGGATGATCATGATGATGAGCTTCAGGATGTTGCTCCAGACGATATGTACCAGGATGGTACAGTGATGATGATCAGGATGATCATATGTATCAGGTGGATACAGTACATAATCAGTTGGATTATGTGTGATGAGTTCCGAAGACACAGATGCACAGAGCCTTTCCGACATGGTGGTAGATGCATTCTCCCATGTGCGTTGATGTGAGTGCAGATCCTTTCCGACATGGTGGTAGATGCATTCTCCGATGTGTGTTGATGTAAGTGCAGTGCCTTTCTGACATGGTGGTAGATGCATTCTCCCATGTGCGTTGATGTAAGTGCAGAGCCTTTCCGACATGGTGGTAGATGTGTTATCCCATGTGCATTGATGAAAGTGCAGAGCCTTTCCGACATGGTGGTAGATGCGTTCTCCCATGTGCGTTGATGTAAGTGTAGAGCCTTTCCGACATGGTGGTAGATGTGTTCTCCCATGTGCGTTGATGTAAGTGCAGGGCCTTTCCGACATGGTGGAAGATGTGTTCTCCCATGGTCATTGATGTAAGTGCTGTGAGCCCTTCACAGATGGTGGTAGGTTGGTCCTCCCATGCCGTTGAGTGTAAGTGCTGTGTGTGTGCAGCTGGGTTGTGCTTCGTGATACTATGTGGTTGTGGACAGGTTGTGTAGTAGCATGTAAAAGATCCTGGGAGATCCGATAGGTTGAGATGTGTGCTCGTAATCAGTCCTGGGATGCTCTTTCAAGTTTTTGTTGACTCACATAATTAATCCTGAGGATTCCACAGTATGGCTAGTGATGATGAAGACCTACAGGTGGTGGGCCTACATCCAGTATGAAAAAGGACTGGCTCTGTAGAAATTCCTATGACAAGTAGAGTCAGAGATTGGTTGAGATAGCAGCAGTAGTGATGATGATGATGACGATGCATCGATGACGATGATCCCGAGAAGAAGACTTGTCTAGCAGAACTGTGTTGAGAAATACCTTCCTCATTAAGAGGGTGTGTTGATGTATATGTAACTTCAGAATGTATTTCATCTATTTATTTCATATATATTTATTGTACCCTTATAAGAGATGTGTTATTCCTCTATAAGGAAGTGTCATCATGTGTATTGACAAGTGTCGCAAGTGTGTGTACTTGGCGACGGGTTATTAGACCACCATGTGTGGGGTCGGCCCTGAAATATATATTATATTGTGGATGTACCTAGCTAGACAACTCGGCCCCATAGTGTAACTGGGCAAACAGGTTAGTATAAATAGAGATCGGGAGATCTCTATTTTGATCACTCCGAAACTCACACTTCTCTCACTCAGAAAGTGGCGCACTAGTGAGGAGGAGGATCATCTGCTACTAGGAGACTATCTCAGTGTATTTTGGTTGTACTTTGGTTGAGCCATTGCTCTCTCTATCTCTGAGGAAGTTGTGGGGTTTTTCACCTTAGGGTTTTCCCCACGAAAACTCTATGTCTCTTGTCTCTTATGCTTTTGATTCTTGTGATGCTTGTCATGCTTATTGTGATTGTTATGCATTGATATACTGTATTGTTAAATTTTCAGAATTTACTTCAATCTGATCTAGGATCTTAACTGAGAGAACAACATGTACAACAAATCTATAGCATATCATTCATGGACACAATAATGCAGGCACAGAAGAGACACAGAGTTTACTTGGGGAAAACCATAAAGGTGAAAAACCCCAATAACTTCCTCAGAGATAGATAGAGCAATGATACAACTAGAATACAAGAGATAGTCTTCTCCTAGCAGCAGAGCCTCCTCCTCCACAAGTGCGCCACTTTCCAAAGTGTGAGTGAGAGAATGGAATGTGTAAAATGAGAGAGACACACTCTCTATTTATACACTAACTTGACTTGACCTTTACTCAACTAGGTCGGCCTCAACTTAACCACTTAACATAATGCTGACTGGGCCGACCCCCACTAGGGTGGTCTAATAATTCTTTGACCCACATGGCCGACCCCCAATAGGGTGGTCTAATAACCCTTTGACCCACATGACTTATACAGGGCCGACCCCAACAAGGTGGTCTAATAACCCATCAAGTATAAGTTACAACACTTACAATATAAATGACGACACTTCCGTATAGAGGAATAATAACATCTCTATAGGAATACAACCACTTCCGTATAGAGGAATAATAACATCTCTATAGGAATACAATATACATATATGTGAAATACATTCTGAAGTTACATATACATCAACACTCCCTCTTAACTAGGAAGGTAATTCTCAACACAGGACTTCTAGCACAAGTCATCTTCTCTGGATCATCATCACTGGATAATCGTCATCGAGTCATCATCATCATCACTACTGCTGCTATCTCAATAAATCTCTGAATCTACTCATCATAGGAAGTTCTACAGAGCCAGTCCTTTTTCATACTGGATGTAGGCCCACCACCTACAGGTCTTCATCAGCACTGGCCATACTGTGGAATCCTCGGGACTTATTACGTGCATCTCAAAACCTGGCTGCAGCATCCCAGGCTATTACGAGCAAACAGCTCTGCCTGTTGGATCTCCCAGGAGCACATTACATGTGACCCATCACAAAACCTGGCTAAAGCATCCCAGGATGTTACGAGCACACAGCTCTACCTGTCAGATCTACCAGGAGCACATTACATGTGATCTCACCACAAAACCTGGCTGAAGCATCCCAGGCTGTTACAAGCACACAGCTCTACCTGTCGGATCTCCCAGGAGCACATTACATGTGGTCCACCACAAAACCTGGCTGAAGCATCTGAGGCCTTTTTCATCCTATCCAGATCTCCCAGGAGCAAATTACATGTGGTCATGGCAAAACCTGGTTGAAGCATCTGAGGCCTTTTTCATCTTGTCCAGATCTCCCAGGAGCAAATTACATGCCATAGGACAAAACCTTGCAAGAGCATCTCAGGATGTTACGGGTACACAATTCCAACCTGAAATCTCCCAGGGCACAAATTACATGTCCTCCTAGAGCAATGTCTCGAAAGAGCATCCCAAGCTGTTACGGGTACACAACTCCGACCTATAGGATCTCCCAGACATGCTCATCTGCACAACCTGATCCACGGCCACAAAGTATCATCCTGATACTCATCATACACCATCCTGATGTACACATGATCATCCTGATCATCATCACTGCATCGTCTTGATGCATGTCATCTGGAGAAGCTCGTCATCCACGATCATCCTGATCATACAATGCATCCACCTGATGCATACCAAGTATCTACCTGATACATATCACCATACACAGTGTATCCACCTGATACATAGATACATGATCCACACAATGTATCCATCAACATACATGATCTACCTGATCATACAATGTATCCACTTGATACATATACAGATACATGGTCCAAGCATCCAACATGATGCATATAAAAAATACATACAAATGATCCAACCGATCATATCCAGCATCCAACATGATGCATACATACATATACATATAAATGATCCAACTGATCATATCCAGCATAAACTAGAACATCATCCTGATGCTCATCATCCAGCACTTACATCCATAGCCATGTGAAGGATCCTCCTTCCAACATGCTTGGAATGGCTTCTGCAAATGTGTCCATCACTTCTTCCTCGATCTGAAGAACACCAAGCCTCTCCCTGAAGTATTCGAACTTCACTATGGCTAGTGGCTTCGTTAGTACATCTGCAATCTGCTCGTCGGTCGCAACATATAGGAGCTTCAAAGCTCCTCTCTGCACCATATCCTTGATATAGTGATATTTGATCTCTATGTGCTTTGACCTATCATGAAACGTAGGGTTATCGAACAGCTTCACACAACTCTGGTTATCACAAAAGATACCAGTAGCATCCAATATGAGATCAAATAACTCAGACAGTAGCTTATGTAGCCATACTACCTCACAACTAGCTAAACATGCTACAACATACTCTGCCTCAGCTGTACTCAGTGCTACATAGGACTGCTTCCTGCTAAACCAAGAGATCACCCCTGATCCCATACTGAAGCAGCACCCATATGTGCTCTTCCTATCTGCAGCACTGCCTGCCCAATCTAAATCAACATAACCCTGCAGGTTAAACTTTTGATTCACTTCATACTTGAGCCCATAATCCACTGTACCCTTTAGGTACCTTAGAACATGCTTTATAGAAATCAGGTGAACACTCCTTGGATCCGTCAGGAACTGGCTCAATGTGTTCACCGCAAAGCAAATATCTGGTCTCGTGTTCGTCGGGTACATCAAGGTCCCAATCATCTGACGATACACAATGACATCAACCGGATCAGATGAAGCATCATACAGAAGCTTCAGGTTCGATGCCATAGGTGTGGCCATGGCCTTGCAGTCCATCATCCCGAACCTCTTCAGGATCTCTACTGCATACTTCCCTTGTCCAAGGAAGATTCCATCTGCACTCTGTCACACCTCCATGCCAAAAACAAATAGTGCATCATCCCCAAGTTCTTCAACTCGAACTCGGCAGCAAGCTTCTGCTGCATGTCGGCAATCAATTTATCCTCACATGTTCCAAACAGGTCATCCACATAGTAGTATCATTGGATTTCCTTCCTCAACCTTGTAGTAAAGGTTGGAATCCGCTTTACTCTTGGTAAAGCCCAAACTGGATAGAAAGTTGTGTATCCTACCATACTAAGTTCTGCACATATATGACTCCCTGTCATGTGTCTCAGAACCAAGTGGCTTCTCCACATACACTTCTTCTTCAACTACACCATTCAAGAAGGCTGTCTTGAAATCCATCTGGTGTACCTTCCACTTCATCATTGCAGCCAGAGCAAGTACGGATCTAATGGAAGTGTATCTGGCTACAGGAGCAAAAGTCTCTATGCTACCACCTACAACATGCTTAATCTTGTAGATCCTCTTGGTAGTCACTACAGACTACCCTTTGGGACTGCATCCCAAACATCTTCATGATCGACTGGTACTCCTCGATCATGGCATTCTTCCCAGATCCTGGGAACTTCAATATCTTCAATATTTTCAATAGATAACTTTGTTGCTGAACAAATGTTGTGGTCCTTCTTTTTGTAGGTGATGGTATACGATCTTTCCTACACAACAAGTTAAATTGCATGATTATAAAACATCTCATAGTTTTCAAAACAAATTCTTACACATAAAGAAATATGTCATACAGTCATGCAATTATCTTAGCCAATGCTTCAATACAACATTTATCCATATTCTGTAACTTTCTAGATGCCTTCCAATCTCTACTAGAACATTGTTAAGAGTGTGCACAACTCCTAATATGTCAGCAAAGAGGTTTCATTCTAGATAAGTAGCAATGGAATGTTGTACAGTGCCATAGGCCACTTACCCATGTATATTAGTAGTATACTGTTCATCAATGCAACTATTCTAATATGCATAATACACAACCTAATTCTAGGAACATAAGCATATACATCATTGAATAACATTATTTAAACAAACAATTCTGTAAGAAATGACAATTCAAATACTTATCTTTGTTTGATTGTTGGGTTGACTCCCTCTTAGTCTTTGCTTCTTTTCTGCAACTCCATTCTAATGTGGATTGTGAGAAGTGTTCAACTCCCTCTGAATATCTGCATCCTTGCAGAAACTACTAGAGTGTGCTCCCTCTTGATCTTTGCTTCCTGGATTACCTGTTCTTGAACTTATATTCATTCTCGATCCCTATGCATGCTTGTTAGTATCATCATTGTGTTATCCTCGAGGTCTCATACATAATCAAACATTCATTAGTATAATCTTAATATTATCAAAACACAATAATCTCAAGCCTGTATAGTCAGGATCATTTCAAACACAGATAATAAACATTAGTATTCAAGGTTTTAGGGAAGTCTTTCTTTTACTCATACATATTCTTATTTGATCATAGGACTCTTTTGGTTAGTTAAATCATCAATCAAGATAAGAGATATAATATGCATAAAACCCGTGATTACTCAAACCTATACCTTCATGATTCTTCTGGTTAGTCATATCATTAATTATGGTAAGAAACATAATATGCATACAACCATGACTATTCAAACCTATGACTTCATGAATAATCATTATCAACAACACAACAGTATAAGATCCTAACACAAGGTAGGATTCTATCTTGATATAGGAAAAACATACCTGGATTAGCATGCTAGCTAGTTATGTCTAACATACTCACATGATGTCTTCTTGTTCTTCTTCAATGACTTGTGCTAATAACCTGCATATCTCATAGGTTAACCATTATAGAACCAAGTTATACATACCTCGTAAATGGATCTTCTATGAGATCCATGACAATGGATGAATCTTTGTCCTCATGTCATCATGATCATATGTTCTTGAACCAGAACATGATTTGTCTTTCTTGGTGTACCTTTCATGTTAGCAGACAACATAAACCTCATACAACAACACAATGCATTAGTACAATCATAAGTGTCAACACCCTAATCAATGAATATCTTCTATCGTGCATTCATAATTTTATTAAGGTGATACGACAAGTCTAAAATCAAGATTGTACTAACCGTAATAACATGAAGACAAACATACCATAAACTTAATCATGAACAAATCTCGAAACATACCTCGATGAGTCATACCTATCGAGATCGCTTGTAATCTTCTTATGTAAGGCCTTAGCCTCATCTCCCTCTGAAACAGGAACTTCTTCACTTATGCAGGTGACCAATCCATCCTCTTCTAGCATTAACCCAATCCACTTGATTTGCAGGAACTAGATCTGGAGCTGTAATAGGGTTTGTCAGAGAAACCCCAAAAATTCAAACTTTGAATTTCAAACTTCTGAAAGGATAGAAATATGCGCCTTGATGAGCTAATCAAGCTGGTATATTCAGAATTTGAAAACTGCAAAGTTTCACTCCTCAATTTTGCCTTTGAAACTTTCAGATTCACTGGACGTGACCCCGAACTGGGGTTTGATGAAGCACACTCTTCTGCCCAATCAAAATGTTTGATCCAAAGCTCTAATATTGTAGTTTTATGAGGAGCTTCCAGCCGTGGTCACGGATTTAAAAAATTCCCATTTTTGCAGAAGCCCTAATTTTCCACTTTTCTGATCAAAGTCCCGAACTAGGGTCTGATCAAGCCCGGCCTTCTGCCCAACCAAAAATTCTGATCTTGGTCTCTAAATTTTGATTTTGATTAGTGGCATTCAGCTGTGGTCTCCGATTACAAAAATTCCAACTTTATCCGAAACCCCATTTTTGGAAGCCATGAATGAAGGTGCTCAAAAATAATTTTGTTTTGACAGAAATATGTACCTAATTGTTTCTGGTGTAACTCCAAACTTTTCGATCCACAGGGTCTGAAAACATTTTTTGAGATATCCCGAGTTGTCATCTTTCCATCCCAATAGGTCTGACCTCAATTGGATTCTTTGAGAGAGATTTATGCCAAGTGTTGTAACGTGACCTGTTTATGGGATAAAACAGGAGAGCGAACTTGTATGGCATGCCACGTGTCACTGGTTCAACTTTTGCCTTTGAACAATTTGTTTGAGATAGTACAATCTGTGTACTACCTATCACTGTTTAGGACATTTCATTTGGAGCTTCCTAGCCCAAGTTATGACTTTTTTTCCAAGGTCACCTGTTTTTGACTCAGATCTGGAAGAGGCAGAAACCCTATATTGTACAGATCATAAATCACAAAGTACAATGAATTAGAGGTTTTCCTTTGGACATAAGGTACATGGGGATCTTATCTTCGACCTGTAAAAGTTTCAGACCCGAAACATTCTCCAAAACGGATTTATAGTGAAAGTGCTACGATGACTGGTTTTTGCTATATCAAGCCCTAGCATCATAAGTGCAACAAGTGTCATGCATGCCATATCATGCCTTCTTTCAGGCTAGCTCTGATACCATGTTAAATTTTCATAATTTACTTCAATCTGATATAGGATCTTAACTGAGAGAACAACATGTACAGCAAATCTACAACATATCATTCATGGACACAATAATGCAAGCATAGAAGAGACACAGAGTTTACTTGGGGAAAACCATAAAGGTGAAAAACCCCAATAACTTCCTCAGAGATAGATAGAGCAATGATACAACCAGAATACAAGAGATAGTATTCTCCTAGCAGCAGAGCCTCCTCCTCCACAAGTGCGCCACTCTCCAAAGTGTGAGTGAGAGAATAGAATGTGTAAAATGAGAGAGACACACTCTCTATTTATACATTAACTTGACTTGACCTTTACTCAACTAGGTCAGCCTCAACTTAACCACTTAACATAATGCTGACTGGGCCGACCCCCACTAGGGTGGTCTAATAACCCTTTGACCCACATGGACGACCCCCAATAGGGTGGTCTAATAACCCTTTGACCCACATGACTTATACAGGGCCGACCCCAACAAGGTGGTCTAATAACCCATCAAGTATAAGTTACGACACTTACAATATAAATGACGACACTTCCGTATAGAGGAATAATAACATCTCTATAGGAATACAACCACTTCCGTATAGAGGAATAATAATATAGAGGAATAATAACATCTCTATAGGAATACAATATACATATATGTGAAATACATTCCGAAGTTACATATACATCAACATGTATATGTTATTCTCTCAGTGAAGATCCTAGAGTATTGTGAATTAATGCTCAAAATTTAACAATGAGAAAGTTAAGAGAAAAAAGAGCATTGGAAAGAAATGTGGAGGCACATGGCAGTGATGAAGAAATGCAAAATGTGGAGGCACATGGTGGTGATGAAGGAATGCAAAATGTCAAGAAACACGTTGATAAAAGAAATGAAGAACATGGAGGTGATGAGGAAATGACAAATGTGGAACAAACGATGGGCAACATTGATATTGAGACCATGATTGGTGAGTAAATATTTTTTAATGTTTATAAAATTGTATTTAATACTTGAGTATATAATTGATTTGAAAGTTCACAATCTTATAAATTTACATATTTGCATGCAGGGTCAACATCCAACCTACAACATCCTACCATACCTATGAATTTACAAAGATTAATTGGAAGTTGCAACAATATCGTCATTGATGACAATTTTTTGGAGAATATGGATTCAAGTAAAATTGAAGAATTGGGACCTCCGATGCGTGATCATACAAATCGATATAAAGCAAAAAAGATACTAAAAAATTATCTTGAAGGTATTTTTTTCATAGCACAAGCTCAATTGTTACATAGATTGTTAAAGCAAAAATGTCTAAAAGATGCAATTAAATTATTGGGCATTAAAAGTGTCAAAGAGGTTAAAACAAATGAGATGGTATCAAAAAATCTGACCTCGACCCTTGCCACACTTGCAAAGAAACGATCTCGTGATTTAGTGTTTGCTTGTAAAACATTGCTAATAGGGGTTGTGGCAGAAAACACTGCAACTGATCGTTTGTTGGCCATGATTGTGTTGGTGTATTTGTAACTTCGGAATGTATTTCACATATGTATATTGTAATCCTATAGAGATGGTATTATTCCTCTATATGGAAGTGTCGTCATTTATATTGTAAGTGTCGTAACTTATACTTGATGGGTTATTAGACCACCTTGATGGGGTCGTCCCTGTATAAGTCATGTGGGTTAAAGGGTTATTAGACCACCCTATTGGGGGTCGGCCCTGTCAGCATTATGTTAAGTGGTGAAGTTGAGGCCGACCTAGTAAGGTTATTAGGCAAGTCAAGTCAAGTATAAATAGAGTGCGGGAGGCACTCTATTTCATCATTCACTTCTCACATATACACTCATTGGAGAGTGGCGCACTAGTGGAGGAGGAGAAGCTGCTGCTAGGAGACTATATCTTATGCTTGGGTTTTGTATCATTGCTCTATCTATCTCTGAGGAAGTTATTGGGGTTTTTCACCTTTATGGTTTTCCCCAAGGAAACTTTGTGTGTCTATTGTCTCTTGTGATTGACATGTTGTACATGTTATTCTCTCAGTTAAGATCCTAGATCATATTGAATTGATGCTAAAAATTAACATGGTATCAGAGCTAACCTGAGAAGAAGACACTGTGCAGTTGCGGAAGCTAGGGCTTCTTGTTTTTTGGGTTTCTCTCCACAGATATTGAAAGGCAGGAGGCTAGATTGACTCTGCTCAGCAAGGCGCATCTTTCTGTCCAATCAAAATTCAATTCTAAGCACTTTCGGTTTTGGCCCTAATAATTAGGGTTTCCACAAAAAGTGGAATTTCTGAAATCTGAGACCATGGCTGGAAGCTCCTTGGAAAAATCAAATTTTAGAGCTTTGGATCGAACTTTTTGGTTGGGTGAAGCTCCGGGAAAATCAAACCTTAATTTGGGGTCCTGTCAAGTGAAGCCGGAAATTAGGTTTCTACAAAAGTTGGAATTTATGAAATCTGAGACCATGGATGGAAGCTCCTCTGAAAAATCGAAGTTTAGAGACCAAGATCAAACTTTTTGTACGGGTGAAGCTCCGGGAAAATCAAACTCTAATTCAGGGTCCTCCCTAGTGAATCCAGAAGTTTGAAAAAACAAATTGAGGGGTGAAACTTTGTAGTTTTCAAATTCTAAGTATACCAGCTTAATCAACTCATCAAGTCGCATCTTTATATCCTTTTAGAAGTTTGAAATTCAAAGTTTGATTTTTTCGGGTTTCTCTAACAAACCCTAATCCAACTCCAGATCCAGATTTTTGCAAATCAAGTGGTAAGACCTAAATCTTTTCTATTTCCATTTGAAGTACTCTTTAAAGATGTCTCACCACACCAAGCTTGAGGATAAGCTTGAAGGGGCTGATAACTTCCGAGCATGGAAGTATAGGATTGGATTAATTATAAAAGAGAGTGAATTGGACACCTACATAAGTGAAAAGGTTCCAGTTCCAGAGGGAGACGAGGCTAGGTCCTTACACAAGAAGAACTTGGTCAAGGCTAAGAGGATCATTGTTGAAGACCATCTCATACCCCATGTGTCTTCCCTAAAGACACCTAAGGAGATG
The DNA here is from genome assembly GCA_027924585.1 of Larix kaempferi. Taxonomy (NCBI): domain Eukaryota; kingdom Viridiplantae; phylum Streptophyta; class Pinopsida; order Pinales; family Pinaceae; genus Larix; species Larix kaempferi. The sequence goes on from BSBM01000510.1 coordinate 45,734,569, forward strand.
TTTGACTCCTTGACTAAGTTGTTTGAAGAAAAGAACATAAATCGGAAGATGACTTTGCGGAACCAATTGAAAGGGGTAAAGCTTCAGAATGGAGAGACCATTCAATCCTACTTTTCTAAGGTCTCTCAAATCAAGGAACAACTTGAAGCTGTGGATGAAGTGGTGGAGAATGGAGAAATTATCATGACCACTTTGAATGGCCTACCTAGGTCATGGGACTCCTTCATCCAAGGAATCTGTAAGAAGTTGATCTCTTTCAGTAGACTGTGGGAGGAATGTTCACAAGAAGAATCTAGGCTTGTGGATTGAGAAGAAAAATGAAGATCAAGCTCTCATAGCACATACCAAGAAGAGGACACTTTTCCTCAGATTGTCCTACGAACAAAAGGAACAACAACAACTACTACTACATGCAATCTAACAAGTATGATTTACAGGTATGTTTTGAAATCTGTTCATGATTAAGTTTATAATATGATTGTCTTCATGTTATTGAGTTTAGTAACAATCTTGTTTAATTTTAGAATTGTCTTATCACCCTAGTAAAAGTATGAATGCATGATAGAAGACATTCATTGATTAGGGTTATGACACTTATGATTGTATTATGATTGTACTAATGCACTGTGGTGTTGTATGAGGAGAATGTTATCCGCTAACATGAAGGTACAAATCAAGTCCTAGATCAAGACCATAGTGACATGAAGACAAAGACTCATCCATAGTCATGGATCACATAGAGGTATGTATAATTTGGTTCTACAAATTATGAGTTATGCAGGTCAAGAAAACATTGCTAGACATAACTAGCAAAATTTGATGACCAAGTATGTTTTTCCTATATCAAGTTAGAATCCTACCCTATGTAAGGATCTTATACTTTTGTATGATTGATAATGATTACTCATGAGGTTACAAGTTTGAGTAATCTAGGGTTTATACATATTGTGTTCCTTACTTTGATTAATGATATGACTAACCAGAAAAGTCCTATATAAACCTTGAATACTAATGCTTATTATCTATGTTTGAAATGATCATGACTATACATGTTTAAGATTATTGTGTTTTGATAGTATTAAGATTATACTAATGAATGTATGATTATGTATGAGATCTCAAGGATAACACAATGATGATACTAGTAAGCATGCATAGTGATTGAGGATGGATATAAGTTCAAGGACAGGTAATACAGGAAGCAAAGATCAAGAGGGAGCACACTCCAGTAGTTCCTACAAGGAAACAAATATTGAGAGGGAGTCCACCCAACAAACAAACAGAGATAAGTATTTGAATTGTCATTTCTTGTATATTTGATTGTTTAAATAATACTGTTCAAAGATGTATATACTTATGTTCCTAGACTTAGGTTGTGTATTATGCATATTAGAATAATTGCATTAATGAACAGTATACTACTAATATGCATGTAATGGGTAAGTGGCATATGGCACTGTAAACCATTCCATTGCTAATTATCTAGAATGAAACCTCTTTGATGACATGTTGGGAGTTATGCACACTCTTAACAATGTTCTGGTAGAGATTGGAAGGCATCTAGAAAGTTACGGAAATGGATAAATGTTGTATTGAAGCATTGGCTAAGATAGTTGCATGACTATGTGACATATTTCTTTATGTGTAAGAATTTGTTCTGAAAACTATGAGATGTTTTCTAATCATGCAATTTAACTTGTTTTGTAAGAAAGATAATGTACAATCACCTACAAAAGAAGGACTAAAACATTTGTTCAAGCAATGAAGTTTAAATAAATCTATCTATTGAAGATATTGAAGAATCTAAAGTTCCCAGGATTTGGGATGCAGTAATGGAAGAATGCCATGATCGAGGAATATCAGTCAATCATGAAGAATGATGTTTGGGATGTAGTCCCAATACCAAGAGGGAAGTATGTTGTCACTTTCAAGTGGATCTATAAGATCAAGCATACTGCAGATGGTAGCATAGAGAAATACAAGGCAAGGTTTGTAGCTCGTGGCTTCTCTCAGAAAAAGGGAATAGACTATGAAGAGACTTTTTCTCCTGTAGCTAGATACATTTCCATCATAACAGTACTTGCTCTAGATGCAGTGATGAAGTGGAAGATACACCAGATGGATGTCAAGACAACTTTATTGAATGGTGTAGTCGAAGAGGAAGTGTATGTGGAGTAGCCACCTGGTTTTGAGACACATGACAGAGGGTCATATGTGTGCAAGTTGAAGAAAGCCTTATATGGCTTGAAGCAAGCTCCTAGGACTTGGTATGGTAGGATAGACAGCTTTCTATCCAGTTTGGGATTTACCAAGAGTAAAGCGGATTCCAACCTTTACTACAAGGTTGAGGAAGGAAATCCAGTGATAATACTTCTGTATGTGGATGACCTGTTTATTACAGGTGAGGATGGATTGATTGCCAATACCAAGAGGAAGCTTTTTGCCAAGTTCGAGATGAAGGACTTGGGGATGATGCATTATTTTCTAGGCATGAAGGTGTGGCAGAGTGCAGATGGGATCTTCCTTGGACAAGGGAAGTATGCAGTAGAGATCCTGAAGAGGTTCGGGATGATGGACTGCAAGACCATGGCCACACCTATGGCATCAAACTTGAAGCTTCTGTGTGATGCTTCATCTGAGCCAGTTGATGTCACTGTGTATCATCGGATGATTGGGTCCTTGATGTACATGACGAACACGAGACCAGATATTTGATTTGAGGTGAACACATTGATCCTGTTCCTGACGGATCCGAGAGGTGTTCACCTGGTTGCTGTAAAGTATATTCTGAGGTACCTGAAGGGTACGGTTGATTATGGGCTCAAATATGATGCAAATCAAAAGTTTAACCTACAAGGTTATGTTGATTCAGATTTGGGAAGGCAATGCTACATATAGGAAGAGCACTTCTGGGTGCTGCTTCAGTATGGGATCAGGTGTGATCTCTTGGTTTAGCAGGAAGCAGTCTTGCGTAGCACTGAGTACGGCCGAAGCAGAGTATGTTGCAGCTTGTTCGGCTAGTTGTGAGGCAGTATGGATTAGGATGCTACTGTCTAAGTTATTTGATCTCCCGTTGGAAGCTACTGGTATTTTTTGTGACAACCAGAGTTGTGTGAAGCTGTCTGAGAACCCGGTGTTCCACGACAGGTCGAAGCACATTGAGATCAAATATCACTATATCAGGGATATGGTACAGAGAGGAGCAGTGAAGCTCCTGTATGTTACGACGGATGACCAGGTTGCAGATGTGTTGACGAAACCACTAGCCAAAGTGAAGTTTGAGTACTTCAGAGAGAGGCTTAGTGTTCTTCAGATTGACGACACTTCAAGGAAGAAGTGTGGGACACATTTGCAAGAGCCATTCCAAGCATGGTGAGAGGAGGATCCTTCCCATGGTTGTGGATGTAAGCGCTGTGTGATGAGCATCAGGACTATGCTCCAGTTATTGCTTTGTATATGCATCAGTTGGATGATTTGATCAGTTTGATCATGTATTTGTATATGCATCATGTTGGATGCTTGATATGATCAGGTGGATCATGTATTTATGTATGTATCAGGTAGATACATTGTATGATTAGGTGAATCATGTATTTGTGTTTATCAGGTGGATACATTGTATGATCAGTTGGATCATGTATTCGTGTATGTATCAGGTGGATACATTGTATGATTAGGTGGATCATGTATGATGATATGTATCAGGTAGATACTTGGTATGCATCAGGTGGATGCATTGTATGATCATGATGGTCATGGATGACGAGCTTTAGGATGTTGCTCCAGATGATATGCATCAGGATGATGCTATGATGATGATTTGGATGATCATATGTGATGATATGTATCAGGTAGATACATTACATAATCAGTTGGATTATGTGTGATGAGTTCTGAAGACACAGATGCACATGGGATTTTCGGACATGGTGGTAGATGTGTTCTCCCATGGTCGTGATGTAATTGCCAGGATTTTCGGACATGGTGGTAGATGTGTTCTCCCATGGTCATGATGTAATTGTGGGATCCATTCTCACATGGTGGTAGATGTGTTCTCCCATGGTGCATATGTAAGGGCTGATGCCATTCGAGCATGGTTGTAGATGTGTTCTCCCATGTCTGCGATATAAGTGCTGTGCCATTTGAGAATGGTTGTAGATGTGTTCTCCCATGGCTGGGATATATGTGCTTTTCCATTCTCGCATGGTTGAAGTGTGTCTTCCCATGGCATAGATATAAGTGCCGATCCTTTCACGGATGGTTGAAGTGTGTCTTCCCATGTTGGTGAATGTAAGTGTTGTGTGATGTGCATCTGGGTTGTGCTTCGTGAACGATGTTATGATCAGTATGATCATGAGTATCAGGATGATACTCTATGGCCATGGACAGGTTGTGTAGTGGCATGTAAAAGGGTCCTGGGAGATCCGATAGGTTGAGCTGTGTGCTCGTAAAAGTTCTGGGATCCTCTTTCTAGGTTTTGTTGACTCACCTAATAAGTCCTAAGGATTCCACAGTATGACCAGTGATGATGAAGATATACAGGTGGTGGGCCTACATCCATCATGAAAAAGGGCTGGCTCTGTCGAACTTCCTATGACTAGTAGTTTCGAGATTGATTGAGATAGCAGCAGCAATGATGATGACGATGATTTGATGATGATGATCCAGAGAAGAAGACTTGTGCTAGTATATCTGTGTCGAGAAATACCTTCCTAGTTAAGAGGGAGTGTTGATGTATTTGTAACTTTGGAATGTATTTCACATATGTATATTGTACTCCTATATAGATGGTATTATTCTTATATACGGAAGTGTCGTCATTTATATTGTAACTGTCATAACTTATACTTGATGGGTTATTATACCACCTTGATGGGGTCGTCCCTGTATAAGTCATGTGGGTTAAAGGGTTATTAGACCACCCTATTGGGGATCGATCCTGTCAGCATTATGTTAAGTGGTTAAGTTGAGGCTGACCTAGTAAGGTTATTAGGCAAGTCAAGTCAAGTATAAATAGAGTGTGGGAGGCACTCTATTTCATCATTCACTTCTCACATATACACTCATTGGAGAGTGGTGCACTAGTGGAGGAGGAGAAGCTGCTGCTAGGAGACTATCTCTTATGCTTGGGTTTTGTATCATTTCTCTATCTATATCTGAGAAAGTTATTGGGGTTTTTCACCTTTATGGTTTTCCCCAAGGAAACTCTGTGTGTCTATTGTCTCTTGTGATTGCTTCTTGTGATTGATATGTCGTACATGTTATTCTCTCAGTTAAGATTCTAGATCATATTGAATTGATGCTAAAAATTAACAGACTGCAAGAACGTCAAAAACATCAAGACTGAGTTTATGGAAGCATAAAAACATTAGGGTTCAATTAGATGAAGATGATGAAGTTGCATGTTGGGTTGTTATTTGTAGAAAACCTTATCAAGATAGGCTTCCATATAATGTGAGGGACAAGGTGAAAGAGTTTTGGAATTTAAACTCTCGTGTCTTACCAAATGAAAAGGATGTTGTGTGATATCATATATCTAAAGGAAATTATGAAACGCATGCCAAAAACATAACAGAGGTCACTCAAGTCGAAATGTTCTAACATTTTATGGAGAGTAATGTTTATGTGAAGATTTCCCTTAGCACATATGTGAAGATTTCCCTTAGCACATTTGTGAAGCTTAAACCATGGTATGTCAGGCCCATTGTTGTTCGTGACACATGGTGTTGTCGATACCATGTAGAATTTGAATTATATTATGAGACATTTAAAAATTTTGGCATACAGAGTTAGAAAAATGACCCCCCTCCTTCGAGTGTTCGTGAATTTGTATCTAAAATATTATGTGCACAAGAGAATGATCAATTATTCTATAAGAAACAATGCGTCGGTCGAAGAAAATGTGAAGAATGTTCTCATTTGGCTCTTTTTGATGTTAAATACCCCATTTATCTAAAAGATCCTCAATTGTCAAATCACATTGTGAAATGGAAGAGATATGAATATGTTGATTGTACTCATGTTACAGATTCAACGGCAACATCAAGAAAGATTGAGTTAGTTGAAGATGATATCTCTGTGACATGTTTTATGGAGTCGTTCAGGGAGAAAATATATAGATATATCAAACACTCTCATACAGCACGATGGAAAGACTTATAGTTCAAGCAATCACGAGATGTATTTCCAAAAGGGACAATATTATCAATTGTTGATTTTTCTTAAAATTACACTTTCACTCCACAAAAGTGTTAAAATTTGAGCATTAATGCACAATACTCTTGGATCTTTACTGAGAGAATAACATATACAGTATATCAATGCATAACAATCACAATAAGCATGACAAGCATCACAAGAATCAAAAGCATGAGAGACAAGAGACACAGAGTTTCCGTGGGGAAAACCCTAAGGTGAAAAACCCCACAACTTCCTCAGAGATAGAGAGAGCAATGGCTCAACCAAAGTACAACCAAAATACACTTGAGATAGTCTCCTAGAGCAGATGATCCTCCTCCTCACTAGTGCGCCACTTTCTGAGTGAGAGAAGTGTGTCTTTCCAAATGATCCAAATAGAGATCTCCCAATCTCTATTTATACTTAACCTGTTTGCCCAGTGACCTTATGGGGCCGACTTGTCTATCTAGATACATCCACAATATAATATATATTTTAGGGCCGACCCCACACATGGTGGTCTAATAACCCATCGGCAAGTACACACACTTGCAACACTTGTCAATCCACATGACGACACTTCCTTATAGAGGAATAACACATCTCTTATAAGGGTACAATAAATATATATGAAATGCATAGATGAAATACATTCCGAAGTTACACATACATCACCAAAAAGGAGATACAAAGCACATACAAAGTGAGTATTATCATTCAGACCAGGTATCTATACTTGCGCATATTTTTTACAAACATGCAGAGCTTCATGTCGATGGTTCTAATAGCAATTAAAATAATCGTGAAGTGATTAAAGAGTACCATTTCTACATCAATGATGATCGTATGCATGATACATGTTTTGTCCAACATTGTTTTAATATGCTTTATAACGAATTATCAAGACGAGGGGTCACTTTTAAAGAGCATTGGGTGTGGTCAGGTGGTTGTGATGGTCAGTTTAAATCAGCACGTTCATTCTTATGGTTGTCTTGCATTCATAATAAAATGGATGTTCGCCACACATGGAGTTTTTTTGAAATGGGACATGGAAAAGGAGAACATGATGGCGCTGGGGCCTGCATAAAACGTTCACTTAGGAGATATCAAATGAATCACTCCACTTCTTGCCTCGCAAATTCAAACAATGTTGTTAATTGGTGCAAGCAAAATTTAAGCCATGAATTCAATGAAAGGATGGATAATGTGAGAAGGTATGTAATTGTTTCGATGACCCTTAATGTTCTCAAATGCAGTTATTTACTATTTTTGTATGTACATGAGTATTTTTATTTAAATTATTTCTAAAAAAAAGTTTAATAAATTGTTTTTAAATGTGAAATTTGATTTGCACAAGTTATGATTTTATATTGAACAGGTTCTCCTGGAATATTGCAATGGGCGATGTTGACAGATCAATGCCATATAATTGTGTTGCAATCCCTAAAACAAGGGGTTTACACTCCATTAGGAGTAAAAAAATGGAAAATATACACGCAATCGAGAAATGAAAATACTCTTGCTTTTGTCTTGCATGTATTGATGATGTAGAGTCCTTCGATGAGTGTCAAAACCAAACTAACAAATTTATCAAACCGTGGATACACCAAGAATTGACACCATTGCCCCCATTTGGAAATATCACAGATAAGGAGTGCGATAATGAAGTGGTTGTGATTGACAAGGATTATAATCATGTTTCCGATTTGGTTAGAGAAGGTGATATATTTGTTGTCATTGCACCAGTATATAATCTAGAAAAAAGTGCATTATTATTTATTAAGATGCACTAGGTCGAAAAGCATGTTGTTGCAAGAATTGAAGGACCCGTCAAATTATGCGTATGCAGTGGGTTCAATGGTTTTAATGGGACATTTCTTTGCTGAAATAAGGAAATGTAATAACCATATTCTTTTTCAAGACTATGAGCCAGATGTTATATGTGCTCAGTACATTCATTTAGTCATAGCGGCTCGGTTGCAGTTGAAACCAGTGAAGACTAGGAAAAAGACCAAGAATATCCCATGGAAATTGTCGATAGAAGATCATAATGCCATTCTTGAAAACATGGGCCACTATCACATTTCATATGAATCAAGAACACATTGGTATGCGAATAAGATTCTTTTCTTTTATTCTAGTGTTAGAACATAGAATTTTTATATAAATTGGACTTTATAGTTGATGGACTTTACATTGGACTTTATTTAAAGACAATGGACATGTACCATTCTCCATTGTTGGTTTGTGATTGAATGTAAACTTTTGTTTTTGTGTCATTCCTTAAGGTTGATTGACTACAATGGATACATGCTATCTTTCTTTCTAATTTTCTCCCTTTTCTTACAATTTTTATTGCAATCGATAGAAATTGTTTTGGATATGCTTTTGTTCATAGTTTGAATTTACATTGTTCTTCAAATCATTGTTCAATGATGCAATCAGTCTTTCAATTCTCTGGATTTGACATGTCTTGTCAGCAAGACATACATTTTATGCATGAAATAACTTTTTGTTTTCTTTTAATTTATATAATGTGCTTGGATTTAAATCGATGTTTTCAATGAGATAAAATATGTTCTTAATTGTTAGGCCTATTGAATGTTTACCCGTATTATTGATTTCCCAACATATGGATGCATTGACCAATGGTGATATACAATAATCAGACAAGAAATTGTGGAGTCCTTTTGGATTCCTGGCCATATTGTGGATAAGTACTAGTGATTCTATTATTTTTTAAATTGGTGTGCATAATGTTCTTTTTATTCCCTAGATAGATCCACAAGCACCACTAGTTAATCTCAAGTAAGATATAATTGAAGAAGATATCAAAAGTATTGTAGCAAAATGGCCAAAGTATTTGGGCCGTAATCCAAACCCTAAAGTTGAAATATTAGGTGACAAGGAACCAAGAACCAAGCATAAGTAGGATAATCATAAGGAAACAACACTACCAATTCGAGAGCTCCCATGACTAAGAAAGAGAAAGTGAAAAAAAAAGATAAGGAGGAATGGGAACACATAAGAAAAGTGGATGAAGAAGTTGTGAAAGAGATTGACTTGATAAGGAAGAAAAGAACTAAGATATCAATAGGAAAAATACACAACTACACAAGAACCTTAGATCTGAGCACCATATTACAATAGAAGGGAAAGTGAACAAGTATTCAAACATAGACCAAATCAACCCCTTAAGATAAAGGAATCCATTCTAGTAAGAAAATGATACTAGTAAAGAGAAAATTGTTAAAATGTCAGATACCAAATCCCCTAAATTCAAGGGAAGAGAGTGACTTAGATATGTTACTAAAGAAGAAGAAGGAAACAACCCCTTACATTACTAGTAAAACCCCCTTGCTTAGCAAGATCAAGAATATAGTTGACTACATAGATATAACATAAATTCAAAACAAATGATTTAAAAAGATATAACAACCCGGCTACAAAATTTGTGCACCCTCTTTGAGATAGGACAACCATTGGAAGGTGAGACCTCTTTCCTCAATATCCATTAGAGATAAAGTAAAATATTCATTGCATTACATTTAAACAATGTCTTGGATGGGTTGTGTGAGATGAACTAAGAGGTAGTAGAATAATGTTGGAGATCCACATTGTTAATGAATGTAGTGTTGGTTTCTAGAATGTAGTCAATGAATCTACCCTAGTAATGCATTATCTTCTAGACACCCCAAAACAGTGAAGCAATGCACTAGAGACCATGAAAAAATTATTTGAGGGCCCTCTAACCATGACAAAATTCAACCCTCAAATAAGGTCAAGGATCTGCAGTAGAGATGATTTCATCCATAAAGCAACATCTTAGTGTGAAAATCCTCACAGCAGATCTAAGAGATGATGTATCTCACAAGAGAATAATTATGATTAAGCAAGAAAATAGAAGAAGAGTGATACATGCAGTATAATGAGCAACAGAATAATATGGTACAGTAGAACTCAGATAGAAGCAATAATACTTCGGTCATACTACATTATTAATCACAAATGGACATATAAATAATACAATGCATGAGGAATTCGAATGCCTAAGGTGGCAATTCGAATTAGCCTTCATGGAGTGATCAAAGGATCACTGGAGTGTCATCGGAGCACAACTAGGTGTCCTCATGATCATCGGAGCGCAACTGGAAGTCTTCATCATCATCAGTGGAGTCATCAATGCTCAAGTAACTGTCAACCATCAGTCAAACTAACTCTGGTAGGTGTAACTCAGTGTAACTAAGTGTAACTCAGTGTAACTAAGTGTAACTGAGTGTAACTGAGTGTAACTCAATGTAACTAAGTGTAACTCAATGTAACTAAGAGTAACTGAATGTAACTGAGTGTAACTCAATGTAACTGACTGTAACTGACTGTAACTGAATGTAACTGAGTGTAACTGACTGTAACTGAGTGTAACTGAGTGTAACTGAGTGTAACTGAGTGTAACTAAGTGTAACTGAGTGTAACTCAATGTAACTCAATGTAACTGACTGTAACTGAGTGTAACTGAACTGGTAGGTGAAGAAGGGCGAGTTGCTCCCTAAAATCAAGGAAGAAGGGCGCACTAAGCAACTGGAGGGCTAAAACTGAATAGTGAGAAGCTCCTGGGGGCTGGCTAACTGAGGGCTAGGTGCTGGACTGATGACTGGGATGCATGCAAAATGCATGCAAACCCTAGAATGCATGCAAACCCTAAAAGGTGCATGCATGACTGAAAATGTAAATGATCAAAATACTGGTGGGACTAGGATGGAGTATAGGAATATCCTAACACCCCCCCTTAATCCATCCTGGGCCCTGGTAACTAAGACCAAAGGTCACCCAATACAATGAATAATAACAATCAATAAATCAAGGAAGTGGGAAAATTTCATGGGAAACATACCCCCTCCTCAAAAAATAGACTGTAAGGCACACATAAAAAATAAAATCTCCAAACTCAAGCATGTGTGATGCTTGGTCATATGTCTGGAGGTATCTTCTTCTTGGGAAGAAGTGGATCATGCTCAAAAAACATGTGCGTGTACTTGCTCTTCAGATCGAATGTGATGAGAACAAATCCAACAGTATTAGAATGATCCTTGAACCTGTGATTCGAATCAGCTGATGTAGGATCAAATTTTTGAATGTGCATATAGTCCTTTGTCTTCTCCTTCGAACCACCATGGGTGAGATTATGCCAAAAAGAACTATTACATGTTTGCTTGAAATCAAAATCAGATTTAAGACTTTCAAAACAGTTTCTTGAGATCTCCTTTGAACCAGCAAGGGTGAGATCAAAACTATCATATGCATGAGAAATTATCTCAAGCGGGTGGCAATGGCCATATTCTTCAATAACCTTCTGAAAGCATGTGCTAATGATCATATAGTAGTAAATAAGAGATGTTTGCTGAAGAGGAGCGAATGCATTACCTCCAATAGCTGATGTTACCTCTGAAATAATCATGTGATCATGATGCAAACCAACAAACTCTGGTGCAAGAGAGGATTTAGGACCTTCTGCAATATCTAGAGTGTGAACTGGCACAGAAAGAGAAGAAAGTTTGAGCATGAGCGGAGAATCTGCAAGTTCTTTGTCAACAACTTCAATATGAGATGATACTGGTTCATGATCTGATAGATCATCAAGGGGAGCGAATGCAACATGATCTGAGAGACCATCAGGAGGAGCGAATGCATCATGATCTGAGAGACCATCAAGTGGAGCGAATGCAACAACTTGCTTGCTTTTGAAGGGATTTGGACCAAAACCATCATTCTTTTTGCCGAATCTTTCATCTAGATGAGCCCATAACTCTTTTGGAGTTTCAATTTCAAAGATGGTCGGGTACAATATGTAATCAGTCATAGTAAGCTTCATTCTTCCAATGTGCATGTCACCTTTATTCAACCATTTAATCTTCTTTGTAGAGGATTCGAACTCTCTTTCAAAATAGCAATCAAAGAGATCATGGCTCTTTAAATATGCTATTATTTTTGGTTTCCATTCATCATAGTTGAATAGAGAAAGAGGAGTGATTTCTTCTAATTCAGGATACATTGAAGATGTAGAAGACCTGCAAAAACAATATAGAATAACTGCAACTGCTACTGCTGCAAAAATGCAGATTCTGCTGCAACTGCTGAACTCGAAATCTTGGTAATAACCTGCAAAAAACTCTCAAGAATGGAGATAAACAATACTCTCAACCTCGCTCTGATACCATGTGAAAATCCTCACAGCAGATCTAAGAGATGATGTATCTCACAAGAGAATAATTATGATTAAGCAAGAAAATAGAAGAAGAGTGATACATGCAGTATAATGAGCAACAGAATAATATGGTACAGTAGAACTCAGATAGAAGCAATAATACTTCGGTCATACTACATTATTAATCACAAATGGACATATAAATAATACAATGCATGAGGAATTCGAATGCCTAAGGTGGCAATTCGAATTAGCCTTCATGGAGTGATCAAAGGATCACTGGAGTGTCATCGGAGCACAACTAGGTGTCCTCATGATCATCGGAGCGCAACTGGAAGTCTTCATCATCATCAGTGGAGTCATCAATGCTCAAGTAACTGTCAACCATCAGTCAAACTAACTCTGGTAGGTGTAACTCAGTGTAACTAAGTGTAACTCAGTGTAACTAAGTGTAACTGAGTGTAACTGAGTGTAACTCAATGTAACTAAGTGTAACTCAATGTAACTAAGAGTAACTGAATGTAACTGAGTGTAACTCAATGTAACTGACTGTAACTGACTGTAACTGAATGTAACTGAGTGTAACTGACTGTAACTGAGTGTAACTGAGTGTAACTGAGTGTAACTGAGTGTAACTCAATGTAACTCAATGTAACTGACTGTAACTGAGTGTAACTGAACTGGTAGGTGAAGAAGGGCGAGTTGCTCCCTAAAATCAAGGAAGAAGGGCGCACTAAGCAACTGGAGGGCTAAAACTGAATAGTGAGAAGCTCCTGGGGGCTGGCTAACTGAGGGCTAGGTGCTGGACTGATGACTGGGATGCATGCAAAATGCATGCAAACCCTAGAATGCATGCAAACCCTAAAAGGTGCATGCATGACTGAAAATGTAAATGATCAAAATACTGGTGGGACTAGGATGGAGTATAGGAATATCCTAACACTTAGTTTTATGGAAACACCAACTAATCATCATATCTGCACTTCACAAAAATACTAGGGAAACATACAAGCATGTAGCCATCACAAGATAAATGTTAGCTCATTGGAAAGCATACTTTACTTCTCAATATAATCTCATCGATCCTTGTCTGGGATGGTAGTGGGATTAAGACACTATATTGTTTCTAGCCTTATCCTTTTGGGTGTGAAAAGAAGAATTTGAAGGTTCATAGTCATTATTCGGCCATGGACTACCCTAGGATCCATGATAATTGTCATTTGGAAATTCATGATATCCCCATAGTATTGCATAGGCATGGCAAGTACATCAGCAACAATAGAACCTCAGTCTTTTCAATGAGTAATAAATCACACAATAATTACCAGCAATCTAACACTTAGAATGCAGTGATTATGGAAAACCTTCTATAATAATAGATAAATTTAGGTTCCGGAAGTAGAGTGTTTAGTGTTAAAAAATATGGTGTGTAACCTTTGCAAAGGAACCGAATTGACAACTCCCAATATGCACATGCTAAGGGATTTTCTCCTACTAAACCAAAACAAGAGGAAAATGTACATCAAATGCTTGAGGATATGGAGTTAGAGCCTCAAGGATCATAACCACAAATGTTGGTCCAATTGAATTCAAAGGTCACCATATGAATTTAGATATAGCTTGTATGCTCTTCCTTCAAACTTGATCTATATTGCCTTAAACTATATCTAAAAATACAAATATTTTGAGAGAGATGATTGAGTGCTCGAGGACTCATCAATGGAAGTTACTTAAACTGAACTGCAAGTAAATGTACCATATATCCCTCGAAGGAGGAGTAATGGATTTGCTCCAAATATGATTGGGTCCCTCGAATTTATTAGCTCAATATATTTTGTTCACATGAATGAAGGATGCTGATAAAGGAGCACATTTGGTTCTATTTTCATGTAACCACCACAAGTGCCAAGCATTGGAAACTGAAGTTAATCTTGCAAAAGCTGTGATAAGTTAGAAAAGGTTATAAGGATACACTAAACATAAGTTTTGATGTCCATTGGTCTTCCAAAATATTTGAATGACCATTGATGCAAGTTGTTCTCAAATGAGCTAAGATTTTTAGTATTACTTTATGCAGGGTTTCTGCCCATATATGCCACATAGAAAAAAAAATGGAAAGCAATGTTTAATGCCACTGCTACAAATGATCTTGGATCCCAGTTTCTCTTAGAAAAAATTCTACAACTGATTGGACTAATCACAAAGCTCAGAACACAATATTGATTGTGAAATTATGGAGTTTTGCTCATCACAAATGCAAAGTAAGCGGATTGGTAAAGAAGGCATAAACATTGGAGCTCCATCATGCCTTATATCATGTTTGGAAACTTCAAAAATTAAAAAAAGTGAGTGGATTGCCATAAAATTTGCTTCTTGTTTGCAAAATTGTTGAGAATGCTCAAGCCCCCATTCGTAATGAATGTACCCGCAACAAACCAATGTTGTTTCCATCTTTGTTTGGCAATTTTTCATGAGTGATCTAGACCTTACAATTTAGAATGGAGGAAATTTTCATGAGTGACCAAGACCCTACATTAATTTATCCCTCTCAAACACCTTAAATTAGATAAACATTTTACTTTCTACATTTGCTTTATATAGCAGCCACTTTTGTGCTCCTACATTGTATTGGCACTATTGTACTCACCAGTCCCATTGACCCATTTTTATGGTCATTTTCTATATATAAATAAAATTATCTTATCTTATCTACTTGCTAATAATAGCTTTTATCATGCTTTAAAATATCAAGAAACTTACATTTTGAGACACAATAGGCATAATATTATTTCTAAGGCAGTAAGAAATGCAAGTCATCACACTTGCACAACCCCAATGCCAAATGATTGTGTTCCTTTCATGTCTTTACCTCATTATGATCACCCTAGAAGTTACATATGTTCAATAGGAAAATGAATCATTGTTTCTTGTATATATGGGTTAGCTAGACTTCATTGATCCCAATCTAGGGTTAACACAAAATTAAGTAGCATCAATAACAAGCTCATATAGTCAACTATTCCTTTAGAGACTAAAGACAGAAAAATATGCTTGGATAATGGTCCAATATGAAATTCCACATTATAGAGCCTGTAAGGATAAAGTGAAGGGCCTAGAAACCCTATCCAACATGCAACACAAAAGATTAACATAAGAGGTCACAATGAAAATACCTTGCCAATCATTAAGTTCCTAAGAAGGTGAATTGTGCTAGTCAATCTACCTGCATTCCTTAGTTAATGATGCCCTCAAGAAACATAATAAAGAGGTTGCAGAACCCAAGATAAGATCCATATTTAAGATGCAAAATAACTATCTCTGTGACAAAAATGGTAGTCATCCCAACCACAGTTGAATAGATGGAACAAGTACATCCAACATGAATTTTTCTGATGCTATAACTTGATAGGGTTTTTTTCGCTTAAAAATCCTTTCAAGTTAGTCCTTTGCAGACTAGAAACCTTTGGCTCAGAAGCCATGTCTAAGGGATATTTATACACCAAAATTAAGGGTAACACACCCAAGCATTTGGTCTAGTATGCATGAGTTTGATCTGTTAAACGTGTAACTATAATTTGTTCCTATTGTCTATTTGGTTTTGTATATTGGTATTGTGTACCAGATTTTCTCATTTTTTTAAGTGTTTACAATTGCATTTTGGTTTTATAGGCTATTTTTCTTTGCAAACATTTCTAATTTTCTACTATGATTTCATTTAAGTATAGTTTGGTACTAAAACATATTTAATAAGTTTCCTCTCTTTCTTTAGAAAACCAGTTCTAAGTTGGAATACCTATCGTACCTCCCACTAAATTCTAGGAGAAAAGAAAATAAAGGTAAGGAGCAAAACAAGTCCAAGCAATACTACAAAAGATGAAGGAATGAGGAATACAATGCCATAGATACTAGATACAATGGAGCTCAAAAAGTGTTGCTAGCCACAAATCCATGGCCAATCTCCCCAACCATTCAAGGACAAAGGAAGGAAGAGAGAGAACTGCACTGTCAAACAATACTTTTAGAAATGACATGCCCACTAGGTCTCTCACTGTTCACGTCCTGAGTCTGGAAGTAGGATGTAATCAACAAATGGCAGAGAATGTTGTTAGACTCGTGATTCATCTCTAAGAAGATTTTGTCTATCATGAAGAGCTTCCTGAATTAACATGGCAATACTTATTTCATCATTTTATTGCATGAAGGTCCTCAGTGAGTTGTTTTGACTCCCAAAACAAGCAAATATCTTCCATGAATCACCAACAGTAGTGTGGTCTAGTGGCAAGTTTTGAGGTGATCGAATGTGTATTAAGTTTTAACGCCGAGACAAGGATTAGAAACACCCTGAGTGGGCATGGATAAGACCAAGTGCAATATTGGGTGATATTGACAGCATATAAATTCCCCTCATAGCACAGTCCCTTAACCAGAGGACAGTTGTAAGCAACATTTCCAAAAAGAAAAAAAACTACCATGAATCTCGTAGTACATGGGGAATCTAAAAATGAAATGCTACTTACACTTGGGATTTGAGTTGCAAAGTATAGACATGCTTTTATCATCCCATGGAAGGTGTTGATCTGTTTGAATGAGAATCTGATGAGAACAAACCAAAAGCTAGGGCAATAGAAATTTGAGACCAAACGATAATCATGATCTCATGTACCATGGGATAACAATGAAGTTATTTTTCATATGTAGAAAATTATTAGATAAGATTATTAATTTCCAACAAAAGACCACGGAAGTAGGTCAAAGGGACTAATAAAGTACATCATGTGTCGAGACACAGTGGAAGTGCCAAAGCATCCCCTAGAACAATGCTACAAGCAGAAATATAATAATAATGTCTAAGATTTAAGGGCCAACTAGAGATTAGCCTCAACATGTCTAGCTAAATAAAATTTAAATGAAAGAATATAAGATAGATGTTAGTACAATAGAAGTATTGTGGTGTGCTATCACTGAAAAGCTTTGGAAAGATATCGAAGACAACTGAAGCTAGATATCGAAGACAATTGAAGCTAGCGACCAAGGATGAGTGAGGAGACTAAGACTGAGAGGCAGGCTCGACATTGCAGTTCTCAAGAACTCTATAAGGGCCAATGCACTGGTGAATGATATCCTCCATGGAGTAGCCTATGCTAAGGGAAACTGGTTGTATAATCTTCGGGAGGTACAAGAGTGAGAGAGCCCAATGCTCCTAACATCCAAGACCGATGCAGGAAACTCTTAATGGAAACTTGTGTACTGCATTGAACATGATGAGTAGTATGTTGGAATGAGGAGCTCCTTAAAGTGAATATTGTTCCAAGTTACTTTCAAGCAACCTTATATATTTTGTCATGAACCCCTCTATCTATGTCTCTTTTAGCTACAATTGGGGTGTTAATAGAGAATTCCAAAGGGGGAGCTCTTCCAAAGTCTAGATCAGGTCAATGAAGCAAAGAGATGGTTTTTGCATACCAATTTGAAATCATGACCTTTGTCATGAGTTACATTGAGGATTGGAGAGGCAAAAAGGATATCTACTATGACTCCATTGAGTTTTCACCATGCATCAGACATTATGAAGCATGACAACCACATGAAACATAGGAAAAATAAACAAAGTATGTGCTACAAACTAAATTAGGATGATGAAAGATGAAACAATCATTTTAGTTCGAATGGTCTTCTATAGAATTGTCACCAAAACTCTCCTAACAATGCAATGAACAGAAATTATTAATAATGCAATGAACATAAATTAATTTGAGGAAAAAATGATTTAATGGCACGAAGTTCTCAAAATTTATTTAATGTTAAATCACCTACTGAGGTTGTGTCACCAATGTATTGTACCATATCACTACCAGTGGATTGGGTATTTGATGTTGCATTCTCAGAATGCAAGTGCAAAGCAACTACCACATGTGAACAAGCACCTCTTCAACAAAAAACAAAATGTCCCATATATACATTGAACAGATTAGTAAATAGTGTTTAAAGTCATATGAAAATATTTTCATCAACAAAGAATAAGAAACAACAGAGGGAAGCAAAACATGGAAACAAACTGAAGAAAAAGAATACTCCACGAGGGACAAAATCTACCTACTAATGTAATTTAAATTGTTGTTAGTAGAAATGAAAAACAAACACAAAGCTGAGAGCCATCAATGTATACAACAATAAAATGATGCAAGGAGATTATAACCAATATCATTGACAAAACTATAGAACAATGAAATACAAATTCATAGGTTAGTTCTGGCAACAATAATATTTTTAAAGTTGTCTTTCAAAAGGAATCATAGATTACCTCTTCTTGGACCTTTAACCCTAAACCATCATTCAATGCAAAGCACTTCCTCCATCCAATACAATATCATCATGCTCCCAAGCTACCATTGACAACATTGGTCTCATATGTTGCAATTTCTTCTAAGACAAAATAGTGTAGGTTCTCACCAGTCATGGATCAAGATAAACCATTGCAAAACCTAGAGAGCAACATACCTATATATACATAAACTTTAGTCTTTGGATGCAAAAAGGAAAATTTCATTTTTCAGCACCACTATATCATAAGTTTAACGTAGAATTTATTGTTTATAACTTTAATTAGGAATCCAGTATGGTGTATAGATCATGCCCTCAAATTTGTTCTCAATTTCTATTGTCATTCCCCTGTCGCTCACCATTTCCTTCATACACGACTTCCATTTTCTCTTGGTTTTATGTGGGATGAAAAGTCAAAATGAAAGTTTATATATATATATATATATTGAGAGAGAGAGAGAGAGAGAGAGAGATACATTTGGGGACAAAATATACCAAAACTAATAAAATGTTATCAAAAAGAATAATTGATACCTGCGTTTCTTCCTCACCAAGAAAAGAACCATCAACATAGTCATCATCATTTAGCATTTGGGCATACAAATTTATAGACATGAGATTTGGATAATAAAAACATATATATATACAAAAAACATTTAATTTGTAACATGTGTACATTCTAGCTCATACTGTAAATGTATCTTTTGTGAGTTCAATTATTAAACCATACTTACATACCAAATATGTGCGTCTATTTTCTTGAGCCTTGACATGCTTATGTATGTCTCTACAATTTGTTGCATACTGCTCGAGATCTGATCGACTCATAATCCTCAAGGCATCATATGAATAGTCATCAAATGAGTTGTCATCCATATTGGTTGAAGATGCCATATTATTTAAGCCGATTTCTACCCCTGCCAATGCAGCCATAACATGCTCTTTTATCTGTGCCCTCACCCTACTTGCCACTTCGGATGTCATTTGAAACTCCTTTGGAAGATAAATGACTCGAGGTAATGGAACTACTAAGTGAGGCATCGGTTGACTATATTCAACATCTCGCAGTGAATCAGGACGTTCATATGTACAACCTTTTCCAGCACCGTAGAAAGGTGATCCTATATCTGTATAGTTAGGGTCCATGTGCAACCGAAACTCTACAATTAGAATCTTGACAAAATATTGAGGGACCTCATCGTTATTTGGGAACTTCCCATATGCATAGAGGAACCTTGAATAAATATGTGGTGCAATATTTGGATCATTGAATCTTACAATCTTTAGATGTCTTTCGTCTTCAGGCCGCATGTCAAATAATGAAAAGACCATTTCTTTTGTGACAATGTTTTTTATTTCTTCAAACTTGTGGCGACCCATCACCGCCAATAGCCTCCTACGCATCATGTCATAAAAATTTGGGTTGATGTTCCAACCCCAACATAATTCGCAATCAAATGGTTCAGATTGTGCAAAACAATTTGGAGACTCTGTTGACAACTGATAGAGATAGTAGAACTCTCAAGTTCACTCTTCAATCTATTGAAATGCTCCCTCATCTCTTTCTCAATAACATTGCGATCTTGTCTTCCCAAGGAATCTCTCGGGAACATCTTTAGGATGAGTGTAGAGAGGGTCATATGTTTCATTGTGGGCATACTGACGCGCTCGATGACCTCTCCTTGTATTACGAGGTGGAATAGGAACACGAGTAGCAAACCCTGTAAGAAGTAAAACGTGTGCAAGTATTAGAATGTATATATAATTTTTCAATCAAAGTATACATATTTAAATAAAATGTGTTCATTAAAAATACCTGGTGGAGTCTCTGCCTCAACATGTACACTTTGTGTACTAGAAATTAACTCTTCTATCCTATCAGTATCCTCAAAATGTGTAGAATCCCCTATAAAAAACAATAAATTGGAAATCACATGTAAGTTTAAGTGAAATAGCATAATTTTTTGCAAATAAAACACTCATGTCCAATAAGAATTATGGTCGGAATTTACGTAAACATTCTTCTTCTGGTTCTGGGCTCTCTGAGATAGTAGTATCTGCAACATAAGGCACTGAATGCATGTGCAAAAAAATAATCAATTCATATGCATGTAACATCTTAAGGAAATAAAAGACATTTAACTTGTACTATAAAAAGATAAATAACATTAAAAATTACTTATGCATGGCCTTCGTGCCCGTCCACTAGCCCCTGTAAAAAGCAATAAATTGACAGGCACTTATAAGTAAGAGAAATGTCATAATTTTTCACAAATTAAACAAACGTTTCAAACAAGATTTATGAACTTAGATTTCACCTTTACCATGTAAATCTTGTGTTTCCTTGCTTGTGGTAGGCGTATCAGCAGAGTAAGTCACCGAATGCATGTGCACAAAAATAATCAAGTCATATGCATGTAACATTTTTAAAAAGTTAATTGTATTTAACTTGTACTAAAAAATGATAAATATCATTAGAATGTACCTATGGGTGTCATGTATCCAATAAACCCGTCAGAAGTGCGTCTGCCATGTTCAAATCCACTACCTATGCACGACAAGATCTTAGAAAAGTGTGTAAAAGAATATTATCCACAAATTTAAAAAAAATGTCAAATTTAATCATGTTGAATTTAACAGTCGAATGCGCACTAGTACATATGGGAAGATTGTTCCATGCAATATTTCCACGTTTTCAACATTCGTGGGTTATGAAATGAATTTTTATTGTTTTTTTAAAAATAAAATTTACATGGCGGAAAAACCATGGCAATAGCGACGATGTTTAATTTGCCACGAACTTTCGTCCCTATAGCGACGAAATTTCAATGTTGTAATTTTCGCTGCAATAGAGATGAAGGTCGAGCTATATATACTACATACTCTAACCATTATTTACACATTTTCTATAGCTGAGACACATTGAGTGCGGATTTTGAACTTGTGAGGTGATTGTTTGAGCTTGGATATTCTACATAGTTCTAATTTTGAACTTGCAAGGTTAGTATTTTATATTTTTTTGTCTATATTTTTATATGTTTGAATAACAGGTACATACACAGAGATCGGACACCAAGGACACCGCTCACACAAAAATATCATAGATCAGTACACCAGATGTTTGACGTGGTTAAAACCCTCCTAGAGGGAAACAGTCCACGGCCCCGGCCAAATAGCTTCTACGGAGCAATTTATTATGCATAAGAAAAATATTACATGAGCTTCTCTCAACAATGGATCATTCGGCAAGTGACCCTCCATGCTCTTTAAATAGAGATCATGGACCAATCGGGTGTTAAGCCACGGATCAAGTGTCGATTAGATCGAGGGAAGTTGAACCATCAGATCACTTTATATCGTGACCGTCGGATTACATATATACAAATGCCTACCTAACGGATATATTAGACCAAGTTGAACTTAACTAACTCCTAAGTGTAAAAAATATCCTAACATCCCCCCTTAATAACAACTTGGGATAGGATTGAAGGATTTACAAAGGTGACACAAAATTAGGAGAAGGAAGGAGGCATTAAAGCCTATCCCCCCTTAATGACAACTTCATGTACTCCTAGCATAGTTTGAAGTTTGGAAAACTTCGCTTCTGTAAGAGACTTGGTGAAAATGTCTGCAACTTGATCATTTGTTTGACAATATTGCACTTCAAGAACATGATCCTAGAGGAGCTTTCTAATGAAGTGCATGTGAATTTAATGTGTTTGTTGTGCTGATGTTGGACTGGATCTTTGGCTAACTGAATGGCACTCTGATTGTCACACCATAGTGTGGTCGGATGCTACTGCTGGAACCCAAACCCTAAAAGGATCTGACGAAGCCACATAGCTCCCTGACTAGCATGAACAGCTGCACGGTATTCGGTTTCGGTTGAAGAAAGAGCAAGTGCACTTTGTTTCTTAGAAGCCCAAGAAATAGGTCCTGAACCCAGAGTGAATACATATCCTGCAGTGGACTTCCAATCATCAGGGTCACCAGCCCAATCGGAATCAATGTAACCAACTAAAGAAGGAGTTCCCCCCGAACTGTAATGGATCCCGAACTGAACTGTACCTCGAACATACCGAAGGATTTTTTTTTCTTCTTTCCAATGACTTTCATGAGGGCATTGCATATATCAGGCAACAAGACCAACAACAAAGGAAAGGTCAGGACGGGTGTGAGTTAAGTACAAGAGGCTACCAACAAGGTGACGGTACAAAGTAGCATCTACTTTAGGTGTTGAACAAGTGGTATAAAGTTTGACTCCAGATTGGAAAGGAGAGGGAGTTGGTTTACAATCTTCCATGTGAAAGCGGAGGAGAAGATCATAGGCATACTTATAATAGAAAAGGGATATACCTTTCTGGGTTTGCAAGGCTTGGAGGGTAAGAAAATAGTGCAAGTGTCCAAGGTCTGTCATTTCAAACTGCTGTTTAAGACTTGACTTCACATGGTGGATAAGTTTGGGGTCACTACTAGTAAGGATTAGGTCATCAACATAAAGGACTAGAATTATGAGATGGTCATTGAATTTCTTGGTATAGACATTTGAATCAGAATGGCATCTAGAAAAACTAGTATATAGAAGAAATGTGTCCATTTTAGCATACCAGGACCAAGGGGCTTGCTTAAGGCCATAGAGAGATTTCTTGAGGCAACAAACAAGGCTGGAGTATGTTAAATTTTCAGAATTCACTTCAATCTGATCTAGGATCTTAACTGAGAGAATAACATGTATAGAAAATCTACAGCATATCATTCATGGACACAATAATGCAAGCACGGAAGAGACACCGAGTTTACTTGGGGAAAACCATAAAGGTGAAAAACCCCAATAACTTCCTCAGAGATAGATAGAGCAATGATACAACCAGAATACAAGAGATAGTCTTCTCCTAGTAGAAGAGCCTCCTCCTCCACAAGTGCGCCACTCTCCATAGTGTGAGTGAGAGAATATAATGTGTAAAATGAGAGAGACACACTCTCTATTTATACACTAACTTGACTTAACCTTTACTCAACTAGGTCGGACTCAACTTAACCACTTAACATAATGCTGACTGGGCCAACCCCCACTAGGGTGGTCTAATAACCCTTTGACCCACATGGCCGACCCCCAATAGGGTGGTCTAATAACCCTTTGACCCACATGACTTATACAGGGCCGACCCCAACAAGGTGGTCTAATAACCCATCAAGTATAAGTTACGACACTTACAATATAAATGACGACACTTCCGTATAGAGGAATAATAACATCTCTATAGGAATACAACCACTTCCGTATAGAGGAATAATAACATCTCTATAGGAATACAATATACATATATGTGAAATACATTTCAAAGTTACATATACATCAACACTCCCTCTTAACTAGGAAGGTATTTCTCGACACAGGTCTTCTAGCACAAGTCATCTTCTCTAGATCATCGTCACTGGATAATCGTCATCGAGTCATCATCATCGTCACTGCTGCTGCTATCTCAATCAATATCTGAATCTACTCGTCATAGGAAGTTCTACAGAGCCAGTCCTTTTTCATAGTGGATGTAGGCCCACCACCTGCAGGTCTTCGTCATCACTAGCCATACTGTAGAATTCTCAATACTTATTACGTGCATCACAAAACCTGGCTGCAACATCCCAGGCTATTACGAGCACATAGCTCTACCTGTAGGATCTCCCAGGAGCACATTACATGTGACCCATCACAAAACCTGGCTGAAGCATCCCAGGATATTACGAGCACACAGCTCTACCTATCGGATCTCCCAGGAGCACATTACATGTGATCTTACCACAAAACCTGGCTGAAGCATCCCAGGCTGTTACGAGCACACAGCTCTACCTGCCAGATCTCCAGGAGCACATTACATGTGGTCCACCACAAAACCTGGCTGAAGCATTTGAGGCTTTTTTGATCCTGTCTAGATCTCCCAGGAGCAAATTACATGTGGTCATGGCAAAACTTGGCTGAAACATCTGAGACCTTTTTCATCCTGTCCAGATCTCCCAGGAGAAAATTACATGCCATAGGACAAAACCTCGCAAGAGAGCCTCAGGATGTTACGGGTACACAACTCCGACCTGAAGATCTCTTAGGGCACAAATTACATGTCCTCCCAAAGCAATGTCTCGAAAGAGCATCCCAGGCTATTATGGGTACGCAACTCCGACCTATAGGATCTCCCAGACATGCTCATCTACACAAACTGATCCATGGCCACAAAGTATCATCCTGATACTCATCATACATCATCCTGATGTACACATGATCATCCTGATCATCATCACTGCAACATCCTGTTTCATGTCATCTGGAGAAGCTCGTCATCCACGATCACCTTGATCATACAATGCATCCATCTGATGCACACCAAGTATCTACCTGATACATATCATCATACATAATGTATCCACCTGATACATAAATACATGATCCACACAATGTATCCATCAACATACATGATCTACCTGATCATACTTGATACATATCAATATACATGATCTACCTGATCATACAATGTATCCACCTAATACATATACAGATACATGGTCCAAGCATCCAACATGATGCGTACATACATATAAATGATCCAACTGATCATATCCAGCATCCAACATGATGCACACATACATATACATATAAATGATCCAATTGATCATATCCAGCATCCAACATGATGCACACATACATATAAATGATCCAACTGATCATACAAAGCAGAAACTAGAACATCATCCTGATGCTCATCATCCAGCGCTTACATCCACAGCCATGTGAAGAATTCTCCTTCCAACATGCTTGGAATGGCTTCAGCAAATGTGTCCATCACTTCTTCCTCGAAGTGTCATCAATCTGAAGAACACCAAGCCTCTCCCTGAAGTACTCGAACTTCACCCTGGCTAGTGGCTTCGTCAGCACATCTGCAATCTACTTGTCTGTCGCAATGTACAGGAGCTTCATAGCTCCTCTCTGCACCATATCCCTGATATAGTGATATTTGATCTTTATGTGTTTCGACCTATCATGAAACACTGGGTTCTCGGACAGCTTCACACAACTCTGGTTATCACAAAAGATACCAGTAGCATCCAACGGGAGATCAAATAACTTAGACAGTAGCTTCCGTAGCCATACTGCCTCACAACTAGCTGAACAGGATGCAACATACTCTGCCTCAGCTGTACTCAGTGCTATGCAGGACTGATTCCTGCTGAACCAAGAGATCACACCTGATCCCATACTGAAGTAGCACCCATATGTGCTCTTCCTATCTGCAGCACTGCCTGCCCAATTTGAATCAACATAACCCTGCAGGTTAAACTTTTGATTCGCTTCATACTTGAGCCCATAATCCACTATACCCTTCAGGTACCTCAGAACATGCTTTACAGCAACCAGGTGAACACTCCTCGGATCCGTCAGGAACTGGCTCAATGTGTTCACCGCAAAGGAAATATCTGGTCTCATGTTCGTCAGGTACATCAAGGACCCAATCATCTGACGATGCATAGAGACATCAACCGGCTCAGATGAAGCATCACAAAGATGCTTTAGGTTCGATGCCATAGGTGTGGCCATAGACTTGCAGTCCATCATCCCGAACCTCTTCAGGATCTCTACTACATACTTCCCTTGTCCAACGAAGATTCCATCACTCTACCACACCTCCATGCCAAAAAAAAATAGTACATCATCCCCAAGTTCCTCAACTCGAACTTGGCAGCAAGCTTCCGCTATGTGTCGGCAATCAATCTATCCTCACCTGATACAAACAGGTCATCCACATAGTAGTATCACTGTATTGCCTTCCTCAACCTTGTAGTAAAGGTTGGAACCCGCTTTACTCTTGGTAAAGACCAAACTGGATAGAAAGCTGCCTATCCTACCATACGAAGTTCTGCACATATATGATTTCCTGTCATGTGTCTCAGAACCAAGTGGCTGCTCCACATACACTTCTCTTCAACTACACCATTCAAGAAAGCTATCTTGAAGTCCATCTGGTGTATCTTCTATTTCATCACTTTTATATTTCTCTATGCTGCCATCTGCAGCATGCTTGATCTTGATAGATCCATATGGAAGTCATATCAAACTTCCTTTTAGGTCTTGGGACTACATCCCAAACATCATTCTTCATGATCGACGGATCATGGCATTCTTCCCATATCCTTGGAACTTCAATATCTTCAATAGATAATTTTGTTGCTGAACAAATGTTCTAGTTCTTCTTTTGTAGGTGATGGCATACGATCTTTCCTACACAAGTTAAATTACATGATTAGAAAACATCTCATAGTTTTCAGAACAAATTCTTACACATAAAGAAATATGTCTATAATCATGCAATTATCTTAGCCAATGCTTCAATACAACATTTATCCATATCCCGTAACTTTCTAGATGCCTTCCAATCTCTACCAGAACATTGTTAAGACTGTGCACAAATCCCAACATGTCAGCAAAGAGGTTTCATTCTAGATAAGTAGCAATGGAATGTTGTACAGTGCCATAGGCTACTTACCCATGCATATTAGTAGTATACTATTCATCAATGCAACTATTCTAATATGCATAATACACAACCTAATTCTGGGAACATCAGTATATACATTATTGAACAGTATTATTTAAACAATAAAATATGCAAGTAATAACAATTCAAATACTTATCTTTGTTTGTTTGTTGGGTTGACTCCCTCTCAGTCTTTGCTTCTTTTCTGCAACTCCATTCTTATGTGGATTGTGAGAAGTGGTCAACTCCCTCTGAATTCCTTGCAGAAACTACTGAAGTGTGCTCCTTTGCTTTCTTGCAGGAACAACTGGAGTGTGCTCCCTCTTGATCTTTGCTTCCTGGATTACCTGTCCTTGAACTTACATCCATCCTTAATCACTATGCATGCTTATTAGTATCATCATTGTGTTATCCTTGAGGTCTCATACATAATCACACATTTATTAGTATAATCTTAATACTATCAAAACACAATAATCTTAAACATGTATATTCATGATCATTCACAGATAATAAACATTAGTATTCAAAGTTTCAGGGAAGTCTTCTTTTACTCATACATTTTCTTATTTGATCATAGGACTCTTCTGGTTAGTTGAATCATCAATCAAGATAAGAGATATAATATGCATAAAACCATGATTATTCAAACCTATGACTTCATGAATAATCATTATCAACAACACAACAGTATAAGATCCTAACACAAGGTAGGATTCTAGCTTGATATAAGAAAAACATACCTGGATTAGCATGCTAGCTAGTTATGTCTAACATACCCACATAATGTCTTATGGTTCTCTTCAGTGACTTGTGCTAGTAACCTGCATGTCTCATAAGTTAACCATTGTAGAACCAAGTTATACATACCTCGAAAGTAGATCTTCTATGTGATCCATGACAATGGATGAATCTTTGTCTTCATGTCACCATGAGCATATGTTCTTGAAGTAGAACATGATTTGACTTTCTTGGTGTACCTTTTGTGTGAGCAAACAACATAAACCTCATACAACATCACAATGCATTAGTACAATCATAAGTGTCAAAACCTTAATCAATGAATATCTTCTATTAAGGTGATACGACAAGTCCAGTAATTAATCAAGATTGTACTGTAATGATATGAAGACAAACATATGATAAACTTAACCATGAAACATACCTGTAAGCTATACCTGTCAAGATTGCTTGTAATCTTCTTATGGAAGGCCTTAGCCTCATCTCCCTCTGAGACATGAACTTCTTCACTTATGCAGGTGACCAATCCATCTTCTTCTAGGATTAACCCAATCCACTTGATTTGAAAGAACTGGACCTGGAGCTGGATTAGGGTTTGTCAAAGAAAACCCAAAAATTCAAACTTTGAATTTCAAACTTCCGAAAGGATAGAAATATGCGCCTTGATGAGCTGATCAAGTTGGTATATTCAGAATTTGAAAACTGCAAAGTTTCACCCCTCAAAATTGCCTTTTAGATTTTCGGATTCACTAGGGAGGACCCTGAATTAGGGTTTGAGTTTCCCGGAGCTTCACCCAACCAAAAGATTTGATTCAAAACTCTAAGCTTTGATTTTTCTGAGGAGATTCCAGCCATGGTCACATATTTCCAAAATTCCAATTTTTGCAAAAGCCCTAATTTTCCATCTTTTCGATCAAAGTCCCGAACTGGGGTTTGATCAAGCCCGGCCTTCTGCCCAACCAAAAAATCTGATCTTGGTCTCTAAATTTCTATTTTGATGAGTAGTATCCAGCCGTGGTCTCTGATTACAAAAAATCCAACTTTCTCCGAAGCCCTAAATTCCGGAAGCCATGAATGAAGGTACTCAAAAATAATTCTGTTTTGACAGAAATATGTACCTGATTGTTTCTGGTGTAACTCTGACCTTTTTGATCCACAGGGTTTGAAAATTTTTCTTGAGATATCCAGACCTATTATCATTCCATCTCGATAGGTATGAACTCAATTGGATTCTCTGAGAGAGATTTATGCCAAGTGTCGCAACGTGACCTGTTTATGGGATAATACAGGAGAGCGAACTTGTACGGAGTGCCACGTGTCACTGGTTCAACTTCGGCCTATGAAACATTTTCTTGAGATATTACCATCTGTGTACTACCTGTCACTTTTTACGAAATTTCATTTGGATCTTTCTAGCCCAAGTTATGACCTTTTTCCCAAGGTCACCTGGTTTTGACTCAAATCTGGAAGAGGCAGAAACCCTATATTGTACAGATCATAAATCCCAAAGTACAACGAATTAGAGGTTTTTCTTTGGACACAAGGTACATGGAGATTTAATATTCGACTTGTAAAGGTTTCAGATCCGAAAACTTCGCCAAAATGGATTTATAGCGAAAGTGCTACGATGACTGGTTTTTGCTATATCAATCCCTAGCATCGTAAGTGCAACAAGTGTCATACATGCCATATCATGCCTTCTTTCAAGCTAGCTCCGATACCATGTTAAATTTTCAGAATTTACTTCAATCTGATCTAGGATCTTAACTGAGAGAACAACATGTACAGGAAATCTACAGCATATCATTCATGGACACAATAATGCAAGCACAGAAGAGACACCGAGTTTACTTGGGGAAAACCATGAAGGTGAAAAACCCCAATAACTTCCTCAGAGATAGATAGAGCAATGATACAACTAGAATACAAGAGATAGTCTTCTCCTAGCAGTAGAGCCTCCTCCTCCACAAGTGCGCCACTCTCCATAGTGTGAGTGAGAGAATAGAATGTGTAAAATGAGAGAGACACACTCTCTATTTATACACTAACTTGACTTGACCTTTACTCAACTAGGTCGGACTCAACTTAACCACTTAACATAATGCTGACTGGGCCGACCCCCACTAGGGTGGTCTAATAACCCTTTGACCCACATGGCCGACCCCCAATAGGGTGGTCTAATAACCCTTTGACCCACATGACTTATACAGGGCCGACCCCAACAAGGTGGTCTAATAACCCATCAAGTATAAGTTACGACACTTACAATATAAATGACAACACTTCCGTATAGAGGAATAATAACATCTCTATAGGAATACAATATACATATATGTGAAATACATTCCGAAGTTACATATACATCAACAAAGTAGACTGAATGTAACCAGGAGGTTGTTCCATGTAGATTTCTTCTTGCAAATTCCCATGCAAGAAAGCAGATTTAACATTCATCTGATGGACTTCTCAATGAAAATATGCAGCAAGGGAAAGAACAAGGTGGATGGAATTCATTTTCGCTATGGGTGCAAAGGTTTCGGTGTAGTCGATGCCTTCAACTTGAGAGAATCCTTTCGCAACTAGTCTTGCCTTATGTTTGTCAATACTTCCATCTGGTCCATATTTGGTTCTGTAAACCCACTTACATCTAACAATTTTTCTGCCTTTGGGAAGAGGAACAAGATCCCAAGTGTTATTTGTCATTAAGGATTTGTATTCTTCATCCATTGCTGCATCCCAATCTAGATGGCCAGAAGCTTCTTTAAATGTATCTGGATCACAGTTTTCTGGAACTTGAGCCAGAAGTAATGAGGCTTGCTGAAACTAAGAGCAAGTACGACGTTGATCTATAGGATCACCAACAAGATCACCTGCAGCTTCTCTAGTATAACGAACCCATTTAGGAAGTTGTGAAGCTGGTGCTGGAGGAGGTGGAGCAGGCGGAGGAGGATTTTCATCCTCGCTATCATCATCATCTGAAGAAGTAACTAGAGTAGGAGAAATATCAATAGGTGAAGAAGAGGAAGAAGATGATGGCACAAGCGTCGAATTAGGCTCGCAGGCCAATATATGTTCATCAAATTTGACGTCTCTTCTTATAATTATATCATGAGAATGTGGTAGAAGAATCCTATAGCCTTTGACATCTTCAAAATAACCAACAAATATACACTTTTCACTTTTAGGTTGTAAAGCTTTCTGTTTTTCATCCGGAATATGAGCCCATGCTTCACTACCAAACACAAGGAAATGGCTGACATCTAGTTTATTTTTACTCCATGCTTCTTCCAGTGTAATCCTTTGTAAATATTTAGTGGGGGTGCAATCAATTATGTAATTTGCACAATTTACAGCTTCAGCCCAATATGGAAGACTTAGTTCTTTAGCTTGGAGCATACAATTAGCCATTTCTTTTAGAGTGCAGTTTTTCCTTTTAGCTACACCATTTTGTTGTGGTGTATATGGAACAGTATGTTATTGTTGGATTCCTTGTTCATTGCATAAATTAGTGAACTTGTTGTTAACAAATTCTCCCCCATTGTCAGATCTTAACTTAAGAATTTGATGACCAGATTGTTTCTCAACAAGGGCCTTGTAGGCCAAGAACATGCCAAAAACTTCGCTCTTAAGTTTTAAGAATTAAACCCAAGTGCGTCTGGAGTAATCATCAATGAAAGTCAAGAAGTATTTGAAACCAGAGAAGGAAGCAGAAGGGAGAGGACCACACAAGTCATTGTGCACAAGCTGCAAAGGAGCCGAGGCATGCCAAGAGGCACATTGTCAAAACTGTCCCGATGATGTTTTCTGAGTACACAACCAGAACAAACAACATCCTTGCAAGAGACCATAGGAAGACCTGTCACCATATTCTCTTTACATAGTTATTGCAATGAGTGATAGTTTAAGTGACCAAATCGCTCATGCCAAAGCTTGCTCAGTTCATCACTATGAGAAACAAAAATTGATGGAAGTGAAGATGACCCAAAGTTGTCAAACTTTACAACCTGGTAATATCATCAACGGTTCCAGTAGCTAATACATGTCGTGGATATTTTAAATTTCTGATTACAACTTGGTGAGGTGAAAACTCTACGGTTTTACCTTCTCCAGAATGAGTGATCTGGTATACTGATAAAAGATTACATGAAAGAGTAGGAACACATAATACATCATTAAACTGTCCATTGTCAAGATGAACAATACCAGACCCTTCAACACTAAGTGATCTATCATCACCAACAAATATTTGTTTGGTGTTACAATTATTTAAATCAGAAAATATGTTTTTATCCTTAGCCATATGGTAAGATGCTACAGAATCTATAAGCCATTCATTTGAAGAAGGACAAGAAGATGTTGTAAGTGCAAAACCAGAGGCTGAAAGTACTTGTCCTGAAGATGAAGTTGAAGAAGAATCAAGTTGAATGTGATGCTTCTTCATTGTTTCTTCTAGAGCTCCCATCCTCTTAAAACACCTTGACTCATCATGCCCATCGCGATTATAGAAGTTGTAATGTCTTTGTGTCTTCTTTCCTTGAAATTTGGCAGCTTTATCTTGTTGAGGATAATTTTGAGGCTGAGAAGATTTAGGACCCTTGTTATTTTGATTTTTCTTCTTCGGATATTCCTTCTTTGGATTCTTGTAATTCTTCAGACCATGTGACTGCTGAGCTACTAAAGCCTTTTTTGAAGTACTAGCAGTATTAATTAGTCCAAGATGTAAGATTTTTTCCTGTTCTCTTATTAAAGAATCACAAAATACATCAAAAGATAGAGCTTTGTATTGAGCTATTGGAGAAAGAAGAGCTTCTCTAGTGGAATGAAAGGTTGAGACAAATATAGAATATGCAGGCCCCAACTTGGAAAGAATGGCGTAAATAAGGTCATCATCTGCCTTTATGACTTTAGATGCAGCCAACAAGACTCTAAGGGTCTTAAATTTTGTTATAAAATATTCCATGCAAGAAAAATTATTAGGATCTAATGTAAGCAACTCATTCTCAAGCTGATGAGCTCTAATCTCATTTTTAATACCAAAAACAGTATTTAGCTTTTGCCAAGCATCATCCGGTGCATGAATGCCTTGATGATGAAACTGCAGATCAGGAGAAACTAACAAACCAATTAAACCACGAGCTTAATAATTTCTATTTTCCCATTTTTCTAGTTTATCAACATCAGAGGGAGGAGTTTTCATGCCAAGGGTAAGTCTATATAACCCTTTGCTTCTAATAATATATTCCATACGAGACTTCCATACAAAATAGTTAGTACTGGTAAGAAGCATATCATTTGAAATTTCCATTCTGAAATAAATATTACTTCAAGGATGAAAACAAGCTTAAAAAAATAATAGAGCTCGAAAAAATAAGCGGTTTAAAAAAAAAAGGCACTGCAATCAGCTTCCGGACGAAAAAGTTATGCCCTTTTAAAAATAAATTGAAAGAGCAACCAAGGAACCACGTGTTGTGTGGAGATAAGTGCACACCAATAAAAAAAATTTCCCTTTGTCCTAACTCAACTCCTAAGCTCACTTAATATATATATATATATATATATATATATATGCCTTACTTCTATAAACAAGTGAAGGTCACTTTTACATAAAGTTTCTTAAAAAAGAAGGAAACAACTTAAAAATAAAAGGAAACTTTTGTTTTTGTTTTTATTTTATTTTATAAAGTTACTTTTAGAAAAGAAAAGGAAATAAACACTTTAAAAGGAAAGAAATTAGCTTATGTGAGCTTTTAAGTAACTTTCTTTTCTTTAATATATGAAATTAATGCAACAAATACTAACAGGATTTGAACTTAAGACCTCTTTAATAAGTAACTTTAAATCAAGTGAGCTAGAGTAAAAGCATACAAAATATTGTAAAGGAGGAAGGATTTTTTTTTAACTCTTCTTGCCTTGTTGTGCGTGCTTACCCCGCAAACCCCTGTTTCAACCTGCAATACAACTTCACACACCAGAAACAGAAAAACAAGACACAAAAAACTGAAGGGTTTCCTGTTCTCTGTTAGTCCTTCCTGTAAGAAGAATGCATTTCCTGTTGTTTTGTGGTTGGCCGAGACCGCCAGTATGTGCAGATAGGAGGCTATCACTTCCAGAAAAAAAAATTAAAAAAGGAACAAATCGAAATGAAAACAGAGACAGAGAAAAAAAATGCGGAAAACAAAACAGTATACCTCAAATCTGTGGACCAGGCCGCAGTTAGGGAAAACGAAAGCCTTTTCGTACAAAACGAAGGGTGAGCTCTACTGAAACCAATGCTTTGAACACAATGGAGCACTTAAATCAGTAAAAAAATGGCCACAAATAGCAGATATCGGCGATAGATCCCACATGCACCCGCACCGGCTTAAGATCTAGATCGAAATAAAACAGAGACGACCCTCAACAGTGCTCTGATACCATGTTTGAATAGCAGGTACATACACAGAGATCAAACACCAAGGACACCGCTCACACACAAAGATCATAGATCAGTACACTAGATGTTTGACGTGGTTAAAACCCTCCTAGAGGGAAACAGTCCATGGCCCCAGCCAAATAGCTTCTACAGAGCAATTTATTATGTAGAAGAAAAATATTACATTAGCTTCTCTCAACAATGGATCATTCGGCAAGTGACCCCCCATGCTCTTTAAATAGAGATCATTGATCCGAAAACAAGATCTTTGCTACTCTATGACGTTAACATGAATTGCATAAAGAGCATGAATGAAGCTCACAAATCCATAAGAAGAGAACCAAACAGCATAGACAATACGCACATAACGACAAAAAGTTGATAACGGAGTTCGTCCAGGATGGACTACGTCTCCAGGCCTGCTTCTCAATAGGAGGGTCGATCTATAATCTCAGCATAAGGAAAAATACATGGCAATGATACAATGATACCTTGGTGACAATGGTCAGGAAGAGAACCGTTGCCCAAAACAAAACCAGACTGCTTCCAGCAACTCCGAAGCCTGAAGATGGTGTAAAACGAGTATAAACACTTGTACCTTCCTCCTGCAGAGCTATGCAATCTCCCTTCTCTCCTTTAGCTAGAAAGTCTCCACTCCAAAGCATGAGTGGAAAATGGCAACTAAGGGGGCTTATATAGCCATGACTTGCCCCTCTTCACATTTTCCTCATGTTCTCTTTGGTTACAACAAATTTTCCAAGATTGGCATCTTGTTTCAACTTCTCAAGTTTTGGTTGGGTTCACTTAAAGCTCCTTCTATCATGTAGTTGACATAATTAACAACTATGCCAACCACATACCCAAGTATGGCATTAATAAAAGCTGGTTGCAAAACTACCCAACCGAACTATGTATAAAACCCAAAAATTTGTTATAACCGAGAAACAATTCTCAACCCACTTTTAACCCAAACTCCATAGTTTATAATTCGACATGTGCTAAATAGAGCGCGGGCTCCTGTGCTGGTCAGAGCTCCCGATCACGCTGGAGGAAGAACCAGGGTTGGGGCTAAGCCCCGGCCCCTTTGGGGCTCGAAATGCCACTGCACTTTAAATAAATTTATTTCCATACCTTATACAAGGAACACCTTGTGGGCTAACGGTAAGGCGGAGCACTATGCAGGAGAGGTCACGGGGTCGAACCCCGTGGAGGCCAATCTTCCTACTAAACTTTTAACCAATCATCAAGTGCCATGTGGCGAAATATTACTGGGCCAATACCCCTTCCGTACAGACACATGTTCCCTCTGGATTGGACCGTACAATTGAATGGGTTGACATGTCATCCGTCCATACATGCCACATGTCATCCTCCCATTGGTTCGTACACATGCCACATCATCATGTTTGTACAGTACGGATGCCATGTGTCACCCTGTTAGTGGTGCCACGTGGCACCTCTTTTTTCCAATTTTTCCTCTTGACCTCATAGAACAGAACGCGATAAATTTCTCATACGGAGTCCGTTTGAGGTGAAACGAATGTTGTTGGAATCATCTCGACGAGCCCTTCGATCTGGTGCTGGTTTTGCTGAGATTGGAGGACTTTGAAAATTTAACCTTCCTGGATCCTCCTAGATCAATCATGGACCAATCAGGTGCTAAGCCACGGATCAAGTGTCGATAAGATCGAGAGAAGTTGAACTGTCGGATCACTTTATATCGTGACCGTTGGATTACATATATACAAATGCCTGCCTAATGGATATATTAGACCAAGTTGAACTTAACCAACTCCTAAGTGTCAAAAATATCCTAACATTATAAAGGTTAGAATTTTATATTTTTTAGTAATGAGGCTTAGGCTAATTTTTTTTCCCATGATACATCTAAATGGATTAGGCTTTTTTTTTTCCATGATGCATCTAAATGGGTGAGGCTCATATTGTTAAATGATACATCTATTAGGGTTAGGCTAGTTTTTGTTTCCATTTATTAAATGTATCTATGAATGTATTTATAATAATTGTAGAGAAGTATGATATAATATCTCAGAATTAGGTCACCCATATTACATATAACAAGATTATTCTCTTGTTTTGAATTATAAGGTTATGGAAATACTTAACACGAGAATATGGTACATTGGAAGTATATATTATCATCATTACGATTTAAGAAAACACACAATGTCTATTAAGTAACCTCCAAGCTACAATTGGTTTAATTAATCTATACCAAAAAATAAATGTATTTATTTGATGTATCTTAATACATGATGGTTGGGACATTGTGCAAGTTATTTTAGTGGCCTAACATCACTTTTTTTAACAAAAATGGATAATACTTTTATAAAAATGATGGAGTTAATGCACGAACTATCAAGGTCTCCTATGAGTAAATCAAAGGCCATTGCACAACACTTGTTGGCATCAATGAAAACTTTAGTCTTCATGTTTTTCTTTATAAATATAGAAATTGGTTTATAATATACTATATTCAGAAATATACTTATAATATCTAATGTAATTGACAAGTTATTGTTTGGTATGGTGTAGGTAAGACAATTACTTGTACCACTACAAGGATTTGTCACTATGAATGAAAATGCAAGGAAGCTTGCTCAGTTTAGAGTTGCATTAGAAGCGAGAGGAGATGGAAAATGTTATTGTCCTTGCTCTGATTGCGGGGGGCTTGCAAAAAATAAGAATTTTAATAACAACAGCTGAAATACATTATAGGGAGAAGGGGCACGCCGAAGGGGGTTATGAATATCGTCCCCTGGTAAGAGGTTGTTATTCAATTTTTAATATATTCACTATAATATTCATCATGTCATGAATTTCAGTAAAATGTCTTTTTTTTACTATATGTTCTATACACACTAAGTTTTCTACGTTGTTTGTAAATTTATAGACAATGCCCCAAAATGTCGCCCTCCAAAGAATTATTTTCCAAGTACTAGCAGAAATACTCATTTACAGCCTGACGAACTTCTACATTAGAATATTGAAGATGATCAAGTAGTTATTTCTGATGATATGGATGTAGATAACATTAGTGATACAAATCAGGAAGATGAGATACATAGATTGATCCAAGACACATTTGCTCCAATGGATGAAGACAACTAGGATGATAGACATGATGTTGATCCTCTACTCGAGAAGTCACGTCAACCTCTTTATGAAGGCTCAAAAAAAAATCTTCTATCTACTATATTGTTGTTAGTGAACTTGAAGGTTTTGAATGGTTTATCAAACACCTGTCTAACACAGATACTAAGGTATGTAATTTGTTAATTATTTTTGTCTACATGTTCACATCTATAGAAAGGGTTGACTTTTTTCCTATATTATTGCTATTGTTATCTAATTTGTAAAGTTTGGATGTGATATTGATGATTAATATTTTTTACATTGTCTTATTCTTTTGAATTTTGTAGATTGTTAGGTGAATTTCTATTACCACGCACATATTGAGAGATATATGTCATTATGAAAGCATTTGGAATGGAGTATCAAGCTATTGATGCATGTACTAACGATCATATCATATACTATGGACAATATGCATTAGAAAATGAATGCCCACAATGTCAAACAAGTAGGTATCGAACTGATAAAGTGACAAAAAAGGTGCCTCAAAAAATTCTTCGTTATATTCTGATAATTCCACATTTCCAGCGGTTGTGCAAGTGTCAAAGTATAGCACAATTTATGGATTTTCATGCAAATAACATAAGTCGTGACGATGTTCTTCGAATGCCTACAGATGGTTATACATTGAGGTACATCGATGAGAAGTGGACAATTTTCAAAGAAGAACCTCGTAATGTTAAACTTTCGTTAGCAGTTGATGGTGTCAATCCATTTGGAGAGCTTCGTTCTACCTACTCAGTGTGGCCTGTTTTTGTTATAAACAATAACCTTCCTCCTTGGATGTCAATCAAGAGAGAGCACACAATGTTGGCAATGCTTGTTCCAGGTATTTAATTAATATGTAATTTTTTACTTGAAAGTCTGATCACTAAATATTTCATTGATTTGTTTTGTGCATGATAATTATGTCTTTTATATATAATGACATATAGGCACTAAATATAATTAATCATATATGTTGGACCAATTAGGCAAGTACCAGGTTAAAGATATGAACGTATATATTGAGCCTCTTATCGATGAGTTGTTGAATTTATGGGATGGAGTCACTATGTATGACATCTCTAGACCAATAGGGAAAAGACGATTTCAATTCCATGGAAAACTTGCATTTACAATTCATGATGCTCCCGGGTTAACACATTTTTGTGGTATATTGTTACTTTCTTTTGTTCCTTAATATTTTATATATATGTTGAAAATATCATGCATTATTTTAAATTTGTAATTCTAATTTGCTACACCAATTCATATATCTTGTAGGTCTTCAAACAAAGGGTAAATTTGCATGTCTAGTTTGCGGTCCCAGGATAAAATTTCGTCGTTCAAGGAGTTTAGCAAAGGAAGTGTTCGATGAGTATAGGCACTTTTTGCCTAAGAACCATAGTTATCGAACTACAGACAAAGAAAAATTTAATGGTAAAGAAGAGAATGGAAAAAAACCACGAAGAATGACACCTCACCTATGGAAGTTGGAATATAATAGAAACCGTCAAGGTATGCCAAATTTTGTTTTACTGAATTATGTTCAGTGCGATATGTTATACCTATATTGATTAATTAGTGTTAATTTGATTTTTTTGATGTTTCATGAATGTCGTTAAGGCACGAATGGGCTTCTACGAGGAATGAAAATTTACCCGATTCAATTCAATAGGTTGCCATACTACGAGCACCTGCAAATAGATCATTTGTTTGATACAATACATATCAGGAAGAACATAACAGAAATGTTATGGCGAATAGTAGATGGAAGGACTGACAAATAAAAAATTGAAAATATTTGTAGTGACATCCAAGAAGCTAATCATGCATTGCAAAGTGCGATCGTTAATTATAATGGTG
The DNA here is from genome assembly GCA_027924585.1 of Larix kaempferi. Classification (NCBI taxonomy): domain Eukaryota; kingdom Viridiplantae; phylum Streptophyta; class Pinopsida; order Pinales; family Pinaceae; genus Larix; species Larix kaempferi. The sequence continues at coordinate 45,773,948 of BSBM01000510.1, forward strand.
ATGGCCGTCAACAAAATATTAGTCTTCCTTGGTGCTTGATGGAGCAACAGAGCAATATTGTAAAAGAGGTCATAAAAAAAATCAGGTTTCTGACGGGTTTTTCATCAAACATAAAGAATATCTTGATGAAAAAAGGTGATTTTGCTAGGGTTAAAACACATGATTGGCATACATTCATTAAGGTAATTATGAGTCTATAATATATTTCATTATTGGTATGCACTATTTTATTAATTTTATTCTCTTATTTTGAAATAAATATTAATAATTATGTGTTTTTTGATACAATATGTTCTACCTTTATCTCTCCCAGACGACTTTGACAACAACATAAAACATATAATTTATGTTCTTGGAAAATACATGAGGTAAGTAATGTTTTACATAGAAATATTATTAGGTAAGTAATGTACTTGGTCTGTGGTTTGTAGCGGAACATATTGACATATTATGTTTTTCCCGCAAATATTATATATGCCTTGATATTATTTTATTGCATCATTTGTAGGTGGCTTTCATCAAAATAAATCCATAAAGAAATGCAACAGTATCTACCTCCAGCATTTTTCAATGCACAAGAACACTACCTCATACACCAAGTTGAGGAGATTGAATTATGTGGACCAGTACACACAAGGTCTATGTGGATGGTGGAGAGGCAGTTGAAGTCATTGAAGGATTTTGTTAGACAAAGAGCACGTCCCGAGGGTTCTATGGTTGAAGGATATATGGTATATCAATGCATGGTGTATATTAGTGAATATCTACCTAAATTAGCATAAAATATGAATGTGCCTCGCATTTAGCATCTCGAATCCATCAACAAAATTGAAGGGGAGGTCGTATTGGGGAGAAGTACATTGAGGACTCTGAAAGGTAATTATTATACATTGTTGAATTAATATATTACACGTGTATTTTTTCCAATTTTATATTACCATACTGTTTTTTAACTTTTTTTAATAATCATGCATTAGAGGCGAGAGGAGATGGAAAATGTTATTGTCCTTGCTCTGATTGCGGGGGCTTGCAAAAAAAAAGACTTTTAATAACAACAGCTGAAAGACATTGTAGGGAGAAGGGGAACGCCGAATGCGGTTATGAATATTGTCCCCTGGTAAGAGGTCGTTATTCAATTTTTAATATATTCACTATAATATTCATCATGTCATGAATTTCAGTAAAATGTCTTATTTTTTTACTATATGTTCTATACACACTAAGTTTTCTATGTTGTTTGTAAATTTATAGACAATGCCCCCAAAATGTTGCCCTCCAAAGAGTTATTTGCCAAGTACTAGTAGAAATACTCATTTACAGCCTAACGAACTTCTACATCAAAATATTGAAGATGATCAAGTAGTTATTTCTGATGATATGGATGTAGATAACATTAGTGATACAAATCAGGAAGATGAGATACATAGATTGATCCAAGACACATTTGCTCCAATGGATGAGGACAACCAGGATGATAGTCATGATGTTGATCCTCTACTCGAGAAGTCACGTCAACCTATTTATGAAGGTTCAAAAACAAATATTCTATCTTCTATATTGTTGTTAGTGAACTTGAAGGTTTTGAATGGTTTATCAAACACCTGTCTGACACAGATACTAAGGTATGTAATTTGTTAATTATTTTTGTCTGCATGTTCACATCTATAGAAAGGGTTGACTTTTTTCCTATATTATTGCTATTGTTATCTAATTTGTAAAGTTTGGATGTGATATTGATGATTAATATTGTTTACATTGACTTATTCTTTTGAATTTTGTAGATTGTTAGGTGAATTTCTATTACCAACTTCAAATATTTTACCACGCACATATTGAGAGATATATGTCATTATGAAAGCATTTGGAATGGAGTATCAAGCTATTGATGCATGTACTAATGATCATATCATATACTATGGACAATATGCATTAGAAAATGAATGCCCACAATGTCAAACAAGTAGGTATCGAACCGATAAAGTGACAAAAAAGGTGCCTCAAAAAGTTCTTCGTTATATTATGATAATTCCACATTTCCAGCGGTTGTGTTGACCAAGCCGCGACCTCACAGTCGAAAGGGGTCCACCGACTGTCGACCCATACCATGGTCTCCCTGGGCACCGGCCCGAGCAGGTTTGAGCCCACCCAGCAACACCCCCAGAGCGGATGAGGTCTCACCCGAGGCGTCCAGGAAGAGCAAACGGAACCATGTTTCCGTCGAGGGAGGAGGTGAGTTGCGGAAATATGATACTAACAGTAATTCCAAATATTCATCATGAAGTATATCGCAGCATTTAACATTACCAGAAATAGAGATCGCACATTACTTTAATCACAACATTTTCACATAGACAGATAACACATTATTGCAGCATTCACATTATAGCAACAGAAACAGATAACTGCATTAAGAACAGGCAATAACATAGGCATCGAGCAACATTACACATAGATTTCACCAAATCATCATCCTTAGATTACTATGGCAAACCAAAAGCAGTACATCAATCTCTATGCAATACCCACATTATCTCTGTCAATCTCCACGTATAGCTCTCTCCCTAGCTCTCCTCCATCTACTTTCCTCTTAACACTTACAATTATCCTTTATTTATAGGCTTTCATCACTTACACCACTTTTCCACTTTCCTAACCGACGCATATGGACACTCTACTAACTGACTTGGTCTAATGACGCAAAAACCCGCATACCGTGGTACAATGAATCGATATTACATAATACATAACCCAAAACCCGCCAACTGCGGTATACTTGACTCAATATTACAAAATACATGGTCCAAGTGACCCAAAACCCGCCAAGTGCGGTATCCTTTGGAACAAGATACTCCTTCCGTGCTTTCATCCAACATGTCGCAACGTCGGCAGTATTGCGATCTTTCCTCATCAAACCGCCTGCCAACAAGCCCCCAACACAATCTTGTGGCTCGCCCTCGAGCCATGTCAACTGCATATGTTCTTGCTGTCTAGATCACGAACTGTTGTCTCCTCCTTTCGGTTGTACAGATCCTCGGCTACCAATTCTGTAAGCCCTCCACGAGAGTAGGCGACCCTCGACTTGATGTCAGGTACATCATGAACTCATCCTCCAGTCGCATGGAATAGGGAAAACTGAAAGGAAAAGAGGATGAACAGTACCAAGCGGTGAGAACGGCGGACGACTCTGGCACATCTATTTCACGCCAGCTCCTGTCTTCTACTGAGGTCAAGGAGCCACCGCCCTAACCAGTGTTCTGATCAAACATAGGACAACTCTTCGAACAACTACTGCATACTGAATCATGCGGGACTGGCCAGGGGTCCATTTCACTGTCGATGCATACCGCAGTCGCCTTGGTATCGGCCCGGACGTAGAGAACGTAAGTGCACCTGTGGTATCAAGACACTCAGGGACACTCGTCGTTCGGGCTCACAGGGCCCCTGGGGTGCTTCCATGGGAAACAAAACGAAGCATTTCCACAACCTCCTTGGAATTCCTCACAACCTCAACTCCCAAATTGATTAACCAACATTACTACTCTATGTTGGAACAACTTTGATAGGGTGAACTACCAACTTCCTCATTTACTTATAGCGGGGCTCTCCCATGGCAAGACGGGGGAAATGATGCTCCAGTATTTATCATCGGTGTGTATGAGCCGGCCGAATGTCATAGTGGAGGGGCGACCATGCTACCACCGAAAGCTCCCACGTGAACTACCCCGCTGCTCGTCCCGACCCAGCATGCCATGTGCAAAACATGTTGTCGTCATGTGTGAACCAAGCTAAATCAGTCAAACGCAATCATGTGTAGAGAGGGTGGCCAGTAGTCACACCATTTCACCGTACCCTCCCAAATTCATCGTACAAAATCCGTCATCAATCCGGAGTGTAACATCATCATGAGTCTCTTACTGATGGTACAAGCCTCTCCTGCTTGCGCATACCTTCTTCCTTTGGTGCGTCATTTGCCACCAAGCAACTTGCAACACTCATAATCACTTATTCATCATTCATTTTTTATTTTTTTTTACCAACGTGACTCAGACATCGCACGGTTCCGAGCCCGCGTGATAGGGCTTCAACTTGTGACCATTGACCAGCTTGGGGAGCATCCCTCCATCCAATCGCTGCAGCTGAATCGCTCCTCCTGAAGTAATACTATTGATGCGGTAGGGACCCAGCCAATGCATCATAACTTGCCTGGATGTTTCATAAACTTACTGTTGTACAATAGAAACAAGTCACCTTGCTGAAACTGCTTATTTTTTATGTGGAGATCATGCCATGCCTTCTGGCGGTCCTTCTCCAAACCTTGATGAAAGCCAGCGATAAATCGATCCTCTTCTAGCTCTATCAATTTTGCTAGACGCTCGTTTAGTGCTGCAACATCATCCATACCTGTAATAGCTGCAATGCGTAGACTCGGGACGATATACTCCATCGGCATAATTGCTTCCTTCCCGCTTGAAAGGCGTCTGACTAGTTAGTCATTTACATGTAGTGTGATAGGCCCATAATACCGCTGGAACTTTCAAATCCCAGTCATCATGGTTTTCATTGCACACCTTTGTCAACGCATGGTCCAATACCTTATTGAAACCCTCCACCATGCCATTCGCCTGAGGGTGATAGGGTGTACTTTTCTTATGCTGTATCTGCAATTCCTCTGTCAATGCGTTGATATTGCGATTAAGAAAGTGGCTGCCTTGATCACTCAGCAATATCTTGGGGTAGCCAAAACAAGTGATAATGTAATCAAACAAAAATTGAGTGGTTGTTGCTGTGGAACAATCAACTACGGGCGCTGCCTCAGCCCATCGGGTCAAATACTCTGTTGCTGTAATAATGTATCGCGCACCCGTACTTTTTTCGGGTGGATTGATCGGCCCCACAAAATCCACAGCCCATTTCTCAAATGGTTGTAATGTTACCTAAGGTAGTAGCAGCATTTCGTCTCGCCTGGACGGTTTGCTAGTTCATTGACATACATCACAAGATCGTGCATAGTTTGTTGCATCATTATGTAATGTAGGCCACCAAAGACCTGTGCGCAGTATTTTCCTGGAAGTCGTCCGACCGCCATAATGTCCTCCCGCAACTCCACCATGTGCCTCAACCAATATCTACGCTTGCTCATGCGGCAAGACACATCTGCGCAATATCTCATCAGCACCCAATTTATACAACTCTCCCGCGATCAGTTGAAAGTTAGCAGACTTGACGACCAATTGCTTCTTCTGAGCAGGGGTAAAGTCATCGGGCGCGGTGCCAGTCACCAGAAACTGAAGGATGTCATCAAAATATTGATCAGCAGCGGCAACGTGAAACAGCTGGCCATGCGAAAACCCGTCTTCAATATTAGTCAGTTCCTGCCCTGTATCAATCCGTGACAAATGATCTGGTCCAGCATTCAACCATCTCGGCTTCATAACAACCTCAAAATCAAACTCCTGAAACAATAGTAGCCACCGACAGATCTTCCCCCCCAACACAGGCTTATTGACCAAGTATTTCAATGCAGAATGATCAGTGAACATTTTAAAGTGGCCACCCAACAAATAATGCTTGAATTTTTGCAGCGCATAAACCATGGCCAAACCTTCACGTTCTGTCGTAGTGTAGTTGCGTTCTGCAGAGGACAGCTTCCGACTGGAAAAAGCAATGGGATGATCAATGTCACCTTCACCCAGTTGAGCCAATACAACCCCTAATGCAGCCGATGAAGGATCAACGTGGACATGGAATTCCTTGCTCCAGTCTGGAAAAACCAAAATTGGTGCCGACGCCATCTTCACTTTGAGTGTTTCAAAACTTTCCTGGCATTTCGGATTCCATTGGAATGCCGCATCCTTTTTCAACAACTTCTCCATAGGGGCAGTAATCGCAGCATACCCCCTAATGAACTTGCGATAGTATATGGTGTGACCCAAAGTCGCGCGCAACTGCTTAACAGGGGTCGGTGGTTGCAACCCCAAAATAAGCGCAATCTTGGCGGGATCGACCAACAGTCCCTGCTTACACATTATATGACCCAGCAATATTCCAAAGGGTGTACAAAATATACATTTCTTCAAGTTCAATGATATCTGGTGCTGTCGGCATCGCTCAAGCATCAACCGTAGATTGGCCAAATGATCGTGAATCAATCCGTAAACAGTCCAATCATCCATATATACCTGCAGAAACTTCTGAATAAAATCTTTGAATGCTGCAACAACGACCCGGGAAAATATCGCAGGTGCATTCTTCAGACCAAAGGGCATGCCCGTGTACTGAAAGCAAACCCATTCAGTAACAAAAGTTGTCTTATGGCGATCTTCCTTGGCAATGCGAATCTGATGGTAGCCAGAGAAGCCATCAGTGAAAGAGTACATCTCCTGGCCACCCACTCCTTCAAGTACTTCATCAGTAAAAGGGGTCGGAAAGGGGTCATGCAAGCAGGCATCGTTCAACTTCCGCAAATCAACACAAATGCGCACTTCGCCTGTTTTCTTGTCCTGCACCACCATAGGATTGATCCATTCTGACTCTTCCATAGGTTCGATAATACCAGCATCCAGCATTCGATTGATTTCTGCCTTGACCTTTTCTTTATGTCACGGGTTTAGCCGATAAGGTCGCTGTCGGATTGGCTTAGCGTCTGGTTTCAATGGAATCCTCATCTCTCCTAAATCACCCAAGATTCCCTTCATTTTGGAAAACTTCATGGGAAACACATCCTGAAACTCATGCAATAACTCGGTAACCTTACACATCATCTCATCATCCCAATAATCCCCAACATTAGCAAACTTGGGAGTAGCCTCAGTGCCGATATTCATTTTGCGAAGCTGCAATGGCTGATTGAACAGATTACTTGGTGCAACAGGTGGTACCACATCACAACTTCCTTCAGATTCGGGAATGTTAATATTCCGGGGATCATCATCGTCTCCTGCCCTCCACTAACATTGAAACACTCCATGAGAGACTGCATTTGACTGTGGGTGTGTGGGTCAACAGGGCATTTCACCAAAACAACCTGAAAGATCACATCGCGGATGAGTTGCAGGGCGTTATGGACATCAAGGTTGGAATCCACAAATGTGAAGGTATGAGTGAAACAGATCGTCAACTCCCCCCATGTCGTAATGTCACAGTGCAACTCGGCTGCAGTATACCATGAGCACGATATCTCTTCCAATGTATGAACAAAAGCATGAACCCACTCATCTCTGTGTCGCGTTACCCACAAGAGTTGACACTCCATCGCATGATCGCAGGGATCAGTTTGGCCATCATACTTTCCAGTGTGATAAACCTCAGTATTGCCAAATCGAACCATCATCAACCTACGACACTGTGACTAATCTTTAATGAATTTCTTATGTGTCGCCCACCAGCATGCTAGAGCAGCCTTCAGTGCTTCCTCAAAAGGCCAGAAATCACCGAGGTTCGAAGACCCGTTCTTCAAATTCCGCCAAAAAGTTAGTGAGGTCAGGCAACCTGTCATAGATAGGCAGTGTGACTGTTTCTGTCGCAACACGACATAAAGATTGTGTAACTAAACCGCACTTCTGGACTGATACTTCATGCATGCGATTCCGCCAATGTTCTAACGCGTCATCAGAGTCAGAAGAGGCAGAACTCTCGTTGCGCCACTCCAGCTCACCATGGATAGTGGGATGAATGTAATCCTCATAAATATTGAATGCATGATCCCAACCAGTGTGATCATCATCTTTTACAGGCTCAACATATCGGCATCCTTCAGTCGGATCCAACGAAGTGATAACTCAGAAATCGCGGTTCTCAAAAGTCATCATACGCTTCTTGAAGTTGATAACAACTCCACTATCATTAGCCCATCTTATCCCCAATAGCGCAGGATAGGAGCTTCCTCCATCAACTACTTCAATGATGTCAAAATCAACATAAGTCTTCATGCCCTTAATATCAATCGTAAGCAATGGAACCCGTCCAATAGGTGTAACCTTCGCATGATTAGCCAACCGAAGCTGCACAGGGGACCAGCTCAGTGGGGGACTCCCCATCTTTTGCCACCCCTGCTTGGTTAAGATGTTAACATCTGAACCAAGATGAAGAATAACCAAATCAACATCGTAGTCGCCGATTTGAATGTTCATTCGCATTTCCTTGCTAGTCTTCCGTCGCTGTAAGGAGTTTACTGTAGACTCCTGCCGTCCTTTTGGAAATCGCTGCAAGCATCCCTCAATATCAACCAGGGAAGCCGGGTCTCATGCCAATGACAAACAACTTTCAAGGAACTTATGCAATATCCTTGATGGTGGTCGGTCGGCATCTGATGTAACATCAAAGATAGGTGACATATCACAAACAACAACCTTACCGCGGTCTTTTTCCAAAGTGCGATGTGCCTCCATGAAAATTTCCCTCTCTGCATCAATGTCGAAAGGTACCGTCTTCTGACCAACTAACCGAATCAGTGGTTGCGAACCATCATCCCCAGTCGTCTTACCTCCGTGAGTGACAACAACGACCAAAGCATCTTGTGGTCATGGTTCTGCAGAAATAGTCGTAATATTGGCACACTATGTTAGGTTCTGTTGTAGGTTCCCTGGTTGATTTATGTTCGGATTAGCGTTCGGTGGTGGTCATGGGGGCTGGTTGTGTACTGGTTGCTGCACCGGGTTCTGTACCAGTTGTTGTACTGGGTTCGGTAGCTGCGGAGTGTTCCCAACCTGCCATCTTGCAATGAACTGTGGACAATTCTTGATTGTATGATCATTACCGGAACAAAACGTACACTGATTCTGCAGTAGTGGGTAGTCGCGCTGATAATTCCCCCATACCGCATAGTGGTAACATTGAACAGTTCCTCGACCACCTTGGCCTCCTCCTCCACGACCAAATCCACCACCACATCCGCCCCTGTAGCCTCCCGATAGTTTCCCTGTTGCTAATACTGAGGTTGGTTAAACTGCTGCTGCATGGGTGCTGGCGGCATCCCTTGCCCTTGTGGTACATACTGTGGTTATTGCATGTACTGAGGCTGCGGGGGGTTCACCGCTGTATATTGCGGTACAAACTGTTGAGGTTTCTATTGCAGCGGTACAAACTGCATCTGTGGTTGCGACTGAGCTACCTGCGGCTGTAGAGGTGTAGTGTGCTGATCATCTTTGACATAGAATGCATCACACGTTCTCTTTTGTAGCAACCCATATGCACGACAATCCTTGTCATCATGTCCTACCGACTTACAGAAGGTGCAATACATATTTCACGGGGTTGTGACCATTTTCTGCATATACGGGAAACTATCATGACTGTGCCCAAATACCGAACAAATGCGACACCACGGAATGCTGCCGCCATTCAACGGGTTGGGCGCATTGGAGACCAAATAATTACAAAAATCTAGGCAATCATCTTTCGTATGTCCTTCTCGTTGACATCGCGTACACCATACTTCATCATGCTGTTCCTTGTTCTTCTTTAAATCTTGCAACTGTATAGTCAGGTTGGTAAGCTGCGTCTTCATCTGCGACATCCCAGCTGCATTATCTCCAATCGACGATGTCTCCAATCGCATTGCAATCTCTAGAGCTTCGCTAGGTGTCGATATGTTTTGTTGCATCAGTGGCAGCCGAATGTGGGGTAACAGTTCCGCAATGAACCATTCTTTATGTTGGATAGTGCTCATACCAAAACTAACCTTTGCCATCAGTGTCTTGAATCGCTGGTTGAAATCCCACACCGTCTCATTCGGATACTACTTAATTTCCTTTAATTCAGTAATATATTGAGCCTCCAACTTAGGTCGTCTAAATTCAGCAATCAACCCATCCCGAATCTCATCCAACGACTTCTCTGGGGTCCCCGTAGGGACTAAAAAGAACTTCATGAACCAATCTAGGGCATGACCTCGCAGAGTCGTGGCTAACTGTCCTTTCTTAGTATTGTCATCAATGATCTGTTTCATGGTCCAGACTGCTTCACACAAAAACCAGTATTGTTCTGGGTTCTCTGTCGCACTTCCATGGAACAACGGTAACTTAGCATCATTGCCTGCCATCTTGGGCTTCCTTCCTCCTGTTGTTGTACTACTACTACCAATTAACTTCTTCGGTGTCGACGTACTCGGTGGCATCGAAGTAGTGTTTCTTGTTGGTTGAGAACTAGTGAGCGGAGGTGTGGGCACATTGGTGCCGGGGTTTGGTCCTGCCTCTATCCTAGGCATAGCCTGGTTGTCCCTGTCAGGACTGTGAGGTCGCTTCATCCCATGTGGCCTTCCTTCACAGTCTTGCAGTCCGATCGCAGCAGGACCTTCTCCTATCCTCTGCCTTTTTTCCTATCGGAACCTTGCTCCTCCCCTCGTAAGGCCACTTTCCTCCTCGGCTTCACTTACAGTCTCCTCATGGTATGCACCCATCTACCCTTTACCATTCCTTCGACCGCCCCCCTGACAGTCACGATACCCATGGCCTCTGCCCACCAGGCTGCTTACTGATCGAGGTGCATTTTCAAGATACCTTTCTCACAGATTAGCATCTTAATCAATAGTTGGAGTGATAGCAAAAATTTTCCCCTCGGTCCATCAAAGAAGTATCTTTCAGCTTCACTATAGGATTTCTTCGTGTTGACCGCAAATTCCATGATATATCCTTCCAAGATGCCATCAAGCCAAACTTCGACAGCTCGCGATGCCTTATTATCAACTTCCTGCAATTCCTGAATCAATTATGAGGTCCAAGTCATCGGTTCACCACCTTGGAAGTTCTTCTTCTGAAAGGTCAGCTTCGACAACCATTCATACAGAATAACCGAGAATTCACAGAAAAACCATTCGTGCAGTCCGTCGTGAATGTATCTTTCCACCCATTGATCTACCGTCAGTCACGAGTTCTGACTTTCTTCTTCAGCGAACTCCTGCAACTTCTGATTTAATCATTTTTGTATCTCTGGCTTCGTCGAGTGCCACAACATGACCTCCTTCTACTCTGCACACGGTCCCGACAATGGAAATATTTTGTTGACCAAGTCGCGACCTCACAGTCGACAGGGATCCACCGACTGTCGACCCATACCGTAGTCTCCCTGGGCACCGGCCCGGGCAAGTTTGAGCCCACCCAGCAACACCCGCAGAGCGGATGAGGTCTCACCTGAGGCATCCAAGAAGAGCAGACGAAACCATGTTTCCGCCGAGGGAGGAGGTGAGTTGAGGCAATATGATACTAACAGTAATTCCAAATATTCATCATGAAGTATATCGTAGCATTTAACATTACCAGAAATAGAGATCACACGTTACTTTAATCACAGCATTTTCACATAGACAAATAACACATTATTGTGGCATTCACATTATAGCAACAGAAACAGATAACTGCATTAAGAACAGGCAATAACATAGGCATCGAGCAACATTACACATAGATTGCACCAAATCATCATCCTTAGATTACTATGGCAAACCAAAAGCAGTACATCAATCTCTATGCAATACCCGCATTATCTCTGTAAATCTCTGCATATAGCTCTCTCCCTAGCTCTCCTCCATCTACTTCCCTCTTAACACTTACAATTCTCCTTTATTTATAGGCTTTCATCACTTACACCACTTGTCCACTTTCCTAACCGACGCCTATGGACACTCTACTAACTAACTTGGTCTAATGACCCAAAAACCCGCATACCGTGGTACAATGACTCAATATTACAAAATACATGACCCAAAACCTGCCAACTAAGGTATACTTGACTCAATATTACAAAATACATGGTCCAAGTGACCCAAAACCCGCCAAGTGCGGTATCCTTTGGCACAAGATACTCCTTCCGCGCCTTCATCCAACATGTCGCAACGTCGACGGTACCGCAATCTTTCCTCATCAAACCGCTTGCCAACAGGTTGTTCAAGTGTCAAAGTATAGCACAATTCATGGATTTCCATGCAAAGAACAAAAGTCGCGACGATGTTCTTCGAATGCCTACAGATGGTTATGCATTGAGGTACATCGATGAAAAGTGGACAATTTTCAAAGAAGAACCTCGTAATGTTAAACTTTCGTTGGCAGTTGATGGTGTCAATCCATTTGGAGAGCTTCGTTCTACCTACTCAGTGTGGCCTGTTTTTGTTATAAATAATAACCTTCCTCCTTGGATGTCGATCAAGAGAGAGCACACAATGTTGGCAATGCTTGTTCCAGGTATTTAATTAATATGTAATTTTTTATTTGAAAGTTTGATCACTAAATATTTCATTGATTTGTTTCGTGCATGATAATTATGTCTTTTATATATAACGACATATAGGCGCTAAATATAATTAATCATGTATGTTGGACCAATTAGGCAAGTACCAGGTTAAAGATATGAACGTATATATTGAGCCTCTTATCGATGAGTTGTTGAAGTTATGGGCTAGAGTCACTATGTATGACATCTCTAGACCAATAGGGCAAAGACGTTCAATTCCATGGAATACTTGCATTTACAATTCATGATGCTCCCGAGTTAACACATTTTTGTGGTATATTGTTACTTTCTTTTGTTCCTTAATATTTTATATATATGTTGAAAATATCATGCATTATTTTAAGTTTGTAATTTTAATTTGCTACACCAATTCATATATCTTGTAGGTCTTCAAACAAAGGGTAAATTTGCATGTCCAGTTTGCGGTCCCAGGATAAAATTTCGTCGTTCAAGGAGTTTAGCAAAGGAAGTGTTCGATGAGTATAGGCACTTTCTGCCTAAGAACCATAGTTATCAAACTACAGACAAAGAAAAATTTAATGGTAAAGAAGAGAATGGAAAAAAACCACGAAGAATGACACCTCACCTACGGAAGTTGGAATATAATAGAAACCGTCAAGGTATGCCAAATTTGTTTTTTACTAAATTATGTTCAGCGCTATATGTTATACCTATATTGATTAATTAGTGTTAATTTGATTTTGTTGATGTTTCATGAATGTCGTTAAGGCACGAATGGGATTCTACGAAGAATGAAAATTTACCCGATTCAATTCAGTAGGTTGCCATACTATGAGCACCTGCAAATAGTTCATTTGTTTGATACAATGCATATCGGGAAGAACGTAATAGAAATGTTATGGCGAATAGTAGATGGAAGGACTGACAAAGAAAAAATTGGAAAGATTTGTAGTGACATCGAAGAAGCTAATCATGCATTTCAAAGTGTGATCGTTAATTCTAATGGCGATGGCCGTCAACAGAATATTAGTCTTCCTTGGTGCTGGACGGAGCAACAGAGCAATATTGTAAAAGAGGTCATCAAAAAAATCAGGTTTCCGATGGGTTTTCGTCAAACATAAAGAATATCTTACGAAAAAAGGTGATTTTGCTGGGGTTAAAACACATGATTGGCATACATTCATTAAGGTAATTATGAGTCTATAATATATTTCATTATCGGTATGCACTATTTTATTAATTTTATTCTCTTATTTTGAAATAAATATTAATAATTATGTGTTTTTTGATACAGTATGTTCTACCTTTATCTCTCCCAGGCGACTTTGACAACAACATAAAACATATTATTTATGTTCTTGGAAAATACATGAGGTAAGTAATGTTTTACATGGAAAATGTACTTGGTCTGTGGTTTGTAGCGGAACATATTGACATATTATGTTTTTCCCGCAAATATTATATATGCCTTGATATTATTTTATTACATCATTTGTAGTTGGCTTTCATCAAAAGAAATCCATAAAGAAATGCAACAATATCTACCTCCAGCATTTTTCAATGCACAAGAACACTACCTCATACACCAAGTTGAGGAGATTGAATTATGTGGACTAGTACACACAAGGTCGATGTGGATGGTGGAGAGGCAGTTGAAGTCATTGAAGGATTTTGTTAGACAAAGAGCGCGTCCCGAGGGTTCTATGGTTGAAGGATATATGGTATATCAATGCATGGTGTATATTAGTGAATATCTACCTAAATTAGCATAAAATATGAATGTGCCTCTCATTTGGCATCTCGACTCCATCAACAAAATTGAAGGGGAGGTCCTATTGGGGAGAGGTACATTGAGGACTGTGAAAGGTAATTATTATACGTTGTTGAATTAATATATTACACATGTATTTTTTCCAATTTTATATTATCATACTGTTTTTTAACTTTTTTTAATAATTATGCATTTTCAACTATATTAAACTATGTGCCTTTAATGATATCTAATTAATGATATTGAATTGTTATTTTTTCCTATAGTTGGTCGAGTGTGGGATGCTTTACATTTATACATTGCAAGTTCAACCTTGATTGGATGGAGCATTGGATAAAAGATTGTGAAGAATTCTTCGGTAGGTTATCATGGAAAGGGGTCAGTAACATGATTAAAACAACTCATCGTATTCGACATCAATTTCTTGAACTTACGTCACAAAGGGAAGTTGATTTAGCCTATGGTTTAAAAGATAAAAAGGCAAGTAAATTGTTTACCCACATTTTTTCTAGTTACTTCGATCCATTTTTCCAATTACATTTCGTTTGATTAAGTTTTCAATTATATTTACTAAGTCCTATATGACGTTTATTAATTCACAATGTATTTTTAACTTGTTGTCAATGTTGCAGTTGAAACATCACAAGGCTATGTGGTGTAATGGTCATAAATTTTGTATCAAAAAGTTGGATGATAACAGGAAAACCTTGGATTGTGGGATAACTGCAGTGTTTAAGGTCACTAATGTTTCCTCTAGAAGTGATAGACATCCAGAAAAACTGAGAATAGGTACTATGGGCATTTGGAGGACATTATTGAGTGTGATTTTAATTCCTTTAAAATATTTTTGTTTGAGGTGAAGTGGTACAGGATACGGATGCATGAACGTGATCCTGAAAGAACTGTTATTGAGCATGCTAATGGATTTACCATGGTTAATACAACCTGGCATTTGAACCGGGTACAAAGCCTTATGTTCTTCCAAGTCAATGTGAGCAAGTCTACTACTCCGAGGTACCAAGTAAAGTAGGTTGGTCATACGTTGTTCGATATGATCCAAGAGGAAGACCAGTAAAGTATAATCATGTACTAGATGATGAAGATAATCACGAAGCAGAAGATGATGATGATGATTCATGATGATTCAGATTAGGCTGCAGTTGATGTGTTAGATGAAGAAGTTGAAGAGGTTGATCATGCAAATGTAGCAGACGATGATCTCATTGACGATATGGATGACTATATTAGCGAAGACGACTTTGATGATGATGACGATGTGAATGATCCTTTCATCAATATCTATTCAAAACCAGATCCTCATACAGATGTTGTGTTGGATGAAGAAGAAGATGAATGATATTTAATTGTTGAAAAGTAGAGGTACGTAATGTTTATAGGTTAAAGTAAATGCACTCACCATATGTTCATTTTGTTGATTAACTTGGTTATATTTGAAAATTAGTTTTCTAATCTTATGTTCTACATGTGCAGTAGTGTGGGTGTTCCTGTAGGTTGTAGTGGTAATGGTTTGAATAGAACTTGTGTTGATTGAGCAAGATACAAAATGAAGTTATAATATTTATGTGTTAATTTCTGGGTTATTTCAATTACTAATTAGTGGATTTGTATAATGTAAATGATGTTTGGCAAGGATGTTTGGCATTTAGGTTCTTGATGTGATTTTTACTAATATATTCATTGTTAATGACCCTCTGAGCCATCTTGGTTTGAGTTCAAGTGCAGTTTGTTTATATGTTATTCTTTTAATTTTTTTAAATTCAATCAATCAAGTATTTTTTCTTGAGATAAATTGTTGCTTTTAATTTCACTCTACATTAACGATATTTTAGCCTCCATTCAATGCTTATGTGCATTGCGCATGTTAACACTTAACACACAACAATCAACGGGAGATTAATCTCGAACAACCATTTATATATCAACCAAGATCGTAGAATGGTCACTTGAGATCATTCATGAACTAGATGTCATTTGTGATCTCATTCAAACGGGTTCAAGTGGCATTTCAATTCACTAGTGATATAACATGAAGTGAGGATCATAAGAGGGTGAATCATAGTTCCCTAATAAGTCATCTTTAATTTCATTGGTGTTCAACAAATCTCTTGGTAATGTGGAATGATGGCATTTGTAACATGCTAGTACATGTGGAACAAGATTATCTCAAAATTTAATACTCTGTGTCAAGTTTTATTTAGTCTTGATATTGCAAATTCTTTGCCATAGTGGCATTCGTTCTCTAGTGAGTTGATGTTAACCATTGTATATCTTATCTCAATGAGATTACCTCAATTAAGATAGGTTCAATGGGTTGATAGGATCCCATTTCTAAAAATAGTTCAAGTTGTCTTGCAAACACCACCATACATGAGTCTCATATTAAATAATTTGTAGTTTATCGTTGCATTGATAGAAGTGGCATGCATTATAATCCCATTAAGAGGGATATGTAATGTTTATGCTTGTCATTAAGGTGATGAATGTAGTAAGTCAACTCAATATAATATTTATAAAATAAATAAAAATAAATAAATACTCGGATATGAATGAGATCTGTAACATTTGTGTTTATAAATCAAAATATAAAAAATAAAATTTAAGAAAAAAATAGCACTTGTATGTACATTAGTGTAGATTCATCTTAAATTTGGAATCTTTAAGCACCAAAAGATGTATAGCTCAATTTGTATCCCTCTTAATATTTAATAGATATGGAGATATAATATATGTACGTTGATTTATTCTTTAATGAGAGTTATTCATGTCCCTTATTTTTTTATATCCCAAGCTTAGTTTTAGGCTATGTAAATGTTTGGGTAGCAATTGGCTCGGGTCATGCTTTAAAGGCTTAGGCTTAGGATTTAAATTTTATTGAAGTAGTTTTGGGGTTTTGGCATTACAAAGATAACCCTTTGAGTAGTTAATTAGTATATCCTTGTTTAAAAAAACATTAGAACTTGTAATGTAGGGTAACAATTGGGTTAGGATTGTGCTTTGAAGCTTAAAGCAAGCCAATTAAGTTTAATTTTTTATATACTTTATGGCTTCAGTTTTTACACTTTTTAAGGGCTTTATTTGTGAATCCTATAATTATTGGCATTCGAATGATAAAAAATAATATATATATTAATATATTAATAATTATTGTATTAATATATATTATACAACTTATTAATATATATATAATTTAATTAATATATATTATACAAATTATTAATACAATTTATTAATATATATTATAATTTTTTAAACAACAAAAAAAACATAACTGAAAAACATACCTGTTGCATGAGCTTGGCCAAAACGCTCTATTGCTCTGTTGCTCTGTTGGGTTCGACGGCACCCCCCTGCATGCAAAAATCTCTTGGGCCGTGTCCTCCTTGACTGTGCATGTTCCACCGGGATTTTGGTGGCACTCGGTCCGGCCGTGTCCTCATTTCACTCTGCTACGAATCTGGAATGTGCATGTTCCACTTGGTTTTTGGTTGCACCCGCTCCGGCATTGTCCTCATTTCGATTTGCTACGAGCACTATTGAAGTAGGTTTTGTTGTGGCACTCGCTCCAGCCGTGTCTGCATACCCTCGCAGACCCTCAATGGAAACTGTAAGTTGAAACCCTCCTCTATTGAGTCGAATCTCTGCATTTTTGGGTGCGAATTAAGTGGTTTTGATTTGATTTTCTAATTAGGTGGTTTTGATTTTATTTCGAATCTCTGGATATTCATTTTGTTTTCTAAATTATTTGAGGCCGACTTGTCCAAGTCAAATTCATCATTTTAAATATTGTTTTATTTCCACAAATTCATCATTTTAAGCATTCTTGGAGCGGAGCCGCTCTCCTGAGGTATGAGGGGGAGGGTTTTAGTAATAAAAATCATATTTTAGAATGTGCCTAGTCCTTGCCTTCCAGACCACCCATAGCACACGGAGTTGAGGTCAGAAGGTAAGGAAGGATAGGTGATGGCTGAGTATGAAAATGTCTAGTTGAATCTGCTCCCGATCATTGGAAACACATTATGTCATGGATTATCGATTTTCAGGTTAATTAGCCCCCACCTCACTCACATGACTGGGCTTCGATCCCCTCCTATTGGCCGCTCTAGAAGCCCACAACTTTGTTTTTTGTGATGCTCGTGGCTGGCTTCAATGGTATGCTCACAGAGTCTTTGGAACCATCACCAATTAGGGCATTAGGAGACAATCATTTTCCCATTTGGGTTCGAACATTTATGAAAAAGGTACGAATCCACTTATCTATGAAAAAATTATTCATAATGCTGGTAAGGAATCCATTTAATCTTTAAGTTTGGGAGGGGGATATGTCCATGAACCAATTGGTTTTACTCATGAACATATATATTTGGTTTGTCTGGAATTATCGAGTCAAGAAGAGACAATTGATAAAAAAAATCGGTGCCTTCTAGTGTCACAATTTCCTTTAGATGTTTATGGCCATGAGAGCTTTCCTGATGTTAAGGAAGATAGCTTGTCCATTGCTCAGACATTTCCTTCATTTGAGAGGGAAGAACAGGTCATCTCCCCTCCCAAGAATTCAAATTACCTTCTTAGATCTAAAAAAGACTCATGAGTTGAGTCTATGGAAGTAGTTGGCGTTTTACATTTGGATAAAGGTGAAGCAATGATTGTATGCAGGAAATCACATGTTTCTTTAGCAAAATCATAAGTGAAAAAGGAACTGAGAGAAGGTGAATAGAGCACCATCAACAGGGTCCTTAGAGTGGGGAAATTCAAGACAATGGTTTCAAAATGATTGTTCTCTCTCTAAATGTTTGCAGGGTAGGGTTGGGTTGCTAAAGCGTTCATCATGCAACAATTGTGCCAATCCTTTTGGGGCTACCTTGCAACCTAAATCAAGTCCCATATTTCTTATATTGAATATAAGTAATGGCATTAGTACAGCATGACCGAAATCAGACAGCTTAAATTGGTTAGGCTGAAAAGTAGTCCATTCCCTGAAAAACAAATTGAATTGGGATGGGTTCTTGCTTGAGCCAAATGGTTTTGATCTAAACTAATTCATTCGAAACCAATCCAACTTCTAGCCCACCAAAATGCATTAAAAAAAAACATAAGGTAACCCCCCACCTTCCTAAACCCTATTCCAACATTATATAATGCACCACTGCCCCCACTATTTTGTTTCCCCTTTTTATAAATTTGATGTCAAACCAAAACAACAAAATTTGAAGGTTTCTATGGGTGAGAAAATCCCTCTGATTAGAGGGTGGTTCTTACTATGAATCCCACAATTATTTGTATGAATGGACATCAAGACTATGTGCTCTAATTCATAAAGTCCCATTAACTATCCAAATGGATTGATATTGTTACAACCATACTTTCCACTGGATATACAAGCACCCATTGTTTATTAAGTGGAGCCCTATATTAGAGAAGTGTTGCACCAATGCATTAATGTCCCTCATCTCACAGGTATAAATAGGCTTTGTGGGCAATTCAAAGGATTAGGTTGATGGAATTCCGAAAGCCCTGGCATTGATTTGAAAGAATCCATTGCCAGGTATAAATAGGATTTGTGGGCAATTCAAAAAGATTAGGTTGATGGAAATTCGAAAGACTAGAGTGCTCGCCTTATTTGGCATATTTTGTAGTTATTTGGAGGCATATAAACCTTTTTAACAATCTATTAAAAAGTTCATTGATACCATTAGGATAAATAATTAAA
This sequence comes from Larix kaempferi, assembly GCA_027924585.1. Taxonomy (NCBI): domain Eukaryota; kingdom Viridiplantae; phylum Streptophyta; class Pinopsida; order Pinales; family Pinaceae; genus Larix; species Larix kaempferi. The sequence continues at coordinate 45,793,630 of BSBM01000510.1, forward strand.
TAACAACATTCGGGAGCAAATCAGCCTTGGTACACTCACTCATTCACTCACTCATGTCATGCACTCACTACTTAGCGTTGCAAGGTGACGAATGATGACTGACGACTACGAGATACTAGCCACTTGGATTTGAATCTGAATCCTGATTCACTTCGGGCTTAGATCTAAGGTGTTTTAATGTGTCAATGACTATGGCTGTGACAATAGAGAACCACTACAAGGCCCAAAACAAGGCCAACTAGAACCACAAACCAAGAAGAGGTTGATTTATGCATTGACATAGAGAGGTGGCACTAGGCACACAATATGGAGAAACAATGAGTTAGGAGAAACATTTGGACCAAAGTACCACAATGGTTACTAATAAGAGAATATTTGACATAGAAGTATGTTGTTAATTTTTAACAAGCGAGCCTGAATCAAGTGAGCCAGAAACAAGCGATCCTCATGCAAGCGAGCACGAGGCAAGCGAGCGTAGAAGGTCAAAGCAGAATCCAGTGGGCCCATAACCCACAAGTAAACATGGAAATATCTGGTTGGACCGGAGGAAAACATCATATCTATACTATTAATGATAATATGAGTTGGTTGGATTATATGCAAGACTGGAAACCTAGGTGGGAGTTGAGACATATTGAAGTATTAGATGCTAACTTACAGGGATCTGATGCTTTAATTAGACTAGTTCTAGAACTGAGAAGAATGCCTATGGGATCCAGTATTGTACCAGAGATGATTTACAACAACTCCTTGAGAAAAGCAATTGATGCAAGCAATTGGTTAACACACCTCTACCATGATATTAACTTAATACCGACAGAGGTCTCTACACATCACCCCGGGCTACAACTAGACCAACAATACTACTATATTAACCGGATACGTTCTTTGGAAGCATGGCCACATCAAGATGCTAGTCTCCGGTTTCCAAGTACTACACACACTTATGAAAAATATAAAAAATTATGGTGGAAATTCTTGAGAAAATAAAATACAGATAAAACATATTATACCATGCTAAAGTTTGGACTTCAAATGACACATATCCATGAGGATCCTGCATTCTACGTCCCTGATTGGATGAGAGACTGGTGGCAGTCATTCGGCATCAACTTGACGGCATTAGAACCAGCTGTTATTTATAATCTAAAATGGGAAGTTGGAGAATCTCTCAAACAGGTCAAAGATATTTTACAGACAAAGATTACTAAGGATCAAATCCTTGGGTACTACATTAAATACAAATAACAATGGCTTGTCGAAACCCTCATAGACGTCCACCTGCATCATAATAGACGCGTGGTTCGGAGGTCTACTTATTCAAAGGCATGGTGCACTGAATCCAACATCTTTCGAGAAATATATGGTCCCCCATACTTTGATGATTTGTAAATGTCTCAAAAGTATTTGGCTATGAGTGGGGCCTGTCCATTTAGATTATCATAAAGATTGAAAAGAAAGTCATAAAAACTTTTAGATGTTTTCCATAATGGTTAGTTACTTTTATGTTGTCATCAATGACAATCCTATTCATCATGAGACTATGAACATGGACTTCATTTCTTCTTTGTATGCATGGTGTTTTCAAATTTTCAAAATTGTCTTATTGCACATTTGATTTTCAACTATCATTGTAGTCATGGTTTGGTTGTTTCCAACACTTATATCTCTTGTTGATTTCACTTAAGATAAGGCTTAAATTGTCAAGGATTTTAATGTTTGCATCAAGCACATGTGGTGTATAAGGGTTGTTTGAGGGTCTTACATAACATTCCCCACACATTTAATTGCAACTAACACATTGGTCCCGAATGTTGTTATTTAATTATTTATCCTAATGGTATCAATGACCTCTATTATTTTGACTATCGGGTGCTGAGGTGGCATCCTTCGGTTGTTTGCTTTCTTGGGAGACTAGAGTGCTCCCCTTATTTGGCATATTTTGTTGTTATTTGGAGGCATAGAAACTTTAATAACAGTCTATTAAAAAGGTCATTGATACCATTAGGATAAATAATTAAATAACAACATTTGGGAGCAAATCAACCTTGGTACACTCAATTCAAAGTCCTCAATAGCTTATGTTATCCAGTTCTATAGCATGAAATAGTTCCAAAACCCCAAAGTCATCCCACTAGTCAGCTAGCAAGAGATGATGCCCACGTAGCTGTACAGTACCACATTATCACATCATCCATGTGAACCTTACCATATACAATGATGATGAACTTTCAGTTAGTTAATGGAACATTTGTACATTTGAGAGAGATAACTGGTTGTACCTTTACCCCATCTTGGTTTATTTACTTTTGGTCCTTTTACCCTATTGATTTTTGGTCTTATGGTACCTTGTATTTTGACTGGTGATTATTAGGGTCACTTACCCACCTTAAGTTATTCTTTAACTTATTTCTTTGGTCTTTTGGGTACTTTGGTTGTGGTACACCCTTTGGTACAAAGGGAATTCGGTCATAACACCCATTATCATCTTTTTAACTTGTACCATTTTTTTAAATTTTTTTTTGGTCATGATAGCCTCACCCACGTTTGACTTGACATAGTTTTGTGATTACGTCTTAGTGGGCTACATGATCAATGACCTATGTTGGTCTGAACTTAACCTCATATGTTGATACTCTTACCCGGGAAGATCTGAGGTTTTTACTTTGTGCCGAGTCTCACTTATATTAAGATCTATTATTTATGACCTTTTGGGTAATTTTTCTTTAAGCTGAGTTCTGTAAAAGTTCAACTCTCCATTTTCGGCTGTCATTGACTTCTCCCTCAACCCAATTATCTCTCTCTCTGGTTTGTACTTACCCTTAACGAGGTTTTCTAGTTCCTAGAGCTTGACAAGCCTCTACGAGGCACAATCCCTTATTTGAAAGCAATAATTTTGAGTTCAACACCGGAAGGGTTTCGCACCAAGGTAAGTATCCTAAACCATGTTATTATGTGATTAATGTGTTTATCTTACATTACATGTTACTAAAAATTGTATTAGCACAGTGACCTAACTGGTAGTGTTGAAGTTTCTTCAACACAGTGACCCACTTGGGAGTGCTAAAGATGAAAAGTTGAAAGATATGAAAACTGTGTTTAATTTCTGTCTTGCTATTTAATTTCAGTACTTGCTTATTAAATGAAATGTGGCATTAAAGTATATTGATGTGTACACCTGTCCAAATTGAATTGTTGAGAAATTGTGGAGAGTTAATAAATGTCAAACACCCTTAACTGAGTCGTTGTTGTTAATTTATTTTGTTAATATAAATTCATTTCTGGTTTTTCACCATACTACTCTCAGGTTGCCCATTTTTTGGTTTGGTCCTCCTACTTGGTTGATTGAAATTTATTATTTGTTTAAAAAAAAATCAATATAGTCGGAAAATCAATATACACACAATGTCTGAAAATTTGTCCTACAAGTTGCTTGCTAAAGCTTGATACAAAAAAAATCCTTGTAATATTGAAAGTATTTGAAAATCAAATTTATCATGGCCATTTGAGTGCCACTTTGCATGAATTTGAAATTTGCAACATGTCTAAGGTGTAATATCTCACCTAAGTTAGCTCATGTATTTTGCGTTCTCTGCTGTAGTATTTTACTGATTATTTGGTTAAGATGTATTGACAAACAGTTACGAACACTGCTGCAATATACTCCTGAGTGGACCCTTGTCACCTACCCAAATTTTGAGATTTATTATTTTATTTGCAAAATAAATTATGTTAAATTTTAATTACAAAGTTTTGTAATTATGACCAAATTTGGTCAAGGATGATTGCAATGACTTATTATTATTATTATTTAATAAATTAAACAGGAGACAAACACCCACGGGAACTGTTAAATTAGTGTTGACTGACCCACTAAGAGGAATGGAAGCTATTAGAAGGCATGGGACAGATGGCAGCATTTGCACTCCACCACTAGCTATTGGATATGGGACAACTAACCCTAGATTTTTGGCATTATCCCCCAGGTGGGTGGAACAGAGCTGTTAGCTCATTAATGACCAGGTTAACCACTAAAAGGCCTAGGCAGCCTAGATAAGGCAATTTGAATTGAGCAGGAAGCTCTATAATATTTTTCTACAGAAATATTTCCTCAAGTGTATCAGGTGATCAGTGAGAGATTTGAATAGGGAGGCTAAGTGGAAGTGCATTGTGGGTCTGCTAATCATTCTGAGAAGGAAACCAGAGGTGCTGTTGCAGGTCTCTTTGACTGCTGAGTCTTTATGACTAGATGATCTATATTTTTGTTGCAGGTTGATGAATTAAGGCTTCTACAGATTCTTCTTCCTGGTGGTTCAGTGAACAGGCTTGAGGGTCCTAAGGCAAGTAATTTTGACTGTCTTCAGGAATAGGTTGGGTGGAACAGGTTCCTTGGGTTGTTTGTTTCTCCCACAATCAATCAGGTTCTACTGTTCTACCTTATTGTTTATAGTTAAATAATTTCCTGAACTTGTAGGTTGAGTATGTACAATTAATGACATAAAGAAGTGATTTTTTCAATTTATGTTCTAGTGATGAATATGTTTAAAGATGATTAAGAAATGAGGAGATATTTAAAGAATATTTTTCTGCATTTTTCCCCATGCGAACTTTCTGCATCGTACTCCAGTACAGAAAAGAAAAATTTAAGATAGAAGAATTGAATGGGCATAATGCCATTGATTGGATAGAATAACTCTGTAATGATTCTTTTAAATATTGATTTATTAATTATTTATGTTTAAACTAAGAAAACATAATAGTTTACCACAGGAAACAGAATTATAGTATATTCCCTTACTTAGTAATAAAAGTAAAATAATTCATTTTTTCATAAGTCTAGATCTGCAAATCTCTATTAAATATTCTATCTGATTTGCAATCTACTGTTTTTTTTTACAACATGAAAATGTTATGTTTCCACTTACTTTAGAATTTATTAGCTACAAATACTCTTGTACTCATAATTGTTGTTTATACACGATAAATAGATGATTATCATTCGCATCTTTTCATATCACGATTTTATTTCAATACATTCATCACATTTAGAACCCATCACTTTAACTTTTATTTATTTAGTACTCTTTTGTTTTTCAAGACTCAAAATCGAAAACCCTTTTTTAAAAAAAAAAATCATTACAGTTCCAGATAGAGCACATTTTTATGCTCAAATATCATGGATTTTATACACAAAAAAAAAACACAGAATTACTTAAATATTAGATCTTAGTTGTAGGTTGCAAAACAAAAATATGGAGTCGGCTCTCAGCCTGTTTTTAAACAATGTTTTTCTAACCAACTTTTTAACCTTTACAAACTTGGAACTAACTCAGTAAAACTACTCTTTCTTGGAAAACACTTTTCCATTACATTACTCAAGCAAAATGTTGAACATTTCAACACAGTTTGTACCGAAACACTTCAAAACTTATACATTACTTAGGGTTCATCCCTTTTTCAAATTACATCAGAAAACAAGTTTCCATTTCAACAAAGATTACAGCTAACACTGCAAAGAAGAGTAACTGGATGAGTCGAGAATCTTATTCTCAGGCATATTCATCTATGGATAATCAAAACATTATCACCGGCCCAAAAACATTGCCAGGCATTAACTACATTCCATTTTCAAACACCAAGTAAAGGCCATGACAGGCCAGGAGAACCTACGAAGAAGAGAACCATAGAGGCTTACCAGTGGTCGAGCCACTCTTTCCTCCAACTTCAAACTCATAAACCGTTTAACGCAGTTTTACCTGCCATAAGAAGCAGTAGGAGGTTAAAACGAAATTCGAAGAAGGTATTATAAACATTAAATAGTAGTAGAACTTTATGGTTAAAAAAAAACATTACCTGAGTAGTATGCTTTCCAACTAAGAGATATGCCAAACTGTCTAGACAATGGAGCCATCTACCAACGCAGAGTGTCTAGAATCAAGTTCTGAGCACAACACTTAATCAAAGCCATGAGTATCGAACCCTGGTTTAACACTTCATTAATTCTATTACACCATCATAGATACCAAGGGGCTCGGCTCTGAATGAGCACACAAAAGAAAACTTTAAAGGTTATCCAACAGGTCCTAGGATCGAAACCGAGGAAGGAGTCCTCCAGAAAACACTCTTCCAAAACCTACATCGTAGCAGGCTGTCGGCATCACTACCTCAACAACACTAACAAGTGAATTGAAGGCCAAGCAACACTTCACTCTACTTATGACGGAAGACTAGGGTTTTCATTCAACGCTCAAGATCGTTTGAGATAAACGATGGAGGAGATGTCAACCTGATACTTTGAGAATCGGGCTATCACTGCATTAAAACTTGCATTTATTGTAATTATCTACTGCGGTGCCAACTTGGTAGACATAAGGGCAAGGCTTGTCACAGCTCAAAGTTTTAACACAAGTTGGTAAACGTTTTCACGTGCTCTACATCCACGAAGACACCACTTAAGATTTCCACTATACATAGCAGGTAGAGAACTTAAATGCTATGACGAGGATCCTTTAGACTGCCAGCATTTTTGTACTCACATTTATTATTCCATCATATCACCTGCCAGCGTTAAAACTTAGGGTTACAACGATTAATACATATCAATCCAATGTTTGATAATCTAATGCATGGGCCATGCATATTGTTTATATCTCTTAACGTTGATACAAGTTGTATTCCATGGATAGGATATAGTTAGAACTTCACTTATGCACAATATAATTGATCACATAGCATAGCACATTACATTATAAAATTAATAAGATTTTAAAGGTCAATTCCTATAGTCTTGAAATTCCTACATTAATTTCATAGAGATAAGGATAGGATGATAGTAAATATTATTTCAATAATATATTGGTTCATGCATTTAGGAACGTATAAATACTATAGTTATATTTACAAATTTTTTTCCATTTTCTATGTTTTCAACGTATGAATTGTCTCTTAATTCGACAAAGCTCCCTACCAATATTTATAGTAATAATATTCTTTATGAAATAGAAAAATAATGACAGTATCGTATTAAAACTTATGCATCGTAACCTAGCACATGCTCTAGGAATTTCATAAGCAAAAGTAACCCTTCTGAACAATTTACTAATGAACCAAGCTATGACAATAATAATTATGACTTCTGCAACTTGTAATTGGTCAAGTTATCACTTATAAAATTTGAATAGAGAATCATACCTGAAGCATGGAAGTACTTAGAAATTCTACCAATTATTGACGGCTAATTGTAAAAACATAAATACGCTTAACACTTGTTTTGTTGCATTGCTCTTACCTGCAAATCTGCGCAAGAAAAATAGGTTCACAAGCTTTAGCTGACATAGCTAAGTAAGCCTCAGGGTACCTCATAGGACCCCTTTCATCATCATACAAAAGCAACTGTCAGTACCTTGAAAAAAAAACTCTATCGCAAGATATTTCGAGTTATAGTTATTACAAGCAAAACTAGTGTCTTAATCAATTTTAAAAGAAGTATGAGGTGTCGCTGTCATTAAAAATGTTATTAGTTAAGAGACTCAATGATTAATTTATTTTCAGCATTTATGACTTCAGTATTAAAGCTGCTTTATTTTAACATTTATTATTCCGCATTTATAGTTTCTAACATTTAATGTTCTTTTAAAAATTTAAAATTTTTATGAAATTATCGGGATGTTACATGTGGTATCAGAGCTCACATTCGAACTCTAGGCCTGAACAGGTCCAAAGAGCAAGCAACAGAAAAATTTTATTACAGCAGAAATCTTATTAACTCAATTTAAACTATTTGTGTTATACAGAAATTGTTTCTAAGCTACAGGTATGGAAGGACAGCCAAACATATGGAGGACATATTTCGACCGAATAGTCATAGCATGGGACAACATTATGAAGGAGAAGTCCATGGCGAATTGAATGACAATTCATCAGAATTGTTACGTGTATTTCAAGAGTTAAAAGCAGAAATTAGATTTGTAATATAGGACAATGAGAGAATTCTGAAAGCACAAGAAGAACTTAACCAAGTACTATTCGATCAGTGCCCAACTGATGAACAGGATAGAGGGATTGAAAATACCTCTAAGATTGAAGACCTACCTCATCGAGACAGGGGTAAGAAAATGAAAACTGATGATGCGAACATCATTTCAACATCATCAGAAACTGCCAATGAAAAACGCAAAAAGAAACGTAATTATTCAAGTGATAGCAGTGAAGGAGATTACGAACCCAAAAGAAAAAGTCACAAACAGTATGAAAATATTTCTGGGGAGTTCAAGAAAATCAAACCCCCAACCTTCAATGGTGAAGTTGAGAAAGGAGAGACAGCTGAAGCATGGTTTTCCGGCATGAAGAAGTACTTCCAAATTTATGATTATTCAGAATCATTGAAGGCAAAGATGGCAATATACAACTTGATTGGGAAGGCAGACATTTGGTGGCAGGACGTCAAAAGAGTGAAGGGCATCAAGGATAAGGATGTGAATTAGAGCACTTTTAAATGGTACTTCAAGAAGAAGTTCTTATCTGAACAATATTATGAAGAAAAATCCAAGGAATTTTATGATTTAAAGCTGGGAACTATGAACATGAAACAGCTAAACAGTAAATTTCTAAATTTGCTAAGGTATGTGCCATACCTCGTGGAAGAGAAACCAAATATTCAAAGATACATGAGTTGTCCACCTTTCAACATCAAGGACAGAATAGAGTATGACAATCCAAATATCTTAGAAGAGGCCATGAGGAAAGCAACTTTCTGCTATGACACTAACCGAAAAAGAGAAGGGATATCTAACTGGAAAAATCATAAGCCCAACAACTTTGAGCTGAGAAAGAAAAATTTCAGGTTCAGTGAAAATTCTAGTTTCCAAAAGAAAAACTTTCTGAATTGGAATTTTCAAGGAAACAATCCCAGAAATAATCAACAGCAAAATTTTACAACTCCTAGAAATACTCCCAATATTACCAAAACTAATGACCAAAAGGAACCTATAAAATGTTTTGAGTGTCAAGGTCCTCATTATGCTTCAGAATGCCCCAAAAGGAAGCGAACAGCTAATAATATTCATTCCATACAAGCTGAACGTACTGCGGGAGACTTGGAAAGGGAGATGCCCAAAATTAATGCAGCCCTAGACAACAGGCAAGCAGAGCATCAAGTCTCTATGGTAGAGATTGAAGGTATGCTACAAAACCACTCTGTTACTATTTTGATTGATCCAGGTGCTAGCTTGAGTTATATATCACCAGATATTGTAGAAATTTTTAATCTGAAAACAGAAAAATTTAATAAATCCTGGTTAGTTAGACTAGCAACAGGAACAAAAAGAAAAGTATCTGATTTTATTGAAAGTTGTGTTTTATCTATGAATCAGTTAAAGACACAAACCAAGCTAAATGTATTACCTTTAGGATCCTATGACATCTTAATTGGAATGGACTAGTTAGAAGCCCATCATGTCATTCTGAATTGTTATGAGAAAATTTTTACTTGTTTAAATGATGAAGGAGAAACAGTAGAAGTAAAGGGTATTCCAAGAAAGACATCACTTAGATAGATTTCAGCTATGCAAGTAAAGAGAGCAGTTAGAAAAGGATGTCAAATGTTTGCTGTGAATGTGGTAAATGAGGAATTAATTATTAAAGAGGACAAACTGAAACTAGAAGATATACCTGTCCTAAAAGAATTTCAAGATGTTTTTCTTGAAGAGATTCCAGGATTACCACCTAAGAGAGATCTAGATTTTACCATTGAATTAATACCAGGTGCGGTACCGAATTCGAAAGCTCCATATAGAATGAATATACTGTAATTAAATGAGTTGAAATCACAGTTGAAGAAACTGATTGATAAAAACTATATAAGACCCAACGTGTCTCCTTGGGGAGTACCTATTATTTTTGTTAAGAAGAAGGATGGCACTTTAAGACTATGCATAGATTATCGCCAACTGAATAAGATGACAATCAAGAATCAATATACGTTGCCCCGCATAGACGATCTATTTGATCAGCTACATGGAGCAACGATATTTTCAAAGATTGATTTAAGGTCAGGATATCATCAAGTTCGTGTGAAGGATGAGGATATTTTTAAAACAGCCTTTAGAACTTGATATGGACATTATGAGTTCGTAGTCATGCCATTTTGATTGACTAATGCCCCGACAGTATTTATGTGCTTAATGAACAATATTCTGCACAAATACTTGGATAAGTTTTCCATTGTGTTCATAGATGACATCCTAATTGTTTGTGCCAGAAATTGTTTCCAGGCTATAAAGAAACAAGCCAACACAATCTCAAAAAACTCAATAAAATAAACAAGGTTTTAGGGTTTCTGAAATGTTTTCTTGGTTGTAAATTTGGTGACTGAAGGGAATACATTCATGAGCCAAACAGGAACTGAATCACAAGCAAAAGAGAACAAAGATGCATAGTATAATTACCAGTATCCAACAGAATATGATTTTAAAGTTCATTCATAAAAGACAAGCACTACCAGCATACAAACCATAAACCAGCAATGAATTTATCAGTTATGTAACTAAACAAGTTAAAAATGAAGCCAAAACACAGACTGAAGGGTAAAAAGGATCATATATTTCATAATTATGTTCAGCAAATACACATGAGAGCTATAGTACTTAGCTCATAAACAAGTCACAGACCTCCTTAAGCCAGCCAAAAATCGAACCCCTCTTCTGTCCCTTTGTCCTTCTTTTATAATTACAAAGAAGTAGTTCTATCCTCCCTTCATTAGGTCGAAATTGAAACTACACAACAGTTACATTAACTAACTTTCAACTAATTGACTAAAAATAGCAAATCGGATTCCTGGCAAATATCGCGAATTTCTGGAAAATAGGTGTCAAAGAAGCCTCCATATCTCTCAATTCATGACACCTGTGTAAAAACTGAGAGAATTTTTTGTGAATGGGTCCGTGATGGACAAAAAAATTTCTTGGTTTTTAAAAATTCATCTCCAATTGATCAAAATCGGCCCCGCAAGATGAACACTAAAACAGGAAAATATTAAATATTTAAAAACCCTGAAAAATAGGCTGCAAAGATTAAACCGAATCTTTCAAACCTTGACATTGGTTGCAAAACTGAGAGAGGTTTTTTTAAATGGGTATCTTATGAACAAAAACCTCTTTTGGTTTTCAAAAATTCCTCTCCACCAACTCGTGGTATTCATTCAACTTCAGTAACCCAAAACAGTAAAAAACAAAGCAGAATTCTCAATAATTTTTTGCATTTCAATATCAGTGGTTAATTCTGCTTCAAGTATCTCATTAGCACCTCTGCAAACATGAAAAAATTTGCGCATATCCCCTGATGCAGAAGCAACTTTCCTTTCACAAAGCTCCAATGCCTCTGGTTGAAATACTTGGCATGGTAGACCCATTAGCCTTTGCTGGAGTATCTTCAGTATACTGTGAATTTTGGAATGTAGGAATCCTGAAGAGATCATAAAGCACTGCTTGGTATTTTGAAATCAAATAACTCCTTTCACAAATTCGGCTTACACCTCCTCCTGTCATGATATGCATTGTTCCAGCTGATGATTACCACGATCTCTTCCATGATACAGCCGCACCTGCTTTCATGATGATTACTGGAGCAACACGTATCAACACCCTTCAATCATGCGATTAGTCACTAAGCAATGAAACCCATGCGAAAATTCAGTTTAAAAAATGGTGATTTCGGCTGGCACGATATTCTTGTAGCGCCACTGTATTAATTTTTCATGGTTGCGCTACAAGAATGATTTGCATTCAATTTTGGCCCTAATTCAACCATTTTTTCCAATTTAAATTAAATTTAAATGATAAACCACACTCTTTAAATATATTTGTGACATTCTTAATTAATATAAGTCCTATTGATCCCTTCAAATCCTAAAAGAAAAATAATAAGAAATCTAAAGGCAAATTTTTTTTAAAAAAATTCACTTTAAAATAAAAAAATTCCTAAAGGAAGCAAATGAGAAAAATTAAGCAAATGAGCAAACTTAAAATAAAAGTCACAATCAAAATATATAAAATTGAAAGAAACAAGTTCAGGACTTAACACTAATATATTCTAAAAATAAGGAAGAACATGACGAACATTTGCGTATTATTTTACAAGTTCTGAGAGACCATCAGTTATATGCTAAGTTCAGTAACTGTGACTTTCACAAGGATAACATTGAGTATTTAGGACACATGATCTCTAAGGAAGGAATTTCGGTTGACCCCGATAAGATCAAAGCCATTAATGAATGGTCGGTTCCTAAGGAGGTGTCCGATGTACGATCATTTATGGGTATTACTGGATACTAAAGAAAATTCATAGAAGGGTTTTCAAATATTGCAAACCCCATAAAGTCCTTGCAAAAGAAAGGGAATAAGTTTGTATGGGATCAGAAATGTTCATACATTTTTAAGAGGTTGAAGGAATTACTAACTACAGCACCTATTCTGAGGATTGCAGATCCTAATAAGGATTTTATAGTATGCACTGACGCATGTAATGACGGACTCGGTAGAGTCCTAACACAAGAGGGACATGTTGTTGCATACGAGTCTAGAAAGCTGAAAATACATGAGAAGAATTATTCTACTTATGATCTGGAATTATTAGCAATGATTCATGCCTTAAAAATGTGGCGTCACCATCTTATTGGCAGAAAATTTATCTTGATAACAGATAACATGGGGCTGAAGTATTTACTAGACCAGACAAATTTGAATGCTAGACAAGCTAGATGGCTAACATTTCTAAGTGAATATGATTTTGAAATTCAGCACATTAAAGGGAAAGAGAACAAGGTTGCTTATGCATTAAGTCGTAAAGCAAAGTTGAATTTTATTTCAGCCATCAGTACGTACTCAACAGATTTAGAAAATTAGATCTTTGAAGGGATTGAAACTGATGAAGAATACAGAAAATTACATGAAAAGACAGCAGAAAGCAATTCTGAAAATTCGATGGCAGATTACAGTTTAAAAGAAAATGGATTGTTGTTGTACAAAAATAGATTGTATATACCCAACATACCAAAAGTAAAAATTCTGATTTTAGATGAGAACACAAAAGTCATTATTCTGGTCATCCAGGTTATTAGAAAACCATCACTATGTTATGAAAAGAGTATTATTGGCCCATAGTGAAAGATGAAGTAGCAGAATATATAGCTAAGTGTTTTGACTGTCAAAAAGTAAAGGTTGAACATCAGCATCTGGCTGGACTGTTACAGCCATTACCTATACCTAGCTGGAAATGGGAGATCATAAGCATAAATTTTATTACAGGATTTCCCAAAAAATCAGAAACAAAATGACTCCATCATGGTGGTAGTGGATAAACTCAGCAAGGAAGCACATTTTATACCTGTAAAGACTACTCATAAGGCTCCAGATATTGCAGAAATCTTCATGAAACAGATTTTTCGATTGCATGGAATACTAAAAGTAATAGTTTCGGACCGTGATTCTAAGTTTACTGGGAACTTTTGGAGATCTTTGTTTAAAGGGTTGAATACAACCTTAAACTTCAGCACAACATTTCATCCACAAACGAATGGACAGACAGAAAGAGTGAATCAAGTATTGGAAGACATGCTAAGGATGTATGTTAAGGATCAACCTGGTAAGTGGGAGGACTACTTGAATTTAGTAGAATTTGCATATAACAACCATTATCATGCATCAGCCAAGCTTAGCCCTTTTGAAATTCTTTATGGTAAGAAATGTGATACACCAATTTCTTGGAATGACCCAGTAAATAGAGTTATTTTAGGACCTGAATTGTTGCAGGAATTAGAACTAATTGTGAAACAGGTACAAAGAAATCTTAAAGCTGCCCAAGATAGGAAAAAGAGTCAAGCGGACCTCAGAAGGACTCATAAAGAGTTCCAGGTTGGTGAACATGTTTTTCTTAAGGTAAGACTGAAAAATAGTTTATTGAAATTGGGAAGTTGTGCCAAGCTGGCACCCAGGTATTGTGGTCCTTTCGAAATTCTGTCAAGGGTTGGACCCGTGGCATATCAACTGGCTTTGCCACCAAATCTAAAGATACATAATGTTTTCCATATTTCATTTTTAAAGAAATATGTACACGATGCTACTCATGTTGTAAATTGGAATGATGTACAGGTGGGACAAGACGATGATTTTCAGGTGGAACCGGATTGTATCCTCAGAAGGAGGGAAAATCAACTCCAGAATCGCACCATTGGGCAAGTAAAGGTGCAATGGAAGCACCTTATCCCAGAGGAGGCAACCTGAGAGTTGGAGAGTAGTATACGGACAGCATACCCAACTCTGTTTCAGAAACACTAAGAGAGTGATTAAAAAAACGTCGAGGACAATGTTGAGACTTAAGGGGGGTGTATGCCACCTACCCAAATTTTGAGATTTATTATTTTATTTGCAAAATACATTATGTTAGATTTTAATTACAAAGTTTTGTAATTATGACCAAATCTGGTCAAGGATGATTGTAATGACTTATTATTATTATTATTTAATAAATTAAGCAGGAGACAAACACCCAAGGGAACTGTTAAATGAGTATTCACTGACCCACTAGGAGGAATGGATGCTATCAGAAGGCATGGGACAGATGGCAGCATTTGCACTCCGCCACTAGTTGTTGGTTATGGGACAACTACCCCTATATTTGTGGCATTATCCGCTAGGTGGGTGGAAGAGAGCTGTTAGCTCATTAATGACCAGGTTAACTAATAAAATGCCTAGGCAGCCTAGAAAAGGAAATTCGAATTGAGCAGGCATCTCTACAATATTTTTCTACAAAAATATTTCCTCAAGTGTATCAGGTGATCACTGAGAGATTCGAATAGGGAGGCTAAGTGGAAGTGCATTGTGGGTCTGTTAATCATTATGAGAAGGAAACCAGTGGTGCTGGTGTAGGTCTCTTTGACTGTTGAGTCTTTATGCCTAGATGATCTATATTTTTGCTGCAAGTTGATGAATTAAGGCTTCTACATATTCTTCTTCCTGGTGGTTCAGTGAACAGGATTGGGGGTCTTAAGGCAAGTAATTTTGACTATCTTTAGGAATAGGTTGGGTGGATCAGGTTCCTTGGATTGTTTGTTTCTCCTACATTCAATCAGGTTCTAATGTTCTACCTTATTGTTTATAGTTAAATAATTTTCTGAACTTGTAGGTTGAGTATGTACAGTTAATGACATAAAGAAGTGATTGTTTCAATTTCTGTTCTAGTGATGAATTTGTTTAAAGATGATTAAGAAATGAGGAGATATTTAAATAATCTTTTTCTGCATTTTTCCCCATGCGAACTTTCTGCATCGTACTCCAGTACAGAAAAGGAAAATTTAAGATAGAAGAATTGAATGGGCATAATGCCATTGATTGGATAGAATAACTCTGTAATGATTCTTTTAAATATCGATTTATTAATTATTTATGTTTAAACTAAGAAAACATAATAGTTTACCACAGAAAACAGAATTATAGGATATTCCCTTACTTAGTAATAAAAGTAAAATAATTCATCTTTGCATAAGTCTAGATCTGCAAATCTCTATTAAGTATTCTTTCTGATTTGCAATCTACTGTTGTTTCTTTACAACATGAAAATGTTATGTTTCCACTTACTTTAGAATTTATTAGCTGCAAATACTCTTGTACTCATAATTGTTTTTTATACACGATAAATAGATGATTATCATTCGCATCTTTTCATATCACGATTTTATTTCAATATATTCATCACATTTAGAACCCATCACTTTAACTTTTATTTATTTAGTACTCTTTTGCTTTTCAAGACTCAAAATCGAAAACCCTTTAAAAAAAAAAAAACAATCATTACAGTTCCAAATAGAGCACGTTTTTATGCTCAAATATCATGGATTTTATACACAAAAACAAAACACAGGATTACTTAAATATTAGATCTTAGTTGCAGGTTGGAAAACAAAAACATGGAGTCGGCTCTCGGCCTAGTTCTAAACAATGTTTTTCTAACCAACTTTTTAACCTTTACAAACTTGGAACTAACTCAGTAAAACTACTCTTTCCTGGAAAACACTTTTCCATTACATTACTCAAGCAAAATGTTAAACATTTCAACGCAGTTTGTACCGAAACACTTCAAAACTTATACATTACTTAGGGTTCATCCCTTTCTCAAATTACATCAGAAAACAAGTTTCCATTTCAACAAAGATTACAGTTAACACTGCAAAGAAGAGTAACCGGATGAGTCAAGAATATTATTCTTAGGCATATTCATCTATGGATAATCGAAACATTATCACCGGCCCAAAAACATTGCCAGGCATTAACTACATTCCATTGTCAAACACCAAGTAAAGGCCACGACAGGCCAGGAGAACCTACGAAGAAGAGAACCACCGAGGCTTACCGGTGGTCGAGCCACTCTTTCCTCCAGCTTCAAAATTAGAAACCCTTTAATGCAATTTTACCTGCCACAAGAAGCAGTAGGAGGTTAAAATGAGATTCGAAGAAGGCATTATAAACATTAAATAGTAGTAGAAATTCATGGTTAAAAAAAAAACGTTACCTGAGTAGTATGCTTTCCAACTAAGAGATATGCCAAACTGTCCAGACGATGGAGCCATCTACCAACACAGAGTGTCTAGAATCAAGTTCTGAGCACATCACTTAATCAAAGCCATCAGTATCAAACCCTGGATTAACACTTCATTAATTATGTTACACCAGCATAGATACCAAGGGGCTCGGCTCTGAATGAGCACACAAAAGAAAACTTTAAAGGTTATCCAACAGGTCCTAGGATCGAAACCGTGGAAGGAGTCCTCCGGAAAACACTCTTCCAAAACCTACATCATAGCAGACTATCGGCCTCACTACCTCAACAACACTAACAAGTGAATTGAAGGCCAAGCAACACTTCACACTACTTACGATGGAAGACTAGGGTTTTCATTCAACGCTCAAGATCGTTTGAGATCAACGATGGAGGAGATGCCAACCTGATACTTTGAGAATCGGGATATCACTGCATTAAACCTTGCATTTATTGTAATTACCTACTGCAATGCCAACTTGGTAGACACAAGGGAAAGGATTGTCACAGCTCGAAGTTTTAATACAAGTTAGTAAATGTTTTCACATGCTCTACATCCACGAAGATACCACCTAATATTTCCACTATACATAGAAGGTAGAGAACTTAAATGCTATGACCAGGATCCTTTAGACTGCCAGCATTTTCATACTCACACATTTATTATTCCATCATATCACCTTCCAGCATTAAAACTTAGGGTTACAACGATTAATACATATCAATCCAATGTTTGATAATCTAATACATGGGCCACGCATATTTTTTATATCTCTTAACATTGATACAAGTTGTATTCCATGGATAGGATATAGTTAGAACTTCACTTATGCACAATATAATTGATCACATAGCATAGCACATTACATTATAAAATTAATAAGATTTGAAAGGTCAATTCCTATAGTCTTGAAATTCCTACATTAATTTCATAGAGATAATGGTAGGATGATAGTAAATATTATTTCAATAATATATTGGTTCATGCATTTAGGAACGTATAAATACTATAGTTATATTTACAAATGTTTTTCCATTTTCTATGTTTTCAACGTATGAATTGTCTCTTAATTCGACAAAGCTCCCTACCAATATTTATAGTAATAATATTCTTTATGAAATAGAAAAATAATGACAGTATCGTATTAAAACTTATGCATCGTAACCTAGCACATTCTTTAGGAATTTCATAAGCAAAAGTAACCCTTTTGAACAATTTACTAATGAACCAAGCTATGACAATAATAATTATGACTTCTGCAACTTGTAATTGGTCAAGTTATCACTTATAGAAGTTGAATAGAGAATCATACTTGAAGCATGGAAGTACTTAGAAATTCTACCAATTATTGACTGCTAATTGTAAAAACATAAATACACTTAACACTTGTTTTTTTGCATTACTCTTACCTGCGAATCTGTGCAAGAAAAATAGGTTCACAAGCTTTAGCTAACATAGCTAAGTAAGACTCAGGGTACCTCGTAGGACCCCTTTCATCATCATCCAAAAGCAACTTTCAGTACCTTGAAAAGAAAACTCTATCACAAGATATTTCGAGTTATAGTTATTACAAACAAGACTAGCGTCTTAATCAATTTTAAAAGAAGTATGAGGTGTCGCTGTCATTAAAAATGTTATTAGTTAACAAACTCAATGATTAATTTATTTTCAGCGTTTATGACTTCAGTATTAAAGCTGCTTTATTTTAACATTTATTATTCCGCATTTATAGTTTCTAACATTTAATGCTATCTTATAAATTTAAAAATTTTATGAAATTATCGGGATGTTACAACCCTCTAACTATAGATATGGTTTGTTGGGATGATATAGTCAATTAATGTTTCTTAGTTGAGTGATTTTTCCAAACAGTTCACTAACAAATAGTTTTCATATGCATTAGCATAAAATACCAACATGTAAATTTTAAAAATGAAGGGTAGGTTGCCAATAATATGCCATTCAAAGAAAGAGGGTAGGCTGCCAATAATATGCTCAGCAGTGTTAGAAGGACCAAAACTGGGTGATATACTAGTTAGCTTCCTTAATTTGTTGTCCCCGGTGGTTTTGTTCTCTCCACAAGATAAAAAGACCCCCAAATATGCAAACTTAGTCCACAAAAGAGCTCACAGCCTACAGTGATGAATGTGGTGTCGTATGGACAGCTTGTTATGGCACTGTAACTTGGTCTCTTCCTTCCACAAATCGTCCTCCCAATACCAAACACTTCAGCTGAGATGTGTAACACTACATCCACCAGGGTTTGCATGTCCCTCCTATGCCTCAGATTTGAGGGAAGTAAATGTGTTTAACTAAGAATCTTTGCATTTGTGGATGTGTACTTTCAAAGAAGAAATAAAGCACCGTCTTTTTTATTCTTGTTTTATCGAGTGTAGGTACCACCAAATAGGTATCTGTCAAATCTATCTTCCTCAAGTGATGATGAAGATATACTCGGAGAGGTTGAAAGTGAGATAAGTTGTACTAGATATACCGGTTTTATATCAACTAGATCTGAAAAGATAAGGAAAAGATTTCATAGACGCATGAAATATTTTATTGCCAAAGGTGGGTGGTGTAATTATGATGCTAAGAGCATAGGATACATTGATTTTCCATTGAGGTATAAACATCTATTGCAATGATGGGTACCTAATATGCTACCTCAAGTGGACACAGATTTCCTCATCAATGGGAGGATGTATCGCATCACTCCTTTGTCCTTACATGGATTGGGGCTATTTTCCATGGATGGAATAAAGGTCCGTTATGGCACTATAACTAAATTGATGGAGTATGTAGGACCACTATACAGATACAATAACTAGTTGATCTTGGTCCAATATACTCGAAGTATGCGGAAATACGGAGTTTCCGCGAATTATATTCAACTAGCAGAAGAAAAAAAAAAAAAAAAAGCGCAACCAAATAAGCAACAAATAAGCAACCAAAAGCGTCCGGAAACGTTGTTGGCTTTATAAATAGTACATGACTAGCGACAACAAATAAGCAACCAAATTGCAAATTTGAGGGACGCGAACAACATCGTATATTTGTATGTGCAATAAAAACAATAATTGTAGGTGAAAAGTTGTTGATCAATTACAACTTAAATCGAATAGATGTGGCTTTCGCGGTCCAGGGTAACCGTGGACCGTCATAAACTATGCCTCATCATGTAAATGCTAAATGTAGTAACTAAACATGACTAGAATAACTAAATGTATCATTTTTTTCTATTATGAATATTTCCATGTGATTACATGGTGATTACACTACTATGAATATCTCATTTTTGTTTATGATGCAATTATTGACTCAACGTTTGTTTAGGGTGGCGGCAGTGGAAATGCACATGCTGCTTCCATGGTCCAGGGTGACCGTGGAAGGTCAGAATCTATGCCTCGTCAGGTAAATGTTAAATATAGTAAATAAATATGACTACAATAACAAGATGTTCTGATTTTTACTGTTAGCATTCTCTTTTTCCGTGCTTATTGTTAATATTTCCATATGGTAACATGCTTATTAAACTGTGGCAGGAGTCTGCTCATGGCCATGGAGCATAACATGTATCTTCTACTTCTGAGGTAAAAATAAATATTAATGCAATATCTCATTTTTGTTTATGTTACAATTATTTAGTATGAGTTAAACGTTTATTTATTGATTTATTGTGTCAGGGTGGTGCCTTTCCATGGTCGAGGGTGACCGTGGAAGGTCACACTCTGTGGCCCGTCAGGTAAGTGCTACATATAATAACTAAATGTTTCAATTTAGTATGTTAACATTCAATGTCCACTATTGACATTCACATTTTTCTGAGCTTATGATGGATTGCTGGTTCATTTTTCTGACATTATGGTGGATTACTGGTTCATTTAGGACCATGGAAAGGCACCTATTGCTTCCACGATGCCGGTTGATCATGGACACTCACCGGCCATAACACCACATCGGGTAAGTGTTAGTGCATAATAGTAACTTAATTTTCATTACAATATCAATATTTGAATGATGTTAAAATTATATTGCTTAATTTAATTTATTGTTTGATGAATTTAGTCGCGTGCACTCGATCTGGGTGATGAGGGGTTTGAGGAAGAGATTTTCTATTCCACTGACCCAGTACACACTTTTAGAATAGACTTGAAAAAGGAAAACATAGGAATTCTTGCTTTGGCTTGCAAAAGGCCCTTGACACAGGAGAACAGGGCAAGGATTCAAGAGCTGCAAGATCAAATAAAATCTTATGGGGTAAGTGGCATCTTCACAATTTTTTTTAAGCTATGACATGATTTCATATCTGATATTATGTTTTTTTATTTTTCCAAGTGATTTGATAAAGTAAAGTTTATTGTTTGTAGGATTTTTTAAAACCCGTGACTAGAGAACCTGCCGAGACAAGTATAGGTAGCAATGATGGTCTAATGCAGCAAAAAAGAAGCAATGTACCAATGAATCTTTTTGGCACTCCTGCTGTTGGCCTCGAATCCATTGATGACAGAACTGATGAGACGGGGCATGATGCCATGCCGTAGCATGATGAGACGGAGCCTAGGACTCCACATGACTCTGGAGATGAACGTACTATAGACAACCAAGATACTTTTCCTGGAGCAGCACGAGTTAAAAGCACAGGATCACTAGATATCACCTTTCTGGTGGATGACTCTTGTGTTCCTATCAAGATTCAGAAGATTGCAGGTATTTATTAATTAATTTATTGATTTTAATCATGAAATTGAAATAGACATACGTTGAAATTATTATAAATTAATGGATTACATGTTTTTGTAGGAAACAATGTCTTCTACAGGAATTTGAATGACAAAGCCTTGGATTTGTTTGTCCCCACCATTCGCACACGGTGGAATAGCCAAGATAGCAATAAGAGAGATGAATTTATGGACCAAATGGTCAACTTGTTCGGCAATACTTTCAACAGGAAAGTTGTTGCAAAGTTAGCCGGGGAGAATTTGAAATATACCAGGGCCCAATATAGGGAAAGATTGCAAGTTGACCTCAAGCATGAGTGCCCTCCCATGGTTCCGTATAAAGAGTGGAAGGCACTCATAGATGATGCAAAGGAGAACTTGCTAAAAAGACAAGGAAAACAACCATGGCCTGGTAAAGCAAGGTACAACATATATCATCTTTTTACTGAAATAAGCTCAATTATTTTTTTCTTTTTTGTTTTAAGTAAGATTTTTGATATCTAAGGTTTTTCAAAATTTTCATATATAGGGTACCTGACACCTCCAAAGAAACCAAGGATAGAATGGAAAAGCACGGGCAACATAGAATGGGCCAAGGTGGCTATAGAAAACCAAGAGCAAGAATCGTAAGTATTAAATGATTAATTGTTGGAAATATTTATTTAACAGTACCGAACAAATATATGATTTTGATACTGGAAATTTTAAAATGTGTTATCATGCATTGCAGGGAAATACGTTCCAAGCTACTGCCACCGAGGAAGACCTAAAGCTTGGTTTCAAGTTTGGTTTTAAAAGTGTGGTTGAATATCGGAAAAGCTTGGGGAAGACTCCAATCTCCCCAATGATGCAAATGCAGGTATATCACCAATTGTAGTATACTATTAAAGTCTATTCAGTTCTGATTATATCATCCATAACTAAAAATTTATGTTTGTTTTTAAGCAACAATGCAACCGCAGCAATGAATCTAGTGGTACTCAGCAAGTACCTGTTGATGTTGGGGTGCACATGTCCCATGATAGTGTGGAGCATAGTGTCCATTTTGGTATGTATGCTTTAGAAATAGAAATATCTACTGTGATTAGATATATATATTTCCTGACGTATACTTATAAATTTTCTTCTTTCAATGGAAGACCATGCAGCTCAGGAGCCTGAACTGGAAGAGGAAGCAACTACACCTCCAATTAACACCCCAGCTGTCACATCTACACAGACAGGTAAAGAGAAATATTGTAATTTTAATCAAAATAATGAAATATTTATTTCAATAATATTTCAACGTCATATATATATGCTCATTTCCGTTGTTGTAGTTCACACCCCTTCAGAACTGCCTCCACGCCCTGCTCAACAACGTACAAGAAGTGGCATACATGAGGGCATGGAAACACAAACAATAATAGGAGATATCGCAGTAAATACTGTGCCAATTGATGATTGTGATACCCTACTCGCAAGTTTTTACAATGAAAAAAAACATAAATCAACGAAAAAACAGATGCAACATAAATTCATGACTTGTATTTTGATGTATATTGATGTTGTTAGTATGAAACATGGATTCTCTTAATATTAGCTATTAGTATCATAATCAGGTTCTTAAAATATAATCATTTTTCCCATTTATATGAAAGGTAACATAGATAACTTTTATTTGGTATAGTTACAAGGTACTTATCTTTTATGTGATGCTCTTAGGAATTTTCGCATTTATATCTTTTATTTTCTTAGAATTTGAATTTTAAATTTAAATGTCATCACAAGTCATTGTATGCTTGTTTATAATTATTTTGTATTTTAATATTCAAATTTTGTGTTTTCTCACACATCATCACTCCTATATGTGCTGCATGTAGATATATCAGTCTGAAACATTGATTTTCTTTATATTAGATATATTAGATATGTTCATCATGACTTCGATCATCATCACTCCTTATAATTTGATTACTGCCAATTACATCTCGAGGACCAACTTCAGCACAAGGACCACAGAGGAGTGCTGAAGTTTATAGAGATCAAATTTATGTTATAAAATCTTTTACTGTTGCTTTAGCACTAGTCAGAAATTTGGATGGTAATTGTGAGGAAATTTTGCTTTTGTAGACCATATTCCTAAATTGAAAGGTAACACAGGTGGATTTTATTTTCTATAGTACAAGGTTATGTGATGCTATCAAGATTGAATAGAGAGAAATGAGGGATATTTTTATTTGGCATCCCACCACCCTTCCTTATACTATGATGATGAACTTTCAGGTTATATGGAACGTCTGTACATTTGAGAGAGATATGACTGGTTGTACCTTCCCCACCTTGATTGAGTTATGATTGGTCTTGTGGTACCTTATCTTTCACTTGTTTTTAATGGGGTCATTTACCCTCCTTGAGTAACTTTTTTAAAAACACCTTGTTGAAGTTTTGGTCTTATAGAGTACTATGGTTGTTTGGCCACATTTAGAGCATACCCTTGGTTCTAAGGGTCATGGGTCTTGTACTACCCACACCTATGTTATGACCATTGTTTATATTTGTACCCACACTTCAGATCTGATTTTTGGTTTAATGTTGACGTGGAGATCTTCAACTATACCTCTCTTATTGTTATATGATCAATATGTTTAATTTATTACCTGTTACTGATTGAGTTATTAAATACCTGTCGTACCTTCCCCACCTTGATTGAGTTATTATTAGACTTGTGGTACCTTGTCTTTGACTTGTGGTTAATGCGGTCATTTACCCTCCTTCATTTTCTTTTATACCACCTTGTTGAATTTGTGATCTTATAGAGTACTTGACTTTTATCACCTATGATCAATTGTGGTGTGATCACCTTGATGAGTGAAGAGGTGGAAAGAGATGAAAATTATGTTATAAAATGTTTTACTGATGCTTTAGCACTATTCATAAATAGTACCGTTTTATCATGCAGCTAGAGAATTGTTATGTTACTGTACCTTTCTTTCATTTGTGTGCTTAATTATTGTAGTATGTGGACTGTCTTAACCTGTTTGAGGTCTGTACTTAACTTTTCCTCTCTCTCAAGGTACTTTCATGTTCCCTTGGTGACTTGTCCCTTGAAAGGATAAGATCTGAACCAAAATGTTGTCTGAGTACAAGGAAGCCTAATCAATTTTTATTCGCTTTTTTCATTGCTTATTTAGTGCTATTGCATATGTTATAATTTGATTACTTCCCATTACGTCTCGAGGACCAACTTCAGCACAGGGACCACGGAGGAGTGTTGAAGTTGATAGAGATCAAAATTATGTTATAAAATATTTTACTGTTGCTTTAGCACTAGTCAAAAATTTGGATGGTAATTGTGATGAAAAATTTCTTTTGTAGACCATATTCCTAAATTGAAAGGTAACACAGGTGGCTTTTATTTTCTATAGTACAAGGTACTTATCTGTTATGTGATGCTATCATGATTGCATAGAGAGAAATGAGGGATATTTTTATTTGGCATCCCACCACCCTTCCTTATACTATGATGATGAACTTTCAAGTTATATGGAACGTCTATACATTTGAGAGAGATATGACTGGTTGTACCTTCCCCACCTTGATTGAGTTATGATTGGTCTTATGGTACCTTATCTTCCACTTGTGTTTAATGGGGTCATTTACACTCATTGAGCAATTTTTTTAAAACCACCGTGTTGAAGTTTTGGTCTTATTGAGTACTATGGTTGTTTGGCCACATTTGGAGCATACCCTTGGTTCTAAGGGTCATGGGTCTTGTACTACCCACACCTATGTTGTGACCATTGTTTATATTTTCTTATTTTATGACCATTGTTTATATTTGTACCCACACTTCAAATCTGATTTTTGGTTTAATGTTGACGTGGAGATATTCAACTATACCTCTCTTATTGTTATATGATCAATATGTTTATTTTATTACATGTTACTGATTGAGTTATGAAATACTTGTTGTACCTTCCCCACCTTGATTGAGTTATTATTGGACTTGTGGTACCTTGTCTTTGACTTGTGGTTAATGCGGTCATTTACCCTCCTTCATTTTATTTATACCACCTTGTTGAATTTTTGGTCTTATAGAGTACTTGACTTTGATCACCCGTGATCAGTTGTGGTGTGCTGATAATCACTTCTCTTGTGCTGAGACTTGGTTGAAGTTTATAATTTTTGTGACTAATTTATTTATGTTGAGTTACGTACTGTTCTTGACTGTCATTGACCTAATCAACTCCAGTCATTTCTCTTTCTCTGGTTTGTACACACCCTCTTGTAGGGTCAGTTGGTTCCTAGAGTAGACTGGCCTCTCCGAGGCACAATCAGTCTTTTCTGAAAGTAACACTTCTGAGTATTTTTACAAGAAGGGTTTCACACCCAGGTTGGTATCTTCAACTATATCTCTCTTTCTGTTATATGATCTATATGTTTATTTTATTACATGTTACTGAAGATTAGTTTATCGTTTTAGTTTGCTTGCCAGTGTAACTCATTATAATCTGTTGATATTGATCACTGTTGAACAACATTGAAATCTAAGGCTCTCTCCCTTACTGGTTTATTTTTAATAGGATAATATGGATTGTGGGAAAATCAAGCTTGTGTATAATGTTTTCTTAATTTTTTCCATTTTTTGAATCGTTCCCCGAGTTAAATGGTTTGTATGGCATATGGATGCGATGGCATAAAATTATAGCTTTCATGGAAGGTCCCTTTTCACATTTTGCAGCTTTGCAAAATAAAACAAACCCTTGTTTTCTACTATGAATTATGATCAAATATTAATAGGATTTGTTTTTGTTGGAACACATTATAAAATACTTGCAGGGATGATACTTGCTCTAAGTGTATAAAATGGTTTCTCAAATTCCATTTTTTATTGAATTGGTTGAAGTTTGAATGTAGGCACAAGAAGCATAAAGAGGAGGACATTATTATGTGTATGCAACTATGTACCTAATGACCCAGAGAGTCTGTGGGGAGAAAGGTGCCTAAATTTATTCACAAGTACAGAGTGCACTCCTGAGTATTTCCCTTGCAGAGATTGCTGCAAAAACCAGGGCAGTCATAATATATTTTAATAAGTAGATTATGTGGTTGGCAATATTTCTTGTTGGTACAACAAAAAATGCTTCTCACAACGAGCAACCTGGATGTTATTTCATCACTTCATTGTATAAATTTAAAACTTTATTGCATCATAAGTGGATGTTTACTCTAGTGCAACCAATTATGGAAGGTTTTGGTAGGCATCATAGATATTGGCTGCTTGTTGTCAGATTTCAGTTATTCAAAGGCACGTAATTTTTTCCTATTAGAATCAGTATTTAAATAAAAAAATCAGAGGGTATGATGTGTTAAAACTTAAAACATTCTAGCTATTAGGAACTAGGAAGACACTCTTTGGACTCTTTTGTTGTGCTACTCATTATATGCTTTGTCCTGTGCAATATAAAGTCACTGAGTTTGGTGGTGAATCTGAGGAATCGGTTTGACTTTTCTTGTGTAGTTGATTATGATTGATATCTTATCTTATCCTAATATTTCCAATTATGAATGTCCTTTTTATACAGCAGTTCAGTGATGTGAATATGTAAAGACAGATGGGCGTGGATGGGGTCTTATTGCAAATCAAGATGTCCATGTAAAATAAGTATACAAAATGGCGCAACTCTGGTTTATCTTGATTGATCCTATGGTATGGTAATGTGTTTGTAACCAAAAATACTGTTCCATATGAAATTATACTACAACTTTGGAAATTATAGCCAATGATTTTATTTTCCAAGTGATATAGAAGGTGAGAAGGAAACATTTAGATTAGCATTTGTGTTCAAATACAAGGTGGATTATGGATTCAAGCCAAACACTTACATAACCATAGTTTCTCCATACAGGTATAGTAATTTTCTAGGAAAAGGTTATGGTTTCACTAAGTTTTTTTCTTCAAACAAAGCAAGTGTTTCATGTACATAGGAGGAGGTGGATGCTTTCAAGTCCAACACTCTCTACTTCAATCCCACGATAGTTTAAATAGGACAATAGACATGGTGGGTATCCATGGCATTGTTACCATAGTCATAATGGATTTATGGAAATGTCCATGGGCCTCATGTTTTCCTTTACTTGGTTCTGGGAAAGTAACCTTTAAATTAAATTCATATGTCACATATAGTCATCTTGAAGACTAGAAATTTAAGGGTGTTATTGATCTTGTTTCATACGGATCACAAAGCCTAGATGATGATGAAAATGTCTCAATTGTTGGATCAAAATAAAAGGTTGAGTAAGGATTCTAAGAAGTGATCCATGCAAAGACTAAGGAATACAAATGCAATCATGGAACCTTTGGTTTCTGGAGAAGTAGTTCAAAATTCAATAGAATTTAGAGAAATTTAATGGCATGTTTTATCTTGATGATGAAGTTTGTGGAAGCTACAATGCATGATGGCCTCCTTCATATTTTTATCGATACTTTTAGAGAATCCTTACACCCGAGAAGTGGTACAAAAGAAACTATAAGATGTCATTGCATTGTGCCTTGGTGGAAAACCATTGAGTATTTTTGGTAGTTTGGCATGTGCATTGAGGCTCAAGGTTCTTGAAGACTTGATAGTTTGAGGAAGAGATGGTGATATTTTTCTTGGTTCAGTAGAGTTGCATGATAAAGTTGATGGAGGACTAAATATCAACTTGGACATGAGGAAGTAAACTATCAATGTCTTAGCCGATACATGGAGGTTGAAGGTTCATTATGGTCGTAGATTGTTGTGTAGTGCCTTTTTTTGTGGAATGTTTAGTAGGCATAATTGTTGGACATCTTTGAAGAAAAATTTATCAAGTAAAAACATCTATATTACCCTCAAGTACCTATTTATAGAGGTGACACAATTATGCATGAAACTTGTGGTTGTTGTCTAAGTTATGAGACAACCTTGGAATGAGGTGCACTCTAAGGAGATGAATTGGTACCAAAGTATACTCAAGTCCATACGAAGTTGTTCCCATTCCCCATAAGAACTGTTTCATGTTCTTGGATGAGACCAAGACTTCTAGTGTTCTTATACTGACTAGAAGGAAGTTTGGGAGGGTATCAAGAATATTACCTATGAATTTGATTAAGGAAACAATTGTACCCATGAACAAGCCTCATGTCATTTCACAAAAATAGGAAGAGTTGTTTTCGAGAAGAGAATCCTTGGGTGTTTAGGACAATATGGGCCATCATTAAGACATTAATGTTGTGGACAATATGGGCCATCCTCGGCTCATCATTAAGACATATTTATTATTGGATTCATGAATTCTCTAGATTATATATTTAATGTTATTATTTTCAAGAAAACCCTAGTTTCTTAATGAATTACCCAACTTTTGATGGATGCATTGTTGACGAGGATTATTTAGATATGCTGTCGACAATTATGTAAATCAAACCTGTTATTGGATTTTATAGTCATTTATTTCCATTTGGTGGGAATATATTACCTTGTATATCTTATAAATTATAAAAATCATCTCATACATTCCTATTTGTGTTATATTATACTATCATTCAACCTTCACTAGCAACATCACATTTGTAAAAGCCCTCAACCTAATTTTGATATGAGAACATTGTATGTTGATCACAGATGTGGGCCTCCAAATGGTGATAGAACTACACCACCAACAAATAATCCTCTTACGCAGACAATTAAAAAGGGGGTGGATTTCTCTCTCATTGCTACTCACATTGTAAGTAAATGTTTTTATTAGTATCTTGAATATATACATTTTGTTTGTTCAACTTTTAAATATGCAACATTTACTTCAACTGATCAGTTTGCATGATATTGATCACTGTTGAACAACATTGCAAATTTTTAACACTTCCAGGTATCGTCTCTATATCGACGAACGTTACTTCCACGCAGATGCTAAACCTACCATGGAATTTCGTCGCAATAGAAACGCACCTCCTCTAGCAGTTCCCACGCACATGTTGAACCTGCCACAAAAATTATAGAAGAGATTCGTGGCTATTGTGACGCACGTTCGTGGAGCTATAGAATATGTTTCCACGCAGATGCTATACCTACCATGAACGTTCGTCGATATCGCAACAAACCACTTATATAAGTTCGTCATACTAGAAACAAACTTTTGTGGCAGGTTTAGCATTTGCATGGAAACATATAGAAGAGATTCGTTGCTATAGCGACGGACAATCGTGGCAGGTATAGCATCTGCGTCCAAGGCTATAGAAGATTGGCGTCGATATAGCGACGAATATTCGTGGCAGGTTACAAATTCCGTAGATCTGAGAACTATTATGTAGGTGACACGTGGCCACTATGAAGTGTGGCTATTGCCACGACGGGGAATCATCGTCTCTATATCCACGAAAAAATGAAACCTGTATCGTCGCAACAAGGACAATAAATCGTGGAAACTACAATGAAAAAATGTGGCAAATTTGACCATATGTACTAGTGGCACCTGATAGTGGACCTGTGGTGCGTCCAATACACCCATCTGAATGGCTTCTTTGAATTTCGGTACCACTACGAACATGTCTAGATGTCCCTAAACGATCCATGTGTCCTTATTAAGAATAAAACATATTAGGTTAACTCTATGAAATCATAAGACAATGATTAATATCAATAGTAACTCTATGGATAAGCTCTCTTCTGTAATGGATCAAGTGCCTATTCCATTCCAAAAAGGGATAAGAAGACAGGTGGCTAAGTATGTGGTTGGGCTTGAAAAGAAGTAAATTTGTTGGTTCGAATGCCAAAATCCAAAAAATTGGCTAAGTATATGATATATCTTCAGTGATTGAAGTTGACTTTGCCTTGAAAGGGACAGATTAGTTATGCCTTGGAGAGAGAATTAATGACATTTAATGTAAAGTTAGCTAGTGATTTGTCTTTAACAGCTTTATTAAACAAGGCACTTAATGGGTTTTATTTAGTCAAGGTTTTATCTTTGATCTTAGTTGACATTGTCTAGAGAACAACTCTATAAAAAGGCGGAGAGTAACAAAATTCCTAAAGTGTTTCTTCATCTCCTTCCAATAGATTTTGGGGATAAAAAGCATCTCACTAGGAAAGTCTAATCTAAATGGCTCACAAAGGAAATTAAATCCCTTTGCTTGATTGTCCCACACTTCCTTTGTTGTCTTAACCCGCAAAAACCCACTAATTCCCTTAAACGGTCACCCCTAACACACAGTTGGTAACTTGTTATCATTGCCCCTTTTCCTTACAATCTATTCACACAGTGACAAGTGTCACAGTCCAAGGACTGTGACACACTCATTCCTCTCTCCTTGCTTTTACTCGTATTTGTCACAATTCTATATCAAAGTTAAAACTCATATTTGATACAAGGTAATTAAATGCTATTATTGGCTACGTATGTCATTTATCAAAAATGGAATTACATTCCTACTTGAAGATACTGTTAAAAGTTGACAAGCAAGTGGTGGTGACTTCCATCTACCATTCAACCAATTGCATTATTACACCTCACTTACACAGTAGAGAACATTTCATATTTGATAACAGTGTCATAATTGTTTTCATATGTATCTATTGGTGGTGTAAGAACGTGGATGGGCATATTTTATGACTAGTAAATCCTTCTCCCTCGGTTTGAACTCCATTCTTTCCCCTTTTTGAGCCCATTTCAATTTTTTTGATTAAGGAATGTTAATTTTTCATCAAGTTAGGGTCATATGCAGAAGAATAACAATTCAATATACTTTAATGCAAAAAATACCTTTAATAAACAATTACAAAATTGAATATGAAATAGTGCAGTAGTAATTTCTAACATAACATAATTTTCGTCTATTTCAACTTCACACCTTTAACACTATCAGATAGGTAGCTGTGTTAAAGTGATTTTCAATCCTTTAACACTACCAGCTAGATCATTGTGTTAAAGTAATCTTCAGTAACATGTAATAAAATAAATATATTGATCATATAAAAATAAGAGAGATATAGTTGAAGATACTTACCTGGGTGTGAAACCCTTCCTGTAAAAATACTCAGAAGAGTTACTTTCATAAAAGATTGTGCCTCAGAGAGGCTAGTCTACTCTAGGAACCAGGTGACCCTACAAGAGGGTGTGTACAAACCAGAGAGAGAGAAATGACTGGGGGTGAGAAGGTCAATGAAAGTCAAGCACAGTACAAAACTCAGCATAAATAAAGTCACAAAAATTATAAACTTCAACAAAGTCTCGGCACAAGAGAAGTGATTCTCAACACACCATAACTGATCACAGGTGATCAAAGTCAAGTATAAACAACTAGATCTATCAACAAACAAAACTTAGCATAACCAATCTAAACCAAGGTAAGTCTTAGCAAATAGATCTGAGCATAAATAAGACTCAGCATTAACAAAAATGAGAACATGGATCAAGTCGTGCATACAAGCTGAGACCCACACAAATCAACAAGCAGATCTAGTGCCAAAGAGACTCAAATGTGATACTAGCATACCCTAGGACCTCACGGCCTCCATTACGCGACAACCAGCAAATAGGTCTAGGTTCACGGCCTCCCCAAACAATAGATCAGACCCCAAATCAGCATGCAATAGCAGATCGGACTTCAAACAATAGACCGAGTCTCAATTAAATCTCAGGGAAGCATACCGATACATTAATCAACATCGAAAAATACAAACGGATCTCATACAGGGTTATAACAACAAGCTGAAACTTGTTACAAGGAACAGAATGGATCTCTACAGGATGACGGCTAGGGAAGCAACAGAAACGATCTCCACGTCAACATTCAACCAAAAAAATCAGATCTGAAGTGTGGGGTAAACTTCAGCAAGTGGGAAGCCTCAAAACATGTGAGCGGGTAGCAACAAAATGTCCTCAATACCCTTGACGTCAAGTAGTGCAGAAAAAATAATAGAGTTGAGATGTGAAGTGAAAATGACTTGGCAAATGAGGAACAAAGGACTTCTATTTATAGAATTGTGAGATCAGTAAATTAATCCTTTAAATTAGGATTCCATAGAATTAGGGAGGTTATCATAAAAATAATAAATTAGGATTTCATTAAATTAGGGAATGGCCACCCTAAAAAATAAAAGATAAAATAAAATAAAAATAAGAAAAATAAAATAAAAGATAAATAAATAAATAAGAAAAAAAGAAAATATAAACAATGGTAATAAATCTAGAGTAGGGTTTAATGTCCCAAATAAATAACATAGGTGTGGGTACAAGACCCATGACCCTTAGAACCAAGGGTATGCTCCAAATGTGGGAAAACAACCATAGTACTCTATAAGACCAAAAACATCAACAAGGTGGTATAAATAAATAAAATAAAAAATAACTCAAGATGGGTAAATGACCCCATTAACCACAAGTCAAAGACAAGGAACCACAAGACCAAAAAAATAACTCAACCAAGGTGGGGAAGGTACAACCATTCATCTCTCTCTCAAATGTACAAACATTCCATATAACCTGAAATTTCATCATCATTGTATAAGGAAGGTTTCACACAGATGATGTGATCATGTGGTCCTCTAGGCTGAGCTTCAGTCCCAGACTGAGTCATGTTGATCAACCTATGGTCCATGACCAGGTCCTCCATTCTCCCAGTGAATGGTCCTCAGCCTCAAGCTGAGCTTTTAGTCCTAGACTGAATATTGATCAACCATCTGCAGGACCTACTTGGTTCTTGAACAAGAATCTGCCTAGTCCTATACTAGGATGTCTCTGTCTCAACCTGCAGGATCTGCTTGGTCCATATGACTAAGAAACTGTCTGGTCCTAGACCTGAATACCCTATAGAAAAATAGGGGCCCTAGCCACATGCTAGGGACTTTGCCATGGCATCAACCTACTTGGTCCTCGACCAAGAACCCCAAGAGACAGCTGGGGACCCTAGGGTACCTTCTAGGGTCTTACTCTTTACTCTGCCTGGTTAACTTGACCAGAAACCCTAGTTAACTGACTAGGGTACCATTCTCTCTGAGAATGGGTCTCGCAACTGCACTAAAAAATTAACAAGAGTGCTTGAGAAGTATGTATGAGTTTTCATTGTAGGTTGAACAAATTCTCTTGAGGTTTCCAAATGCTTTGAGAAGGCCATCATTCTTTCATGATTATTTTGAGGAGCTTATGTCCATGAAGTCAGGGATTTTATTTGTGCTTGTAGATTGAAGGTCTCAAACAATTTATTGTAGAGATTTTAAGAATATTATACCCACATTTCTCCTCTCCAAACTTACTCTTCTCCTCATTCTTACTTCAAGTTTTTTCAAGGCCAATCCCCCTAGGGGTGGTGTTTTCTCCCTTTTTGGAGTTATGAAGCAATCTTAAGAGAAATTGTTGTAAAATTTTATTTGAATATTTTTCAAGAGTGAAAAAGGTTAAAACTTTGGTCCATTACCTCTATTATACACCATTCAATGAATTTGAGGAGTTTATGAGGTCATTTTCCCCTATATTGGACCATTTTTGCAAATTCTGTGAAGATATTAGAATGTGGTTGCAAGTGTGAAGGTTATATATTGACTTTAGAATAACGAATGGTCTAATTGGTGAAGATATTGTTGGTTTAGGGGAGGAAATTTGAGGGGTTTGAGCTAAAACATAAGGGGAAGAGTAGCAAATCAAGGTGCAGACTCTTAACTCACTTATATATGGATTTATCAGACCTATTAGGGCCTAATTGACCCATTGATTATAGGTTATGGGATAATTGGATGGGTTTTGAAAAGAACTTTTCCTAGTAAGCCTTCAAACACCCCTAGGGGGAGATGTGGGGGAAATTGAGCAATGAAGAATCAGACAAGCAATAAGGGAAATATAAATACATATTGTAGTAGACCAATTGATGGAAGAGTAGAATTCCTATTCATTAAGAAATGGCTACGTTGCAATATATGATCATAGCTAACAACTTAATAGGTTCAAATGTAACTATTGAAACGAAAACAATTTACCGATTATTAAATGCCTTATAAGGGTTATACATAGGTATAGTTTATAGGATGTAAATATTCAAATAGAGTGTCTTGTAATGTGGAGTTTTACTTAAGAAGTTGTCCGCAATTTCTTTCAAACTCTCCAACTGAGGAAAAGGACTAGCTCTGACCAAACAAAATCATCGTGTAATAATAGACAAATTTGTTATTTCTCTTCCTGAAAGCACTCATATGAATAATTGCAATGATCTATGAATCATGTCGAAATTTTGTTAGTGAAGTGTAGCATTAACCAAACTTTTAGTATTAATAAGAACTCATGAATAAGGAATGGATAGGTAAGGCCAACATCTAGTCTGTAATGAAAAAAGGGTCCTAACCTATATTGCGAATAACTCTTAGAATTGAGCCTTGAGTTGATAAGTATAATCCATTATACAATTAAGTTGTCAACCTAAAGTTGAGTGTTAAATTGTGAGCACTGCATGTGCATGCGTGACCAAATATTTATGTAATATATGGTATTCTCTTCCAAATTCCTAATGCTTACAGGTTGCTTTGTTTGCGCTCATACTCCTTGGCTGACAAAATTGAAACAATATTTCTCAACCCAAGTCACATACTTCTTAATGATGAAGCAATGGGAATCTTTAATTAAATAGGTGTGGTTATCTAATAATATATATATATATATCCTACCTCATGTCCCCAAGAGATACAGTTGGGAATCGGGGACGTTACAGTAGGACCCTAACACAAAAACGGTTATTTTGCATCTTAGAAAAGTCAATTTTTTTTACTTGGCTAGTTTAGGGCTACTCCATTCTAGGATATTTGCATTAGCGAACAATATACTACTAATATGCAAGTAATGGATAAGTGGCCGATGGTACTGTACAACATTCCATTTCTACTTATCTAGAATGAAACCTCTTTGCTAACATGTTAGGAGTAGTGCGCACTCTTAATAATGTTCTCATGTTGTGCCTACCACTTGTCAATCTAATCCTCATCTTCAACGAGTCTATTCCAAATCAACCATACAAATCAACACTGTCATTAACTGCTCTTCCTTTGTCCTTCAAATTTGCTACTCTTTGAAAAATCACTGCTGCAAATAGATTTTATGGGTCCACTCCCCTCGAGCTTGTGCTTGGTATTTTAAATTCACAAAGACAATCCAAATATTGTTCCATACTCTTCTCATTTCGGGTTGATCACAGTCTTCTTGGAATATTTGATCATTGTTTGATCCCATGAATATTCACACGCATTTCCATGGTTGCTATAATAACTATTTAAGATTATCAATTAAAACCTATGTTTTTGGATGCAATGGAGTTACCTCAACCTTTAGCTTCAAATTTCTGCCATACTTTGTTTCATATGATGTTATTGTGTGTTTCAATATTAGTGACTTCATAACAGCTTTGAATTTCTCGATAATTAGGGATCATCCTTAAAAACTCTTCAAACAATGTCATTGATTTGTTTGCTAATTCTTCTCAGCCAAACGTATCAATGTAGTAGAATATATCTAGCCATAAGTTCTATTTCTTATCTCGTACTATGTCAATATATGTTCTTTAATTTTTCACAAACCCATTCTCTAAACAATACTTCTGCTTAAGGAATATCTTCAGCCTACTTGAATTTTTAACACAGATACCTTTCACAGTCATGGATTTCTTTTTCAAGTCCTTTTATCCATAAAAATGTTCCTTATTATGTCCATGAGGCTGAGATATCAATTAGTCCTTCAAATTAGTTCCTCAAGGAGTCATGAGTGAGCTTTCAAAGTTCCTCAATATTTTCATCTTCATTATCTAGTGTACAAAGAGTTATTCTTCTAATCAGGTCTATAACTACTAGCCTGGAATATTCTCCAAGGGTCTGCAATGGTCTTCAAACTTACAACAAACAACTTGAAAATTGTGCTCACTTGTCTTCTACTAAGTCTGAAAAACCGAGTCTTAAAATTGCAACAACACTTAAGTTGGGGACCTCTTCTTGACCAATCCAGCATTATGATGGCATATTTGAGGGAGGATTATTGTTGTTCAAACACAGATATTTGTTGGTTGGAGTGGCCAAGAATATCCACGCAAGTCAGTTATTAGTTCCTTCAAAAGAACTTCTACAAACTATTGTTCATATGGGTTATTAATACATGGTTCCTTTTAAGAGATAATGTGCACTAAATATTGCCACAAAATGAAGTCCTCAATCAGTCTTTCGGTCAGCTCTTCAAATACATTGTGTGCATTTCAAGATGGTCTATTTCATCACTGAAGACAACTCTTCATATCTTCCCTTTACTACAGACGAGTCATCCCTTCAAATAGTCACGAGATCTCATCAAATCCTTCTAGTTTTGCATATTTATTAATTCCTTTTTAAGAAAGAATGAGCGATATTTCATGAGCTTCATCTATTTTAAAGCTATGTCCAAGTCATTGTTTATTTCTTCACTGGCATTACCAAGTTCTTCCTTTTGTTGTCATGCCATTTTCTAAAGAAATCAAATTTCATGTACCAGTATGATTGTCTTTCAAGATTGTTCCCAGTTGATCATTCTCATATCTAATTCTATCAAACCGGTAGATGGCTCTCATTAACTTCCATAAGCTCTTTATTTAAACGTTATACCATGGCTTTCCAAAAGAAGACTTAGTCTCTTACTTCTCCTCCAAATGAATTTCCAAGTCATTCTAATTACTAATGATGCCCCTAATCAGCTCAAGAATTCATCAACTATGGAAGGTTTCCATGAGGTGTGATCACTATCCACAAGAATACTCAATTTGTTGAATGACTAGCTTGCTCCTTTGTAAATAAGCATCCAGCCATGCAAATTAGGTTTTCAGATAATTTTTCTCTTTGTCCTTTAATGACAATCTAGAAATGATTTTTAAATCATTTGCGTTTCAGACTAGTCACTGTCTCTTTCAAGGTGTCAAAGTGTATCCTTAAAATTATTTGTCATGGATTTCAAAAGTAATGTCTTAATTTGATCTACAGTTTTAAATCCTTCTTCTTCATAACTGTCTCTGTACTTATACAGATATGTTCATCGAAGTAGTCCTACATCAGTCAAGGGTTTCATAACAACTTCTAATGATATTACTTTCCCCAAACACATGCTCTTTTTCACAAGTTTTCTTTTGATATTGCTCATCATTAAGAGCTTTAACTACTTATAGCATGCAAAGCTAACTGTAGTTTATATTTAGTAGTACTACCATTATCTTTGGACATTGTACAACTTGGATTAATGAATTATGTAGGATAGAATGGAGTATTCAGTTCTAGATTCATGAAACTAATGGATACGATGTTTCTATGACTTTCATATTACCCAAAAACCTAAATCTCGTGCCTATGAATGAGCTACATAATACCTTTATTTACCATTTTATAAACTGCCAACAAAATGCCTTCCTTTATTTACTAATTCAATTAGAATCCATTTATTTGGTTGGAAAATGATGGGTTCTCACTCCATCAATGTCTATTTGGTAATGATGGGTTTTGAAATAATAAGAAAATGCCTCAGATGCAGATTTTGAATCAAACTATAGTCAATATGCTAAAATTTAGGATACCTTAGAGAGCTAGGGTTTTGAGACTATTCTCATCTGTTTTGATAGAACACATGTGCTAAAATTTAGGATACCTTAACATAGTCACATAGTCAATATGCTAAAATTTAGGATACCTTAGAGAGCTAGTGTTTCATAATACCTTAGAGAGCTACGGTTTGGAGACTGTCCATGCTCTCTCCTTCACATGCTTTCTTGATTCCTTTGTGGTAGGTAAGGTGGGTAGATAGGTAGGATATAACCCACTCCTTTTCGTTTCGTTCATTCAACAGCGTCTTATTCTGTTCTAATACCGTGGCTACTATGCCCAAACTATTTAGAGTAGTGCCTTCCTGCTTGCAGAAAATGACCTTACCTGTACGGATATCGATAAATGGGAGGCATTTATTAAAGATAACCCACATACCACTCAAAATTATACCAAAATGTCGATGTGCTCAAGGAATTTCAGAAGATGGGTTGGCTGGATTTCTTAATCAAATTTAATGGATATAGTGATGACATAACCCTGGAATTTTCCATGAATATGAGGAAGGTCATTGAAAAAGAATGCATGACACCAGTAAAGGGGGTGGTTATCACTCTAATTGAGGATGTTTTGAGCATAGTTACAGGTCTACCTGAAGGAAAATAATAAATATGTTGAATGCATATATATTAAAATATATAACTTTCAAATAAATTCAGTTATGTAGCTAACTTTCAAATAAATTCAAAGAAAATCAGAGAAATTAAAAGAAATTTAGTTATGTAGCTAACTTACGGTAAATTAAGTTGTGGGTGATTCCAAGGAGTTCACTGACGGGGTTTCAAAAGCATCAAATTGATGTCGTGCTGACTTGGTTTCCACCTATTTTACGGGACGGGCTTATTGCATCTCGGAGAACTGAGAACCAAAATTTACACCATGTTTTCAGCGGTATACAGAGACATGTGTTGGACACAACTATATATATATATATATATATATATATATATTAACTAATAAGTTAATATTAACTAATAAGTTAACTAATTAGTTAATATTAACTTATTAGTTAATATATATATATATATTAACTAATAAGTTTGTATATATATATATATATAAGTTAAATTAAATGCCCCTCACCTTCAACATCTGCTGAAAGCAATTAGAGATCAAATGGAAAATTTCGAATCAATTTCCTTTCAGCATGTGTACAGAGAACTTAATGTTGAAGCTAATAAGCTATCCAAATTAGCTTTAACACTCCCTCCAGGTTCAATGGAGGTGAAAGATTTTGTAAATTTTCAAATGGTGAACCAATATGTTAGGCTTTAGAAAAGCTAATAGAACTGGTCGGAACAAGAAAAAGCCTACTTTAAGTAAGGAATTCTTGACGAAGGTTATGTAAGCCCCAAGAGGGCAGTTCATGTTTATTCAATGAGAATAAAGCGATTTTTTTCCTTGGAAATATATATATATATATATATATATAGATATATATATATATTAGTTAAAAGTTATTGGACACAACTTTTCACTGTATATAGTGACATTATAATATTTTAATTATAATATATTAGTTTTAATATTAATTACTATTACTATTATATATTATATATTGGTCACATATTACCTAAAAGATGAATGGGTATATTAGTTATGATATTAGTTACTATTATATATTATATATTAGTTATGATATTAACTAAAATTTATTGGACCCAACTTTTCATGGCGTATATAGTATTATTATAATATATTAGTTATAATATTAATTACTATTATTGTTATATATATATGGGTCATTTATTACTTAAAATCAGTTAGCATATTAATTTCACTCTTGATATCCAAGACAATTTCGAGTAGCTTATGTACTGGGTAGACAAATTATATTTTAAAAAAAATCCTCCTATTCCCAAATTATATAATAAAAAATTGTCTCATGTGTGCACCGTTTTTAATTTTTTTAATATTTTGATTTACTAATACATTATGACATGGAATTTGTATTAGGGTTAAGAGACCCATTTTTCATTCAAAATTCCCCTAATCATAGTGTGTTGGATTGAATTTGTGAAATTTGACACAAACCGTGAGCAAAAATAAACAGTGAATAAACACAGGCAGAACTGATAAGTTAGCAGATACATAAGCAGTGCAGAACTCATAAATTTGTAAATTACAAGGAATTGGTGTGTAATGTCCCCATTCAAATAAGTGCATAGTAAGACAATCCCATCAATCCTACTAGTTTCCTAGGTTGGATGGGCACATGTGGGATGGTAATAAGGAAGCTAATAAATGATATTTAGACATTAGAAGGGTTCAAGCATTTAATAAATATGGTGAATAAATAAATTCAAGAGAAATTCTAAGTGGCAAGTGGTTTTGGAGACATATGGAGGTGGTGGGACCCACACTAGCTTGATTTTTCAATGACACATGGTAGCTCTCTCTTGCCAATTCGAATTCATGGGAAGGTGAACACTCTTGGGTGAGTTGGTAAGTCATAACACATGGAATTGAGCATCTTAGGTTGAAATGGGAAGGAATAGTAACCTCCATGGGAGAGGAAGAGTCAAATTGGAGACTAGTGGACACTTGGGCTAGATTCCCTAGTTTTATGACAACAATAATGAAGCATCTATGACATTTATGACAAAATTCAGACCGGACTTCCTACACCTGACCATTATGACATGTCAGCCCCAAAAATAGGCTCAAGGAAGGCGCTCATGGAGTTGGGGGAAGCTAAAGAGACTCAAATTCGAATTTGGGAGAAGATGGAAGGTTGGAACTAGGAGACAAGTGGCAAATGAGGAATATTTTCTAAATGGAAATTTATTGAATCTATTGAGAGGATTTCGACCCCTTGAAGGATAATGTTGGTTATAAAATGTAGAAATCAATTATGAGAATGGCTTTTGAGGATTTGAGAAAAAGTTGCATTTGTGAAGAGAGAACTAGTGGATGGCTAGTTTCTTGCCTTAGCCAATTTCGAGGGTGAAAGATTCCCATCCAAGTTGGTGTTTGGAGAGGCCACTCAGGTCTTTCATGGTGCTTTAATGGAGTTTTATTTGTAGGTAGCAGCTACAGGAAGTTTCATGGTTTGGTTTAGTGCAACACTTTCTCTCCACCATTTCCAATTTTGAAGGCATATTCGGGCTCCTTGAGGGATTGCGCTTTAGGTGAGATC
Source organism: Larix kaempferi (assembly GCA_027924585.1). Taxonomy (NCBI): domain Eukaryota; kingdom Viridiplantae; phylum Streptophyta; class Pinopsida; order Pinales; family Pinaceae; genus Larix; species Larix kaempferi. The sequence continues at coordinate 45,834,658 of BSBM01000510.1, forward strand.
TTGCACGCATTGGGAGAGCTTCATATGATATTTTTCTGATTGTAATAGCTTCATATCCTTTGTTCTTCATATTCAGAAACTCTCAGGTCGAAATACCCATTGAATGTATGCAAAATTATTGATTAATGAGCAAACAATGTCCATTTCCCCAATGCTTTGATGTATGACACTATAAGGTTGATTATTTTGAATGGATGGATGATTCTCTGATATATTTGTGATTCATATACTGCCATGGATATATTCTACAATTTTAATGTACTGTACTTGAGAATTTGAATCATTTTTACTCAGTTTGTTTGTATTGAGAGGTGAAATAGTGCCATTTCCCCAAGGGTCGAATTGGGGGTTTTTGGTGTTGAATGCGAGAGAGTTAGAATAGTAGTAAAAATCAATTAATGGTGCATATGAGACCTTAATCACATACTTAACACATTACATACCTCTGTTCATAAATTCATGGGATTTTGGAGCATTTGGAAGGCCATTTGCAGTGTTACCCTGGGGGTATTTGATGCACAAATTACTAGTCAAAATTGCATATATTGATCTGAATACAAATCAAGTTTGCAACAGTATTTGGAGGGCCATAAAACATCCCTGAACCTAATATTCAAGTCTAAATACTATTCATACACTCCTATAGAATATTTGGAAGCATTTGGGTTGATTTGGAGGTCAAAACAGTAAAACTAGTCAAAGGTCGAAATTGGGGAAAAAGTGGAAAAATTGGCATTTTAATAAAATTTTGAAAAAGGGTCATTACATGGTGTCTCCTACACATCAACACCTGTAAATTACAGGAAATTGGTGTCTCCTATAGGTTGGTGCCTGCAAATTACAAGGGATTGGTGCCTCCTACAGGTTGGTGCATGCAAATTACATGGGATTGGCATCTCCTATAGAATGGTGTCTATAAATTACAGGGGATTGGTGTTTCCTACAAGTTGAAGCTTGCAAATATTTGTAAAATGTATATTGATCATTAATAAAAGACAAATATTTTATCACTTTGTGTTGTGTATATTGTGGTTGATTGTATAGTTTATTAAATCAAAACGAAAATTAAAATGTGTAATACGGATTCATCCCCCCTCTCGGTATTATTGTGTGTTTCATCAATTGGTATCAAAGCAAGGTTCCCTCTGGTTCAATTCAACCACTGGAGGGTAGATGTTATGAATATTAAATAAGTATAGACACTTTAAAAAATTACTAATAATAGTAATTATAAAAACTTAAGAATACGTGACTCCTCAAACCAACACCCAAATCCATATTTAATGTAGGCCATCTTTTGTAAAATCCATCACTTTCAATTATATATATATATAGATATAGATATAGATATAGATATAGATTACAGATTAATACTCTGGTTGTATCACTGGTATCAAAGCTCTACGATCCAACACTGTCTTCCTCTGTTCTTCCACTGTTACACTCTCCAATGCTCCTTCATTATGCCACGTTCCCTCATCTTGGCACTCACCAACACTCTCTCTCACTCATCCATGCACTTGCTACTCTTCTCCCCACTTCTACGTTTCCCTACTACTCCCTTATGCTCCTTTCCCACACCATTCCACACCCACACCATCATTTTCTCACGCATGTTTTCCACGCCTTTCCTCTCCCTCTGCGCCCTTCCATTGTTGCACCTTATCCCTCATCCATATTCTCACTACGACTCTCACTCCATAGTGCTCTCCATACCCATCACTCATCCTCCTCTACATTTGCACGCTCCAATGCTCCCTCATCTACACTTCCATATCCCACCACTACTGCTTCATTCTCGTCCCCATTCCTCGCTTCTATTCCATTCAGTATTCACATCCCTTACTCTAGCATCCACTCTCCTACGCCATTGACCTTCTCATCCACTGCTTCCCCTCCCCCGCGCCTCCCCACCACTTCATTGCTCCCATTAATGTTACCTCCCTACATCCCTTGGATTCCATACTACTCCAATCAAACCCTAAACTCTTCCATACGCACTCATCCCCATGATCCAACCCGCACCATTCATCTCTCTTCACTCTTCCCTCATCACTGAACATAAGCCGCCTCCTCGTAGGCCCTAACCAACACAATTTTTTTTAATAAAATCAAATATTATATAATAATATTACTAGTATTATAATATTGTTATTTTCTAAAGTTTATTATCCAAACCTTGTAATAAAAATAAAAAAAATATATAATATAATAATATTATTTTTAAATCATTATTATTATAATTATAATTTTTTATTTTTTTATTTTCACTATTAACCCTTACTATTTTAATAATAATAATAATAATATTTATTATTATTTATTAAATAACTTAATTAAGCCTCAAAGTATCGTTCACCACATATAAGCCAAAATCATGTCTAAGTTTTCACCCCCACACACTAGAAACATGACGACTGAATTGAAAAACCAGTTTGAAAATTTGGAGAAGGACATCAATGCCATTAGAGACGCAATCACCAAGAACCAAGAAAGCTTAAGAGAGGAGATGAAGAATAACAATACAACACGTAAGAAATAAATCAAATACAAAGTTCTCTCAATAATGGAAAAAAAAAGTTGGATGCCAAATTGGGCACCATGACAAAGAACCATAATAAAAAGCACAACAAACTCATGAAGATGCTACAAAACTGAGCCTGTTCTAGCAGTTGCAACAAACGATGGAACATCTCGCGTATGTCGACCACCTCATCCAACGCCTCCTCATCACCATCCCCCTATAGATCAAGAGGCACTCAATATCATCCTTATGATGTTCCCACATAGAGCAAAAATAGAATTATCGAAATACAATTGGAGTCAATAACAATGTGTGGTCTGGCTAAACAACCTTGAATACCACTTCACTATATACAACATTAAGACAAATGAGGAGAAAGTAAAATATGTGTCCATGCATCTAGAAGGATACGCCTACAATTGGTACATGTGGTGGAAAGGACAAAATTTATCCTACACTTGGAACCTAGTCAAAAACATATTTTTTTAAAGGTTTCAAGGAATCACTGAGAATGAGTTCTTTTCAAACCTTACCAAGTTACAATAGAGAGGAAGTGTCAAGAAATTCACACATTAGTGGGAATCTCTAGCTACTCGAAACTTATTTAGGAGGCCTTAAACTGTATATACAAAACGAATTGAAGATGCATGACATATTGAACATAGAAGTAGCAAGATGTAAGGCAAAAGCAATAGAATCCAAATTCAAAAGTTTCCAATCAATAAATGGAAAAATATATTCAAGAAAAAACACACCACATACGCACTAGTACATATTGGAAAAATTCTGACGAAATGATTCCAATGGTACGGACTAAATTGGTCGTACTGTAAAAAAATTCATGATAAATGTTAAAATTTTCAAGTTTTTTAAAATCTCGCATGATATTGTTGAAATTGTGACGATGTGTCTGTTGTCATCACAATTGAGACAATAGGTACCATACCATCACAATAGCGACGATACGTGAAATTGTGTCGCACTTGCGACATTATTGGATGTTAGGTCACAATTTCAACAATCCAAATAGTAGTCGTTTCCCTTTTCAAATGGTCACCCACTGTTTGACAAAGTAAATTTGACTTGGTCAATGTTCATCGGAATTACGACATCGCAAAAATTATAAATATGTTCTGTATTAAAGATGTTGCGACAATTTTTCTATAACGACGACGGTTCGGTAAGGGTGTATGGTATTCTTGTCTTGTAAAAAACATATTTATTTTTATAATCATTACTGTATTTTTGTGGGAAGAATGACATAAAATATTATAGGTGTGTAAAAAAATGAAGAGGGTGAAAAGGGTGACGGTAGATTTTTTTGCCCTTGCAATAGTTGTTTTATGAGACGTCCCGAGAGAATTTTAATAGCAACAGCTAGAAAACATTGTAGGAAATATGGACACATGGACGGGGGATTGAATGAATATCGTCCAATGCTAATTAGCTCGATATATATTCATTATATGTCTTAATATTGATTGTATTTGTAAAAAATTATATTGTTTTAGTATTTGTTATACATACACTAATTTTGCATGATTTTTTGTAATTATAAAGTTAGAGTTGCCCCCTAACTTTCTATAGAATGCCCCTAGTAGTAGTAGAAATGATGTTGTACAAGCTAAGGAACATGAAGAGATTAATGAAGATCAAGTTAATGATTCCATGGAAGTAGATGACGACCATAACATAGTTCAAGATTATGGGACAAATCAAATGATCCAAGACTTATTTGGTCGGTTATATGAGGATGGGGACCATGATGGTATTTACGATTAACCTTTGATGGAAAAGGAAAATAAACGACTTTATAAAGGGTCAAGAGCAAATCTTCTCTTTGATACATTGATGTTGATGAACTTAAAGGTTATGAATCATTTGTTGAACACTTGTATGACACAGATCCTAAGGTATGTAATATGTTTCATCATATATACATAATGGTTGATTGTTTTCCCTTTTTTTAGTGTTAGTTAATGTGTTAAATAAGAATACAATATTTACGATTAATATTATTTACATTAAATAGTTATTTTTTATGTTGTAGATTGTTAAGTGAATTTATGTTACCATCGTCAAATATTTTACCTTGCACATATTTAGATTTACTTGCCATTATGAAAGACATTGGAATGGAGTATCAAAGTATAGATGCATTTCCTAATGATCATATTATATATTATGGACAACATGTTTCAAAAACTGAATTCCTGGAATGTCATATTAGTAGATATCGAACAGATCAAGTAACAAAAATGGTGCCTCGAAAGGTTCTTCGCCATATTCCCATAATTCCATGTTTGCAGCGACTGTTCAGGTGCAAAAGCATAGCATAGTTTATGGATTACCATGCATGGAACAGAAGTGGAGATGGTGTTCTTCGAATGCCTACAAATGGTTATGCATTCAAGGAAATTGAGGGAAAATGGATAGATTTTAAAGATGAACTTCATAATATTAGTCTTTCATTAGCAGTTGATGATGTTAATCCATTCGCAGAGCTTAGGTCTATTTACTCAGTGTGGCCTATTTTTGTTATCAACAATAACATTCCTCCTTGGATGTCAATAAAGAGGGATCACATAATGTTGACAATGATTGTTCCAAGTATTTGTCTACATTAATTTTTCGAATGTAACATTTTCATTTGACTCGTTTTTGGCATAATATCGCTTATTTATTTATTTACTTACATATACATATCATGGTAGTAATCATGTCCAAACAATTAGGTAAGTACCAAGTTAAAGATATGAATGTATATATTGAGCCTCTTATCGATGAGCTAACACATTTATGGAACGACATCACTGTGTATGACATATGTAAACCAATAGAGCAGAAGAAATTTCAATTTTGTGGAATTCTTGTATGGACAATTCATGATGCCCCGAGACTAACACATTTTTGTGGTATGTAACGTTCATTGCACTTTAATACTATTTAATTGTTTTGAAGATATCTTGAATGTTTTTTTAATAATCCATCGTATAATTGACATTAATCCATTTGTTGCGGGTCTTCAAACAAAGGGTAGATTTGCATGTCCATTTTGTGGTCCTAAGATGAAGTATCATTATTCAAAAACGTTAGGAAAGATGGTGTTTGATGAGTATAGGAACTTCCTCTCGAAGACCCATAGGTTTCGTACTACTAAAAAACATGTTTTCAATGGGAAAGAAGAGACTGGATTCAAACCACGAAGAATGACACCTCACCTATGGAGATTGGAATATAATAGAAATTGGCAAGGTACACAATTTTTTTATGTATCGTATATGTAAAATGCTTTTAATTTGAAATTATATTTTAATTATTAAATATATTTTACCGTGTTTGATAATTATTGGTGTGATTTCTTTTATGCTTCATCATTGTCATTGTCGTGAAGGTAGTAATAATGGGATTCCAAGAGGAATGAAATGTTATCCCACTCAATTCATGAGGTTTCCCTACTATGAGTAGCTAAAAATAGCTCATTTGTTTGATACATTGCATATCGGGAAGAATGTGACATAAACATTATGGCGAATCATAGATGGCAGGGGGATAAAGAAAAAATTGTCAAAATTTGTACTGACATTCAAGAAGCCAATCATGCAATGCAAAGTGTGATCCGATCAAATAGTGATGGAGACCAAGATAACCTTATGTGGTTATTAACAGAGCAGTGAAGCAATGATGTGAAAGAGGTCATTCAAAGAATTAAATTTCCCACGGTTTTTTCTTCAAACATAAATAATATCTTAAAGAGGAAAGGTGAATTTGGTGGGGTAAAAACCCATGACTGGCATACCTTCATTAAGGTAATAATTTTGGTATTCATATTTATATATTGGATGTATATATCTTTTAGGATTTTTATTTTTTTGTCTACTTTTGAAACAAATAATGATTCTTTTTTATTGTTACAGTATGTTCTACCTCTATCTCTCCCAAACGACTTTGACAACAACGTCAAACAAATTATATATGATCTTGGCAAATACATGAGGTAAGTAGTTGTGAATAATTTACATGCAAAAAGAAATTTCCATTTGTTGTTGTACTTAATAACATGTGATTTACTTGTATTGTAATATATTTTATGTTTTGTTGAAACATGTTATTTTCTTGTTTCATGATCTGTAAATGGTTGTCATTGAAAGAAATCCATCAAGATGATATAAAGTATTAGAAGAGAGAAATTCCCCAGCTAATGTGTGAAATGCAAAAGTATCTACCTCCAACATTTTCCAATGCACAACAACACTACCTCATACATCAAGTTGAAAAGATTGAAATGTGTGGACCTATACACACAAGGTCAATGATGGTGGAGAGGCACTTGAAATCATTGAAGGATTTGGTTAGACAAAGAGCACATCCTGAGGATTTTATGGTGAAGGGATATATGGTATATCAATCCATGGTGTATATTAGTCAGTGTCTTCCTAAGTTAGCAGCGCGCACTCTGCATGTAGTGGATTGTATTTGGGATGTGAACTCCATAAAAAAAAATTGGAGGGGAGCACTTGTTGGGGAAAGGTAGATGAAGAAAGTGAGGTAATTAAATTGTGGATATTTATGATACATATAACTTTTTTGTTTATTTGTGTATATGTTCATACTCATTTAATACTTATTCTTTCATCATTTATTAATAATTACCATGGTTATAACTAATATCTAATATTGTTGAATTATGATTTTTTGAGTCAGATCATCAAGATTGGGAGGCACTACATTTATACATTGCAAACAATATTGATTGGATGAAGGTATGGATTGAAAGATGTAAAGAACATCACGGTGGTAGGTTATCATGGCAACAACGGTCTAAATTGGTTATAGAAGCTCGCGTAATGGAGATGTTGATGTTACACAAAGGGAAATAGATTTAGCATATGGTTTGAAAGATGGAAAGGAAAGCAAATTCACCCATTTTATTCAGTTATTTTATATTATATTAATGTGATTGCAGGTGTGCCTTTTCCAGATACTTTCCAAGTTATATAAATATGTTTATTAATTGTCAATCCATCTTTTACATGTCTCGCATATTGCAGTGAAACACCATAAGGCTATGTGGTGCAATGGACGTAAATTTCGCATCAAACAGTTGGATGAAACCAGGAAAAATTCTAATAGTGGGATAACTGCAGTTTTCTAGGTCACTAATATTTCATCTAGTAGAGACAGACATTCCTAAGAAGCTGAAAATAATTACTATGGGTATTTGGATGATATAATTGAGTGTGACTTCAATTCCTTCAAAATAGTTTTGTTCGATGTCAAATGGTATAGGTTACTACTGCATGGAGGTGATGATGATAGAACTGTTATTAATCATGCCAACGAATTTTCGATGATTAAAACAACGATGTTTGAAAATAAAAATGATCGCTATTTTTTTCCAAACCAATGTGAATAGGCCTTTTACTCAAAGGTTCCATATAAGAGGGATTGGTCATTTGTTGTTAGATATGATCCAAGAGGAAGGCCAATAAAGTATAATGTAGAGGAATAAGATGATATTTGTCACGTCCCCCATTTTGACCCTTATAATATTTTGGGCTATAATGTAAATAATGTATGCATATTATGTATGATTCCTAGCGTGGAGCTCAAGGCCAAGGCCCCGCTAGTGAACGCTCGATCTAGAAGAGGCAAGTATTTGAAATTTTGCTCCCCATGTGCTAGTGAACCATGGGAATTGTAAATATGCATTTTAATATAAAAGCCCACAACTAGCTATGCAATGCAACAAGAGACGGGGGCAAGATATTGCAAGGAATTGGGAGGGAAATATTCAAACCCTTGAGCCAATCAAGTCAAGCCAAGTGTCAATGAGAGAACCCATGAACCATCAACTACCCATGTGGATTTTGATGCCCAATCATTCATTTCTCCCAAGAGGTGGGTGAAGAAGTTAATGCCTTGGGGATTGGGGAGGTATGGCTGTCCAAATTCGAGTATGGGCAAGCCACCCTCATGGAAAAACGTGTTTCTCCTTCTTGGGCAAGAAAACTCCCACGAATTGCCTTCCCAAACCATTCTTGATAGTCAGACTTCACCCTCTCATGTTGGGAGAGCCTGCTGGGCATTTTTAGCTTGTTGGGCATTTTCTTGAAGCCTACTGGGCGTTTTTGGGAGTTTGCTGGGCGTTTTTGGCTTGTTGGGCGTTTTTATTTGAAGTCTGCTAGGCGTTTTGGCTTGCTGGGGTTTTATCCTCCACGTTTTTACCATTTCCCGCATTTTTCCATGCCTGCAAACTCGTTTTGGTTAGCATAGTGGCTGGGAGAAGAGATCCACGAATTTGGGGTTTAATGGAGGTCATTTTTTCTCCTGGGTTGTCCCCAAACGTTTTCTGAAAACGAAATTTGCCTTTCCAGGGTTGTTTTCCCATTCCTCATTTCGTTTTTGGGTTGCCCACGTTTTTCCTTCATACCCAATGCTTGAGATTTTGTTGATTATGTGTACCCATGCCCAGTTTATGAGTTTCTGTGTGTAGGAGATTGTTGGGGTTGAAATGGGTTTCCATTGTTTTGGCTTGAACTTGAGTGGAAGCATCCACAATTGAAGAGGGTTCAGATTTAGCTTGATAAACCCAGCAGTGGTCTAGCTTGGCTTAGATCCAAATGACTATTTGGCTGTTTGGCTGTGTATGAGTTTGAAATCCCATTTTTCCTTGTAGATATCATGCCCAGCTCGGGGGTGGCCTTCGGACAGACTCAGTATATGCTGTCAAAGAGCCTACGGTTGTGTGGAACGTTGCAGCGACATAACTAGTTGCTTGGGACAATTGCACAATGAAGATAAGTGTTTTCTGTCTATGTATTACTTCTACAATGCATTAATTTGATGACTATTTTGATATGCTGGATGGGCATGAATTTGTGTGTGGATTAGTTTCAATTCCGCTGTGCATTTTGCCTAATTTGTATCTGCACACCAATGTTTTATTCATATGATGCTAATGACTGGGATGAGTTTTATGAAAAGCCCCACAGATTGTTATCATGTTCCCTCTCTTATTGGGTCAGCAAGTGGGTACATGACAGATGGTATCAGAGCTTAAGGTTCAACACTACGACTGTTGGGCCCTTCAGAGAGATATAAATCATTGTGTGTGTTTATATATGTAGTATTTGAAGTTAAAATGAATTAGAGAAATTTGAAGATATCATAGCTTCTATTTGATTAAGATGGGAAACACTTCCCTGACTGTTTTGGGAATTATTTCAAAATTGCTTGCATTGATTTCATGATTTGAAGTGAGAAGGGAGGAATAAAATCTCTTTTCAAGTTGGATGCTTGCTTTACATTGTTTCCAATGCAGTAGCATTCAGTTTGTATTGTTTGTTTTCAAGGTTGAATGCTTGCCATCCTATATTATTTTGTTGTTGTGTTGTTTTATTTTTGACATAGAAGAGGTGCATTTTTTCTTGAAATACTGTTTTGTTCTATGCAAGTATGATCTGTGAGTGGCTTACTCTATAAAGAAAACAATGATACATTCCCAAAAATTCTAACTTTTTTTGAGAAATTGAAAAATTTGCTAAGTGTTTGCTGCGGCGGCGAAATTAATGCTAATTTCTGTGCGCGCGGCGGCAGCGAAATTAACGCTAATTTCTGCGCCATGCGCGGGCGCGGCAGCAAAGTTAAGCATAACTCTGCGCGCGGCGCTAAAATTAGCATAAACGCTGCGCTGAAAAGGAAGAGAGATTCAAAAAAATTCTAAGTGTTGGTTGCGGCGGTGAAAATTAAGCTAAATTTCTGCGATGCGCGCGGCAAGGTTAAGGTTAGTTTCTGCGATGCGCGCGGCAAAGTTAGGGTTAGTTTCTGGGACGTGCGGCGAAGCTATGTTAAAGTTTGCGACGCGCGGTGGCGAAATTAAGGTTAATTTCTGCGCGCGCGCGGGTGGTAATTTTAACGCTAAAATCTGCGATGCGCGCGGCAAAAATAACGATAAAATCAACGACACTGGCGGCCATTTTAACCTTAATATTTGCGACACTGGCGCAGAAGATAAGGCTAAGACCTGCGCTACGACAGGGGAGTTAAGGTTAAATCCAGCGATGGTCGCAGAAGTTGGGCCGCGACCAACGATGGGAGGAGCAAAAAAAAAGAGTATAGAGCCCAAAACTTGATTTTTGGGTAAAAGGAGTAGTCGGGCACGGAATGGGATGATTCCTGTGGGGCTCGGAGGCCATTAATGAAGGTCATGAAAGAACCAGAGAGGGTCCCAAACCCAGTATGCTCCAATCTGACAAAAAAATGAGAATAGTGACTTTTGTAAGACAGTGTCCCCAGGCTTGACGGAAGGTCGATTTGAGCTGAAATCGATATGGCGCGGCCATGGAGCAAGCACAGTATTAAGTTTGGAGTCTTGGAGCCAAACTCCAAAGGATGTGGAGTCGGGGTGGACCAGAAGGCCAAAAAGCATTGTTCCGAGCCACTTTTTCGGAATTTTGAAAAGCTTGTGGACAGTAAAAGTGACCCTAGATGTTGGAATCAAAAATTTTACTGAACTAGACATTTCATCTTCTCATTAAGACGGATAGTTTCCGTTAGATGAAGATTTTCCATAAATGCATAGTTTGGGAGATAGCCATTTTGGCCAAATTTTGAGATTTTGGGGAAAAAGTGAAAAGTGAGAAGTAGCCAAACCCCGAATTTTATAGAAGTTGACTGGTGCATCGGAATAGGGATCTGAAGGTTGCTGAGTGTTGCTTGTTATATGGACTACCTTCGTCCGGTAGATAAGTTTTCATTATTCTTCCTAAATTTGATTCTACAAGCAGTTGAAGTTCGCCTTTGAGAATAAATTGCAGCTGTGTAAAAGTGCCGAATTTCGGGCAAAATTTGGGCAAAGTTTGCAATTTTGGAAGAATGTAAATTCCATGTCCTGGGTCGGAATGGAGCACGGGGATAGGTGTTGGAAATCTTATCCAGAGGAGAACAGGGATGCGTGACCAAAGTTTGAATGGGGTCCAAATGTATCATAGATATTTGGTGCAGAAGAGTGCCAGCGGCTGTTTTGACAAAAACAAAATTTTGTTGTCAATATGGGCAATTTCTACAATTGCATGACTGGAAGGAAATCAAACCAACTATGATATTGAAGAGGGATTCCATGCTACGATGAGGGATTGGAAAGGGAGAATTCCTTAACCCCTGTTTTGCTATCATATTTATAATTATGAAATTGTCATACATATAAACTATGGCATAGGAATGTGAAAATGTAAGAGATCACATAGATGCATATGCACTAGATGACATGTTAACAAACATTGCATAGCGCATGTAGAAATGTTGTGCATGAATAGGATATTGCATATTGGTAAAATAGTGAAGTTTTACATGTGCAATGAGCCACTTAAGACAATGATTGTGGTTACTAATCATTAGTTGTGTTCGCATTGGTTATAGGGCCAAAGGCAACTGAAGCATGGCTAAAGACGAGGATGATGTTGTTGCATATGACCAACAACCGTATGAGAAAGGGATGGTGCAACAAATCTATGATCATGAGGTTGGCAAAAGGACTGTGTAGCCTTGGTAGGAGGCCAACTGATCAAGTAACATCAAGTGATGTTAATATCAGCCATGCAGGTAATGGTTATTGGTACATAAATTGCATGAATGTTGAAAGCGGATTTGGTAAGATCCCTTCAACTATGTTTGAATTATGTTGAACGCATAACACTCATAACTTAATGCAGGGTAGCATTGAGGAAATGTGTATTAAAATATTATGCACAATCTTATGGTTATGCATTGAGTGAATGCACATTAAAAGATTATGTGAGTGATGTAAATGTGCATGCATAGGTATAGGTGCACATGATTAGATGCATTGTGATAATGCATGATTATGATGTATGTTTCATTGCAATTAGATAATAGATGGAACGGTGAACTATTATCAATCTTAAGAGCAAGAGAATAATTGCATAAAATGACGAAATCGAACCATGCAACTCCAGTATGATAATGATTCACATGAAGTGAATGATTTTGGTGATATTATCAATGCGATTAACTGATTAGAGAAATCAGATTTGAATCTTATTGCTAAATGTTGCTGACTGTTTGGCTATTTGATAAGTGTGCCAGGATGACACATTGCAGGAAGACCATGTGTGATGGCCTGCCAAAGCCAAACCAGATGGGAAGGACCCCATGCTTTAGAAATGGGTTTAGGGTGAAATGCCATTGACAATATCTCAGCTAAACCACATGACGATAAACCATGAGAGTGAGATGGTAAAGCTATGCCAAGAAGGCATGTGAGATACATCTGCAAAATGAATGAGTATTCTGAGACCCTAGACTAGAACATGCATGTCTAAATTATTAGGGTTAATATGCAGAGCATGCTCTATCTTATTTATATCATTGCAGACTGCTTGAGTATGATTAGGGCCTACATGTCACACATCGGAAATGGGGTGCACACCTTTTCTGGTGCTAGGTCATGATAGGGTTTTCAATATTGACTACACCCTAAGGGAATGGACGCATTCCTGGTGTTTCAATACTTGATAGTGAATGACATGGAATGTGGTTAAGAAATTGAACAGCAATACTGATGAGCTTGCTTATCCTTCTTGTGTTGTCAGCCTACACGGATGTAGACTGATACTGCACATTAAAGGGCAAAGTGAAGAAGGGTACGCAAAAGGACTGTATGGGAACTGGCAACCTTTCTATGTTCACGTGAAATATTACCAGAAGGGATGGATAGGCCCGAAGAGCTGTGTAATAAGAAGAGGTATCATCCTTGTGTGAGTGGGGTCATGTTAACCTGCAGTCAAGAAAGTCACCTATAAAGTTCCAAAAAGGAACCACTGATTTGCACAATAGAAGGAGTGGCGTCCTTGTATGAATGAAGAGTTGATGTGTGTGTGAAGGGTTATGGTGCAAGAAGGTGTGGTGACATTGGTGAAGGCATAAAATCTCTATTAGGTCAGTAGTGGGAGGGCGGGCATCGAAGATTGACTGAAAACCCTGAGATGCCTATGGCTCCATAGTAGAGCCTTGACCTATAATGGTCAGGTGCCGCAGTTTCCTTCCATTGATCGATGACCCAGACGAATGTGCTGGCTTAGCAATGGAGAGGGCCAACCAGGTATGGGACTAGTTGGGCACCACCAAATGCTTGGTAAATCCAGTCGGCGTGAAGGTGTACTGGTGAAGCATTAACTACATCCAAGTCCATAGGCGATCCCAAGGCTTGCAAAGCGAAGCAGGATCCTGTGGACCAGAGGGGAAACACACAATACAGATAAGTATTCGTTTTCATTTATGTCTTGTTTGGAATAATGAAGATTTCAGGTCTAAATCTTATAACAGCTAAGCTGATACACTATTGTTTTCCTTGTTGGAAACCTTGGTCATTGCAAGAAGGCAAGACCCTGAAAGACTATAAATTGCTGGTAAATCCAGAAAGTAAATGAGTAGGTGATATAAATTATTGAGAAATCCAGAGAGTAGCTGGTGGAACGCTATAAAGTTCTTGATAAATCTAGGGAGTAACTGGATGGGAATTAATCACTTAATATTGTGAAAACAACATACATGCTGGCCCAATACCCCTTAAACAATTGATAAAACCAGTCAGTGTACTGGCCTGGCATTTCCTATTCGGATGATTGTGGAGTAGCCTACGTGTTGGCCCAACATTCATAATTATGTTCACGGGAAATCCAAGGCTCGTAAGGCAAAGAAGGATCCCATGGAATAAAGTGAAGACATCCAATATAGATAAGTATTTGGTTACTTTGCAGCTTCTTGCTTATGAATATACGTGTGTATATGATTTGGTTATGATTTTTCAAACTCTTGTTTAGAGAAAAACCTTATGAAATAGACTAAGCATGTGAATTGATTCAATGTTTGAGTGTAGGCATTGTTGGAAGCAAAGACCAGGAAGGCATCATAAGGATGCATATGGACATATGACTGTCCCAAAAGGGCTCAATATGAGCAGTAATAAAAGATGGTGCCAATGAACATGAGTGGGTCCTAGCAACCAGGGGTTCTGTAAGCAGAATGGGAAGGGGTACCCAAGTTGAAAAGCTTTAAACAGACCTTAGACACTAAGTGTCATAGCCAATAAGGGAAATTCAAGCATTCACATTAAAGTGAAAGAGACTAAGGAGCATGAAACCACAGTGATGGCATAGCTCCGTAATAAAACAAGACTAAGAGGGAGAAAACTCTTACTCTTCTCTTTCCTTTTTTGATGCATTTATAAAACAAAGAATTGTTGAATGCATGTCATGACTAGAAGAAGAATGTGTTTATTTGCTTGAATTAAAATTGTGAATGCTAAAATAGTTATTTCACTGTAAAATGATGAACATGAAAGAGATCCTGTGTATGTTGGGAAAGCATGAAAATTTGGAAGTCGAATGAGTGAAGCATGGACGTTCCATGTCAATTGGGAAATAATTGACTAATTTTAATGTTTATATTATGCTTGTCCTAACAAAGAGTTTCCATGATAAATTTCACAGGTGAGAAATTGAAACAATTGGTTGCAGCGGACACAAGCAAGTGTTGCTAGTAAGTAAAGTGTGGTCAACTGTGCACATTGACCATGGCGGCAGACCAAGGGCTATTAGAGTTGGTTGAAAGTCTTTTTCAAACAATTGCAAAGATCCAAGAAAATTGCGGGGAGATGCTCAATCTACAGAGGCAACGGAATGAGATGAACCACGAGGTTCTGCAGGACTCTATTCGTCTGCAAAAAGAGGTAAAAAGCATTCTGGGAACAATCAGTAAAGGAAAGGAAAGTAGATTCATGAAGAAGCATTCATCCAATCGGCCGATTAAGAAACGTTACAGGTGGGAAGACTCAAAGGAATTTGAGAAGGAAAAGGTAAAGCAACCAATGAAATGTTGGGGATGTGGAGGAAATCATTGCCTCCATAACTGCTCAACAATGGAACATCAAGAGGGTAGCCGCCATAAAGTTTCCATACTTGTAAATCAATGGGAAGGTAAAGAAGAGGAAGGGAATGTTTTGGAACAATGCCCTCATGCAGAGCTAGAAGGTCCCCGCCAGCAGGAACAGCTTGTGAATGCCAAAAGACTTGGTCCTGAAAACCCAAGTAAAGGGTGAGATGCAGGACAGACCTACCATATTTTGTGAATTTTGGACATGTATATAACGTGTATTTATTCCTAGGTATTGGAACACCAAGGACGGTGTTATTCCAAGGGGAGGGGAATGTCACGTCCTCCATTTTGACCCTTATAATATTTTGGGCTATAATGTAAATAATGTATGCATATTATGTATGATTCCTAGCGTGGAGCTCAAGGCCGAGGCCCTGCTAGTGAACGCTCGATCTAGAAGAGGCAAGTATTTGAAATTTTGTTCCCCATGTGCTAGTGAACCATGGGAATTGTAAATATGCATTTTAATATAAATGCCCACAACTAGCTATGCAATGCAACAAGAGATGGGGGCAAGATATTGCAAGTAATTGGGAGGGAAATATTCAAACCATTGAGCCAATCAAGTCAAGCCAATTTTCAATGAGAGAACCCATGAACCATCAACTACCCATGTGGATTTTGATGCCCAATCATTCATTTCTCCCAAGAGGTGGGTGAAGAAGTTAATGCCTTGGGGATTGGGGAGGTATGGCTGTCCAAATTCGAGTATGGGCAAGCCACCCTCATGGAAAAACGTGTTTCTCCTTCTTGGGCAAGAAAACTCCCACGAATTGCCTTCCCACGCCATTCTTGATAGTCAGACTTCACCCTCTCACATTGGGAGAGCCTGCTGGGTGTATTTAGCTTGCTGGGCATTTTCTTGAAGCCTGTTGGGCGTTTTTAGCTTGCTGGGCGTTTTTGGGAGTTTGCTGGGCTTTTTTGGCTTGCCGGGGTTTTATCCTCCACGTTTTTACCATTTCCTGCATTTTTCCATGCCTACAAACTCATTTTGGTTAGCACAGTGGCTGGGAGAAGAGATCCACGAATTGGGGGTTTAATGGAGGTCGTTTTTTCTCCTGGGTTGTCCCCAAACATTTTCTGAAAACGAAATTTGTCTTTCCAGGGTTGTTTTCCCATTCCTCATTTTGTTTTTGGGTTGCCCACATTTTTCTTTCATACCCAATACTTGAGATTTTGCTGATTATGTGTACCCATGCCCAGTTTATGAGTTTCTGTGTGTAGGAGATTGTTGGGGTTGAAATGGGTTTCCATTGTTTTGGCTTGAACTTGAGTGGAAGCATCCACAATTGAAGAGGGTTCAGATTTAGCCTGATAAACCCAGTAGTGGTCTGGCTTGGCTTAGATCCAAATGACTATTTGGCTGTTTGGCTGTGTATGAGTTTGAAATCCCCTTTTTCCTTGTAGATATCATGCCCAATTCGGGGGTGGCCTTCGGACGGACTCAGTATATGCTGTCGAAGAGCCTACGGTTGGGTGGAACGTTGCAGCAACATAGCTAGTTGCTTGGGACAATTGCACAATGAAGATAAGTGTTTTCTGTCTATGTATTACTTCTGCAATGCATTAATTTGATTACTGTTTTGATATGCTGGATGGGCATGAATTTGTGTGTGGATTAGTTTCAATTCCGCTGTGCATTTTTCCTAATTTGAATCTGCACACCAATGTTTTATTCATATGATGCTAATGACTGGGCTGAGTTTTATGAAAAGCCCCACAGATTGTTATCATGTTCCCTCTCTTATTGGGTCAGCAGGTGGGTACATGACAATATTGAAGAAGAAGATGATGTAGAGCCGGAGCAGGAAGATGGGTTGATAGACGAAGAAGATGGAGAAGATGAACCAAATGTAGGAGAAAATGTACCAATTCTTGATGATGATATCGATGAAGATATGCTCGAAAATGACAGTGATGGCGATGATGATATCGTCATTCCTGTCAACATTGTTTCTGAATCATATTATGATACAGATGTCGAGTTGGATGAAAAAGAAGATACAGAAGAAGGATGATACAGATGTTGAATTGGATGAGGTATATAGCTATATATTTTAATTTGTATGAATTATTCTCTTTAAATAATTTACTTATGTGGGTTTATTCCATGTTTTTAAGTTTTATGTCATTTTTTTATGTCCTACGTTACATGTTGTTTATCATGTCAAACCTAGAAATAATGGCCATAGCGTACGCCATCATGCTGAACAAAAATTATCATTTACAAACACATAATAATTTACTTTACCTTAATTAATTTTTGTTTTGGTAGTTTTTATGCCTGAATCTAATTAGTATGTTGCTTTTGATTATTTTATATTTGTAGATTGGGTAAATTGGGGAATTGAGACTGATGTAAGGGGGGAGGGAGGGGCCATATGAGCTTCCACCTTCACGTGTTTGGCCCTGTTC
This sequence comes from Larix kaempferi, assembly GCA_027924585.1. Classification (NCBI taxonomy): domain Eukaryota; kingdom Viridiplantae; phylum Streptophyta; class Pinopsida; order Pinales; family Pinaceae; genus Larix; species Larix kaempferi. The sequence goes on from BSBM01000510.1 coordinate 45,852,554, forward strand.
AGTAGAGAATAAATTATTCTTGAAACCAAGAGAATCTTATTAATCTTTATACCAATCATCTTTGGCAGTAGACGACATTTCATCTTGAAATAATGGGTTTGTAATACTCTATATGGAGCAGAAAAATTAGATGAGAGCAAAAAAAAAGACAAGAAATAACTAATGAAGCTTGTGCAATTTATCATGGAGTATTTTTTTATCGACATTATTGTGCAGCGTGCACTAGGTGTGGGAATGTGTGTCTTGAACCAACTTTAAAAGAAACAGCTAAATTAAAGACATTGTTATACTGTGAGTAGACATGGGAAACAGTGACCTCTAAATCGGGCCAATGTTGAAATTTCCTCAAATTGTTTCTATATGTACTGAAATTTGACATGGACGGATTGTCCGCATGCCTTCACGATATGGGAGGCTTTCCGGACTCAGAGATGACTCACACATCCAGTACTTCTCTATATGTCTAATCTCGTCCTAGTTTCATTTGAACTTTCATGAAGAAGGCGGTAGATTGCATTTCATCTTGAGATAATGGGTTCGTACTACTCTATATGGAGCAGAAAACTTGAGCAAAAAACAAAGACAAGAAATAACTAATGAAGTTTGTGCAATTTATCATGAAGTACTTTTTTATCGACATTATTGCCTAGCTTGCACTAGCTGCGGGAATGTGTGTCTCGAACCAACTTTAAAAGAAACAGCTAAATTAAAGACATTGTTATACTATGAGTAGACATGGGAAATAGTGACCTCTGAATGGGGCCATCGTTGAAATTTCCTCAAATTGTTTTTGTATGCATTGAAATTTGACATGGGCGGACTGTTCGCATGCCTCCAAGATATGGGAGGCTTTCCAGCCTTAGAGATGACTCACACACCCAGTACTACTCTATATCTTTGATCTCATCCTAGTTTCATTTGAACTTTCATGAAGAAGGCGGTAGACGACATTTCATCTTGAGATGATGGGTTCGTACTACTCTATATAGAGCAGGAAACTTAGATGAGAGAAAAAAACAAAGACAAGAAAAAATTGATGAAGCTTTTGCAATTTATCATGAAGTACGTTTTTATCAACATTATTGCCCAGCTTACACTAGGTGCGGGAATGTGCGTCTCAAACCAACGTTAAAAGAAACAACTAAATTAAAGACACCATTATAATACATTTGATACAAGGTCTCTCTAAATTCCTTTTACAATGCAATTGTGGTGGCCTATTTATGCAATTTTAGAAAGTGTTGCTAATCATTTTAGATAAAGCCATATAGTGAAATGACCCTAATTAAGATAATCAATCTAAAAGAGTTTGACTCAATGGAACACCCCATATATTCAATTATCATCTAATAAATCCTAATCTCTCTACAAAGTCTACACGAGTTAAATAAATGGTAAAAAGAGTGGAAGTGTCTTCACCTTTAATTTTTCCATCATCAAAGTGAATTATAGATAGGAAATCATATTAGAAAAAAAAGGAAAACAAGTTTAAAATCATCAAGAGATGCCAAAATCCTATATTTTGTATCCTTCATGTATTCTATAATGTCTATTAATCAAAGTGACTGTGAGAAAATCATGGTTTTGTTGTCCCATAATATTCAAAGAAAGCCAAAGGGGGGAATTAGAGTTATATTTGGTGCAAGAGAAGGGTAAAATAAAGCACAAGAATGATGAAAAATGATTCCCATGAGTAAGGCTTAAGAGTTACAAGAGACACAAATCAAAGGTTATATGTATTGGTGTTGATAAAGGTTAGATTTTAATAATTGTAAGAGTAGGGGGATATATGCATGAGAGTGGCAGGTGATGGTTTGAATGGCCATGTCTTGGCTAGAGTGGTCAAGGGTAATAGATCTATTGTTGTTGGTTTTGGGTTTCTAGGGTAAAAATATTCTTCTTCAATGTGTGTATGTTTGCTTATTGTTTGTATTATTTCCTAACAAAAAAGTGGAACCATATCGACACCCTCATTACCAAGAAATATTGCAGTAAATAAGAGAATATTGATATCAACATTCCAAAGGAAGAAGATGGAATTATTAGAAATATTCATGGAAAGGGGCATCACAGAACCATTAGTTGGTAGAATATTATCGAATACCATCAATGACAACAAATTGGAGAAGTTACAAAACAAGGGTCATGAAAGTAGTAGTCTTTCCTTTTCACTACCATCTAAAAAGAGTTTCACACACATCATAATAATATTATTAAAATTTTGTCAAGACGTAGAAAATTTAAGAAATTAAAACCAAACAAATTCATGCCCATCCTATGGTTAAGTGTAAGGTCTACATGGAGATCCAATGCTTTATTCTTTGTATGGATCATAATAGCATTAATGTCCATATACAACTGCATAGTGGGATAGATATTCTATCATAGTTTCCATCACACTAGAGTGGTGAGTGCATTGGGTAGTCAAACACTCAACTAAGGTTCCATAAAGACCAAAGAAGGATGAGCCTTTGATTTTTTTGCAGTGTTAAGGTGTTTCTACAGTGTTTAGGGCACAAAATTATCTCTAGAGGTTAGTTGAGATGGGCCACAGAACCTAAATAAAGATTGCATATATGTTCATCGAGATGCAATTTTCAATTGCTTCTCCTTGGGAATCAACATGAAAGCACATGTTTCTTCTTGTCATTCCCTCAAACCTAGAATGTGCATCGCAATCTTGATAATGTATTCAACCTAAACTCTATTATTTTCTATAATCTACTTCTTGAACCCCTCTTTCCATAGAGTCTACCATAGTGTCGAATAGGCATTAGAGTAAATTTGGTGTCTAAAATGGGCCTCACAAGAAAACGAGTCATTGACTCGAGTTGGAATTTAAAAACCAATAGAATTTCAAGAAAATGAGTCGATGATAATCGTTAACGTGGCATATTTGTCATAAAAAATTACATTTTTAATTTGTATATTCAAATTATCTCCTGATGGTTTTACTTAAATTTTGAGTGGGAGCACTCGTTAGATGCGGAATTCAATTCCACATCCAATGAGTACCCACATTACATAACTTTGATGGATCCCACCCCATGAAGAACGAGAAATACATTAAAATTTTTTTATCATTTTGCGTGGGATGGGGTCCATCAAAAGTATGTAGTGTGATACTCGTTGGATGTGGAATTGAATTTCGCATTCAATCAGTGCTCCAACTCAAAATTTGAGTAAAACCACAGGGAGAGAAGTTTAAAATACAAAGAAAAAATATGATGAAAAAATATGTTTGTATTCCCTTGAAAAAAGAAAAATTATATTTTTATATGAACATATATATAGATATAGATAGTGCTAACAAAATGAAACGGATTCTCAATGTGAAAAAAATATATATATAAGTAATGAACACAAAATTAAATTAACATAAATTTATTTTATTCTTAAATATTTTAAACATAAATATAATAATAAAATTTACACTTATTTTTTATTATCATAGATAATAAATAATATAAAATGGGTTTCATCAATCGTTTGGGTGCCTCATTTTCCACTCGGGCGACTCCTTTGAATTATGCACTGTAAATTGTTAATATGATCTTCCAACTCCTACACTGTGATGCATTCAAAGTGATAGCGTCAATACATTTCGTCGTAGTCATTGGAGGTCGATCCAAACCAAAAAAATTTGGGGTTTCAACAGCAATAGGTTTTGAATTCGAAGGCTCCCATCCATCCTAAGAGGCTCTATGGACTTGGCCTAGTAGAGCAGGCCAGTGGATAGAATTGATCTGTCATAACAAAACTGAATTAATTAAAAACACAAACACAAACATAGGATGGAACAATTTATCAGAAATGTATTACAATTTATATTAACAGTAAGGAAAGCAAAGTGTAAAATATCAACAATGAGATAAATGAGTGAAAAATGAGTAAACAACGGGTTGGGAGAACAATAGCAACTCTAGCAAGCATCTTAAAGAATCATTTGACAAATTATTTTGTGATTAAATACATAGAAATTACTAAAATGTTGAAGGCTTTGATAGGTAAATCTAATAAGATATAATAACCTACATGGTTCCTTCATATTTTTGACAAAAATTGGATGGAAATAAATAAATGAGGAAAACAACTTTGAATTAAGCAAAAATATCGACAACAACTACTCAGGAAATATGCTAATAAAAGAAAAAAATCCAAAAAACAATAAGAAAATCAATCTGAAAACATACGCCCTCCTCCTTGACCAAAGAATTAGAAATTTTCTCACCCCCTAGGCCTATTATTCAATGCCCACCTTCCTACCAACGTCCCCTTCCATGCCTCCGGTCTCCCTGCTTAATGCCCCAACCTTTCCATTACAGACTCGTAAAAATGAATGCACCAACCTTTCCATTGCAAACTGGTAAAAACATACCAAATAAGGAATCATTTTGATTCCGTGCAAATCTTTACTAGACAGATTCGACAAGACCAATCATTTTGATTCCCTTCAAAATGGAGGTCATTCCGTCATGGTAAACACCTGTCATCGTTTTGATTATTATTATGAGATATAAAATTTGGTTCAAAGGCCATCACTTGTAGGCGATGTGTTATCACGTCGATCACGTGAAGGTGGTGTCAAAAAGATGGCGTTGGAATCTCTAACAACAATCCCTTAGTGTGTCAAGTTTTTATAATAATATGTGCTCGCTGCCATGTACGACAAATGACTAATGGATAGACATGTGGTAGAGAGTAATGGTGGTATTGATGAGATAACTGAAAACCTCGATATGAGGGTCTTCTCATTCATGACAAAGTTTCAATTTTTATATAGGTGATTTCTTTCATACTTTGATCTTCATGTTTGAATATATCTATAATATTCTACCTTGTTTCATTAATTTTCAAGAAGTTTGATATTTAAATGCAATGTGAAGCATTAATCCATGGTCAAACTACGGTTCTAAGAGAATATCATATTAACCTTATAAATTCTAAACCAATAATTATGGTTGACTTGGTTGAACTTGAATGACCATGGCTGTATATAGTTGTATGTAGTTGATGTTATCCCACTAACGAACCACTAAACCTAATCCTAATGAGTATTGGAAAATAAGGTTGACTATTGTGTATTGTATTTAACCATAGTTAACTATAGAATTCCATGGATGGATGTAGCCTTATATCAAAGGCTAATACTAATAATCTTCTAACTATGTAACCCTTAATCTAGTAATGATGGTTGACCATGTTTGCATATAGTTGTCATATTATGTTAATGTGTTAGGGGACATAATGTGTCCAATGTTAGAAGTGTCAGCAGGTAATTGTATTAGGGGTCGTTGGGGTTAGAAGCTTAAATGACTTCGGGTTCATGGTTGTTAGGGGGCAAATTTTGTTAAAGGGTTATTATGTCAAGTTCGTATATTTCCCATTAGTGGCCATGCTAGCCCTATAACCCCTAATCCAATAATGATGATTGATCATGACATATAGTTGTTCGTGGTTGATGCTATCCCACTAACCATTAACCATAAACCCTAACATAGTGACCACTGAAAAATAAGGTTGAATATGGTGTGTTGTATACACCATGGTTAATTGTAGGTGTCACTGGATTAATGCATTCTTAATATTTCAATGGTTGACACTACTAACATAAGATATCCAACGCCACAACTCATAACGTGTTAGGGGTCATCATGTCAAAGTTGTTAAGGGGTGATCATACTAGGGTTCATTGAGGTTAGGAGAGATATTGAATAATAGGCATAGAGCCATTTCGAGCCATTTACAAAGCGCACCTGAACCATTTCGAGAGCCCTATGAGCCATTTAAGCATAGAGCCAAGTCATGTTACCATCATAACATCTATCGTCTAGGAGATTTGGTTGGCAAGAAACTCATGTATATTCCAGAATACGACGCCCGATCCTGTGTGGCTGGCCCGAAAGGTGGTTGCACTTTTTTTAGACTCACAGATTGATTTCTCGGTTGTTCCCGTTACACCATTGGGCCCTCGTCCCTCTCCTCCGCGGCAAGATTTTATGGCATTTTTTGATGGGGCGTCTCAGCAGGGGGGGTCAACTTGCGGTGCTGGGGTCATAATCTTTATTGACCAGTTGCAATACTTCAAATTATGGATGAACAGGGGCATGGGTTCCAATACTCATGGTGAACTCTTGGCTTTGTGGGTGTCTCTATTTTTTGTGAAGAAAAAAGGGATTGTGCTTCGTTTTTTGTATGGTGACTCTCGTTCGATTACCAAATGGGCCACCGGTCGCGGTTCCCTTCTCTCGACGGCATTATCACCATGGATGGACATGGTTCGGTTGCTGCTGCAGGATTTCCCTCATCTATTCGTTGATCACATTTTTTGGGAGCACAACGAACCTGTGGATATTTTGTCCAAGAAGGCCCTTTTGGCGGAGTTGGGATTCATTCATTTTGAGTTTTGGTCCCGGTCCATGCTCCATTCTTGTGGCCGCTTGCCTCTTCATGCTTCTTCCTGTTGGAAATGGGGTCCAGGAACCCCTTTGCGTGCTTTATTAGATTCGTTTCGGCAATTTATATTTCTGTTCGGCCTCTATTCCCTTTTGGTACACATTTTACCTCCACTCTCTTTCTTTTTCGGCCTTTGGTATTATGGATCGGTGTAGGGTTGATCTATGGTTTCATGTATCTTGTTTCATCCTTTGGCTTAGTGTTGGCTTTTGGTTGTTCCCAGGGAGGACGTGTTGTCTGATAAGGCTTCCTCCGGTACGGCTTCCTCCAGTCTTCCTCCGGTCTTTGACTCACTCTTCTGGGCCTGGATATTCCATGTAACTGATCTTATATATTTACTATGAATATATAGTTATTTTTCAATTGAAAAAAAGCATAGAGCCATTTCTTGATCCATTTCAAGCCCATTTCCAAAGCATCTCAACCATTTCGAGAGCACTGTGAGCCATTTTGAGGAGACCACCATGAGCCGTGAGCCATTTCGAGCCATTTCCGGAGCACCTAAGCCATTTCCAGAGAACCGTGAGCCATTTCAAGAATACCACCGTGAGCCATGAGCCATTTCGTGAGTCCATAGTGAGCCATTTCAAGGAGGTGATTTTGTGATTCCACTGTGAGTCATTTCCATACCACCATGAGGGTTTTTCAGACCACTGTAAGGCATTTCCAGACAACCGTGTGGCATTTCCATATCACCGTGATCCATTTCAAGGAGACCACCTTGAGCCGTGATCCATTTCATGAGTCCACCGTGAGCCATTTTGAGGAGACCACAGTGAGCCGTGATCCATTTCATGAGTCCATCGTGAGCCATTTCGAGGAGGCCATTTCATGAGTCCGCTTTGAGTCATTTCCAAACTACCGTGAGTTTTTTTCACACCACCATGAGGTTTTTTAGACCACTGTAAGGAATTTCCAGACCACTGTAAGGAATTTCCAGACCACTGTGAGGCATTTCATCACCACCCTGAGGAATTTTGAGATCACCTTGATTCAATTCAAGGAGCAAAGGAGATCGACGAAGCAAAGGAGGCCAACGGAGACAAAAAATCAACACAATGTCTTCGGTAAGATATCATAGCTTGGCTCCCATGTATTATTGTGTGTTACAAAAACTATAATTGTCTATGATATTACAAGTCTGGGTTGTGTAATGTCTGTGCACCCCTCTGAAAGGGAAAGGTCCTACTCCAAGACTACATTTCTACTCCATCTCTGGTGCCTTCACTTTCCACATTAACCCTTGGGACCAGAGTATGAGCTATTATCATGGCTCTATGGTTGCAACCTAGTTAAGTATTTCATTGAAGCAACCCCTATGATGCAACCATCTTGTCCCTGCTTGAATTGCAACTGCAACCCTTCTTGTTTGCACATGGTGTGGCATATCAAGCTCATTGTGGTTTTGCTTATCCATCGGGTGGCCTCCTCTTCAAGGTTGGGTTGAATATAAAGGAGACACTATGGTTGCATAGTTCCCTCGACTATACCATAGATCAAGGTGAATCCAATAGTCGGGTACCTTCTAGTCAATCAAATTTGAGCACAATTTTTGGCCTTTCTAGGAATTATTATGTTGGAGATTATGCCCATTGTATACGCTTCAAGTTGCTTATTGTTTTTAAGTGTGAATCACAATTTTGTCTTAGATTCTACAAATTGTTTATGCTTTCGGTACTCAACATGTTTGACATTGGCATATGCTAAAAGATGCACATTGTTGTCTAATATTGTATTTTACTTCTATTTGCAATTATTGCACAAGTGTTCCAAAGTCGTGGAACCTGGAAATTGTTGGCCTATACAATTTTGCGATAAATTCAGTTTTCACAAGGAGATAAAGTTTATATCACAATATATGAAAGATGTAGTAATGAATATAGATTTTCTATATCGTTGAACTAGAGATACACCATGTTTGTACATCATTTTTTTATTAGTTAGTGGCTTGATTTTGTGGCAGACAATACCTTTCTTATAGGTGAAACATTTCACTTCAATTTGTGAAAGTTCAAACGAAACTAGGACGAGATCATAGATAATAGATGTTGTTGATGCAACAAAGAATAAAGATTCCATCAATCATACTACTAAAAGGGCCGACCAAAACTCTAGAGTCCACCCCCAATCTCTCCAAAATGGAGTTAAATCATCCCAAACTCAAGCACTAAAGTGAGAGTGAAAATTTTGATACCTTGCCAGCTCTAATTGATCCACAAGAAGCAAACATGTCACATGTGGGATTTGAACCTAAGTAGGGAGGATGAAATATTCTCCGCTTAACCACCCAAGCTAAAGCTAATAGACAAAATGTTATTTGTTGTGTAGTGTAGTGGTACAATAGTTGTGAAATATTGATGGATTATTTAGTACTTACTAATGTGTTTGCACTTTTATTTTTTATTGAACTTGACTTATGAACCACATTGACATTCATAAGATGATGAGAGCTCCTTGACCTTTAGAATCTTGTGAAAATATGAAATAGATATAAAGAGTCTTAATATGGCTAGGGAGCATTGGATAGGGAAGTGATTCCCTATTGTTATTATCGCCCTTTGTTGTATTAGTTTCATGCAGATGCACATATTTTCATGTGTATGTGCATGTACATACACATATGAATATTGGTTACATAAGTTATAACCATATTATTCCATGAAAAATATTATGTTGGTCCAAGGAACCTAAAGCCTTGAGCTCAAAATGGGAAAAATATGAAATATTTTAGTGTGTAATGCTATTTACTAGCAAACTATGATCATATTTGTGCATACTTAAAATGGACTCAATTAACATAGGGTACAAATTTTGAGAGACATCCATCATGCTTATAAAAGCATAGCTCATCTGGAGACCAATGAAAAGATGATGTTAGATCATAGAGTTAAAGGTATAACTTATGGTAATTGTATGTTGTCATGTGATTTTCCCTTAAGTGAGGGAGCTTGGGTTGATGATCATGGAAAGAGTTATTTTCTTCCATATTGGATGGGAGGAGCTAGGGAAAGAATATGCATTAAATTGGATTTTTATATGTAGAGCCATGAAGAAGTCAAAGAGAAAAACGCTTTTCAAAACCCGTTTCTTTCTTCCCTCTGTATTTGAATTTATATTTCATTCAATCTCCTTGTCATAAGTAATTTTGTGAAGGAGGGAAGAGTAGTAGTTTTTTGAAGGAAAGACAAAGGACAAATTTTGTCATGGATGTAGTCTCCCTCCAATACAAAAAATTGGTAGCATCCCAAGTAGTGAGCATTGACCTTGATTACACCTCGAAGGGAACAACCCAATACAACCATGTAGTCATTGTCAACTCCTTCAATTGTGGTGGAAATTTAGGTTGATTTGATATGGGAAATGGAGATGAAGGGGGGAAGATAGTTTTGTTGAGATGCATTCAATTAGGGCATCTGAAATGTCAATACTTGAGATCAGTGACACGGACATGAATGGGTTTGGCAATTTCATAATGGAGGGATATAGATTGAGATCAGTCACACAAACCATGAATGGGTTAGATGGTGGATGTAGGAGGTTACCAAGGGCCAATGGTTTACCATATAGCTTGAGAATGGTGACGCGGAATGTGAATGGGTTAGATAATTTTGTAATTGAGGGTTATTCACTATCCAAGGGTATGTCCATCCATAGGTACATTTCCATCAATATTTTCAAAGTAGGAGGTTATTAGGGGCCATTTTCAATGTAGGAGGATATTAAAGGTTATCAAGGGCCATTTTTTAAATCATGAAATGCTTAAGTAGATTTCTTCATTACTTGTCTGCAGTCAAATTTATCCTATCTTTTTTTAACTTAATATGGATGTGGGGAAAATATATTTTTCATTTTAATGATGCCCTCATATTGCACAAATTCTCTATGGAAATTTTTTGTTTGTGATATGTATGTATTTCATGCTAACCAACAATAGAAGATATCTCACTCTAAGTTGATCTCTTTGCTCTGTGATAATCTTCAAGAGATCTAGCAACTGTAGCAACTCACAATCAAACTCTCAAGTTTGTTGCAAAGAAGAAGAGAAGGAGACACTCAATAATCACTCATAAACACATAATAATAGACAGAATATCAGTATCATACAATGAATAAGAATGTAGTGAATGTGTTACAATAGACTGCAAAGCAACATGATATCGGATTCGAATTAGCCAAGTAGGGCATTCGAATCTCTGATCTCAGAGTTTGGCATGAATAACTACAGAGACATCAACTAGTCATCAGTATCAGTCATGAGTGGTAAGAGTCAGTCAAGTGTGTCTAACTGAGTCTAACAGAACTAACTATCCATAAATCAAGGAATGGAGACTTTAAGTGGAGTGCATGAGGCTGTCTAACTCAAATTCTAGCTTGGATAACAATGGAGACATCATCTAATCAATAGTATCAGTCATAAATGGTAATAGTGAGTCAAGTGTGTCTAATTGAGTCTAACAGAACCATCTAGGCATAAATCAGAAAATGGAGACTCCAAGGAGGGCGCATGAGGCTGTCAAATAGTCAAGTGGAACTCCAGAACTAGCTAACTAGGAGCTAGAAGCAGTCAATATGAGCAATCAGTGGAAGAACTACTCAATCAATGCACTAACTGAATGATAACTCCCGGTAGGTGAGATAAGGTGCCCTAACTGAGTGATAACTAAAGGTAGGTGAGTGAGAGCGCTCTAACTGAGAGTGGTAGGTGAGAAGGGCACACTTGCTAAGCAGATAAGTCAAGGAGGGTGCATTAGGTAGGCAGGAGTCCAAAAGAGGGCTAAAGACAGGCTCTGGAGAGCTAGAAGCAAGCTCTAGGTGCTGGGGAGACAACCATGATGATGACTAGATGCATGCAGCGTGCAGGCAAAGATAGGCTCTGAAGACATGGAAGCAAGCCCTAGCTGCTGGGGAGACCACCGTGATGATGACTAGATGCATGCAGTGGCATGCAAAGCATGCAGTATGCAAAACACAAAAATGATGATGTGAATATTCCAACATGCTCAACACCCACTCTAAGATATCTCACTCTAAGTTATCCTAAGATGATCTTGACTAGTATATGTGATAAACATTTGAGTGAGGGGTGGTCATTCAATTATCCTGTAGGTTCTTCTAGTTCACTTTGGAAGGTGAATAGCAATTAGATCAACATAATTCAATGCAAGACACAAAACCAATATACATAAACTAATTTATTCACATATGATCCACAGAGGTGTGATGTGGAGGAAAATAATTTAAGGAAGGTTTCACACTCTTGAGGCTTATGCCTATGGGATGTGATGCAAAGGATGTCAAGGAGCATGATGTGGAGGGAAGTGGGGTAGATATGAATCACTTTGGAAGGTGAATAGCAATTAGATCAACACAATTCAATGTAAGGCACAAAACCAATATACATAAACTAATTTATTCACATATGATCCACAGAGGTGTGATGTGGAGGAAAATAATTTAAGGAAGGTTTCACACTCTTGAGGCTTATGCCTATGGGATGTGATGCAAAGGATGTCAAGGAGCATGATGTAGAGGGAAGTGGGGCAGATATGAAACCCCGAACTTTGCATTACCTTGGCGGTACTCAAAACTAAAGGTGGAGGATGGAATTAGATAAAAGGACTTGTGGCATTTTCTAGTGCATTTAAGAACATAGTTTGAGGAAAAGATCATCTTGTGTATTTCAAGACATAAATTGAGATAGACGGAATGAAGCAGTGAAGCTGCTTAATGACAGAGAAGTACTCGCATTTTGACTGTATAAAATTATTGAATGAATAATAAGATGGTTACAAACAACGTCGTGACGGTTTACTTATATGCATTGACTAGTCACGGGCGAAGGGGTACATGCCCTTTGACATTTTATTTAACTTCGTAATTGTAATTATATTAATTATTTCTTATTACTGATTATTATTTATAATTGTTACATTTCCCACCCCTTAAGAATTGCTTTGTCCTCAAATCAAGGGTGGAGAAGGATGTTGTTGAAGAAAACTTTCAGCTTCCCACGATGAGTCTTCCTCTGGCAAGTTCTTCCACTTAATAAGGTATTCTTTAATGTTCCTAGAGCGAAGCTTCTTTTCTCTAATAGATAGTATTACTCCAGGTTCCAGAATAATTCGACCCTCCTCGTCCAAAATAGGTAGTTCGGATTGTGCTACTTGGTGTTGTCCTAACATTTTTTTGAGGCTTGACACATGAAATACGTTATGAATGTGACAGTTTTCTAGTAATTTTAACCCATACGCTACTGGACTGATTTTTCTGTTAATCTGACATGGTCCATAGAATTTTGGAGCTAGCTTATTCTTGCCTTGTTGTTTAAGTGACAATTGCTTGTATGGTTGGAGTCGCACGAACACCCAATCACCAACTTCAAACTCTCGTTCGGATCTTCGTAAATTCGCCTATTGCTTCATTCTATTGCGAGCATTTGTTAAGTTTTCCTTTAGTATTTGGATGGTCTTTTGGTCTTCCTCTAATTGATTCCTCACTGCCAAAGTTAAATAATACATACTCCTTCCATTTAGGTGGCTCATAACCGTACAAGGCTTGAAAGGGGTCATTCTAGTTGAAGTATGATAAGTTGAGTTATACCACCATTCGGCTAAATGTAACCATTGGAACCACTTTTTCTGCTTGTCTGTCACAAAACAACGAAGGTATGTTCCCAAACACTTATTCACTATTTCAGTTTGTTCGTCCATTTGGGGATGATAGGCTGAACTCATGTTGAGGGATATCCCTATCTGTTTACATAATTCCTTCCAAAAGTTCCCTTTAAACCTTTCATCTCTATCGTTGACAATTACCTTTGGAAATCCATGTAATTTATAAATATTTTTGCAAAAGACTTCAACTATTTGTTTTCTTGAGTCTGTCTTCCTTACCCCCATGAAGTGAGCATACTTACTTAGTGAGTCGATCAACTACTACGAAATTTTTATCCTTTCCCTTGGACATGGGGAATCCCTCAATAAAGTCCATCGAAATCTCTGCCCACTTCTGATTAGGTACATGTAGAGGGTAAAGTAATCCTGGCGTCATGATATTTTCGCTTTTGTTTCTCTGACAAGTGTCACACTCAGAGACATACCTCTAAATATCCTTACTCATTCCCTTCCCATAAAATGATTGGCGTGCATTATAGTAAGTTTTAAAGGTACCTACATGACCTGCAGCGGGCGAGTCATGTGACTCCCTTAAAATTTTTTCTTTGAACTTTGAAGTAGGTGGAAGGTAGATTCTCCCTTTGTGCCATAAAATGTCATTTCTCCATTCAAATTTGGGATGTTGTTTCACATTATTGATGATTGAACAAGCTTCGAGGTCCTTGGCATATTCTATGCGTATTTCATACACCCAATCATGAATTATGACTGATACTGCATATGCTGATACTTCTTCGTCTTTTCCTGATAATGCATCGGCAACCACATTATCCTTTCCTTTCTTATGTAGTATCTCCATATCAAATGTGGAAATCTTTTCTATCCATTTTTGTTTCTCAGTAGATAGGTTTTTTTGTCGAAGTAAGTATTGGAGACTATTGTGATTAGTCCGTATCAAAAATTTACTACCCAATAAGTATTGTCGCCATTTTTCTAATGCATGAATGATAGTGAGCATCTCTTTGTCATATGTCGACTTCAATCCTTCTCTTTTGTTGAGATTTCGACTTTCGAAAGCAATAGGATGGTCATTCTGCATCAGGACTGCACCTATTCCACCACCTGAAGCATCACACTCAACCACGAAGGGTTTTGTGAAATCGGGAGTTGCCAACACTGGTGTGGATGTCATAATCCCTTTTAAGACTTGGAAACATTCCTCTGCCCTGTCACTCCATTGGAAGGAATTTTTCTTTAGTAGATCTGATAGTGGTGTTGTTAGATGTGCATAGTTTTTTACGAACCTTCGGTAATACCCTGTTAGGCCTAAAAAACCTCTTAATTTGGATATATTATTGGGTTTCAGCCATTCTGTAATTGCCTTGATTTTGCTTGGGTCTACTTTAACTCCTTCATTGGATATGATATGACCGAGGTATTCGACTTCTTCCTTCCCCAAACTACATTTTGACATTTTTGCATAGAACTAATTTCCTTCTAAGAGTGAAAGTACAAGTTCTCAGTGCTTAACATGCTCCTCCCATGTCTTACTATAGACAAGAATATCGTCAAAGAAAACCAATACGAACTTTCTTAGGTGTCGTCGAAAAAGCTCATTCATGGTTGCTTGAAAGGTAGCGGGGGCATTTGTTAATCCGAATGGCATCACGTTAAAGTCATAGTGGCCTTCATGAGTTCGAAATGCTGTCTTTGCTACATCTTCTAGTCTTACCCAAATTTGGTAATATCCAGATCTTAAGTCCAATTTGGAAAAATATTTGGTGCCATGGAGTTCATCCAACATCTCATCTATAAATGGCATCGGAAACTTGTTTTTTTATCGTTATTTTGTTTAGTCCCCGATAATCTATACACAGCCTGAAGGATCCATCTTTCTTTCGAACCAATACTACTGGGGCAGCATATGGGCTCCTACTTCTTGTGATGACTCCACATCTTAGTAACTCTTGAATTAGCCTTTCTATTTATGTCTTGTGATGGTGAGGGTACCTATAAGGTTTGACATTTACTGGTGTGGAATTTGGATTAACCTCAATGATATGTTCTATTCCTCTCTCTGGTGGTAATTTCATGGGAAGATCTTGGAGTACCTTCTCATATTTATGGATTAATGCTTGGATTTCTGGTTGTTGGTCATGGGCTAGTTCTGCTGCTAGTATGTCTATTTGATGACATTGTGTGACCAATGCTGGAGCCCCTTTTCGAATTAGTTTCTCCATTTGTCGTGAAGATATAATTTGGGTAGGAGGTGGATGGAACCCAGACAACTTATATTTTCTTCCATCTCACTTGAATTTAATAAATTGTTCCTGGTGATTTGCGGAATAAGTACCTAATGTATGTAGCCATTGAATTCCCAATACAACATCTACTCCTCCGAGGGGTATTGTATGAAAGCTAGATTCCAAGTTATAATCATTTATTTGCAACTTAATTTTGTGACACTTCCCAATACCATCAATTTTTTTCCATCTGCTACCATAACCCTTATATTTGTTGTTGGATATACAAACAAGTTTAGTTTTTTTGCAACATCTACATCTATAAAATTATGAGTACTACTTGTATCTATAAGTACAATGACATTCTCTTTCCGCACATGCCTCTTTAATTTTAAGGTTTGTGGCTGTGCGATGCCTGTTATTGCGGCTAGAGATACCCTGGGCATTGCCTCCTCTGAATTTGTGTTGACATCATTATTTTCTTCGTTGCTAACTTCATCTTCGGAATCGCTAGTCGCTGAAACTTCTGATTCTCTTTCAACTTCACAATTATACAATTTTTTATTGTTGCATCGGTGACCTTTTTCCCATTTATCTCCACAATATCTACATACACTTATTCACCCATTTCCTATCTAGCTCATGATGTTGTTTTTCACCTTCCCTCAAATGAGGTGGTACATACCTGTTTGTCTTGTCTGTAGCATACTTATCTGATTTTTCATTAAAATATCTATTTGATCTGCCTGGTTTTGTAAAAGAAGGTTTGTTGACCTTGTTATTTTGTTCAATCAATTTGGCTGCTTGTCTGGCGTCTTCAATAGTTTGGGGTCTCCATAGTTTTAACTCGTTACGAATGTAATTTTTTAAACCACTGATGTACATCTTTAGTAGTTGTTCATCTAAGAATCTAGTTTGTCTTGTAGCCAATACTTCCCATTCATGAGTGTAGTCATTCACATTTCCTTTTTGTTGAAGATGGACGAATTTAGTATACAAATCATCTTATTCTTCATCATGGAACCTTTTTAATAATGCTTGAGTAAAATTTGTCCAGCGAAAAGAGTGAGCATTACACTTCCCTGACCACCATAGGAACCAATCATAAGCTTCTTCATCTAAGTTATTAGCAGCGGTCATTATTTTTTCTCTTCGCCTAATGGTGGGTTTGATTCAAAAATGCCCTCCATTTTATTAACCCAAATGATGGAGCATCTATGGGTTTTTCCATCATATTTTGGTAATTCCTTTTTAATTTTTTGATCATCTCTCTCTGGTCCTTTTTGGTTATATGTACCTCTAAGGAAGGAAGATTCCGGCCTTTCTTGCTCTGTCCCTAATTCTAGAACCATTTCGTTTAATTTTTTCATAATCCGGCTAAACATCATATCATTTTTCGCTTCTTTTGCATTCCTTTCATCCCTCTCTTGTTCTCTTATAACTGCAAGATTATCTAGTCGATTTTCTATCGTTTCTAATATGGTATCGAACTTGTCCATTTTTATGTGTACTAAATCTTGTCCTTCCTCTATTTGGTTCAGACGAGCTTGTACATTCTTTAATTCTCCCTTCTGATTAACTATCTCCTTGTTCATCTCTTCGTGGGAGACATAAGTCTGCCTGCCAGAATCCATTTTTTAACAATACTAATAATATATAATTATTATAAAATATATATTTGTTGACTGGAAAATGGTCAAAGGATGGAAAACGGCGTGAAAGGAGGGAGTGTTGATGGTTGCACGTTGTAGAATGGTTGAGCGTGGGCAGGACCGACTGACGTGTGGAAACGACGGGGGAGGAGACATGGGGAGAATGTAATAGGTAGAGGGGATGCGGCGGTGAGCAGGCGTGGGAGATGCTGTGGAGGTAATATGGTGGAGACCGACGGTGAGCAGGTGCGGCGAGGGGGTAGATGGCGAAGCAGGGACGGTGATGCAGAGCAGGGACGACGAACATGCACGGGGGTGTACGAGGGTGGGGAAGGAGCCGAGGAGTAGTGGCGGGTGAGGGGGGGGCACGCAGAATGGAACAACGTCGGAATAAGCGCAGTGGCGGATGGCTGAGTGGAAACGGCGATGGAATGGTCGTAGTGGCGCTAAGGATGATTCTTGCTCTGATACCATTGAAGCAGTGAAGTTGCTTAATGACAGAGAAGTACTCGCATTTTGATTGTATAAATTTATTGAATGAATAATAAGATGGTTGCAAACAGCCTCGTGACGGTTTACTTATACGCATTGACTAGTCACAAGCAAAGGGGTACATGCCCTTTGACATTTTATTTAACTTCGTAATTGTAATTATATTAATTATTTAATTATTAATTATTTCTTATTACTGACTATTATTTATAATTGTTACAAGGATGCACACCTTTGAGCCATAAAATTTGGGAAGTCCATCAATTCATTGAGCATGCATTTTAGATGGTTATCAAGATTTGGGTCTCAGAATACCTCAACTCATCCATTGCCAATGAATGAAATATCTACTTCTCTATTTTGATGGCATCCTATTGTCAGCCTACTTCATATAGCCCCTATCACTAATCCATGCAAACCTTGTCATTCCCATGAAACTAGGCAACTTATGCCATGTTAGCAATGTGGCCCAATCAACATTATCCACCATGCCAAAGGGACCATTAAGCATATCAATGAGCATCATAGTGATTTAAATATAGTCAACCACCCAGAGAGTTTCACATTTTTGTGCAACATGAGTCATGCAATTAGAACCATGTCAACATCTAAAGGATCATACATCAATAGACATCCAATCTCATTGTTGGCAGGCGGTTTGATGAGGACGTGTCGCGGTACTGCCGACGTTGCGACATGTTGGATAAAGGCGTGAAAGGAGTATTTTGTACCAAAGTAGACCACAGTTGGCAGGTTTTGGGTCACTTGGACCATGTATTTTTTAATATTGAGTCAAGCAGACCGCAGTTGGCAGGTTTTGGGTCACTTGGACCATGTATTTTGTAATATCGAGTCAATTGTACCGCAGTATGCAGGTTTTTGGGTCATTAGACCAAGTCAGTTAGTCGATTGTCCATAAGTGTAGGTTAGGAAAGTGGACAAGTATTGTAATTAGTGGAAGCCTATAAATAGATGACAATTGTAAGTGTTAGAAAAAGGTCGATGGATAGAAGATAGGAAGAGAGCTGCATGCGGAGATTGACAGAGAGATAATGCAGGGGTTGCGCAGAGATTTATGTACTGCTTTTGGTTTGTCACAGTAATATAAGGATGATGATTTGGTGCAATCTGTGTGTAATGTTGCTTGATACTTATGTTATTGACTTTTCTTAATGCAATTATCCGTTTCTGTCGCTATTGTGTGAATGCCGCAATAATATGTTATAGATACCTGTTTACTGTAATGTTAAATGCTACGATTAAAGTGATATGCTATAACTCCATGATGAATATTTAGAATCACTGTTGGTACCATACTGCCGCAACTTGCCTCCTCTCTCGGCGGAAATAGGGTTCCGTCTGCTCTTCCTAGACGCCTCGGGTGAGACCTCATCCGCTCTGCGGGTGTTGCTGGGTGGGCTCAAACCTACCCGGGTCGGTGCCTAGGGAGACTGCGGTATGTGTCGACAGTTGGTGAACCCCTGTCGACTGTGAGGTCGCGATTTGGTCAACAAATGGTTCCGTTGCCGAGACCGTGTGCAGAGTAGAAGGAGGTCATGTTGTGGCACCCAGCAAAGCCAGAGATACAAAAATGGTTCGATCAGAAGTTGCAGGAGTTTGTTGAAGGAGAAATTCAGAATACGCAACTGACGGTGGATCACTGGGTGGGAAGATATATTCATGACGGTCCGCACGAATGGTTTTTTTGTGAATTCCCGGTTATTCTGTATGAATGGTTGTCGAAGCTGACCTTCCAGAAGAGGAACTTCCAGGGTGGTGAGCCAACGGCTTGGACCCCGGAGTTGATTCAGGAGCTGCAGGAAGTCGATAATAAGGCATCGCGAGCTATTGAAGTCTGGCTTGATAGCATCTTGGAAGGATACATTACTGAATTCGCGGTTGACACGAAGAAATCCTATAGTGAAGTTGAAAGATACTTCTTTGACGGACCGAGGGGAAGGTTTTTGCTGTCACTCCAACTGTCGATTAAGATGCTAATCTGCGAGAAAGGTATATTGAAGATGCACCTTGATCAGTAAGCAGCCTGGTGGGTGGAGGCCGTGGGTATCGCGACTGTCGAGGGGCGGTCGAAGGAATGGTAAAGGGGTAGATGGATGCAAACCATGAGGAGACTGTGAGTGAAGTTGAGAAAGAAAGTGGCCTTACGAGGGGAGGAGCAAGGTTCCGACAGGAAAAGAGGCAGAGGAGAGGAGAAGGTCCTGCTGCAATCGGATTACAAGACCGTGAAGGAAGGCCACACGGGATGAAGCGACCTCACAGTCCTGACAGGGACAACCAGGCTACGCCCAGGATAGAGGCAAGCCCAAACCCCGGCAGAAACATACCCACCCCTCCATTCACTGACTCACAACCAGCAAGAAATACTACTTCGACACCGCCAAGCTCGTCGATTCAGCAGAAGTTAATTGGTAGTAATACAGCGACAGGAGGAAGGAATCCCTAAATGGTGGGTGATGATGCAAAATTACCGTTGTTCCACAGGAGTGCTACAAACAATCCTGAACAGTATGGGTTTTTGTGTGAAGCAATCTGGACCATGAAACAGGTCACTGATGATAATGCTAAGAAAGGGCGGTTGGCCACGACCTTACGAGGTCGTGCATTAGATTGGTTCATGAAGTTTATTTTGGTTCCTACAGGAACACCGAAAAAGTCCCTGGATGAGATTCAGGAAGGACTAATTGCTGAATTTAGACGGCCTAAGTCGGAGGCTCAATACATTACTGAACTGAAGGAAATTAAACAGTATTCCAATGAGACGGTATGGGATTTCGATCAACGATTCAAGACGCTGATGGCAAAGGTTAGTTTCGATATGAGTGCAGTCCAACATAAAGAATGGTTCATTACATCATTTGTTACCCCACATTCGACTGCCGCTGATGCAGCAAAACATTTCGACGCCTAGCGAATCTCTAGAGATCGCAATGCGATTAGAAGCATCACCGATTGGAGATAATGCATCCGGGATGTCGTAGATACAGACACAGCTCACCAACTTGACTATACAGTTGCAAGATTTGAAGAAGAACAAGGAACAACGTGATGAAGTATGGTGTATGCAATGTCGACGAGAGGGACATACGAAAGATGATTGCCCATATTTTCGTAATTATTTGGTCTCCGGTGCGCCCAATCCGTTGAATGGCGGCAGTATGCCATGGTGTCATGTTTGCCAAATGTTTGGGCACAGTCACAATAATTTCCCATATATGCAGAAATGGTTACAACTCTGCGGAATCTGTATTGCACCTTCTGCAAGTCGGTAGGACACGATGACAAGGATTGTCGTGCATATGGGTTGCTACAGGAGCGAATGTGTGATGCATTCTATGTCAAAGATGATCAGCGTGCTGCACCGCTACAGCCGCAGGTACCTCAGCTGATACCTCAACCACAAATGCAGTTCGTACCGCAACAGCAGCAACCGCAACAGTTCGTACCGCAATATACACTGGTGAACCCCCCGCAGCCTCAGTACGTGCAGCAACCGCAGTATGTACCACAAGGGCAAGGGATGCCGCCAGCACCCGTGTAGCAATAGTTCAATCAACCTCAGTACCAGCAGCAGGGCGGCTACCATGGAGGATACCGGGGGGGACACGGTGGTGGATTTGGTAGGGGAGGAGGAGGCCGAGGTGTTCGTGGACATGTTCAATGTTATCACTGTGCGGTCTGGGGACATTACCAGCGTGACTGCCCATTACTACAGAACCAGTGCACCTTCTGTTACAGTAATGATCATACGGTTGAAAATTGTTCACAATTGATTGCACGATGGCAGGCTGGGAACGCCCCGTAGCTACAGAATCAGGCCAAGCCGCAACAACTAGTGCAGAATCAGGTACAGCAGCCAGTATAGAACCAGCCCCCGCGACCACTGCCGAACACCAATCAAAATATCAATCAACCAGGGAATTTGCAGCAGAACTAGACGCAAGGCGCTCATATTGCGACCATTTCTGCAGAACCGTGACCGCAAGATGCTTCGGTGGTTGTTGTCACTCGTGGAGGAAAGACGACTGGGGAAAATGGTTCGCAACCACTGATTCAGTTGGCTGGTTAGAAGACGGTACCCTTCGACATTGATGCCGAGCGAGAGACATTCCTGGAGGCACGTCGCACATTGGAGAAAGACCGCGGTAAGGCTGTTGTTTGTGATATGTTGCCTGTCTTTGATGCCACATCAGACGCCGATCGACCACCCCCGGGGATATTGCAAAAGTTTCTCGAGAGTTGTCTGTTGTTGGCCCGAGACCCGGTTGCTCTAGTTGAGATTGAGGGATGGTTACATCGATTTCAGAAAGGACAACAGGAGTTGGCTGTAAACACTTTACAACGACAGAAAACTAGCAAGGAAATGCGAATGAATATTCAGATTGGTGATTATGATGTTGACTCTGCGATTCTTGACCTTGGTTCGGATGTTAACATCTTAACCAAGCAGGCGTGGCAGAAGATGGGGAGTCCCCCATTGAGTCGGTCTCCTGTGCAGCTCCGGTTGGCTAACCATGCGAAGGTTACACCTATTGGGCAGGTTCAGCGGCTCACGATTGATATTGAGGGCATGAAGACTTATGCTGACTTCGACGTCATTGAAGTAGTTGAGGGAGGAAGCTCCTATCCTGCGCTATTGGGGATAGGATGGGCTAACGATAGTGGAGCTGTAATCAACTTCAAGAAGCGCATGATGACCTTTGAGAATCGCAATTTCAGAGTTGTAGCCCCATTGGATCCGGCTGAAGGACGCCGATATGTTGAGCCTGTAAAAGATGACGATCTCACTGCCTGGGATCATGCATTCAACATTTCTGAAGATTATATTCGTCCTACTATCCACGGTGAGCTGGAGTGGCGCAGTGAGAGTTCTGCGTCTTCCAACTCTGATGATGCCTTCGAACACTGGCATAACCGGATGCATGAAGTACCGTTCCGAAAATGTGGCTTAGTTACGCAGTATTTATGTCGTGTTGCAACAGAAACAATCACACTGCCTGTCCACGAGGGGTTGCCTGACCTCACTAGCTTTTTGGTGGAATTTGAAGAACAGGTCTCAGAACCCCAGCGATTGCTGGCATTAGCGGAAGCGTTGAAGGCTGCCCCAACACGCTAGTGGGCGACACACAAGAAGTTCATTACTAATTGGTCGCAGTGTCGGAGGTTGATGATGGTTCGGTTTGGCGACACTGAGGTTTATCACGCTGGCAAGTATGATGGGCAGAACAATCCCTAGGATCATGTGATGGAATGTCGCGCTCATGGTACACCGCAGCTGAGTTGCGTCGAGAATTTACAACATGGGGGGAATTGACGGTCTACTTCACTCATACATTCACGTTTGCGGATGCTAACCCTGATGTCCATAACGCCTTACAACTCATCCGCGATGTGGTACTTCAGGTTGTTCCAATAGCCTGCCCTGTGGATCCGCACTCTGCTTGTCAGATGCAGTCTCTCATGGAATGTTTCAATATCAGTGGTGGCCCGGAGGACGATGATGATCCTTGGAATGTTAACATTCTCGAATCTTAAGGAAGTCGCGCTGTGGTCCCACCTGTTGCACCATGTACGCCGTTTAGTCAACCATTGCAGATCTGCAAGATGAATATTGGAACCGAGGCTACTCCCAAGTTTGCCAATGTTGGAGATTATTGGGATGATGAGATGATGAGTAAGGTCACTGAGTTACTTCATGAATTCCAAGATGTGTTTCCTACGAAGTTTTCTGAGATGAAGGGAATACTAGGCGATTTAGGCGAGATGAAGATTCCCTTAAAGCCGGATGCTAAGCCGGTTCGACAGTGACCTTATCGGTTGAACCTGCGACATAAGGAAAAAGTCAAGGCAGAACTTGATCGCATGTTGGATGCTGGTATTATCGAACCTATAGAAGAATCCGAATGGATCAGTCCTATGGTGGTGCAGGACAAGAAAACAGGAGAAGAGCGCATTTGTGTCGACTTGTGGAAGTTGAACAATCCCTGCTTGCATGACCCTTTTCCGACCCCGTTTACTGATGACGTACTTGAAGGAGTGGATGGCCAGGAGATGTACTCTTTCACTGATCGATTCTCTGGCTACCATCAGATTCGCATTGCCAAGGAAGATCGCCATAAGACAACTTTCGTTACTGAATGGGGTTGCTTTTAGTACACGGTCATGCCGTTTGGTTTGAAGAATGCACCTGGGATATTCTCCGGGGTCGTTGTTGCTGCATTCAAAGATTTTATTCAGAATTTCCTGCAGGTATATATGGATGATTGGACCGTTTATGGATTGATTCGCGATCATCTGGCCAATCTGCGATTAATGCTCGAGCGATGCCGACAGCACCAGATATCACAAAACTTGAAGAAATGTATTTTTTGTGCTCCCTTTGGAATATTGCTGGGTCATATCGTGTGTAAGCAGGGATTGTTGGTTGATCTAGCCAAGATTGTGCTTATTTTGGGGTTGCAACCGCTGACCACTGTTAAGTAGTTGCGCGCCACCTTGGGTCATACGGGATATTACCGCAAGTTCATTAGGGGTTATGCTGCGATTACTGCCCCTATGGAAAAGTTGTTGAAGAAGGACGCGGCATTCTAGTGGAGCCTGGAATGTCAGGATAGCTTCGAAACGCTCAAGGCGAAGATGGCGTCGGCACCGATTTTGGTTTTTCCGGACTGGAGTAAGGAATTCCATGTCCACGTTGATGCCTCCTCGGTTGCATTAGGTGTTGTATTGGCTCAACCTGGAGAAGGCGACATTGATCATCCCATTGCTTTTGCCAGTCGGAAGCTGTCTTCTGCAAACACAATTACACCACCATAGAATGCGAAGGACTGGCCATGGTTTACACGTTGCAGAAATTCAGGCATTATTTGTTGGGTGGCCACTTTAAAATGTTCACTGATCATTCTGCATTGAAATACTTGGTCAATAAGCCTTTGTTGGGGGGCGAAGATCTGCCGGTGGCTACTTTTGTTTCAGGAGTTTGATTTTGAGGTTGTTGTGAAGTTGGGGCGGTTGAATGCTGGACCAGATCATTTGTCATGGATTGATACAGGGGAGGAACCGACTAATATCGAAGACGGGTTGTCGGATGCCCAACTGTTTCACGTTGCCACTACTGATCAATATTTTAATGACATCCTTCAATTTCTGGTGATCGGCACCGTGCCTGATGACTTTACCACTACTCAGAAGAAGCAATTGGTCGTCAAGGCTGCTGACTTTCAACTGATCGCGGGAGAGTTGTATAAATTGGGTGCTGATGAGATATTGCACAGATGTGTCTTGCCTCATGAGCAAGTGCAGATATTCGCTGAGGCACATGGTGGAGTGGCGAGAGGACATTGTTGGCTGGGTCCCTATCACATCAATAGTATTACTTCGGGAGGAGCGGTTCAGTTGTAGCGGTTGGATGGGGGGATGCTCCCCAAGCTGGTAAATGGTCACAGGTTGAAGCCCTATCGCTCGGGCTTGGAGCAGTGCGATGTCTGAGTCGCACAGGAAAAAAAAAAAAAAATGATGATGATTGTTGCAGGTTGCTTGGTGGCAGATGGCGTACCAACAGAAGAGGGTATGCGTAAGCAGAAGAGGCTTGTGCCGCTAGATTAGAGTAGTCAGAGACACATGGCAGTTTTGCGCTCAGGCTCGATGACGGATTTTGAACGATGGATTTGGGAGAGTACGGTGAAGTGGTGTGATTACTGACCACCCTCTCTACACATGATTGCCCCTGACTGATTTGGCTGGGTTCACACATGATGACAGCATATAGCACGCTGGGCCGGTACGATCAGCACAATGTGAGGAGATGGCTCACACGTTAGCACGTAGGATCTTTGATGACAGTATGGTCACCCCCCGTTTTGTCAGTCGATAGGTTCACACACATAGATGAGAGGTAGTGGGACATCATTCCCACCGTCGTGACCCGAGAATGGTCCGGCTATAAGTAGCCGAGGTAGCTGGTAGTTGCTACAACGAAGTTGTTCTGG
Organism: Larix kaempferi; assembly: GCA_027924585.1. Lineage (NCBI taxonomy): Eukaryota > Viridiplantae > Streptophyta > Pinopsida > Pinales > Pinaceae > Larix > Larix kaempferi. The sequence continues at coordinate 45,878,017 of BSBM01000510.1, forward strand.
ACTAGTGTGGTTATGCTGGTTGAGAAATTTACGAGTTGAGTTGTGAGGAATTCCAAGGAGGTTGTGGAAATGCTTCACTTCGATTCCCGTGGCTGCACCCCAGGGGCCCTACGAGTCCAAACGACGAGTATCCCTGAGCGCTTCGATATGGTGGGTGCACTTACCCTGTGTATGCCCAGGCCGGTGCTAGGGCGACAGCGGTATGTGTCGACAGTGAGGTGGACCCCTGGCCGGTCCCGCATGATTCAGTATGCAGTAGTTGTTCGAAGGGTTGTGCTATTTTCGATCAGAACGTTGGTTGGGGTGGTAACTCCCTGACTTCAGTGGAAGATGGGCGCTGGCGCGAAACAGATGTGCCAGAGTCTTTCGCCGCTCCCGCACCTTGGTACTGTTCGTCCTCTTTTTTTTTCAGTCTGCACTATTCCATGCGACTGGAGGATGAGTCCGCGACGTACTTGACAGCGAGTCGGGGGTTGCCTACTCTCGTGTAGGGCTTACAGAATTGGTAGCTGAGGATCTGTACAGCCTAAGGAAGGAGACAACATTGCGTCATCCAGATAGCAAGAACAGATGCAGTTGACATGGCTCGAGGGCGAGCCACAAGATTGTGTTGGGGGCCTGTTGGCAGGCGGTTTGATGAGGACGTGTCGCAGTACTGTCGACGTTGCGACACGTTGGATAAAGGCGCGAAAGGAGTATTTTGTACCAGAGTAGACCGCAGTTGGTGGGTTTTGGGTCACTTGGACCATGTATTTTGTAATATTGAGTCAAGCAGATTGCAGTTGGCGGGTTTTGGGTCACTTGGACCATGTATTTTGTAATATCAAGTCAATTGTACCGCGGTATGCAAGTTTTTGGGTCATTAGACCAAGTCAGTTAGTCGATTGTCGATAAGTGTAGGTTAGGAAAGTGGACAAGTATTGTAATTGGCGGAAGCCTATAAATAGATGACAATTGTAAGTGTTAGAAAAAGGTCGATGGATAGAAAATAGGAAGAGAGCTGCATGAGGAGATTGACAAAGAGATAATGCAGGAGTTGTGCAGAGATTTATGTACTGCTTTTGGTTTGTCACAGTAATATAAAGATGATGATTTGGTGCAATCTGTGTGTAATGTTGCTCGATACTTATGTTATTGCATTTTCTTAATGCAATTATCCGTTTCTGTTGCTATGGTGTGAATGCCACAATAATATGTTATAGATACCTGTTTACTGTAATGTTAAATGCTGCGATTAAAGTGATATGCTATAACTTCATGATGAATATTTAGAATTACTGTTGGTACCATGCTGCCGCAACTCGCCTCCTCCCTCAGCGGAAACATGGTTCGGTCTGCTCTTCTTGGACGCCTCGAGTGAGACCTCATCCGCTCTGCGGGTGTTGCTAGGTGGGCTCAAACCTGCTCGGGCCGGTGCCCACGGAGACTGCGGTATGTGTCGACAGTTGGTGAACCCCTGTCGACTGTGAGGTCGCGATTTGGTCAACACTCATTACTCTAATTTCAACTAGTTATTCCTTATCCATATATAGTCCTTTTTTATGCATTTTTTTTAAAATCTCCATATAGGTTTTGAGCTCTTATTTATTTTTGGAAATTTAATGATTTGATGCTAGAACTTGTTTGTTTCTCAAAACTATTTGCTTCATCCCTATTTAATTTTAAAACTTGTAAGGGCATATATTCCATATATGTGCACTCTTTTCATTGTCAATTTTAGAGAGTAACTTTCACATACTTTTTAGTGTTGTATTCATTTTCTATGTTATCAACCATTTGATTTCTATTTTTCATAATAGCAACTCTAACCCTCCTAAAGTATAACCAAAAATGATTTTATTTTGGATTGTATTGTGTACTTTTTTTGTAAGTGTAGGGTTTCCTAGAAAAACTACAATTACATACTTGAAAAAGGGTTCTATTGAGGTGCTTAAACCTGAAACCCATACATTGGTTCTAGTGAGATTACATGTGTATTCCCATAATGGTTTGACGAGGTTGCATGCATAAAATTATTAAGTTGTTCAAATGAGTTATACATATGAATTTGTAATTTGGTTAACATGCTTTCTATCTGTAAGTGAATGTTATACTTACATGCGGGAAATATTAGCTAACTATATATCTAATTCGATTGACTGAAGGTACAAAAAAATAGAGGTAATGCAACAGCATCCAGTAGATCTAATAGGAATTTTTCACAACCTAACTTTAAATCAAGCACAAGTATGACACTTCTTTTAAACCATAAAAAACAATACATAGTTTCGGTTGGTCCAAAATCCCTTTGCCGTCTCAGTGTGTATCAAACAAAACCTCTTGGTCCATCACTAAACTTGGCAGTCCCTAGGGCCTTCTCTTGCTTTGCATCAATTTCCTCTCATCATGGCTCTAATACCATATTACAAAAACCGAACACACAAAGGAACTAAGGACACAAACAGAGAATTGAAAGACAGAAAATGGTTCCTCTGTATTTTGAAATGAAGAGACAACCTTCTCTTTATAATAATGAGATACATAAACCCTACGAAAACCCTAATTGCAGAAACCCTAAAATGACTTATGTGTACTTTAATAAAATAATTAAACATAAATTAGTCAGCAAGTGACCTCATTAATATGCCTAAGTCTATAGTCTAAATGACCTTTATATTCTAACAAGGTTCAAGCTACAAGTTTATTGGCAAAATGAGAAGTGGATAACCCTATTGTGAAACCATTGCTTCAAAATAAGGATCCCCGAAATGGCAACAAACACTGCAACTAATGGTGGCTGCAGAAAACTAAAACTTATAATGAAGAAGGCTCCAAAACAACTAAGTTTTCTGGCATTGTAGGAAATGCTTCTTTGACTACAAATTTCTTCTCTTGGATTATCAATCCACTATTTTTAATCGTTTTCAAAACTGTCGATTAAATGAATAAAGATAAATTTGGATTAGAGGATACAAGAGTAGCCATGGGAGGTCATTCCATCAATGAATTCCAGCCACGGCCGTGTTATCACACAAGCTCTAGCTGTTTGGAAGTGGGTGTCCCAATAGAGATGGCAGAGGTGAACGACTAGGGAGGTGTAACCAACAGTAGCCAGGTCCTCCGTCCAAGGGACAGAAGTCACACCGGACAAGGCTACAGTCACTTTAGACGAGGCACGTAGCCAAGTCAGGGGGGAGACCCCACTCAACTAGTTATGGTTGAGACTCAACAGTCAAACACCCAACCCAAAAGATAAGTAAAACGAAATGTAAGATGGATGACTAATTGTGAGATTTCTTCTAGCCTAGTGAGATCGGGATTATGAAATAAAAGAATAGATTATGTGAGATGAAATCAGATCCGATTATGAAAGTAAATGATGAGTGAATTGAAGAATTAGAAGGATAGAAACTAAATCAGCAAACATAAATTGACAAGAAGAACGATTGGGAACCCTGCCAATGGGAAATGAAGCTCGTTATGATTTACTCATACATGGCAGTAGTGCACTAGGCAATTGAAACACATTTTCTAGTAATTATAAATTGATTACTGAGTTGATCTATAACAAAAAAAAAAGGCCAGCAAGAAGTGAAGTGAAACTACCCTTGGGAATGAGTCAAACAATGGAAAAATGGACCTAGCGCATAGAAAAAAAGCATTTATACTCACTTCCAGCCAACGATACTTGATACCCGAAGGTAAAATGACGTTTTAAAACTAAATATCAAGTAACCATAACCGAAAAATCTACTAGACAGGGTGATTGGTCAGTTTGCCCAAGTGGGGCGAATCCAGTGGGAGACTAGTGCCTGGTTTAGTGGGTAAATGGATTCGTAATCAAATGAAATTTGGAATATAAGCTTTTAAGCACATTTCATTAGTGGGTTTGCAAAATAAACAAATTCTAATGGCTATTTTTGTAGATTTTAATTTTTAGGGGTTTTTAAGTGAATTTTCTGCTCAACACACACATATTTAAATTTAAAATGTTAGAGACCAGCAAGAATAACCTACTTGAGAGTGAATGAACGGATGAGATTGTCGAAGACTAGCTCCCCAAACTCAGTTGCCGAGCAGTAGCGTGTTCCCTTTGCATTCTGAGCTTCCAGTGGCCAAATTCGCCCTAAGTACCTGCCACAAACAAGATCAAGTCAGTGATGTAGCAAATAATAAGAGAAACCAACAAGTAAAAATGACTAAAATGAGAGAATTGAAAGGCTGAAAGTGCAATAACAACTCCCTTGTTAAAACTCTAAAGAATTTGAGCAGTTGGGGGGTTCCCACTCCCAAAACTGCGCCCTCCTCTAGCTGAGCTCTTCACCTGGAAATCTAATGGCCAAGGACAATGTGGAAACATTACACTAGCAACTCAGCAAAGCTATGGAAAACTAGATATCAGTCAAGCAACACACATCTATCCATAAACTCTCAAGAACTTGTGGAAGAATGGCTCTATATCATCAAAAACTCAAGTGTACAAATGTGCCAAGAGGATCCAAATGGAGTGAGTGCCTTCTCTTCTAGAGAATGGACACTCCCAACATGGGTTTCCCCCCAAAATGGAGGGTTGAGATCACTCCCCAATCCACAAAATCGAATGGTGGAGATCATCTCTAGGTGGGGGTGCGAATTGCCCAAGGAGAGCACACTAGTGGAGAGAGGGGGACCCATGTGGGCCATACAATACAATAAGGTGGAGTTGGGGGGTGTCTATGGGAGGTTTTATCCCCCCAACGTACTACATCAAGGCCCCATATCAATAGAACCAACCAAATCGAATTCCCAAGGTGGAGAAAAAACGCCCCCTATGGGCAATTCGACCTCCAATGCTGAGCTGGGCAATAGAGGGCCCCACAATACACAAATACATTGTTAAACATTACCAAAATACCTTAGAAATTGCCTTTTCCTTTCCCAACCATTGATTTTTCCATTTGCCTATAGTTGCCTTAGTCAAATTCTGATTTTCCATGTAATTTTTGCTGGTTTATATGGCTGAAGATGAAATTTTGGCTTTTGACCCACTTTTATTGCCCAGATTTCCGAACCGTCTGTTGCAATGCGATCGTGGACCCCAAAAGTAGTAGGGATGACCACTCGAACGACCCCAATCCATCACTTAGGCATTATTTGCCCAAAATCCATAATTTTTAATTAAAACAGGTCAAAATTGACCAATAATAATTAAAAATTTCTCAAATGCTTCAGTCTTTTGCAATTCTAACACCTGCATGCTCATATGGGATCCTTGTAGATAATAATTGACCGATATCGAAATTCCGATCGCAACATTTTTTTGGGCCCATTTTGGCCTAGTCAACTTAGTTTGACCAAGTCAAATCTGGTCAACAACAATGCTAGCTGAATACCTGTATGCAAACATGGAGTGACAAGGATCAATTATACAAGTTAGTACATTACTAAGCAACACAATGATAACATGGCGATAAAAAATGCATTAAATCCCGAGATAATACAAGGCTCCGGTGAGGTGGGCCCACCGCCTCTAAAAGACTAAAATGCTATGCACATCTTATAGAATTGACCACTTTGCTGACTTTAGGTGATGCGGACAACAAGGCAATGGACACGGGAAGACAAGGATGAAGATCATGTGACCCTTCGGACAACTCGGGAAAGCAAGGCCCACTGAGATAAGTATGCCATGACAGAACACGGGGAAGGGTGGTGCCTCACAAATGGGTATAGTGCAGGGAAACCACCACTAGTCATCTAACAAGTATCTCACAACTCACATCCGTATCCGAAGACTCCGTGAGGTTCTTTTCTAGAGCCGCCAAACTGGGTGTCCGACAAACCGTAACTTGAGACTCTAGGGGGCAATCTTGAGCTTGTCCCTTACTCCCTCTCACCTCCTTGTTCTGCGGGACTAGGTGAGGAATAACCACTACAAATGATGACATGTATGGCTGACCTGGATCCATGTGTGTTGATAAACACATTGCATGGATTTTACAATGAGTTTCATACTTAGCCCCTTTTTGGCTAGATTTTACATTTACAACATAATAGCCTTACTGGCTTTGATTTACAATTCTTTATTTCTTCATTTACATCAAGGCGCTCTTGGGCTACATACATATCTCAAAAGATATAAACATGGTGCTCATACTGCAAAGGTAATGGGGGTGAGCAATACATGCTTTGATGACCAATGGGGAACACTCGGTGAGGCTACACAATCCTATCTACATTGCAACATCGGGGGCAACCGACAAGAGCAAATCCCAGGTCTACAAGTGTATCTCACACACTAAAGAGCCGAGGCACAATACACAAGGAGTCATGGCAAACTCAGAGATCAGTGGGGAAGGGGTCCTCGAGATCACAAATCAAAATCCAAGTCGGGAACAAGTGTCATGGATGAGTCGGATGGATGGGGAGAGTGATAATGGAGCTAAAGTCAGCTACCGAGAGGGACTAAGTGATCAAGTCTATTCCAAGTGTAGAGGACATGACTCAACGTGCATATACATAAGTCTAACCGGAAGGCTAAACTGACATCATCGAGGGCCCAATCACATCATACAACAGCTGGATCACCAAATATCTCATCTCATGCAGAGTTAGTGAACTAACAAGTATAAAGAAGTCTAATCCACAACATGAGTAATAATCATCAAATGCAATACCTGCTGCACCATATACCTGCTGCTATTGAAGCAATCTGTGAGCTGGATCTTTGCTGAATTCGAGCAATCATAATAAACCAACAATGTACTGTGATAGTCTCGATCAAAACAAGACTAGGCAACTGTCTCAAATGGGCTTATGTCAAAGCTTGGAAAGGAAGAGGTGACCCTGTGGTAGATGGTAAGTGACAATATGTGTAGCACTGTACAACTGTCTGTCCGCTCTAATATATCTGCTCGAGGCAATCTGAACAAAACTGTGTGCCTCCTCTGAAGGCGTCGGATCTCTGATCTAGAAAAAAAAGTATTGTGCGGTCCTTGGCCGCACAGTTTGCAGTATGGTAGCTCCGGCTAACATAGATGTGATAACATCACGCTCCAGCTGGGACAAGTGCTCTAAGGGAGAGAGTGCTTGAGAACCACAGAATCTCTGGTCTGTAGCACCCCTCTCATCATCATCAAAGTACATGCACATGCATGCTATCTGCATCATCATCATCAATATGTACCTATCCCTGTAAAATGCAGACGCTATACCAATCTCTGCAGACCGCTTGTCAGAACATACATCATATATATAATATAATCCAGCAGAAATAAACAAAATGACAATGCTGAAATGAAAATATATCAATAATGAAATGTACTTTTCAACAAATTTTATTTTTTTTATATTATTATTATCCGACACAAGGTGTAAAAAGAGTGAAACATAAAGAAAAACAAACTAGAAAAGGGTAGTGGTGTCAAAAAAGTAAGAAAAGCAAAAACCAAAACAAAACGGACAACTAACTACTGCTCACGAGAGCTTATTCAATTTACCTAACCTACTCTAACCAGTTCAGACCAATACTAAGTAAAAGCATGGACCCAATGCAACCACTCATCCAATAGATCAGTAATTCTTCCTTAATGTTGTTTAGTAAAACAAGTCAAGACTAGATTAGAAATTAAAGTTTTTAGGATCATATTTCTCTTGACTTGTTCAAAAATTGGAAAAGAGTTAGAGTGGCGTAAAATGAAATCATGCCGAGGTCGAGTCTGGGTTTCGCAAGACACATCCATCAATACGCCAAAAGGATCATGAAAATGGTGTGAGTCATCTTTTAAGTTTGATGGAAGAAAGTGACATAACATTTGACTCAACTCTTCTTGAGATAAATTGTTTTCTTCGTCTATCAAGTTGGAATTCTCGACGTCGTTCATCCTAGGATCGATGAAAGGGCCAAGTGGGGACAAATTAGAGTTTACTAAACCTAAGATCAAAATTACGCCCACTTGTTGCTCAAAAATTGCGAAAACATGAAATTGATCTTTGAAAAGCTTTTCAGTCAGCCAATCAATAGGAGTATTAATTTGGAAAATAGGGTTAACCCAGGATGACTGAAAAAGAAAATAGAAGGTTTCACCATCAACCGCTTGGCATTCTACAAACTCCTTATTGAACCCTTTGCACAACAAAATTAGGTTTAAAAGAGGCATTGACTTCATGAGTTGGGATGGGAGGGAGGATTGAAATGTAGAGGCTTGTTTAGCATTTCCAAAAATTGTCCTTCCTAATTCCGCATGAGATAAGGGACAATTGTCAAGGAAATTATGAAGGTCAACACCAACCTTCCGAAGACAACGCTCATTTTGATTCATATTTCCAATAAACTCATTTTGACCAAGGAGAAGGCGAGGAATATTATTGATGTTAAGAATGACACTTTTAGAAGGTTCTTTGTGACATTGATTCCAACTTGCAGGCTGCAACAAAGAACACTCAAGGTTGAGTTGATACATAACTGGATCATCGTCATCTTGATAGGGAGGTGTATCAATATAATCTTTTTTGAAACCCCTATCATCTTCACACATTTGACTTTCAAGCACATGATGATCGTTTGATCCACTCTCAACAGAAGTCTGATTATTTTCAAAATTTTCCTTTTCTTCTTCTTCTTCAAAGGTATGATTGGGAAGTGAAACAAGGTCAGGATCACTTGGGCATTGACTTGAACAATCGCCAACAAAGCAATGACTATGGGGCTGCCCCTCAAGAGGACCTCTAGTGGACTCACTGGTTGAAAGCTCAACCACAGAACTTTGTCTCCGAAGATCAGTGGGATCCCCTTCTTCATTTGTGCCTTCTCCAGGTAAAGATGACAAAGTGCCTTGTATGATTTTAGTAAGTTCCCCTTCTAAGTCAATATCAAGGTCAAAATCTTGAGGGGTTGAGATTTGCTCACTATCATACATAACTTTATCATGAGATTTATTGCATATGTCCTTCAAATACTCAACTACATTCTTATAGACCGAAGGCTCATTCATAAGCTAAATCAAAGGCACATTCACCATTGGTTCGGGGGAGGAGAAATCAAACTGATAAGGACAATCACTGCTCATTTCATCATTGCTATCTTGATCGTCTTCATGAAATTGATCCTCCACCACATAATCCTCATTTGATTGTTCCTCCATGGATTCATCAATGCTTTCACCCCATTCAACTTCACAAAGTTGGTTTTCAATTACATGATGATCACTAGATTGTTTCTCACATGAAAACTGACAATTCTCACTTATCTCGTCCTCTTCAGAGAGATGATTGATATCTGAGTCACAATTCGGATTGTTTGAACATTTAATAGGACAATTGTCAACCATGCGATGATTGTGAAGTTGCTCTTCCGGTGATTCTTTACTGGAATCACCAATGGAAAGGTGAATTAGATCTAGAATTCGGCCTGCAACTGCCTCAGGCAATGATAACAAAGTATCTCGTATGGTTCGATTGATGCCTCTTTTAATTAGCACACGAGGTTTTGAAGCAATATGCTCAAGATACTCTGTAACATTCCTATGGATTGTAGGCACACTCATAATTTGGAACATCTCAGAAGAGGAATGGTCCAATCGAGAAAGCAGATCATCAATATAATCATCATCCATGACACAATCAGTGCTAGATTGACATTCCAAAAGCTCATCAATGTTCTCACCCCATTTATCTATTAGCAACTTCGTGAACATGTCATATCCAGTGATGGATCCTGGGGCCAAATTATCAAACCATAAACATGCATCCCCTACTAGGGATGCACCAAGGGCTCGCATATAGACATCCTCACCATCAGCACCCAGGGATTCCATATGGTCCCAGAGGGCATCCACATGACTCTCAATAGATGTTCCATCATTTCCATAAAAGCGAGGCAACCTCTTGATGTATTCATTTGGCATAAGATGAGGTGCCCCATATATTTATGAAAAATCAAAAGGGGATGGCTTGGGTTTCCTAAAGGTTTTGGTTGCTTGAGTTGAGCGAGAATCATTCACCAAAAGTACAGGTTGGGTTTGATACTTTTTAATTGGTTCACTCGGGATATTTGGGGAAGAAAGACTATTAGATGGATGAGGCATATGATGGGGATCATAAGAATTTTGATATGCAGGCTCATACCCATAATTACGTTCATATTCCTCCCCATACTGAGATTGTGCATCCCATTCATTTATTTCCTCTTGTCTCCTTTCAGACCTATTCATACATTCTTTTAATTCTTTTATGCCTTGTGAGATGCGAAGGAGAACATTTGGGTCCATTTTGATTTATCAATTTAAGAGTTCCCAGTGGAGTCTCCTGTGAAGTGTCAGAATGACTTAAGCTTCTAAAATTGCAAGGATGGGTTCGGTCTCCAGTGGAGCCGCGGGGTGGAGTCACCAGGTGAACGTGGAACCTTGTTCACCAAAGGTAAAGATGTCGTAGGGGAGTGAATGAAGCAAAAAATGTTGGCTGAAATAAATTAAGCAAACAAAACTTAGCCAGCAGAGAATTAAGTTTGAATGCGGTATGATGAAAAATAAAGCAAAAGACTCAAACTCAAAAGACCGCGGGGTAAGTCTCTACCTCCCCAGCAACGGCGCCAGAGATCTTATCACACAAGCTCTAGCTGTTTGGAAGTGGGTGTCCCAATAGGGATGGCAGAGGTGAACAATTAGGGAGGTGTAACCAACAGTAGCTAGGTCCTCCGTCCAAGGGATAGAAGTCACACCGGACAAGGCTATAGTCACTTTAGACGAGGCACGTAGCCAAGTCAGGGGGAAGACCCCACTCAACCAGTTATGGTTGAGACTCAACAGTCAGACACCCAACCCAAAAGATAAGTAAAACGAAATGTAAGATGGATGACTAATTGTGAGATTTCTTCCAGCCTAGTGAGATCGGGATTCTGAAATGAAAGAATAGACTATGTGAGATGAAATCAGATCCAATTATGAAAGTAAATGATGAGTGAAATGAAGAATTAGAAGGCTGGAAACTAAATAAGCAAACAGAAATTGACTAGAAGAACGATTGGAAACCCTGCCAATGGGAAATGAAGCTCGTTATGATTTACTCATACATGGCAGCAGTGCACTAGGCAATTGAAACACATTTTCTAGTAATTATAAATTGATTACTGAGCTGATCTATAACAACAACAAAAAAGGCCAGCAAGAAGTGAAGTGAAACTACCCTAGGGGAATGAGTTAAACAGTGGAAAAATGGACCTAGGGCATAGAAAAATAAGCGTTTATACTCACTTCCAGCCAACGATACTTGATACCCGAAGGTAAAATGACGTTTTAAAACTGAATATCAAGTACCCATAACCCAAAAATCTACCAGACAGCGTGATTGGTCAGTTTATCCAAGTGGGGCGAATTCAGTGGGAGACTAGTGCCTGGTTTAGTGGGTAAATGGAGTTGTAATCAAATGAAATTTGGAATATAAGCTTTTAAGCACATTTCATTAGTGGGTTTACAAAATAAACAAATTCTAACGGTTATTTTTGTAGATTTTAATTTTTAGGGGTTTTCAAGTGAGTTTTCTGCTCAACACACACATATTTAAATTTAAAATGTTAGAGACCAGCAAGAGTAACCTACTTGAGAGTCAATGAACGGATGAGATTGTTGAAGACTAGCTCCCCAAACTCAGTTGTCGAGCAACAGCGTGTTCCCTTTGCGTTCTGAGCTTCCAGTGGCCAAATTCGGCCTAGGTACCTGCCACAAACAAGATCAAGTCAGTGATGCAGCAAATAATATGAGAAACTAGCAAGTAAAAATGACTAAAATGAGAGAATTGAAAGGCTGAAAGTGCAATAACAACTCCGTTGTTAAAACTCTAAAGAATTTGAGCAGTTGGGCGCTGATGATGGAGGGGGTGGTCCAACCACTTGTTTTTACCATTTACCCCCCCTTCTGGAGAGCCTGGTGGGCTCAGATGGACAGCGCTGGCACCCTAGGAGGTAGTTTTGGCACTTTCACAGTTCCCTAGGCAATTAAAAAATGGGATAGAGTGGTCACTGAGGAAATCGATTTGGGCAATTGGGGCAAGGTTTTGGCATTTGGTCTTCACAGAGGTCTTCCAGGGTGATCTCACTATCTTCTAGTCAGTTTTCACCATGTGGGTATGCCCACATTGATCACAGGAGGTCATTTACTGCTTGACTGTCATGGATTTGGAGGACAGTTTTGGTCATTTATATTATCTTGGACATATTTTTTTATTTTATTGTGCCTTGGGGATGAGCTAATAAGGATTGATGCCTCCTAGCCCCACCATGTGCTTATTTTGTCATGTCCTAGTCATCATGAGGTGGATCATTGTACTTTTACCCCTCTAGTGGATGACGTCACCCCCTTTTTGTACCATTTAGTGGGGGCGCTATTGTTATATTGGGTGATCCATGTGATATATTGTTATGGTTCATCTTAGCCATTGATTGTATGATGAGATCTTTTAATCTCAACCACTCACTTGATGTAGTATTGTAGAGTGGTATAGGGTTTTGGTCTTTATTATCCTATATAAAGAGGAGACTCCTCATTGTATAGCTCACCTTTGGAGCTCTGGAATATTGGAATAGAAGATTTTTTGTGGAGCACATCTCTCTTGCATTGTGGATTCTCTTGCATATTGAATATACAGTATCTCTTCTATGTATCATTGTGGATTTTGGTGCTTTTACTAATCTTTTGACAGGAAAGTCGAATTGGTGAGAGGAGGGCGACTTCATGAGGGTTATTGTTGGAGGGATCCACATATTCTCTCTTGGGTTGATCTTGTGACAGGGAGTATCATTATTGTATCTTCGTGACATAGTTGATGCTTTCTATTACATCTTTCTACCATTTTCATAATCATCTTGCTTGACTTGTTTCTTTGATCTTGTCTTGTAGGAGGAGGACGATTTGGCTATCTTGGAGAAGGACGTTTTGGTTGGAGCTCTTGGATCTCACTCTTGAATATACACATAGGAGAATGCTATCAATTTGCAAGGTGGCCATAAGCAATTGAGGTAAGATCTACAAGGTATGTTCCTCTTTCATCCATTCTATCTTCATTGGTCATAAAACCCAAATCAAATTAAAACCCTTGTTTTTGGTATTTCTTAGATCTACTTAGATCTAGCCTTGCTCTTGAGAAAATATTGAAAACCCACCTCTATAGCATCCACCCCTAGTTGGATCTATAGTTTGGTGGTGATTGGCTTAAAATTAACCCATTTTCCAAGGCAAAAAGCCTCTTTGGCCTAAATCACACTCCCTTGTAAGAGGCTTGTTTGGTTAGATCTAGCACATGGGTAGGTGAGATTCCACTTGATTTGAAATCTAGACATTTGATAACCTATACCCACATCCTTACTTTGGTGAAAACTACCTTGTGGACATCTCTCCATGTTTTAAGGGGTTGAAACCCCTTTTGATTTTCTTGGCACCTCAAAACTTAGATCTACTAAGATCTAGCCCTTGGATTGACTTGCTCCTTTGGACATACATAGATCGGGGTACTAGCATCCCGGATCTACAATTTGGTGGCCATTGGACTTGATTTGGTCCACCAAACCCACTTTTTGGCCTTCCTTGAGCAAATCGCACTCCCTTGAAAATTTGAGTTTGTCCACTTCTAGGAGGTGGGTGTTTGAGATTTTCGTGGATTTGGAATGCCCATGCCTTGAAACCTAGGTCCATACTGTCTTTTTGTCACGATCCGCTTTGGGGGTTGCATTCCTTGTTTCAAGGGATTGTGGTCCACTTAGGGTAATCACTTAAAAACCTAGATCTAGTAAGATCCAACCATTAGATCTCATTCAACCCACTTGACTTGGCTTCTAGGTGTCCCGATCTACACTTTGACATACCTTTTGACCCCATTAACCCACTTAACAAGGCACTAGTCCATCACTAAGCAAGTCGCACTCCTTGGGATTTGTGTCAAACCCTAGATCTAGTACATGGGTACCCCTATAATCAACTTAGACTCATAGATCTAGCCTATATCTAACCTATAGTACCAACCTCACACCTAACTTCACCTTGTGGGCCTACCTAGAATCATTTCACATTTCCCAAGAAAACTAGACCCACTTGTGCAAACACATGCTACTATACCTAGTCATCATACCCCATCATGTGGCCTAAACCATACATAGGTTGAAACACTAACAATCTATTACACCACCTTCAACCATACCTTAACCCCTAGGTCCACTTAGCCTTGCATTGGTTTCCGTAACTCATTACTTATCTACCCTTAGAAACCTTTGTTTGGATCCAATCAACTGTGATTGGGGTATAGGGTCTCCCCCTTGGTCTAGTTACACCTTGACCTAAAGCGAAGAGTGCCTCGGTTGACGTGACTCCCACCTTGCCTTGGGAACCGTGGCATCTCTTGGGTCACCTCTTTAGTTGCCTGCCTCCTCTACCGTCCCAGATGGGATACCACTAGGGGCAACTACAAGTTGTGTGATAACATGACCACTTTGCTGACTTTAGGTGATGCAGACAACAAGGCAATGGACACGGGAAGACAAGGATGAAGATCATGTGACCCTTCGGACAACTCGGGAAAGCGGGGTCCAATGAGATAAGTATGCCATGACAGAACACGGGGAAGGGTGGTGCCTCACAAATGGGTATAGTGCAGGGAAACCACCACTAGTCATCTAACAAGTATCTCACAACTCACATCCGTATCCGAAGACTCCGTGAGGTTCTTTTCTAGATCCGCCAAACTGGGTGTCCGACAAACCGTAACTTGAGACTCTATGGGGCAATCTTGAGCTTGTCCCTTGCTCTCTCTCACCTCCTTGTCCCACAGGACTAGGTGAGGAATAACCACTACAAATGCTGACATGTATGGCTGACCTGAATGCATGTGTGTTGATAAACACATTGCATGGATTTTACAACGAGTTTCATGCTTAGCCCTTTTTTGGCTAGATTTTACATTTACAACATAATAGCTTTGTTGGCTTTGATTTACAATTCTTTATTTCTTCATTTACATCAAGGCCCTCTTGGGCTACATACATATCTCAAAAGATGTAAACATGGTGCTCATACTGCAAAGGTAATGGGGGTGAGCAATACATGCTTTGATGACCAATGGGGAACACCCGGTGAGGCTACACAATCGTAACTGCATTGCAACATCGGGGGCAACCGACAGGAGCAAATCCCAGGTCTAAAAGTGTATCTCACACACTAAAGAGCTGAGGCACATTACTCAAGGAGTCATGGCAAACTCAGAGATCAGTGGGGAAGGGGTCCTCGAGATCACAAATCAAAATCCAAGTCGGGAACAAGTATCATGGATGAGTCGGATGGATGGGGAGAGTGATAATGGAGTTAAAGTTAGCTACCGAGAGGGACTAAGTGATCAAGTCTATGCCAAGTGTAGAGGACATGACTCAGCATGCATATACATAAGTCTAACCGGAGGGGTGGACTGACATCATCAAGGGCCCAATCACATCATACAATAGCTGGATCACCAAATATCTCATCTCATGCAGAGTTAGTGTACTAACAAGTATAAAGAAGTCTGATCCACAACATGAGCAATAATCATCAAATACAATACCTGCTGCACCATATACCTACTGCTACTGAAGCGATCTGTGAGCTGGATCTCTGCTGAATCTGGGCAATCATAATAAACCAACAATGTACTGTGATAGTCTTGATCAAAACAAGACTAGGCAATTGTCTCAAATGAGCTTATGTCAAAGCCTGGCAAGGAAGAGGTGACCCTGTGGTAGATGGTAAGTGACAATGTGTGTAACACTGTACCACTGTTTGTCCCCTCTGATATATCTGCTCGGGGCAATCTGAACAAAACTGTGTGCCTCCTCTGAAGGCGTCGGATCTCTGATCTGGAAAAAAAAGTACTGTGCGGTCCTCGGCCGCACAGTCTGCAGTATGGTAGCTCCGGCTAACATAGATGTGATAACAGGCCCCATGTAGCATGAAGCCCATTTCCAATGAGACTCCATGCTGGCAAATGACACGACTGCTAATCAAAGGCAAAGTGCAGTTACTCTTGCACTGTGTGCTGGTAGCTGTTAGTTTCACTCATTACAAGGAAGGGAACAACCTGATTCTTTGGGGAGGCAGAACGCTCCATCTACAATGCAGGAGAGAAGATAAAAGAAGCCAAGATCACTGGATAAAGGGGGAGAACGAAGTCACATAGGGAGATTGGCATCTTGCAGCAACGATCATAGGATCAAAGGTGAACTAGAGATCTGCAGAACAATTCAAGAGAGAAGATTGTGTGTGGATTGTTTTCATGCCAGTAAGGTGAAAAAGACACAATCCAAAGGAGTACACTGTCGAGACAAAAAAAATAATGTTATGTTGTTATTCCTGAGAATTGCCAAGCTGCAGAGAAGCCATCGGAGCCATTGGTAACTCTGGTATTTTGCCCATCAATTGCATTGTGATCCGAATGTATGCCTGGGATTAATTTAAAGGCAAACAAGGGTCATTTCATTCCTGGTTTTTCTAAGATTCAGTTTCAAGGGTACATCTGCATTTTAATTGACTTTCTGTGATTGTTTTCATTTCCAATTGCTTCAAAGAATTTTGCAGTCATAGATGAGATTTTATTTTGGTTAACACAGAGATAGAATTGCTTGGAATCCCTAGAGTTAAATCAGTTTTCAATTCTTCTGTTATCATTGTTAGTATGGTTGATTTCTTCAAGACTTTCAAGGAATCGGGCCTGGTCTCTACACAGTGAGATAACAGGGTAGAGAACTTGATTATTTAATTTCACATTTAAGAATTCTAGCATCCATGTTCGTGAAATGGACAGGCCATAGGCCTACCATTTACAGATCACTCTCTCTCACACACATTTTCTTTCTTCGTGAGAATGTGTTACTAGCAATGGAACATTAAAACACAGATACGTACCATTCCAGCCAAGGTCAAAACTCAAAAGCCCTATAACCCACAATCATGAAATAAATGTTTGGGACTTTATTCTCGTACCAAAAATAGTTCAACTCTGTGAAAAATACCAATCGCAGTCCATTTCTGGAGCTATCCTGATTTTAATCCATCAAGTAAGAAATCTTAAAATGTTATATAAACCCTCCAACTAGTCTTCTAAAGTGTTTTAGATATCCAACTGATCACTTTCATCTTGTTATGAAATGGAAATGTGACCCAACGATGAAATTGCATTTCTTTCAGTAATCCAAATTGAAATCAGATACAAATAGAAGAATCAGAACTGCAAATGACACAAAACTAGACATCGTGAAGGGATCCTGGGATATTTACTTTCACGTGATAATAATCAGAAAGTATCAAAAGTGGGAAATCATTCATCCAATTGAACATTTCTAGCAAACGTGTGCCTACATAAGAACTGACTCTTTCCTACTTTTGAATACAATGAGCTTATGTAAAATTAAATCATTTCTTCAAGTTACCAGAAACATGTCAGTAAGAGAAGGCCCACAGTGCAAAATGGGTGCAAAAGCAGCATAATTCAAATTTTAAGATTTAATGATTCTCAAAAACATGATGACATCAAAACGATGTACATATCAAAAAGATTATACATTATATTCATATATAAGTGGTGTTACCTCCTTTTTTGTCATAGGTGGCCACTTGAAGACAACATGAAACTGTTACATGAAAAATTCAATAAAGAGACTTGTGACAATACTGGAAATACAGTCATCTTTCTAATGTTAAGCAGTGATAGAAGTGAGCCATTTGATGAAATAGTTGGAAGTCCATTACTATTATCAGCGTCTACTAACTTCGTGGTAACTCTGACAGTCCACTGATTTCCCCTGAATTGAAGAGCTGATGTTGTTGGATGGACTGTTCAATTTGAGGTTATGGGTGGTCTCTGCTCTCAGGAATTTTAAATTTTGGCCCAGGATCAGTTGTGGATCATAGCGGCAGAAATCTTACATGGCTAAAGGTGGTTGAATCCCCTGCAATATACAGCGACACACTTATTGAAAGGATGGACACCTTCACATCTTTTGAATGGCCAAGTTTGCAAGTCTTATTGGATCAACCAAAAGCAAATGAGAAGTTTCAGAACAACATGTTATTGATGTACTATAAGAGTAATTCTGTGTTTCAGCAACCAGGCAAATGTGACCGGTGTGTACTCACAAAGGAGGAGCGATTTCGCAATTTCCGTGACAGAGCCGCCATTCGAAATGTCTGTCAGCTTGTCCGCAGGGTTTGGTGCATCGTCAAAATCGAAGTAATCGGATTTCAAACAAGAGAATTGACACACCCACGTTCGAAGCTCCAGCTAAGATCGGAGAGATCCAGTTACTTTTATGAGCCGGGTCACAGTCATTTCGCAGCGATGTTAAATTAATCGAAGTTTCATCATTTAATTGGCATGATAGAAGTGGAATCGACGTAACAGCCGAGCTTGAGGGGGGTTCCGGGTGTGTGCACAAGGGAGAAATCGACACGCAGCATTTTGAATTGAGCGTGATTTCGACCTGTTTCAGATCGTCGCGACTGGGGGTAGTGTCTCTCCTCGTATAGCTCGCAGCTGTAAAACCGAGCGCACCAATGGAGGTGACAAGTGAGCAGCGGCAACAGAATTGATATGTGACAGAGCATCAGCGGCTCGGGTCTCAATTAAGTGATCATCACGTTGCGGATTTTCTTCATCGGAGGTCACGATTCACCAAACAATCCAAAGTTTTGCGGTTCTGAATCTCAAGCGGGCTCTAATTCAGCGTGATACATTGACAGCCGTGACTAGCAGTCAGTCTTCACTTGGTGCAAATTTTCACACCGGTCCTGGATTCCCGTGAGCAGCTTCATTAGGCAACCGATTGCAGCATCACCTATCAATGCCAATACTCGGGGTTTATCAGCGCACGACAGATTCTGATTTTAAAATCGGAGGTCATGGATCATCAGCTCATCAAATTTATTGACATCCGATTTGCACCGGCTGAACGAAGATCTCTTGTTCGTAGAAATAATTAAATGGGGCCACTGCCAATTGTTGAAGTCGTGATCATCGGTTATATTTTCACCTATCTGCATCGGCGTCGAGATGCTTAATGCAGGGTTAAAATCAAACGCATCAGCACACAGCCGAGCATCAGAAACGAATTCCATGATTGCGGGTTGAGAGGTAAACACAGGGTTTGATCCTGGCCGCCGATTGACTCACTCTTACCAACTATGCAGCACCATTCTTTGACAACCGACTACATGGGACTTCGTATCACATATGGCGTCTTCAGTTATATCCAACTCAGAGTTTGATTTTCGACGGATTGTTAAACACTGCCGAGTTTCTCTTTTTTAGCCAGAGATCACTTAAAGTTTCAAATCTTTGACCAGCTGTCAAACACGTGTAACAAATACTTTGGGGTATCTCTTCACATGGAGTTCGAATTCACAATTTTATCCTGACAGCCGATTTCAAATGAGATTTTCCACTTCACACTTGGCACGTTCTTGAGAGCTGGCAGCCGTGAATCCGAGTCCAAACTCAGCGTATTACTTGCACTTAGGATCAGTCGATTGGAGGCGGCTCACTTTTGTTTTTACTGTTAGACAACAGTTTGGAGGTATCTACAGTGATAAGTGGAGATTGGAACCACCTAATTAAAGTAGGAGTGCCACTTAAACAGGGATTTAGCCAAATATTCGTTGAGGAGAAAAAGGTGGATGACCTTTTTGCTTTATGGCCATTATTTTATTATTTTTCTGTTCTTTTATCTTTTCATAAGAGGTTTTTGGCCTATAAAAGCCAACCTCTTTCATTGTAACCGAAATGGAGAATTTTGGGAATTTTTTCCCGTGAATTTAATAGAAAAATCATGATGGGATTCTTTGGACAAATTGGGGGTTCTATCGTTCCTTGTTTGCCGTGTTTCTTTGTATGCCATCTTTCATCTTGTATGAGGCATTACCTCTCTTAGCTCTTTGCTTTCGACTCTTAAACTGGGATCATTTTAATAGAAGGCTAACAATCTAGCATAACACCATTTGACCCATGTTTTTCTCTTAAGTTTTGCGGCTTTCAGGTATGCTCTAGTGCAAGAGCTCTTAGTTGGTTACTACATTCACCTGACAGCAATGTCCTTTTAGAGTTTTCCTTTGACTCCATTCGCCCCTCTCTGATACTGGCACTGGTCTTTCCCTGAGGATTGATCTTCCTTTCCTTTCCATCACCCATCCAAAACTATCTTTGTTATATCCGTTTCTCTAAGGCAGCCTCTTTCAATCACCTTGCCCGTTACTATACCTGCCTTAGCGATCCTATTTTAGGGATACCCCCCTAGTGTTGGAGAAGAGCCAACCTAAAGCGAAGATGAGAGAAGTGTGGTGACATTGGCCTCTCTCCTGAGAGAGTTGTCATCCAGCTGGCGTTGCACATTTTGGGCTTTCAAACGACACGCATGCCATTTCGGAGGACAACAAGTGGAAAGTACAAAACATAGAAAATACGCAGTAGAACAACCTTCTTGAAACATCTTTTAGAGTTCATGTAGAGTTCAGCATTAATCTCAATCGTTTTCTTTTTCAATTGGTTATTTCATGTCTGTTTGTGCTTTTACTGTGATTAATGTCAAATGTCACACATAAGTGGCAAGATCCATCATAGGAATTGTCAATATCACCTCACACATGGAATTTGATCAAGAAACAAATCAGAGAATCATGTAAAGATCCAAAATTCGAGGAAAAATCACTTATGTTCTTTAACAAAATTAAAGAGAGAACATACATGATGCTCGATGTGTCCAATTCATTTAATCAGCCCCAACTACCTTTATATCTCCTTGCAGATTTTTTTAAAGACTGTCCCTTTTTGCCTTTATATCTCCTTGCAGATTTTTTTAAAGACTGTCCCTTTTTGCCTTTATATCTCCTTGCAGATTTTTTTAAAGACTGTCCCTTTTTGCCTTTATATCTCCTTGCAGATTTTTTTAAAGACTGTCCCTTTTTGGTTTGAAGTCTTTTTTGTTCCCCAACTCCTGCCCTGCAAAGATTAAGTACATTTTTCAATAACCTACAATTGTCTACCCTTGTTGGACATAAGTCTTGGAAATAGAAAATCTTTCCCATAGAATAAAGTAACAAACAGAGAAATGCTCAATAGGACAGTATGGGCATTCCAGAATATCACACATAGTTCATTTTATTCGAAGGGGCATCTGTACATTGAACATTCTAGTGCTGGTTACTTTTTTTCAAGAATAGCTAGCATTTTTATCATTTCCAGGACTTCTCACCTTATCACCAAAGTGAGAAAAAAGAGAGACTAGAGGATATTTATGAGTCTGACTATTATTTTACATTTATATAGTCTGACTAATAAATACTTCACAAAGTCCATAAAATTCAGTGCATCAAGCAGAGGCCATACCGTCCATTCAAATTAACATAAAAATGTGGCATTGATAATCTGTTGGATCTTCAAATCTTGTCCTTTGAATCACACTACATCCACATGCTCAGCAACGATCAGCAGTAAAAAACAATTCTCAGCAACACCATAATGGCAAATCTATGGAAAATGTTACTCTTGGAGCAATACTAAGATATTTGAGCAAACTACTGTTAGACTACCTAATTTCATAACTGTAACATTAACATTAATTATTAAAACACCATCTTATTCAAAAATGTTATATACATCTTCAGAGTTAAAATGAAAAGTTATTTGCAAATAGTTTGACAGTTTTGTTGCTGTAGATGGGAAAGTTTTAACTAATTTCATCAACCAAATTCCTTGAAGATGTTCACATTACTGAGATTAAGGCTTCTAATAATTCTTAATTAGGCATTGGAAATGTCCATTAAAAAATGTAACAACTCGCAAATAAGCCCTCAGAAAAGACACTGGTGTACCGAGGCATTGAAAATTACCCAACAACAAAGACTAAAGGAGACTAATCTATCAAACTGATTGTCAGTACTGAGTCATTTGTAGTTAACTAGCTGACTACCTTTCCACGTTTTTGAAAGTTTTCTGATATTTTAACCCAACCTGGTTTTCAACTCAACTTGCCATTGTTTAATGCCAAACCCAGTTTTTCATGATGGCTGGAAATGACATGTAAATTTCAGACTTTAAAAACACAGTTAAAAATATGTGTTACAGGCAGAAAATTAAATATTCATGCACACCATAAATAATTTCAGACTCAAAAATTTTTGGCCAATAGCCCAGGAAAAACCCACAAGGGGAAAACCTGTTAGAAAGAGAGGATTTGTATTTATTCAGTAAATCTTCAGTACAGAAATTTCAGTCAAAATGTACTTATCTCAACCACAAAAAATTCAACCAGAAGGTTGCCTTGAAGTTTGTTCCCAGCAGCCTCGATTTCTGTGCCAAAACAGTGTCTCAATTTCTGTGCCAAACAGCATCTCGATTTCTGTGCTGGCTGCCTTGAAATCTGTGCAGAAAATAAACTTTGAAATCTGTACCAGCAAGTACAGTCCGTACATTCTGTACAGACCTCGATTTCTCTGCCCGAAATTTCTAGAAAAATGTGCCCATAAATCACCTCGAAATCTGTGCTTGCTTCGTTGCACGGGACCGCTCCCGGAGTTCAGGGAACTCGTTCCAGAAGTTCCCGCGTTCCAGGGAGCTTAGGAACGGGAACGAAACATTCCAAAATCAGCTGGAACGGTTCCGGGAGCTTTGGAACTTTTCGGGAACTTCCAGCTTAAAATTTTGGGAACTCGGGAACGTGTTTTTTGCCGTTCCGACGGTCGGGAGTGTTACTGTTCTTAGTTTTGGGTTTGCTCGTCCTTTGTCCCCCTTGCCGGCAGTTGCGTAGAGGTTGGATACAGTCATTCGGTTCTTCAGGGAAGTCGTCGATCACATCGAGCGGGCAAGAGGGATTCACGACTATCACCTCAAGGTCAAGAGCTCGAAACCCGGGTCGGC
Source organism: Larix kaempferi (assembly GCA_027924585.1). Lineage (NCBI taxonomy): Eukaryota > Viridiplantae > Streptophyta > Pinopsida > Pinales > Pinaceae > Larix > Larix kaempferi. Next base: position 45,900,889 of record BSBM01000510.1, read on the forward strand.
CTTCGCTATACACGTTTTCTACGGCGAAGATAGGGAGGGTCCTGTTATCACATATATAGTAGCCGGGCTACCATACATTATTTTTCTCATTCCAGTACACTATTCAGCCAGTTCCCTTACATTTGAGATGCTGAGATGAGCATCAATATTGGATCACTATCAGACTGTGGACAGCAGTTGTATTCCCCATGCCATGACTGAGTTTCAGGACACTCAGAGAGATGACTGATATAGCCATTATACCATTAGTATAGAGCAGTTAGTAGTGCTCAGAGTTGCAGCAGCAGTTCCAGAGGACAGGTGATGGTACAGGTTGATTCTTTTTTCAGGTATATCATGGTGTTTTGGTAAGATTGCTTTTATACTTATTCTTATAGCATGTCTTAGCACTTAGTGTCATGATCTGGCGATCATATAAATATTTGGACATGGTTGATCTATTATATATATTATATTGTCCCTACTCAGACTTAAAAGTTCACTATTCATACTCATTGGTATATACACTCCTTAGGGAGAATAGAGGTGATCATTCCACCATACCTTGGCTTGCTAGTGTTGGCTCCATTATTCATTCTCTTCATCCATCCATGGCCTACCTTTTAGATTATCACCCTGACTTACTACTTGACTAGTGGCATGGAGGACTTTTCCCCACTATAGCCTTTGTATTGGATGAGCTTCCCTGTTTATTGTGTCTCGGCTCTGAGTTGGTGACAAAACTTACCTATGGTGAGTTGGAGTTCCTTGGAATTCCCCCTAGTCACTAAAGTTGTGTTGGCTAAACCTGAAACTTTTAGTGCTGCCATGAATACAAAATCTGGAAAAATAAAATGCTATATCTTGTATGAAAAGCCCATTCATGCAATGTGTTTCTAAACACACATGAATGAAAGGCATGCCAAATGAAAATGGCCATGAAAATAAAATGTTATATCTTTTGGAAAAATAAATACCTAGGTAAACAAGCTGTCCATGACACACCTAGAAGTGCTCAGGTAAACAAGTGCCTTAAAAACACACCTGCAGCAGAAAGCCTAAAGAAAAAATGTAAATCTATGCAATGTGTTTGTAAACACACATAGATCAAGGCTATGGAAACTTCAGGCCCAAAAAGCAATGGAACTTAAATACTACATCTAAACAATTGCTGGCCTTATTTGTATTATGGATTGTGCGCATCTGTGAAGGTGAATAAACCCTCTTTAAACAACTCATCCATTTGTGAGACACCGCCATTCCCTGTGTTATTGCTCATTCAGTATATACTATGGTGTGTATTCCCTTTCCCTTGCCAAAGTGTCACAAAGTCAAGTCAGTCAAGTCATCTCTTAGCCTAGCCAGTTAATTTAGCCTTCACCCTTCACTAGCAAATTGATCACAACTATGAAGTGAGTATGATCCTGAAAGTCTAGTCTGAGTAATAATACTAATTAACGACACTATACATTAGGATTTAGATCGCCAGTTATGATTACTCTGTGTTATAATTGCTATTTGAATAAGTTGTAGAGCATGTATTAACCTTGACACTTTGCAGCAGCTTTGGATGATGATCTGAGTTATATTTGGTCTTGGTTAGACCTAGTTTGACCATGGAGGACCATGGGACATGAGATGTTAGACCTTATGATGATATGGATAGATGGTATATGGTCTATGTACACATACATGATGATTCTATGCAGCAGCTACAGGGTTATGATGATGATTCTTGGGTTACAGCAGTGTTTGATCATTTACAGATCATTATTATTGGCCTTGTTCCGGTATATTGGATATTTATTTTGATCATGCAGAGACTCATATGGTGTATGAGTACACATCTTGGATAGATTTGGACCTTCTGAGTCCAATGGGACAGTTTGTTTTCAGTTTCGGGCACTTACAGTGATGATTGAGCCTCAGTAGGCTGTTCCAGTGCAGTTTTGGTCTGTCGGAGGCCCTGTCGGAGCAGATGTGATTTTTATCCGGTTGACCTAGGGCGCTGATGATGGAGGGGGTGGTACAGCCACTTGTTTTTTCCATATTACCCGCCTCTCGGACACACTGGTGCCCTCACCTTGACAGCGCAGGCACTCCAGGAGGCTGTTTGGGGCAGTTTCACGCTTCCCGAGGCATTTCAGGATTGGTAGAAATGGCTATTGAGGAAATCGATTTGGGCTACTGAGGCAAAGTTATGGCATGGGATGATCAATGATGATAGATCGGGGTCCTCCACACCTTCTCCAACAGTTTCAGCTTCATCGGGGCCCGCATCCATCACTTATGGCACTTTCAGTGGATTTCTGAGGTCTTTTTTGAGGACCAAGACTTGACTATGGAGGCACGATTTGGTACATTCATGATTATTTATTGGTTATTGTGCTATGGGGATTGACCAAGGAGGGATAAAATTACCCCTTGGACCCACCATAAGCCTCTTATGATATTTTATCATCATGATTTGGTGGGATTCCCCTCTTATAGGGCGATTTTGTCCACTTACATTATATTTTATTAGTGATCCATGTATTTTATTGTTGAGCTCATCTCAACCATTGATTAGACATTTGTATCTTTTAATCTTAGCCACTCATTCAAAAAGTGGTTAGGGTTTTGGTGCCTCTCCTTCCTATTTAAAGGAGAGAGCTTCTCATTGTAAGGGGACTTTTGGCTCTGGATTATTGGAATAGAAAATTATTATTGCATCTATCTCCAGTGTTGTGGTGAATGTTTTTTGGTGTTCGTTCGTTGGTTCTTCCTTTGCATTGAGTTATTGGAGATCTTGTTTGCCATATATTTTGTACCACGTTTTTGCATCTGCAGGTGGAGGCCAATTTGCTTTGAGGAGGAAGTATTGGTAGGGGAAGACTCTCCCTACTTCTTCTTTGGATCTCTTCGTTGGTAACAGGGAGTATTACTGTCCCAGGACCTTCTATTTCATGTTACTATTGCATTTCTCTTGTATTTCCTCCATACTTGATCTTACTGATTGAATCGCTATTCCTTGGTTTGACAGGTAGAGGAGGTCGCACTTGTGGGCTAGGGTATCACTTCGGCAAGCAAAATCAACAATTTCTCATTTGATCTCTGCGGGAATCTTCCTCAACATCAAGACATATCATTCACATCACTCAGGTATGATCTCAAGCTAATTTCCATCTCCATGATCTATCCAATTGTCTAAAACAATTAAAACCCTAATTAATCAAAACCCCCATTTTTACATTTTTTCAGATCTACTAAGATCTAGTGGCTTTTTGGGTAAGATATTTAAAACCCACCTCTATAGTATCCACGACATCCCGGATCTATAGTTTGGTGAGGATTGGCCTTCATTTGATCCTCTTCCCAAGGCATTTAGCCTTCTCCAAGCAAGGGCACACTTCCTAGTTTGGGTTGGTTGACCTAGATCTAGTATGTGGGTAGTTGAGATTCCACTTGATTCGTGATCTACACATCAAATAACCTACCCCCAGATTGTCATTTTTTTGATTTACACCTTGTGGGCCCTATTCCACATTTTAAGGGATTTAATCCCCATTTTGGACCACTTGGTATACTTAAACTCAGATCTAGTAAGATCTAACCGTCGGATTGCCGTAAAATTATAGATCCACACTCCTACTTGACTAACCTACCCGGATCTAAAGTTTGGATGTCATCGGACTTGTCTTGACCCACTTAACCCCACTTTTAGGCCTCCTTGGGTAAAGTCGCACCACCTTGGAGAAGTGAGTTGACTCACTTCTAGGACGTGGGTACTTGAGATTTTTGGAGATTTGGAACGGGAATAATTCCAAACCTAGGTCTAGCGTGTTTTCTTGTCAAAACCTGCCTTGGGGATAGCATTCCTTATTTTAAGGGATTGTGGTCCACTTTGGTCAAACCTAGATCTAGACCTATTTATCCATCAAGACCTTAATTGCCCACTTGTCTCATGCCATAGGAGTCCTAAGCCACAAGTCAACCCTACTTTGACTCCATAATCCCAATTCCCAAGGCACTGGTTTCTCTCCAAGTCAATTCGACTTTCCTAGATTGTTGGATTAACTTGTGGTTTGACCCTTGCATGGTGAACCAAACTCTTGAAGCCATCATGTATCATGGTCAAGCTTGTCACTTGTACTAGTTAACCCCAATTCAACCCTTAAACTACCCTGCATTGGACACGGTTCCCAAGGCAGTGGATTTTCCAACATTGAACTAGTACTCTAATCCTAGATCTCATTTCAAATACTATTAGTCACTCTCCCATTAACTATGAACCAAAGCTACACTCTTTAAACCCCTCACTTGTCTTGTGACTCCAACTTAAGGTCTAGGATAAACCATACACCTAACTTCACTTAGAAATACCCTGATTTGGTGTCTTGGTTTTGATCTCTCCTGTCGAGAGCAGATCGGGTCTCCCCCTTTGTTGTCTGGGCTAGATAACATAAAGTGAAGGTTGCCTCGACTGGCGTGACAACCATATATTGGAGGTCGAGGTGATCGTGGTTGCACTTTTTGAGTTGCCCTTCCCTATTGCCATCCATGACTGGATATATCCATAAGGGTAACTACAACTTAGGTGATAACAGGTCCCGAAAAAATTGAGCTGGGGTCTTGCATTTCCTGCCATAGTGACGCCCCTCTGTTCCCCGGCGTCGCGGGTTCGGTTCTCGTGAGGGAATGCGTGCTGGCTGAATTCGGCGAAGACCAACAGCATGTATAGTGCTCCATCGATGCCAAAGCGAGGGCGGGTTTCATCGTGACACCGGTCCGGCATGTGGAGACAATGGGGGATTTGGAGGACGAAGAATTGTACTGCCTGTGGGGGGTGGGCGTAACGGCGACGGTGTTGGCGGCTGCTTCTTGCCGGTTAAATGTGCTGTATTTTAATTTTTATAAAGTTTTAAATTTTCTGTTAAATGTTTTTTTTTAATTATTATAAAGTTTTAATTTTTTTTTAAATGTTTATCTGTTTAATTATTATAAAGTTTTAAATTTTTTTGTTAAATGTTTGTTTTTTTAATTATAAAATTAATTTTTATTAAATGTTTATTTTTTAAATTATAAATGGTTCTAATTATTAATTATTAAATGCTTTTAATATTTATATTTAAGATTTTAAATTTTATTGTTGTAAAGTTTTATATTTTTAATTTTTAATATTTTTTTTAATTTTAATTTATAAAATTTAAGTTATTAATATTAAATTACTATTAGTTTTGAATTTGAAAGTTTCAAATTTGTTTATTTAAATTTTTAAAATTTAAAATTTATTTATTAGTTATAATTTAATTTTTTTATCAATTACATATTGTTTTTAAATTTTAGGTTATTAAATTAGTATTAATGGCTAATTATTAATTAATGTATTATTTATTTATTTCTAAATAGAAGATTTAGAACCTATCATAGAAGTTTAATTTTGTTTTTTAATTATATTATTTTTTATATTTTTTTAATATATATTATCGCCGCTCCCAACCCGCCGTTTCCTGCAAATTTAGGGGAAACTTCTAGCCGTATCAGACACCCGTACCTGAGTTCCCTACGTTCCCGCGTTCCGGAAACTCGTGCAACATAGCAGTTCAGCAATAAATGTTGTTGTACGGTGCCTCGAAATTCCTGCCCCTGCTGCTGCTGTACAGTGTCTCGGGAAACGTGTTGTACCAACAATCTCTTCACCTTGAAATCTATGCTTCCTCGAAATTCGTGCTACTGGAAAACTGAGCTCCCTCGAAAATCGTGCCACTTCTCTCTCTTGCTCTCCTCTCCACTTCTCTTTAGCAAAAAGTGAATGCACTTGCCTCCCCTTGCTCTTTTTGTCTAAACCCTAAGGTGAGTGAATGGTCACTCAATCCAAAGGCTGAGATTAGATGAGATGAGTGGATGAGATTAAATGCTCATTTAAATCTCATAAATATTAATTTCACTCACTTCACTTAAATTTATCAAAAAGTGACTTTAATCTCTAAAGTCAAATTAAATGCTCATCTCAAGTCATTTAATGCAAGGGTCACTTTATTTCGCTCTTTTAAGTGACTAAGGCAAAAGTCACCTAGGGGAACACTTTCCTAGGTACAAAAATCAACTGTTTTAACGCTTTTTCCTTTTGCAGTAACATCTGTGTAAAATCCTGGTTCAAAAACAGAAATCTTATGCCTGAGTTGTCTTTTTCCAAAAGAGTTAACCACCAAAAATAAAGGGCATTATAGTGATGTTCCTATTATCTCAGCGCATGACCAGATGATAAACTGTCTTCAGTTAAAATAATACAAATTGTAAAGGAAGGGATTCGCTGTTACCCTATGACCTTAGGTAAGAATTATAAGCTTATAGCTTGGGCATGTGCAATTTGTTTGAGGTAAGCCACAATCACTGCACATGCTTAAGATCTATTAGGTAGAAATTCTGCTAAACTGTGTTATGAACCCAGTACTCAATAAATCATGATAAACCAACATAAACACAATGTACTGCAAATAGAAATGATGAACAAGGAAAATGATGACGCAAGAGAAGATTTGGCAAAGACAAATGAAGAAATAAGAAGGTTGCATGATCATACTCAAGACAATAACAAAGTTAAAATTGTTAGATTTTTGGGTTACTCCGAAAGTATTTACAGCATGTTTGAGGGTTCTTACTTCTTCATGAGATTTGGGGGTACATGGTGTATGTTAAGCCCCTGGGTGGTCTGAGAAGGATTGTAGCATGAGAGATGGTCCGTGATGAACATGCACACTTGAGATAGCTTGTTCAATGGACACTTGATCTTAGTTGATCGCTGGCTTAGTGTTCTTCCCTTGGGCGTTGGAGATCTCTTCCCTGGATGGTGGACGCACTTCATGATGGCCACGTGGAGGATTCACTTGGTCGGAGAACGCCCTACAAAGGATGTGGAGTATTGTGCATCATGGAGGAGGTCTTCAAGCCATAGATGGCATGTGGCACTTGGATTCTTGTTAAGAGGATTGTAGATGGCTCAAGAACGCCAAGGGCTTTGACGGTGTTCTTGCAGGGGGTAGATGACCCATTCGAGTACTTTGTTGAGGATAGAGGGAGTCCATGGAGGCTTGGGATGGAGTGGTGTGGACATGCCTTGTGTAGCTACATCACCTTAGAGTCCTTATTGTGCACGGCATCATCATTGGAGCATGACACATCTCACTTGTGTGGCCTACAAGGTCTCATGTAGTTTTGCTTGTAAGGGTTTGTGCCCACATAGTATTGTTAGCCTCTCTTACCTCTCATAATAGAGAGAGAGAGAGAGAGAGAGAGTCTTTCATCTATATATGACTTGTGTGTTCATTTTTTCTCACTCTTTGGTATAGATGTGACCTAGAAGAGGAGTGCACTTCTCTCTTTCTCTAGGTCTTCACTTGTACTTGTTATTTCTATTTCTCTTAGGAGCTAAGTTTTTTTGGTCTCTTTGGAGTTTCTTGGAGCACTTGGAGTTATAGGGTTAGGGTTTTATCCTTGGAGATTGGAGACTAGGGTTTTGGGAGAAACCCTAGGGTGGATTAGTGAAGAAGAGAAGAGGAGGAAGCCTTGCCTTGGAGATAATGTTGGAGAGATCCTTGCACTTGTTCTTCTTGGTGGAGCTAGGGTTTGATGATTTATCCTAGCTAGGGCATTTTGCATGATTGGATTTTGTAGCCTTGAGAGGAGGCTATGGTATGTACTTTATCATTGAGCTTATATATGAAGTTTCCAGCCATACATATCTTGTGTCAATTTCATATTTGATTTTCAGCTACATGTGTTCTTCATATTTTTTTGTTTATGTCTATTTATGATCTTGTTGATTGAACATAACTAGCCGGGTGAACAGCACCAAATTGAGGCCTGAAAAAAAAGGTCTCTTTTCCTCAATCCTATGCTACAGGCTTACATGTTGCCATCCATTTTAAGGCTCTGGGCGTTTTCCTTCAATTTTTGTCCACTAAATCAGACCCTATATTCCATGCTTGGGAGCATCATTTACAGATCTGAATTATACACTACTGGAGATGAAACGTGGATGAAATGCCTTCTTTACTGAGATTTCTTTTATCGGCTGGCTTATTCCTGTAAGATGCAAGATTTAACATTTGTTTCCTGCTGACATAAAACTGAATTCCAACCTACGCATGGTATTGTTGTTGCAAATGATTGTTTGATAACACACAACATACAGCAATCCATATAACAGATGAGTTGTCCAGCCTTGGAATTGTAGGTGTCCTTATATGAATTGAAATTGCATCCTGTTCATGAAGCTTCCTCGGCATATGCACTGTTTATGCTTTCGATACTAGACTGCCCGAACGTCAACCTCAAGTTAGTGCCATTTCTGTTGTGACTTACATCAATCCTCAAGTTCTGTGTGCTGGAGAGGATCATCACACTCTTTAACACACAGAGACCAGGATTAGGTCTGAGGGTTTGTGAGTAAAAAAATATGTTTCTTCTTGACAGATCTTCAATCGACATGCTTCTAAAATGATCACTGAGTGTCATCAAAATGTGCTCTAGGATATCATTAAAGCAGAAAATTTTGAAGACCAGGTCCTTGCCCTCTTGCTATTGATTACTGTTGGCTGCATTAGAGTCAAATTCCTGATATGTTATAGTCCCAAGATGTATGTTATATATATCATCAAGATGCCACTAAAAACCCAAGAGAGAAAGTGCTCTCAATGGAGATCCATCCACATAACTCTTTTAAGCATAAAGAACATTACATAGGCTAGAACACTCTTCAAAGAAAGGGTTTCGGTTAGTCATCCATTTATCATGAACAAAGAATGTTCTTACGCCAATACACCAGATGCTCCTCCAATTGAGACATGCATGTGATTTCAATGTACAACATGAGAATGAAATTCATCACCAAGCCCTTGTCCATAACGATCAAGACGGTAATACAGCAATAGCTTTGTTGCCAACAAAGCTAACACCCTATAGTGCAAGGTCTTCATTAAGGTGCAGCTGTGTGCAACTCTGGAAGTAATGCTATTGTCACCTCCACAATTACTTTCCTTCTCTTTACTTCCCGATGAGAATCAAGAACAATGGGGGGATCCCTATAGGCAACTAAGCTCAAGAGATAAGGCAATTAACTTGGATTATAAATTGAGTTATGTTTATGACTTGGAAAGACGCAATGAGTTAGAAAATCAAAGTGATAGTAATTAAACTAACTCAAATGTTGATTCAAAGATCCATGAGCCAATGACCATTGCTTGCATATGAGATATTACCATTAAATATAAACAACCAAAACCTTACGTAGATTTGCTAAGAGAAATGAGAATTTGTTGCAACCAACTTGATTAATAACTATACAATGAGTAGTGAAATGAATCCATTGAAGTGTATCCCATTAAGAGCATTGATCAAAGTAAAATGTGTTGTGGTGTATGATAAGTGATGAGTTAAATATTGATCCAGGAGGATATTGGTGGCCACCCGCCCATTCCACTTGGACCCCCACCATTGTTTCTTCGGCTTTTCAGTTTCCTTAATTGTAGCACAATTTACTATTTTTGGCAGTTTTCAAGTCCTAAACTTCCGGAGCCATTTTGAGGCCCTAAACGACGTTTTTTCAGCATCTGATGGTTAGGCAAATATGAGTCCGTTTCGGACTTGATATTTGTTGTTTATGGATGTAGTCCTTGAATAGATCTTTCTAACGATGTACCATGTGCGTCAAACGGAGGTAGTATGCAAAAGTTACGACCCCGGGAAATTGATGTACCAAGTTACCCAATAGGGCCCATAGTCTGGCGTTTCACCTCCTAGGGTTAGGTTTTTGGATGTGTAGGGTTTCCCTTGTTTCTCAATAATATATAGGCCTTCAAGCCTCATTGTAACAGAGAGTTCAGAGGCATGTAGCTGCCACATCTCTTCTCATAGATAAGCTACCAGCACTCTAGCTAGTTTATTTCCATCCTGTATGTAAACATGTTTCAATTCTTTGATTAATGAAATGAAGTGTTATTTCCGCTACATCTTTGTTTTTATGGATATTTGTGTATTCTGTTGCGTTCCTGCATAAATCCGGATCAAATATATATGACTAGCAATGAAAGTGAAGTTATTAAAGCATAAACATTGACAAGTGAACAAGCTTTAAAACTTCAAGGAAAATTGTTATGTTGCAAGGGTATGTGTCCCTGATCCACGGACATGTACCTAAGTTACCAAAACAAGGTCAGGTACATCCCAAGCGTCACCTGAAGAACATGGGGACATTGTACCTTGGAAAACAAGGACCTGGCCCCACATGGGGACGTTGTACCTTGAAAAATGGGGTCATTGTGCCCATTGGGGACGTTGTACCCTGTGAATGGGGACGCCACGAGAGACACCCATGCAATCTCTAGGCTTTTTTTCAATCTGTTGGGCAGAAACCAAGGAGAAAAAGGGGAGGGGGGAGAAGGTGAGGCCCCCATCCAAAATCCCTAAGATGTTTCTAAACACTAAAACATATCCTCCTTGTGTACCTCATTTTTATCATAGCAATGAAGAAGGAGAGCAATCCAGCCAGCAGAAGTAAGACAGTCCAGTAGTGAAGGGTTTGACAATTGACTCTCAACAATCCAACAATGAAGGGAGATAAGAGAGGAATGGTCCAGTGGTAAGGGAGAAACAATCCAACATTGAAGGAGTGAGGTATTTTAATTTTTGCTTTCCCTCGATTCTTTGAATTTTCAGATTGGGCCTTGAAATATCTAGAGAGGACAAAAGAAACAAAGTGTGGAGGGGGGATAGCATTGATAAAATGCAATCTATGTCATGTTGAATGGAAAGGAAGCTATACTCAAGTTAAAGCCCATTTTATGAACGTTCCAAAGAAGGGGCCTGAAAGTTGTACTACAGACCTGAAGGATCCCACTAGACTCCCTAGTGCACAAAGGGAGCAGCCTCAACGAAGGGTTGATGGTAAAGTAGGGAAGTCAATCTCACAGCCATGTTGTGATGCCAGTGACAATGATGAGAAAAAGAAATGCTATCTGATGATCAATTTTGTTTTGGTGATGAGAGTGTGCCATTAAAAACATCAAAGAGCAACACAATTTCATCACACAAGAGGCCTAAAACTAGTGGCATTTATGACATGTTTGATGTGAAGTGAAGGGAAGGTGTTGATCTTGCAATAGAAAGATTTTTTCTTGCATAAGGCATCTCTTTCAATGCAACCCACTCACCCTATTTTAAGCAAATGGTCCATGCCATTATTGATGGACCTGCGGGGTATAAGGCACCTGGTTATGAGAAGCTCTGAAATGTGTTGGTGGACAAGGAGAAAGCATTCCTTGAGAAGAAAATGGCAACATTGAAGGCATCATGGAGTGTAGATGGATGCTCCATTGTCATGGATGGTTGGACTGATTGTCAAAATCGTCCATTGATAAACATCATTATCTCTTTTCCATATTTTCTGAAGGCCATTGATTGTTGCTACCAAGAAAATAACACTTTGTTCTTGAAAGACCAATTATGTGATGCCATTGCAGAAGTGGGGCCATCCAATGTCATTCAAGTTGTTACCAATGCAACCCCAGTGTGCAAAGCAGCAGGGACGATGGTCCAAAAGGAGTACAAGTTACTGACAAGTCTGATTTTTTAAATTTAAATTTAAATGAATTACAATTCAGATTTTTAATTACAGGTCTGATTTTGTTTTCTAATTTTTAATATTTATTATTTATTCGGTGTTCATAAATCATGCACTTTTCTACTTTACTCTACGTTACTTATTGTATTTTTCCTTTTATAGGAGACCTTTTGGTACTCCTGCTTTGTAATGACACCATTGTACTCAGCAGTCCCATTGACCTACTTTTGTGGTTATTAGTCGGACATTAATAAAATTATCTTATCTTATCTACTTTGTTTCTTGTTCTAAATGCAACGGCTTCAAATTTACTGTGGGTCCCAAATGTTTTTCTATCATCATCTGTTATTTTATTTGTCTAGTTAATTGGTCAACGGTTTCCTAAAAGTAGCTTTTACCAGTATCTCTCAATAGATGCTCTATGGTGTTTAGAATATTACTGGATCCTGTTATCACATTTATAGTAGCCGGGCTACCATACATTATTTTTATGATGCCAGTACACTATTCAGCCAGTTCCCCTACATTTGAGATGCTGAGATGAGTATCTATATTGGATCACTATCAGATTGTGGACAACAGTTATATTCCCCATGCCATGACTGAGTCTCGGGACACTCAGAGAGATGACCGATGTAGCCATTATACCATTGGTACAGAGCAGTCAGTAGTGCCCAGAGTTACAGCAGCAGTTTCAGAGGACAGAGGATGGTACAGGTTGATGAGCATTCAGGTATATATGACTCAGCAGGTATATTATGGTGTTATGGTTAGATTGCTTTTATACTTATTATTATAGCATGTCTTAGCACTTAGTGTCATGATCTGGCAATCATATAGATATGTGGACCTAGTTGATCTATTATATATATTATATTGTCCCTACTCAGACTTAAAAGTTCACTATTCATACTCATTGGTATGTACCCTCCTTAGGGAGAATAGAGGTGATCATTCCACCATACTTGGCTTGCTAGTGTTGGCTCCATCATTTCATTGTCTTCATCCATCCATGACCTACCTTTTAGATTATCACCCTGACTTACTACTTGACTAGTGGCATGGAGGACTTTTCCCCACTATAGCCTCTGTATTGGATGAGCTTCCCTGTTTATTGTGTCTCGGCTCTGAGTTGGTGACAAAACTTACCTATGGTGAGTTGGAGTTCCTTGGAATTCCCCCTAGTCACTAAAGTTGTGTTGGCTAAACCTGAAACTTTTAGTGCTGCCATGAATACAAAATCTGGAAAAATAAAATGCTATATCTTGTATGAAAAGCCCATTCATGCAATGTGTTTCTAAACACACATGAATGAAAGGCATGCCAAATGAAAATGGCCATGAAAATAAAATGTTATATCTTTTGGAAAAATAAATACCTAGGTAAACAAGCTGTCCATGACACACCTAGAAGTGCTCAGGTAAACAAGTGCCTTAAAAACACACCTGCAGCAGAAAGCCTAAAGAAAAAATGTAAATCTATGCAATGTGTTTGTAAACACACATAGATCAAGGCTATGGAAACTTCAGGCCCAAAAAGCAATGGAACTTAAATACTACATCTAAACAATTGCTGGCCTTATTTGTATTATGGATTGTGCGCATCTGTGAAGGTGAATAAACCCTCTTTAAACAACTCATCCATTTGTGAGACACCGCCATTCCCTGTGTTATTGCTCATTCAGTATATACTATGGTGTGTATTCCCTTTCCCTTGCCAAAGTGTCACAACTTCAAGTCAGTCAAGTCATCCCTTAGCCTAGCCAGTTAATTTAGCCTTCACCCTTCACTAGCAAATTGATCACAACTATGAAGTGAGTATGATCCTGAAAGTCTAGTCTGAGTAATAATAATAATTAACGACACTATATATTTGGATGTAGATCGCCAATTATGATCATTATGTTCTATAATTGCCATTTGAATAAGTTGTAGAGCATGTATTAACCTTGATACTTTACAGCAGCCTTGGATGATCGTCTGAGTTATATTTGGTCTTGGTTGGACCTAGTTTGAACATGGAGGACCATGGGACATGAGATGTTAGACCTTATGATGATATGGATAGATGATATATGGTCTATGTACACATACATGATGATTCTATGCAGCAGCTACAGGGTTATGATGATGATTCTTGGGTTACAGCAGTGTTTGGTCATTTACAGATCATTATTATTGGCCTTGTTCCGGTATATTGGATATTTATTTTGATCATGCAGAGACTCATATGGTGTATGAGTACACATCTTGGATAGATTTGGACCTTCTGAGTCCAATGGGACAGTTTGTTTTCAGTTCCGGGCACTTACAGTGATGATTGAGCCTCAGTAGGCTGTCCCAGTGCAGTTTTGGTCTATTGGAGGCCCTGTCGGAGCAGATGTGATTTTTATCCGGTTGACCTAGGGCGCTGATGATGGAGGGGGTGGTCCAGCCACTTGTTTTTACCATATTACCCCCCTCCCGGACACACTGGTGCCCTCACCTTGACAGCGCTAGCACTCCAGGAGGCTGTTTGGGGCAGTTTCACGCTTCCCGAGGCATTTCAGGATTGGTAGAAATGGCTATTGAGGAAATCGATTTGGGCTACTGAGGCAAATTTATGGCATGGGATGATCAGTGATGATAAATCGGGGCCTTCCACACCTTCTCCAGCAGTTTCAGCTTCATCGGGGCCCGCATCCATCACTTATGGCACTTTCTGTGGATTTCTGAGGTCTTTTGAGAACCACGACTTGACTATGGAGGCACGATTTGGTACATTCATGATTATTTATTGGTTATTGTGCTATGGGGATTGACCAAGGAGGGATAAAATTACCCCTTGGACCCACCATAAGCCTCCTATGATATTATGTCATCATGATTTGGTGGGATTCCCCTCTTCTAGGGCGATTTTGTCCACTTACATTATATTTTATGTGTGATCCATGTATTATATTGTTGAGCTCATCTCAACCATTGATTAGACATTTGTATCTTTTAATCTTAGCCACTCATTCAAAAAGTGGTTAGGGTTTTGGTGCCTCTCCTTCCTATTTAAAGGAGAGAGCCTCTCATTGTAAGGGGTCTTTGGCTCTTGGATTATTGGTATAAAAAAATATTCTTGTGGAAATTCTTGTGGTCTCCTTTGCATCTGGTGTTCTTAGATGGTGATTGGAAAGTCTATTGCAACCTAGCATTTGGAAATTGTGGTAAGATCTATCTTTTTTGGAAATTATTGTTTGTCTACAGGAGGGCGACTTCAACAAGGGCGATTTTGCAAGGCTTCTTCAAATCGAGTTTCTTGGCATTCGCTTGTATCAGGGGGTTATCATTAGCTTCATTGTGATCTATGCTATCTTTCTGTTACTTCTCTTATGGCATTAGTCTTATCTCTTGATGCATCAAATCTGATATTGTTGACGTTTGTTGTGCAGGAGAGAGGGCGCATTGGCTTCTTGGATCAAATCGACTTGCATAGAGTACTACCACAAAGCTTCTCAAATTGATCGGGTTTGCATAGATCATCATCATCAAGGCATCTACAAGGTTACCCAGGTAAGATCCACAGGTTTGTTTCTCTTTCCTTTATCCAATCCATTGACATAGCTCATAAATTGTTAAAACCCTAAATATCTTAAAACCCCCATTTTACATTTTCTCAGATCTACTTAGATCTAGTGGGTTGTTGGGCATAATATTGAAAACCCACCTCTATAGCATCCACGGCATCCCAGATCTATAGTTTGGTGAGGATTGGCTTCCGTTTGACCCCCTTCACAAGCCAACTTAGCTTCTCCCAAGCAAGGCGCACTTCCTGGTGGTTGTAAGTTGACCTAGATCTAGGTGGTGGGTGTTTGAGATTCCACTTGAACTATCATCTATACATCAAATAACATACACCCAGATTGTTACTTTTCTGAAATTCACCTTGTGGGCCCTATTCCACATTTTAAGGGATTTAATCCCCATTTTGGACCACTTGGAACACTCAAACTCAAATCTATTAAGATCTAGCCGTTGGATTGCCACGAAATTATAGATCCATATCCCTACTTGACTAACCTACCCGGATCTAAAGTTTGGATGCCATCCGACTTGTATTGACCCACCTAACCCTACTTTTAAGCCTCCTTGGGCAAAGTCGCACCACCTTGGAGGAGTGAGTTGACTCACTTCCAGGAACTGGGTACTTGAGATTTTTGGAGATTTGGAACCGGAATAATTCAAAACCTAGGTCTAGACTATCACTTTGTCAAATCTTGCCTTGGGGACAACATTCCTTGTTTTAAGAGATTGTGGTCCACTTGGGTCAAACCTAGATCTAGACACATTCATCCATCAAGACCTCTATTGCCCACTTGTCCCAAGTACTAGGAGTCCTTAACCACAAGTCAACCCTACTTTGACTCCACTTCCCAATTCCCAAGGCACTGGTTTCTCTCCAAGTTAATTTAACTTTCCTAGATTGTTGGATTGACTTGTGGTTTGACTTTTGCATGGTAAACTAAACCCTTGAAGCTATCACGTATTATGGTCAAGCTTGTCATCTGTACTAGTTAGCCCCAATTGAACCCCTAAACTACCTGCATTGGACACGGTTCCCAAGGCAGTGGATCTTCCAACATTGAACTAGTACACTAATCCTAGATCTCACTTCAAACATTGTAAGTCACTCTCACATCAACTATGAACCAAAGCTATACCTATTAAACCCCTCACTTTGCTTGTGACTTCATCTTTAGGTCTAGGATAAACCATACACCTAACTTTACTTAGAAATACCCTGATTTGGTGTCTTGGTTCTGATCTCTCCTGTCGGGAGTAGATCGGGTCTCCCCCTTTGTTGTCTGGGCTAGATAACATAAAGCGAAGGTTGCCTCGACTGGCGTGACAACCATATATTGGAGGTCGAGGTGATCGTGGTTGCACCTTTTGAGTTGCCCTTTCCTATTGCCATCCATGACTGGATCCATCCATAGGGGTAACTACAGTTTAGGTGATAACAGATCCATTTTAGGGATTGATATCTTTCCACATCAACTATTTGTTAAGGTGTTTGTGGTAGACATTTGACATTGATTTCCGGCAGATTATATAGTAGTAGCATGATTTAACATAGATTACCGATTATGTCCCTGATTTCATTTCTGTCTCTTATCATTGTCCTTTTTGTTTTATATTTTTATATCTGTGCTCTTTGTTTATACTATGAGTGAAAACATTCAGCCACACGCCGACAATAACGAATGCTTGACAAATTGGTAAAAGAACAGGTTTCGGATTGGCTCTGGAAAAATGTGGCCAAAAGCGGAAAACTGAGATCAAACAAGACTGTACAAACAATATGCTTGTTAACAAACAATATGCTTGTAATACCTAATGATTTATTCTATATACGATCTAGGGGATCAGGTGACTTTTGGGTTGGACCACTTACTGTTGAGCGCTGCATTAATGAGATGTGTTTTCTCACCACTGGGACTGGCCAACGCATCTTACTCCCTATCAATCAAAGGGAGCTAAGGGATCATTATCCCTGACCCTCCTTACCTTGCCTTGCATGTTTAGATTAGGTAGGTTCTGAATAAGCTCACTTGAGCAGTAGGATTTGTGTGATTTTTCTTTTTCTGTGTGCCGAGTGTTGTCCCGTTCTTCTTTTTCTGCCTGAGTTGAGTCTTGCTCCTTCCTAAGCTTTTCTCTTCTCCTGCATGCATTTAAGAAATTATAGTTAGCATTTCTATTGTTAGCTGCCTGTGCTGGTTGAGATTTGCCTGATTTAAGAAGTATCATTTTCCTCCTGCACAGTAAATAAAAATAAGAATAATATATGCCATGTTAGTTTATATTTATATTTTGACGCATTTTCAGTTTATGCTTTAGATTAGTTTTCAGTCTTATTTTATATTTGTCCCATACATGCTCCATGATGGTATTCTAGTGTTTGTGAGAGCAGGAACAGGTGCAAGATAAAAGCTGAAAGCAAGGATGGTGCAGTGCTGGATTCAAGATTGATGCAGAGCAGTTCGAGACCAGAGATTATGAGGTTCTCAAGCGCTCTCTCCCTTAGAGCACTTGTCCCAGCTGGAGCCAGATGTTATCACACCATAGTAGCAGGGCTACTATTCTTGTACAGCAGATATCTGCACATTCCAGAGCTTCCTTTATTCCAGAGCATGGCTATATATTTTGGATCACTCATGATCAGAGCAGTACATTATTCAGATTTTATGACCTTGTGTCAAGGCTGAGCCTTGAGAGTTCAGATTTGATGACTGATGTGACCACTTATCCCATTACAGTTTCAGTTCAGTGCCTAGAGATATATTGATGCAGTGTTTCAGATGATGCATGATGATGATTATTATGATGATGTTGTATGATCTGTGGATATGTTCTCACTGACTGTGGATTATTATCTTGTTGATTTAGTCATGATCATGGCATGTGCTTGGTATATTATTCCTGATGTGGCAAACTATTTAAAATGAACTGTAAATCATAAAATGGACAATTGCTTGCACTTTTAGGTCATTTAACAAAATTCACTGGTATTTCACCTTACATAGACATGGTCTTTCCCGACACTGGTTGTCTGCTAGTGTAGGCTCCATATTCACTTGTCTCCATCCATACATGACCTTCCTGTTTGACTTTAAACCCTGACTTGCCTCATTTGACTTTCTGATACCGAGGACTTCCCCATTTTTCTACCTCTGTGTTTGGACCGCATCCCTGTTTATTCAGTGTCTCGGCTCTGAGTTGGTGACAGAACTTGCCTTTGGTAAGTTGGATTGTAGGCCTAAATCATTCTGGTCGGTTGTCCCGATGTTTGGAATTGGCTCGAACTCCCCCTAGTCACTTGAGATGTTGTTGGCTAAAACTGAAAGCTCATGTTCTACCTATGGAAACTAAAAAAAAATTTCGCCCATGGAAAAAAAAAAAAAAGGGGCAAGAGCAATGAAAAGCTAAAAATACTCCTCGAAGAGTATAAGAAAGGTCCAAAAAGCAATGGTTCTTAAAAGTTATATCTAAACAATTGCTGACCTTATAAATATGTGAAAAACATGCCTTGGATGCAAGCTGCAACTAGTTGTGCTTCTCAGCACATCTGAAATCCGAAGGGTTATGTAGGCCAAAAAGGCCATGGAATAAAATTGAATGATCCTAATGAACCTGGATCAACTTGATGTAGACATGATGCCTAAGTTGAATAAACACTCTCTAAACAACTTATCCATTTGTGAGGCACAGCCATTCCCCGTGTTATTTTTGTCCAACGCAGAGTTTGTAGCTTCCCCCTTCTCCCAGTCCAAAGTATTTTTGAGTTAAGTTAGACAAGTCAAACCCTTGGCCCAACCTTGCTCCTAGCCTTCATCCTTCACTAGCAGTCTGACCATGTCCAATGGGTGAGTTTGTCATTTGAACTATTGTGCAAGTAATTTATTATAACAACGGAATATGTTAACTCGATTAATGCCACTGAATGGAATTTATACTTTGAGCTTAGCTATTGGAATGATTAGAGAAACATTGTCTTAGTCTACTGATGTGATTTATCCTTGATTATATATTCTTGGGATCCGTGGTGATGTGGACCATGTATGGATGATTATTGATAATGATTTATGGTCCCACATGTTTGATGATGATATCATATGATGGACATATGATGCAGATGATGTTTGATCCAGTTCAGCAGGTTTATTATTATTTCAGATCAGCAGATTATACATTGTCCATATATGATGGACCCTACAGCTGGCCCATTAGGGCAACCCAGAGTGTATGAGTACTCATTCCTAGTGGATTTGGGTCTTCTGGATCCATTGAGACACTTATCTTTCAGTTCCGGGCACTTCTGACAGTGATTGATGCAGTTTTACACTTGTTGACCAGATTTGGGGCTGATTTCCCAGCCTGAGCAGCAGGGGCCCCGAGAGGCCAGTTCACCTAGGGCGCTGATGATGGAGGGGGTGGTCCAGCCACTTGTTATTACCATTTATCCCCCCTCCCGGAGAGCCTGGTGGGCTCAGATGGACAGCGCTAGCACCCTAGGAGGCAGTTTTGGCACTTTCACAGTTCCCGAGGCAGTTAAAAAATGGGATAAAGTGGTCATTAAGGAAATCGATTTGGGCAATTGAGGCAAGGTTTTGGCATTTGGTTTTCACAGAGGTCTTCCAGGGTGGCATCACTACCTTCCAGCCAGTTTTCACCATGTGGGTATGCCCGGATTGATCACAGGAGGACATTTACTGCTTGACTGTCATGGTTTCTGAGGACAGTTTTGGTCATTTTTATTATATTGGACATATTTTATTATTTTATTGTGCCTTGGGGTGAGCTAGTAAGGATTGATGCCTCCTAGCCCCACCATGTGCTTATTTTATTATGTCCTAGTCATCATGAGGTGGATTATTGTACTTTTTACCCCTCTAGTGGGATGACGTCACCCTCCATTGTACCATTTAGTGAGGGCGCTTTTGTTATTTTGAGTGATCCATGTGATATATTGTTATGGGTCATCTTAGCCATTGATTGTATGATGAGATCTTATAATCTCAACCACTCATTTGATGTAGTATTATGAAGTGGTATAGGGTTTTGGTCTTTATTATCCTATATAAGGAGGAGACCCCCCATTGTAAAGCTCACCTTTGGAGCTCTGGAATATTGGAATAGAAGATTTTTTGTGGAGCACATCTCTCTTGCATTGTGGATTCTCTTGCATATTGAATATACAGTATCTCTTCTATGTATCATTGTGGATTTTGGTGCTTTTGCTAACCTTTTGACAGGAAAGTCGAATTGGAGAGAGGAGGGCGACTTTTTGAGGGTTATTGTTGGAGGGATCCACATATTCTCTCTTGGGTTGATCTTGTGATAGGGAGTATCATTATTGTATCTTCGTGACATAGTTGATGCTTTCTATTACGTCTTTCTACCATTTTCATAATCATCTTGCTTGACTTGTTTCTTTGATCTTGTCTTGTAGGAGGAGGACGATTTGGCTATCTTGGAGAAGGGCGATTTGGTTGGAGCACTTGGATCTCACTCTTGAATATAAACATAGGAGAATGCTATCAACTTGCAAGGTGGCCATAAGCAATTGAGGTAAGATCTACAAGGTATGTGCCTCTTTCATCCATTCTACCTTCATTGGTCATAAAACCCTAATTAAATCAAAACCCCAAATTTGGTATTTCATAGATCTACTTAGATCTAGCCTTGCAATTGAAAAGATATTAAAAACCCACCTCTATAGGATCCACCCCTAGTTGGATCTATAGTTTGGTGGTGATTGGCTAAAAATTGACACACTTTTCAATGCAAAAAGCCTTCTTGAACCTAAATCGATTTTCCTAAGAGAAGCTTGTTGGGTTAGATCTAGCACATGGGTAGGTGAGATCCCACTTGATTTGACATCTAGACATTTGATAACCTATACCCATATATTTACTTTGGTGAAAACTACCTGGTGGACATCTCTCCATGTTTTAAGGGGTTGAAACCCCCTTTTGATATTCTTGGTACCTTAAAACTTAGATCTAACAAGATCTAGCCACTTGATTCACTTGAAACTTTGAAGGAACATAGATCGGGGTACTAACATCCCGGATCTACATTTTGGTGGCCATTGGACTTGATTTGGTCCATCAAAATCCATTTTTGGACCCTCCTTGAGCAAGTCGCACCCCCTTGATTTTTTGAGTTGGTCCACTTCTAGGAAGTGGGTGTTGAAGATTTTTGTGGATTTGGAATGCCCATGCCTTGAAACCTAGGTCTATACTATCCTTTTGTCAAGATCCGCCTTGGGGATTGCATTCCTTGTTTTAAGGGATTGTGGTCCACTTTTGGTCATCTTTTAAAAAACCTAGATCTAGTAAGATCCAACCATTGGATCTCATCCAATCCACTTGACTTGGCTTCTAGGTGTCCTGATCTACACTTTGACTTCCTTCTTGACTCCATTAGCCCATCCAACAAGGCACTAGTCCTTCTCCAAGCAAGGCGCACTCCTTGGGATTAGTGTCAAACCCTAGATCTAGTACATGGGTAATCCTAGAACCAACTCCAACTTATAGATCTAGCCTAGATCTAACTTATAGTACCATCCTCACACCTAACTTCACCTTGTGGGTCCACCTAGAACCATTTCACACTTCCCAAGACCCACTTGTGTAAACACATGGTACCACACCTAGTAATCATACCCCATCATGTGGCCTAAACCATACATAGGTTGAAGTATTTATTATCCATTACACCACCTTCAACCATTCCTTAACCCTTAGGTCCACTTAGCCTTGCATTGGTTTCCGTAACTCATCATTTATATATATCCTTTGAAACCTTTGTTTGGGTCCAATCAACTGTGATTGGGGTATAGGGTCTCCCCCTTGGTCTAGTTATACCTTGACCTAAAGCGAAGAGTGCCTTGGTTGACGTGACTCCCACCTGCATTGGGAACCGTGGCACCTCTTGGGTCACCTCTTTAGTTGCCTAGCTCCTCTACCGTCCCGGATGGGATACCACTAGGGGCAACTACAAGTTGTGTGATAACATGTCTATTCGTCCATACCAAGCACGGTGTGCTTGCTTGAGGCCATACAATGCCTTCTTCAATCTGCATACATGACTCCTTTCCTTGGACAATAAACCCATCTGATTGTTTGATGTAAACCTCTTCCTCAATAACACCATTGAGAAAAGCTGTCTTCACATCCATCTGATGCAACTTCCATCCCATAGCTGAAGCAATTGTGATAATGGATCTGATGGAAGTATATCGAGCCACAGGAGCAAAAGTCTCATCATAATCAACTCCCTCTTTCTGAGATAATCCTCTGGCTACAAATCTGGCCTTGTATTTCTCAACACTACCATCTGCTCCATGCTTGATCTTATATAACCACTTAGAAGTCACAATTGACTTCTCCTCAGGTCTCGGCACAACTTCGCACACATCATTCTTCATGATGGATTGATATTCTTCCATCATGGCATCCTTCTAAACTTGATGTTGGGATGCTTCTTCATAACTGGTGGGTTCTGAATCAATGATGTTGCTCATTAGTGCTACATAGCTGGAGAATCTCTGAGGTCTCTTTCTTTCTCTGAAAGTGCCATGTGGAGCATCATGCCCCTCTGCATCCTGCAGTGTCTGTTGTGCCCATCTAGGTCTTTTCCGACCTGTCACATCTCTGGGGATATCAACTGGATCTATGGGATCGATAGGTTCATCCTTTTCTACTGACTCCCTCTGAGCTGGAGGGGGAGATGATCTCATCACCTTTCGTTCTAGCATTTTTGCATCATCAATCTCCATATCTGATCCTCTGCCTTTCCTGATAGCCATTTCTTCTTCAAAGGTCACATCCCTACTGACTTCAATCTGTCTGGATCTTGGAATGTAAATTCTGTAGGCCTTTGAAGACTCACTGTATCCCACAAAGGTACCCTTCTTGCCTGAAGGTTCTAACTTTGATCTTTTCTCTTTGGGCACATGTATGTAGACTGGACAACCAAAAATCCGGAGATGGCCCACTTCTGGTTTTATAATTGTGAATGCTTCTTCCGGAGTCATGTTCTTCAAGATCTTATGTGGACATCTATTATGTACATATACAGCGGTTATGGATGCTTCAGCCCATAAGAACATTTGAAGACTCTGGTCATGTATCATAGCTTTGGCTGCCTCCACAATTGTATGATTCTTTCTTTCTGCAACCCCATTTTGTTGAGGGTTGTAGGGAACTGTGAGCTCCCTCTTAATTCCTGCTTCCTTGCAAAAATCATTGAACTCTGTAGAGGTATATTCTCCACCATTATCGGATCTCAAGATCTTGATCCTCTTTCCCGACAGATTTTCAACTTGTGCTTTAAACTCTTTGAACTTGCTGAGTACTTCCTCAGATTCTTTTGACTTGAGAAAGTATATCCAAGTCTTTTGTGAGTAATCATCAATAAAGGTGATATAGTAATGATAACCACCTAATGACACAACTGTCATGGGCCCGCACAAGTCAAAGTGTACTAGATCCAAAATCCCTTTGGATCTACTCTCACTATCTGGAAAAGACTTCTTGGCATTCTTTCCAAGTGCACATCCTCTACAAGTTCCATCATGGTTTACCTAGAGCCCTGGAAAACCTATTACAATGTTCTTCAGAATTGGGAGAGTTCGATAGTTCATATGAGCTAACCTTCTGTGCCATAACTCGCCCATACTTGCAACATCATGTATTAGGGCTTGGACTGGATAAGTGTTTAGTCTATACAAGCTCTCTTCTCTTATGCCAATAACCTTGGCTGTGCTCATGCTTGAGTTCTTGTGCCAAGCAAGGACTTTCCCTTCTGAGAAAGCTACTTTATAACCCTTGTCCTCCATTGCTGAGATGGAGACAAGATTTCTTTTCATACCGGGTACATAGAGTACATCACTTAAGCGTAATGTATCATTTGATTCCAATTGAAGGGTGGTGGCTCCAGATCCCTTCACAGTGTAATTTGCATCATCTCCAAGTACAACACGAAGATGTGAATCTTTCTCAATTAATTCTGAAAGATTCTCTCTATACCCAGTCATGTGTTTAGATGCACCACTATCTATGAGACAAGTGTCACTAGTGGTAGGAATTGTACCTGATAGTGCTGATATGAATAGAAATTCTGTGTGATCTTCATTCTTTTGCTTCTTGTGATGATGATCTTCTTCTACATCAGCAGTGGATGCTTCATGCTTCCTTTTGATTTGACTTCAACAGCTACTGGCGTAATGTCCATACTTCCTGCACCTATAGCATTGAACTTGAGATACATCCTTCTTCTTCTTTTGTTCTTGACCGAGACTTGATCTCCTTTCTTGGTGCTTGTGTTTATGGAACTTCTTTCCTTTTCCCTTACCATTCTTGGTATGAGAAACAAATGCTTGAGTCTCTTCAGTTTGATTGCCATGGAGTCTTTGGCGTGCTGCGATCCTTGTCTCCTCCTGAGAACAATCTACCCAAAGCTTGTCAAACTTTGGTAGTTTAGATCTACCACTTATGCTTTGGATAAAGGACTCCCATGATGGTGGAAGGCCATTTAAGGTGTGGAGGACAAGCTCCTTATCGCCAATAGGATCTCCACTGGTGCTGAGCTTGTCTCTGAGTTCTGCGATCCTCATAATGTATGAGGCAATGGATTCCAACTTCGCTATCTTCATATTTGAGAGTTGGTTTCTCAAAGTCATGGAAACATTTAGGCTAGTGTGTTCAAACAACTTCATGATAGTCTTGAACATCTTCCTAGCATTTTTCTTACCTGAGATCTGAGGAACCAAATGATCTCTTACAGAATCCACAAGAATCCTTCTTGCTTTAGCATCATTCTTACTCCATCGAGATTTATCTTCTTCAGCTTCTGGTTCGGGGACCTTTGCATTTACATATAGTAATAGGTCATTTTCTCCTAGGAGTAGAAGAACCCTAGACTTCGAAGAGATAAAATTTGTGGCCCCTTCCAACCGATCTTCAACCTTCATCCCAATCATCTTGATTTGAGGATCTGGATCAGAAACCCTAGCAGGAGCTAGGTCAAAAATGAAAGTACTCGGAATTGAATTCCGTCTTCACCAATGAAATAGTCTAGCCAAAAGCGAAATTCCTATGGCTCTTTTTCTCCAAAATAGTGGGTGAAGACTTTACAAGATGAAACCCTAATTCCGACAGGTTTCCGACAATGCTTCGGCAATGGCTTCTTCTAGAATGGATCTGATACCATGTTTAATTTCATACATTCATAGCATAAAACATAAATGCATTACCAAGATCACTAGAAATAAGACAAAGCACAAAACAACAACACAGAGTTTACCTTGGGAAACCCAATAGGGAGAAAACCCAGCAACCTTCACAGAGAGATGATAATTCTGAGATCAGAGTACAAATGAAGAAAGAGAGAGAAGGTGAAAGTATCTTTCACAAGTAACCAACACAAATAAACCTCCTTCTTCTAGTGATGCGAAAATCTGCTCCTCCAAGTGATGCGCTACTCTCAAGTGTGAGAATGGTGATAATGAGGTGCACAAGCCTCATATTTATACATGTGCGAAACTGGAAAATTCCCTTATGGGGCCGACTTGTCTTTGGGGGCAATAAATATTTTATTTTTAATTGTTTTATTAATTTCTTTTGCACCCCAAGACTTACATTGATTCTTTCATGTGTTTACATAAGGTTCTTCTCCCTTAGGAGGTATAACCAAGTACAATGATGGTACAATAAAATATAATAAATAATATCTTCCGAAGTTGTACAAAATCCAACAACCAGACTGTCTTTGAATTAAAACCAAAAAACAACTATAATATGTATAGAGGCAGCATATCACTCCTGTTGATCTTCTCGTGCTTCTCTTCAAACATACAAAAGAAACAAAACAGGGAACAAGGAAAACAAAGTTTCCAGTCGTTCCATCGCATTCCTTCCCCCCATCCTGGAAGTGAAACTAATGCTCTTTATATAGGAAGATTGAAATGGAAATAACTTGCATGATCTTCTCTCTGTGCTGGCACCTAACAACCATAGTTTTCTCCTATCGAAACGATGGCATGAATGCATCATTTACTGCGTTGGAGTATAATCTCTCCTTTCACTAATTGTTCATGCATCTGTTCTGCCCTGCCTTGATTTCTAATCGAAGATATTCCAACGCAACTCCCGAGATCTTCATCGTATTTGTTGAAATGACTCCTTTTGTTGCTATCTTCCAAGGAAAATATTTCAGGCCAAGTCTACCATCGAGCCTGCAAAGTAAGAAGGAATCAAATGAAAAGAAAAAACAAACTTATTCGCAAAATATACGTTAAATAGTAATCACAAGAGAAAATTCAGAATAGTAAGATAAGAAAGATAAAAATATCTTCCCTTTTCACAACTAAACATGGTTGCAATTTGCTAAATGTCAACATTGTTAAGTTTCATACATTCATAGCATAATAATTTAATTGCATAAACAGGATCACTAGAAGAAAGACAAAGCACAAAACAATAACATAGAGTTTAACCTGGGAAACCCAAACGGGTGAAAACCCAGCAACCTTCGTATAGATATGATAATCCCGAGATTAGAGTACAATCATAAAAGAGAAAAGATGGAAAATGTCTTCCAAAAGTAGAAACCCCAAAACAACTTCCTTCTCCAGCTAGTGCGAACTTCTCTCTCTCCCAAATGATGCGAAATTGAGTGGATTAGTGAGTGAGTTAATGAGGTGCACTTTACCTCTATTTATACAAGTGCTAACATGAAAAATACCCTAATTGGGCCGACTTCACTTGGGGGGCAATTTATAATTTAATTTTAATATTTTTTCTTTTGCTTCTTTTCACCCCAAGGTTTACATTGATTCTTTCATGTGATTACATAATAAAATACATCATGTTCATCTCCCTTAGGAGGTACAATCAAGTACAATTAAATACAATAAATAATATCTTCCGAAGTACAACACTCCCTCTCAACAAGGAAGGTATTCTTCGGTCTTCATCAGCATCACAGTCATCTGGGTTTCATCTTGTACATCTATACTGTCTCCATCATCTCTATACATACCAGTGTTATCAGAACTAGACCGGAGCCGGAAAAACCGCCCGATCCGACCGGTTTACAGAGGTAACCGGTCCAATCAGGGACTTGTTATCACACAACTTGTAGTTGCCCCTAGAGGTATCCCATCCGGGACGGTAGAGGAGACAGGCAACTAAAGAGGTGACCCGAGAGATGCCACGGTTCCCAATGCAATGTGGGAGTCACGTCAACCGAGGCACTCTTCGCTTTAGGTCAAGGTGTAACTAGACCAAGGGGGAGACCCTATACCCCAATCACAGTTGATTGGATCCAAACAAAGGTTTCTAAGGGTAGGTAAATGATGAGTTATGGAAACCAATGCAAGGCTAAGTGGGCCTAAGAGTTAAGGAATGGTTAAAGGTGGTGTAATGGATAGTTAGTGTTTCAACCTATGTATGGTTTAGGCCACTTGATGGGGTATGATTACTAGGTATAGTACCATGTGTTTGCACATGTGGGTCTTGTTCTCTTGGGAAGTGTGAAATGGTTCTAGGTGGGCCCACAAGGTGAAGTTAAGTGTGATGTTGGTACTATAGGTTAGGTATAGGCTAGATCTATAAGTTGGAGTTGGTTCTAGGAGTACCCATGTGCTAGATCTAGGGTTTGACACAAATCCCAAGGAGTGCGACTTTCTTGGAGAAGGACTAGTGCCTTGGTGGATGGGCTAATGGGGTCAAGAAGTATGTCAGAGTGTAGATCGGGACACCTAGAAGCCAAGTCAAGTGGATTGAAGGAGATTCAATGGTTGGATCTTACTAGATCTAGGTTTTTAAGTGATTACCCTAAGTGGACCACAATCCCTTGAAACAAGGAATGCAACCCCCAAGGTGGATCGTGACAAAAAGACAGTATGGACCTAGGTTTCAAGGCATGGCGATTCCAAATCCACGAAAATCTCAAACACCCACCTCCTAGAAGTGGACCAACTCCAATCTTAAAGGGGGTGCGACTTGCTCAAGGAAGGCCAAAAAATGGGTTTGGTGGACCAAATCAAGTCCAATGGCCACCAAATTGTAGATCCGGGATGCTAGTGTCCCGATCTATGTATGTTCAAAAGATCAAGTCAATCCAAGGGCTAGATCTTAGTAGATCTGAGTTTTAAGATGCCAAGAAAATCAAAAGGGGGTTTTAACCCCTTAAAACATGGAGAGATGTCCACAAGGTAGTTTTCACCAAAGTAAAGATGTGGGTATAGGTTATCAAGTGTCTAGATTCCAAATCAAGTGGGATCTCACCTACCCATGTGCTAGATCTAACCCAACAAGCTTCTCCTAGGAAAATCGATTTAGGTTCAAGAGGGCTTTTTGCATTGAAAAGTGTGTCAATTTTTAGCCAGTCACCACCAAACTATAGATCCAACTAGGTGTGGATCCTATAGAGGTGGGTTTTTGATATCTTTTCAATTGCAAGGCTAGATCTAAGTAGATCTGAAAAATACCAAAAACAAGGGTTTTAATTTGATTAGGGTTTTTATGATCTAGAAATTATGGAAGATTCAAGGAAGAGAAGATCATACCTCTTGGAACATACCTGGATGAAGAGATGAATGCTAGTTGAGACGAGGATTACTTTGCCAAAGATCAAATGGAGAATTGTTGAAGCCCTCTTGCCAAATCGATTTTTCCAAGCCACATGTGATTCCTTCTAACCTGTCAAGCCAAGGAGCAAAGCATCAATGAGTTTAACAAATCGAAGGTAGATGCAAGCAAGAGAGAGAGAGAAACATAGAATAGTTGACACAAAGGCAAAACTACTCCCTGTCAAACCAAAACGACTTCTTCCAAGATTGAAGGGCAAGCCTCCCCACCAATTCACCCTTGTCCAAAATCGCCCTCTTAACCTGTAAATAAAATATGGCAAATATGCAAGATAGCTACAATAGATCCTCCAGTGCAATGGACAATAGCATTTACAATCGAAACAACCAACATTCACTCCAATCCAAGCATGTACTCCAAAAGATAGAAATTTTATTCCAAGAGCCAACAGCCAAAAATCTCTAGATGAATTTTACAATGAGAGGCTCCCTCCTTAAATAGGATGGGGAGAGAGTACAATCCTAACCACTTTTTACATGAGTGGCTAAGATTAAAAGATCTCAAGATCTAATCAATGGCTAATAATAAATCATAACAATATATCACATGGATCACCCATATAATGATAGCGCCCCCACTAAAAGGTACATAAAGGGGGTGACGTCATCCACTAGAGGAAATATAAGCACCAAAATCCACCTCATGGTGACTAGGACATGACAATATAAACTCATGATGGGGCTAGGAGGTATTAATCCTTACTAGCTCATCCCCAAGGCACAATAAAATAATAAAATATGTCCAATATAATATAAATGATCAAAAACTGTCCTCAGAATCCATGACAGTCAAGCAGTAAATGTCCTCCTGTGATCAATCTGGGCATACCCACATGGTGAAAACTTACTGGAAGGTAGTGATGCCACCCTGGAAGACCTCTGTGAAGACCAAATGCCAAAACCTTGCCTCAATTGCCCAAATCGATTTCTTCAGTGACCACTTTCTCCCATTTTTTAACTGCCTCGATAACTGTGAAAGTGCCAAAAATGCCTCCTAGGGTGCTAGCGCTGTCCATCTGAGCCCACCAGGCTCTCCAGAAAGGGGGGTAAATGGTAAAAACAAGTGGCTGGACCACCCCCTCCATCATCAGCGCCCTAGGTGAACTGGCCTCTCGGGGCCCCTGCTGCTCAGGCTGGGAAATCAGCCCCAAATCTGGTCAACAAGTGTACAACTGCATCAATCACTGTCAGAAGTGCCCGGAACTGAAAGATAAGTGTCTCAATGGATCCACAAGACCCAAATCCACTAGGAATGAGTACTCATACACCCTGGGTTGCCCTAATGGGCCAGCTGTAGGGTCCACCATATATGGACAATGTATAATCTGCTGATCTGAAGTAATAATAAACCTGCTGAACTGGATCAAACATCATCTGCATCATATGTTGATCATATGATATCATCATCAAACATGTGGGCCCATAAATCATCATCAATAATCATCCATACATGGTCCACATCATCACGGATCCCAAGAATATATAATCAAGGATAAATCACATCAGTAGACTAAGACAATGCTTCTCTAATCATTCCCATAGCTAAGCTCAAAGTATAAAATCCATTCAGTGGCATTAATCGAGTTAACATATTCCGTTGTTATATAAAATTACTTGCACAATAGTTCAAATGACAAACTCACCCATTGGACATGGTCAAACTGCTAGTGAAGGATGAAGGCTAGGAGGAAGGTTGGGCCAAGGGTTTGACTTGTCTAACTTAACTCAAAAATACTTTGGACTGGGAGAAGGGGGAAGCTACAAACTCTGTGCTGGACAAAAAGAACACGTGGGATGGCTGTGTCTCACAAATGGATAAGTTGTTTAGAGAGTGCTTATTCAACTTAGGCATCATGTCTACATCAAGTTGATCCAGGTTCATTAGGATCATTCAATTTTATTTCCATGGCCTTTTTGCCCTACATAACCCTTTGGATTTCAGATGCGCTGAGAAGCACAACTAGTTGCAGCTTGCATCCAGGGCATGTTTTTCAAATATAAGGTCAGCAATTTTTTTAGATATAGCTTTTAAGAACCATTGCTTTTTGGACCTTTCTTATACTCTTCGAGGAGTATTTTTAGTTTTTCATCGCTCTTGCCCCTTTTTTTGTTTCCATGGGCGAATTTATTAAGTTTCCATAGGTAGAACATGAGCTTTCAGTTTTAGCCAACAACATCTCAAGCGACTAGGGGGAGTTCGAGCCAATGCCAAACATCGGGGCAACCGACCAGAATGATTTAGGCCTACAATCCAACTCACCAAAGGCAAGTTCTGTCACCAACTCAGAGCCGAGACACTGAATAAACAGGGATGCGGTCCAAACACAGAGGTAGAAAAATGGGGAAGTCCTCGGTATCAGAAATTCAAATGAGACAAGTCAGGGTTTAAAGTCAAACAGGAAGGTCATGTATGGATGGAGACAAGTGAAAATGGAGCCTACACTAGCAGACAACTGGTGTCGGGAAAGACCATATCTATGTAAGGTGAAAAACCAGTGAGTTTTGTTAAATGACCTAAATGTCCAAGCAATTGTCCATTTTATGATTTACAGTTCATTTTAAATAGTTTGCCACATCAGGAATAATATACCAAGCACATGCCATGATCATGACTAAATCAACAAGATAATAATCCACAGTCAGTGAGAACATATCCATAGATCATACAACATCATCAGAATAATAATCATCAAGTATCATCTGAAACACTGCTGTAATACATCTCTAGGCACTGAACTGAAACTGTAATGGGATAAGTGGTCACATCAGTCATCAAATCTGAACTATCAAGGCTCAGCCTTGACACAAGGTCATACATAAATCTGAATAATGCACTGCTCTGATCATGAGTGCTCCAAAATATATAGCCATGCTCTGGAATAATGTAGGCTCTGGAATGTGCAGATATCTGCTGTACAAGAATAGTAGCCCTGCTACTATGGTGTGATAACAGGACCAAAACCAGTTGAACTGGATTTTTGTCTGAACCGGGTACTGAATCAGCCGGAACCAGTCAAAACCAGACCGAACCGGCCGGTCCGTACAGTGGACCTGTTGTCCGCCGAGATGCACACCAGCAGTAGAAATCTTTCGAAGGTTGTTCCCTCACTACAAGTGGGGACGGTGTGGCCTTGGGGGCAAGCAATGAGCCAAGTACTTGTTATCACACAACTTTTTGTTGCCCCTAATGGTATCCCATCCGGGACGGTAGAGGAGATGGGCAACTAAAGAGGTGACCCAAGAGATGCCACGGTTCCCAATGCAAGGTGGGAGTCACGTCAACCGAGGCACTCTTCGCTTTAGATCAAGGTGAAACAAGACCTAGGGGGAGACCCTATAACCAATCAAGGATGATTGGACCTGTTATCACCTAACTGTAGTTACCCCTATGGATGGATCCAGTCATGGATGGCAATAGGGAAGGGCAACTCAAAAGGTGCAACCACGATCACCTCGACCTCCAATATATGGTTGTCACGCCAGTCGAGGAAACCTTCGCTTTATGTTATCTAGCCCAGACAACAAAGGGGGAGACCCGATCTACTCCCGACAGGAGAGATCAAAACCAAGACACCAAATCAAGGTATTTCTAAGTGAAGTTAGGTGTATGGTTTATCCTAGACCTAAGGGTGAAGTCACAAGCCAAGTGAGGGGTTCAGTAGGTTCAGCTTTGGTTAATAGTTGATGTGAGAGTGACTTACAATGTTTGAAGTGAGATCTAGGGCTAGTGTACTAGTTCAATGTCAGAAGATCCACTGCCTTGGGAACCGTGTCCAATGCAGGGTAGTTAAGGGTTGTATTGGGGCTAACTAGTACAGATGACAAGCTTGACCATGATACATGATAGCTTCAAGGGTTTAGTTCACCATGCATAGGTCAATCCACAAGTCAATCCAACAATCTAAGAAAGTCGAATTAACTTGGAGAGAAACCAGTGCCTTGGGAATTGGGAAGTGGAGTCAAAGTAGGGTTGACTTGTGGTTTAGGACTCCTAGTACATGGGACAAGTAGGCAATAGAGGTCTTGATGGATGAATGTATCTAGATCTAGGTTTGACCCAAGTGGACCACAATCCCTTAAAACAAGGAATGCTATCCCCAAGGCAAGATTTGACAAATTGATAGTCTAGACCTAGGTTTTGAATTATTTCGGTTCCAAATCTCCAACAATCTCAAGTACCCACGTCCTGGAAGTGAGTCAACTCACTTCTCCAAGGTGGTGCGACTTTGCCCAAGGAGGCTGAAAATGGGGGTTAGGTAGGTCAAAACAAGTCGGATGGCATCCAAACTTTAGATCCGGGTAGGTTAGTCAAGTAGAGTATGGATCTATAATTTCGTGGTAATCCAAAGGTTAGATCTTAATAGATCTGATTTTAAGTACTCCAAGTGGTCCAAAATGGGGATTAAATCCCTTAAAATGTGGAATGGGGCCCACAAGGTGAATTTCAGGAAAGTAACAACCTGGGTGTATGTTATTAGATGTGTAGATGACAAATCATGTGGAATCTCAAACACCCACCACCTAAATCTAGGTCAACTTGCTCAACTAGTGAAGTGCGCCTTGCTTGGGAGAAGCTAAGTTGGCATGGGAGGGGGGTCAAACGGAAGCCAATCCTCACCAAACTATAGATCCGGGATGCCGTGGATGCTATAGAGGTGGGTTTTCAATATTATGCCCAACAACCCACTAGATCTAAGTAGATCTGAGAAAATGTAAAATGGGGTTTTGATTAATTTAGGGTTTTAAAATATTTTAGACAATTGGATAGATCATGGAGATAGAACTTACCTTGAGATCATACCTGAGTAATGTGGATGAGATGCCTTGATGTTGAGGAAGATTCCCGCAGAGATCAAATGAGAGATTGTTAATTTGCTTGCCGAATTGATGCCCTAGCCCACAAGTGCGCCTTCCTCTACCTGTCAAACCAAGGAATGAAGATTCAATCAGTAAGATCAAGTATGGAAGAAATACAAGAGAAATGCAATAGTAACATGAAATAGAAGGTCCTGGGACAGTAATACTCCCTGTTACCAACGAAGAGCTCCAAAGAAGAAGTAGGGAGAGTCTTCCCCTACCAATACCTCCTCCTTCAAGCAAATCGGCCTCCACCTGTAGATGCAAAATCGTGGTACAAAATATATGGCAAACAATATCTCCAATAACTCAGTGCAAAGGAAGAACCAACGAACGAACACCAAAAACATTCACCACAACACTGGAGATAGATGCAATAATAATTTTCTATTCCAATAATCCAGAGCCAAAAGTCCCCTTTACAATGAGAGGCTCTCTCCTTTAAATAGGAAGGAGAGGCACCAAAACCCTAACCACTTTTTGAATGAGTGGCTAAGATTAAAAGATACAAATGTCTAATCAATGGTTGACATGAGCTCAACAATAAAATACATGGATCACTAATATAATATTATGTGAGTGGACAAAATCGCCCTAGAAGAGGGGAATCCCACCAAATAATGATGACAAAATATAATAAGAGGCTTATGGTGGGTCCAAGGGGTAATTTTATCCCTCCTTGGTCAATCCCCATAGCACAATAATCACAAAATAATCATGAATGTACCAAATCGTGCCACCATAGTCAAATCGTAGGCCTCAAAAAGACCTCAGAAATCCACAGAAAGTGCCATAAGTGATGGATGCGGGCCCCGATGAAGCTGAAACTGCTGGAGAAGGTGTGGAAGACCACGATCTATCATCACTGATCATCCCATGCCATAACTTTGCCTCAGTAGCCCAAATCGATATCCTCAATAGCCATTTCTACCAATCCTGAAATGCCTCGGGAAGCGTGACACTGCCCCAAACAGCCTCCTGGAGTGCTGGCGCTGTCAAGGTGAGGGAACCAGTGTGTCCGGAGGGGGGGTAATATGGTAAAAACAAGTGGCTGGACCACCCCCTCCATCATCAGCGCCCTAGGTCAACCGGATAAAAATCACATCTGCTCCGACAGGGCCTCCAACAGACCAAAACTGCACTGGGACAGCCTACTGAGGCTCAATCATCACTGTAAGTGCCCGGAACTGAAAACAAACTGTCCCATTGGACTCAGAAGGTCCAAATCCATCCAAGATGTGTACTCATACACCATATGAGTCTCTGCATGATCAAAATAAATATCCAATATACCGGAACAAGGCCAATAATAATGCTCTGCAAATGATCAAACACTACTGTACCCCAAGAATCATCATCATAACCCTGTAGCTGCTGCATAGAATCATCATGTATGTGTACATAGACCATATATCATCTATCCATATCATCATAAGGTCTACATCTCATGTCCCATGGTCCTCCATGGTCAAACTAGGTCTAACCAAAACCAAATATAACTCAGACCATCATCCAAGGCTGCAGTAAAGTGTAAAGGTTAATACATGCTCTACAACTTATTCAAATAGCAATTATAACACATAATGATCATAACTGGCGATCTACATCCAAGTATATAGTGTCGTTAATTATTATTATTACTCAGACTAGACTTTCAGGATCATACTCACTTCATAGTTGTGATCAATTTGCTAGTGAAGGGTGAAGGCTAAATTAACTGGCTAGGGTAAGGGATGACTCAACTGTCTTGACTTTGTGACACTTTGGCAAGGGAAAGGGAATACACCATAGTATATACTGAATGAGCAATAACACAGGGAATGGAGGTGTCTCACAAATGGATGAGTTGTTTAAAGAGGGTTTATTCACCTTCACAGATGCGCACAATCCATAATACAAATAAGGCCAGCAATTGTTTAGATATAGCATTTAAGTTCCATTGCATTTTGGGCCTGAAGTTTCCATAGCCTTGATCTATGTGTGTTTACAAACACATTGCATAGATTTACATTTTTTCTTTAGGCTTTCTGCTGCAGGTGTGTTTTTAAGGCACTTGTTTACCTGAGCACTTCTAGGTGTGTCATGGACAGCTTGTTTACCTAGGTATTTATTTTTCCAAAAGATATAACATTTTATTTTCATTGCCATGTTCATTTGGCACGCCTCTCATTCATGTGTGTTTAGAAACACATTGCATGAATGGGCTTTTCATACAAGATATAGCATTTCATTTTTCCAGATTTTGTATTCATGGTAGCACTAAAAGTTTCAGGTTTAGCCAACACAACTTTAGTGACTAGGGGGAATTCACAAGGAACTCCAACTCACCATACGTAAGTTTTGTCACCAACACAGAGCCGAGACACAATAAACAGGGAAGCTCATTCAATACAGAGGCTACAGTGGGGGAAAGATCCTCCATGTCACTAGTCAAGTAGTAAGTCAGGGTGATAAACTAAAAGGTAGGCCATGGATAGATGAAGACAATGAATAATGGAGCCGACACTAGCAAGCCAAAGTATGGTTGAATGATCACCTCTATTCTCCCTAAGGAGGGTGCATACCAATGAGTATGAATAGTGAACTTCTAAGTCTGAGTAGGGACAATATAATATATATAATAGATCAACCAGGTCCAAATATCTATATGATCGCCAGATCATGACACTAAGTGCTAAGACATGCTATAAGAATAAGTATAAAAGCAATCTAACCATAACACCATGATATATCTGCTGAGTCATATACCTGAAAGCTCATCAACCTGTACCATCATCTGCCCTCTGAAACTGCTGCTGCAACTCTGGGCACTACTGACTGCTCTGTACCAATGGTATAATGGCTATATCGGTCATCTCTCTGAGTGTCCCAAGACTCAGTCATGGCATGGGGAATACAACTGCTGTCCACAATCTGATCGTGATCCAATATAGATGCTCATCTCAGCATCTCAAATGTAAGGGAACTGGCTGAATAGTGTACTGGAATCAGAAAAATAATGTATGGTAGCCCGGCTACTATATATGTGATAACAGGACCCAAACAAAGGTTCCAAGGGATGAGTAAATGGTAAGTTACGGAAACCAATGCAAGGTAAAGTGGACCTAGAAATTAAAGTATGGTTGAAGGTGGTTTGAGAGATGATTAGTGTTTCAACCAATGTATGATTTAGGCCACATGATTAGTTATGATGACAAGATATAGTACCATATGGTACACAAGTGGGTCTTACCTTCTTGGGATATGTGAAATGGCTTAAAGTGGACCCACAAGGTGAAATTAAGGGATGCAATTGGCACTAGAGGATATGCAATGAGTAGATCTATGGATCTAAGTTGAATTTAGGAGTACCCATGTACCGGATCTAAGGTTTGCACAATTCCCCAGGAGTGCGACTTGCTTTGAGGAGGACTAGTGCCTTGTTGGATGGGCTAATGGAGTCAAAAGGTATGTCAAAGTGTAGATCGAGACATCTAGAAGTCAAGTCAAGTGGGACAATTGAGATAGAATGGTTGGATCTACCTAGATCTAGGGTTTCATGAAATGACCCTAAGTGGACCACAATCCCTTAAAACAAGCAATGGTACTGTTATCACACCATCGTAGCAGGGCTACTATTCTTGTACAGCAGATATCTGCACATTCCAGAGCTTCCTTTATTCCAGAGCATGGCTATATATTTTGGATCACTCATGATCAGAGCAGTACATTATTCAGATTTTATGACCTTGTGTCAAGGCTGAGCCTTGAGAGTTCGGATTTGATGACTGATGTGACCACTTATCCCATTATAGTTTCAGTTCAGTGCCTAGAGATGTATTTCAGCAGTGTTTCAGATGATGCATGATGATGATTATTATGATGATGTTCTATGATCTATGGATATGTTCTCACTGACTGTGGATTATTATCTTGTTGATTTAGTCATGATCATGGCATGTGCTTGGTATATTATTCCTGATGTGGCAAACTATCTAAAATGAACTGTAAATCATAAATGGACAATTGCTTGCACTTTTAGGTCATTTAACAAAACTTACTGGTATTTCACCTTACATAGACATGGTCTTTCCCCGACACCAGTTGTCTGCTAGTGTAGGCTCCATACTCACTTGTCTCCATCCATACATGACCTTCCTATTTGACTTTAAACCCTGACTAGTCTCATTTTGACTTTCTGATACTGAGGACTTCCCCATTTTTCTACCTCTGTGTTTGGACCGCATCCCCGTTTATCCAGTGTCTCGGCTCTGAGTTGGTGACAGAACTTACCTTTGGTGAGTTGGATTGTAGGCCTAAATCATTCTGGTCGGTTGTCCCGATGTTTGGCATTGGCTCGAACTCCCCCCTAGTCACTAGAGATGTTGTTGGCTAAAACTGAAAGCTCATGTTCTACCTATGGAAACTAAAAATTCGCCCATGGAAACAAAAAAAAGGGGCAAGAGCAATGAAAAGCTAAAAATACTCCTCGAAGAGTATAAGAAAGGTCCAAAAAGCAATGGTTCTTAAAAGTTATATCTAAACAATTGCTGACCTTATAAATATGTGAAAAACATGCCCTGGATGCAAGCTGCAACTAGTTGTGCTTCTCAGCACATCTGAAATCCGAAGGGTTATGTAGGCCAAAAAGGCCATGGAAATGAAATTGAATGATCCTAATGAACCTGGATCAACTTGATGTAGACATGATGCCTAAGTTGAATAAGCACTCTCTAAACAACTTATCCATTTGTGAGACACAGCCATTCCCCGTGTTCTTTTGTCCAGCACAGAGTTTGTAGCTTTCCCCCTTCTCCCAGTCCAAAGTATTTTTGAGTTAAGTTAGACAAGTCAAACCCTTGGCCCAACCTTGCTCCTAGCCTTCATCCTTTACTAGCAGTTTGACCATGTCCAATGGGTGAGTTTGTCATTTGAACTATTGTGCAAGTAATTTTACATAATCACGGAATATGTTAACTTGATTAATGCCACTGAATGGAATTTATACTTTGAGCTTAGCTGTGGGAATGACTAGAGAAACATTGTCTTAGTCTACTGATGTGATTCATCCTTGATTATATATTCTTGGGATCCATGATGATGTGGGCCATGTATGGATGATTATTGATGATGATTTATGGTCCCACATGTTTGATGATGATATCATATGATGGACATATGATGCAGATGATGTTTGATCCAGTTCAGCAGGTTTATTATTATTTCAGATCAGCAGATTATACATTGTCCATATATGGTGGACCCTACAGCTGGCCCATTAGGGCAACCCATGATGTATGAGTACTCATTCCTAGTGGATTTGGGTCTTCTGGATCCATTGAGACACTTATCTTTCAGTTCCGGGCACTTCTGACAGTGATTGATGCAGTTTTACACTTGTTGACCAGATTTGGGGCTGATTTCCCAGCCTCAGCAGCAGGGGCCCCGAGAGGCCAGTTCACCTAGGGCGCTGATGATGGAGGGGGTGGTCCAGCCACTTGTTATTACCATTTATTCCCCCTTCCGGAGAGCCTGGTGGGCTCAGATTGACAGCGCTAGCACCCTAGGAGGCAGTTTTGTCACTTTCACAGTTCCCGAGGCAGTTAAAAAATGGGAAAAGGTGGTCACTGAGGAAATCGATTTGGGCAATTGAGGCAAGGTTTTGGCATTTGGTTTTCACCGAGGTCTTCCAGGGCGGCATCACTACCTTCCAGTCAGTTTTCACCATGTGGGTATGCCTAGATTGATCACAGGAGGACATTTACTACTTGACTGTCATGGATTCTGAGGACAGTTTTGATCATTTTTATTATATTGGACATATTTTATTATTTTTATTGTGCCTTGGGGATGAGCTAGTAAGGATTAAAACCTCCTAGCCCCACCATGAGCTTATATTGTTATGTCCTAGTCACCATGAGGTGGATTTTGATGCTTATAGTTTCTCTTGTGGATGACGTCACCCCTCATTGTACCTTTTTAGTGGGGGCGCTATCATTATGTGGGTGATCCATGTGATATATGGTTATGATTTATTATTAGCCATTGATTATGTTGTGAGATCTTTTAATCTCAACCACTCATTTCAAAAAGTGGTTTTGAGATCTAGGGTTTTGGTCTTTATTATCCTATATAAGGAGGAGACCCCCTCATTGTAAAAGTCATCTAGAGATTTTTGGCTCTTGGCTCTTGGAATAAAATTTCTATCTTTTGGAGTACATGCTTGGATTGGAGTGGATGTTGGTTGTTTCGATTGTAAATGCTATTGTCCATTGCACTGGAAGATCTATTGTAGCTATCTTGCATATTTGCCATATTTTATTTGCAGGTTAAGAGGGCGATTTTGGACAAGGGCGAATTGGTGGGGAGGCTTGCCCTTCAATCTTGGAAGAAGTCGTTTTGGTTTGACAGGGAGTAGTTTTGCCTTTGTGTCAACTATTCTATGTTTCTCTCTCTCTCTTGCTTGCATCTACCTTCAATTTGTTAAACTAATTGATGCTTTGCTCCTTGGCTTGACAGGTTAGAAGGAATCACATGTGGCTTGGAAAAATCGATTTGGCAAGAGGGCTTCAACAATTTTCCATTTGATCTTTGGCAAAGTAATCCTCGTCTCAACTAGCATTCATCTCTTCATCCAGGTATGTTCCAAGAGGTATGATCTTCTCTTCCTTGAATCTTCCATAATTTCTAGATCACAAAAAACCTAATCAAAATTAAAACCCTTGTTTTTTGGTATTTTTTTTTGGATCTACTTAGATCTAGCCCTCCTTTTGAAAAGATATTGAAAACCCACCTCTATAGCATCCACCCCTAGTTGGATCTATAGTTTGGTGGTGATTGGCTAAGAATTGACCCATTTTTCAAGGCAAAAAGCCCTCCTTGACCCAAATCGCACTTCCTAGAGAGAGGCTTGTTGGGCTAGATCTAGCACATGGGTAGGTGAGATCTCACTTGATTTGGAATCTAGACACTTGATAACCTAAACCCATATCTTTACTTTGGTGAAAACTACCTTGTGGACATCTCTCCATGTTTTAAGGGGTTGAAACCCCCTTTTGATATTCTTGGTACCTTAAAACTTAGATCTACTAAGATCTAGCCACTTGATTCACTTGAAACTTTGAAGGAACATAGATCGGGGTATTAACATCCCGGATCTACATTTTGGTGGCCATTGGACTTGATTTGGTCCACCAAAACCCATTTTTGGACCCTCCTTGAGCAAGTCGCACCCCCTTGATTTTTTTGAGTTGGTCCACTTCTAGGAAGTGGGTGTTGGAGATTTTTGTGGATTTGGAATGCCCATGCCTTGAAACCTAGGTCTATACTGTCCTTTTGTCAAGATCCGCCTTGGGGATTGCATTCCTTGTTTTAAGGGATTGTGGTCCACTTTTGGTCATCTTTTAAAAACCTAGATCTACTAAGATCCAACCATTGAATCTCATCCAATCCACTTGACTTGGCTTCTAGGTGTCCCGATCTACAATTTGACATACCTCTTGACTCCATTAGCCCATCCAACAAGGCACTAGTCCTTCTTCAAGCAAAGCGCACTCCTTGGGATTAGTGTCAAACCCTAGATCTAGTACATGGGTAATCCTAGAACCAACTCCAACTTATAGATCTAGCCTAGATCTAACCTATAGTACCATCCTCACACCTAACTTCACCTTGTGGGTCCACCTAGAACTATTTCACACTTCCCATGACAACAAGACCCACTTGTGTAATCACATGGTACTATACCTAGTAATCATACCCCATAAAGTGGCCTAAACCATACATAGGTTGAAACACTAACAATCTCTTACATCACCCTCAACCATACCTTAACCCTTAGGTCCACTTAGCCTTGCATTGGTTTCCGTAACTCATTACTTATCTACCCTTAGAAACCTTTGTTTGGATCCAATCAACTGTGATTGGGGTATAGGGTCTCCCCCTTGGTCTAGTTATACCTTGACCTAAAGCGAAGAGTCCCTCGGTTGACGTGACTCCCACATTGCATTGGGAACCGTGGCATCTCTTGGGTCACCTCTTTAGTTGCCTGTCTCCTCTACCGTCCCGGATGGGATACCTCTAGGGGCAACTACAAGTTGTGTGATAACATTTTTGGCGCCATTGCCGGGGAGGTAGAGGCCTACCTTGGTTCAATATACCTGTTTTGTCTCACTCTCTCCCTGCACTTTAAACGACATACATCTTGGTAGAAGAGTTTAAAAATCTACCTGGCGACTCCAATTCGTGACTCCGCTGAGGATCGGCCCCATTCCCATCCTTCAATTTTGTAATTTGTAAATCATAAATGAATTCAGACATTTTCTTCCAA
This sequence comes from Larix kaempferi, assembly GCA_027924585.1. NCBI lineage: Eukaryota > Viridiplantae > Streptophyta > Pinopsida > Pinales > Pinaceae > Larix > Larix kaempferi. The sequence goes on from BSBM01000510.1 coordinate 45,942,819, forward strand.
ATGACAAGGTGTATGAATGAAATATATGAGAATCTATCTCGCTATAGAGGGCAGTTGGAAGAAAGTAATGAAAATCAGTCAACATATCAATATGGGAGTGATTATGTACACAATTCTTATGACTCTCATCATTCTTTTCATTCTTCAAGTAAAACTATTAACCCAATTAATTCAAACAAAAGTCAATCTCGACCAAGGCCTTGCAACCAAAGCATTCGGTCAAATGACTCTAGCATTCCAGTTAGGCATCCAAAACTAATCCCTAGTAGAATGGCCAAAGTTATTAGAAATCCAGCTAAGCCATCTCCTTTTGACTTCTCTGAAATTCATGGGGCACCTCATCTTATGCCAAATAATTACTCTGAAAGGTTGCCTCGTTTCTATGGAAATTATTTTGAGTCAATTGAAAATCACTTACAAAGATTTTGGGATTATATGGAAGTTAGGGGTGCTGATGATGAAGATGTTTATATGCGGGCCCTGGGTGAGACATTAGGTGGAAATGCCGGTTTATGGTTTGATAATTTAGCCCCGAGATCCATCACTGGATATGATATGTTTACTGGATTATTAAAGAATAAATGGGGTAGAAATATTGAAGAATCCTTAACAGAGACATCAAGCAATAACTGTGCTGTTGAGGATCAGTTTGATAAGGACCATGATAATAATAATGACACTTCAGATCAGTCCTTGAGTAGCCCCTCTTCTGACCTTGAAGAAATTTCTGATTCTGTGGATCCTTCAGAAAAAGAACTTCTTAATCATTCTATCATTAACAATCCATTAATTTCTCATCATCTTTTTGAAGAAGAAAGTGGGGACATTGACCAAGATCCATTAGTGGTGGTTTCACATGATCATTGTGCAAATAATGAGGATGTTTTAAATGAACTTGTTAATTTTCTTCCTGACAAATTAAATGAAAATGATCACTCATCCTCTTATAATTTTAATGATGAATTAATAGAAGGTCAATCTCAAGATGAGGATGAATTAGTGAATCACACTAGATGCTCTAATCTGTGTTCCACTTCTTATAATGAGTCTTTAATTATTTCCATCCTTAATCAAGATAACTTAGAGTTAGATAGCTATGGTCAATCTTGTCCTCATATTGTAAATATTAAACTTGATCAAAAGGTTAAAATCATTCCTACAGTAAAGAGTGCTTTCTTTTGTCAAAATCCAAGGTCAAACTTATTTATTCATTTGGGAGAATTTTCATATTTGCAATCCACCCTCCCTTCCCAACTCTTTCAATCATCTTTGGGTTGGTGCTCTAGTCAAATTTTTGCCTTGGAATTTTTCAATAGGAAGTATATGCACGATTACATGATTGGAGAAAAAGCACTTCATTTCCCTTTTCAGTCACCTTGGAACAATAATGCTTGTTGTCAAATTATCAATCATTCTTGGTGGCTAGAAAAGGTGTTTAAAGATCAATTTCATCTTTTCTCCATTTTTTAGCATCAAGAGGGTCTAGTTTTGATTTTTCGTCTTTTAAGCCTTGATTTGTCCCCACTTGGTTTTTATTTGATCATCAGTCCCAAGGAGTACCGTATTGAATATGCAAGTAAAGTGAATGAGGAAAGTAGTGCATTAAATCAAATGCCATATGTTTTCCCTCCATCAAATTTAAACAATCATTTGCATAAATTTTATGATCCTATCAGTTCTTTGATGGAGGATGTCTGCTTCAGTCAATATTCTCCTTGGCGTGATTTCATGTGGCTCCATTCAAATCCTTCTTCAATTTCTGAACAAGTCAAGAAGATTGTGCTCTCAAATTCAATAATCTTTAATCCAATCTTGACTTGCTTTATCAACAAAAATCAAAGAAAAATCATTAACTTATTTGATGAATGGTTGCACTGGATTTATGATTTTACCTAACATTTGTGCTGAATGGTTAGAGTAGGGTAGGTAGGACCAAATAAGCTCACTTGAGCAGTAGGATTTGTGTGATTTTTTCTTTTTCTGTGTGCCGAGTATTGTCCCTTTTTCTTTTTTCTGCATGAGTTGAGTCTTGCTCCTTCCTAAGCTTGTCTCTTCTCCTGCATACATTTTAAAAAAAAAAAAAATTTAGTTAGCATTTCTATTGTTGGCTGCCTGTGCAAGTTGAGATTGCCTGATTTAAGAAGTTTTTCTTTTCCTCCTGCACAGTAAATAAAAATGATAATAATATATCCCATGTTAGTTGAAATTTATATTTTGACGCATTTTCAGTTTATTCTTTAGATTAGTTTTCAGTTTTATTTTATATTTGTCCCATACATGCTCCATGATGGTATTCTAGTGTTTGTGAGAGCAGGAACAGGTGCAAGATAAAAGTTGAAAGCAAGGATGGTGCAGTACTGGATGGAAGATTGATGCAGAGCAGTTCGAGACCAGAGATTCTGAGGTTCTCAAGCGCTCTCTCCCTTAGAGCACTTGTCCCAGCTGGAGCCAGATGTTATCACACCATAGTAGCAGGGCTACTATTCTTGTACAGCAGATATCTGCACATTCCAGAGCTTCCTTTATTCCAGAGCATGGCTATATATTTTGGATCACTCATGATCAGAGCAGTACATTATTCAGATTTTATGACCTTGTGTCAAGGCTGAGCCTTGAGAGTTCGGATTTGATGACTGATGTGACCACTTATCCCATTACAGTTTCAGTTCAGTGCCTAGAGATGTATTTCAGCAGTGTTTCAGATGATGCATGATGATGATTATTATGATGATGTTGTATGATCTATGGATATGTTCTCACTGACTGTGGATTATTATCTTGTTGATTTAGTCATGATCATGGCATGTGCTTGGTATATTATTGCTGATGTGGCAAACTATCTAAAATGAACTGTAAATCATAAATGGACAATTGCTTGCACTTTTAGGTCATTTAACAAAACTTACTGGTATTTCACCTTACATAGACATGGTCTTTCCCCGACACCAGTTGTCTGCTAGTGTAGGCTCCATACTCACTTGTCTCCATCCATACATGACCTTCCTATTTGACTTTAAACCCTGACTAGTCTCATTTTGACTTTCTGATACTGAGGACTTCCCCATTTTTCTACCTCTGTGTTTGGACCGCATCCCTGTTTATCCAGTGTCTCGGCTCTGAGTTGGTGACAGAACTTACCTTTGGTGAGTTGGATTGTAGGCCTAAATCATTCTGGTCGGTTGTCCCGATGTTTGGCATTGGCTCGAACTCCCCCTAGTCACTTGAGATGTTGTTGGCTAAAACTGAAAGCTCATGTTCTACCTATGGAAACTAAAAATTCGCCCATGGAAACAAAAAAAAGGGGCAAGAGCAATGAAAAGCTAAAAATATTCCTCGAAGAGTATAAGAAAGGTCCAAAAAGCAATGGTTCTTAAAAGTTATATCTAAACAATTGCTGACCTTATAAATATGTGAAAAACATGCCCTGGATGCAAGCTGCAACTAGTTGTGCTTCTCAGCACATCTGAAATCCGAAGGGTTATGTAGGCCAAAAAGGCCATGGAAATGAAATTGAATGATCCTAATGAACCTGGATCAACTTGATGTAGACATGATGCCTAAGTTGAATAAGCACTCTCTAAACAACTTATCCATTTGTGAGGCACAGCCATTCCCCGTGTTCTTTTGTCCAGCACAGAGTTTGTAGCTTTCCCCCTTCTCCCAGTCCAAAGTATTTTTGAGTTAAGTTAGACAAGTCAAACCCTTGGCCCAACCTTGCTCCTAGCCTTCATCCTTTACTAGCAGTTTGACCATGTCCAATGGGTGAGTTTGTCATTTGAACCATTGTGCAAGTAATTTTACATAATCACGGAATATGTTAACTTGATTAATGCCACTGAATGGAATTTATACTTTGAGCTTAGCTGTGGGAATGATTAGAGAAACATTGTCTTAGTCTACTGATGTGATTCATCCTTGATTATATATTCTTGGGATCCGTGATGATGTGGGCCATGTATGGATGATTATTGATGATGATTTATGGTCCCACATGTTTGATGATGATATCATATGATGGACATATGATGCAGATGATGTTTGATCCAGTTCAGCAGGTTTATTATTATTTCAGATCAGCAGATTATACATTGTCCATATATGGTGGACCCTACAGCTGGCCCATTAGGGCAACCCATGATGTATGAGTACTCATTCCTAGTGGATTTGGGTCTTCTGGATCCATTGAGACACTTATCTTTCAGTTCCGGGCACTTCTGACAGTGATTGATGCAGTTTTACACTTGTTGACCAGATTTGGGGCTGATTTCCCAGCCTGAGCAGCAGGGTCCCCAAGGGTGAGTTGACCTAGATCTAGTTGATGGGTAGTTGAGATTTCAATTGATTCATGATCTACATGCCCTAAAACCTACCCCTAGACTCTTACTTTGGCAATTTCTACCTTGTGGGCCCTATTCCACATTTCAAGGGATTTAATCCCCATTTTGGACCACTTGGTATCTTCAAACTCAGATCTAGCAAGATCTAGCCATTGGATTGCCTTGAAATTGTAGATCCACACTCTCACTTGATGAACCTACTTGGATCTAAATTTTGGATGCCATTGGACTTGTCTTGATTCATTTATCCCACATTTTACCCTCCTTGGGCAAAGTCGCACTTCCTTGGGAGAGTGAGTTGGTCCACTTCTAGGAAATGGGTACATGAGATTTTGGTGGATTTGGAACGAGCATAATTCAAAACCTAGGTCTAGTACGTCACTTTGTCAAATCTTGCATTGGGGATAGCATTCCTTGTTTTAAGGGATTGTGGTCCACTTAGGTAAAACCTTGAATCTTTAGATCTAGACTTACTCCTCCATCAAACCTTTAATTGCCCACTTGTCTCATGCAATAGGAGTCATCAACCACAAGTTAACTTCACTTTGACTCCATTATCCCAATTCCCAAGGCACTGATCTCTCTCCAAGTCAATTCGACTTTCCTAGATTGTTGGATTAACTTGTGGTTTGATCCTTGTTTGGTGGACTAAACCCTGTGATGTCATCATACTTCATGATCAAGCTTGTCACTTGTACTAGTTAGCCCCAATTCGAACCCCTAAACTACCCTGCATTGGACACGGTTCCCAAGGCAGTGGATTTTCTCACATTGAACTAGTACTTTAATCCTGGATCCTATTTCAAATATCATAAGTCACTCTCACATGAACAATGAACCAAAGCTATACTCATTGAACCCCTCACTTGTCTTGTGACTTCATCCTTAGGTCTAGGATAAACCATACACCATACTTCACTTAGTATTAACCTGATTTGGTGTCTTGGTTTGATTTCTCCTGTCGGGAGTAGATCGGGTCTCCCCCTTTGTTGTCTGGGCTAGATAACATAAAGCGAAGGTTGCCTCGACTGGCGTGACAACCATATATTGGAGGTCGAGGTGATCGTGGTTTCACCTTTTGAGTTGCTCTTCCCTATTGCCATCGATTAATGGATACATCCATAGGGGTAACTACAGTTTAGGTGATAATAGGGGGTTCAGTCCTTTCAACAGTAATGACCTGATTCTGAACCTCCTTTATTTGTGCCAAGTGTTTCCTCTCCATGTCTTGCATTTTCTCAGTTATATCTATAAGCTTCTTTTCATAGGCATTGTTTGAAGCCTCTTTTTCTTTAGGCTCAACAGTTTTCAGAGGAAGCTCCTTTCAACAGTAATGACCTGATTCTGAACCTCCTTTATTTGTGCCAAGTGTTTCCTCTCCATGTCTTGCATTTTCTCAGTTATATCTATAAGCTTCTTTTCATAGATATTGTTTGAAGGCTCTTTTTCTTTAGGCTCAACAGTTTTCAGAGGAAACTCCTTTCAACAGTAATGACCTGATTCTAAACCTCCTTTATTTGTGCCAAGTGTTTCCTCTCCATGTCTTGCATTTTCTCAGTTATATCTATAAGCTTCTTTTCATAGGCATTGTTTGAAGGCTCTTTTTCTTTAGGCTCAACAGTTTTCAGAGGAGTTGATGATCTAGAGTAACCCTGGATGTTTGACTCTCCTGAAGACTACACGTTTCTGTCAATTTTGATAGCCATTTCCTGAGCTTGAAGCAATGTGGTGGGTTTCTTGTCTCTTATCTGATACTGTATCTTGCCACTTAATGCTTCTATGTAATAATCCAATGTGGAAGCTGCAGGAGGTGCATAAGTAGCAAGGATGGATTTAGACAATTCCATGAACCTAGTGTTGAATTCATCCATGGTTTCAGTATCTGATTTCTTCATACTGGTCAAGGATGCCACTAGATGTCTAAGTTCTTTTTTACTGCCAAATTTGTTGAGGAAAGCAATCTTGAAGGCTGCCATGGTAGCGAATGAGTTATTTGGCAAGTTGTCATACCAGTTTCCAGCTTTACCATCCAAAGATAAAGCAAAAAGAGTCATGTATACATCTTCCTGTTTGTCAGCACCCTTGACATAGGAACCACAGTGTCTGGAAAAGTTTCTGATATGTTGCTCAGCAGAGGTAGAGGCTTTAGTGCTAGTGAAAGTGATGAGTTTATCTATAGCCTTCTCAGAAACCTCATGGGGTTGACCTGCTATCTGAGAGAAATCCAACTAAGTAAAATACTCGTTCATCGTGGTAAGGAAACAATTATTATTTTCAAAGTTTTCAAAGTTTTCTTAAAATAAAAAATGGATGTCTGAAATAGACTCAGATCCAAGCTCTTCAAGGATCCGACGAGAAGCAAGTTTATTCAATCTCCTCCTGTAAGCCTTTTCAGTCTCGGGGATGAAATTGAGTAAACCTTCAGAGTTTCTTCTAGTTGAATACCTTGAGGTGTTTACCGACAGTGGAGTCACCAGGTGGTATCAAGACTAATTTCGGAGAGTGATTGGACTAAAATTCTACCAAAAAAGGGAATTAAAAGGCAGTGGAGTCGCCAGATAGATATCAAATCTATCAAAAAGACAAAAAACTAGAAAAAACTAAGGTCGTCCAGGAACAAAAAGATTTGTCCCCGGCAACGGCACCAAAGATGTTGTCCGCCGAGATGCACACTAGCAACGGAAATCTTTCGAAAGTTGTTCCCTCATTACAAGTGGGAAAGGTGTGGCCTTGGGGGCAAGCAATGAGCTAGGTACTGTCACTTGAATCCCAGCTCCTCCGTTTAGGCAAACTCCTAACGAAGCCAAGGGGGGTTGTCCCTAACAAAGAGTTTTCTATGGCTCTGTGTTTTTAAGTGTTTTTTAGTGTTGAGTGATGTGGATGGGTGTTGTTTAGGAGTTTTTTATGATGAGATCACAGTTTCTAAAAGTGAGATAAACACAAGATAAAAAGCAATCCACGTTGCGATCACAAGACACAAGATTTAGAGATAAACAATACAATGAAGACTTGTGAAATAAGATAGCATCCACAGATAAATAACTTAGACAAATTCCAATGGACAAATGGCCCAGATTAAACCAGATTTAACAGCTGTTAAATCTGTGTGTTTCCAGCTATTGGAATTTGCATCATAAATTAGTTATATATTGCATATTAGTTATATTACATATTTAGGGCTCTAATTGCATGTTTCAGAACTCATACCATTAAATTGTGAGACTCTCTTGTTGAGAGCAAACCCATATAGGCAGCGGGGGCCTTTGTTCCCACGAGGGATAGCTATTTCAAACATACCGGGGGTTGTGTTGAGCACTTTGTATCAGCTATTTCTCTGCAGTTAGCCATAGTCAGAAAATACGACCAACAAATGGCGCTAGAAGGAGGGCCATGAGGTAAACAAATAGTTTTTGTTTCATAAAACATTTATCCTCCGGCTCTTGGTTTTCATTGTTTTTTTTTTCTTACTCTTTTAGTTGTCATGCATGCACTATAGAGCTGGTTAGATGGCAAACTAACCTCTTAGGAGTCAATGTTTTTAATGTTTATCATTTATGACTTCTGCTCAAATCCCTGCATGGGAGTCCAATTCTGCATTGAACCTGCAAGGGCCTTTGCATGAACTTCCAAGAAAGGCAGTACATCTCTTACCAAAATTCAATGGCAAGGGAAATGATTCAGCGATTAAGCATTTCAGAAAATATGAGCCTAATATATGTTTGTTTAACGCTGTTTATGAAGATATTGTTTGCAGGTTATTTCCACTCACTTTTGAAGGTAATATCTTTAATTGGTTCAATGTTTTACCTATCAATTCAATTCATAATTGGTCGCAATTCAAAAGGTTGTTTGAAAATGCTTTTGATGATTATAATCCAATTAAGGCTTATCAAGATCTTGGTGAAATGCAGGTGAACAATGGTGAATCCATTGGCGATTTCAATATTCGCTTCCAATAGGTATTTTATAGCTTACACAAAAATCATAGATCTTCACCAAACGTCATTTTTTAATGGTATGTACAATCTCTTCCCAAAGACATGTCTATGTTCATTTTACAAAAGGGCATAACGGATTTACATGAAGCTTGTGAGTATGCTCAAAAACTTGAAAAAGATTTCAAAAGGTATTCTTCTGAAAGTTTTTCTCATTTTTCTTTATATGATGAAAAGCATATTGAAAGTGAGTTAAAAAATTTCGGAATTATCTAGATTAGACGAACAAGTTAAGGTTTTATGCAATAAAGCAATTTCTTTACAAAAGGGAAGAAACATTCAAATAATTACACAGAACACGAAAGACAAATTAACCTCTAATTTTATCCAAAGTTCTGATTATAATTTTTCTTCTTCGAATAGATATATTGAATGTCTCACTTCTACTCTTCATTTTCTAGAATCTGAACCCAAAATTTTAGAAGAAGATTTTACCTCTAATGCTTCTAATATGTCAAATGAAGATTCTATCTTATTTAAGCATTTGTCTTTTTCTGAATTAAATCATATCATGGATGAGAATAGAATTAGGAATAAAAATGATTTATCATCTGCTTCGCATGATTTAGAAAATTTTCTTTTAATAGATGATATGCATAAAGATACTTTTTCTATCCCATTTGATCCATTTATGCATCCTAATGTTGATGAAGATCTAGGAATTATTAATCAAAGCCTTCAAAGCACTAGTTGTAGTTCAGATTTTGAAACACGTAAATTGAATCCTTATTATTTTTCAGAAATCAGAATTAGACACTCAATTAATTTATTCTTCCTGCTCATCTACTAGCTTAAATTATCATGAAGAACATTTCGAAGATATATCTTTGGAAAAAGAATTGGTTGAGATTGAAAACGAATTTCAGAGTATTTGTTCTAATTACAACTTGATTAAAGATCAAATTTTTAAGGAAAAGCTAATATAGACAAATATTTTGAAAAACAAGAAAAGCCATGCTTTTGTCTATTCTAAGGAAGAAGATAATTGAGATCAGTCAAGCCCTATTCACAACAAAACACATGCCTATGCTGTTGATTTGGTTAATTCACAAAATTGTAAGCTGGAAGAAAAACCTGTTGGTAGTTCACCTTCTATAAACTTTACCAATGTGAAAGATTTTGGACAATCAAAGATTTTGGGAAAAATGATCGATAAGAATGTTTTATATTATAATAAACTTTCTTTAAATGAAACATTCTCAATTAAGTCTTTTTCCGAATCATCAAATTGTTTGTGTCCTTGTGATGAGATATCTACTCAATTCATTGAATCTTATAGCTTCCAATCTGATTTTCAGATGAGATATCTACTCAATTCATTGAATCTTATAGCTTCCAATATGATTTTCATGATCCAATTTTCACATGGTTGAAGAAACATATTTAAAGAGATTTCTTTTCCATTTTCCTTTCTTTGTTGATAGTAGATCTGATTCAATTTTTTCTATCATTCAATATGAAGCACATCGATTCCCAACAGTGATGTTCGACTTCAATGGCTCCATAGGTTGTTTGACTTTACTTAATATTTTGTATATAGATAGGTTAGCATAGATCATAGATAAGTAACTAGTTTTAATTTAGCAGCTGTTAAATAGATAGTTTCTTTTAGAAGATAGATAACTCTTTATCTGTTAAGTAGTTTCTGAGAAGACTTTCTTGAAACTTAAACAGGGAGACTCTCCTTAAGAGAGCAAAACTTAGATAGTAGCAGGACCATAACCTGCGAGAATTAACTATACCCAACACGTTGGGGGCTGTGTTAAGCGCCTTGTGTGGGTTAGTTCTCCGTAGTTGGCCATAGACAGAAAATCCGGCCAACAAAAATCTAACACTCCCTCTTAGCGAGGAAGGTACTTCTAGAAGAACCTCCTCCAAGATCAAACACATCCTTTGCTATTGTAGTTGCTCCCTCTGAACTAGAAGATCCTCCTGCTACCTGGGCTGGACTTTGACCTGGAAGTCTGTTCTTTTCATCCATCTATCATCTTCACCTTCCATTGAAGGTAGTTGGATATCCCCCATAAACTATCCTCATACCTCAGACTAGTAAGGTTCATCAAGTTGACAAAAAAGAGTTTAAGAAAGATTTCCAATTAAAATTGGATGGTCACATACAAGCATGAAGTGGCTGGAAATAGAGATGTATGGATCTGCTAAAACCATGTTCTAAACATGACATCAGAATTGTAAACTTGATCCCTTAAAAGTTATGTCAAGTACAATTAGAAAGTTAGCTCAGGTTTGTAAGATCTGAGGTAAGTAAGGAAACGATTAATTATCTCTATGTTTAAATCTTGATCATGGGTCTGCATGATGAAATTTACCTTCTAGATTGATTATCTTGTAAAAGGTTACGTGTTGCATTGATCAATGAAATCTAAGTCCACAAAGTTTAAAGTTCATCCATGAATTTATCTTGGCCACATATCTAGGATTGTGATCTGACCTATGTGTGATCTAACATAAGGATGATATGATGTTGATAATATTGTGATTTTCTCTCTGCATAAGGACAGATATAAAGAGGAAAGTTTCTTTTATCTCATCTTGTTTTTCATGTGTTGTCATGATATGTTGCATACATGAGATCCATATGCTAGACAATTGCTTAATACTTTGCCGTTATGTGAACTAGATATCGAATTGCATTTCACTTAGGGAAAGATACACAAGAGAAGGAGGATGTGATTTGCTCTAATGACAAGTGATCCTTTTAGAAGTGTTATCAACTATATCTGTACAATAGTTGAAACCTTATTGAGCCGCCAGTGTTGGAACACATCAGTGTTCACTTCCAGAGTATCTGGGTTTCAGATATTTGGGTCTAGCCAGTTTTGTTTTTGAGTCGACATGACCATGGCCCCATGGGGGTTTGTAACAAAGTGTGCTAGTAGGGTCTGAGTGGCTCGGTTCCCCATGACTTGATTAAGCAACTAAGGTATTCCAGGGAGTTTTTCCCTTGTCAATTATACTTTGCTTAAGGCGATGTATAATCGATGAGGTTTTCTCCCGCTTCCTCCAAAGCTGGAATGCCCGATTTTGAAAATCTGAGCCGTGGGGGGTTATTAGAGTCCAACTAATATGTATAAACCTACTAGACACTATTAGAATAGGTTTGGTCATGTCCTAAGTCTCTACGACCCCCAGAAAAAATTTCAAAAAAATTTTACCGGACGCGTTGGATTTGGGGTTTTTAATTTTTTAATTATTTTTAAATTTTAATTAAATTTCTCTATAGTTTAAATAGAGAAATTTGAGTCTGTAATATGTCAGTCATCCGGGGTCCAAATTTAGTGATTGATGGCTCGTTTCATAAGCCAAAAATCACACATGACCCATGGACCAGCTAAACCCAACTTTCGGATGTCAATTCAGCCTCATAATTAATATTTTCTCTAAAAAGTCATTTACAGAGAAATTATTAATTAAAATAATAAAATTGAATATTTTGGAGAAATCCAAAACTCTCCAAAATAATCAGAAATGAATAAAATAAAAGGCTAATTGACATGGCACTGGACATTAATGAAGATTCCAATCATCTCAGTCATCAACCAGATCACTATCCAGTCACCAGCAAGAGATCTCCTTCAAGCTAATTCGCCCTCTTCCATGAAAAACTCGATTTAGTGAGGTGTCAAGTGTTAAATGGGTTGGCTGATGTGCATTTAAGTCTATGGTAGGCGCCCTCTTGACTCATCAAATCACAAGCTTGGCTCCTTTTGCAAACTCAAGCTTGTACCTACCACATCTCCACTTGTCTCCTTTCAACCAACTTGCCATCCCTCATTAAGCTCACATCATCTCTCCTAAGCTCACGCCCTTGCCTTGTATACTCACGTGGATCCTAGTTGGAGGCTCTCCATTGATGGGTGAAGCTTCCTATGTTGCCCCAAACCTATGTCAACTCAACTACCACCACTCCAAGCCTCCTGATGACTAGTTTGTGATTGGAAATCAAGTTTTGTCAAGTGTTATTTGGCTCTCTTTGGCCAAATTCGAATTAGGGTTTTAGTATGTGCTTTAGCTATAAAGAGAGGCCCATTTGGGTTATTATCTCGTGAAGACTTTGATGCAAGATTACTCTGCACATTTTTGTAATAGCTTTGGCTTAATATTTTCAATAAAGATTTAGACTTTGGAGGTCCATGAGCTTTCAATCTTTGGTGTGAATTCATCTCTTGTTGAGGTGATATCTTCTCTAAACCCATCTCTTAATTATGCATAATATTTGATCAAACTGCTAGCTTGTGAGGGCTATCTTTAGCACAATAGAGTAACCATTTACAATTTAAGTTGGTTATTTATGCAAAGTTTATCAAGATCTAAATGGACATGAGTAGTTAGTTATACAAATTGTTGATCTAATCTTGATATTTCTAGCATACTAGCATTGTTGATATCACTTGTTGGTTGAGTGGTGTGGTTGTGATTAGGTGTTGCTTAAAGTGAAGAGGGGTAAGAGCTCGGTTGCATCAAACCCGTGCTTCATCTTCAAGTTTTGGCCTAACATTTTGTGGTTGCAGGATCTACAATAATCCCAAGATCTTTCATCTTAAGAAAGCTAGGAAGAGCTCTTCTCAAGTTTCTCATCCACAAAAACTCTATTTTACCTTGGTCACCTTAGGCTTTCTCTTCTTCAAGCCCTCTTTTTCTCCTTGAATCCCTTTGCATTGACTTGCTAGCCCATCCATCCCTCTCGTCCCCCTTCTAGGCTCCCCTCCTCATACTTTTCGTCCACCTCTATTTATTAGCTCCCTTCACCTTTCATCCTCCTCCCTTCTTTCCATTCGCCCAACCCCTTTTCTCTCCTCCATGCTCTCGTCTTACCTCATTTAAGTGCCTTATTCCTCTTGTTTTTTGTCCCTTCACCTTAGCCCTAGTCTCCCTTACGTCCTGTTATCACCTAAACTGTAGTTACCCCTATGGAAGGATCCAGTCATGGATGGCAATAGGGAAGGGCAACTTGAAAGGTGCAACCACGATCACCTCGACCTCCAATGTATATGGTTGTCACGCCAGTCGAGGCAACCTTCACTTTATGTTATCTAGCCCAGACAACAAAGGGGGAGACCCGATCTACTCCCGACAGGAGAGATCAAAACCAAGACACCAAATCAGGGTATTTCTAAGTGAAGTTAGGTGTATGGTTTATCCTAGACCTTATAGGTTGAAGTCACAAGCCAAGTGAGGGGTTCAATAGGTATAGCTTTGGTTCATAGTTGATGTGAGAGTGACTTACAATGTTTAAAGTGAGATCTAGGGCTAGTGTACTAGGTCAATGTCAAAAGATCCACCGCCTTGGGAACTGTGTCCAATGCAGGATGGTTTTCAGGGATGTATTGGGGCTAACTAGTACATGAGATAAGTTTGACCATGATTCATGATAGCTTTAGGGATATAGTTCACCATGCAAAAGTCAAACCACAAGTCAATCCAACAATCTAGGAAAGTTGGGTTGTCTTGGAGATAAACCAGTGCCTTGGGAATTGGGAAGTGGAGTCAAAGTAGGGTTGACTTATGGTTTAGGACTCCTATAACGTGAGATAAGTGGACAGTATAGGTCTTGGTGGTTAAATGTGTCTAGATCTAGGTTTGACCCAAGTGGACCACAATCCCTTAAAACAAGGAATGCAGTCCCCAAGGCAAGATTTGACAAAGTGACAGTCTAGACCTAGGTTTTGAATTATTCTGAATCCGGATCTGCAAAAATCTCAAGTACCCAGTTCCTCGAAGTGAGTGAACTCACTTCTCCAAGGTGGTGCGACTTTCCCTAAGGAGGCTTGAATCGGGGTTTAGGTGGGTCAAATCATGTCGGATGGCATCCAAACTTTAGATCCGGGTAGATCAGTCAAGTAGGGATATGGATCTATAATTTTGTGGCAATCCACCGGTTAGATCTTTGTAGATCTAAGTTTTAGTGTTCCAAGTGGTCCAAAATGGGGATTAAATCCCTTAAAATGTGGAATGGGGCCCACAAGGTGATTTTCAAGAAAGGGACAACCTGGGTATATGTTATTTGATGTGTAGATGTCAAATCAAGTGAAATCTCAAACACCCATCGCTTAGATCTAGGTCAACCTGCTCAAATGGTGAAGTGCGCCTTCCTTGGGAGAAGCTAGGTTGGCTTGGGAGAGGGGTCAAACGGAAGCCAATCCACACCAAACTATAGATCCGGGATGCCGTGGATGCTATAGAGGTGGGTTTTCAATATCAAGCCCAACAACCCACTAGATCTTAGTAGATCTGACAAAATGTAAAATGAGGGTTTTGTAGTATTTAGGGTTTTAACAATTTATGAATTATGTCAATGGATTGGATAAAGGAAAGAGAAACAAACCTGTGGATCTTACCTGGATAACCTTGTAGATGCCTTGATGATGATGATCTATGCAAACCCGATCAATTTGGAAGCTTTGAGGTAGTCTCTATGCAAATCGATTTTGTCCAAGAAGCCAATGCGCCCTCTCTCCTGCACAATCAAACGTCAACAATATCAGATTTGATGCATCAAGAGATAAGACTAATGCCACAAAAGAAGTAACAGAAAGATAGCATAGATCACAATGATACTAATGATAACCCCCTGATACAAGCGAATGCCAAGAAAGTCGATTTGAAGAAGCCTTGCAAAATCGCCCTTGTTGAAGTCGCCCTCCTGTAGACAAACAATGATTTCCAAAAATAGATAGATCTTACCACAATTTCCAAATGCTAGGTTGAAATAGACTTTCCAATCACCATCTAAGAACACCAGATGCAAAGGAGACCACAAGAATTTCCACAAGAATATTTTTCTATACCAATAATCCAAGAGCCAAAGACCCTTTACAATGAGAGGCTCTCTCCTTTAAATAGGAAGGAGAGGCACCAAAACCCTAACCACTTTTTGAATGAGTGGCTAAGATTAAAAGATACAAATGTCTAATCAATGGTTGAGATGAGCTCAACAACATAATACATGGATCACACATGAAATATAACATAAGTGGACAAAGTCGCCATAGGAGAGGGGAATCCCACCAAATCATGATGACAAAATATCATAAGAGGCTCATGGTGGGTCCAAGGGATAATTTTATCCCTCCTTGGTCAATCCCCATGGCACAATAACCAATAAACAATCATGAAAGTACCAAATCGTGCCTCCAAGGTGAAGTAGTGTATCTCCAAGGTGAAGTCGTGGTCCTCAAAAGACCTCAAAAAATCCACAGAAAGTGCCATAAGTGATGGATGCGGTCCCCGATGAAGCTGAAACTGCAGGAGGAGGTGTGGAAGGTCCCGATCTATCATCACTGATCATCCCATGCCATAACTTTGCCTCAGTAGCCCAAATCGATTTCCTCAATAGCCATTTCTACCAATCCTGAACTGCCTCGGGAAACGTGAAACTGCCCAAACTGCCTCCTGGAGTGATGGCGCTGTCAAGGTGAGGGTACCAATGTGTCCGGGAGGGGGGTAATATGGTAAAAACAAGTGGCTGGACCACCCCCTCCATCATCAGCGCCCTAGGTCAACCAGATAAAAGTCATCTCTGCTCTGACAGGGCCTCCAACAGACCAAAACTGCACTAGGACAGCCTACTGAGGCTAAATCATCACTGTAAGTGCCCGGAACTGAAAACAAACTGTCCCATTGGACTCAGAAGGTCCAAATCCATCCAAGATGTGTACTCATACACCATATGAATCTCTGCATGATCAAGATAAATATCCAATGTACCGGAACAAGGCCAATAATAATGATCTGTAAATGACCAAACACTGCTGTATCCCAAGAATCATCATCATAACCCTGTAGCTGCTGCATAGAATCATCCTGTATGTGTACATGGACCATATATCATCTATCCATATCATCATAAGGTCCAACATCTCATGTCCCATGGTCCTCCATGGTCAAACTAGGTCTAACCAAGACCAAATACAACTCAGAGTATCATCCATAGCTGCTGCAAGGTGTCAAGGTCAATACATGCTTTACAATTTATTCAAATAGCTTCTATAACACAGAGTAATCATGACTGGCGATCTAAATCCAAATATATAGTGTCGTTAGTTATTATTATTACTCAGACTAGACTTTCAGGATCATACTCACTTCATAGTTGTGATCAATTTGCTAGTGAAGGGTGAAGGCTGAAATAAATGGCTAGGCTAAGGGATGACTTGACTAACTTGACTTTGTGACACTTTGGCAAGGGAAAGGGAATACACACCATAGTATATACTGAATGAGCAATAACACAGGGAATGGCGGTGTCTCACTAATGGATGAGTTGTTTAAAGAGGGTTTATTCACCTTCACAGATGCGCACAATCCATAATACAAGCAAGGCCAGCAATTGTTTAGATATAACATTTAAGTTCCATTGCTTTTTGGGCCTGAGTTTTCCATAGCCTTGATCTATGTGTGTTTACAAACACATTGCATAGATTTACATTTATTTTTAGGCTTTCTGCTGCAGGTGTGTTTTTAAGGCACTTGTTTACCTGAGCACTTCTAGGTGTGTCATGGACAGCTTGTTTACCTAGGTATTATTTTTTCCAAAAGATATAACATTTTATTTTTCATGGCCATTTTCATTTGGCATTTCTTTCATATACAAGATATAGCATTTGATTTTTTTTCCAAATTTTGTATTGATGGCAGCACTAAAAGTTTCAGGTTTAGCCAACACAACTTTAGTGACTAGGGGGAATTCTCAAGGAACTCCAACTCACCATAGGTAAGTTTTGTCACCAACTCAGAGCCGAGACACAATAAACAGGGAAGCTCATCCAGTACAGAGGCTACAGTGGGGAAAGATCCTCCATGTCACTAGTCAAGTAGCAGATCAAGGTAATAATCTAAAAGGTAGGCCACGGATGGATGAAGACAATGAAAAGATGAAGCCAACACTAGCAAGCCATAGAATGGTGTAATGATCACCTCTATTCTCCCTAAGGAGGGTATGTACCAATGAGTATGAATAGTGAACTTCTAAATCTGAGTAGGGACAGTAATATATATATAATAGGTCAACCAGGTCCAAATATCTATATGATCGCCAGATCATGACACTAAGTGCTAAGACATGCTATAAGAATAAGTATAAAAGCAATCTAACCATAATACCATGATATACCTGCTGAGTCATATACCTGAAA
The DNA here is from genome assembly GCA_027924585.1 of Larix kaempferi. Classification (NCBI taxonomy): domain Eukaryota; kingdom Viridiplantae; phylum Streptophyta; class Pinopsida; order Pinales; family Pinaceae; genus Larix; species Larix kaempferi. Next base: position 45,960,303 of record BSBM01000510.1, read on the forward strand.
GCTCATCAACCTGTACCATCATCTGTCCTCTGAGACTGCTGCTGTAACTTTGGGCACTACTGTCTGCTCTGTACCAATGGCATAATGGCTATATCGGGCATCTCTCTGAGTGTCCTGAAACTCAGTCATGGCATGGGGAATATAACTGCTGTCCACAATCTGATAGTGATCCAATATAAATGCTCATCTCGGCATCTCAAATGCAAGGGAACTGGCTGAATAGTCTACTGAAATGAGAAAAATAATGTATGGTAGCCCGGCTACTATATATGTGATAACATCTGGCTCTGGCTGGGACAAGTGCTCTGCTGAAATGAGCGCTTGAGAACCTCAGAATCTCTGGTCCTCGAACTCTGCTACTCGAATCCACGATCCAGCACTCTACCATTTTATTTCCAGCTTTTATTCTTGCAACCTATTTTCTGCATTCACAACATCTAAAGAAAATACCTCATGCCGCATGTGTGGGAAAAATAATAAAATCAACTGAAATGAAATCTATTCTATGTCAGAAATATAAACGCATAAAATATAAATGCAGAAAGTAAATTAAACTACTAACATAATTTGCAAAATTTGAGTTTTATTGTGCAGGAAAAGAAAAAGGTGACAGGTACTCAGTTAAACTAGGAGCTTACAAAGGAGCTTAGAGACTAAGAAGGTGCCAGACTCAATGGCTGAAAAGACTAACTACTGCCCAAGTAGGCTTATTCGGTTTCCTACCTACCCTAATCTAACCAGTCACCACAAATGTTAGGTAAAATCATAAATCCAGTGCAACCATTCATCAAATAAGTTAATAATTCTTCTTTGATTTTTGCTTAAAGAACGAGTCAAGACTAGATTAAAGATTAATGAAATAGATAGCACAACTTTCCTGACTTGTTCAAAAATTGAGAAAGGAGTTGAATGGTGCAAAATGAAATCATGCAAAGGGAAAGACTGATTACTGCAAACATCCTCCATCCAAGAATTGATAGGGTCATAAAAATTGTGCAAGTTATTATTCAAAATATATGGAGGAAAAAGATGTGATAACAAATTTAACTCCCCTTGTTTCAAAATGCTTTCCTCATCTACCTGACCAGGATATTCAATTCTGAGAGTTCTAGGAATGATGCATAAACTAAGTAGGGATAAATTGTGGAATAAAATTAAGATTGAGATTAGCCCCACTTGTTGTTTAAGGATGGAAAATCGATGAAATTGATCTTTATATACCCCTTCCAGCCACCAAGAAGATTTAAAAATGTTATTTGTTAAAGATAACTGAAAGGGAAAATAAAACTCTGTATCTCCATTTATGCGACAATACCTAGACTCTGGTTTGAAAATTTCAACGTTCAAAGATTTACCAGACCACAAATTCAAAGTAGACTTGGAAAAATTAGATGGGGGGGCGGATTGAAAATTGATTGACCCAATTTTTTTAGAAAAAGGACAGAACTTATTGCGAGCACCCCACCCCAACAATTGAAAAAGACAATCCTGAATAAAAATTGAATTGAAAAAATTATAACCATTGGATGAGTTAAGTGAAGGATTATTTCCGAGCTTCCCATAAACATTAAGATATTGATTTGAGGATTTGATTAAGGAAAACTCTTGATTAGTTTGATTCACCAACCCATCATCATGAGACTTCTCTTCAATTGATTCATCACTACATTCATATGACGATAATTTATCAGGAATAGCATTGACCAATTGATTAACAACCATTTGAACATTTTCATAAAATTGATCTCTAAAAACAGGATGATCATTGGCTTCTAAAGAAACTTGGTTGTTGTCCCTACTTTCTTCTTGAGTGTCATGGTAAGAAAAATCATCAATTACACAAGGATTATGAACAGGGATCTCAAACATATTCTCAAAAGATTCACTAATGGAAGACTCAACCATGGATGCTTCTTGATGGAAATCATTGGAATCACCCTCTTCATCTGAAACTTCTTCAGGTAATGATGATAAAATTCTCATAAGTTCCCCTCTTATGTCAATATTAAGGCAATAATCCTGAGGGGTTGAAATTTGCTCAGTGTCATACATTACCTCATCATGGGACTCAATTGGTTCAGGAGAAGAGGAATTACTTTGATAAGAACAATCGTTAGTTAACTCATTATCGTAATATTCATCATCTTCATCAAGTTGATTTTCATCAATACATTCATCGTCTGATTGCCCTTCCATAGATTCACCAATTGTTTCTTTCCATTGACTTACTAGCAACTGTTGGAACATGTCATACCCGGTGATGGATCCCGGTGCTAGATAATCAAACCATATCCGAGCATTTCCCTCTAGAGATGAACCCAGAGCCCTCATTAGAACATCCTCCTCGGTTGTTCCCAAACTATCCATATAATACCAGAGATCATACAAATGATTTATAATTGAAACACCATCGCTTCCATTGAAACGAGGTAATCTTTGATTAAAATTGTTTGGCATAGGATGAGGTGCCCCATAAATTTTAGAGAAGTCAAAGGCTTTTAAACGACCGAAAGTTCTAGGTCGCTCAGAAGCAGCCATGGATAATAATTTTATTTTTTATTTTTTATATTTTTATATTTATTTTTAAATTTAAGAACTTGAAAACAAAATGATGCACCCCATAGGTTCTAGATAATGATAAGATCTGTCTTAATTCTAGTGTTGTAAGGATGTAAATGAGCTCGCTCCTCAGCGGAGTCACGATTGGGAGTCGCCAGGTAGATTTAACTCTTCTACCAAGATATGTGTCGTTTGTATATGCGGGAAGGACTAGGGCAAGCTATTGCCTCCCCGGCAACGGCGCCAAAATGTTATCACCTAAACTGTAGTTACCCCTATGGAAGGATCCAGTCATGGATGGCAATAGGGAAGGGCAACTTGAAAGGTGCAACCACGATCACCTCGACCTCCAATGTATATGGTTGTCACGCCAGTCGAGGCAACCTTCACTTTATGTTATCTAGCCCAGACAACAAAGGGGGAGACCCGATCTACTCCCGACAGGAGAGATCAAAACCAAGACACCAAATCAGGGTATTTCTAAGTGAAGTTAGGTGTATGGTTTATCCTAGACCTTATAGGTTGAAGTCACAAGCCAAGTGAGGGGTTCAATAGGTATAGCTTTGGTTCATAGTTGATGTGAGAGTGACTTACAATGTTTAAAGTGAGATCTAGGGCTAGTGTACTAGGTCAATGTCAAAAGATCCACCGCCTTGGGAACTGTGTCCAATGCAGGATGGTTTTCAGGGATGTATTGGGGCTAACTAGTACATGAGATAAGTTTGACCATGATTCATGATAGCTTTAGGGATATAGTTCACCATGCAAAAGTCAAACCACAAGTCAATCCAACAATCTAGGAAAGTTGGGTTGTCTTGGAGATAAACCAGTGCCTTGGGAATTGGGAAGTGGAGTCAAAGTAGGGTTGACTTATGGTTTAGGAATCCTATAACGTGAGATAAGTGGACAGTATAGGTCTTGGTGGTTAAATGTGTCTAGATCTAGGTTTGACCCAAGTGGACCACAATCCCTTAAAACAAGGAATGCAGTCCCCAAGGCAAGATTTGACAAAGTGACAGTCTAGACCTAGGTTTTGAATTATTCTGAATCCGGATCTGCAAAAATCTCAAGTACCCAGTTCCTCGAAGTGAGTGAACTCACTTCTCCAAGGTGGTGCGACTTTCCCTAAGGAGGCTTGAATCGGGGTTTAAGTGGGTCAAATCATGTCGGATGGCATCCAAACTTTAGATCCGGGTAGATCAGTCAAGTAGGGATATGGATCTATAATTTTGTGGCAATCCACCGGTTAGATCTTTGTAGATCTAAGTTTTAGTGTTCCAAGTGGTCCAAAATGGGGATTAAATCCCTTAAAATGTGGAATGGGGCCCACAAGGTGATTTTCAAGAAAGGGACAACCTGGGTATATGTTATTTGATGTGTAGATGTCAAATCAAGTGAAATCTCAAACACCCATCGCTTAGATCTAGGTCAACCTGCTCAAATGGTGAAGTGCGCCTTCCTTGGGAGAAGCTAGGTTGGCTTGGGAGAGGGGTCAAACGGAAGCCAATCCACACCAAACTATAGATCCGGGATGCCGTGGATGCTATAGAGGTGGGTTTTCAATATCAAGCCCAACAACCCACTAGATCTTAGTAGATCTGACAAAATGTAAAATGAGGGTTTTGTAGTATTTAGGGTTTTAACAATTTATGAATTATGTCAATGGATTGGATAAAGGAAAGAGAAACAAACCTGTGGATCTTACCTGGATAACCTTGTAGATGCCTTGATGATGATGATCTATGCAAACCCGATCAATTTGGAAGCTTTGAGGTAGTCTCTATGCAAATCGATTTTGTCCAAGAAGCCAATGCGCCCTCTCTCCTGCACAATCAAACGTCAACAATATCAGATTTGATGCATCAAGAGATAAGACTAATGCCACAAAAGAAGTAACAGAAAGATAGCATAGATCACAATGATACTAATGATAACCCCCTGATACAAGCGAATGCCAAGAAAGTCGATTTGAAGAAGCCTTGCAAAATCGCCCTTGTTGAAGTCGCCCTCCTGTAGACAAACAATGATTTCCAAAAATAGATAGATCTTACCACAATTTCCAAATGCTAGGTTGAAATAGACTTTCCAATCACCATCTAAGAACACCAGATGCAAAGGAGACCACAAGAATTTCCACAAGAATATTTTTCTATACCAATAATCCAAGAGCCAAAGACCCTTTACAATGAGAGGCTCTCTCCTTTAAATAGGAAGGAGAGGCACCAAAACCCTAACCACTTTTTGAATGAGTGGCTAAGATTAAAAGATACAAATGTCTAATCAATGGTTGAGATGAGCTCAACAACATAATACATGGATCACACATGAAATATAACATAAGTGGACAAAGTCGCCCTAGGAGAGGGGAATCCCACCAAATCATGATGACAAAATATCATAAGAGGCTCATGGTGGGTCCAAGGGGTAATTTTATCCCTCCTTGGTCAATCCCCATGGCACAATAACCAATAAACAATCATGAAAGTACCAAATCGTGCCTCCAAGGTGAAGTAGTGTATCTCCAAGGTGAAGTCGTGGTCCTCAAAAGACCTCAAAAAATCCACAGAAAGTGCCATAAGTGATGGATGCGGTCCCCGATGAAGCTGAAACTGCAGGAGGAGGTGTGGAAGGTCCCGATCTATCATCACTGATCATCCCATGCCATAACTTTGCCTCAGTAGCCCAAATCGATTTCCTCAATAGCCATTTCTACCAATCCTGAACTGCCTCGGGAAACGTGAAACTGCCCAAACTGCCTCCTGGAGTGATGGCGCTGTCAAGGTGAGGGTACCAATGTGTCCGGGAGGGGGGTAATATGGTAAAAACAAGTGGCTGGACCACCCCCTCCATCATCAGCGCCCTAGGTCAACCAGATAAAAGTCATCTCTGCTCTGACAGGGCCTCCAACAGACCAAAACTGCACTAGGACAGCCTACTGAGGCTAAATCATCACTGTAAGTGCCCGGAACTGAAAACAAACTGTCCCATTGGACTCAGAAGGTCCAAATCCATCCAAGATGTGTACTCATACACCATATGAATCTCTGCATGATCAAGATAAATATCCAATGTACCGGAACAAGGCCAATAATAATGATCTGTAAATGACCAAACACTGCTGTATCCCAAGAATCATCATCATAACCCTGTAGCTGCTGCATAGAATCATCATGTATGTGTACATGGACCATATATCATCTATCCATATCATCATAAGGTCCAACATCTCATGTCCCATGGTCCTCCATGGTCAAACTAGGTCTAACCAAGACCAAATACAACTCAGAGTATCATCCATAGCTGCTGCAAGGTGTCAAGGTCAATACATGCTTTACAATTTATTCAAATAGCTTCTATAACACAGAGTAATCATGACTGGCGATCTAAATCCAAATATATAGTGTCGTTAGTTATTATTATTACTCAGACTAGACTTTCAGGATCATACTCACTTCATAGTTGTGATCAATTTGCTAGTGAAGGGTGAAGGCTGAAATAAATGGCTAGGCTAAGGGATGACTTGACTAACTTGACTTTGTGACACTTTGGCAAGGGAAAGGGAATACACACCATAGTATATACTGAATGAGCAATAACACAGGGAATGGCGGTGTCTCACAAATGGATGAGTTGTTTAAAGAGGGTTTATTCACCTTCACAGATGCGCACAATCCATAATACAAGCAAGGCCAGCAATTGTTTAGATATAACATTTAAGTTCCATTGCTTTTTGGGCCTGAGTTTTCCATAGCCTTGATCTATGTGTGTTTACAAACACATTGCATAGATTTACATTTATTTTTAGGCTTTCTGCTGCAGGTGTGTTTTTAAGGCACTTGTTTACCTGAGCACTTCTAGGTGTGTCATGGACAGCTTGTTTACCTAGGTATTAATTTTTCCAAAAGATATAACATTTTATTTTTCATGGCCATTTTCATTTGGCATTTCTTTCATATACAAGATATAGCATTTGATTTTTTTCCAAATTTTGTATTGATGGCAGCACTAAAAGTTTCAGGTTTAGCCAACACAACTTTAGTGACTAGGGGGAATTCTCAAGGAACTCCAACTCACCATAGGTAAGTTTTGTCACCAACTCAGAGCCGAGACACAATAAACAGGGAAGCTCATCCAGTACAGAGGCTACAGTGGGGAAAGATCCTCCATGTCACTAGTCAAGTAGCAGATCAAGGTAATAATCTAAAAGGTAGGCCACGGATGGATGAAGACAATGAAAAGATGAAGCCAACACTAGCAAGCCATAGAATGGTGTAATGATCACCTCTATTCTCCCTAAGGAGGGTATGTACCAATGAGTATGAATAGTGAACTTCTAAATCTGAGTAGGGACAGTAATATATATATAATAGGTCAACCAGGTCCAAATATCTATATGATCGCCAGATCATGACACTAAGTGCTAAGACATGCTATAAGAATAAGTATAAAAGCAATCTAACCATAATACCATGATATACCTGCTGAGTCATATACCTGAAAGCTCATCAACCTGTACCATCATCTGTCCTCTGAGACTGCTGCTGTAACTCTGGGCACTACTGTCTGCTCTGTACCAATGGCATAATGGCTATATCGGGCATCTCTCTGAGTGTCCTGAAACTCAGTCATGGCATGGGGAATATAACTGCTGTCCACAATCTGATAGTGATCCAATATAAATGCTCATCTCGGCATCTCAAATGCAAGGGAACTGGCTGAATAGTCTACTGAAATGAGAAAAATAATGTATGGTAGCCCGGCTACTATATATGTGATAACACGTCCATCCTAGTTTCCCTCCTCATTTAGCTCCTTCATCCTCTTCGTTTTTGCCTTCAAGTCTGCTCCTCTTCCCCTTCTCGTCCATCTCCATTTTTAGCCCTAAAACACATCAAAACAACAAATAAAATTGTTAAGTACTAGTTAGTTGTTAGTTGTTGGTAGGTTGCATGGTTAGATCTTAGTTTAATTTCAATTTTCTAGTTTTGTTTTAGATCTTAGAATTAAATCCTAGTACACCTTTGTAGTTTGCATATAGTTTAACTTTGAGTTTTTTTTTTGCATTTGATCTCATAGAAGTTAGCATTTTAGTTGGCATTTTGGATCTAAGGTTTGCAATTGTTAGTTTAGTTTCAAATTTTATTTTGATTTGATTAACAATGACGGGTGCTTAAGCTTTGTTGTGTAGGTGCCTAAAGGAAAGATCCATAACAAACAAGGCAAAAGAGAATTGAAGAAGTGCAAAAAGCTAAGGAGAAGACAAAACCAAAGATTTATAGAACCAATCTCCTTTTTTGTATAAGCCATAAAGGGCCATTCAAATCTTAATTCATAGTTGTTTATTTCCTTGAAAAGACCTCTTGAGGGTTTTATCCCAAAGGCAATTGTAACCCAAGTAATAAAAAGGCTAGGTGGCATAGTGCCTCCCACACTTAGTTTCTCCTTCCCCATTTGGGGAAGTTTGTTCATGCATGCTTAGATTAGTTTCATTTTCAGTTCTTAGATTGAGATTTGTTTCCTGTACTTAAAATAATTTCTCTTCCAAGCCTTGACTAGAGTAAGCTAACTTTGAGATTATATCCCAAAGGCCACATAGCTTTGTGGTAGCTTCTCGTTCCCCCATCAGCTTCTTGTGGACATCCATCTAGCTGGAAGGTTTCCAGGACTGGTGGTTTCTAGTGGTTGACCTTGTTCGGAGGTTGATCCCACCGTTAGAGTAGAACTGCTTGGTAGAACACTAGATCTTTCATTTATTTCATTTTAGTTTGCAAGTAGCTTAATTAGCAGTACTTCACATTTATTTTGAGCTATCACATGATTTAAGTGTTACAAATTGAAGTGTCTTGTTATTACAACTGCTTTTTTGCTTCTTAAAACGAACTAAAGTCTCTTGAACCTGGCCAAATCCAAGTCAAGAGCACTCTCTATCGGAGAGCATTATTAGACTTGCATCGTTCCCTGCATTAGGCATTTTAAATTAGCAAGTCTCTTGAACTGTGGTCATAAGATCAAGTCAAGAGCGCTCTCTGTCGGAGAGTTGAACAAGTGCTCTAATAATAAAACTTTTCAACCCATACTTCCCTTTTAATTAATTTATCTTGGTCTTTTGTCTTACACCCGTATGCTCTGCCAACCGGAAACGGTTGGGCTAGTACTCAGAAAGGTGGAAGACTTGTTAAATTCATAAGTGATAACATTAATTAAAACTTTACCCAAAACCCCAACCAAGACAAAATCACTGAGTACTTCTTGAAACAGGTGGTGCTGGGAATCCACTGTCAGAGTCGAGGGCGGTCAAGCCGTAAAAACACTTGTTCTCTAAATCTGGGTGCTCCCGGCCTATCATCTAAAAGGTTGCCAGTGTTTTTCTCGGTTAAGGTTCCACTTCTCGAATAGCCTTGGTTTTAGCCTTGATAATCAAGACCACTAAAATCTTTAATTTACCAAGATAAGCTGCAAAACGATCTCACGAACATTTCTCTCGAAACACTTGTATCAAACAACTCAATCACTCAGACGTTTTTGACTCCATAAGGCACTGGTCCTTAATCACATATTTTATTTGTTTATTATAAATTTGGAGTACTTGTGTTAATTTTCGTATAAAGAGTGATTCATATCTGATTCAGTGTATCTTTTATCTTCTCTTGCAACGTGGATTGCGTTATCTTGGTTTTATTTAAAGCATTATTGTGTCTCTCACCTTCAAAACTCCTAAACAACACCCATCCGCATCACAACACTAAAAAACATTTTAAACACACAAGAGCCTTAGACAACTCTTTTTTAGGGACTACCCCCCTTGGCTTCGTTAGGAGTTTGCCTAAATGGAGGAGTTGGGATTCAGGTGACAGTACCTGGCTCATTGCTTGCCCCCAAGGCCACACCTCTCTCACTTGTAGTGAAGAGACAGCTTTCGAAAGATTTTCGCTGCTGGTGTGCAATCTGGCGAACAACAAGAAGCAAAGTTTCAGAGGGAGATGTGTGCTCAAGTCAAAAGGGAGTAAGAAACTACACAAAGTACAGGTTCAATTATGCTAGATGTGCATCCTTCCAAGTGTTAGCACTTAGTCAGAAATTCTGCCAGGCATTTGAAATTGATGATTTGTTCCTCACTAGAATGGAACAACTGGTTAGTTCAGAGAACAAGAAGGAGCCAAAGGTGCTCATCAATCCTCAGCAAAATGGAATTACAAAGTAAGGATGTGATCTTCCTTCAGGAAGCCTCCCAGTGATACAGACTTGTCCATAACTTATAAGTCATACTTTTCAATTTAAGCAAAGGGAGGAGGCCAGAAAAGTATACAGTTGATCTCTTTGAGAAGCCTATTGAGAGGTTTCATGATTGCCCTGGTTTGTATCTCAGATGAGCCACATCACTATTTCAGAATCCTCCATGTATGGAGAGGTAGCCAAACGTTAGGTTTGGAAGATGTAAAGATGATGTCCAGAAAGAGATTCTCGGCTATCAAGGGAAGTTAACTTCCAAGTGGATCTATAAGATCAAAGTGTTCGTTGACATTCAAAGCTCTTTGAAGCTCTCAGAAAATCCTGTATTCTGTGATAGGTTGTTTCACTATGATATGGACATGGTGCAATTGTCAGATATGTTGACTAAGCCTCTGTCTTCGACAAGCTTAGTGTTGCTGAGAGGGAGTGTTAATTTTTTAGTGCAGCTGCGAGACCCATTCTCACAGAGAATGGTACCCTAGTCAGTTAACTAGGGTTCCTGGTCAAGTTAACCAGGCAGAGTAATGAGTAAAACCCTACAAGGTACCCTAGGGCCCCCCGCTATCTCCTGGGGTTCTTGGTCGAGGATCAAGCAGGTTGATGCCATGGAAAAATCCCTAGCATGTGGCTAGGGCCCCTATTTGTCTCTAGGGTATTCTGGTCTGGTACCAGACAGTTTCTTGGTCACGAGGACCAAGCAGATCCTGCAGGTTGAGACAGAGACATCCTGGTCTGGGACCAGGCAGATTCTTGATAAAAAACCAAGTACGTCCTACAAATGGTTGATCAACATTCAGTCTGGGACTGAAAGATCAACTTAAGGCTAAGGACCATTCTCTGGGAGAATGGAGGACCTGGTCATGGACCAGAGGTTGATCAACATGACTCAGTCTAAGACTGAAGCTCAGCCTTGGGGCTGAGAGCCATTCCTTGAGAATGGAGGCACTTGTTCAGTTACCAAGATTATGATGTGTGATGTCCTCTTCTCCTAGGTCTTCAAGATGGATGAGTTAGTTGGTCTTCTCAAGGGACTGGCCACCCCTTGATGAAGCCACTAACATTTGACCTTAGGAGCAGTTTAGAGGACCACATGATCACATCATCCGTGTGAACCCTTCCTTTATACAGTGATGATGAACTTTCAGATTATATGGCACATTTGTACATTTGTACATTTGAGAGAGAGATGATTGGTTGCACCTTCTCCGACCTGGTTGATTTACTTTTGGTCCTTGACTCCTTACACCTTATTGCTCTTGGTCTTGTGGTACTTTGTGTTGTTTACCCACTTTGAGTTGTTTTGATGTTTTTGGGAATTAGGGTTGTGTGCCCACCTTTGTGGTACACCCCTTGGTACTAGGGTTTTGGGTCATGTACCTGTTATCACCTAAACTGTAGTTACCCCTATGGATGTATCCAGTCATGGACGGCAATAGGGAAGGGCAACTCAAAAGGTGCAACCACGATCACCTCGACCTCCAATATATGGTTGTCACGCCAGTCGAGGCAACCTTCGCTTTTTGTTATCTAGCCCAGACAACAAAGGGGGAGACCCGATCTACTCCCGACATGAGAGATCAAAACCAAGACACCAAATCAAGTTGTTTCTAAGTGAAGTAAGGTGTATGGTTTATCCTAGACCTTAGGATGAAGTCACTAGCCAAGTGAGGGGTTCAATGGGTATAGCTTTGGTCCATAGTTGATATAAGAGTGACTTATAATGTTTGAAATGAGATCTAGGATTAGAGTACTAGTTCAATGTTGGAAAATCCACTGCCTTGGGAAACGTGTCCAATGCAGTGTAGTTTAGGGGTTTAATTGGGGCTAACTAGTACAAGTGACAAGCTTGATCATGATACATAATGGCTTCAAGAGTTAGTTCACCATGCTAAGGTCAAACCACAAGTTAATCCAACAATCTAGGAAAGTCGAATTGACTTGGAGAGAAACCAGTGCCTTGGGAATTGGGAAAATGGAGTCAAAGTATAGTTAACTTGTGGTTAAGGACTCCTATTGCATGAGACAAGTGGGCAATTAAGGTGTTGATGGATGAATAGGTCTAGATCTCAGTTTGACCAAAGTGGACCACAATCCCTTAAAACAAGGAATGCTATCCCCAAGGCAAGATCTGACAAAGTGACACACTAGACCTAGGTTTTGAATTACTCCCGTTCGAAATCCACAAGAATCTCAAGTACCCACGTCCTAGAAGTGAGTCAACTCACTTCTCCAAGGTGGTGCGACTTTACCCAAGGAGGCCAAAAATGTGGGTTAGGTGGGTCAAGACAAGTCCGATGGCATCCAAACTTTAGATCCGGGTAGGTTAGTCAAGTAGGAGTGTGGATCTATAATTTCACGGCAATCCGACAGTTAGATCTTACTATATCTGAGTTTGAATGTACTACGTGGTCCAAAATGGGGATTAAATCCCTTAAAATGTGGAATGGGGCCCACAAGGTGAATTTCAGAAAAGTAACAACCTGGGTGTATGTTATTGGATGTGTAGATGACAAATCAAGTGGAATCTCAAACACCCACCACCTAGATCTAGGTCAACTTGCTCAAACTAGGAAGTGCGCCTTGCTTGGGAGAAGCTAAGTTGGCTTGGGAGGGGGGTCAAACGGAAGCCAATCCTTACCAAACTATAGATCCGGGATGCCGTGGATGCTATAGAGGTGGGTTTTCAATATTATGCCCAACAACCCACTAGATCTAAGTAGATCTGAAAAAATGTAAAATGGGGTTTTGAAATATTTTAGACAATTGGATAGATCATGGAGATAGAACTTACCTTGAGATCATACCTGAGTGATGTGAATGAGATGCCTTGATGTTGAGGAAGATTCCCGCAGAGATCAAATGAGAGATTGTTGATTTTGCTTGCCGAAATGATGCCCAAGTCCACATGTGCGACCTCCTCTACCTGTCAAACCAAGGAATAGCGATTCAATCAATAAGATCAAGCATGGAGGAAATACAAGAGAAATGCAACAGTAACATGAAATAGAAGGTCCTGGCACAGTAATACTCATGGTTACCGACGAAGAGATCCAAAGAAGAAGTAGGGAGAGTCTTCCCCTACCAATACTTCCTCCTCAAAGCAAATCGGCCTCCACCTGTAGATGCAAAAATCGTGGTACAAAATATATGGCAAACAAGATCTCCAATAACTCAGTGCAAAGGAAGAACCAACGAACGAACACCAAAAACATTCACCACAACACTGGAGATAGATGCAATAATAATTTTCTATTCCAATAATCCAGAGCCAAAAGTCCCCTTTACAATGAGAGGCTCTCTCCTTTAAATAGGAAGGAGAGGCACCAAAACCCTAACCACTTTTTGAATGAGTGGCTAAGATTAAAAGATACAAATGTCTAATCAATGGTTGAGATGAGCTCAACAATAAAATACATCGATCACTAATAAAAATATAATGTAAGTGGACAAAATCGCCCTATAAGAGGGGAATCCCACCAAATCATGATGACAAAATATCATAAGAGGCTTATGGTGGGTCCAAGGGGTAATTTTATCCCTCCTTGGTCAATCCCCATAGCACAATACATATAAAATAATCACCAAAGTACCAAATCGTGCCTCCATGGTCAAGTCGTGGGCCTCAAAAAGACCTCAGAAATCCACTGAAAGTGCCATAAGTGATGAATGCGGGCCCCGATGAAGCTGAAACTGCTGGAGAAGGTGTGGAAGACCCCGATCTATCATCACTGATCATCCCATGCCATAACTTTACCTCAGTAGCCCAAATCGATTTCCTCAATAGCCATTTCTACCAATGCTGAAATGCCTCGGGAAGCGTGAAACTGCCCAAAACAGCCTCCTGGAGTGCCTGCGCTGTCAAGGTGAGGGCACCAGTGTGTCGGGAAGGGGGTAATATGGTATAAACAAGTGGCTGGACCACCCCTCCATCATCAGCGCCCTAGGTCAACCGGATACAAATCACATCTGCTCTGACAGGGCCTCCGACAGACCAAAACTGCACTAGGGCAGCCTACTGAGGTTAAATCGTCACTGTAAGTGCCCGGAACTGAAAACAAACTGTCCGATTGGACTCAAAAGGTCCAAATCCATTCAAGATGTGTACTCATACACCATATGAGTCTCTGCATGATCAAAATAAATATCCAATATACCGGAACAAGGCCAATAATAATGATCTGTAAATGACCAAACATTGCTGTAACCCAAGAATCATCATCATAACCCTGTAGCTGCTGCATAGAATCATCATGTATGTATACATAGACCATATATCATCTATCCATATCATCATAAGGTCTAACATCTCATGTCCCATGGTCCTCCATGGTCAAACTAGGTCTAACCAAGACCAAATATAACTCAGACCATCATCCAAAGCTGCTACAAAGTGTCAAGGTTAATACATGCTCTACAACTTATTCAAATAGCAATTATAACATAGAGTAATCATAACTGGCGATCTAAATCCAAATATATAGTGTCGTTATTTATTATTATTACTCAGACTAGACTTTCAGGATCATACTCACTTCATAGCTGTGATCAATTTGCTAGTGATGGATGAAGGCTAAATTAACTGGCTAGGCTAAGGGATGACTTGACCGACTTGACTTTGTGACACTTTGGCAGGGGAAAGGGAATACACACCATAGTATATACTGAATGAGCGCTGACACAGGGAATGGCGGTGTCTCACAAATGGATGTTGTGTTTAAAGAGGGTTTATTCACCTTCACAGATGCGCACAATCCATAATACAAATTAGGCCAGCAATTGTTTAGATATAGCATTTAAGTTCCATTGCTTTTTGGGCCTGAAGTTTCCATAGCCTTGATCTACGTGTGTTTACAAACACATTGCATAGATTTACATTTTTCTTTAGGCTTTCTGCTGCAGGTGTGTTTTTAAGGCACTTGTTTACCTGAGCACTTCTAGGTGTGTCATGGACAGCTTGTTTACCTAGGTATTTATTTTCCAAAAGATATAACATTTTATTTTCATAGCCATTTTCATTTGGCATGCCTTTCATTCATGTGTGTTTAGAAACACATTGCATGAATGGGCTTTTCATACAAGATATAGCATTTCATTTTTTCCAGATTTTGTATTCATGGCAGCACTAAAAGTTTCAGGTTTAGCCAACACAACTTTAGTGACTAGGGGGAATTCCAAGGAACTCCAACTCACCATAGGTAAGTTTTGTCACCAACTCAGAGCCGAGACACAATAAATAGGGAAGCTCATCCAATACAGAAGCTACAGTGGGGAAAAGTCCTCCATGCCATTAGTCAAGTAGTAAGTCAGGGTGATAATCTAAAAGGTGGGTCATGGATGGATGAAGACAATGAAATGATGGAGCCAACACTAGCAAGCCAAAGTATGGTGGAATGATCACCTCTATTCTCCCTAAGGAGGGTACATACCAATGAGTATGAATAATGAACTTCTAAGTCTGAGTAGGGACAATGTAATATATATATATATCAACCAGGTCCAAATATCTATATGATCGCCAGATCAGGACACTAAGTGGTAAGACATGCTATAAGAATAAATATAAAAGCAATCTAACCATAACACCATGATATACCTACTGAGTCATATACCTGAAAGCTCATCAACCTGTACCATCACCTGTCCTCTGGAACTACTGCTGCAACTCTGAGCACTACTGACTGCTCTGTACTAATGGTATAATGGCTATATCGGTCATCTCTCTGAGTGTCCTGAGACTCAGTCATGGCATGGGGAATACAACTGCTGCCCACAATCTGATAGTGATCCAATATAGATGCTCATCTCAGCATCTCAAATGTAAGGGAACCGGCTGAATAGTGTACTGGAATGAGAAAAATAATGTATGGTAGCCCGGCTACTATATATGTGATAACAGTACCCATCCTTGTTGTATGGTTTGACTTGTACCATCTCATTGGTCTTTGTACCCTAGTACCCACCTACGTTACCCACTTTTATATTTTATGGGTTGACAACCACTTAGGACACTTTAATTATATTTTATGTTTTTTATTTTATATATATTTTATTTTTATCTTTTATTTTATTTTTTATTTTTATTTTTATTTTTATATTTTTATATTTTATATTTTTATGTTTTATTCTTTTTTATTTTTTGACGTCTTTCCTAAATCTATGGAATCCTAATTTGAAGGATTAATTTAATGATCTCTTTAGAAGATCAAAATCCTATTTATAGAGATCTATTGTTTCTCATTTGATTCATTCACAATGTAACATCTCAGCCCTGTTTTATTATCCTGCTTGATGTCAAGGGTTATTGGTTTATCTGTTGCTACTCGTTCACTTGCTTTGAGGTCATCCACCTGCTGAAACTCATCTTTTATCTCAGATCTGTTTTGTGGACTTTTATTTAGAACTGATCTTACTGCTGCTATCTTTGATCTGCCTGCTGAAGCCTGACTGAAGTGAGATATCACATATGCTATCTGATTTAACCTAAACCGTGACCTTGGAGAAACTTGTTCTGCTGTTCTTGTTTTGTTTGAGGTCAGATCTTTGTATCGCAACCTAGCCATGAGCCCTTCAAGTACGGTTCTGCCACCCATGAGTCCTTTTTAGGGAGGCCGTGATTCTGTGAGTCTGCTGTTCAGTGTTGATGGAGGCCGCATGCCTTGTGGAGGACACTTCAGCCTGTTTTAAGCTCCGGTCTGTTCAGTAAGGGTTTGATCCTTTATATTTAGGCTCACTTGGTGAAGGCCGTAAGACCTTAGGGCTTGTTTCTGTTGATGGTGGCACACTTGGTGAAAGCCGTGAGGCCTTAGGGTCTGATCTACCCTACTGTGTGCACACCTGTGGAGGACATGAGTTGTTTCAGTATGATGACAGTTCATTTGTGAGAACCTTAGTTTGTTTAGTCTTTGCCCTTGACTTCTTGTTATTGCTGAGACTCGCTGAGACTTGTTGAGACTTACCCTGGACCAGATCTCTATTTGATCTTTATGCTGAGAACTAATTAGGGTCTATCTTTGAACTAAAGGTTAATTGTGATCTGATTCCCTGTGTTACCTGTCTGAAGCTTTAATATTTGTTGGTGTTCAGACCTATGGTACTGAGTCTCATAGTATGTTTTGACTGTATTTGACCATCTCTGTTTGAATGTACTACACCTGTCATCTCTCTCTCTGTGGTTTGTACGCACCCGCTTGTAGGGTCAGATAGTTCCTAGATTTGACTGGCCCCTCTGAGGCACAACCTTCTCTGAAAGTAACTCTTCTGAGTATTTTTGTTGGAAGGGTTTCACACCCAGGTAAGTATCTTCAAGTCTATCTCCTTTATTATGTGATCAATGTGTTTATTGTGATCACACGTTATAAATGTGATACATCACACAGATGAGACATTCAAATCATTTAATAATGCATGGTTCTGTAAATTAAGCAAAACTATTGTATTAGAACAGAAGCAGCTGCTTCCTACATATGAAGACTTCAATAACAGACCATTCGCAATATTCTTTCTCTAATTCGCATGGGAAGCCAACCAGCAGCCATAACATTGAACCGCATATCAACCTTCGTGTTCACTGGAAAATTCAATGTAGTGTATAAGATAACCTCTACAATGTTCTACCTTTTAAGAGTACCAAGAATAAGAAGATTTAACAAGCAAAGTGTAACCATCCAAACTAGCCCTTGCAACTAATAAGACTTGGAGGGTGCTCAACCTTTGCTTCCAAGCACAGGAAGTAAGAAAAGAAGCACAAAGATCCTACTCAGATATCTAGCGATTTGAAAAGCATGTCAAAACAACACTTTTATAATGTCAAGGAACAATGTTTCAGGCCTCATTTTTATTTCTGAGGTACAAGGCTTACACATAACAAGCACTTTTAGCATAACACATTATGTTTAGCTCCTAGGTTGTTGTGATTCTATATACCACAGGTAAATCCACACACAGTTTCTCAATGGACATCTGTTTTATGTGATTCTGTAAACTGCATAAATTAATATACCATAGTATTATCAATGCTGGATAATCAAAGTGTCAGTACACTGGAGCAATGTCTGCTTTAAATGTTAAGAGACAAATAAATTGTAGCTATATTAAATATAATTGGTTATTCGACCTTGAAATGATACAATCCAGCTTACAACTTTTGACAAGATTATGTGCTGCTACCTGTGGATTATATGAATATCTTAAAGTCGTTATGCTGATATATACTATAGAAATTGATGTCAAACTATGTAACCACTGACAATCACAGTAAAATAAGGTATCCATGGAAGATAATAGTAACTCTAACCTCATTAAGTTTTTCCCAGAATGTGTAAAGCATGCAATCCTGACATAAAAACTTGATGCTGAAACAGTAAAAACTCCAAGACCTTAAATTAAATGTGAATGAGCATGTGAGAGATATTACCTCAATAACTTTTTAAATCCCAATTACTCGTGCACTTCTAAGGTATTTGCCAGGAAATATAAAGCCCTACCTTTATTGACATTTTGACCTCCAGGTCCTCCACTTCTTGCAAAGCCAACTTTCACATGCTCTGCAAGATGCATATGATATAGGCACTGAGAGTTATAAAGACTTGCATGAATCCAACAATTTCAATCTGAAAGAGCATATACATTTTCAAAATATCACATAATCGTCCTCAAGGCTCTTGTTTCAACTCAAATCTGATTTCAACAGACAAGTTCACATTAAAAAGAGTCAAGCCTGAATATGATAAGAATTCAAAACAGACTGACTAGAACCCACAGATAGATATTAGACAACACAGTAGCATAGTACATACTACAGTACCTTCCACATGGTGGTCAGCCAAATTGGTTAAGCCATGAGATAAAGTCAAGAAGATAAAACACAAGTATGGTAACCAAGATTGGAAAGGTTTGGTGGTGGATCGATGCATCATAAATATTGAAGAAATGGACAAGGAATCAGAACAAATACTAAAACCAATACTTCGACTCCCCCCCACCAATTAATATTCACTCAGACCATCTAGCTCCAGCAGACTGGAAACAATATTTATCAGTAGAACATTTCTTCAATCCAAGACCTCCATGGTTATGAATTCCCTACTTATTTATATTCTACTGTGAATATTTGTTGGTATGCCATCATAAGCAGGATAACTGAAGAGAGCATCTTGATCAAATGTGCTCCAGTTGTATAGTGTACAAGGATACAAGCACAATGCCCACAGGACATTTTCAGTGTAGTATATTTTCCAGTTTCAGAGTCTTAATTATATGACCTAGTTCTTGTTAAGATTCATTCTTCTTTTACAGCTAATCCGTTTATCCAGATTTGAAGGTGGAGACTAAGGTGAAGGCATAAATAAATATGAATTTCTAGTCCCACATGGATTTTACTGCTTTGACTTTTAATTATTTTCTAAATTCTATGCAGTCTTACTAATAAATCTGATACCCATATTTGGCAAACTATCAAATGTTGCCTTTCATCCATCCTTGTTTTAGTTTATGCTATAATTGGTATTCTATATTGTCTCGTTGCACCTACTTTCATCTTATAGGGCAAAAATCTAGACTCCTCGAATCTCTACTAGAATGAACTCCCATTCTACAATCAAGAAGGGATATGACACCCTATTTTCTTACTTTGACTGTGTTTAGTATGAACCATGAATCACCTTCATAATTCTTCATTTTTTTGTCATTTCAGATGTACTTACTGTTACAATTTGAACTAGCATGTGTGATTAAAACCCTGTTCGAATATTAAATAAACCTGGTGAATTTTTTGGTTTTACCGCAAAAAAAACGCTTACTCACCCTTGCCTCAAATCATTTTTGTTTTTGAAATGCTAAACTAAGGGTCATCTTAAGTTGTAGAGTATAAAAACATTATGACTTTTGTGAACCCACTCTCCATTTATATTTCCAAGTCAACCAAATCTTCAAGACTAAAGCTCAAACCATGTGTCAAGCACCAAACCAAATGTCAATGCCAAAGGTGTTGAGTAAGCCTACCGAATAAGTCACGGTTGGAGAATTCAGAATTCCAATATGCCAAAATAATTAATGAATTCACAGTTACTATTATGAGTGTTGGATCCAGGTTATCTGCTGTTAGAAGAAATCAATGATGGGGTCCATTCTGAGACGAGGGTGCAATTATAAATACTCTCAAAGGTATTATGCTACTTACTTGTCTTGTATAAGTTTTTGAGTTTGTATTTGATATTTTCATGAATCACTTTGGATGATTGTAACTATGTCAAAAAAAAATAGTGGATCTGAGGACCCTTTGCTGACATTAGCAGTTTATTTTGAGGATCTTTAAGATTATTCAGTTTTTGGACTGTCAGGATTATTATATATATCCCCTCTTCTTGATGTCTAATGTGTTAAGGGACCTGAAGAACGTGTTCTATATTCTTCTCTAAATATAAAATGCAATTTTTTTACTGGGAAAAGAATGTAGGCCTTCTATGAATCTATCATACTGATAAGGTTTACTAAACAATAAACCACAACAATCCATTTCAGTCACATCACAAGGAATGTGACAATGAATTTAGGACCAGATGGAAAATTAACTGTGCCAATCTCTGTGACAGGACTAAGTGATTGTCCATCTTTACACTGCAAATTATATGAATTAAAATGGCATTGAGTCTTCAGCCTCAGTTTTCTGCACCACAAATGTAGAGATCAAATTCTCCTACGAGTCGTTATCAGATACACTATCAACCCATAATCAAGAGTTAAGTGTGTTCTTGGAACGAATAAACTTTCGAGTTTCATGTGTATTCTGTGAAGTATTGAGAAGTGGAATATTGTTGAATTTGTTGCAAAGCTCCTCAAAGGGGGAGAGATTCACTGGTAATATTAATACTATTTGCACTTAGTGTTATCAAAAACTTCTGAATATTGAGCAACCAGATTTTGCTAGAATATCGGTTAACCATTCATGATAAATCAGCCTACCAAACAGCCCTAGAAATTACTCATTCACCAGGAAAATATAAGCTCAAAAGCAGATTTGTGAGTACACAAAGTTTCGACAGCAAAGTACACTTCATATATACATAAAAATGAATTTATAAGTACATACCAACAACTTATCACAAGCTCATGCAAAATATTCCTTCAAGCTTATCACAAGTTATGACTCTCCAATGCCTCCAAACCCTAGCTAGGGCATCCACCGCCAATAGAAAACCCTAACAAAAAATGCAAAGGCATAGCAAGGCATCCCACCAAGCTATCTAGCCACACCAAAGGCTCCAAAACAATCTAGCATCAACACCAACAAGTCCACACTTGATTTTTCACCTAGCTTGACTCACACAAGCTCTCCAAGCAAAGTGCTCCAAGTCTCCTCTAGGGGTTCTCACACAAGGACTCAAATCCTAGCACTTCAAATCTCCTCTAAGTTTTTCCTTTGACAAAGCATAAAGAAAAGTACAAAGACTCAAGACTCAATGATCTAATGAAACCTCACATGCTTCTACATGATTACTATCTTGAGCACTTCTTGGAGTTGCAGGATGGTATCATCGTTCGCTCCACATATATGCGCAGACATTGGATGCACTCACTCAAAATTCCTTTGGGGCAGCTTTGCACTGGATCTCGTCGACTCTGAGTGGAGACCAACCATCATATACCACGATCTAATGGGATCTATCAGATGTGTCACCTAAAGAAGCATGAGACAGAAGAACACCTCATTTTTAGATGGTCGTTATTTTATGAGATCAAAGGATATTACCAATGCCTCTATAGAGACTCGGGGAGTTCACTCTCTACTTTCTTCAGATATCAAGACCAAATATGCCTAGCCCTCTACATTAAGGAGATGTTTAGACACAGATCTCACTTCTTCCGTACCTCGCCTCGCCTTGGGATGACAAAGCAGATCAACTCATACTTTCATGTTGATTTGACTAATCGAAGTAACAAGCGACGAGTTGAGTTCCATAGTACTTCAGATAGCAGAATGGTGAGACCTCGGGTCTCCTCTCATCCTTCCTCTCTAGGAGGCAGACAAACTTCTTTGAGACCGGCTCGGAGGGGTCGAACATCGTATTAGTCCACACAACCCCAGAGCGTCAAGACGATCAATTCCTAACAAACCTAAAGTAGGGCACCCCCCGCCTATAGGATCCCTTCTCAACCCCAACGGAGCAGTCAGAGATCTATCCGGAGTTTCTTTCTTTCAACCTCGGATGCTAGGAGTATCCCTCGCTCATACATCACCCCATGAACATAAAATTGTACACCTCGATGGTTCCAAAGGACTCTGATAATGATCCAATGCCTAACTCGCCCCCATCCCCATCAACAATTAGAATCAGGCGTTCTTGATAGCATCGACCTCATGTTCAACTCTCTCTTAACGAGCTTTTGAGGATTTTTGACCTATCTAGTCCAACCTTGGACATACTCGCTTAGTCCTCTACATCATCATGCCTTGGATATGGTTCTATACATGTTTAGGAGGTTTTCTTACTGCTTGTATATTTATTTCTTTATTTGATTTGATTTTATCATAGAATTATTTCCGACGCTTTCTAAGTGTTGTGCTTGCACTCCCACATTGTACTTATACAACTTGCATCCTTTTAGTCCAGTTGACCTACTTTTGTCGTCATTCATTGAACATTAATAAAATTATCTTATCTTCTCTTGTCTTATCTCCTTTCGGTATATAGAATAAGCGAGAGAGGCCAACAATAGTGAAGTGGACTAGGTCCACGAGCAACCTAATATAATCCTAAAGACAAGGTCTCCAAGTTAGGCACTCTCTCCCTAAGGTTTACACATGTCAAGACAAGGTTCCTCAAGTGGTGCATGTTAATTTTTGTACCTAGGGAGTGTTCCCTATGTGACTTTTGCCTAAGTCACTTAAAAAGAAGGAAAAAGTGACCCTTGCATTAAATGACTTGTGAAAAGCATTTAATTAGACTTTATAGCTTAAAGTCACTTTTGGGATAAATTTAAGTTGTCAGTGAATTTAATTTTTGAGAATTAAATGAGAGCATTTATTCTCAACCTTTGATCTCATCCAATCTCAACCGTTGGATTAGATGCCCTTTCACTTACCCTAGGGTTTCACCCAAAAAGGCAAGGGAGGCAATTTCGAATTTCATTCTCGAGATGTATCCAATCATGTATGGCAATAGGGAAGGGCAACTCAAAAGGTGCAACCACGATCACCTCGACCTCCAGTATATGGTTGTCACGCCAGTCGAGGCAACCTTCACTTTATGTTATCTAGCCCAGACAACAAAGGGGGAGACCCGATCTACTCCCAACAGGAGAGATCAAAACCAAGACACCAAATCAAGTTGTTTCTAAGTGAAGTAAGGTGTATGGTTTATCCTAGACCTTAGGATGAAGTCACAAGCCAAGTGAAGGGTTCAAGTAGTATAGCTTTGGTTCATAGTTGATGTGAGAGTGACTTAAAATGTTTGAAATGAGATCTAGGGTTAGAGTACTAGTTCAATGTTGGAAAATCCACTGCCTTGGGAACCGTGTCCAATGCAGGGTAGTTTAGGGGTTCAATTGGGGCTAACTAGTACAAATGACAAGCTTGACCATGATACATGATAGCTCAAGGGTTTAGTTCACCATGCAAAAGTCAAACCAAAAGTCAATCCAACAATCTAGGAAAGTCGAATTAACTTGGAGAGAAACCAGTGCCTTGGGAATTGGGAAGTGGAGTCAAAGTAGGGTTGACTTGTGGTTTAGGACTCCTAGTACATGGGACAAGTGGGCAATAGAGGTCTTGATGGATGAATGTGTCTAGATCTAGGTTTGACCCAAGTGGACCACAATCCCTTAAAACAAGGAATGCTATCCCCAAGGCAAGATTTGACAAAGTGATACTCTAGACCTAGGTTTTGAATTATTCCGGTTCCAAATCCGCAAGAATTTCAAGTACCCACGTCCTAGAAGTGAGTTAACTCACTTCTCCAAGGTGGTGCGACTTTACCCAAGGAGGCTAAAAAGGTGGGTTTAGGTGGGTCAAGACAAGTCCGATGGCATCCAAACTTTAGATCCGGGTAGGTTAGTCAAGTAGGAGTATGGATCTATAATTTCACGGCAATCCGACGGCTAGATCTTACTAGATCTGAGTTTAAGTACACCTAATGGTCCAAAATGGGGATTAAATCCCTTAAAATGTGGAATAGGGCCCACAAGGTGAATTTCAGAAAAGTAACAATCTGGGTGTATGTTATTTGATGTGTAAATTATGGATCAAGTGGGATCTCAAACACCCACCACCTAGATCTAGGTCAACTTACAACCACCAGGAAGTGCGCCTTGCTTGGGAGAAGCTAAGTTGGCTTGGGAAGGGGATCAAACGGAAGCCAATCCTCACCAAACTATAGATCCGGGATGCCGTGGATGCTATAGAGGTGGGTTTTCAATATTATGCCCAACAACCCACTAGATCTAAGTAGATCTGGGAAAATGTAAAAGGGGGGTTTTGAAATATTTAGGGTTTTAACAATTTATGAGCTATGTCAATGGATTGGATAAAGGAAAGAGAAACAAACCTGTGGATCTTGCCTGGGTAACCTTGTAGATGCCTTGATGATGATGATCTATGCAAACCCGATCAATTTGAGAAGCTTTGAGGTAGTTTTCTATGCAAGTCGATTTGATCCAAGAAGCCAATGCGCCCTCTCTCCTGCACAACAAACGTCAACAATATCAGATTTGATGCATCAAGAGATAAGACTAATGCCACAAGAGAAGTAACAGAAAGATAGCATAGATCACAATGAAGCTAATGATAACCCCCTGATACAAGCGAATGCCAAGAAAGTCGATTCGAAGAAGCCTTGCAAAATCGCCCTTGTTGAAGTCGCCCTCCTGTAGACAAACAATGATTTCCAAAAAGATAGATCTTACCACAATTTCCAAATGCTAGGTTGCAATAGACTTTCCAATCACCATCTAAGAACACCAGATGCAAAGGAGACCACAAGAATTTCCACAAGAATATTTTTCTATACCAATAATCCAAGAGCCAAAGACCCCTTACAATGAGAGGCTCTCTCCTTTAAATAGGAAGGAGAGGCACCAAAACCCTAACCACTTTTTGAATGAGTGGCTAAGATTAAAAGATACAAATGTCTAATCAATGGTTGAGATGAGCTCAACAATAAAATACATGGATCACAAATAAAATATTATGTAAGTGGACAAAATCGCCCTAGAAGAGGGGAATCCCACCAAATCATGATGACATAGTATCATAGGAAGCTTATGGTGGGTCCAAGGGGTAATATTATCCCTCCTTGGTCAATCCCCATAGCACAATAAATATAAAATAATCATCAAAGTACCAAATCGTGCCTCCATAGCCAAATCGTAGGCCTCAAAAAGACCTCAGAAATCCACAGAAAGTGCCATAAGTGATGGATGCGGGCCCCGATGAAGATGAAACTGCTGGAGAAGGTGTGGAAGACCCCGATCTATCATCACTGATCATCCCATGCCATAACTTTGCCTCAGTAGACCAAATCGATTTCCTCAATAGCCATTTCTACCAATCCTGAAATGCCTCGGGAAGCGTGAAACTGCCCCAAACTGCCTCCTGGAGTGCCTGCGCTGTCAAGGTGAGGGCACCAGTGTGTTCGGGAGGGGGGTAATATGGTAAAAACAAGTGGCTGGACCACCCCCTCCATCATCAGCGCCTTAGGTCAACCGGATAAAAATCATATCTGCTCTGACAGGGTCTCCGACTGACCAAAACTGCACTAGGACAGCCTACTGAGGCTCAATCATCACTGTAAGTGCCCGGAACTGAAAACAAACTGTCCCATCGGACTCAGAAGGACCAAATCCATCCAAGATGTGTACACATACACCATATGAGTCTCTGCATGATCAAAATAAATATCCAATATATCGGAACAGGGCCAATAATAATAATCTGTAAATGACCAAACACTGCTGTAAACCAAGAATCATCATCATAACCCTGTAGCTGCTGCATAGAATCATCATGTATGTATACATAGACCATATATCATCTATCCATATCATCATAAGGTCCAACATCTCATGCCCCATGGTCCTCCATGGTCAAACTAGGTCTAACCAAGACCAAATATAACTCGGACCATCATCATAAGCTGCTGCAAAGTGTCCAAGGTTAATGCATGCTCTACAAATTATTCAAATAACAATTATAGCACAAAGTAATCATTACTGGCGATCTAAATCCAAATATATAATGTCATTAATTATTAATATTAATCAGATTAGACTTTCAGGATCATACTCACTTCATAGCTGTGATCAATTTGCTAGTGAAAGGTGAAGGCTAAAATAACTGGCTAGGCTAAGGGATGACTTGACTGACTTAACTTTGTGACACTTTGGCAAGGGGAAGGGAATACACACCATAGTATATACTGAATGAGCAAAAAAAACAGGGAATGGCGGTGTCTCACAAATGGATGAGTTGTTCAAAGAGGGTTTATTCACCTTCACAGATGCGCACAATCCATAATACAAATAAGGCCAACAATTGTTTAGATATAGCATTTAAGTTCCATTGCTTTTGGGGCCTGAAGTTTCCATAGCCTTGATCTATGTGTGTTTAAAAACACATTGCATAGATTTACATTTATTTTAGGCTTTCTACTGCGGGTGTGTTTTTAAGGCACTTGTTTACCTGAGCACTTCTAGGTGTGTCATGGACAGCTTGTTTACCTAGGTATTTATTTTCCAAAATATATAACATTTTATTTTCATGGCCATTTTCATTTGGCATGCCTTTCATTCATGTGTGTTAAGAGACACATTGCATGAATGGGCTTTTCATACAAGATATAGCATTTCATTTTTTCCAGGTTTTGTATTCATGGCAGCACTAAAAGTTTCAGGTTTAGCCAACACAACTTTAGTGACTAGGGGGAATTCCAAGGAACTCCAACTCACCATAGGTAAGTTTTGTCACCAACTCAGAGCCGAGACACAATAAACAGGGAAGCTCATCCAAGACAGAGGCTACAGTGGGGAAAAGTCCTCCATGCCACTAGTCAAGTAGTAAGTCAGGGTAATAATCTAAAAGGTAGGCCATGGATGGATGAAGACAATGAAATAATGGAGCCAACACTAGCAAGCCAAGGTATGGTGGAATGATCACCTCTATTCTCCCTAAGGAGGGTACATACCAATGAGTATGAATAGTGAACTTCTAAGTCTGAGTAGGGACAATATAATATATATACTAGATCAACCAGGTTCAAATATCTATATGATCGCCAGATCATGACACTAAGTGCTAAGACATGCTATAAGAATACTCATCAACCTGTACCATCCTTTGTCCTCTGAAACTGCTGCTATAACTCTGGGCACTACTGACTGCTCTGTACCAATGGTATAATGGCTATATCGGTCATATCTTTGAGTGTCCCGAGACTCAGTCATGGCATGGGGAATATGCACTGCTGTCCACAATCTGATAGTGATCCAATATAGATGCTCATCTCAGCATCTCAAATGTAGGGGAACTGGCTGAAAAGTGTACTAGCGTCAGAAAAATAATGTATGGTAGCCTGGCTACTATAAATGTGATAACATCTGGCTCCGACTGGGACAAGTGCTCTGCTGAAATGAGCGCTTGAGAACCTCAGAATCTCTGGTCCTCGAACTCTGCTACTCGAATCCACGATCCAACACTCTACCATTTTACTTCCAGCTTTTTATTTTTGCAACCTATTTCTGCATCCACAAACATCAAAAATACCTCATGCCGCATGTGTGGGAAAAATATAAAACCAACTGAAATAAAATCTATTCTATGTCAGAAATATAAATGCATGAAATATATAAATGCAAAAAGTAAATTAAACTACTAACATAATTTGCAAAATTTGAAATTTATTGTGCAGGAAAAAGAAAAGTGACAGGTACTCATTTAGACTAGGAGCTTACAAAGGGGCTTAAAGATAAACAAGGTGCGAGACTCAATGGCTGAAAAGACTAACTACTGCCCAAGTAGGCTTATTTGGTTTCCTACCTACCCTAATCTACCAGGCAATGCAAACGGAGAGATCCCCACTATGTGGGATCAGGGATGTGATCCCTTAAGTCCCTTTGATTGACAGGATATAAAATACGTCATCCACTACCAGTGTTCAGGAAGCACATGCCATCAATGCATTGCTCTACTGTGAAAGGTCCAACCCATAAGTCATCAGCTCGTCCCGATCTTATATGCAATAAATGGTTGGGAATGATGACTTGACTTCCTGTAGGAAACCTGTCTCTATTAACTGACTCAGGAATAACTCCAATGTTACGAATGGGCATGGGATGGACTTCAGCAGGGTTTTGTGGTTGAGGTGTGACAATCCTTGAGCTCCTCCTAGAAGGAACTGCATCAACTCTGGGTGAACCACCATCTAAAGAAATAGCAACTCTGCGAACAAGGACTTCCCTAACTCCCCTTCTTGTTTCTTGGACTACCTCATTTGACTCCTCCTCATGGGGAGACACAACTCTTTTAACAACTTCACCTACAGTCCAGAAATCTCTATGTTCTTCTATATTGTTGACGTTTGTTGTGCAGGAGAGAGGGCGCATTGGCTTCTTGGATCAAATCGACTTGCATAGAAACTACCTCAAAGCTTCTCAAATTGATCGGGTTTGCATAGATCATCATCATCAAGGCATCTACAAGGTTACCCAGGTAAGATCCACAGGTTTGTTTCTCTTTCCTTTATCCAATCCATTGACATAGCTCATAAATTGTTAAAACCCTAAATATCTTAAAACCCCCATTTTACATTTTCTCAGATCTACTTAGATCTAGAGGGTTGTTGGGCATAATATTGAAAACCCACCTCTATAGCATCCACGGCATCCCGGATCTATAGTTTGGTGAGGATTGGCTTCCGTTTGACCCCCTTCCCAAGCCAACTTAGCTTCTCCCAACCAAAGCGCACTTCCTAGTTGGAGCAAGTTGACCTAGATCTAGGTGGTGGGTGTTTGAGATCCCGCTTGATCCATAATCTACACATCAAATAACATACACCCAAGTTGTTACTTTTCTGAAATTCACCTTGTGGGCCTTATTCCACATTTTAAGGGATTTAATCCCCATTTTGGACCATTAGGTGTACTTAAACTCAGATCTAGTAAGATCTAGCCGTCGGATTGCCGTGAAATTATAGATCCATACTCCCACCTGACCAACCTACCCGGATCTAAAGTTTGGATGCCATCCGACTTGTCTTGACCTACCTAACCCTCATTTTTAGCCTCCTTGGGCAAAGTCGCACCACCTTGGAGAAGTGAGTTGATTCACTTCTAGGACGTGGGTACTTGAGATTTTTGGAGATTTGGAACCGGGATAATTCAAAACCTAGGTCTAGACTGTCACTTTGTCAAATCTCGCCTTGGGGATAGCATTCCTTGTTTTAAGGGATTGTGGTCCACTTGGGTAAAACCTAGATCTAGATCTATCCATACATCAAGACTTAAATTGCTTACCTACCCCATGTATTAGGAGTCCTTAACCACAAGTCATCCCTACTTTGACTCCATTATCCCAATTCCCAAGGCACTGGTTTCTCTCCAAGTTAATTCAACTTTCCTACATGGTTGGATTGACTTGTGGTTTGACTTTTGCATGGTGAACTAAACCCTTGAAGCTATCATGTATCATGGTCAAGCTTGTCATCTGTACTAGTTAGCCCCAATTGAACCCCTAAACTACCCTGCATTGGACACGGTTCCCAAGGCAGTGGATCTTCCAACATTGAACTAGTACACTCATCCTAGATCTCACTTCAAACATTGTAAGTTACTCTCACATCAACTATGAACCAAAGCTATACCTATTGAACCCCTCACTTAGTTTGTGACTTCATCTTTAAGTCTAGGATAAACCATACACCTAACTTCACATAGAAATACCTTGATTTGGTGTCTTGGTTTTGATCTCTCCTGTCAGGAGTAGATCGGGTCTCCCCCTTTGTTGTCTGGGCTAGATAACATAAAGCGAAGGTTGCCTCGACTGGCGTGACAACCATATATTGGAGGTCGAGGTGATCGTGGTTGCACCTTTTGAGTTGCCCTTCCCTATTGCCATCCATGACTGGATCCATCCATAGGGGTAACTACAGTTTAGGTGATAACATTTTGGCGCCGTTGCCGGTGAGGGCATAGGCTTACCCTGGTCCGACATACTTTTCTTAAAAGCCCTTCCATTCTCTTTGCCCAACATTTTGGTATTGAAAACGTAGGGCTAGTAGTCTTTACTCACTCTCTCCTGCATATACAACGACACATATCTTGGTAGAAGAGTTCAAATCTACCTGGCGACTCCCAATCGTGACTCCGCTGAGGAGCGAGCTCATTTACATCCTTACAACACGAGAAGTAAAGTAAACTTAGATCAAGTTGAAGGAACCCCAATTACATAGCGTAAAAGAGATCCTAAAGCACAACCATCTAACATCCTTTGGAAATTGGTTAACGATTCTCCAAACAGAGCTTCAGGATCCCCTTTGATTAATTCGGTTCCTCGCTCATCTCCTAGTTCAAACTTAAACACAAACTTACCAAAACCAATGGCCGGAACAAACCCGGGAAACCAAAATGTTCCTCCACCACAAGCTCCTAGGATCTTTGGAAGAAAGGCAAAACCATCTCCTTTAGATTTTTCCCAAATCCAGGGTGCACCCCATGACATGCCTGAAAAGTATTTTGAAAAGGTTCCCAGATTTGATGGAGTATCAGCTATATCAATTGAAGACCACATTGATAAAGTATGGGAACACATGGAAGCATATGGAGCATCTGAGGAAGATGTGTTCATGAGGGGTCTCCTGGCATCCTTGGAAGGAGATGTTAGGAAGTGGTTTGACAGGTTTCCTGCTTCATCCATTGATGGGTATGACAACTTTGTCAACAAGCTAAATAGTGAGTGGTCCCGAAAGTTAGATGGGAAGTTTCTCTTACATCAACTTTTTGACATTAAGAAGAGAGAAAATGAAACAGTCCATGAGTTTAACATAAGATTTGACAAGACTGTAGCTGTTATCCCTGAAGAAATTAGACCAAAAGATCAAGCAGTTGTCATTCACTACTTGAATGCTTTTGAGGGATGGGTTGGTTATCAACTAAAGGATAAAACCCAAATGACTTAAAGACCGCTCAATCAAATGCTAAGATGGCTGAGCAAAATGTAGCATCCATGGGGAAACAAAACTTTTTTGATCAATTTACCCCATCCACTTCCAGATCTGACCCCAGACTCCGAAAACCAAAGGAACCTGTGAGTGTGCCAAAGGAATCCAAGGACACTTTAGAAGTCATGCAAGAAATGATGAAACAATTAACTGTCCTAACAAAGAATGTGGCAAGTTTGAATGGCCCTGAAAGACATAGAAATCCTTATGGCCCTAAACCTTATTGGAATAATAATAGAAGGCCTGATGGGGATAGGGATAGGCGATGAGCTGAGTATCCAAAAAACTCTGAGAAGAAGGAAGTCAATTGGTGTGATGAAGAAGAAGGAGAACCCTCTGACACCATTGACCATGATGACCAACCAGAAAACATCAACTTTATAAATGACTTATTGTATGATGAAGACTTTGGAAGAATCCTTTTAGAAGAAGAGCCATGGGAGCAAGAAAATGATATAGTTGAAGAACCTATCTCCTCATGTTGTGCCTTAGAGATCCTAGAACCTAAAGAGCAACCAAAGTATCAAATCTATAAACGAGGAAGTACGTCCCAGCCTTCTTTCCTTGATAAACATAAAAAGATTAATGAAGATAAAAAGGAAGAAGAACATCTTGCTATAGGTGATTATGATCTTAAGATTGATATGAAGAAAGAGTTAAGCAAGATAATGTGTAATATCCCTGTCACTGAGTTAATGAAGGTGCCTTCTGTTAGATGCCAAGTAGAGGAATTTTTCGACGGTATTGGCCAAGAGAAAACTCCTGAACCGGTCCTAAAATCATGTCACATCCAAAAGCTTAGTGGAACACAACCTAGTGAAACAGAGAAGGATCCACCAATAAACATCCATTCAGCCATTTATGAAAGAAAGAGCAGTGGTCACTCTCCCTTTTACCTTACCTTCACATTCAAAACATGCTCCTTCACAATTGTATGTTAGATTCTGGAGCAGCAATGAATGTTATGCCTCTACAAGTTATGAAGGAAATGGGACTTGAAGTGACTAGGCCTTATGGAAATGTCTGTGGTATAGATTCCCGACGAGTGCCATCTTATGGTTTGATTAAAAACCTTAGAGCTGATCTTTTCGCATGTTCAGACATTTCTACTATGATGGATGTAGTTGTCATTGATTTACCCCCAGCATATGGAATGCTGTTATCTAGAAAGTGGGCAGCTGGTCTAGGAGGATACCTTATGATGGATTTATCATTTATTTGTATTCCCAACCCTGATGGCGCTTTGATTCGGGTTAACAGAGAACCTTGTTATAATGAGCATGTTGAGTCATTTGATGAAGGGTTAAAAAACACATACGGGGATGAATTGTTAAATAATGCCAAAACTAACCTTGTTGAAGATGAGGATGAATTATATGAAGTTGATCAAAATATGTGTATGGTCATGGAAGATTCTGATTCTTGTTGGGAAGACAAGCAAATAATTGAAATAACAAGAACAATCGGAAATGAATTTGTTGAGGAAATAGATGAATTGAGAGGATATGAAAATCAACCTCAAAGTCATGAACAAAACAATGAAATCATTCAAGAACCTTCTATAGAAGATCACACACTTGAGGGGGTTGATGATGGCATAAGAAATATAGGAGGAGATGAGAGTTTGCTTAATGATCAAAGCATGGAACAAACTCCCCCAATAGAAAACCTTCATGATCAAACAAATAATGAGGAGAATATTGAGAATCCAATGCATGAAGATGAATTTGATGATATTAGGAGGGGAGAAAGAATTCCTTTCACCGTTAGGGAATGGTTTGCCTTGACTGATCACAACAGAGAGAGAGAAAGCCAAGGGCTTGCACCTATCTACCCATGGGAAAACAATCTTGTAACATCTACTAGGGTTGAAACAAATGAAGATTCTGAAGCCTCTTATTATTCTGATATAGAAGATTCTCTATCTCATTTATCTCTAGAAGATGGTAGCCTAATTCAAGTCCATGATAACTCTCTAGGTTGGGAAGAGGATGCCCTAATTAATGATGCACCTGAAGGAGACTATAATCTAAATAACTGGTAGTGGACGACGTATTTTATATCATGTCAATCAAAGGGACTTAAGGGATCACATCCCCGATCCCACATAGTTGGGA
The DNA here is from genome assembly GCA_027924585.1 of Larix kaempferi. Lineage (NCBI taxonomy): Eukaryota > Viridiplantae > Streptophyta > Pinopsida > Pinales > Pinaceae > Larix > Larix kaempferi. The sequence goes on from BSBM01000510.1 coordinate 45,993,412, forward strand.
TCTCTCCGCTTGCATTGCCTGGTAGATTAGGGTAGGTGGTAAACCAAATAAGCCTACTTAGGCAGTAGTTAGTCTTTTTAGCCATTGAGTCTGGCACCTTCTTAGTCTTTAAGCTCCTTTGTAAGCTCCTAGTTTAACTGAGTACCTGTCACTTTTCTTTTTCCCTGCACAATAAATTTCAAATTTTGCAAATTATGTTAGTAGTTTAATTTACTTCCTGCATTTATATTTCATGCATTTATATCTCTGACATAGAATAGATTTCATTTCAGTTGTTTTTATATTTTTCCCACACATGCGGCATGAGGTATTTTTGATGTTTGTGAATGCAAAAAATGGGTTGCAAGAATAAAAGCTGGAAATAAAATGGTAGAGTGCTGGATCGTGGATGCGAGTAGCAGAGTTCGAGGACCAGAGATTCTGAGGTTCTCAAGCGCTCACTTCAGCAGAGCACTTGTCCCAGCCGGAGACAGATGTTATCACATTTATAGTAGCCGGGCTACCATACATTATTTTTCTGATGCCAGTACACTATTCAGCCAGTTCCCCTACATTTGAGATGCTGAGATGAGCATCTATATTGGATCACTATCAGATTGTGGACAGCAGTTATATTCCCCATGCCATGACTGAGTCTCGGGACAACTCAGAGAGATGACCGATGTAGCCATTATACCATTGGTACAGAGCAGTCAGTAGTGCCCAGAGTTACAGCAGCAGTTTCAGAGGACAGAGGATGGTACAGGTTGATGAGCATTCATGTATATCACTCAGCAGGTATATTATGGTGTTATGGTTAGATTGCTTTTATACTTATTCTTATAGCATGTCTTAGCACTTAGTGTCATGATCTGGCGATCATATAGATATATGGACCTGGTTGATCTATTATATATATTATATTGTCCCTACTCAGACTTAGAAGTTCACTATTCATACTCATTGGTATGTACCCTCCTTAGGGAGAATAGAGGTGATCATTCAACCATACCTTGGCTTGCTAGTGTTGGTTCCATCATTTCATTGTCTTCATCCATCCATGGCCTACCTTTTAGATTATCACTCTGACTTACTACTTGACTAGTGGCATGGAGGACTTTTCCCCACTGTAGCCTCTGTATTGGATGAGCTTCCTTGTTTATTGTGTCTCGGCTCTGAGTTGGTGACAAAACTTACCTATGGTGAGTTGGAGTTCCTTGGAATTCCCCCCAGTCACTAAAGTTGTGTTAGCTAAACCTGAAACTTTTAGTGCTGCCATGAATACAAAATCTGGAAAAATGAAATGCTATATTTTGTATGAAAAGCCCATTCATGCAATGTGTTTTTAAACACACATGAATGAAAGGAATGCCAAATGAAAATGGCCATGAAAATAAAATGTTATATCTTTTGGAAAATAAATACCTAGGTAAACAAGCTGTCCATGACACACCTAGAAGTGCTCAGGTAAACAAGTGCCTTAAAAACACACCTGCAGCAGAAAGCCTAAAGAAAAAATGTAAATCTATGCAATGTGTTTGTAAACACACATAGATCAAGGCTATGCAAACTTCAGGCCCAAAAGCAATGGAACTTAAATGCTATATCTAAACAATTGCTGGCCTTATTCGTATTATGGATTGTGCGCATCTGTGAAGGTGAATAAACCCTCTTTAAACAACTCATCCATTTGTGAGACACCACCATTCCCTGTGTTATTGCTCATTTAGTATATACTATGGTGTGTATACCCTTTCCCTTGCCAAAGTGTCACAAAGTCAAGTCAGTCAAGTCATCCCTTAGCCTAGCCAGTTAATTTAGCCTTCACCCTTCACTAGCAAATTGATCGCAACTATGAAGTGAGTATGATCCTGAAAGTCTAGTCTGAGTAATAATAATAATTAACAACACTATATATTTGGATGTAGATCGTCAGTTATGATCATTATGTGTTATAATTGCTATTTGAATAAGTTGTAGAGCATGTATTAACCTTGATACTTTACAGCAGCCTTGGATGATCGTCTGAGTTATATTTGGTCTTGCTTGGACCTAGTTTGACCATGGAGGACCATGGGACATGAGATGTTAGACCTTATGATGATATGGATAGATGATATATGGTCTATGTACACATACATGATGATTCTATGCAGCAGCTACAGGGTTATGATGATGATTCTTGGGTTACAGCAATGTTTGGTCATTTACAGATCATTATTATTGGCCTTGTTCCGGTATATTGGATATTTATTTTGATCATGCAGAGACTCATATGGTGTATGAGTACACATCTTGGATAGATTTGGACCTTCTGAGTCCAATGGGACAGTTTGTTTTCAGTTCTGGGCATTTACAGTGATGATTGAGCCTCAGTAGGCTGTCCCAGTGCAGTTTTGGTCTGTTGGAGGCCCTGTCGGAGCAGATGTGATTTTTATCCGGTTGACCTAGGGCGCTAATGATGGAGGGGGTGGTCCAGCCACTTGTTTTTACCATATTACCCCCCTCCCCGGACACACTGGAGCCCTCACCTTGACAGCGCTAGCACTCCAGGAGGCTGTTTGGGGCAGTTTCACGCTTCCCGAGGCATTTCAGGATTGGTAGAAATGGCTATTGAGGAAATCTATTTGGGCTACTGAGGCAAAGTTATGGCATGGGATGATTAGTGATGATAGATCGGGGCCTTCCACACCTTCTCCAGCAGTTTCAGCTTCAACGGGGCCCGCATCCATCACTTATGGCACTTTCTGTGGATTTCTGAGGTCTTTTGAGGACCACGACTTGACTATGGAGGCACGATTTGGTACATTCATGATTATTTATTGGTTATTGTGCTATGGGGATTGACCAAGGAGGGATAAAATTACCCCTTGGACCCACCATAAGCCTCCTATGATATTATGTCATCATGATTTGGTGGGATTCCCCTCTTCTAGGGCGATTTTGTCCACTTACATTATATTTTATGTGTGATCCATGTATTATATTGTTGAGCTCTTCTCAACCATTGATTAGACATTTGTATCTTTTAATCTTAGCCACTCATTCAAAAAGTGGTTAGGGTTTTGGTGCCTCTCCTTCCTATTTAAAGGAGAGAGCCTCTCATTGTAAGGGGTCTTTGGCTCTTGGATTATTGGTATAGAAAAATATTCTTGTGGAAATTCTTATGGTCTCCTTTGCATCTGGTGTTCTTAGATGGTGATTGGAAAGTCTATTGCAACCTAGCATTTGGAAATTGTGGTAAGATCTATCTTTTTTGGAAATCATTGTTTGTCTACAGGAGGGCGACTTCAACAAGGGCGATTTTGCAAGGCTTCTTCAAATCGACTTTCTTGGCATTCGCTTGTATCAGGGGGTTATCATTAGCTTCATTGTGATCTATGCTATCTTTCTGTTACTTCTTTTGTGGCATTAGTCTTATCTCTTGATGCATCAAATCTGATATTGTTGACGTTTGTTGTGCAGGAGAGAGGGCGCATTGGCTTCTTGGATCAAATCGACTTGCATAGAAACTACCTCAAAGCTTCTCAAATTGATCGGGTTTGCATAGATCATCATCAAGGCATCTACAAGGTTACCCAGGTAAGATCCACAGGTTTGTTTCTCTTTCCTTTATCCAATCCATTGACATAGCTCATAAATTGTTAAAACCCTAAATATCTTAAAACCCCCATTTTACATTTTCTCAGATCTACTTAGATCTAGAGGGTTGTTGGGCATAATATTGAAAACCCACCTCTATAGCATCCACGGCATCCCGGATCTATAGTTTGGTGAGGATTGGCTTCCGTTTGACCCCCTTCCCAAGCCAACTTAGCTTCTCCCAACCAAAGCGCTCTTCCTAGTTGGAGCAAGTTGACCTAGATCTAGGTGGTGGGTGTTTGAGATCCCGCTTGATCCATAATCTACACATCAAATAACATACACCCAAGTTGTTACTTTTCTGAAATTCACCTTGTGGGCCCTATTCCACATTTTAAGGGATTTAATCCCCATTTTGGACCATTAGGTGTACTTAAACTCAGATCTAGTAAGATCTAGCCGTCGGATTGCCGTGAAATTATAGATCCATACTCCTACCTGACCAACCTACCCGGATCTAAAGTTTGGATGCCATCCGACTTGTCTTGACCTACCTAACCCTCATTTTTAGCCTCCTTGGGCAAAGTTGCACCACCTTGGAGAAGTGAGTTGATTCACTTCTAGGACGTGGGTACTTGAGATTTTTGGAGATTTGGAACCGGGATAATTCAAAACCTAGGTCTAGACTGTCACTTTGTCAAATCTCGCCTTGGGGATAGCATTCCTTGTTTTAAGGGATTGTGGTCCACTTGGGTAAAACCTAGATCTAGATCTATCCATACATCAAGACTTAAATTGCTTACCTGCCCCATGTATTAGGAGTCCTTAACCACAAGTCATCCCTACTTTGACTCCATTATCCCAATTCCCAAGGCACTGGTTTCTCTCCAAGTTAATTCAACTTTCCTACATGGTTGGATTGACTTGTGGTTTGACTTTTGCATGGTGAACTAAACCCTTGAATCTATCATGTATCATGGTCAAGCTTGTCATCTGTACTAGTTAGCCCCAATTGAACCCCTAAACTATCCTGCATTGGACACGGTTCCCAAGGCAGTGGATCTTCCAACATTGAACTAGTACACTCATCCTAGATCTCACTTCAAACATTGTAAGTTACTCTCACATCAACTATGAACCAAAGCTATACGTATTGAACCCCTCACTTAGCTTGTGACTTCATCTTTAGGTCTAGGATAAACCATACACCTAACTTCACTTAGAAATACCCTGATTTGGTGTCTTGGTTTTGATCTCTCCTGTCGGGAGTAGATCGGGTCTCCCCCTTTGTTGTCTGGGCTAGATAACATAAAACGAAGGTTGCCTCGACTGGCGTGACAACCATATTTTGGAGGTCGAGGTGATCGTGGTTGCACCTTTTTAGTTGCCCTTCCCTATTGCCATCCATGACTGGATCCATCCATAGGGGTAACTACAGTTTAGGTGATAACACTTCCTTTGATCATACTCTTGGACACACTTTTACAAACAATAGTATCTTGTTGGTTATGTATATGGCCTTCTTATTGCTTTGACTATTTTTTTTTTAACTGCAAGATAGGATTGAACATTTTATGCATTTGGATGCTTTCCAAGAGCTATACAACACCACAATTCAAACGTTGATTTCAGACTTGTATATGCACTGATCTTCCTTGTCTATATTTCTGCTATACTGTCCAAAAATTAGAGGATACACATTTAAGACAAAGCATTTGAGAAAACTAAGCTATAGTGTACCCAGAAATGTCTTCTTCAGGATCTGCACATTCTTCAAGAGATCAAGGATTTGAACACAATGACCACCATGCCTTTTATATGAATGTCTTCCTTAGATTGTACCTATCATCACCTAAATTGTAGTTACCCCTATGGATGTATCCATTAATGGATGGCAGTAGGAAAGGGCAACTCAAAAGGTGCAACCACAATCACCTCGACTTCCAATAGATGGTTGTCACGCCAATCGAGGAAACCTTCACTTTATGCTATCTAGCCCAGACAACAAAGGGGGAGACCCAGATCTACTCCCGACAAGAGAGATCAAACCAGAACACCAAATCAAGGTTAAGTATGAGTGAAGTATTGTAAGGTGTATGGTGTATCCTAGACCTAAGGATGAAGTCACAAGATAAGTAAGGGGTTCAATGAGTATAGCTTTGGTTCATTGTTGATGTGAGAGTGACTTATAGGATTTGAAACGAGATCCAGGATAAAAGTACTAGTCAATTATGAGAAAATCCACTGCATTGGGAACCGTGTCCAGTGCAGGGTAGTTTAGGGATTGAATTGGGGCTAACCAGTACATGAGATAAGCTTGATCATGAGATAGAACAACATCTAGGGATTCAAGCAACTAAGACAGGCATCTAACCACAAGTTAACTCAACAATCTAGGAAAGTCGAATGAGCTTGGAGAAAGATCAGTGTCTTGGGAAATGGGGAAAATGGAGTCAAAGTGAGGTTAACTTGTAGATCATGACCCCAATAACATAAGACAAGTGGGCTACTAAAGGTTTGATTGATGGATCTATCTAGATCTTACAGATCATGATGTGACCTAAGTGGACCACAATCCCTTAAAACAAGGAATGCTATCCCCAAGGCAAGATTTCACAAAATGACCTACTAGACATAGGTTTCAATGTATGCTTGTCCCAGATCCACCAAAATCTCAACTACCCACGTCCTACAAGTGGACAAACTCAATCTCCCCAAGAAGTGCGACTTTGCCCAAAGAGGGTTAAAAGTGGGATAAATGGGATCAAGACAAGTCCAATGGCATCCAAACTTTAGATCCAAGTCGTTTAAGCAATTGACAATGTGGATCTAGAATATCAAGGCAATCCAAGGGTTAGATCTTACTAGATCTGAGTTTTAAGATACCAAGTGGTCCAAAATAGGGTTTTAATCCCTTAAAATGTGGAATAGGGCCCACAAGGTAGAAATCAGAAAAGTAACAGTCTAGGGGTAGGTTTTAGGATGTGTAGATTACAAATCAAGTGAAATCTCAACTACCCATGTACTAGATCTAGGTTAACTCACCTTCCCCAAGAAGTGCGACCTCACTTGGAGAGGCTAAGTTGGCTTGGGAAGCAGATCAAATGGAGGCCAATCCTCACCAAACTATAGATCCGGGATGCAGTGGATACTATAGAGGTGGGTTTTAAATATCTTACCCAAAGAGCCACTAGATCTTAGTAGATCTGAGAAACTGTAAAAATGAGGGTTTGATATATAAGGGTTTTATCAATTATATGTTGTGCCAATGGATTGGATTCAAGATAAGAGAAACAAACCTGTGGATCTTACCTGGATAACCTTGTAGATGCCTTGATAATGATGATCTATGCAAACCCGATCAATTTGATGCAATTTGAAGTAGATCTATGAAATCAATTTTTCTCCAAGGAAGCCAATGCGCCCTCTCTCCTGCCCAACAAACGTCAACAATATCATATTTGATGAAATCAAGAGATAAGACTAATGCCACAAGAGAAATAGCAGAAAGATAGCATAGATCACAATGATACTAATGATAACCCCCTGATACAAGCGAATGCCCAGAAGATCGATTTGAAGAAGCCTTGCAAAATCGCCCTAGTTGAAGTTGCCCTCTTGTAGACAAGACAAATATTTCCAAAAATATATAGATCTTACCACAAATACCCAAATGCTAGGATGCAATAGACTTTCCAATCACCATCTAAGAACACCAGATGCAAAGGAGACCACAAGAATTTCCACAAGAGAATTTTTCGATATCAAGATTCCTAGAGCCAAAGACCCCATTACAATGAGAAGATCTCTCCTTTAAATAGGAAGGAGAGGCACCACAACCCTAACCAATTTTTGAATGAGTGGCTAAGATTAAAAGATCAAAATGTCTAATCAATCGTTGAGATGAGCTCAACAATAAAATACATGGATCACTAATAAAATATAGCAATAAGTGGACAAAATCGCCCCAGGAGAGGGGATCCCACCAAATCATGATGACAAAATATAACAATAACCTTATGGTGGGTCCAAGGGGTAATTTTAGACACCCTTGGTCAATTCCCATAGCACAATAATAATAAAATAATCATCAAAGTACCAAATCGTGCCTCTATGGACAAATCGTGGGCATTAGGAGGCCTCAAAAATAATCAGAAAATGCCATAAGTGATGGATGTGGGTCCTGATGAAGCTGAAACTGCTGGAGAAGTTGTGGAAGACATCCCACTCATCATCACTGATCATCCCATGCCAAAAATTTACCTCAGTATCCCAAATCGAATTCCTCTGTAGCCATTTCTACCAATCCTGAACTACCTCGGGAAGCGTGAAACTAACCAAACTATCTCCTGGAGTGCCTGCGCTGTCAAGGTGAGGGCACTAGTGTGTCCGGGATGGGGGGTAATATGGTAAAAACAAGTGGCTGGACCACCCCCTCCAAGCACAGCTCCCTAGGTCAACTAGATAAAATCCATCTCTGCTCTGACAGACCAAAATTGCACTAGGATAGCCTACTGAGGCTCAATCATCACTGTAACTGCCCAGAACTGAAAGTAGATTGTCTCATTGGACTTAGAAGGTCCAAATCTATCCAAGATGTGTACTCATACACCATATGGATCTCTGCATGATCATATAATTAATCCAATATACCGGAACAGGTGAAATAATAATAATCTGTAAATGATCAAATAATGCTGAAAACCATGAATCATCATCATAAACCTGTATCTGATGCATAGAACCATCATGTACATATACATGGACCATATATCATCTATTTGTATCACAAGGTCCTACCATCTCATGTCCTATGGTTGACCTTGGTCAAACTAGGTTTGACCAAGTCAACATGACCAAATATAACTCAGACTGTCATCAGAAGCTGCTGCAAAGTGTCAAAGGTTAATGCATGCTCTACAACTTATTCAAATAACAATTATAACACAAAGTAATCATTACTGGCGATCTAAATCCAAATATATAATGTCATTAATTATTATTATAACTCGGACTAGACTTGCAGGACCATACTCACTTCATAGTTGTGATCAATTTGCTAGTGAAGGGTGAAGGCTGAAACAAACTGGCTAGGTTAATAGGATGACTTGACTGACTTAACATTGTGACACTTTGGATATGGGAAAGGGAAAACACACCATAGTATATACTGAATGAGCAACAACATAGGGAATGGCGGTGTCTCACAAATGGATGAGTTGTTCAAAGAGAGTTTATTCACCTTTAACAGATGCACACAATCCATAATACAAATGAGGCCAACAATTATTTTGATATAGCATTTAAGTTCCATTGCTTTTTGGGCCTGAAGTTTCCATAGCCTTTGATCTATGTGTGTTTATAAACACATTGCATAGATTTATATTTATTTAGGCTTTTTGCTGCAGGTGTGTTTTTAAGGCACTTGTTTACCTGAGCACTTCTAAGTGTGTCACAGACAGCTTGTTTACCTAGGTACTTTACATTTTACAAAAGATATAACATTTTATTTCATAGCCACTTTCATTTGGCTTGCCTTTCATTCATGTGTGTTTAAAAACACATTGCATGAACGGGCTTTTCATACAAGATATAACATTTCATTTGCCATACTTTGTATTCATGGCAGCACTAAAAGTTTCAGGTTTAGCCAACACAACTTTAGTGACTAGGGGGAATTCACAAGGAAATCCAACTCACCAGAGGTAAGTTTTGTCACCAAATCAGAGCCGAGACACAATAAACAGGGAAGCTCATCCAATACAGAGGCCACAGTGGGGAAAAGTCCTCCATGCCACTAGTCAAATAGTAAGTTAGGGTGATAAACTAAAAGGTAGACAATGAATAATGGAGCCAACACTAGCAAGCCAAGGTATGGTGGAATGATCACCTCTATTCTCCCTAAGGAGGGTAAAACCAATGAGTATGAATAGTGAACTTCTAAGTCTGAGTAGGGACAATAGAATATATATAATATGATCAACCAGGTCCACATATCTATATGATCGCCAGATCATGACACTAAGTGCTAAGACATGCTATAAGAATAAATATACAAGCAATATAACCACAACACTATGATATACCTGCTGAGTCATATTCCTGAATGCTCATCCTCTGAACCATCATCTGTCCTCTGAAACAGCTACTATAACTCTGGGCACTACTGACTGCTCTGTACAAATGGTATAATGGCTACATCGGTCATCTCTCTGAGTGTCCTGAGACTCAGTCATGGCAATGGGGAATAAAACTGTTGTCCAAATCTGATAGTGATCTATAATAGATGCTCATCTCAGCATCTCAATGTAAGGGAACTGGTTGAATAGTGTACTGGAATCAGAAAATAAATGTATGGTAGCCCGGCTACTATATATGTGAGAACATCTGGCTCCGGCTGGGACAAGTGCTCTGCTGAAAAGAGCGCTTGAGAACCTCAGAATCTTTGGTCCTCGAACACTGCTACTCAAATCCTCGATCAGCACTCTACCATTTTGCTTTCAGCTTTTATTTTATTTTGCACCTATTTCTGCATTCACAAACATCAAAAATACCTCATTCAGCATGTATGGGAAAAATATAAAATCAAACTGAAAATGAAATCTATCCTATAGCAACATTTTTAATAAATGAAATATAAATTCAGAAAGTAAATTTAAATCTACTAACACAACTTGCAAAGTTTGAAATCTTATTGTGCAGGAAAATAAAAATGACAGGTACTCAATTTAAACTAGGAGCTTCAAAAAGGAGCTTAGGGAAAAACAAAAAGTGCCAGACTCAATGGCTGAAAAGACTAACTATTGCCCAAGTAGGCTTATTCAGTTTCCTACCTACTCTAATCTAACCAGTCATCACAAATGTTAGGTAAAATCACAAATCTAGTGCAACCATTCATCAAATAGGTTAATGATTCTTATTTGATTTTTGATAATAGAACAAGTCAAGATTGGGCTAAAGATTAACAATTTTAAGGGCACAGTCTTCTTGATTTGTTCAAAAATTGAAGAATGGTTTGAATGATGCAATATGAAATTATGCCAAGGAGAAAACTAACTGATGCAAACATCCTCCATCCAGGAACTGATAGGATCATAAAATTTATGCAAGTTAAACTCAGAGATGGATAGAGAGAGGACATAAGACATGTGACTCGCTTCATTTTCACACAAATTAACTTCTTCATTTACTTCTCTCACATACTCAATTTGATTCTCCTTGGGACTGATGATAAAAAATTCAAGTGGGGATAAATTGAAGCTTAAAAGACAGAAAATCAAAGTCAAACCCACTTGATGCTCAAAAATGGAGAAAAGATGGAATTGATCTTTAAACACTTTTTCTAGCCACCAAGAATGATTGATAACTTGACAACATACATTATGGTTCCAAAGTGACTGAAAAGGGAAATTAAGTGCTTTTTCTCCAAACATGTAATCATGCTTATACTTCCTATTGAAAATTCTAAAAGCAAAAGATTGACTAGACCACCAACCCCAAAAATATTGAAAAGGATGGACAGGGAGGATGGATGCATTTTGTCCTAGATGAATAGAAAAATTTGGCCTTGAAATTTGACAAAAGGAAAGGCCTTTTAAGGTAATATTATTTATTTTAGGAATGATAAACTTTAAATCAAGTCTAATATTTACAATCTGAGGACAAGATTCAAATTCTAAGAAATGGATGAGGCTATTTTGATTAAGGATGGAAAAATTTAAAGACTCATTATAAGAGGTGGAACAAAGATTAGAGCATCTAGTGTGATTCACTATTTCATCTTCATCTTGAGATTGAACTTCTATTGATTCATCATTAAATTCGTATGAAGATAAATGATCATTTTTATTTAATTTGTCAGGGAGAAAATGAACAAGTTCATTTGAAAAACCTGATTATTTGCACAGTGATCATGTGAAGTCACCACTAAAGGACCTTGGTCGATGTCCCCACTTTCTTCTTCTTCAATAATGTGATAAGGAATTGAATGATCAGTAAAACTAGAATGGAAGATGAGTTCTTTCGAAGGAAGAACTTCAATGGACTTGTTGACTAAAGGCTCATCCTCAAAAATTTCCTCTGGATCAGGACTAGGGCTACCTAAAAAGAAATTTGAAAACATACGATTTATATTAGTAATTTGACTTTCAATTAACTCAAAAGTAGAAAACTTACCCTCCAAGGAAATTGGGCAAGAGGGGTCATCTCCGGATATTGATAGTTCACTGAAAGCTTGATTGTTAAATGATTCAACAATAGGATCGGAAAGGGCAAGGTTTTGATCTTGGATTTGATTCGAAAGATACATATCATCGAATTCACTTCCCCATTCTTCTAAGAATTTATTTTCAAACATGTCATATCCGGAAATGCTATTGGGTTTCAAATTCGAAAACCAGAGCCCAGCTCTTTCTTTGAAAGATGAAGCCAATAGTTTCATACACACATCCTCATGGGTTATGGATAACTCGTTAAGAACTTCCCGAAATATTTCAAGGTGCCTTCTAGCAGAGATTTCATAACTTCCATCGGAAGTAGGCAACCTTTCACAGGCTTAATGAGGAATATGATGAGGATACCCAACAATTTTGGAAAAGTCAAAAACTTTCAATCGACCGAAAGTCCTAGGTCGCTCAGCAGCAGCCATGGATGGCAAATTTTATTTTATTTATTTTTTATTTTTTATCAAGAACATAAATACAACATGATGCACCCCATGGGTTCTAGATAATGACAGGATTGATCACCAGTGGAGTCGCTTTATGTGGATTCGCTAGGTAGACTTTAAACTCTTCTACCAAGATATGTGTCGTTTAGAATGCAGGAGAGAGTGAGTAATGACTACTATATTGAACCAAGGTAAGCCTCTGCCCTCCCCGGCAATGGCGCCAAAATGTTATCACCTAAACTATAGTTACCCCTATGGATGTATCCATTAATGGATGGTAGTAGGAAATGGCAACTCAAAAGGTGCAACCACGATCACCTCGACTTCCAATAGATGGTTGTCACGCCAATCGAGGCAACCTTCACTTTATGCTATCTAGCCTCAACAACAAAGGGGGAGACCCATATCTACTCCCGACAAGAGAGATCAAACCAAAACACCAAATCAAGGTTAAGTATGAGTGAAGTATTGTAAGGTGTATGGTGTATCCTAGACCTAAGGATGAAGTCACAAGATAAGTAAGGGGTTCAATGAGTATAGCTTTGGTTCATTGTTGATGTGAGAGTGACTTATAGTATTTGAAACGAGATCCATGATTAAAGTACTAGTCAATTATGAGAAAATCCACTGCCTTTGGAACCGTGTCCAATGCAGGGTAGTTTAGGGATTGAATTGGGGCTAACTAGTACATGAGATAAGCTTGATCATGAGATAGAACTACATCTAGGGATTCAAGCAACTAAGACGGGGATCTAACCACAAGTTAACTCAACAATCTAGGGAAGTCGAATGAGCTTGGAGAAAGATCAGTGCCTTGGGAAATAGGGCAAATGGAGTCAAAGTGAGGTTAACTTGTAGATCATGACCCCAATAACATAAGACAAGTGGGCTACTAAAGGTTTGATGGATGGATCTATCTAGATCTAAGAGTTCATGATGTGACCTAAGTGGACCACAATCCCTTAAAACAAGGAACGCTATCCCCAAGGCAAGATTTCACAAAATGACCTACTAGACATAGGTTTCAATGTATGTTTGTTCCAGATCCACCAAAATCTCAACTACCCACGTCCTACAAGTGGACAAATTCAATCTCACGAAGAAGTGCGACTTTGCCCAAAGAGGGTTAAAAGTGGGATAAATGGGATCAAGACAAGTCCAATGGCATCCAAACTTTAGATCCAAGTAGTTTAAGCAATTGACAATGTGGATCTAGAATATCAAGGCAATCCAAGGGTTAAATCTTACTAGATCTGAGTTTTAAGATACCAAGTGATCCAAAATAGGGTTTTAATTCTTTAAAGTGTGGAATAGGGCCCACAAGATAGAAATCAGAAAAGTAACAGTCTCGGGGTAGGTTTTAGGATGTGTAGATTACGAATCAAGTGAAATCTCAACTACCCATGTACTAGATCTAGGTTAACTCACCTTCCCCAAGAAGTGCAACCTCACTTGGAGAGGCTAAGTTGGCTTGGGAAGGGGATCAAATGGAGGCCAATCCTCACCAAACTATAGATCTGAGATGTCGTGGATACTATAGAGGTGGGTTTTAAATATCTTACCCAAAGAGCCACTAGATCTTAGTAGATCTGAGAAAATGTAAAAATGAGGGTTTGAAATATAAGGGTTTTATCAATTATATGTTGTGCCAATGGATTGGAATCAAGATAAGAGAAACAAACCTATGGATCTTACCTGGATAACCTTGTAGATGCCTTGATGATGATGATCTATGCAAACCCGATCAATTTGAAGCAATTTGAAGTAGATCTATGAAATCGATTTTACTCCAAGGAAAAAAATGCGCCCTCTCTCCTGCCCAACAAACGTCAACAATATCAGATTTGATGAAATCAAGAGATAAGACTAATGCCACAAGAAATAAAATCCATCTCTGCTCTGACAGGGTATCCGACAGACCAAAACTGCACTAGGATAGCCTACTGAGGCTCAATCATCACTATAACTGCCCGGAACTGAAAGTAGACTGTTTCATTGGACTCAGAAGGTCCAAACCTATCTGTTATCACACAAACTCTAGCTGCTTAGTGCATGTATCCCAATAGGGACTGTAGAGGAGCACAGCTAGGCAAGTGTAACCAACAACAGCTAAGTCCTCTGTCCAAGGGACAGAAGTCACACCGGACGAGGCTGCAGTCACTTTAGACAAGGCATTTGGCCTAGTCAAGCGGGAGACCCTCTCAACCAATGAAGGTTGAGACTCAACAATCAGACACCCTAAACCCAACAAAGATGATCAAAGCAATAGACAAAATGGATGACTGAAGGTGAGAGTTCTTCCAGCCTTAGTGGAATCAAGACTCTGGGTAAGAAGATATGCTAAGTAAAACAACTCAGAACTGATTACACACATACAAAAGATGAATGAAATGAAGAAATCGAAGGCTGAAAATTAAGTCAACAAACAAAAAATGCTAGAATAGTGGTTAAAGACCCTGCCTATGGGGAAATGAAGTCCATAATGATTTATTAATACATGGCAACGGTAGATAAGTGATTCAGACAAATATTCCAGCAATTAGAACCTGGTTAGATGGCTGATTTAAGACACAGAAACAAATCAACAAGCAAATGAAATGAACAGGCCTAGGGGGATGAGCTAAAAAGTAAATATGTGGACCTAGGGAAGTAAAAAAAAAGCGTTTCTAAGCAATTCCAGCTGCTGAAACTTGGTACTACAAGGTAAAATGATGTTATGGAACAGATTAGAGAGTACCCATAACCCCAAAATACACCCAACAGGCAGAAACAAAAAAATGCCCTAGAGGGGCGTTTTTTACGAAGTGACCAGCATCTAAAATATGGGTAAATGGAATCGGAATCTAACTGAACTTGGGATATAAGCTTTTGAGGGCAAATAATAAGCGGGTTTTAAAGAACTAAAGATTTTAATGGTGGGATAAAGAAATATTAAAAAAAATTTGGTTTTTATGTGAGTTTTTCTCTTAGCAAACACACCAGAAATCTAACTAGAGAATAGAGCATGAGAGGAATACCTGAAACAAAGGCGAATGGATGAATAATTGTGTGAAGACCACTTGCCGAATCCAAATGATGAGCAACCAGCGCTTTTCCTAGGCGTTTGAGTCAGCCGGATAGCAAGTGCGCCCTAGCTACCTGCCACAAGAGATGAAAGATTAGTAATCTGCAGCAAATAAGTAGTTAACCCAGCAAATTGAAAGACAAATGATTAGAAATTGAATAACAAAACAATAGATTCAACTCCCTCTTTGAAATCCTTGAGGAAAAACCCAAGTGTGGAGTTCCCACTCCAAGAAGTGCGCCCCTCCCCAAGTGGACTTCCAACCTGCAAATCGATTCAGCTGTAGAAGATGGATAACAACACTAAAATGCTCATCAATACATCAGCAAATGGCATCAATCATCACAACATTCATCCAAGCAAAATGTCTCAAGAGCTCTCTAGAATCTCTTCTCTATTTAAGTCTAAGTGTTTACAAAAAATGCCAAGAGGAGGCAAAATGAGGTGAGTCCATTCTCTTATAGAGATGTCTCACTCTCAACTAGGTTTCCCCCCAAAATGGAGGGTTGAGATCATCTCCCCATCCACAAAATCGAATGGTGGTGATGAATACCAAGTGGGGGGTGCGAATTGCCCCAAGAGAGCGCACTAGTGGGTGAGAGGGGCCCTTGTGGGCCATACAACAATAAAAGGTGGAGTTGGGGGGTGTCTATGGGATGTTTTATCCCCCCAACTAATACAACATGAGTCCACACACCAACATAACCATGGAACAATGCCAAGTCGAATTCCCCTAGTGGAGAAAACGTCCCCTCTATGGATGAACTCGTCCTCTAGTGAGCTGGGCAAGTGAGGGCCCTGTTATCACACCATAGTAGCAGGGCTACTATTCTTGTACAGCAGATATCTGCACATTCCAGAGCTTCCTTGATTCCAGAGCATGGCTATATATTTTGGATCACTCATGATCATAGCAGTACATTATTCAAATTTGTATATGACCTTGTGTCAAGGCTGAGCCTTGAGAGTTCAGATTTGATGACTGATGTGACCACTTATCCCATTACAGTTTCAGTTCAGTGCCTAGAGGTGTACTACAGCAGTGTTTCAGATGATATTTGATGATTATTATGATGATGATGTTGTATGATCTATGGATATGTTTTCACTGACTGTGGATTATTATCTTGTTGATTTAGTCATGATCATAGCATGTGCTTGGTATATTATTCCTGATGTGGCAAACTATTTAAAATGAACTGTAAATCATAAAATGGACAATCACTTGCACTTTTAGGTCATTTAACAAAACTTACTGGTTTTTCACCTTACATAGACATGGTCTTTCCCCGACACCAGTTGTCTGCTAGTGTAGGCTCCATATTCACTTGTCTCCATCCATACATGACCTTCCTGTTTGACTTTAAGCCCTGACTTGTCTCATTCGAATTTCTGATACTGAGGACTTCCCCATTTTTCTACCTCTGTATTTGGACCGCATCCCCGTTTATTCAGTGTCTCGGCTCTGAGTTGGTGACAGAACTTGCCTTTGGTGAGTTGGATTGTAGGCCTAAATCATTCTGGTCGGTTGTCTCGATCTTTGGCATTGGCTCGAACTCCCCCTAGTCACTTGAGATGTTGTTGGCTAAAACTGAAAGCTCATGTTCTACCTATGGAAACTTAATAAATTCGCCCATGGAAACAAAAAAAGGGCAAGAGCGATGAAAAGCTAAAAAATACTCCTCGAAGAGTATAAGAAAGGTCCAAAAAGCAATGGTTCTTAAAAGCTATATCTAAACAATTGCTGACCTTGTATAAATATATGAAAAACATGCCCTGGATGCAAGCTGCAACTAGTTGTGCTTCTCAGCACATCTGAAATCCGAAGGGTTATGTAGGCCAAAAAGGCCATGGAATAAAATTGAATGATCCTAATGAACCTGGATCAACTTGATGTAGACATGATGCCTAAGTTGAATAAGCACTCTCTAAACAACTTATCCATTTGTGAGGCACAGCCATCCCCCGTGTTCTTTTGTCCAGCACAAAGTTTGTAGCTTCCCCCTTCTCCCAGTTCAAAGTATTTTTGAGTTAAGTTAGACAAGTCAAACCCTTGGCCCAACCTTGCTCCTAGCCTTCATCCTTCACTAGCAGTTTGACCATGTCCAATGGGTAAGTTTGTCATTTGAACTATTGTGCAAGTAATTTTATATAACAACGGAATATGTTAACATGATTAATGCCACTGAATGGAATTTATACTTTGAGCTTAGCTGTGAGAATGATTAGAGAAGCATTGTCTTCGTCTACTGATGTGATTTATCCTTGATTATATATTCTTGGGATCCGTAATGATGTGGACCATGTATGGATGATTATTGATGATGATTTATGGGCCCACATGTTTGATGATGATATCATATGATGGACATATGATGCAGATGATGCTTGATCCAGTTCAGCAGGTTTATTACTACTTTAGATCAGCAGATTATACATTGTCCATATATGGTGGACCCTACAGCAGGCCCATTAGGGCAACCCAGGGTGTATGAGTACTCATTTCTAGTGGATTTGGGTCTTCTGGATCCATTGAGACACTTATCTTTCAGTTCCGGGCACTTCAAACAGTGATTGATGCAGTTTTACACTTGTTGACCAGATTGGGGGCTGATTTCCCAGCCTGAGCAGCAGGGGCCCCGAAAGGCCAGTTCACCTAGGGCGCTGATGATGGAGGGGGTGGTCCAGCCACTTGTTATTACCATTTATCCCCCCTCCCGGAGAGCCTGGTGGGCTCAGATGGACAGCGCTAGCAACCTAGGAGGCAGTTTTGGCACTTTCACAGTTCGCGAGGCAGTTAAAAAATGGGATAAAGTGGTCACTGAGGAAATCGATTTGGGCAATTGAGGCAAGGTTTTGGAATTTGGTCTTCACAGAGGTCTTCCAGGGTGGCATCACTATCTTCCAGTCAGTTTTCACCATGTGGGTATGCCCGGATTGATCACAGGAGGACATTTACTGCTTGACTGTCATGGATTCTGAGGACAGTTTTGATCATTTATATTATATTGGACATATTTTATTATTTTATTGTGCCTTGGGGATGAGCTAGTAAGGATTGATGCCTCCTAGCCCCACCATGTGCTTATTTTATCATGTCCTAGTCATCATGAGGTGGATCATTGTACTTTTTACCCCTCTAGTGGGATGACGTCACCCTCCATTGTACCATTTAGTGAGGGCGCTTTTGTTATATTGGGTGATCCAAATGATATTATGTTATGGTTCTGTTATCACATATATAGTAGCCGGGCTACCATACATTATTTTTCTCATTCCAGTACACTATTCAGCCAGTTCCCTTGCATTGGAGATGCCGAGATGAGCATCTATATTGGATCACTATCAGATTGGGGACAGCAGTTGTATTCCCCATGCCATGACTGAGTTTCAGGACACTCAGAGAGATGACCGATGTAGCCATTATATCATTTGTACAGAGCAGACAGTAGTGCCCAGAGTTACAGCAGTAGTCTCAGAGGACAGAGGATGGTACAGGTTGATGTGCTTTCAGGTATATGACTCAGCAGATATATCATGGTGTTATGGTTAGATTGCTTTTATACTTATTCTTATAGCATGTCTTAGCACTCAGTGTCATGATCTGGCGATCATATAGATACATGGACCTGGTTGATCTATTATATATATTATATTGTCCCTACTCAGACTTAGAAGTTCACTATTCATACTCATTGGTACATACCCTCCTTAGGGAGAATAGAGGTGATCATTACACCATACTTTGGCTTGCTAGTGTTGGCTCCATCATTTCATAGTCTTCATCCATCCATGACCTACCTTTTAGATTATCACCCTGACTTACTACTTGACTAGTGGCATGGAGGACTTTTCCCCACTGTAGCCTCTGTATTGGATGAGCTTCCCTGTTTATTGTGTCTCGGCTCTGAGTTGGTGACAAAACTTACCTATGGTGAGTTGGAGTTCCTTGTGAATTCCCCCTAGTCACTAAAGTTGTGTTGGCTAAACCTAAAACTTTTAGTGCTGCCATCAATACAAAATCTGGAAAATGAAATGCTATATCTTGTATGAAAAGCCCATTCATGCAATGTGTTTCTAAACACACATGAATGAAAGGCGTGCCAAATGAAAGTGGCCATAAAAATAAAATGTTATATCTTGTGGAAAATAAATACCTAGGTAAACAAGTTGTCCATGACACACCTAGAAGTGCTCAGGTAAACAAGTGCCTTAAAAACACACCTGCAGCAGAAAGCCTAAATAAATGTAAATCTATGCAATGTGTTTATAAACACACATAGATCAAGGCTATGGAAAATTCAGGCCCAAAAAGCAATGAAACTTAAAAGCTATATCTAAACAATTGCTGGCCTTATTTGTATTATGGATTGTGCGCATCTGTGAAGGTGAATAAACCTTCTTTAAACAACTCATCCATTTGTGAGACACCGCCATTCCCTGTGTTATTGCTCATTCAGTATATACTATGGTGTATTCCCTTTCCCTTGCCAAAGTGTCACAAAGTCAAGGCAGTTAAGTCATCCCTTGGCCTAGCCAGTTAATTTAAAGCCTTCACCCTTCACTAGCAAATTGATCACAACTATGAAGTGAGTATGATCCTGAAAGTCTAGTCTGAGTAATAATAATAATTAACGACACTATATATTTGGATTTAGATCGCCAGTCATGATTACTCTGTGTTATAATTGCTATTTGAATAAATTGTAAAGCATGTATTAACCTTGATACTTTTCAGCAGCCTTGGATGATGGACTGAGTTATATTTGGTCTTGTTTGGACCTAGTTTGACCATGGAGGACCATGGGACATGAGATGTTAGACCTTATGATGATATGGATAGATGATATATGGTCTATGTACACATACAGGATGATTCTATGCAGCAGCTACAGGGTTATGATGATGATTCTGGGATTACAGCAGTGTTTGTATATGTACAGCGCATTATTATTGGCCTTGTTCCGGTATATTGGATATTTATTTTGATCATGCAGAGACTCATATGGTGTATGAGTACACATCTTGGATAGATTTGGACCTTCTGAGTCCAATGGGAGAGTTTGTTTTCAGTTCCGGGCAGTTACAGTGATGATTGAGCCTCAGTAGGATGTCCCAGTGCAGTTTTGGTATGTTGGAGGCCCTGTCGGAGCAGAGATGACTTTTATCCGGTTGACCTAAGGCGCTGATGATGGAGGGGGTGGTCCAGCCACTTGTTTTTACCATATTACCCCCCTCCCGGACACACTGGAGCCCTCACCTTGACAGCGCTAGCACTCCAGGAGGCTGTTTGGGGCAGTTTCACGCTTCCCGAGGCATTTCAGGATTGGTAGAAATGGCTATTGAGGAAATCTATTTGGGCTACTGAGGCAAAGTTATGGCATGGGATGATTAGTGATGATAGATCGGGGCCTTCCACACCTTCATGATTATTTATTGGTTATTGTGCTATGGGGATTGACCAAGGAGGGATAAAATTACCCCTTGGACCCACCATAAGCCTCCTATGATATTTTATCATCATGATTTGGTGGGATTCCCCTCTTCTAGGGCGATTTTGTCCACTTACATTATATTTTATGTGTGATCCATGTATTATATTGTTGAGCTCATCTCAACCATTGATGAGACACTTGTATCTTTTAATCTTAGCCACTCATTCAAAAAGTGGTTAGGGTTTTGGTGCCTCTCCTTCCTATTTAAAGGAGAGAGCCTCTCATTGTAAGGGGTCTTTGGCTCTTGGATTATTGGTATAGAAAAATATTCTTGTGGAAATTCTTGTGGTCTCCTTTGCATCTGGTGTTCTTAGATGGTGATTGGAAAGTCTATTGGAACCTAGCATTTGGAAATTGTGGCAAGATCTATCTTTTTTGGAAATCATTGTTTGTCTACAGGAGGGCGACTTCAACAAGGGCGATTTTGCAAGGCTTCTTCAAATCGACTTTCTTGGCATTCGCTTGTATCAGGGGGTTATCATTAGCATCATTGTGATCTATGCTATCTTTCTGTTACTTCTTTTGTGGCATTAGTCTTATCTCTTGATGCATCAAATCTGATATTGTTGACGTTTGTTGTGCAGGAGAGAGGGCGCATTGGCTTCTTGGACCAAATCGACTTGCATAGAAACTACCTCAAAGCTTCTCAAATTGATCGGGATTGCATAGATCATCATTATCAAGGCATCTACAAGGTTACCCAGGTAAGATCCACAGGTTTGTTTCTCTTTCCTTTATCCAATCCATTGACATAGCTCATAAATTGTTGAAACCCTAAATATCTTAAAACCCCCATTTTACATTTTCTCAGATCTACTTAGATCTAGTGGGTTGTTGGGCATAATACTGAAAACCCACCTCTATAGCATCCAAGGCATCCCGGATCTATAGTTTGGTGAGGATTAGCTTCCATTTGATCCCCTTCCCAGGCCAACTTAGCCTCTCCCAAGCAAGGCGCACTTCACTAGTTGAGCAAGTTGACCTAGATCTAGGTGGTGGGTGTTTGAGATTCCACTTGATTTGACATCTACACATCAAATAACATACACCCAGGTTGTCACTTTTCTGAAATTCACCTTGTGGGCCCTATTCCACATTTCAAGGGATTTAAACCCCATTTTGGACCACTTGGAACACTTAAACTCAGATCTACTAAGATCTAACCAGTGGATTGCCACGAAATTATAGATCCATACTTCTACCTGACCGATCTACCCGGATCTAAAGTTTGGATGCCATCCGACTTGTTTTGACCCACCTAACCCCACTTTTAGGCCTCCTTGGGTAAAGTCGCACCACCTTGGAGAAGTGAGTTGACTCACTTCCAGGAACTGGGTACTTGAGTTTTTTGGAGATTTGGGACCGGAATAATTCAAAACCTAGGTCTAGAGTATCACTTTGTCAAATCTTGCCTTGGGGATAGCATTCCTTGTTTTAAGGGATTGTGGTCCACTTGGGTCAAACCTAGATCTAGACACATTCACCTATCAAGACCTTAATTGCCCACTGGTCTCAAGTGCTAGGAGTCCTAAACCAAAAGTCAACCCTACTTTGACTCCACTTCCCAATTCCCAAGGCACTGGTTACTCTCTAAGTTAATTCAACCTTCCTAGATTGTTGGATTGACTTGTGATTTGACTTTTGCATGGTGAACCAAACCTTTGAAGCTATCATGTATCATGGTCAAGCTTGTCACTTGTACTAGTTAGGCCCAATTCAACCTTTAAACTACCCTGCATTGGACACGGTTCCCAAGGCAGTGGATCTTCCAACATTGAACTAGTACACTCATCCTAGATCTCACTACAAACATTATAAGTCACTCTCACATCAACTATGAACCAAAGCTATACCTTTTGAACCCCCTACTTGGCTTGTGACTTCATCTTTAGGTCTAGGATAAACCATACACCTAACTTCACTTGGAAATACCCTGATTTGGTGTCTTGGTTTTGATCTCTCCTGTCGGGAGTAGATCGGGTCTCCCCCTTTGTTGTCTGGGCTAGATAACATAAAGCGAAGGTTGCCTCGACTGGCGTGACAACCATATATATTGGAGGTCGAGGTGATCGTGGTTGCACCTTTTGAGTTGCCCTTCCCTATTGCCATCCATGACTGGATACATCCATAGGGGTAACTACAGTTTAGGTGATAACAGGTTCATCCTAGCCATTGATTGTATGATGAGATCTTATAATCTCAACCACTCATTTGATGTAGTATTGTAGAGTGGTATAGGGTTTTGGTCTTTATTATCCTATATAAGGAGGAGACCCCCCATTGTAAAGCTCACCTTTGGAGCTCTGGAATATTGGAATAGAAGATTTTTTTGTGGAGCACATCTCTCTTGCATTGTGGATTCTCTTGCATATTGAATATACAGTATCTCTTCTATGTATCATTGTGGATTTTGGTGCTTTTACTAATCTTTTGACAGGAAAGTCGAATTGGAGAGAGGAGGGCAACTTCATGAGGGTTATTGTTGGAGGGATCCACATATTCTCTCTTGGGTTGATCTTGTGACAGGGAGTATCATTATTGTATCTTCGTGACATAGTTGATGCTTTCTATTACATCTTTCTACCATTTTCATAATCATCTTGCTTGACTTGTTTCTTTGATCTTGTCTTGTAGGAGGAGGACGATTTGGCTATCTTGGAGAAGGACGTTTTGGTTGGAGCACTTAGATCTCACTCTTGAATATACACATAAGAGAATGCTATCAACTTGCAAGGTGGCCACAAGCAATTGAGGTAAGATCTACAAGGTATGTGCCTCTTTCATCCATTCTATCTTCATTGGTCATAAAACCCTAATTAATCAAAACCCCAATTTTGGTATTTCTTAGATCTACTTAGATCTAGCCTTGCAATTGAAAAGATATTAAAAACCCACCTCTATAGGATCCACCCCTAGTTGGATCTATAGTTTGGTGGTGATTGGCTAAAAATTGACACACTTTTCAATGCAAAAAGCCCTCTTGAACCTAAATCGATTTTCCTAAGAGAAGCTTGTTGGGGTAGATCTAGCACATGGGTAGGTGAGATATCACTTGATTTGAAATCTAGACACTTGATAACCTATACCCACATCTTTACTTTGGTGAAAACTACCTTGTGGACATCTCTCCATGTTTTAAGGGGTTAAAACCCCCTTTTGTTTCTCTTGGCATCTTAAAACTCAGATCTACTAAGATCTGGCCATTGGGTTCACTTGAAATTTTGAACATACATAGATCGGGATACTAGCTACTTGGATCTACAGTTTGGTGGCCATTGGACTTGATTTGGTCCACCAAACCCACATCTTAGCCCTCCTTGAGCAAATCGCACCCCCTTGAAAATTTGAGTTGGTCCACTTTGAGGAGGTGGGTGCTTGAGATTTTTGTAGATTTGGAATGCCCATGCCTTGAAACCTAGGTCCATACTGTCTTTTTGTCACGATCCGCTTTGGGGGTTGCATTCCTTGTTTCAAGGGATTGTGGTCCACTTAGGGTAATCACATAAAAACCTAGATCTAGTAAGATCCAACCATTGGATCTCCTTCAATCCACTTGACTTGGCTTCTAGGTGTCCCGATCTACACTTTGACATATTTCTTGACCCCATTAGCCCATCCAATAAGGCACTAGTCCTTCTCCAAGCAAGTCGCTCTCCTTGGGATTTGTGTCAAACCCTAGATCTAATACATGGGTACTCCTATAACCAACTCAAACTCATAGATCTAACCTACATCTAACCTATAGTACCAACCTCACACCTAACTTCACCTTGTGGGCCTACCTAGAACCATTTCACACTTCCCAAGAACATTGGACCCACTTGTGTAAACGCATGGTACTACACCTAGTTATCATACCCCATCATGTGGCCTAAACCATACATAGGTTGAAACACTAACAATCTCTTACATCACCCTCAACCATACCTTAACCCTTAGGTCCACTTAGCCTTGCATTGGTTTCCGTAACTCATTACTTATCTACCCTTAGAAACCCTTGTTTGGATCCAATCAACTGTGATTGGGGTATAGGGTCTCCCCCTTGGTCTAGTTACACCTTGACCTAAAGTGAAGAGTGCCTCGGTTGACGTGACTCCCACATTGCATTGGGAACCGTGGCATCTCTTGGGTCACCTCTTTAGTTGCCTGACTCCTCTACCGTCCCGGATGGGATACCTCTAGGGGCAACTACAAGTTGTGTGATAACAGGCCCCACAAACATGAAATATAATGTGAAAACATACCAAAAATACCTTATGATTTACCTTTACCAATGCCAGCCATTGATTTTTCCATTTCACTATAGTTGCCTTAGTCAAAATTCTGATTTCCATGTATTTTATGCTGGTTTATATGGTTGAAGATGAAAATTGGGCTTTTGACCCACTTTTATTGCCCAGATTGCCGAACTGACTGCTGCAATTTGATCGTGGACCCCAAAAGTAGTAGGGATGACCACTCGAATGATCCCGATCCATCACTTTGGAAATATTTGCCCCAAATCCATGATTTTTAATTAAAACAAGTCAAAGTTGACCAATAATAATTAAAAATCTTTCAAATGGCTCAATGTTTTGCAATTCCGTCTGTTGCATGCTCATATGGAACCCCTATAGATAATAAATGATCAAAATCGAAAATCCGATCACAACATTTTTTCGGGCCCATTTTTGGCCTAGTCAACCCAGTTTGACTAAGTCAAATCTGGTCAACTATAGTGCTAGATGAAACCTGTATGCAAGCATGAAGTGACAAGGCTCAATTAAACAAGTTAGTACATTACTAAGCAATAAATGATATCATGGTGATAAAAAATACATTAAATCCCGAAATACTACAAGGCCCTGGTGAAGTGGGCCCACCACCTCCAAAAGACTAGGATGCTATACACCTCCATAGAATTGACCATCTTGCTGACTCTAGGTGATGTGGACAACATGGTAAAAGATATGGGAAGATGAGGATAAGGATCATGTGACTACTAAGACAACTCGGGAAAGCGAGGTCCACTGAGGTAAGTATGCCATGGCAAAACATGGGGAAGGGCGGTGCCTCACAAATGGGTATAGTGTAGGGAAACCACCACTAGTCATCTAACAAGTATCCCACAACTCACATCCATATCCGAAGACTCCATAAGGTTCTTTTCTAGAGCCGCCAATCTGGGAGTCCGGCAAACGATAACTTGAGACTCTAGGGGGCAATCTTGAGCTTGTCCCTTGCTCCTTCTCACCTCCTTGTCCCGCAGGACTAGGTGAGGAATAACCACTACAAATGCTGACATGTATAGCTGACCAGAATCCATGTGTGTTGATAAACACATTGCATGGATTTTACAATGAGTTTCATACTTAGCCCTTTTTTGGCTAGATTTTACAATTTTCAATACAATGGCCCTTTTAGCCTGATTTACATTTCATTTCTTCATTTCTTCATTTCTTCACGGATCTCTTGGGCTACATACATATCTCAAAAGATATAAACATGGCGCTCATACTGCAAAGGTAATGGGCGTGGGTAATACAAGCTTCGACGACAAGTGGGGAGCACCCAGTGAGGCTACACAATCCTAACTGCATTGCAACATCGAGGGAAACTGACAGGAGCAAATCCCAGGTCTAATCGTGTATCTCACACACTAAAGAGCCGAGGCACAATAAACAGGGAGTCATGGCAAACTCAGAGATCAGTGGAGTAAGGGGGTCCTCGTGATCACAAATGAGAATCCAAGTCGGGGAAGAAGTGTCATGGATGAGTCAGATGAGTGGAGGAAGTGAAGATGGTGCTAAAGTCAGCTACCGAGGGGATAAGTGATCAAGTCTAAGCCAAGTATACAGGACATGACTCAGCGTGCATATACATAAGTCTAACTAGAGGGGTGGACTGACATCACCAATAGGCCCAAACATATCATATCATAAGTAGATCACCGAATATATCATCTCATGCAAAGTTAGTGTACTAGCAAGTGTAAAAGAGTCTAATCTACAACATGAGCAATAATCAATACATTCAATACCTGCTGCACCATATACCTACTGCCACTGAACCTGTATCTGAGCTGGATCTTTGCTGAATCCGGGCATACAATAAACCAGCATTGTACTATGACAATCTCTATCAGAATATGACTAGGCACTATCTCAAATGGGCTTGTGTCAAAATCCTGGCAAGGAAAGGTAACCCTGTGGTAGATGGTAAGTCCAACTGCCTGTCCCCTCTGATGTATCTGCTAGGGGGAATCTGAACAAAAATGCCTTCTTTGAAGGCAGTTGATCTCCGATCTGGAAAAAAAAGTACTATGCGGTCCTCGGCCGCACAGTCTGCAGTGTGGAAGCTGCTCCCGACATAAAATGTTATAACATCTGGCTCCGTCTGGGACAAGTGCTCTAAGGGAGAGAGTGCTTGAGAACCACAGAATCTCTGGTCCGTAGCACCCCCCTCATCATCATCAACGTACATGCACTAGCATGCTCTCTGCATCATCATCAATATGTACCTAGTCTTGTAAAATGCAGACGCTATACCAATCTCTGCAGACCACACATCAGGCTGCACAATATACATGTATAATAATCCAGATAAATAAACAAAATGACAATGCTGAAAATAAATGATATATCAAATGAATTACCTCTACAGCATTTAGTTTTATTAGGCCGACACAAGAGGTGTAAAGAAAAAGAAACTGAATGGAAACTATGGTACAAAAAGGAAAAGGCGCCAAAATGTGAAAAGAAAAGAAGAAAGCGTGAAGCAAACTCAAGGTGAAAATAAAACAAAATGGTCAACCGGTGGTCAATCAAAGATAAGGTCAATCCAAGGCGAGGGATAACCGGCTGCTGCTCTCGAGAGCTTATTAGCCGCAAAAAGGGTAGGGGAGGCCTAAGGTCATTTATTTCCCACAGGTGGGAAATAATGTCTCAACAATTTCCCATACACGGGGAACTCTAACTCCTCACCTTCCAGGGTCTCTAAATACACAGACCCCTTTCCTGCTATTCTGGCAACCCTATACGAGCCCATCCATAGCCTTTCCAACTTGCCATGTTTTCCGGGCTTTTCTTTTTGTTTATCCCAAAGCAAGACCACATCCCCGATCTTGAAATGTTCATTTCGGGTACCCTGATCAAAGGTTCCCTTTACTCTTTCTTGTTCTATGACAGTCCTGTCAAAGGCCTTGGTTCGCTTCTCATCCAGTTCAACTAGCTTGTCTATCCTGGCTTGGATTGCTTCCTGATAAGATCCGCACTAATGCAACAATTCATAAACTGGGATCTGCAAATTGATGGGGAGTCTGCAATCTTGCCTGTATACTAGCTCAAATGGAGATTTGCCTGTTACCCTCTCCATTGTAGTCCTATCATCCCAGACAACATATTTCAGTTTGCTGTCCCAACTTCGCTTGTTATCCCCGACCATTCTCTTGAGGGGCCTGATAAGGTTCTTGTTACTTGACTCGGCCAGCCCATTCCCTTGGGGGTAATAGTTTGAGGAGTGAGACAACACTATGCCATGATTAAGACAAAAGACTACCACTTCCATCTTGCTGAAAGCTTTAGCATTGTCCGTAGTAAGTTTGAGAGGGCACTCGTATCTCGAGACAATATTTTCCTCTAGGAATTTTACCACCACTGCAGCTGTAGCGCTTTTAATGGGGATGGCTTCTACCCAGCGGGTGAAATAGTCGGTGCAGGTGAGGATGTACTTGTATCCATTACTAGAATTTATATCGAACGGGCCCACCAAGTCCATTCCCCATTGCTGGAAGGGGGCCTCCACTATTACCGGGTTCAATGGTAAGGCAGCAAGTCTTGGCTTCCCTGCGAAGAATTGGCATTCCTGGCACGTCTTCACGTAGTTGTAGACATCTCGGAACAGTGTGGGCCAATAATAGCTTGCTCTCATAATCTTGGCTACAGTTACTCTGGGGGCATAATGGCCACCACACAATCCGGAATGCATTTCTTTGATTATGATCCACGATTCATCGGGTATGACACACCTGAGGATAATTCCATCCGGATTTCTCCAGCCAAGACCGTTCTTAGTCAAAACAAACGTGGAGGCCTTTAACCTGAGAGCCCTTCTTTGGTGATCAACCAGGTGGTCGGGGCAAGTTAGGTATTTTAAGTAGAAAATCACATCTCTATACCATTCATGACCCTCTAGTTCGTTAACGATCACTCCCTCGTCCGCGTCTTCAGCTACTTGGTTGACCTGGGCCACGCTTTCCTTCTCGGTCAAGAGTTGGGCTAATCCTTGTCCTTTTACAATCTTGATTGGCTTTATTTCCAGATCATACTCTTGGATCCGAGAGATCCAATTTCCCCTTGCACCGATTCCATCTGTTTGCGAGAAGACATCCTTTACGGCCTGGTAGGGTACATACACCTTTATTTTGGAGAAACCAACATAAGTTTGAAAATGTTTCAGGGCCTTGATCAATGCGTAAGCTTGTTTCTCAGTAATGGTGTACCTGAGTTCCACATCCCTGAGGTTCTTGCTCATGAAGGCGATGGGTTGCTCGTGATTGTTTTCGTTCTGCCCCCTAGGGATGGTTGCGTATGTGAGATCCATTTGGATGTGACCACCCAAATTAGCAGCCCATTCTCTAGACAGAAGCATGCCCCAAACATCCGGGACATCGATGACGAGAACATCCATGGATATCTGGATATCGGGGCAGGCAGCCAATTTCATGTGGAGGTTCTCAATAACTCCTACAGCTTGCACCGGGCGGGAGTCCATCCCACACACATTTCTAAAGGGTTTGGTCGGGGTCAATTCGAGTTGTTCCATGACACGCAGCGACATAACGTTGACCTCGGCCCCTGAATCGAGCATGCAGTTGTGGAGTATGAGTTGATTTATTTCGAGTGCAACGTAGAACGGAGGACACCCTTCCGAGTTACCGAATACACTGTGGATGTTTATCGGAGGATCAGGGGCGATCTTGATTGGTTTCTCAGGAGGGGTTCCTTTTGGCTGTATTCCCCAGAAGGTGCGGGCTCTGTCATGCAGTTCGAGAATCTTCAGGGTTTCACTCAAGGGTATGGGCATACTGAGTTTAGACAAATAGTTTCCCATGTCAAATTGAAAGGCAAATTGCTTCACTTTGCTAATCGGGGTGGTCTTAATGCCAAGGAATTCCATGATCTGGGATCTGATGGCCAGGACTTTAACTAGCTCCTTCAAAGGGATTTGAACCGAGGAGTTGGCCAGTTTGCTAGAAATGGCTACCTTAATGGGATCGAGGCCACGGGGCTCTTCATTAGGAATTTCGTGGGGATTTATGTTTCTCTTCCACCTATTAGCCTGTGAAGGGGCGGTCTTTGCTTCCGGGTTAGTCTTGGCTATGGTTTTAGGCACATCTGCCTCCTTTGTCCTAGGGTGCTCCTTTTCTTTGGTCATAACCCTAGGGTTAGGTCTTGGGATCACTTTTTCTTTTGGCCCGGGTTTGTCTTTTCCTATGGGCCTCTCTGGACTAGGGGTGTGCTGAGGACAATTTCCTTTTAGGCTATCGGGACTTACCTTGGTATGACTAGGGCTCGTTGGGTCAGCTCTCTTCTTGGCCACTTGTCCCCGGGTAAGGATTTGGGCGGAAGCGGGGGAGCAGCTGTAAGCTCCCTTGTACATGTACCGGATGTGTTGGTCACATTTCTTGTTATCCTCATCTTGTTGTTTTAGGAGGAGAGTGACATTTGTGACCAACTCAACCAGTTGAGACAATAACTTCATGGTCATCCCTCCTGCCACTACGTCCTTTTCTGGAGTGGGCATCCCTACAGGTGCAAGGGAAAGTTCTAAAGATGTCGTCTGACGTATGTGATGGGTGTGCTACGTGATGCGTCAGAACGCTCAAGGCTGCGAAGGTTATATGGATGGGTTCGGCCTCCAGTGGAGTCGCGGGGTGGAGTCGCCAGGTGAGCGGGATAACTTGCTCACCGAAGGTGGAATGTCGTCAAGGGAGAAGTGGTGAGTGATCAAAATGTGTTGATTGTATAATCAAGCAAGACAAAATCAGCCAACCGAGTTTTAAGTTATGATGCGGTGATAGAGGCAAAAAGCAAACAAAAACTCAAACTCAAACACAGACACGGGTAGGCCTCTACCTCCCCGGCAACGGCGCCAAAATGTTATCACACAAACTCTAGCTGCTTAGTGCATGTATCCCAATAGGGACGGTAGAGGAGCATAGCTAGGCAGGTGTAACCAACAACAGCCAAGTCCTCTGTCCAAGGGACAGAAGTCACACCGGACGAGGCTACAGTCACTTTAGACAAGGCACTTGGCCTAGTTAAGGGGGAGACCCTCTAACCCAATGAAGGTTGAGACTCAACAATCAGACACCCTAAACCCAACAAAAACGATCAAAGCAATAGACAAAATGGATGACTGAAGGTAAGAGTTCTTCCAGCCTTAGTGGAATCAAGACTCTAGGTAAGAAGATATGCTAAGTAAAACAACTCAGATCTGATTACACACATACAAAAGATGAATGAAATGAAGAAATAGAAGGCTGGAAATTAAATCAACAAGCAGAAAATGCTAGAATAGTGGTTCGAGACCCTGCCTATGGGGAAATGAAGCCCATAATGATTTATCAATACATGGCAGCGGTAGATAAGTGAATCAGACACATATTCGCGCAATTAGAACTTGGTTAGATGGCTGATTTAAGACACAAAAACAGATCAGCAAGCAAATGAAATGAACAGCCCTAGGGGGATGAGCTAAAAAGTAAAAATGTGGACCTAGGGCGGTCAAAAAAAGGCGTTTCTAAGCATTTCCAGCTGCTGAAACTTGGCACTCCAAGGTAAAATGATGTTAGGGAACAAATTAGAGAGTACCCATAACCCCAAAATGCACCAAACAGGCAGAAACAGAAAAACACCCTAGAGGGGCGTTTTTGACCAAGTGACCAGTGCATAAAATATATGGGTAAATGGAGTCGGAATCTAACTAAACTTGGGATATAAGCTTTTGAGGGCAAATAATAAGCAGGTTTTAAAGAACTAAAGATTTTAACGGTGGGAAAAAGAAATATTAATTTTTTTTTTGTTTTTATGTGAATTTTTCTCTTAGCAAACACACCAGAAATCTAACTAGAGAATTGAGCATGAGAGGAATACCTGAAACAAAGGGGAATGGATGAATAATTGTGTGAAGACCACTTGCCGAATCCAAATGATGAGCAACTAGGGCTTTTCCTAGGCGTTTGAGTCAGCCGGAGAGCAAGTGCGCCCTAGCTACCTACCACGAGATGAAAGATTAGAAATCTGAAGCAAATAAGTAGTTAACACAGCAAATTGAAATACAAATGATTAGAAATTGAATAACAAAACACTAGATTCAACTCCCTCTTTGAAATCCTTGAGGAAAAACCCAAGGGTGGAGTTCCCACTCCAAGAAGTGCGCCCCTCCCCAAGTGGACTTCCAACCTGCAAATCGATTCAGCTGTAGAAGATGGATAACAACACTAAAATGCTCATCAATACATCAACAAATGGCATCAATCATCACAACATTCATCCAAGCAAAATGTCTCAAGAGCTCTCTAGAATCTCTTCTCTATTTAAGTCTAAGTGTTTACAAAAAATGCCAAGAGGAGGCAAAATGAGGTGAGTCCATTCTCTTATAGAGATGGCTCACTCTCAACTAGGTTTCCCCCCAAAATGGAGGGTTGAAATCATCTCCCCATCCAAAAAATCGAATGGTGGAGATGAATCCCAAGTGGGGGGTGCGAATTGCCCCAAGAGAGCGCACTAGTGGGTGAGAGGGGCCCTTGTGGGCCATACAACAATACAAGGTGGAGTTGGGGGGTGTCTATGGGATGTTTTATCCCCCCAACTAATACAACATGGGTCCACACACCAACATAACCATGAAACAATGCCAAGTCGAATTCCCCTAGTGGAGAAAACGCCCCCTCTATGGATGAACTCGTCCTCTGGTGAGCTGGGCAAGTGAGGGCCCCACAAACATGAAATATAATGTGAAAACATACCAAAAATACCTTATGATTTACCTTTACCAATGCCAGCCATTGATTTTTACATTTCACTATAGTTGCCTTAGTCAAAATTCTGATTTCCATGTATTTTATGCTGGTTTATATGGCTGAAGATGAAAATTGGGCTTATGACCCACTTTTATTGCCCGGATTGCCGAACCAACTACTGCAATGTGATCGTGGACCCCAAAAGTAGTAGGGATAACCACTCGAACGATCCTGATCCATCACTTTGGCAATATTTGACCCAAATCCATGATTTTTAATTAAAACAGGTCAAAGTTGACCAATAATAATTAAAAATCTCTCAAATGGCTCAATGTTTTGCAATTCCGTCAGTTGCATGCTCATATGCAACCCCTGTAGATAATAAATGATCGAAATCGAAATTCCGATCGCAACATTTTTTCGGGCCCGTTTTTGGCCTAGTCAACCCAATTTGACTAAGTCAAATCTGGTCAACTATATTGCTAGATGAAACCTGTATGCAAGCATGAAGTGACAAGGCTCAATTAAACAAGTTAGTACATTACTAAGCAATAAATGATATCATGGTGATAAAAAATACATTAAATCCCGAAATACTACAAGGCCCTGGTGAAGTGGGCCCACCACCTCCAAAAGACTAGGATGCTATACACCTCCATAGAATTGACCATCTTGCTAACTCTAGGTGATGTGGACAACATGGTAAAAGATATGGGAAGACGAGGATAAGGATCATGTGACCACTAAGACAGCTCGGGAAAGCTAGGTCCACTGAGGTAAGTATGCCATGACAAAACACGGGGAAGGGCGGTGCCTCACAAATGGGTATAGTGCAGGGAAACCACCGTTAGTCATCTAACAAGTATCCCACAACTCACATCCATATCTGAAGACTCCGTGAGGTTCTTTTCTAGAGCCGCCAAACTTGGTGTCTGGCAAACCGTAACTTCAGACTCTAGGGGGCAATCTTGAGCTTGTCCCTTGCTCCTTCTCAACTCCTTGTCCCACAGGACTAGGTGAGGAATAACCACTACAAATGCTGACATGTATAGTTGACCAGAATCCATGTGTGTTGATATAATCACATTGCATGGATTTTAGAATGAGTTTCATACTTAGCCCTTTTTTGGCTAGATTTTACAATTTTCAAATCACCTAAATTGTAGTTACCCCTATGGATGGATCCAGTCATGGATGGCAATAGGGAAGGGCAACTCAAAAGGTGCAACCACGATCACCTCGACCTCCAAAATATGGTTGTCACGCCAGTCGAGGCAACCTTCGCTTTATGTTATCTAGCCCAGACAACAAAGGGGGAGACCCGATCTACTCCCGACAGGAGAGATCAAAACCAATACACCAAATCAGGGTATTTCTAAGTGAAGTTAGGTGTATGGTTTATCCTAGACCTAAGGATGAAGTCACAAGCCAAGTGAGGGGTTCAAGAGATATAGCTTTGGTTTATAGTTGATGTGAAAGTGACTTACAATGTTTGAAGTGAGCTCTAGGATGAGTGTACTAGGTCAATGTCAAAAGATCCACTGCCTTGGGAACTGTGTCCAATGCAGGATAGTTTTAAGGGATGTATTGGGGCTAACTAGTACATAAGACAAGCTTAACCATGATTCATGATAGCTTTAGGGGTATAGTTCACCATGCAAAAGTCAAACCACAAGTCAATCCAACAATCTAGGAGAGTTGGGTTGTCTTGGAGATAAACCAGTGCCTTGGGAATTGGGAAGTGGAGTCAAAGTAGGGTTGACTTATGGTTTAGGACTCCTACAACATGAGATAAGTGGGCAATATAGGTCTTGATGGTTGAATGTGTCTAGATCTAGGTTTAACCCAAGTGGACCACAATCCCTTAAAACAAGGAATGCAGTCCCCAAGGCAAGATTTGACAAAGTGACAGCCTAGACCTAGGTTTTGAATTATTCCGGTTTCAGATCCCCAAAAATCTCAAGTACCCAGTTCCTAGAAGTGAGTCAACTCACTTCTCCAAGGTGGTGCGACTTTGCCCAAGGAGGCTTAAAATGGGGTTTAGGTAGGTCAAGACAAGTCGGATGGCATCCAAACTTTAGATCCTAGTAGATCGGTCAGGTAGGAGTATGGATCTGTAATTTTGTGGCAATCCATCGGTTAGATCTTTGTAGATCTGTGTTTGAGTGTTCCAAGTGGTCCAAAATGGGGATTAAATCCCTTAAAATGTGGAATGGGGCCCACAAGGTGAATTTCAAGAAAGGGACAACCTGGGTGTATGTTATTTGATGTGTAGATGTCAAATCAAGTGGAATCTCAAACACCCATGTTCTAGATCTAGGTCAACTTGCTCAAATGGTGAAGTGCGCCTTCCTTGGGAGAAGCTAAGTTGGCTTGGGAGAGGGGTCAAACGGAAGCCAATCCTCACCAAACTATAGATCCGGGATGCCGTGGATGCTATAGAGGTGGGTTTTCAATATCATGCCCAACAACCCACTAGATCTCAGTAGATCTAAGAAAATGCAAAATTTGGGGTTTTAATTAATTAGGGTTTTAGATGTTTTTTGACAATTGGATAGATCATGGAGATAGAACTTACCTTGAGATCATACCTGAATGATGTGGATGAGATGCCTTGATGTTGAGGAAGATTCCCGCAGAGATCAAATGAGAGATTGTTGATTTGCTTGCCAATTTGATGCCCAAGTCCACAAGTGCGCCTTCCTCTACCTGTCAAACCAAGGAATGAAATTCAATCAGTAAGATCAAGTATGGAAGAAATACAAGAGAAATGCAAATAGTAACATGAAATAGAAGGTCCTGGGACAGTAATACTCCCTGTTACCAACGAAGAGCTCCAAAGAAGAAGTAGGGAGAGTCTTCCCCTACCAATACCTCCTCCTCCAAGCAAATCGGCCTCCACCTGTAGATGCAAAATCGTGGTACAAAAGATATGGCAAACAAGATCTCCAATAACTCAGTGCAAAGGAAGAACCAACGAACGAACACCAAAAACATTCACCACAACATTGGAGATAGATGCAATAATAATTTTCTATTCCAATAATCCAGAGCCAAAAGTCCCTTTACAATGAGAAGCTCTCTCCTTTAAATAGGAAGGAGAGGCACCAAAACCCTAACCACTTTTTGAATGAGTGGCTAAGATTAAAAGATACAAATGTCTAATCAATGGTGGAGATGAGCTCAACAATATAATACATGGATCACACATAAAATATAACATAAGTGGACAAAGTCGCCCTAGGAAAGGGGAATCCCACCAAATCATGATGACAAAATATCATAAGAGGCTCATGGTGGGTCCAAGGGGTAATTTTATCCCTCCTTGGTCAATCCCCATGGCACAATAACCAATAAATAATCATGAATATACCAAATCGTGCCCCCAAGGTGAAGTCGTGGTCCTCAAAAGACCTCAAAAAATCAACAGAAAGTGCCATAAGTGATGGATGCGGGCCCCGATGACGCTGAAACTGCAGGAGGAGGTGTGGAAGGTCCCGATCTATCATCACTGATCATCCCATGCCATAACTTTGCCTCAGTAGCCCAAATCGATTTCCTCAATAGCCATTTCTACCAATCCTGAAATGCCTCGGGAAGCGTGAAACTGCCCAAACAGCCTCCTGGAGTGATGGCGCTGTCAAGGTGAGGGCACCAATGTGTCCGGGAGGGGGGTAATAGGATAAAAACAAGTGGCTGGACCACCCCCTCCATCATCAGCGCCCTAGGTCAACCGGATAAAAATCACATCTGCTCCGACAGGGGCTCCAACAGACCAAAACTGCACTGGGATAGCCTACTGAGGCTTAATCATCACTGTAAGTGCCCGGAACTGAAAACAAACTGTCCCATTGGACTCAGAAGATCCAAATCCATCCAAGATGTGTACTCATACACCATATGAGTCTCTGCATGATCAAAATAAATGCCCAATATACCGGAACAAGGCCAATAATAATGATCTGTAAATGACCAAACACTGTTGTAACCCAAGAATCATCATCATAACCCTGTAGCTGCTGCATAGAATCATCATGTATGTGTACATAGACCATATATCATCTATCCATATCATCATAAGGTCTAACATCTCATGTCCCATGGTCCTCCATGGTCAAACTAGGTCTAACCATGACCAAATATAACTCAGTCCATCATCCAAGGCTGCTGTAAAGTGTCAAGGTTAATACATGCTCTACAACTTATTCAAATAGCAATTATAACACATAATGATCATAACTGGCGATCTACATCCAAATATATATTGTCGTTAATTATTACTATTACTCAGACTAGACTTTCAGGATCATACTCACGTCATAGTTGTGATCAATTTGCTAGTGAAGGGTGAGGGCTGAATTAACTGGCTAGGCTAAGGGATGACTTGACTGACTTGACTTTGTGACACTTTGGCAAGGGAAAGGGAATACACCATAGTATATACTGAATGAGCAATAACACAGGGAATGGCGGTGTCTCACAAATGGATGAGTTGTTTAAAGAGGGTTTATTCACCTTCACAGATGCGCACAATCCATAATACAAATAAGGCCAGCAATTGTTTAGATATAGCATTTAAGTTCCATTGCTTTTTGGGCCTGAAGTTTCCATAGCCTTGATCTATGTGTGTTTACAAACACATTGCATAGATTTACATTTTTTCTTTAGGCTTTCTGCTGCAGGTGTGTTTTTAAGGCACTTGTTTACCTGAGCACTTCTAGGTGTGTCATGGACAGCTTGTTTACCTAGGTATTTATTTTTCCAAAAGATATAACATTTTATTTTTCATGGCCATTTTCAATTGGCATTTCTTTCACATACAAGATATAGCATTTCATTTTTCCAGATTTTGTATTCATGGCAGCACTAAAAGTTTCAGGTTTAGCCAACACAACTTTAGTGACTAGGGGGAATTCTCAAGGAACTCCAACTCACCATAGGTAAGTTTTGTCACCAACTCAGAGCCGAGACACAATAAACAGGGAGGCTCATCCAATACAGAGGCTATAGTGGGGAAATGTCCTCCATGTCACTAGTCAAGTAGCAAATCAGGGTAATAATCTAAAGGGTAGGCCACGGATGGATGAAGACAATGAAATGATCGAGCCAACACTAGCAAGCCAGAGTATGGTGTAATGATCACCTCTATTCTCCCTAAGGAGGGTATGTACCAATGAGTATGAATAGTGAACTTCTAAGTCTGAGTAGGGACAGTATAATATAATATAATAGGTCAACCAGGTCCATATATCTATATGATCGCCAGATCATGACACTAAGTGCTATGACATGCTATAAGAATAAGTATAAAAGCAATCTAACCATAACACCTGTAATATACCTGCTGAGTCATATACCTGAATGCACATCAACCTGTACCATCATCTGTCCTCTGGAACTGCCGCTGTAACTCTGGGCACTACGGTCTGCTCTGTACCAATGGCATAATGGCTATATCGGGCATCTCTCTGAGTGTCCTGAAACTCAGTCATGGCATGGGAAATATAACTGCTGTCCACAATCTGATAGTGATCCAATATAGATGCTCATCTCAGCATCTCAAATGTAAGGGAACTGGCTGAATAGTGTACTGGAATGAGAAAAATAATGTATGGTAGCCCGGCTACTATATATGTGATAACAGGCCCTTTTAGCCTGATTTGAACATGAGCTTTCAATTTTAGCCAACAACATCTCAAGTGACTAGGGGGAGTTCGAGCCAATGCCAAACATTGGGACAACCGACCAGAATGATTTAGGCCTACAATCCAACTCACCAAAGGCATGTTTTGTCACCAACTTAGAGCCGAGACACTGAACATACAGGGATGCGGTCCAAACACAGAGGTAGAAAAATGGGGAAGTCCTTAGTATCAGAAAGTCAAATGAGACAGGTCAAGTTTAAAAATCAAATAGGAAAGTCATGTATGGATGGAGTCAAGTGAATATGGAGCCTACACTAGCAGACAACTGGTGTCAGGAAAGACCATATCTATGTACGGTGGAAAACCAGTGGGTGTTGTTAAATGACCTAAATGTGCAAGCAATTGTCCATTTTATGATTTATAGTTCATTTTAAACAGTTTGCCACATCAGGAATAATATACCAAGCAGATGCTGTGAACATGACTAAATCAACAAGATAATAATCCACAGTCAATGATAAAATATCCAGAGATCATACAGCATCATCATAGTAATAAACATCATATACCATCTGAAACACTGCTGCAATCCATCTCTAAGCACTGAACTGAAACTGTATGGGATAAAGGGTCACATCGGTCATCAAATCTGAACTCTCAAGGCTCAGCCTTGACACAAGGTCTACATAAGTCTGAATAATACACTGCTCTAATCATGAGTGATCACAAAATATACAATCATCATAGCCATGCTCTGAATAATGGCAGCTCTAGAATGTGCAGATATCTGCTAAGCAGGAATAGTAGCCCTGCTACTATGGTGTGATAACATATAGCTCCAGCTGGGACAAGTGCTCTAAGGGAGAGAGCTCTTGAGAACTGTTATTACACCATAGTAGCAGGGCTACTATTCTTGTACAGCAGATATCTGCACATTCCAGAGCTTACATTATTCCAGAGCATGGCTATATATTTTGGATCACTCATGATCAAAGCAGTGCATTATTCAGATTTATGTATGACCTTGTGTCAAGGCTGAGCCTTGATAGTTCAGATTTGATGACTGATGTGACCACTTATTCCAAACAGTTTCAGTTCAGTGCCTAGAGATGTATTTCAGCAGTGCTTCAGATGATGCACGATGATTATTATTATAATGATGTTGTATGATCTATGGATATGTTCTCACTGACTATGGATTATTATCTTGTTGATTTAGTCACGATCATAGCATGTGCTTGGTATATTATTCCTGATGTGGCAAACTATTTAAAATGAACTGTAAATCATAAAAAGGACAATTGCTTGCCCATTTAGGTCATTTAACAAAACTCACTGGTTATTCACCTTACATAGATATGGTCTTTCCCGACACCAGTTGTCTGCTAGTGTAGGCTCCATATTCACTTATCTCCATCCATACATGACCTTCCTGTTTGACTCTAAACCCTGACTTGTCTCATTTCACTTTCTGATACTGAGGACTTCCCCATTTTTCTACCTCTGTGTTTGGACCGCATCCCTGTTTATTCAGTGTCTCGGCTCTGAGTTGGTGACAGAACTTGCCTTTGGTGAGTTGGATTGTAGGCCTAAATCATTCTCGTCGGTTGTCTCGATGTTTGGCATTGGCTCGAACTCCCCCTAGTCACTTGAGATGTTGTTGGCTAAAACTGAAAGCTCATGTTCTACCTATGGAAACTTAATAAATTCGCCCATGGAAACAAAAAAAGGGCAAGAGCGATGAAAAGCTAAAAATACTCCTCGAAGAGTATAAGAAAGGTCCAAAAAGCAATGGTTCTTAAAAGCTATATCTAAACACTTGCTGACCTTATAAATATATGAAAAACATGCCCTGGATGCAAGCTGCAACTAGTTGTGCTTCTCAGCACATCTGAAATCCGAAGGGTTATGTAGGCCAAAAAGGCCATGGAATAAAATTGAATGATCCTAATGAACCTGGATCAACTTGATGTAGACATGATGCCTAAGTTGAATAAACACTCTCTAAACAACTTATCCATTTGTGAGGCACAGCCATCCCCCGTGTTCTTTTGTCCAGCACAGAGTTTGTAGCTTCCTCCTTTTTCCCAGTCCAAAGTATTTTTGAGTTAAGTTAGACAAGTCAACCCCTTGACCCAACCTTGCTCCTAGCCTTCATCCTTCACTAGCAGTTTGACCATGTCCAATGGGTGAGTTTGTCATTTGAACTATTGTGCAAGTAATTTTATATAACAACGGAATATGCTAACCTAATTTATGCCACTGAATGGATGTTATACTTTGAGCTTAGCTGTGAGAATGATTAGAGAAGCATTGTCTTAGTCTACTGATGTGATTTATCCTTGGTTGTATATTCTTGGGATCCGTGATGATGTGGACCATGTATGGATGATTATTGATGATGATTGATGGGACCACATGTTTGATGATGATATCATATGATGGACATATGATGCAGATGATGTTTCATCCAGTTCAGCAGGTTTATTACTACTTCAGATCAGTAGATTATACATTGTCCATATATGGTGGACCCTACAGCTGGCCCATTAGGGCAACCCAGGGTGTATGAGTACACATTCCTAGTGGAATTGGGTCTTTTGGATCCATTGAGACACTTATCTTTCAGTTCCGGGCACTTCTGACAGTGATTGATGCAGTTTTACACTTGTTGACCAGATTTGGAGTTGATTTCCCAGCCTGAGCAGCAGGGGCCCCGAGAGGCCAGTTCACCCACGGCGCTGATGATGGAGGGGGTGGTCCAGCCACTTGTTTTTACCATTTGCCCCCCCTTCTGGAGAGCCTGGTGGGCTCAGATGGACATCGCCAGCACCCTAGGAGGCAGTTTTGGCACTTTCACAGTTCCCGAGGCAGTTAAAAAATGGGATAAAGTGGTCACTGAGGAAATCGATTTGGGCCATTGAGGCAAGGTTTTGGCATTTGGTCTTCACAAAGGTCTTCCAGGGTGACATCACTACCTTCCAGTCAGTTTTCACCATGTGGGTATGCCCAGATTGATCACGGGAGGACATTTACTGCTTGACTGTCATGGATTCTGAGGACAGTTTTGATCATTTATATTATAGTGGACATATTTTATTATTTTATTGTGCCTTGGGGATGAGCTAGTAAGGATTAATACCTCCTAGCCCCACCATGAGCTTATATTGTCATGTCCTAGTCACCATGAGGTGGATTTTGGTGCTTATGTTTCTCTAGTGGATGACGTCACCCTCTTATTGTACCTTTTAGTGGGGGCGCTATCATTATGTGGGTGATCCATGTGATATATTGTTATGATTTATTGTTAGCCATTGATTAGATCTTGAGATCTTTTAATCTTAGCCACTCATGTAAAAAGTGGTTAGGATTGTACTCTCTCCCCATCCTATTTAAGGAGGGAGCCTCTCATTGTAAAAGTCATCTAGAGATTTTTGGCTCTTGGCTCTTGGAATAAAATTTCTATCTTTTGGAGTACATGCTTGGATTGGAGTGGATGTTGGTTGCTTCGATTGTAAATGCTATTGTCCATTGCACTGGAGGATCTATTGTATCTATCTTGCATATTTGCCATATTTCATTTACAGGTTAAGAGGGCGATTTTGGACAAGGGCGAATTGGTGGGGAGGCTTGCCCTTCAATCTTGGAAGAAGTCGCTTTGGTGTAATAGGGAGTAGTTTTGCCTTTGTGTCAACTATTCTATGTTTCTCTCTCTCTTGCTTGTATCTACCTTCAATTTGTTAAACTGATTGATGCTTTGCTCTTTGGCTTGACAGGTTAGAAGGAATCACATGTGGCTTGGGAA
The DNA here is from genome assembly GCA_027924585.1 of Larix kaempferi. Taxonomy (NCBI): domain Eukaryota; kingdom Viridiplantae; phylum Streptophyta; class Pinopsida; order Pinales; family Pinaceae; genus Larix; species Larix kaempferi. The sequence goes on from BSBM01000510.1 coordinate 46,035,654, forward strand.
AATCGATTTGGCAAGAGGGCTTCAACAATTCTCGATTTGATCTTTGGCAAAGTAATCCTCGTCTCAACTAGCATTCATCTCTTCATCCAGGTATGTTCCAAAAGGTATGATCTTCTACTTCCTTGAATCTTCCATGATTTCTAGATCAATAAAACCCTAATCAATTAAAACCCTTGTTTTTGGTATTTCTTAGATCTACTTAGATCTAGCCTTGTTCTTGAAGAAATATTGAAAACCCACCTCTATAGCATCCACCCCTAGTTGGATCTATAGTTTGGTGGTGATTGGCTAAAAATTGACCCATTTTTGAAGGCAAAAAGCCCTCCTTGACCCAAATCGCACTTCCTAGAGAGAGGCTTGTTTGGTTAGATCTAGCACATGGGTAGGTGAGATCCCACTTGATTTGCAATCTAGACACTTGATAACCTACCCCCAGATTCTTACTTTGGTGAAATCTACCTTGTGGACATCTCTCCATGTTTTAAGGGGTTAAAACCCCCTTTTGAGTTTCTTGGCACCTCAAAACTCAGATCTACTAAGATCTAGCCCTTGGATTGACTTGATTTTTTGAGCATGCATAGATCGGGGTACTAGCTACTTGGATCTACAGTTTGGTGGCCATTGAGCTTGATTTGGTCCACCAAACCCACTTTTTGGCCTTCCTTGAGCAAGTCGCACCCCCTTGAAAATTTGAGTTTGTCCACTTCTAGGAGGTGGGTGTTGGAGATTTTCGTGGATTTGGAATGCCCATACCTTGAAACCTAGGTCTAGACTGTCTTTTTGTCACGATCCGCCTTGGGGGTAGCATTCCTTGTTTCAAGGGATTGTGGTCCACTTAGGGTTATTACTTGAAAACCTAGATCTAGCAAAATCCAACCATTGGATCTCATTTAGCCCACTTGACTTGGCTTCTAGGTGTCCCGATCTACACTTTGACATACTTTTTGACCCCATTAGCCCATCTAACAAGGCACTAGTCCACCACTAAGCAAGTCGCACTCCTTGAAATTTGTGTCAAAACCCTAGATCTAGTATGTGGGTGGTCCTAGAATCAACCTAGATTCATAGATCTAGCCTTTATCTAACCTATAGTACCAACCTCACACCTAACTTCACCTTGTGGGCCCACCTAGAATCATTTCACACTTCCCAAGAAAACAAGACCCACTTGTGTAAACACATGGTACTATACCTAGTCATCATACCCCATCATGTGGCCTAAACCATACATAGGTTGAAACACTAACTATCCATTACACCACCTTCAACCATACCTCAACTCTTAGGTCCATTTAGCCTTGCATTGGTTTCCGCACCTCCTCATTTACTTATCTTGATAAACCTTTGTTTGGGTAAAATTAACTGTGATTGGGTATAGGGTCTTCCGCTTGGTCTAGTTACACCTTGACCTAAAGCGAAGAGTGCCTCGGTTGACGTGACTCCCACATTGCATTGGGAACCGTGGCATCTCTTGGGTCACCTCTTTAGTTGCCTGTCTCCTCTACCGTCCCGGATGGGATACCTCTAGGGGCAACTACAAGTTGTGTGATAACAAGAACCTCAGAATCTCTGGTCTCGATCTGCTCTGCATCAATCTTCAATCTAGCACTGCACCATCCTTGCTTTCAGCTTTTATTTTGCACCTGTACCTGCGCTCACAAACACTAGAATACCTCATGGAGCATGTATGGGAAAAATATAAAATAAAACTGAAACTGAAATCTACTCTAAAGCATAATCTGAAATGCATAAAAGAAATTTTAAATCTAACATGGCATATATCATTTATTCATCATTCATTATTTTATTGTGCAGGAGGAAAAGAGAACTTGTTCAAGCAGGCAATCTCAACTTGCACAAGCAGCCAAAAATGTAAAAAGAAATTAAAATTCTTTAATGCATGCAGGAGAGGAGACAAGCTTAGGAAGGAGCAGGGCTCAACTCAATCAAAAACAAAAACAAGCAAACACTCCAAGCAGAAAAGAAAAATTGGCAATACTCAGCACACAAAAAAAGAAAAAGCACACAAGTCCTACTGCTCAAGTGAGCTTATTTAGAAGACTACCTATTCTACTCTAACCAGTCAAACCAAATGTTAGGTAAAATCATAAATCCAGTGCAACCATTCATCAAATAAATTAATGATTCTTCTTTGATTTTTGTTGATAAAACAAGTCAAGATTGGATTAAAGATTAATGAAATTGAGAACACAATCTTCCTGACTTGATCAGAAATTGAAGAAGGATTTGAATGGAGCAAAATGAAGTCATGCCAAGGAGAAATTTGACTGAAACAGACATCCTCCATCAAAGAACTGATAGGATCATAAAATTCATGTAAATGATTGTTTAAAATCGATGGAGGGAAAACATATGGTATTTGATTTAATAAACTACTTTCCTCACTCACTTTACTTGCATATTCAATACGGTTCTCGTTGGGACTGATGATCAAATAAAAACCAAGTGGGGAGAAATCAAGGCTTGAAAGACGAAAAATCAAAACTAGACCCACTTGATGCTCAAAAATGGAGAAAAGATGAAATTGATCTTTAAACACCTTTTCTAGCCACCAAGAATGATTGATAATTTGACAACAAGCATCACTGTTCCAAGGTGACTGAAAAGGGAAATGAAGTGTTTTTTCTCCAATCATGTAATCGTGCATATACTTCCTATTGAAAAATTCCAAGGCAAAAAATTGACTAGAGCACCAACCCAAAGATGATTGAAAGAGTTGGGAAGGGAGGGTGGATTGCAAATATGAAAATTCTCCCAAATGGATCAACTAGTTTGACCTTGGACTTTTACAAAAGAAAGAACCCTTTACTCTATGAATGATTTCAAGTCTTTTATCAAGTTTAATATTTACAATATGAGGACAAGATTCTAATTCTGATAAATGGATAAAGCTATCTTGACTAACGATGGAAAAATTTAAAGACTCATTATATGAAGTGGAACAAAGATTAGAGCATCTAGTGTGATTCACTAATTCATCCTCATCTTGAGATTGACCTTCTATTGCTTCATCCTAGACCTTCTATTAATTCATCCTCACCAAATCAAGTTATTTCTAAGTGAAGTAAGGTGTATGGTTTATCCTAGACCTTAGGATGAAGTCACAAGACAAGGGAGGGGTTCAATGAGTATAGCTTTAGTTCATTATTGATGTGAAAGTGACTTATGATTTGTGAAATAGGATCCAAAATTAAAGTACTAATTGAATGTGAGAAAATCCACTGCCTTGGTAACCGTGTCCAATGCAGGGTAGTTTAGGGGTTGAATTAGGGCTAACTAGTACAAGTGACAAGCTTGATTATGAAGTATGACGGCATCAAAGGGTTTAGTTCACCAATCAAGGGTCAAACCACAAGTTAATCCAACAATCTAGGAAAGTCGAATTGTCTTGGAGAGAGATCAGTGCCTTGGGAATTGGGATAATGGAGTCAAAGTAAAGTTGACTTGTGGTTAAGGAATCCTATTGCATGAGACAAGTGGGCAATTAAAGTCTTCATGGATGAATAGGTCTAGATCTAGGTTTGACCTAAGTGGACCACAATCCCTTAAAACAAGGAATTCTATCCCCAAGGCAAGATTTAACAAGGTGACCTACTAGACCTAGGTTTTGAAGTATTCCCGTTCCAAATCCACTGAAATCTCAAGTACTCACGTCCTAGAAGTGGGATAACTTACTTCTCCAAGGTGGTGCGACTTTACACAAGGAGGCTAAAATGTGGGATAAATGGGTCAAGGCAAGTCCAATGGCATCCAAACGTTAGATCCAAGTAGGATGATCAAGTGGGAGTGTGGATCTACAATTTCAAGGCAATCAAATGGCTAGATCTTACTAGATCTGAGTTTGAAGATACCAAGTGGTCCAAAATGGGGATTAAATCCCTTGAAATGTGGAACAGGGCCCACAACGTAGAAATCAGAAAAGTGAATCTGGGGGTAGGTTATTGGATGTGTAGATCATGAATCAAGCGGGATCTCAACTACCCACATACTAGATCTAAGTCAACCCACCAAACTAGGAAGTGCGCCCTTGCTTGGAGAGGCTAAATGCTTTGGGAAGAGGGTCAAATGAAGGCCAATCCTCACCAAACTATAGATCCGGGATGCCGTGGATACTATAGAGGTGGGTTTTCAATATCTTACCCAAGAAGCCACTCGATCTTAGTAGATCTGAAAAAATGTAAAAATGAGGGTTTGAAGAAATAAGGGTTTTATCAATTTATGAGCTATGTTAATGGATCGGATCAAGATAAGAGAAACAAACCTTTGGATCTTACCTGGGTAACCTTGTAGGTGCCTTGATGATGATGATCTATGCAAACCCGATCAATTTGAGAAGCTTTGAGGTAGTTTTCTATGCAATTGATTTAGTCCAAGAAGCCAATGTGCCCTCTCTCCTGCACAACAAACGTCAACAATATCAGATTTGATGTAATCAAGAGATAAGACTAATGTGACAAGAGAAGTAACAGAAAGATAGCATAGATCCAATGATACTAATGATAACCCCCTGATACAAGCAAATGCCAAGAAAGTCGATTTGAAGAAACCTTGCAAAATCGCCCTTGTTGAAGTCGCCCTCCTGTAGACAAGACAATGATTTCCAAAATAGATGATCTTACAACAAATTCCAAATGCTAGGTTGCAATAGACTTTCCAATCACCATCTAAGAACACCAGATGCAATGGAGACCACAAGAATTTCCACAAGAAAGTTTTTCTATACCAATAATCCAAGAGCCAAAGACCGCTTACAAATGAGAAGCTCTCTCCTTTAAATAGGAAGGAGAGACATCAAAATCCTACCCACATTTTGAATGAGTGGCTAAGATTAAAAGATACAAATGTCTAAACAATGGTTGAGATGAGCTCAACAATAAAATACATGGATCACTAATAAAATATAATATAATTGGACAAAATCACCCTAGAAGAGGGGAATCCCACCAAATCATGATAACAAAATATAATAGGAAGCTTATGGTGGCCCCAAGGGGTAATTTTAGCCACCCTTGATCAATCCCCATAGCACAATAATAATAATATAGTCATCAATATACCAAATCGTGCCTCTATGGTCATGTTATCACATATATAGTAGCCGAGATACCATACATTATTTTTCTGATGCCAGTACACTATTCAGCCAGTTCCCTTACATGTGAGATACTAAGATGAGCATCTATGTTGGATCACTATCAGATTTTGGACAGCAGTTGTATTCCCCATGCCATGACTGAGTCTCAGGACACTCAGAGAGATGACCGATCTAGCCATTATACCATTGGTATAGAGCAGTCAGTAGTGCCCAGAGTTACAGCAGCAGTTTCAGAGGACAGATGATGGTACAGGTTGATGAGCATTCAGGTATATGACTCAGCAAGTATATCATTGTGTTATGGTTATATTGCTCTTATACTTATTCTTATAGCATGTCTTAGCACTTCGTGTCATGATCTGGCGATCATATAGATATATGGACCTGTTTGAGCTTATTATATATATTATATTGTCCCTACTCAGACTTAGAAGTTCACTATTCATACTCATTGGTTTTACCCTCCTTAGGGAGAATAGAGGTGATCACTCCACCATACCTTGGCTTGCTAGTGTTGGCTCCATTATTCATTGTCTTCATCCATCCATTGCCTACCTTTTAGTTTATCACCCCGACTTACTACTTGACTAGTGGCATGGAGGACTTTTCCCCACTGTAGCCTCTGTATTGGATGAGCTTCCCTGTTTATTGTGTCTCGGCTCTGAGTTGGTGACAAAACTTACCTATGGTGAGTTGGAGTTCATTGGAATTCCCCCTAGTCACTAAAGTTGTGTTGGCTAAACGTGAAACTTTTAGTGCTGCCATGAATACAAAATCTGGAAAATGAAATGCTATATCTTGTATGAAAAGCCCATTCATGCAATGTGTTTCTAAACACACATGAATGAAAGGCATGCCAAATGAAAATGGCCTTGAAAATAAAACGTTTTATCTTTTGGAAATGTAAATACCTAGGTAAACAAGCTGTCCATGACAAACCTAGAAGTGCTCAGGTAAACAACTGCGTTAAAAACACACCTGCAGTAAAAAGCCTAAAATAAATGTAAATCTATGCAATGTGTTTATAAACACACATAGACCAAGGCTATGGAAACTTCAGGCCCAAAAAGCAATAGAACTTAAATGCTATATCAAAACAATTGTTGGCCTTATTTGTATTTTGGATTGTGTGCATCTATTAAAGGTGAATAAACCCTCTTTGAACAACTCATCCATTTGTGAGACACCGCCATTCCCTGTGTTGTTGCTCATTCAATATATACTACGGTGTGTATTCCCTTTCCCTTTGCCAAAGTGTCACAAAGTTAAGCCAGTCAAGTCATCCCTTAGCCTAGCTAGTTATTTTAGCCTTCACCCTTCACTAGCAAATTGATCACAGCTATGAAGTGAGTATGATCTTGAAAGTCTAGTCTGAGTAATAATAATAATTAATGACATTATATATTTGGATTTAGATCGCCAGTAATGATTACTTTGTGTTATAATTGTTATTTGAATAAGTTGTAGAGCATGCATTAACCTTTGACACTTTGCAGCAACTTCCGATGATGGTCTGAGTTATATTTGGTCATGTTGACTTGGTTAGACCTAGTTTGACCAAGGTCAACCATAGGACTTGAGATGGTTGGACCTTGTGATGATATGGATAGATGATATATGGTCTATGTACATGTATATGATGATTCTATGCAGCAGCTACAGGGTTATGATGATGATTCATGGTTTAAAGCAGTATTTGATCATTTACAGATTATTATTATTTTCCTTGTTCCAGTATATTGGATATATATTTTGATCATGCAGAGACTCATATGGTGTATGAGTACACATCTTGGATGGATTTGTACCTTCTGAGTCCAATGAGACAATTTGTTTTCAGTTCCGAGCAATTACAGTGATGATTGAGCCTCAGTAGGCTATCCCAATGGAGTTTTGGTATGTCAGAGCAGATGTGATTTTTATCCGGTTGACCTAGGGCACTGTGCTTGGACAGGGTGGTCCAGCCACTTGTTTTTACCATATTACCCCCCTCCCGGACACACTGGTGCCATCACCTTGACAGCGCAGGCACTCCAGGAGGCAGTTTGGGGCAGTTTCACGCTTCTCGAGGCATTTAAGGATTGGTAGGAATGGCTATTTAGGAAATCGATTTGGGCTACTGAGGCAATATTATGGCATGGGATGATCAGTGATGATAGATCGAGGTCTTCCACACCTCCTCCAGCAGTTTCAGCTTCATCGGGGACCGCATCCATCACTTATGGCACTTTCTGAGGATTTCTGAGGTCTTTTGAGGCCTACGATTTGACCATGGAGGCACGATTTGGTACATTGATGATTATTTTATGATTATTGTGCTATGAGGATTGACCAAGGAGGGATAAAATTACCCCTTGGACCCACCATAAGCCCCTATTATATTTTGTCATCATGATTTGGTGGGATTCCCCTCTTCTAGGGCGATTTTGTCCACTCATATTATATTTTATTAGTGATCCATGTATTTTATTGTTGAGCTCATCTCAACCATTGATTAGACATTTGTATCTTTTAATCTTAGCCACTCATTCAAAAAGTGGTTAGGATTTTGATGCCTCTCCTTCCTATTTAAAGGAGAGAGCTTCTCATTGTAAAGGGTCTTTGGCTCTTGGATTATTAGTATAGAAAAACTTTCTTGTGGAAATTCTTGTGGTCTCCTTTGCATCTGGTGTTCTTAGATGGTGATTGGAAAGTCTATTGCAACCTAGCATTTGGAATTTGTGGTAAGATCTATCTATTTTGGAAATCATTGTCTTGTCTACAGGAGGACGACTTCAACAAGGGCGATTTTGCAAGGCTTCTTCGAATCGACTTTCTTGGCATTTGCTTGTATCAGGGGGTTATCATTAGTTTCATTGTGATCTATGCTATCTTTCTGTTACTTCTCTTGTGGCATTAGTCTTATCTCTTGATTACATCAAATCTGATATTGTTGACGTTTGTGGTGCAAGAGAGAGGGCGCATTGGCTTCTTGGACTAAATCGATTGCTTAGAAAACTACCTCAAAGCTTCTCAAATTGATCGGGTTTGCATAGATCATCATCATCAAGGCATCTACAAGGTTACCCAGGTAAGATCCACAGGTTTGTTTCTCTTATCTTGATCCATTCCATTGACCTAACTCATAAATTGATAAAACCCTTATTTCTTCAAACCCTCATTTTTACATTTTTTCAGATCTACTAAGATCTAGTGGCTTCTTGGGTAAGATATTGAAAACTCACCTCTATAGTATCCACGGCATCCCGGATCTATAGTTTGGTGAGGATTGTCCTCCATCTGACCCTTTTCCCAAGGCATTTAGCCTCTCCAAGCAAGGGCGCACTTCCTAGTTTGGTGGGTTGACCTAGATCTAGTATGTGGGTAGTTGAGATCCCGCTTGATTCATGATCTACACATCCGATAACCTACCCCCAAATTGTCACTTTTCAGATTTCTACCTTGTGGGCCCTATTCCACATTTTAAGGGATTTAATCCCCATTTTGGACCACTTGGTATCTTTAAACTCAGATCTAGTAAGATCTAGCCATTGGATTGCCTTGAAATTGTAGATCCACACTCCTACTTGATTAACCTACCCAGATCTAAAGTTTGGATGCTATCGGACGTGTCTTGACCCCACTTATCCCACTTTTAATCCTCCTTGGGCAAAGTCGCATCACCTTGGAGAAGGGAGTTTGTCCACTTCTAGGACATGGGTACTTGATATTTTTGTGGATTTGGAACGGGAATAATTCAAAACCTAGGTCTAGTAGGTCACCTTGTCAAATCTTGCCTTGGGGATAGCATTCCTTGTTTTAAGGGATTGTGGTCCACTTAGGTCAAACCTAGATCTAGACCTATTCATCCATCAAGACTTTAATTGCCCACTTGTCTCATGCAATAGGAGTCCTTAACCACAAGTTAACTTTACTTTGACTCCATTATCCCAATTCCCAAGGCACTGATCTCTCTCCAAGTCAATTCGACTTTCCTAGATTGTTGGATTAACTTTTGGTTTGACCCTTATGTGGTAAACTAAACCCTTTGATGCCATCATACTTCATGATCAAGCTTGTCACTTGTACTAGTTAGCCCCAATTCAACCCCTGAACTACCCTGCACTGGACACGGTTCCCAAGGCAATGGATTTTCTCACATTGAACTAGTACTTTAATCCTGGATCCTATCTCACAAATCATGAGTCACTTTCACATCAATAATGACCCAAAGCCATACTCATTGAACCCCTCACTTGTCTTTTGACTTCATCCTAAGGTCTAGAATAAACCATACACCTTACTTCACTTAGAATTAACTTAATTTGGTGTCTTGGTTTTGATCTCTCCTGTCGGGAGTAGATCGGGTCTCCCCCTTTGTTGTCTGGGCTAGATAACATAAAGTGAAGGTTGCTTCGACTGGCGTGACAACCATCTATTGGAGGTCGAGGTGATCGTGGTTGCACCTTTTGAGTTGCCCTTCCCTATTGCCATCCATGAGTGGATACATCCATAGGGGTAACTACAGTTTAGGTGACAACAGGTCAAATCGTAGGCCTCAAAAGACCTCAAAAATTATCAGAAAGTCCCATAAGTGCTGGATGCGGACCCCGATGAAGCTGAAACTGCTGGAGGAGGTGTGGACGACATCAATCCATCATCACTGATCATCCCATGCCAAAACATTGCCTCAGTAGCCCAAATCGATTTCCTCAATAGCCATTTCTACCAATCCTGAAATGCCTCGGGAAGCGTGAAACTGTCCCAAACTGCCTCCTGGAGTGCCTGCGCTGTCAAGGTGAGGGCACCTATGTGTCCAGGAGGGGGGTAATATGGTAAAAACAAGTGGCTGGACCACCCCCTCCAAGCATAGCGCCCTAGGTCAACCGGATAAAAATCACATCTGCTTTGACAGGGCCTCCGACAGACCAAAACTGCACTAGGTTAGCCTACTGAGGCCCAATCATCACTGTAAGTGCCCGGAACTGAAAACAAACTGTCTCATTGGACTCAGAAGGTCCAAATCCATCCAAAATGTGTACTCATACACCATATGAGTCTCTGCGTCATCAATATATATATCCAATATACCGGAACAGGGCAAATAATAATAATCTGTAAATGATCAAATACTGCTGTAAACCAAGAATCATCATCACAACCCTAATGTTGCTGCATAGAATCATCATATACATGTACATAGACCATATATCATCACAAGGTCCAACCATCTCATGTCCTATGGTTGACCTTGGTCAAACTAGGTTTGACCAAGTCAACATGACCAAATATAACTCAGACCATCATCAGAAACTGCTGCAAAGTGTCCAAGGTTAATGCATGCTCTACAACTTCTTCAAATAACAATTATAACACAAAGTAATCATTACTGGCGATCTAAATCCAAATATATAATGTCATTAATTATTATTATTACTCAGACTAGACTTTCAAGCTCATACTCACTTCATAGCCGTGATCAATTTGCTAGTAGTGGCTGAAAGCTAAAATAACTGGCTAGGCTAAGTGATGAGTTGACTGACTTAACTTTGTGACACTTCGGCAAAGGGAAAGGGAATACACACCATAGTATATACTGAATGAGCAACAACACAGGGAATGGCGGTGTCTCACAAATGGATAAGTTGTTTAGAGAGTGCTTATTCAACTTAGGCATCATGTCTATATCAAGTTGATCAAAGTTCATTAGGATCATTCAATTTCATTTCATGGCCTTTTTGGCCTACATAACCCTTCGGATCTCAGGTGTGCTGATAAGCAAAACTAGTTGCAGCTTGCATCCAGGGCATGTTTTTATACATGTATAAGGTCAACAATTGTTTAGATACAGCTTTTAAGAATCATTGCTTTTTGGACCTTTCTTATACTCTTCGAGGAGTATTTTTCAGCAGTTCATCGCTCTTGCCCTTTTTTAGTTGCCATGGGCGAAATTATCAATTTCCATACATAGTACATGAGCTTTCAGTTTTAGCCAACAACATCTCAAGTGACTAGGGGGAGTTCGAGCCAATGCCAAACATCGGGACAATCCACCAGAATGATTTAGGCCTACTACAATCCAACTCACCAAAGGGAAGTTTTGTCACCAACTCAAAGCCGAGACACAGTAAACAGGGAAGCTCATCCAATACAGAGGCTACAGTGGGGAAAAGATCCTCCATGTCACTAGTCAAGTAGCAAGTCAGGGTGATAAACTAAAACGTAGGCAATGGATGGATGAAGACAATGAATAATGGAGCCAACACTAGCAAGCCAAGGTATGGTGGAATGATCACCTCTATTCTCCCCAAGGAGGGTAAAACCAATGAGTATGAATAGTGAACTTCTAAGTCTGCGTAGGGACATTATAACATATATAATAAGATCAACCAGGTCCACATATCTATATGATCGCCAGATCATGACACTAAGTGCTAAGACATGCTATAAGAATAAGTATAAAAGAAATATAACCATAACACAATGATATACCTGCTGAGTCATATACCTGAATGCTCATCAACCTGTACCATCATCTGTCCTCTGAAACTGCTGCTGTAACTTTGGGCACTACTGACTGCTCTATATCAATGGTATAATGGCTACATCGGTCATCTCTTTGAGTGTCCTGAGATTCAGTCCTGGCATGGGGAATACAACTGCTGTCCAAAATATGATAGTGATCCAATATAGATGCTCATCTCAGCATCTCAATGTAAGGGAACTGGATGAATAGTGTACTGGCATCAGAAAAATAATGTATGGTAGCCCGACTACTATATATATGATAATGAGGTCATCTCCGAATGTTGACAATTCACTTGATATTTGATTATTAATAGATTCAATAATAGGATCGGATAGGGGAAAGTTTTGATCTTGGATTTGATTTGAAGAACATATATCATCGAATTCACTTCCCCAATCTTCTAAGAATTTATTTTCGAACATGTCATATCCGAAAATGCTATTGGCCTTCAATCCCAAAAACCAGAGCTCATCTCTTTCTTTGAAAGTTGAAGCCAATAGTTTCATACACACATCCTCATGGGTTATGGATAACTCTTTAATAATTTCCCTAAAAAGTTCCAGGTGTCTTTTAGCAGATACTTCATGACTTCCATCAATTTTAGACAACCTTTCACGGGCTTGATGAGGGATTTGATGAGGATACCCAACAATTTTTTAGAAGTCAAAAACTTTCAAACGACCAAAAGTCCTAGGCCGCTCATAAGCAGCCATGGATGGCAAAGTTTTTTTATTTTTTATTAAATCAAGACCCTAAATACAAAAAGATGCACCCCATGGGTTCTAGATAATGATAGGATCGATCACCAGTGGAGTCGCTTATGTGGAGTCGCCAGGTAGACTTTAAAACTCTTCTACCAAGATGTATGTCGTTAATATGTAGGGAGAAACTAAGTGATAAATAGATGGATATGCTTTTAATTAAGGATTGAAATGATAACCATCTAGATTAATCCGGATGCGATAAAATATGAGTTATAAATGGATAATCGCAGACACCTAAGGTAAGCCTCTACCTCCTCGGCAACGGCGCCAAAAATGTTGGCAAAGAGAACGGGAGTAGGGCTTGAAAATATATGTCGAACCAGAGTAGGCCTCTACCTTCCCCGGCAACGACGCCAAAAATGTTATCACACAACTTGTAGTTGCCCCTAGTGGTATCCCATCCGGGACGGTAGAGGAGATGGGAAACTAAAGAGGTGACCCAATAGATGCCACGATTCCCAATGGAAGGTGGGAGTCACGCCAACCGAGGCACTCTTCGCTTTAGATCTAGATAAATCAGGACCTAGGGGGAGACCCTATTACCAATCAAAGATGATTGGACCCAAACAAAGGTTCCTAGGGATGAGTAAATGGTAAGTTACGGAAACCAATGCAAGGTAAAGTGGACTTAGAAATTAAAGTATGGTTGAAGGTGGTTTGAGAAATGATTAGTATTTCAACCAATGTATGATTTAGGCCACATGATTAGTTATGATGACAAGATATAGTACCATATGGTACACAAGTGGGTCTTACCCTCTTGGGATATGTGAAATGGCTTAAAGTGGACCCACAAGGTGAAATTAAGGGATGCAATTGGCACTGGAGGATATGTAATGAGTAGATCTATGGATCTAAGTTGAGAGTAGGAGTACCCAATTACTGGATCTAAGGTTTGACACAATCCCCAAGGAGTGCGATTTGCTTAAGGAAGACTAGTGCCTTGTTGGATAGGTTAATGGAGTCAAAAGATATATGTCAAAGTGTAGATCGAGACACCAAGTAGTCAAGACAAGTGGGCTAATTGAGATAGAGTGGTTGGATCTTATTAGATCTAGGATTTCATGAAATGACCCAAATGGACCACAATCCCTTAAAACAAGGAATGCTACCCCCAAGGCAGATTGTCACAAAATGATACTCTAGATATAGGTTTCAAGGTATGCCCGTTCCAAATACACTGAAATCTCAACTACCAAGGTCCTAGAAGTGGGCAAACTCAGTCACCCAAGAAAGTGCGACCTTGCTCAAGGAGGACTAAAAGGTGGATAAGGTGTGTCAAATCAAGTCCAATGGCCACCAAATTATAGATCCAAGTAGTTTAGGCACTGATCTATGTGGATCTAGAAAATCAAGCCAATCCAATGGTTAGTGTTATCACACCATAGTAGCAGGGCTACTATTCTTGTACAGCAGATATCTGCACATTCTAGAGCTTCCTTTATTCCAGAGCATGGCTATATATTTTGGATCACTCATGATCAGAGCAGTACATTATTCAGATTTTATGACCTTGTGTCAAGGCTGAGCCTTGAGAGTTCAGATTTGATGACTGATGTGACCACTTATCCCATTACAGTTTCAGTTCAGTGCCTAGAGATGTATTTCAGCAGTGTTTCAGATGATGCATGATGATGATTATTATGATGATGTTATGGATATGTTCTCACTGACTGTGGATTATTATCTTGTTGATTTAGTCATGATCATGGCATATGCTTGGTATATTATTCCTGATGTGGCAAATTATTTAAAATGAACTGTAAATCATAAAATGGACAATTGCTTGCACCTTTAGGTCATTTAACAAAACTTACTAGTATTTCACCTTACATAGACATGGTCTTTCCCGACACTGGTTGTCTGCTAGTGTAGGCTCCATATTCACTTGTCTCCATCCATACATGACCTTCCTGTTTGACTTTAAACCCTGACTTGTCTCATTTGACTTTCTGATACAGAGGACTTCCCCATTTTTCTACCTCTGTGTTTGGACCGCATCCCTGTTTATTCAGTGTCTCGGCTCTGAGTTGGTGACAGAACTTGCCTTTGGTGAGTTGGATTGTAGGCCTAAATCATTCTGGTCGGTTGTCCCGATGTTTGGCATTGGCTCGAACTCCCCCTAGTCACTTGAGATGTTGTTGGCTAAAACTGAAAGCTCATGTTCTACCTATGGAAACTAAAAAATTCGCCCATGGAAACAAAAAAAAAAGGGGGCAAGAGCAATGAAAAGCTAAAAATACTCCTCGAAGAGTATAAGAAAGGTCCAAAAAGCAATGGTTCTTAAAAGTTATATCTAAACAATTGCTGACCTTATAAATATGTGAAAAACATGCCCTGGATGCAAGCTGCAACTAGTTGTGCTTCTCAGCACATCTGAAATCCGAAGGGTTATGTAGGCCAAAAAGGCCATGGAAATGAAATTGAATGATCCTAATGAACCTGGATCAACTTGATGTAGACATGATGCCTAAGTTGAATAAGCACTCTCTAAACAACTTATCCATTTGTGAGGCACAGCCATCCCCCGTGCTCTTTTGTCCAGCACAGAGTTTGTAGCTTCCCCCTTTTCCCAGTCCAAAGTATTTTTGAGTTAAGTTAGACAAGTCAAACCCTTGGCCCAACCTTGCTCCTAGCCTTCATCCTTCACTAGCAGTTTGACCATGTCCAATGGGTGAGTTTGTCATTTGAACTATTGTGCAAGCAATTTTATATAATCACGGAATATGCTAACTTGATTAATGCCACTGAATGGAATTTATACTTTGAGCTTAGCTGTGGGAATGATTGGAGAAGCATTGTCGTAGTCTACTGATGTGATTTACCCTTGATTATATATATTCTTGGGATCCGTGATGATGTGGACCATGTATGATGATTATTGATGATGATTTATGGGCCCACATGTTTGATGATGATAGCATATGATGGACATATGATGCAGATGATGTTTGATCCAGTTCAGCAGGTTTATTATTTCTTCAGATCAGCAGATTATACATTGTCCATATATGGTGGACCCTACAGCAGGCCCATTAGGGCAACCCAGGCTGTATGAGTACTCACTCCTAGTGGATTTGGGTCTTCTGGATCCATTGAGACACTTATCTTTCAGTTCCGGGCACTTCTGACAGTGATTGATGCAGTTTTACACTTGTTGACCAGATTGGGGGCTGATTTCCCAGCCTGAGCAGCAGGGGCCCCGAGAGGCCAGTTCACCTAGGGCGCTGATGATGGAAGGGGTGGTCCAGCCACTTGTTATTACCATTTATCCCCCCTTCCGGAGAGCCTGGTGGGCTCAGATGGACAGCGCTAGCACCCTAGGAGGCAGTTTTGGCACTTTCACAGTTCCCGAGGCAGTTAAAAAATGGGATAAAGTGGTCACTGAGGAAATCGATTTGGGCAATTGAGGCAAGGTTTTGGCATTTGGTTTTCACAGAGGTCTTCCAGGGTGGCATCACTACCTTCCAGCCAGTTTTCACCATGTGGGTATGCCCGGATTGATCACAGGAGGACATTTACTGCTTGACTGTCATGGATTCTGAGGACAGTTTTGGACATTTTTATTATATTGGACATATGTTATTATTTTATTGTGCCTTGCGGATGAGCTAGTAAGGAATAATACCTCCTAGCCCCACCATGAGCTTATTTTATCATGTCCTAGTCATCATGAGGTGGATTGTTGTACTTTTTACCCCTCTAGTGGGATGACGTCACCCTCCATTGTACCATTTAGTGAGGGCGCTATTGTTATGTTGAGTGATCCATGTGATATATTGTTATGGATTCATCCTAGCCATTGATTGTATAATGAGATCTTATAATCTCAACCACTCATTTGATGTAGTATTGTAGAGTGGTATAGGGTTTTGGTCTTTATTATCCTATATAAGGAGGAGACCCCCCATTGTAAAGCTCACCTTTGGAGCTCTGGAATATTGGAATAGAAGATTTTTTGTGGAGCACATCTCTCTTGCATTGTGGATTCTCTTGCATATTGAATATAAAGTATCTCTTCTATGTATCATTGTGGATTTTGGTGTTTTTGCTAACCTTTTGACAGGAAAGTCGAATTGGAGAGAGGAGGGCGACTTTTTGAGGGTTATTGTTGGAGGGATCCACATATTCTCTCTTGGGTTGATCCTGTGACAGGGAGTATCATTATTTTATCTTCGTGACATAGTTGATGCTTTCTATTACATCTTTCTACCATTTTCATAATCATCTTGCTTGACTTGTTTCTTTGATCTTGTCTTGTAGGAGGAGGACGATTTGGCTATCTTGGAGAAGGGCGATTTGGTTGGAGCACTTGGATCTCACTCTTGAATATAAACATAGGAGAATGCTATCAACTTGCAAGGTGGCCATAAGCAATTGAGGTAAGATCTACAAGATATGTGTCTCTTTCATCCATTCTATCTCCATTGGTCATAAAACCCTAATTAAATCAAAACCCCAATTTTGGTATTTTTTTTAGATCTACTTAGATCTACCGTTGCATTTGAAAAGATATTAAGAACCCACCTCTATAGGATCCACCCCTAGTTGGATCTATAGTTTGGTGGTGATTGGCTAAAAATTGACACACCTTTCAATGCAAAAAGCCTTCTTGAACCTAAATCGATTTTCCTAAGAGAAGCTTGTTGGGTAAGATCTAGCACATGGGTAGGTGAGATCCCACTTGATTTGACATCTAGACACTTGATAACCTATACCCATATCCTTGCTTTGGTGAAAACTACCTTGTGGACATCTCTCCATGTTTTGAGGGGTTGAAACCCCCTTTTGATCTTCTTGGTACCTTAAAACTTAGATCTACTAAGATCTACCCATTGGATTTACTTGAAACTTTGAAGGAACATAGATCGGGGTACTAACATCCCGGATCTACATTTTGGTAGCCATTGGACTTGGTTTGGTCCACCAAACCCTTCTTTTGCCCTTCCTTGAGAAAGTCGCACCCCCTTGAAGTTTTGAGTTGGACCACTTCTAGGAAGTGGGTGTTTGAGATTTTCAGAGATTTGGAATGCCCATGCCTTGAAACCTAGGTCTAGACTGTCCTTTTGTCCCGATCTACCTTGGGGATTGCATTCCTTGTTTTAAGGAATTGTGGTCCACTTTTGGTCATAACTCAAAAACCTAGATCTAGTAAGATCTAACCATTGGATCACATCCATTTCACTTGACTTGGCTTCTAGGTGTCCCGATCTACACTTTGACATCTTTCTTGACTCCATTAGCCCACTAAACAAGGCACTAGTCCATCACCAAGCAAGTCGCACTCCTTGGGATTCGTGTCAAACCTTAGATTTAATACATGGGTACTCCTAGAAACAACTCAAACTCATAGATCTAGCCTAGATCTAACCTATAATACCAACCTCACACTTAACTTTACCTTGTGGGTCCACCTAGAACTATTTCACACTTCCCAAGACAACAAGACCCACTTGTGTAAACACATGGTACTACACCTAGTAATCATACCCCATCATGTGGCCTAAACCATACATAGCTTGAAGCACTTATTATCCATTACATCACCTTCAACCATTGCTTAACCCTTAGGTCCACTTAGCCTTGCATTGGTTTCCGTAACTCATCATTTATATATCCTTTGAAACCTTTGTTTGGATCCAATCAACTGTGATTGGGGTATAGGGTCTCCCCCTTGGTCTAGTTATACCTTGACCTAAAGCGAAGAGTGCCTCGGTTGACGTGACTCCCACATTGCATTGGGAACCGTGGCATCTCTTGGGTCACCTCTTTAGTTGCCTAGCTCCTCTACCGTCCCGGATGGGATACCACTAGGGGCAACTACAAGTTGTGTGATAACAGTTAGATCTTACTAGATCTGAGTTTTAAGGTGCCAAGTAATTCAAAAGGGGGTTTTAATCCCTTAAAATGTGGAATGATGCCCGCAAGGTAGAAATCACCCAAGTAAAAGTCTAGGGGTAGGTTATAAAGTGTGTAGATTGCAAATCAAGTGGGATCTCACGTACCCATATGCTAGATCTAACCCAACAAGCCTCTCCAAGGAAGTGCGATTTGGTTCAAGAGGGCTATATTGAATTGAAAAGTGTGTCAATTTTAACCCAATCACCACCAAACTATAGATCCAACTAGGGGTGGATGCTATAGAGGTGGGTTCTTAAGATCTTTTCAAAAGCAAGGCTAGATCTAAGTAGATCTAAGAAAAACCGAAATGAGGGTTTTAATTAATTAGGGTTTGTGACCAATGAAGAGAGAATGGATGGGAAGAGGCACATACCTTGTAGATCTTACCTCAAATGCTTGTGGCCACCTTGCAAATTGATAGCATTCTCCTATGTGTATATTCAAGAGTGAGATCCAAGAGCTCCAACCAAGACGTCCTCCTCCAAGATAGCCAAATCGTCCTCCTCCTACAAGACAAGATCAAATAAACAAGTCAAGTAAGATGATTATGAAAATGACAGAAAGATGTAATAGAAAGCATCAATTATGTCACGAAGATACAATAACGATACTCCCTGTCACAAGATCAACCCAAGAGAGAATATGTGGATCCCTCCAACAATAACCCTCAAGAATCACCCTCCTCTCTACCAATTCAACTTTCCTGCAAGAAAACTAGTAGAAGCACCAAAATCCACAATGATACATAGAAGAGATACTGTATACTCAAGATGCAAGAGAATCCACAAGACAAGAGAGATATGCTCCACAAAGAAGTGTTCTATTCCAATATTCCAGAGCTCCAAAGGTGAGCTATACAATAGGAGGTCTCCTCCTTATATAGGATAATAAAGACCAAAACCCTATACCACTTTACAATACTACGTCAAATGAGGGGTTGAGATTAAAAGATCTCAATACATGATCAATGGCTAATAATGAATCATAACAATATATCACACGGATCACCCAATAAAATGATGACGTCATAGTCTAAAATAGTCATAGAGGGTGACATCATCCACTGGAGGGGGTAAAAGTACCAAAGCCCACCTCATAATGACTAGGAAATGACATAAGAAGCACATGGTGGGGCTAGGAGGCATCAATCCTTACTAGCTCATCCCCAAGGCACAATAAAATAATAAAATATGTTCAAGATAATATAAATGATCAAATCTGTCCTCAAAATATGTGACAGACAAGCAGTAAAAGACCTCCTGTGATCGCTGTCGGCCTACCCACATGGTGAAAACTGGCTGGAAGATAGTGGGATCACCCTGGAAGACCTCTGTGAAAACTAAATGCCAAAACCTTGCATCAATTGCCCAAATCGAATTCCTCATTGACCACTTTATCTCATTTTTTAACTGCCTTGGTAACTGTGAAAGTGCCAAAACCGCTTCCCAGGGCATCTGCGTTGTCCAACTGAGCTCACCAGGCTCTCCAGAAGGGGGGGTAAATGGTAAAAACAAGTGGCTGGACCACCCCCTCCTCATATAGCACCCTAGGTGAACTAGCCTCTCATGGCCCCTGCTGCACAGGCTGGGAAATCAACCCCAAATCTGGTCAACAAGTGTAAAACTGCATCAATCACTGTCAGAAGTGCCCGGAACTGAAAGATAAGTGTCTCATTGGATCCAGAAGACCCAAATCCACTAGGTATGTGTAGTCATACACCATGGGTTGCCCTAATGGGCCAGCTGTAGGGTCCACCATATATGGACAGTGCATAATCTGATGATCTGAAGTAATAAGAAAACCTGCTAAACCGCATCAATCATCATCTAAACCATATGTCCATCATATGATATCATCATCAAGTATGTGGGACCTGTTATCACATATATAGTAGCCGGGCTACCCTACATTATTTTTCTCATTCCAGTACACTATTCAGCCAGTTCCCTTACATTTGAGATGCCGAGATGAGCATCTACATTGGATCACTATCAGATTATGGACAGCAGTTGTATTCCCCATGCCATGACTGAGTTTCAGGACACTCAGAGGGATGACCGATGTAGCCATTATATCATTGGTACAGAGCAGACAGTAGTGCCCAGAGTTACAGCAGCAGTCTCAGAGGACAGATGATGGTACAGGTTTATGAGCTTTCAGGTATATGACTCAGCAGGCATATCATGGTGTTATGGTTAGATTGCTTTTATACTTATTCTTATAGCATGTCATAGCACTTAGTGTCATGATCTGGCGATCATATAGATACATGGACCTGGTTGACCTATTATATATATATATTACTGTCCCTGCTCAGACTTAGAAGTTCACTATTCATACTCATTGGTATTTACCCTCCTTAGGGAGAATAGAGGTGATCATTCAACCATACCTTGGCTTGCTAGTGTTGGCTTCATCTTTTCATTGTCTTCATCCATCCATGGCCTACCTTTTAGATTATCACCCTGACTTACTACTTGACTAGTGGCATGGAGGACCTTTCCCCACTGTAGCCTCTGTATTGGATGAGCTTCCCTGTTTATTGTGTCTCGGCTCTGAGTTGGTGACAAAACTTACCTATGGTGAGTTGGAGTTCCTTGTGAATTCCCGCTAGTCACTAAAGTTGTGTTGGCTAAACCTGAAACTTTTAGTGCTGCCATGAATACAAAATCTGAAAAATGAAATGCTATATCTTGTATGTGAAAGAAATGCCAATTGAAAATGGCCATGAAAAATAAAATGTTATATCTCTTGGAAAAATAAATACCTAGGTAAACAAGTTGTCCATGACACACCTAGAAGTGCTCAGGTAAACAAGTGCCTTAAAAACACACCTGCAGCAGAAAGCCTAAAAATAAATGTAAATCTATGCAATGTGTTTGTAAACACACATAGATCAAGGCTATGGAAACTTCAGGCCCAAAAAGCAATGGAACTTAAATGTTATATCTAAACAATTGCTGGCCTTATTTGTATTATGGATTGTGCGCATCTGTGAAGGTGAATAAACCCTCTTTGAACAACTCATCCATTTGTGAGACACCACCATTCCCCGTGTTATTGCTCATTCAGTATATACTATGGTGTATTCCCTTTCCCTTGCCAAAGTGTCACAAAGTCAAGGCAGTTAAGTCATCCCTTGGCCTAGCCAATTAATTTAAGCCTTCACCCTTCACTAGCAAATTGATCACAACTATGAAGTGAGTATGATCCTGAAAGTCTAGTCTGAGTAATAATAATAATTAACGACACTATATATTTGGATTTAAATCGCCAGTCATGATTACTCTGGGTTATAATTGCTATTTGAATAAATTGTAAAGCATGTATTAACCTTGACACCTTGCAGCAGCTATGGATGATGGTCTGAGTTGTATTTGGTCTTGGTTAGACCTAGTTTGACCATGGAGGACCATGGGACATGAGATGTTAGACCTTATGATGATATGGATAGATGATATATGGTCTATGTACACATACAGGATGATTCTATGCAGCAGCTACAGGGTTATGATGATGATTCTTGGGATACAGCAGTGTTTGGTCATTTACAGATCATTATTATTGGCCTTGTTCCGGTACATTGGATATTTATTTTGATCATGCAGAGATTCATATGGTGTATGAGTACACATCTTGGATAGATTTGGACCTTCTGAGTCCAATGAGACAGTTTGTTTTCAGTTTCGGGCACTTACAGTGATGATTGAGCCTCAGTAGGCTGTCCTAGTGCAGTTTTGGTCTGTTGGAGGCCCTGTCGGAGCAGAGATGACTTTTATCTGGTTGACCTAGGGCGCTGATGATGGAGGGGGTGGTCCAGCCACTTGTTTTTACCATATTACCCCCCTCCCGAACA
Organism: Larix kaempferi; assembly: GCA_027924585.1. Taxonomy (NCBI): domain Eukaryota; kingdom Viridiplantae; phylum Streptophyta; class Pinopsida; order Pinales; family Pinaceae; genus Larix; species Larix kaempferi. The sequence goes on from BSBM01000510.1 coordinate 46,057,799, forward strand.
CATTGGTGCCCTCACCTTGACAGCGCCATCACTCCAGGAGGCTGTTTGGGCAGTTTCACGCTTCCCGAGGCATTTCAGGATTGGTAGAAATGGCTATTGAGGAAATCGATTTGGGCTACTGAGGCAAAGTTATGGCATGGGATGATCAGTGATGATAGATCGGGACCTTTCACACCTTCTCCAGCAGTTTCAGCTTCATCGGGGCCCGCATCCATCACTTATGGCATTTTCTGTGGATTTTTGAGGTCTTTTGAGGACCACGACTTCACTAGGGAGGCACGATTTGGTACTTTCATGATTATTTATTGGTTATTGTGCCATGGGGATTTACCAAGGAGGGATAAAATTACCCCTTGGACCCACCATGAGCCTCTTATGATATTTTGTCATCATGATTTGGTGGGATTCCCCTCTCCTAGGGCGACTTTGTCCACTTATGTTATATTTTATGTGTGATCCATGTATTATATTGTTGAGCTCATCTCAACCATTGATTAGACTTTTGTATCTTATAATCTTAGCCACTCATTCAAAAAAGTGGTTAGGGTTTTGGTGCCTCTCCTTCCTATTTAAAGGAGAGAGCCTCTCATTGTAAAGGGTCTTTGGCTCTTGGATTATTGGTATAGAAAAATATTCTTGTGGAAATTCTTGTGGTCTCCTTTGCATCTGGTGTTCTTAGATGGTGATTGGAAAGTCTATTGCAACCTAGCATTTGGAAATTGTGGTAAGATCTATCTTTTTTTGGAAATCATTGTTTGTCTACAGGAGGGCGACTTCAACAAGGGCGATTTTGCAAGGCTTCTTCAAATCGACTTTCTTGGCATTCGCTTGTATCAGGGGGTTATCATTAGTATCATTGTGATCTATGCTATCTTTCTGTTACTTCTTTTGTGGCATTAGTCTTATCTCTTGATGCATCAAATCTGATATTGTTGACGTTTGTTGTGCAGGAGAGAGGGCGCATTGGCTTCTTGGACAAAATCGATTTGCATAGAAACTACCTTAAAGCTTCCAAATTGATCGGGATTGCATAGATCATCATCATCAAGGCATCTACAAGGTTACCCAGGTAAGATCCACAGGTTTGTTTCTCTTTCCTCTATCCAATCCATTGACATAACTCATAAATTGTTAAAACCCTAAATATTTCAAAACCCCCATTTTACATTTTCTTAGATCTACTTAGATCTAGTGGGTTGTTGGGCATGATATTGAAAACCCACCTCTATAGCATCCACGGCATCCCGGATCTATAGTTTGGTGAGGATTGGCTTCCGTTTGACCCCTCTCCCAAGCCAACTTAGCTTCTCCCAAGGAAGGCGCACTTCACCATTTGAGCAAGTTGACCTAGATCTAGTTGATGGGTGTTTGAGATTCCACTTGATTTGACATCTACACATCAAATAACATACACCCAGGTTGTCCCTTTCTTGGAATTTACCTTGTGGGCCCCATTCCACATTTTAAGGGATTTAATCCCCATTTTGGACCACTTGGAATACTTAAACTCAGATCTACTAAGATCTAACCGGTGGATTGCCATGAAATTATAGATCCATACTCCTACCTGACCGATCTACTAGGATCTAAAGTTTGGATGCCATCCGACATGATTTGACCCACCTAAACCCCATTTGAAGCCTCCTTGGGTAAAGTCGCACCACCTTGGAGAAGTGAGTTCACTCACTTCTAGGAACTGGGTACTTGAGATTATTGCAGATCTGAAACCGGAATAATTCAAAACCTAGGTCTAGACTGTCACTTTGTCAAATCTTGCCTTGGGGACTGCATTCCTTGTTTTTAGGGATTGTGGTCCACTTGGGTTAAACCTAGATCTAGACACATTTAACCATCAAGACCTATACTGTCCACTTATCTCATGTTGTAGGAGTCCTAACCATAAGTCAACCCCACTTTGACTCCACTTCCCAATTCCCAAGGCACTGGTTTCTCTACAAGGTAATTCAACTTTCCTAGATTGTTGGATTGACTTGTGGTTTAACTTAGGCATGGTAAACTATACCTTTGAAGACATCATGAACCATGGTCAAGCTTGTCTCATGTACTAGTTAGCCCCAATACAACCCTTTAACTATCCTGCATTGGACACGGTTCCCAAGGCAGTGGATCTTTTGACATTGAACTAGTACACTAGCCCTAGATCTCACTATAAACATTATAAGTCACTCTTACATTCAACTATGAACCAAAGCTATATCTATTGAACCCTCACTTGGCTTGTGACTTCATCCTTAGGTCTAGGATAAACCATACACCTAACTTCACTTGGAAATACCTTGATTTGGTGTCTCGGTTTTGATCTCTCCTATCGGGAGTAGATCGGGTCTCCCCCTTTGTTGTCTGGGCTAGATAACATAAAGCGAAGGTTGCCTCGACTGGCGTGACAACCATACATATTGGAGGTCGAGGTGATTGTGGTTGCACCTTTCAAGTTGCCCTTCCCTATTGCCATCCATGACTGGATCCATCCATAGGGGTAACTACAGTTTAGGTGATAACAGGACCATCAATCATCATCAATAGGTATATATATATGGCCCACATCATCACGGATCCCAATAATATACAGCCAAGGATAAATCACATCAGTAGATTAAGACATGCTTCTCTAATTATTCTCACAGCCAAGCTCAAAGTATAACATCCATTCAGTGGCATTAATCAAGTTAGCATATTCCTTTGTTATATAAAAATTACTTGCACAATAGTGCAAATGACAAATTCATCCATCGGACATGGTCAAACTGCTAGTGAAGGATGAAGGCTAGGAACAAGGTTGGGCCAAGGGGTTGACTTGTCTAATTTAACTCAAAAATACTTTGGATTGGGAGAAGGGGGAAGCTACAAACTCTGTGCTTGGACAAAATAATACGGGGAATGGCTGTGCCTCACAAATGGATAAGTTGTTTAGAGAGTGCTTATTCAACTTAGGGATCATGTCTACATCAAGTTGATCCAAGTTCATTAGGATCATTCAATTTCATTTCATGGTCATTTTGGCCTACATAACCCTTCGGATCTCAGGTGTGCTGAAAAGCACAACTAGTTGCAGCTTGCATCCAGGGCATGTTTTCATATACATATAAGGTCAGCAATTGTTTAGATATAGCTTTTAAGAACCATTGCTTTTTGGACCTTCCTTATACTCTTCGAGGAGTATTTTTAACTGTTCATCGCTCTTTCCCTTTTTAGTTTCCATGGGCGAATTTATAAGTTTCCATAAGTAGAACATGAGCTTTCAGTTTTAGCCAACAACATCTCAATTGACTAGGGGGAGTTCGAGCCAATGCCAAACATTGGGACAATCGACCAGAATGATTTATGCCTACAATCCAACTCACCAAAGGCAAGTTTTGTCACCAACTTAGAGCCGAGACACTGAACATACAGGGATGCGGTCCAAACACAGAGGTAGAAAAATGGGGAAGTCCTCAGTATCAGAAAGTCAAATGAGACAGGTCAAGGTTTAAAGTCAAATAGGAAAGTCATGTATGGATGGAGTCAAGTGAATATGGATCCTACACTAGCAGACAACTAGTGTCAGGAAAGACCATATCTATGTATGGTGGAAAACCAGTGGGTTTTGTTAAATGACCTAAATGTGCAAGCAATTGTCCATTTTATGATTTATAGTTCATTTTAAACAGTTTGCCACATCAGGAATAATATACCAAGCAGATGCTGTGAACATGACTAAATCAACAAGATAATAATCCACAGTCAATGATAAAATATCCATAGATCATACAACATCATCATAGTAATAAACATCATATACCATCTGAAACACTGCTGCAATCCATCTCTAAGCACTGGACTGAAACTGTATGGGATAAAGGGTCACATCGGTCATCAAATCTGAACTCTCAAGGCTCAGCCTTGACACAAGGTCTAACATAAGTCTAAATAATACACTTCTCTGATCATGAGTGATCACAAAATATACAATCATCATAGCCATGCTCTGAATAATGGTAGCTCTGGAAAGTGCAGATATCTGCTAAGCAAGAATAGTAGCTCTGCTACTATGGTGTGATAACAGTACTCATACACCATATGGATCTCTGCATGATCATATAATACATCCAATATACCAGAACAGGTGAAATAATAATAATCTGTAAATGATCAAATAATGCTAAAAACCATGAATCATCATCATAAACATGTATCTGATGCATAGAACCATCATGTACATATACATGGACCATATATCATCTAACTGTATCATCACAAGGTCCTACCATCTCATGTCCTATGGTTGACCTTGGTCAAACTAGGTTTGACCAAGTCAACATGACCAAATATAACTCAGTCTGTCATCAGAGCTGCTGCAAAGTGTCAAAGGTTAATGCATGCCCTACAACTTATTCAAATAACAATTATAACACAAAGTAATCATTATTGACGATCTAAATCCAAATATATAATGTCATTAATTATTATTATAACTCAGACTAGACTTTCAGGACCATACTCACTTCATAGTTGTGATCAATTTGCTAGTGAAGGATGAACGCTAAAACAAACCTGGCTAGGTTAATAGGATGACTTGACTGACTTAACATTGTGACACTTTGGATATGAGAAAGGGAAAACACACCATAGTATATACTGAATGAGCAACAACACAGGGAATGGCGGTGTCTCACAAATGGATGAGTTGTTCAAAGAGGGTTTATTCACCTTTAACAGATGTGCACAATCCATAATACAAATGAGGCCAGCAATTATTTTGATATAGCATTTAAGTTCCATTGCTTTTTGTGCCTGAAGTTTCCATAGCCTTTGATCTATGTGTGTTTATAAACACATTGCATAGATTTATATTTATTTAGGTTTTTTGATGCAGGTGTGTTTTTAAGGCACTTGTTTACCTTAGCACTTCTAGGTGTGTCACAGACAGCTTGTTTATCTAGGTATTTTACATTTCACAAAAGATATAACATTTTATTTCATAGCCACTTTCATTTGGCTTGCCTTTCATTCATGTGTGTTTAAAAACACATTGCATGAACGGGCTTTTCATACAAAATATAACATTTCATTTTCCATACTTTGTATTCATGGCAGCACTAAAAGTTTCAAGTTTAGACAACACAACTTTAGTGACTAGGGGGAAATCACAAGGAAATCCAACTCACCATAGGTAAGTTTTGTCACCAACTCAGAGCCGAGACACAATAAACAGGGAAGCTCATCCAATACAGAGGCCACAGTGGGGAAAAGTCCTCCATGCCACTAGTCAAGTAGTAAGTCAGGGTGATAAACTAAAAGGTAGACAATGAATAATGGAGCCAACACTAGCAAGCCAAGGTATGGTGGAATGATCACCTCTATTCTCCCTAAGGAGGGTAAAACCAATGAGTATGAATAGTGAACTTCTAAGTCTGAGTAGGGACAATAGAATATATATAATATGTTCAACCAAGTCCACATATCTATATGATCGCCAGATCATAACACTAAGTGCTAAGACATGCTATAAGAATAAATATAATAGCAATATAACCACAACACTATGGTATACCTGCTGAATCATACACCTGAATACTCATCCTCTGAACCATCATCTGTCCTCTGAAACTGCTACTATAACTCTGGGCACTACTGACTGCTCTGTACAAATGGTATAATGGCGACGTCGGTCATCTCTCTGAGTGTCCAGAGACTCAGTCATGGCAATGGGGAATAAAACTGTTGTCCAAATCTGATAGTGATCCATAATACATGCTCATCTTAGCATCTCAATGTAAGGGAACTGGCTGAATAGTGTACTGGAATCAGAAAAATAATGTTTGGTAGCCCAGCTACTATATATGTTTGGTCTTGTGAATTGTACATGGGTAATTTTATGCTGCTGCTATACTGAGATACCTAGAGAGGATTCAAGTGTAATCAGTACCTTGCTTGTCTATGCACCTTCCTTATCTGCTTTACCTCTTCTCATCCACCTGATAAGGCAAGGCTTTATTCATATCATACCAATCTTAGGAATGACGTCAAAACATTGGTTCCTTCAATTGTCTTCATATCTCTCAGCGGTTCACTACTAGATCTTGTAGCTGCTTGAATAATTCTCTCAACATCAATCACTGTCAACACTTGCAAAAACTAATTCGCTCAAGCCTCCTTTAATCAAGAGAATACTTGTCAACTCCAGTTGTCATAGTCATCAAAAGTCAAGTCATATTACTGTTGTTCACTATTGTTATCATCAATTGTCAATCAAGGGTTGTCACCTTAAAGGAACCTGTTATCACACAACTTGTAGTTGCCCCTAGAGGTATCCCATCCGGGACGGTAGAGGAGTTAGGCAACTAAAGAGGTGACCTAAGAGATGCCACGGTTCCCAATGCAATGCGGGAGTCACGTCAACCGAGGCACTCTTCGCTTTAGGTCAAGGTATAACTAGACCAAGGGGGAGACCCTATACCCCAATCACAGTTGATTGGACCCAAGCAAAGGTTTCAAAGGGTGAATAAATGATGAGTTACGGAAACCAATGCAAGGCTAAGTGGACCTAATGTTTAAGGTATGGTTGAAGGTGGTATCATGGATAGTTAGTGTTTCAAGCTGTGTATGGTTTAGGCCACTTGATGGGGTATGATTGTCAAGTATAGTACCATGTGTTTACACAAGTGGGTCTTGTTGCCTTGGGAAGTGTGAAATGGTTCTAGGTGGGCCCACAAGGTGAAGTTAAGTGTGAAGATGGTACTATAGGCTAGATCTAGGTTAGATCTACAAGTTAGAGTTGGTTCTAGGATTACCCATGTGCTAGATCTAGGGTTTGACACTAATCCCAAGAAGTGCGCCTTGCTTGGAGAAGGACTAGTGCCTTGTTGGATGGGCTAATGGGGTCAAGAAGGATGTCAAAGTGTAGATCGGGATACCTAGAAGCCTAGTCAAGTGGTTTGGATGAGATCCAATGGTTGGATCTTACTAGATCTAGGTTTTTTGAGTGAAAACCAAAAGTGGACCACAATTCCTTAAAACAAGGAATGCAATCCCCAAGGTAGATCGGGACAAAAGGATAGTCTAGACCTAGGTTTCAAGGCATGGGCATTCCAAATCCACGAAAATCTCAACCACCCACTTGCTAGAAGTGGTCCAACTCAAAACTTCAAGGGGGTGCGACTTTCTCAAGGAAGGGCAAAAGATGGGTTTGGTGGACCAAACCAAGTCCAATGGCCACCAAAATGTAGATCCGGGATGTTAGTACCCTGATCTATGTTCCTTCAAAGTTTCAAGTAAATCCAATGGGTAGATCTTAGTAGATCTAAGTTTTAAGGTACCAAGAAGATCAAAAGGGGGTTTCAACCCCTCAAAACATGGAGAGATGTCCACGAGGTAGTTTTCACCAAAGCAAGGATATGGGTATAGGTTATCAAGTGTCTAGATGTCAAATCAAGTGGGATCTCACCTACCCATGTGCTAGATCTTACCCAACAAGCTTCTCTTAGGAAAATCGATTTAGGTTCAAGAAGGCTTTTTGCATTGAAAGGTGTGTCAATTTTTAACCAATCACCACCAAACTATAGATCCAACTAGGGGTGGATCCTATAGAGGTGGGTTCTTAATATCTTTTCAATTGCAAGGGTAAATCTAAGTAGATCTAAAAAAATACCAAAATTGGGGTTTTGATTTAATTAGGGTTTTATGACCAATGGAGATAGAATGGATGAAAGAGGCACATACCTTGTAGATCTTACCTCAATTGCTTATGGCCACCTTGCAAGTTGATAGCATTCTCCTATGTTTATATTCAAGAGTGAGATCCAAGTGCTCCAACCAAATCGCCCTTCTCCAAGATAGCCAAATCGTCCTCCTCCTACAAGACAAGATCAAAGAAACAAGTCAAGCAAGATGATTATGAAAATGGTAGAAAGATGTAATAGAAAGCATCAACTATGTCACGAAGATACAATAATGATACTCCCTGTCACAAGATCAACCCAAGAGAGAATATGTGGATCCCTCCAACAATAACCCTCAAAAAGTCGCCCTCCTCTCTCCAATTCGACTTTCCTGTCAAAAGGTTAGCAAAAACACCAAAATCCACAATGATACATAGAAGAGATACTTTATATTCAATATGCAAGAGAATCCAAAATGCAAGAGAGATGTGCTCCACAAAAAATCTTCTATTCCAATATTCCAGAGCTCCAAAGGTGAGCTATACAATGGGGGGTCTCCTCCTTATATAGGATAATAAAGACCAAAACCCTATACCACTCTACAATACTACATCAAATGAGTGGTTGAGATTATAAGATCTCATCATACAATCAATGGCTAGGATGACCCATAACATATTATCACATGGATCACTCAACATAAAAATAGCGCCCTCACTAAATGGTACAATGGAGGGTGACGTCATCCCACTAGAGGGGTAAAAAGTACAATAATCCACCTCATGATGACTAGGACATGGTAAAATAAGCACATGGTGGGGCTAGGAGTTATAGATCCTTGCTAGCTCACCCCAAGGCACAATAAAATAATAAAATATGTCCAATATAATAATAATGACCAAAACTGTCCTCAGAATCCATGACAGTCAAGCAGTAAATGTCCTCCTGTGATCAATCTGGAGATACCCACATGGTGAAAACTGACTGGAAGATAGTGAGATCACCCTGGAAGACCTCTGTGAAAACCAAATGCCAAAACCTTGCCTCAATTGCCCAAATCGATTTCCTCAGTGACCACTTTATCCCATTTTTTAACTGCCTCGGGAACTGTGAAAGTGCCAAAACTGCCTCCTAGGGTGCTAGCGCTGTCCATCTGAGCCCACCAGGCTCTCCGAAAGGGGGGATAAATGGTAATAACAAGTGGCTGGACCACCCCTTCCATCATCAGCGCCCTAGGTGAACTGGCCTCTCGGGGCCCCTGCTGCTCAGGCTGGGAAATCAGCCCCAAATCTGGTCAACAAGTGTAAAACTGCATCAATCACTGTCAGAAGTGCCCGGAACTGGAAGATAAGTGTCTCAATGGATCCAGAAGACCCAAATCCACTAGAAATGTGTACTCATACACCATGGGTTGCCCTAATGGGCCTGCTGTAGGGTCCACCATATATGGACAATGTATAATCTGCTGATCTGAAGAAATAATAAACCTGCTGAACTGGATCAAACATCCTCTGCATCATATGTCCATCATATGATATCATCATCAAACATGTGGGCCCATAAATCATCATCAATAATCATCATACATGGTCCACATCATCACGGATCCCAAGAATATATATATTCAAGGATAAATCACATCAGTAGACTAAGACAATGCTTCTCTAATCATTTCCATAGCTAAGCTCAAAGTATAAGTTCCATTCAGTGGCATTAATCGAGTTAAAATATTTAGTTGTTATAATAAATTACTTGCACCATAGTTCAAATGACAAACTCACCCATTGGACATGGTCAAACTGCTAGTAAAGGATGAAGGCAGGAGCAAGGTTGAGCCAAGGGTTTGACTTGTCTAACTCAACTCAAAAATACTTTGGACTAGGAGAAGGGGGAAGCTACAAACTCTGTGCTGGACAAAAGAACACGGGGGATGGCTGTGCCTCACAAATGGATAAGTTGTTTAGAGAGTGTTTATTCAACTTAGGCATCATGTCTACATCAGGTTGATCCAAGTTCATTAGGATCATTCAATTTATTTCCATGGCCTTTTTGGCCTACATAACCCTTCGGATTTCAGATGTGCTGAGAAGCACAACTAGTTGCAGCTTGCATCCAGGGCATGTTTTTCACATATTTATAAGGTCAGCAATTGTTTAGATATAACTTTTAAGAACCATTGCTTTTTAGACCTTTCTTATACTCTTCGAGGAGTATTTTTTTAGCTTTTCACTGCTCTTGCCCTTTTTGTTTCCATGGGCGAATTTTTTTTAGTTTCCATAGGTAGAACATGAGCTTTCAGTTTTAGCCAACAACATCTCAAGTGACTAGGGGGAGTTCGAGCCAATGCCAAACATCGGGACAACCGACCAGAATGATTTAGGCCTACAATCCAACTCACCAAAGGCAAGTTCTGTCACCAACTCAGAGCCGAGACACTGAATAAACAGGGATGCGGTCCAAACACAGAGGTAGAAAAATGGGGAAGTCCTCAGTATCAGAAAGTCAAATGAGACATGTCAGGGTTTAAAGTCAAACAGGAAGGTCATGTATGGATGGAGACAAGTGGATATGGAGCCTACACTAGCAGACGACTGGTGTCGGGAAAAACCATGTCTATGTAAGGTGGAATACCAGTAAGTTTTGTTAAATGACCTAAAAGTGCAAGCAATTGTCCATTTTATGATTTACAGTTCATTTAAATAGTTTGCCACATCAGGAATAATATACCAAGCACATGCTATAATCATGACTAAATCAACAAGCTAATAATCCACTGTCAGTGAGAACATATCCATAGATCATACAACATCATCATAATAGCAATCATCATGCATCATCTGAAACACATCTGAAGTACATCTCTAGGCACTGAACTGAAACTGTAATGGGATAAGTGGTCACATCAGTCATCAAATCTGAACTTTCAAGGCTCAGCCTTGACACAAGGTCATAACATCTGAATAATGTACTGCTCTGATCATGAGTGATCCAAAATATATAGCCATGCTCTGGAGATAAAGGAAGCTCTGGAATGTGCAGATATCTGCTGTACAAGAATAGTAGCCCTGCTTCTATGGTGTGATAACAGAACCGTCATTGTCTTATCAATTCACAGTCAAACAATCATTGTCAAAAACATCTTTGTCATTGTCTTGTCATCAAGTCAAAATGTTGTTCAATCTTACTCATGAAATTGTTAATGGAAATGTCACTGTTGTTATTTGTCATTAACTGTCACTAGTCAAGTCAAGTCATGAAATGTCAAGACAAGTGAAGATGATGTCCATAACATGCTGTCCAAACTGATCTCTGCTATCTATTCAAGCTTGAACTAAGTCAACTGTCATCACTGCCTAATCAATGTTATCTTTGTCATGTCAATTTGAGTTGTTACATGTCAAAGTCATGTTGTCACATCATTATTTCATCATGAAAATACTCTCAGCTGCTCCCCCTATCGTTATGCCACGATCCTAGGACCTGTTTGGAGAGATCTTTACATGCCATTTGAGTGCATCCTCCAAAATTATGAACTCAAGGTCTGTTCAAGGTCTTTTAAGGACCTCAAAATTGGCTTGCCACATGGCAGCCATTTTCACTTGTGTACTGATTCTCAACTTCATTTAAATTTAACAAAATATTTTTCTTTACCCATACTTGCTTTTTGACATCTTTCTTCTCATCATTTTCTTCATTATTTTCATTGGTCTTCTTGGCTGAGCTGTATGTTAATCTTCTCATGGATTGTTTCCATGTATTCCAACAATCTTGTGCTTTATGTCCAAGCCTACTGCAAGTATAACATCTAGTAGTATAGGCCTTTGTCTTCTGATCTTCAGAATTTTCAGAATTGGTCTTTTTCCAAGGTACATTGTTTCTTCTTCCTAATGTGTACAAGGAACTTCCTCTTGGTTGACTTCTTTGGCTTGAACATTCTTGGGCTTTGTGTCCAAACCCACTACAGCTGTAGCATCTTAATGTATGGCAATTAGCAGCAACATGTCCATCTTTGTTGCATGTCCAACATCTAACCGAGTTGTTTTGTCTTCCAATATTCTCTCTTCCATCTACACAATCTATTGCCTTGTGACCAAAGTTAGAACAAGAAAAACAATAGCCATTAAATCTATATTCATACCTTGGACCTTGTTTCCATCTTGGAATTGTTTCTTTGTTTTAAGGATTGGGCCTAGCTCCTTGATGTGTCCTTGAACAACCAACATCTTTGTTGTCATGAAATGCATCCTTGGTCATTGATGGACCAGCTTCTGAAGTCTTTGAAGACCACTTGTTTTCTTCTAGATTGTCTTCTACCTTTTTATACCCAACGCCAATTTTGTCATGGGGAGTCCTTTGGCAATCCAAAATCTCATCTAAAATAGCTGAGCTATGTTTGAACTTGCCATATGCATCAAACTTCTTATTTTTCTTCTTGAGTCCAACAACTTCCATTTCAAGCTCTTCATTTTTCTTCTCCTTTTCATCCAAGTGACTCCTCAATACTTCTTATCTTCTTTTAGCTTCCTCCAATTGAATTTTCAAATCAAGATTAGCCCATCTTGTTTCTTCAAGTTCTTTAGGATCTACACCAATCTCTTCTTTCTCTTTTGCTAATCCAATCTTCAATTCTTTGATTTCATCATTTTGATCTTCCAGCTTATCTTGCAAGTCTTTGTTCTTGAGTTTCAAATTCATGAACAAATATTTTGTCTCCTCTTTGTATTTCTCAAATGACCTCAAAATTTTCTTCTTGAGTTTAGGATTGAATTTAAGATCAACATCCAACAATGTGCGTGTAAATGCATTATTGGCTTTCAACATGACTTCTTGTTCATCTTCTGTAAGTACAACTACAACTTCATCGTCATTACATTCAGAATTTTCATCTATTGAAAAGTGCTTACCTTCACTTGTATCTGAAGCTTGTACATGCTTCTCTTCTTGCTTTCCATCCTTGACTTTTGTGTCCTCTTCTATGTCTTGACTCCTCCTTTGGCATTCTTCTTCCAGCTTAAACCAGAGATCCTTGGCTGAAGTATACTTTCCAATGCTTTCTTTGATATGGTTTGAGAGTCCATCCATCAAAAACTTCAATGCAACTTTATTGTCTTTCTCAACTGCTGCCTTTGTCTTCTTGCTTGTCTGGACCGGTGGGTTCAGAACAATTTCCCAAACACCGAATTTCTTCAAGTAGGCCTTCATCTTGCTCCTCCAACCAAAATAATCTTTCATATAAAAAACTGGAACTTCATTGTCTGTTTGTGCTTCCATTGTGTCTACTGATCTCCTTAAAGCTTGTTAGGCTTATGTTGAAGGTCCTCGCTCTGATACCAATTGTTAGACACAATAGCTCACTGAAAGGGGGGGGTGAATCAGTGAACCTAAACTTAATCCAATTTTACTTCTTCAACCACTAACTCTTATATCATCATTTCACATTCACATCAAAATCATATTCATCATTTAACTATCTACCAACCACATGTCATTCTATCAAATAAAACATATCAACACAATGTACAAGAGACACAAGATATAGTTGTAATCTTTTGTATTAGTTCAACGGCTACAACCGTGAGGTCAATCAACACCTACTGATACAGAAGTACCAACTTCCAAACCAAGACACTGCTTGGTCTTTTTCTTAGATCCGACTAAGAAAAATGACTACAAGACCCTGCTTGTATTTACAATTACATTCTTGTCACCTTACATCACAACAATTACATTACCCTTGTCAACACAATCTTGTCATCAACACTCGTCTTTGTATAGTCACTGTTCCCTTCATCAAGCTTGTCATTTACAAGACATACATTTTTATCAACCCAGTCATATCATTGTCATCATGTCATTCAATCACTGTTGTCATTGTCCCAAACAACACTGTCAAGGCAAGTCAATGCTATCATTGCCAAGTCATTCTCTATCAAATGTCATTATGATGCTGCTATCAAATTAGATCAACCTACTACCTCTTCACTGCTCAAGAATCTATAACTCATCAAAGGTACTACCGCTATCAAATCATCAAAGGTCTATACAGTACATCCAAGTCTTCAAGCACTTCAACAAAACTGTGTAAACATCATACAACTGTATGTTATCACTCTGTATTCATTTCTATCACCATCAGTTCACTGAGCATGATCACTGTATACATCCAAATCACCGGGTATGATGGTCACTGTGTAAACTTACATGTCATCATTGTCATCACTGATCATGTCAGGTGACAGTTGTGACCTTCAACTGCTCCTCAATGGGTAGACTCCTAAAAAATTCGGAACTGTAACAAGGTGTAAGCTTGCAACAAAAATTCAGACTATTGACAAGGTATATATCCCACGAAATTTCAGTGACAGTTCAAAAATTTCAGTCCTAAAAATTGCACAGTTTGATAGTCCGAAATTTCAGATGTTAGACAGTTAGACAGTCCGAGTTACACAGTCAGTTGGCTGCTGCTCAAGCTGTGGCTGCCTTCAACGAGCTGTTACTTCTTCACTAGATGCCTTCAATAACCAACCAAAACTTCAACTGCTGCCACCAAAAATAGACCTAAGAAATGTGAGTTTGTTGCTGCTGAATATGCCCAGAAATATCAAAAGAGTTTCCTGTGTACTGTAGCTGCTACAGTACCAAACTTCCTTAGACTTATCGAATTTCAGAGTTCTCTGCACCAGCGAATTTCTCTCCATTTGAATGCGAACTGTTATCACCTAAACTGTAGTTACCCCTATGGATGTATCCACTCATGGATGGCAATAGGGAAGGGAAACTCAAAAGGTGCTACCACGATCACCTCGACCTCCAATAGATGGTTGTCATGCCAGTCGAGGCAGCCTTCACTTTATGTTATCTAGCCCAGACAACAAAGGGGGAGACCCGATCTACTCCCGACAGTAGAGATCAAAACCAAGACACCAAATCAAGTTAATTCTAAGTGAAGTACGGTGTATGGTCTATCCTAGACCTTAGGATGAAGTCACAAGACAAGTGAGGGGTTCAATGAGTGTAGCTTTGGTTCATTATTGATGTCAGAGTGACTTATGACTTGTGAAATAGGATCCAGGATTAAAGTACAAGTTCAATGTAATAAAATCCACTGCCTTGGTAGCCGTGTCCAATGCAAGGTGGTTAAGGGGTTGAATTGGGGCTAACTAGTATAAGTGACAAGCTTGAACATGATACATGATGACATCAAAGAGTTTAGTTCACCATACAAGGGTCAAACCACAAGTTAATCCAACAATCTACGAAAGTCAAATTGACTTGGAGAGAGACCGGTGCCTTGGGAATTGGGATAATGGAGTCAAAGTAAAGTTAACTTGTGGTTGAGCACTCCTATTGCATGAAACAAGTGGACAATTAAAATCTCGATGGATGAATAGGTCTAGATCTAGAGATTCAAGGTTTGACCTAAGTGGACCACAATCCATTAAAACAAGGAATGCTATCCCAAAGGCAAGATTTGACAAAGTGACCTACTAGACCTAGGTTTTGAATTATGCCCGTTCCAAATCCACAAGAATCTCATGTACCCATGTCCCAGAAGTGGGTCAACTCACTTCTCCAAGGTGGTGCGACTTTACCCAAGGAGGCTAAAATGGGCGATAAATGGATCAAGACAAGTCCAATGGCATCCAAACTTTAAATCCAAGTAGTTTAAGCAAGTGAGAGTATGGATCTGTAATTTCAAGGCAATCCGATGGCTAGATCTTACTAGATCTGAGTTTGAAGATACCAAGTGGTCCAAAATGGGGATAAAATCCCTTAAAGTGTGGAATAGGGGCCACAAGGTAGAAATCAGAAAAGTGACAATCTGGGGGTAGGTTATTGGATGTGTAGATCATGAAACAAGCGGGATCTCAACTACCCATCAACTAGATCTAGGGTAACTCACTTCCTCCAAGGAGTGCGACCTCACTTGGAGAGCCTAAGTTGGCGTGGGAAAGGGGTCAAATGGAGGCCAATCCTCACCAAACTATAGATCCAGGATGCCGTGGATACTATAGAGGTGGGTTTTCAATATTATACCCAACAACCCATTAGATCTTAGTATATCTGAGAAAATGTAACAATGAAAGTTTGAAATAATAAGGGTTTTAACAATTTATGAGCTATGTCAATGGATTGGATCAAGATAAGAGAAACAAACCTATGGATCCTACCTGCGTAACCTTGTAGATGCCTTGATGATGATGATCTATGCAAACCCGATCAATTTGAGAAGCTTTGACATAGTTTTCTATGAAGTCGATTTAGTCCAAGAAGCCAATGCACCCTCTCTCCTGCACAACAAACGTCAACAATATCAGATTTGATGTAATCAAGAGATAAGACTAATTCCACAAGAGAAGTAACAGAAAGATAGCATAGATCACAATGATACTAATGATAACCCCTGATACAAGCAAATGCCAAGAAAGTCGATTTGAAGAAGCCTTGCAAAATCGCCCTTGTTGAAGTCGCCCTCCTGTAGAAAAGACAATGATTTCCAAAATAGATAGATCTTACCACAAATTCCAGATGCTAGATTGCAATAGACTTTCCAATCACCATCTAAGAACACCAGATGCAAAGGAGACCACAAGAATTTCTAGAAGAAAGTTTTTCTATACCAATAATCCAAGAGCCAAAGACCTCTTACAATGAGAAGCTCTCTCCTTTAAATAGGAAGGAGAGGCATCAAAATCCTAACCACTTTTTGAATGAGTGGCTAAGATTAAAAGATACAAATGTCTAATCAATGGTTGAGATGAGCTCAACAATAAAATACATGGATCACTCATAAAATATAACATATGTGGACAAAATCGCCCTAGAAGAGGGGAATCCCACCAAATCATGATGACAAAATATAATAAGAAGCTTATGGTGGGTCCAAGGGGTAATTTTAGCCACCCTTGGTCAATCCCCATAGCACAATAATAATAAAATAGTCATCAATATACCAAATCGTGCCTCTATGGTCAAATCGTAGGCCTCAAAAGACCTCAGAAATCATCAGAAAGTGCCATAAGTGATGGATGCGGGCCCCGATGAGGTTGAAACTGCTGGAGGAGGTGTGGAAGACATCAATCCATCATCACTGATCATCACATGCCAAAACAATGCCTCGGTAGCCCAAATCGAATTTCTCAATAGCCATTTCTACCAATCCTGAAATGCCTCGGGAAGCGTGAAACTGCCCCAAACTGCCTCCTGGAGTGCCTGCACTATCAAGGTGAGGGCACCTGTGTGTCCGGGAGGGGGGGTAATATGGTAAAAACAAGTGGCTAGACAACCCCCTCCAAGCACAACGCCCTAGGTCAACCGGATAAAACTCACATCTGCTCTGACAGGGCCTCCGACAAACCAAAACAAACTGTAAGTGCCCGGAACTAAGGCTCAATCATCATTGTAAGTGCCCGGAACTGAAAACAAACTGTCTCATTGGACTCAGAAGGTCCAAATCCATCCAAGATGTGTACTCATACACCATATGAGTCTTTGCATGATCATAAAATATATCCAATATACTGGAACAGGTGAAATAATAATAATCTGTAAATGATCAAATAATGCTGTAAATCATGAATCATCATCATAACCCTGTATCTGATGCATAGAATCACCATGCACATGTACATAGACCATATATCATCTATCCATATCATCATAACGTCCAACCATCTCATGTCCTATGGTTGACCTTAGTCAAACTAGGTTTGACCAAATCAACATGACCAAATATAACTCAGACCATCATCAGAAGCTGCTACAAAATCTCAAAGGTTAATGCATGCTCTACAACTTATTCAAATAACAATTATAACACAAAGTAATCATTACTGGCGATCTAAATCCTAATATATAATGTCATTAATTATTGTTATTACTCAGACTAGACTTTCAAGATCATACTCACTTCATAGCTGTGATCAATTTGCTAGTGAAGGGTGAAGGCTAAAATAACTGGCTAGGCTAAAGGATGACTTGACTGACTTAACTTTGTGACACTTTGGCAAAGGGAAAGGGAATACACACCATAATATATACTGAATGAGCAACAACACAGGGAATGGAGTTGTCTCACAAATGGATGAGTTGTTCAAAGAGGGTTTATTCACCTTTAACAGACGCGCACAATCCATAATACAAATGAGGCCAGCAATAATCTAGATATAGCATTTTAGTTCCATTGCTTTTTTGGGCCTGAATTTTCCATAGCCTTGATCTATTTGTGTTTATAAACACATTGCATAGATTTACATTTATTTTAGGCTTTCTGCTGCAGGTGTGTTTTTAAGGCACTTGTTTACCTGAGCACTTCTAGGTGTGTCACAGACAGCTTTTTTACCTAGGTATTTACATTTCCAAAAGATATAACATTTTATTTTCATGGCCATTTTCATTTGGCATGCCTTTCATTCATGTGTGTTTAGAAACACATTGCATGAATGGGCTTTTCATACAAGATATAGCATTTTAATTTCCAGATTTTGTATTCATGGCAGCACTAAAAGTTTCAGGTTTAGCCAACACAACTTTAGTGACTAGGGGGGATTCACAAGGAACTCCAACTCACCATAGGTAAGTTTTGTCACCAACTCAGAGCCGAGACACAATAAACAGGGAAGCTCATCTAATACAGAGGCTACAGTGGGGAAAAGATCCTCCATGTCACTAGTCAAGTAGTAAGTCAGGGTGATAAACTAAAAGGTAGGCAATGGATGGATGAAGACAATGAATGATGGAACCAACACTAGCAAGCCAAGGTATGGTGGAATGATCACCTCTGTTCTCCCTAAAGAGGTATGGTGGAATGATCACCTCTATTCTCCCTAAAGAGGGTAAAACCAATGAGTATGAATAGTGAACTTCTAAGTCTGAGTAGAGACAATATAATATATATAATAAGATCAACCAGGTCCACATATCTATATGATCGCCAGATCATGACACTAAGTGCTAAGACATGCAATAAGAATAAGTATAAAAGCAATATAACCATAACACACTAATATACCTGCTAAGTCATATACCTGAATGCTCATCATCTGAACCATCATCTGTCCTCTTAAACTGCTACTACAACTCTGGGCACTACTGACTGCTCTGTACAAATGGTATAATGGCTACATCGGTCATCTCTCTGAGTGTCCTGAGACTCGGTCATGGCATGGGGAATATATACTATTGTCCAAAATCTGATAGTGATCAAATATAGATGCTCATCTCAGCATCTCAATGTAAGGGAACTGGCTGAATAGTGTACTGGAATCAGAAAAATAATATATGGTAACCCAGCTACTATATATGTGATAACATTTGACTCCGGCTGGGACAAGTGCTCTGCTGAAATGAGCGCTTGAGAACCTCAGAATCTCTGGTCCTCGAACTCTGCTACTCGAATCCACAATCCAGCACTCTATTATTTTGTTTCCAGCTTTTTTATTTTGCAACCTATTTCTGCATTCACAAACATCAAAATACCTCATGTAGCATGTATGGAAAAAATACAAAATCCAACTTAAATAAAATCTATTCTATGTCAGAAATATAGATGCATGAAATATAAATGCAGAAAGTAAATTAAAGTACTAACATAACTTGCTAAGTTTGAAATTTATTGTGCATGAAAAAGAAAAAATGACAGGTACTCAATTAAACTAGGAGCTTACAACGGAGCTTAGAAAAAAACAACAAAAGGGTGCCAGACTCAATGGCTGAAAAGACTAACTACTGCCCAAGTAGGCTTATTTGGTTTCCTACCTAATCTAATCTACCAGGCAAGGCAATGCACAGTTTACTCGATAGGTGGGAAATAATGTTTCAACAAGAGTCCATTTACAGGGAGTTCGAGTTCATCCCCATCTAGAGTTTCTAGAAACATTGATCCTTTTCCAGCTATTCTTGATACTCGATATGGGCCCATCCAAATTTTTTCAAATTTTCCATGGTTTCCAGGTTTTGCTTTATGTTTGTCCCATAACAAAACTATATTTCCTATTCCGAATTTTACATTCCTGGTTCTTTGGTCAAAAGTTCCTTTAACTCTTTCCTGTTCAATAATAGTTTTATCACATGCCATCCTTCTCATTTCATCAAGTTCTACTAGTTTATCAATTCTTACTTGGAAAGCCTCTTCATCTGAAGTGCATTGTTGTAATAGCTCATATACATTAATTTGCAAAATTATTGGGAGTCTGCAATCTTGTCCATATACCAACTCAAAAGGGGATTTCCCAGTAATCCTTTTAACCGTAGTCCTGTCAGCCCACAAGGCATATTTCAACTTTGTGTCCCAACTTCTCTTATTAGTACCAACCATTCTCTTTAGCAGTCTTATCAAATTTTTATTGCTAGATTCAGCGAGGCCGTTTCCTTGAGGATAATAGTTTGAAGAATGTGAGAGAGTGATTCCATGATTCATGCAAAAGGTTGACATTTCTAATTTACTGAAAGCGGGAGCGTTATCAGTCGTTATTTTTAAAGGACAACCATATATGGACACAATGTTTTCTTCCAAAAATTTCACACCTACCTCGGCTGTAGCTTTCTTGGTTGGGATAGTCTCTACCCATCGAGTAAAGTAATCAGTACAAGTTAGCATATACTTATGTCCGTTGCTTGAGTTTTCACTAAAAGGTCCAACAAAATCCATACCCCACTGTTTAAAAGGAGCTTCTACTACCACAGGATTTAAAGGTAAGGCAGGCAATCTTGGCTTTCCTGAAAATAGTTGAAATTCTTGGCAAACTCTAACATAGGAATGCACATTCTTGAAAAGTGTTGGCCAATAATAACTGGCCCTCATGATTTTTGCAGCGGTTGTTCTTGGGGAAAAATGTCCACCACATAATCCAGAATGCATTTCTTTTATAATGGTTTGTGATTCCTCAGGGCTAACACATTTCAGAATTATTCCATCAGGATTTCTCCATCCTAACCCATCTTGAGTTATAACATACTTCTCAGCTTTTAATCTCAATGCTCTTCTTTGATGATCTGCAAGGTGATCAGGGCACGACAAGTTTCTCAAAAAATACATAATATCTTTGTACCATTCATGCTCGTTATCAATATTTAGAATACCAAGGTTTCTTTCACTTACCAGATTTACCATGTTATCTCCCTTTTCAGTCAAAAGTTGAGCTAACCCTTGTCCTTTAACAATCTTAATAGGCTTAATTTCTAGATCATACTCTTGTATGCGTGAAATCTAGTTTCCTCTAACACCTATACCATCTGCTTGTGACAGAACGTCCTTTACCGCCTGATAAGGTACATATACCTTGATTTTGGAATATCCCACATATGTTCTAAAAGGTTTCAAGGCTTTGACTAAAGCATAAGCTTGTTTTTCCGTTGTGGTATATTTCAGTTTAGCGTCTCTCAAATTTTTACTCATAAAGGCTATAGGTTGTTCATGGTTTTCATCATTCTTTTGTAATAACACACCAGCAATAGTATCTTCCGAAGCATACGAGTAGATCATGAACTCTTTATTGTAATTAGGACAAGCTAACACAGGGGAGGTTGAAATGGCTTTTTTAAGCTTGGTGAAAGATGATTCACACTCTTTATCCCATACAAACTTCACATCCTTTTTAAGAAGGGCATTTAATGGTTTGGCCAATTCTGCTAGGTTTGCAATGAATCTTCGGACAAAATTTATTTTACCAAAGAAAGACTGCAAGGTGGCCACATTATGGGGTGCAGCAATAGCATTGATGGCTTGGACCCGTTCTGGGTCGATTCTGATACCTTCTTTTGACACAATATGTCCTAATAGCTTACCCTCATCTACTCCAAAAGTTGACTTTTTGGGATTCAAAGATATGCCAAACTTTCTGCAACGCTCAAAAACTCTTCTCAAATGTTCTATATGGTCTCCCCGTTCCTTGGAAAACACTGTTAGGTCATCGTGATAAATGGCAATGATTTTCCCAACCAAATCACTAAATGCCTGATCCATAGCTCTTTGAAAAGTGGAACCGACATTTAATAACCCGAAAGGCATTCTTATATATTGGAAAGTTACCCATGGAGTAGTAAAAGTTGTGTTATCTCTGTCTTCCTTTCTAATACGTACCTGATTATACCCCGAAAAACCATCCAACATTGACAACATACCTGCCCCAGTGACACTCTGCAACAAATTTTCCATATTTGGCAAAGGGTAATTGTCCTTAAGGGATGCTTGGTTTAGGTTTCTGAAATCAATACATACCCTGATTTCACCACTTTTCTTTCTTACAATCACCGGGTTAGAAACCCAAGTAGTGTGTCGAACAGGTTGGATAATTCCAGCTGCCAACATTTTCTCAAGCTCTTTCTTAATCAAAGGAGCAAGTTTAGGATTGACATTTCTTAACTTTTGCCTATAAGGTTTAGCTCCTTCATGCAAAGGGATAGTATGCTCAATAATTTCAGGATCAAAAGTTTTGAGTTCATCATATGCCCAGGAAAAAATATCTCTGTATTTCCTAATTAGATTTACAATCGCCTTTCTTTCTTCTGGGGAGGCATTCTTTCCTATCCTAATCATTCTGGGAGAAACTAAGGTTCCAATATTGATCTCTATAACCTCATCTACCGGTTCAGCTCTTTTACCTTTGTATTCATCATGCCTGTTGAAAATTTTCTCCAGAGGTATTGCTAATTTCATAACATCAAAATCTTGGATGGAAGAACCGTTTAACTTATCTTCCAAATTCAGATTGCAATTCTGAAAATTTTCAGTGTTTTGCAAGAATGCAATGATCTGTGCATCATTATCAAAGATTTGCCAATGATCTTGATTATCAGGAACCAATGGTCTAAATATTACTGTTATCACCTAAACTGTAGTTACCCCTGTGGATGTATCCATTAGTGGATGGCAATAGGGAAAGGCAACTCAAAAGGTGCAACCACATTCACCTCGACCTCCAATAGATGGTTGTCACGCCAATCGAGGCAACCTTCGCTTTATGTTATCTAGCCCAGACAACAAAGGGGGAGACCCGATCTAGTCCCGACAGGAGAGATCAAAACCAAGACACCAAATCAAGTTAATACTAAGTGAAGTAAGGTGTATGGTTTATCCTAGACCTAAAGATGAAGTCACAATATAAGTAAGGGGTTCAATGAGTATAGATTTGGTTCATTATTGATGTGAGAGTGACTTATAGTATTTGAAATGGGATCCAGGATTGAAGTACTAGTTCAATGAGAGAAAATCCACTGCCTTAGGAACCATGTCCAATGCAGGGCAGTTAAGGGGTTGAATTAGGGCTAACTAGTACAAGTGACAAGCTTGATCATGATATATGATGACATCAACGGGTTTAGTCCACCAAACAAGGATCAAACCACAAGTTAATCCAACAATCTAGGAAAGTCGAATTGACTTGGAGAGAGATCAGTGCCTTGGGGATTGGGATAATGGAGTCAAAGTGAAGTTAACTTGTGGTTGATGACTCCTATTGCATGAGACAAGTGGGCGATTAAAGGTTTGATGGAGGAGTAAGCCTAGATCTAAAGATTCAAGGGTTGACCTAAGTGGACCACAGTCCCTTAAAACAAGCAATGCTATCCCCAAGGCAAGATTTGACAAAGTGACATACTAGACCTAGGTTTTGAATTATGCTCGTTCCAAATCCACCAAAATCTCATGTACCCATGCCCTAGAAGTGAACCAACTCACTCACCCAAGGAAGTGCGACTTTGCCCAAGGAGGATAAAATGTGGGATAAATGAATCAAGACAAGTCCAATGGCATCCAAACTTTAGATCCAAGTAGGTTGATCAAGTGAGAGTGTGGATCTACAATTTCAAGGCAATCCAATGGCTAGATCTTGCTAGATCTGAGTTTGAAGATACCAAGTGGTCCAAAATGGGGATTAAATCCCTTGAAATGTGGAATAGGGCCCACAAAGTAGAAATTGCCAAAGTAAAAGTCTAGGGGTAGGTTTTAGGGCATGTAGATCATGAATCAATTGAAATCTCAACTACCCATCAACTAGATCTAGGTCAACTCACCCTCAACAAGAAGTGCGCCCATGCTTGGAGAAGCTAGGTTGGCTTGGGAAGAGGGTCAAATGGAGGCCAAGCCTCACCAAACTATAGATCCGAGATGTCGTGGATACTATAGAGGTGGGTTTTTTAAATTATACCCAACAACCCACTAGATATCAGTAGATCTGAGAAAATGTAACATTCAGGGTTTGAATTAATTAGGTTTTCAATTATGTGTTGTGCCAATGGATTAGATCAAGATAAGAGAAACAAACCTGTGGATCTTACCTGGGTAACCTTGTAGATGCCTTGATGATGATGATCTATGCAAACCCGATCAATTTGAGAAGCTTTGAGGTAGTTTTCTATGAAATCGATTTAGTCCAAGAAGCCAATGTGCCCTCTCTCCTGCACAACAAACGTCAACAATATCAGATTTGATGCAATCAAGAGATAAGACTAATGCCACAAGAGAAGTAACAGAAAGATAGCACAGATCACAATGATACTAATGATAACCCCCTCATACAAGCAAATGCCAAGAAGATCGATCTGAAGAAGTCTTGCAAAATCGCCCTTGTTGAAGTCGCCCTCCTATAGACAAGACAATGATTTCCAAAAAAAGATAGATCTTACCACAAATTCCAAATCCTAGGTTGCAATAGATTTTCCAATCACCATCTAAGAACACCAGATGCAAAGGAGACCACAAGAATTTCCACAAGAAAGTTTTTCTATCAATAATCCAAGAGCCAAAGACACCTTACAATGAGAAGCTCTCTCCTTTTTATAGGAAGGAGAGGCATCAAAATCCTATCCACTTTTTGAATGAGTGACTAAGATTAAAAGATACAAATGTCTAATCAATGGTTGAGATGAGCTCAACAATAAAATACATGGATCACTAATAAAATATAACATAAGTGGACAAAATCGCCCCAGGAGAGGGGAATCCCACCATATCATGATGACAAAATATAATAAGAAGATTATGGTGGATCCAAGGGGTAATTTTAGCCCACCCTTGGTCAATCCCCATAGCACAGTAATACTAAAATAGTCATCAATATACCAAATCGTGCCTCTATCGACAAATCGTGGGCCTCAAAAGGCCTCAGAAATCATCAGAAAGTGCCATAAGTGATGGATGTGGGCCCCGATGAAGCTGAAACTGCTGGAGGAGGTGTGGAAGACATCAATCCATCATCACTGATCATCCCATGCCAAAACATTGCCTCAGTAACCCAAATCGAATTCCTCAATAGCCATTTCTACCAATCCTGAAATGCCTAGGGAAGCGTGAAACTCCCCAAACTGCCTCCTGGAGTGCCCGCGCTGTCAAGGTGAGGGCACCAGTGTGTCCGGAAGGGGGGTAATATAGAAAAAACAAGTGGCTGGACCACCCCCTCCAAGCACAGCGCCCTAGGTCAACCAAATAAAAATCCTCTCTGCTCAAACAGGGTCTCCGACAAGCCAAAACTGCACTGGGTCAGCCTACTGAGGCTCAATCATCACTGTAAGTGCCCAGAACTGAAAACAGACTGTCTCATTGGACTCAGAAGGTCCAAATCCATCTAAGATGTGTACTCATACAACATATGAGTCTCTGCATGATCATATAATATATCCAATATACTGGAACAGGTGAAATAATAATAATCTGTAAATGATCAAATAACGTTGTAAACCATGAATCATCATCATAAACTTGTATCTGATGCATAGAATCATCATGTACATGTACATAGACCATATATCATCTATCCATATCATCACAAGGTCCAACCATCTCATGTCCTATGGTTGACCTTGGTCAAACTAGGTTTGACCAAGTCAACATGACCAAATATAACTCAGACCATCATCAGAAGTTGCTGCAAAGTGTCAAAGGTTAATGCATGCTCTACAACTTATTCAAATAACATTTATAACACAAAGTAATCATTACTGGCGATATAGATCCAAATATATAGTGTCATTAATTATTATTACTACTCAAACTGACTCTCAGGACCATACTCACTTCATAGCTGTGATCAATTTGCTAGTGAAGGGTGAAGGCTCAAATAACTGGCTAGGGTAAAGGATGACTTGACTGACTTAACGTTGTGACACTTTGGAAAAGGGAAAGGGAATACACACCATAGTATATATTGAATGAGCAACAACACAGGGAATGGCGGTGTCTCACAAATGGATGAGTTGTTCAAAGAGGGTTTATTCACCTTTAACAGATGCGCACAATCCATAATACAAATGAGGCCAGCAATTATTTAGATATAGCATTTAAGTTCAATTGCTTTTTGGGCTTGAGATTTCCATAGCTTTTGATCTATGTGTGTTTATAAACACATTGCATAGATTTACATTTATTTGAGGCTTTCTGCTGCAGGTGTGTTCTTAAGGCACTTGTTTACCTGAGCACTTCTAGGTGTGTCACAGACAGCTTGTTTAGCTAGGTATTTTACATTTCCAAAAGATATAACATTTTATTTTCATGGCCATTTTCATTTGGCATGCCTTTCATTCATGTGTGTTTAAAAACACATTGCATGAATGGGCTTTTCATACAAGATATAGCATTTCATTTTCCAGATTTTGTATTCATGGCAGCACTAAAAGTTTCAGGTTTAGCCAACACAACTTTAGTGACTAGGGGGAATTCACAAGGAACTCCAACTCACCATAGGTAAGTTTTGTCACCAACTCAGAGCCGAGACACAATAAACAGGGAAGTTCATCCAATACAGTGGCTACAGTGGGGAAAAGATCCTCCATGTCACTAGTCAAGTAGTAAGTCAGGGTGATAAACTAAAAGGTAGGCAATGGATGGATGAAGACAATGAATAATGGAGCCAACACTAGCAAGCCAAGGTATGGTGGAATGATCACCTCTATTCTCCCTAAGGAGGGTAAAACCAATGAGTATGACTAGTGAACTTCTAAGTCTAAGTAGGGGCAATATAATATATATAATAAGATCAACCAGGTCCACATATCTATATGATCGCAAGATCATGACACTAGGTGCTAAGACATGCTATAAGAATAAATATAAAAGCAATATGACAAAAACACTATAATATACCCACATATCTATATGATCGCCAGATCATGACACTAGGTGCTAAGACATGCTATAAGAATAAATATAAAAGCAATATGACCAGAACACTATAATATACCTACTGAGTCATATACCTGAATGCTCATCATCTGAACCATCATCTGTCCTCTGAAACTGCTACTGCAACTCTGGGCACTACTGACTGCTCTGTACAAATGGTATAATGGCTACATCTGTCATCTCTCTGAGTTTCCTGAGACTCAGTCATGGCATGGGGAATATATATATTGTTGTCCAAAATCCGATAGTGATCCAATATAGATGCTCATCTCAGCATCTCAATGTAAGGGAACTGGCTAAATAGTGTACTGGAATCAGAAAAATAATGTATGGTATCCCGGCTACTATATATGTGATAACATCTGGCTCTGGATGGGACAAATGCTCTACTGAAAAGAGCGCTTGAGAACCTCAGAATCTCTGGTCCTCGAACTCTTCTACTTGAATCCTCGATTCAACACTCTACCATTTTGCTTCCAGCTTTTTATTTTGCACCTATTTCTACATTCACAAACATCAAAAATACATCATGCAGCATGTATGGGAAAAATATAAAATCCAACGGAAATAAAATCTATTCTATGACAAAAATATAAATGCAAAAAGTAAATTAAATTACTAACATCACTTTGCAAAGTTTGAAATTTTATTGTGCAGGAAAAAGAAAATGACAGGTACTCAACTAAACTAGGAGCTTAGGAAAAGAAAATAAAAAAAGTGCCAGACTCAATGGCTGAAAACACTAACTACTACCCAAATAGGCTTATTCGGTTTCCTACCTACTCTAATCTAACCAGTCATCACAAATGTTAGGTAAAATCATAAATCCAGTGCAACCATTCATCTAACATATTAGTGATTCTTCTTTGATTTCTGATAATGAAACAAGTCATGATTGGATTAAAGATCAGAGAATTTGACAATGCAATCTTCCAGGTTTGTTCAAAAATTGAATAAAGGTTTGAACGGTGCAAAATGAAATCATGCCAAGGAAAAGATTGAATGATGCAAACATCCTCCATCCAAGAATTGATAGGATCATAAAATTCATGCAAGTTATTGCTTAAGATTGATGGAGGAAAAACATAAGGCTTGTAACTCAATTCTTTTTCACAGAACATAACTTCCTCATTTACTTCTCTTACATATTCAATTTGGTTCTCCCTGGGATTAATGATCAAATAGAAACCAAGTGGGGATAACTTAAAGTTCAAAAAATGGAATTGATCCTTAAACACCTTTCCTAGCCACGAAGAGTGATTGATAACTTGACAACAAGCATTATGGTTCCAAAATGACCGAAAAGGGGAATGAAGTGTTTTTTCTCCAAACATGTAATCATGCATATACTTCCTTCTGAAAATTCCAAAGGCAAAAGATTGACTATAGCACCTGTTATCACCTAAACTGTAGTTACCCCTATGGATGGATCCAGTCATGGATGGCAATAGGGAAGGGCAACTCAAAAGGTGCAACCACGATCACCTCGACCTCCAATATATATGGTTGTCACGCCAGTCGAGGCAACCTTCGCTTTATGTTATCTAGCCCAGACAACAAAGGGGGAGACCCGATCTACTCCCGACAGGATAGATCAAAACCAAGACACCAAATCAGGGTATTTCTAAGTGAAGTTAGGTGTATGGTTTATCCTAGACCTAAGGATGAAGTCACAAGCCAAGTGAGGGGTTCAAGAGGTATAGCTTTGGTTCATAGTTGATGTGAGAGTGACTTATAATGTTTGAAGTGAGATCTAGGATGAGTGTACTAGGTCAATATCAAAAGATTCACTGCCTTGGGAACCGTGTCCAATGCAGGATAGTTAAGGGTTGTATTGGGGCTAACTAGTATATGAGACAAGCTTGACCATGGTTCATGATGTCTTCAAAGGTATAGTCTATCATGCATAGGTCAAACCACAAGTCAATCCAACAATCTAAGAAAGTTGAATTGCCTTGTAGAGAAACCAGTGCCTTGGGAATTGGGAAGTGGAGTCAAAGTAGGGTTGACTGATGGTTTAGGACTCCTACAACATGAGATAAGTGGGCAATATAGGTCTTGATGGTTGAATATGTCTAGATCTAGGTTTAACCCAAGTGGGCCACAATCCCTTAAAACAAGGAATGCAGTCCCCAAGGCAAGATTTGACAAACTGACAGTCTAGACCTAGGTTTTGAATTACTCCGGTTTCAGATCTCCAAAAATCTCAAGTACCCAGTTCCTAGAAGTGAGTGAACTCACTTCTCCAAGGTGGTGCGACTTTGCCCAAGGAGGCCTAAAAGTGGGGTTATGTGGGTCAAATCAAGTCGGATGGCATCCAAACTTTAGATCCGGGTAGATCGGTCAGGTAGGGGTATGGATCTATAATTTCGTGGTAATCCACCGGTTAGATCTTAGTAGATCTGAGTTTAAGTGTTCCAAGTGGTCCAAAATGGGGATTAAATCCCTTAAAATGTGGAATGGGGCCCACAAGGTGAATTTCAGAAAAGTGACAACCTGGGTGTATGTTATTGGATATGTAGATGTCAAATCAAGTGGAATCTCAAACACCCACCACCTAGATCTAGGTCAACTTGCCCAACTAGAGAAGTGCGCCTTGCATGGGAGAGGCTAAGTTGGCCTGGGAAGGGGATCAAATGGAAGCCAATCCTCACCAAACTATAGATCCGGGATGCCGTGGATGCTATAGAGGTGGGTTTTCAGTGTTATGCCCAACAACCCACTAGATCTAGGTAGATCTGAGAAAATGTAAATGAGGGTTTTAAGATATTTAGGGTTTTAACAATTTATGAGTTATGTCAATGGATTGGATAGAGGAAAGAGAAACAAACCTGTGGATCTTACCTGGGTAACCTTGTAGATGCCTTGATGATGATGATCTATGCAAACCCGATCAATTTGAGAAGTTTTGAGGTAGTTTCTATGCAAGTCGATTTGGTCCAAGAAGCCAATGCGCCCTCTCTCCTGCACAACAAACGTCAACAATATCAGATTTGATGCATCAAGAGATAAGACTAATGCCACAAAAGAAGTAACAGAAAGATAGCATAGATCACAATGATACTAATGATAACCCCCTGATACAAGCGAATGCCAAGAAAGTCGATTTGAAGAAGCCTTGCAAAATCGCCCTTGTTGAAGTCGCCCTCCTGTAAACAAACAATGATTTCCAAAAAGATAGATCTTGCCACAATTTCCAAATGCTAGGTTGCAATAGACTTTCCAATCACCATCTAAGAACACCAGATGCAAAGGAGACCACAAGAATTTCCACAAGAATATTTTTCTATACCAATAATCCAAGAGCCAAAGACCCTTTACAATGAGAGGCTCTCTCCTTTAAATAGGAAGGAGAGGCACCAAAACCCTAACCACTTTTTGAATGAGTGGCTAAGATTATAAGATACAAAAGTCTAATCAATGGTTGAGATGAGCTCAACAATATAATACATGGATCACACATAAAATATAACATAAGTGGACAAAATCGCCCTAGAAGAGGGGAATCCCACCAAATCATGATGATGAAATATCATAAGAGGCTTATGGTGGGTCCAAAGGGTAATTTTATCCCTCCTTGGTCAATCCCCATAGCACAATAACCAATAAATAATCATGAATGTACCAAATCGTGCCTCCATAGTGAAGTCGTGGTCCTCAAAAGACCTCAAAAAATCCACAGAAAGTGCCATAAATGATGGATGCGGGCCCCGATGAAGCTGAAACTGCTGGAGAAGGTGTGGAAGGTCCCGATCTATCATCACTGATCATCCCATGCCATAACTTTGCCTCAGTAGCCCAAATCGATTTCCTCAATAGCCATTTCTACCAATCCTGAAATGCCTCGGGAGGCGTGAAACTGCCCCAAACAGCCTCCTGGAGTGCTGGCGCTGTCAAGGTGAGGGCACCAATGTGTCCGGAAGGGGGGGTAATATGGTAAAAACAAGTGGCTGGACCACCCCCTCCATCATCAGCGCCCTAGGTCAACCGGATAAAAATCACATATGCTCTGACAGGACCTCCAATAGACCAAAACTGCACTGGGACAGCCTACTGAGGCTCAATCATCACTGTAAGTGCCTGGAACTGAAAACAAACTGTCCCATTGGACTCAGAAGGTCCAAATCTATCCAAGATGTGTACTCATACACCATATGAGTCTCTGCATGATCAAAATAAATATCCAATATACCGGAACAAGGCCAATAATAATGCTCTGTAAATGATCAAACACTGCTGTATCCCAAGAATCATCATCATAACCCTGTAGCTGCTGCATAGAATCATCCTGTATGTGTACATAGACCATATATCATCTATCCATATCATCATAAGGTCTATCATCTCATGTCCCATGGTCCTCCATGGTCAAACTAGGTCCAACCAAGACCAAATATAACTCAGTCCATCATCCAAGGCTGCTGTAAAGTGTCAAGGTTAATACATGCTCTACAACTTATTCAAATAGAAATTATAACACATAATGATCATAACTGGCGATCTACATCCAAATATATATTGTCGTTAATTATTATTATTACTCAGACTAGACTTTCAGGATCATACTCACTTCATAGTTGTGATCAATTTGCTAGTGAAGGGTGAAGGCTGAATTAACTGGCTAGGCTAAGGGATGACTTAACTGTCTTGACTTTGTGACACTTTGGCAAGGGAAAGGGAATACACCATAGTATATACTGAATGAGCAATAACACAGGGAATGGCGGTGTCTCACAAATGGATGAGTTGTTTAAAGAGGGTTTATTCACCTTCACAGATGCGCACAATCCATAATACAAATAAGGCCAGGAATTGTTTAGATATAGCATTTAAGTTCCTGTTATCACATATATAGTAGCCGGACTACCATACATTATTTTTCTCATTCCAGTACACTATTCAGCGAGTTCCCTTGCATTTGAGATGCTGAGATGAGCATCTATATTGGATCACTATCAGATTGTGGACAGCAGTTATACTCCCCATGCCATGACTGAGTTTCAGGACACTCAGAGAGATGCCCGATATAGCCATTATACCATTGGTACAGAGCAGTCAGTAGTGCCCAGAGTTACAGCAGCAGTTCCAGAGGACAGATGATGGTACAGGTTGATGTGCAGTCAGGTATATGACTCAGCAGGTATATTATTGTGTTATGGTTAGATTGCTTTTATACTTATTCTTATAGCATGTCTTAGCACTTAGTGTCATGATCTGGCGATCATATAGATACATGGACCTGGTTGACCTATTATTTATATCATATTGTCCCTACTCAGACTTAGAAGTTCACTATTCATACTCATTGGTACATACCCTCCTTAGGGAGAATAGAGGTGATCATTACACCATACTCTGGCTTGCTAGTGTTGGCTCCATCATTTCATTGTCTTCATCCATCCGTGGCCTACCTTTTAGATTATTACCCTGATTTGCTACTTGACTAGTGACATGGAGGACCTTTCCCCACTGTAGCCTCTGTATTGGATGAGCTTCCCTGTTTATTGTGTCTCGGCTCTGAGTTGGTGACAAAACTTACCTATGGTGAGTTGGAGTTCCTTGAGAATTCCCCCTAGTCACTAAAGTTGTGTTGGCTAAACCTGAAACTTTTAGTGCTGCCATCAATACAAAATCTGGAAAAATGAAATGCTATATCTTGTATATGAAAGAAATGCCAATTGAAAATGGCCATGAAAAATAAAATGTTATATCTTTTGGAAAAATAAATACCTAGGTAAACAAGTTGTCCATGACACACCTAGAAGTGCTCAGGTAAACAAGTGCCTTAAAAAAACACCTGCAGCAGAAAGCCTAAAAATAAATGTAAATCTATGCAATGTGTTTATAAACACACATAGATCAAGGCTATGGAAACCTCAGGCCCAAAAAGCAATGGAACTTAATTAAATGTTATTTCTAAACAATTGCTGGCCTTGTTTGTATTATGGATTGTGCGCATCTGTGAAGGTGAATAAACCCTCTTTAAAACAACTCATCCATTTGTGAGACACCGCCATTCCCTGTGTTATTGCTCATTCAGTATATACTATGGTGTGTATTCCCTTTCCCTTGCCAAAGTGTCACAAAGTCAAGTCAGTCAAGTCATCCCTTAGCCTAGCCAGTTATTTCAGCCTTCACCCTTCACTAGCAAATTGATCACAACTATGAAGTGAGTATGGTCCTGAAAGTCTAGTCTGAGTAATAATAATAATTAACGACACTATATATTTGGATTTAGATCGCCAGTCATGATTACTCTGTGTTTTAGTAGCTATTTGAATAAATTGTAAAGCATGTATTAACCTTGACACCTTGCAGCAGCTATGGATGATAGTCTGAGTTGTATTTGATCTTGGATAGACCTAGTTTGACCATGGAGGACCATGGGACATGAGATGTTGGACCTTATGATGATATGGGTAGATGATATATGGTCTATGTACACATACAGGATGATTCTATGCAGCAGCTACAGGGTTATGATGATGATTCTTGGGATACAGCAGTGTTTGGACATTTACAGATCATTATTATTGGCCTTGTTCCGGTACATTGGATATTTATTTTGATCATGCAGAGATTCATATGGTGTATGAGTACACATCTTGGATGGATTTGGACCTTCTGAGTCCAATGGGATAGTGTGTTTTCAGTTCCGGGCACTTACAGGGATGATTTAGCCTCAGTAGGCTGTCCTAGTGCAGTTTTGGTCTATTGGAGGCCCTGTCAGAGCAGAGATGACTTTTATCCGGTTGACCTAGGGCGCTGATGATGGAGGGGGTGGTCCAGCCACTTGTTTTTACCATATTACCCCCCTCCCGGACACATTGGTGCCCTCACCTTGACAGCGCCATCACTCCAGGAGGCTGTTTGGGCAGTTTCACGCTTCCCGAGGCATTTCAGGATTGGTAGAAATGGCTATTGAGGAAATCGATTTGGGCTACTGAGGCAAAGTTATGGCATGGGATGATCAGTGATGATAGATCGGGACCTTCCACACCTCCTCCTGCAGTTTCAGCTTCATCGGGGCCCGCATCCATCACTTATGACACTTTCTGTGGATTTTTTGAGGTCTTTTGAGGACCACGACTTCACCTTGGGGGCACGATTTAGTATATTCATGATTATTTATTGGTTATTGTGCCATGGGGATTGACCAAGGAGGGATAAAATTACCCCTTGGACCCACCATAAGCCTCTTATGATATTTCATCATCATGATTTGGTGGGATTCCCCTCTTCTAGGGCGATTTTGTCCACTTATGTTATATTTTATGTGTGATCCATGTATTATATTGTTGAGCTCATCTCAACCATTGATTAGACTTTTGTATCTTATAATCTTAGCCACTCATTCAAAAAGTGGTTAGGGTTTTGGTGCCTCTCCTTCCTATTTAAAGGAGAGAGCCTCTCATTGTAAAGGGTCTTTGGCTCTTGGATTATTGGTATAGAAAAATATTCTTGTGGAAATTCTTGTGGTCTCCTTTGCATCTGGTGTTCTTAGATGGTGATTGGAAAGTCTATTGCAACCTAGCATTTGGAAATTGTGGTAAGATCTATCTTTTGTTTGGAAATCATTGTTTGTCTACAGGAGGGCGACTTCAACAAGGGCGATTTTGCAAGGCTTCTTCAAATCGACTTTCTTGGCATTCGCTTGTATCAGGGGGTTATCATTAGTATCATTGTGATCTATGCTATCTTTCTGTTACTTCTTTTGTGGCATTAGTCTTATCTCTTGATGCATCAAATCTGATATTGTTGACGTTTGTTGTGCAGGAGAGAGGGCGCATTGGCTTCTTGGACTAAATCGATTTGCATAGAGACTACCTCAAAGCTTCCAAATTGATCGGGATTGCATAGATCATCATCATCAAGGCACCTACAAGGTTATCCAGGTAAGATCCACAGGTTTGTTTCTCTTTCCTTTATCCAATCCATTGACATAATTCATAAATTGTAAAAACCCTAAATACTTCAAAACCCTCATTTTACATTTTGTCAGATCTACTTAGATCTAGTGGGTTGTTGGGCATGATATTGAAAACCCACCTCTATAGCATCCACGGCATCCCGGATCTATAGTTTGGTGTGGATTGGCTTCCGTTTGACCCCTCTCCCAAGCCAACTTAGCTTCTCCCAAGGAAGGCGCACTTCACCATTTGAGCAAGTTGACCTAGATCTAGTTGATGGGTGTTTGAGATTTCACTTGATTTGACATCTACACATCGAATAACATACACCCAGGTTGTCTCTTTCTTGAATTTCACCTTGTGGGTCCCATTCCACATTTTAAGGGATTTTATCCCCATTTTGGACCATTTGGAACACTTAAATTCAGATCTACAAAGATCTAACCGGTGGATTGCCACGAAATTATAGATCCATACCCCTACTTGACTGATCTACCCGTATCTAAAGTTTGGATGCCATCCGACATGATTTGACCCACCTAAACCCAAATTGAAGCCTCCTTAGGGAAAGTCGCACCACCTTGGAGAAGTGAGTTCACTCACTTCGAGGAACTGGGTACTTGAGATTTTTGCAGATCCGGAATCAGAATAATTCAAAACCTAGGTCTAGACTGTCACTTTGTCAAATCTTGCCTTGGGGACTGCATTCCTTGTTTTAAGGGATTGTTGTCCACTTGGGTCAAACCTAGATCTAGACATATTTAACCATCAAGGCCTATACTGTCCACTTATCTCATGTTGTAGGAGTCCTAAACCATAAAGTCAACCCTACTTTGACTCCACTTCCCAATTCCCAAGGCACTGGTTTATCTCCAAGACAACCCACTCTCCTAGATTGTGGGATTGACTTGTGGTTTGACTTTTGCATGGTGAACTATACCTTTGAAGACATCATGGACCATGGTCAAGATTGTCTCATGTACTAGTTAGCCCCAATCTGACCCCTAAACAACCCTGCATTGGACACAATTCCCAAGGCAGTGGATCTTTTGACATTGACCTAGTACACTAGCCCTAGATCTCACTTTAAACATTATAAGCCACTCTCACATCAACTATGAACCAAATCTATACCTATTGAACCCCTCACTTGGCTTGTGACTTCATCCTTAGGTCTAGGATAAACCATACATCTAACTTCAACTAGAAATACCCTGATTTGGTGTCTTGGTTTTGATCTCTCCTGTCGGGAGTAGATCGGGTCTCCCCCTTTGTTGTCTGGGCTAGATAACATAAAGTGAAGGTTGCCTCGACTGGCGTGACAACCATATATTGGAGGTCGAGGTGATCGTGGTTGCACCTTTTGAGTTGCCCTTCCCTATTGCCATCCATGACTGGATCCATCCATAGGGGTAACTACAGTTTAGGTGATAACATTTTGGCGCCGTTGCCGGGGATCGAACCCGGGTCACCCGCGTGACAGGCGGGAATACTCACCACTATACTACAACGACACATATCTTGGTAGAAGAGTTGAATCTACCTGGCGACTCCCAATAGTGACTCCGCTGAGGAGCGAGCTCATTTACATCCCTATAAACAGATCTATCGTTATCTAGAACCCATGGTGTGTATCATTTTGTTTTCATGTTCTTAAATTTAAAAATAAATATAAAAATATAAAAAATAAAAAATAAAATTATTATCCATGGCTGCTTCTGAGCGACCTAGAACTTTCGGTCGTTTAAAAGCCTTTGACTTCTCTAAAGTTTATGGGGCACCTCATCCTATGCCAAACAATTTTAATCAAAGATTACCTCGTTTCAATGGAAGCGATGGTGTTTCAATTATAAATCATTTGTATGATCTCTGGTATTATATGGATAGTTTGGGAACAACCGAGGAGGATGTTCTAATGAGGGCTCTGGGTTCATCTCTAGAGGGAAATGCTCGGATATGGTTTGATTATCTAGCACCGGGATCCATCACCGGGTATGACATGTTCCAACAGTTGCTAGTAAGTCAATGGAAAGAAACAATTGGTGAATCTATGGAAGGGCAATCAGACGATGAATGTATTGATGAAAATCAACTTGATGAAGATGATGAATATTACGATAATGAGTTAACTAACGATTGTTCTTATCAAAGTAATTCCTCTTCTCCTGAACCAATTGAGTCCCATGATGAGGTAATGTATGACACTGAGCAAATTTCAACCCCTCAGGATTATTGCCTTAATATTGACATAAGAGGGGAACTTATGAGAATTTTATCATCATTACCTGAAGAAGTTTCAGATGAAGAGGATAATTCCAATGATTTCCATCAAGAAGCATCCATGGTTGAGTCTTCCATTAGTGAATCTTTTGAAAATATTTTTGAGATCCCTTTTCATAATCCTTGTGTAATTGATGATTTTTCTTACCATGACACTGAAGAAGAAAGTAGGGACAACAACCAAGTTTCTTTAGAAGCCAATGATCATCCTGTTTTTAGAGATCAATTTTATGAAAATGTTCAAATCGTTGTTAATCAATTGGTCAATGCTATTCCTGATAAATTATCGTCATATGAATTTAGTGATGAATCAATTGAAGAGAAGTCTCATGATGATGGGTTGGTGAATCAAACTAATCAAGAGTTTTCCTTAATCAAATCCTCAAATCAATATCTTAATGTTTATGGGAAGCTCGGAAATAATCCTTCACTTAACTCATCCAATGGTTATAATTTTTCCAATTCAATTTTTATTCAGGATTGTCTTTTTCAATTGTTGGAGTGGGGTGCTCGCAATAAGTTCTGTCCTTTTTCTAAAAAAATTGGGTCAATCAATTTTCAATCCGCCCCCCCATCTAATTTTTCTAAGTCTGCTTTGAATTTGTGGTCTGGTAAATCTTTGAATGTTGAAATTTTCAAACCAGAGTCTAGGTATTGTCGCATAAATGGAGATACAGAGTTTTATTTTCCCTTTCAGTTATCTTTAACAAATAACATTCTTAAATCTTCTTGGTGGCTGGAAGGGGTATATGAAGATCAATTTCATCGATTTTCCATCCTTAAACAACAAGTGGGGCTAATCTCAATCTTAATTTTATTCCACAATTTATCCCTACTTGGTTTATGCATCATTCCTGGAGCTCTCAGAATTGAATATCCTGGTCAGGTAGATGAGGAAAGCATTTTGAAACAAGGGGAGTTAAATTTGTTATCACATCTTTTTCCTCCATATATTTTGAATAATAACTTGCACAATTTTTATGACCCTATCAATTCTTGGATGGAGGATGTTTGCAGTAATCAGTCTTTCCCTTTGCATGATTTCATTTTGCACCATTCAACTCCTTTCTCAATTTTTGAACAAGTCAGGAAAGTTGTGCTATTTATTTCATTAATCCTTAATCTAGTCTTGACTCGTTCTTTAAGCAAAAATCAAAGAAGAATTATTAACTTATTTGATGAATGGTTGCACTGGATTTTTGATTTTACCTAACATTTGTGATGACTGGTTAGATTAGGGTAGGTAGGAAACCAAATAAGACTACTTGGGCAGTAGTTAGTCTTTTCAGCCATTGAGTCTGGCACCTTCTTAGTCTTTAAGCTCCTTTGTAAGCTCCTAGTTTAGTTGAGTACCTGCCACTTTTTCTTTTCCTGCACAATAAATTTCAAATTTTGCAAATTATGTTAGTAGTTTAATTTACTTTCTGCATTTATATTTCATGCACTTATATTTCTGACATAGAGTAGATTTTATTTCAGTTGATTTTATATTCTTCCCACACATGCGGCATGAGGTATTTTCTTTAGATGTTTGTGAATGCAGAAAATATGTTGCAAGAATAAAGCTGGAAATAAAATGGTAGAGTGCTGGATCGTGGATACGAGTAGCAGAGTTCGAGGACCAGAGATTCTGAGGTTCTCAAGCGCTCATTTCAGCAGAGCACTTGTCCCAGCCGGAGCCAGATGTTATCACATATATGGTAGCAGGGCTACCATACATTATTTTTCTCATTCCAGTACACTATTCAGCCAGTTCCCTTGCATTTGAGATGCTGAGATGAGCATCTATATTGGATCACTATCAAATTGTGGACAGCAGTTATACTCCCCATGCCATGACTGAGTTTCAGGACACTCAGAGAGATGCCCGATATAGCCATTATACCATTGGTACAGAGCAGTCAGTAGTGCCCAGAGTTACAGCAGCAGTTCCAGAGGACAGATGATGGTACAGGTTGATGTGCAGTCAGGTATATGACTCAGCAGGTATATTATTGTGTTATGGTTAGATTGCTTTTATACTTATTCTTATAGCATGTCTTAGCACTTAGTGTCATGATCTGGCGATCATATAGATACATGGACCTGGTTGACCTATTATTTATATCATATTGTCCCTACTCAGACTTAGAAGTTCACTATTCATACTCATTGGTACATACCCTCCTTAGGGAGAATAGAGGTGATCATTACACCATACTCTGGCTTGCTAGTGTTGGCTCCATCATTTCATTGTCTTCATCCATCCGTGGCCTACCTTTTAGATTATTACCCTGATTTGCTACTTGACTAGTGACATGGAGGACCTTTCCCCACTGTAGCCTCTGTATTGGATGAGCTTCCCTGTTTATTGTGTCTCGGCTCTGAGTTGGTGACAAAACTTACCTATGGTGAGTTGGAGTTCCTTGAGAATTCCCCCTAGTCACTAAAGTTGTGTTGGCTAAACCTGAAACTTTTAGTGCTGCCATCAATACAAAATCTGGAAAAATGAAATGCTATATCTTGTATATGAAAGAAATGCCAATTGAAAATGGCCATGAAAAATAAAATGTTATATCTTTTGGAAAAATAAATACCTAGGTAAACAAGTTGTCCATGAAACACCTAGAAGTGCTCAGGTAAACAAGTGCCTTAAAAACACACCTGCAGCAGAAAGCCTACAAATAAATGTAAATCTATGCAATGTGTTTATAAACACACATAGATCAAGGCTATGGAAACCTCAGGCCCAAAAAGCAATGGAACTTAAATGTTATATCTAAACAATTGCTGGCCTTGTTTGTATTATGGATTGTGCGCATCTGTGAAGGTGAATAAACCCTCTTTAAAACAACTCATCCATTTGTGAGACACCGCCATTCCCTGTGTTATTGCTCATTCAGTATATACTATGGTGTGTATTCCCTTTCCCTTGCCAAAGTGTCACAAAGTCAAGTCAGTCAAGTCATCCCTTAGCCTAGCCAGTTATTTCAGCCTTCACCCTTCACTAGCAAATTGATCACAACTATGAAGTGAGTATGGTCCTGAAAGTCTAGTCTGAGTAATAATAATAATTAACGACACTATATATTTGGATTTAGATCGCCAGTCATGATTACTCTGTGTTTTAGTAGCTATTTGAATAAATTGTAAAGCATGTATTAACCTTGACACCTTGCAGCAGCTATGGATGATAGTCTGAGTTGTATTTGATCTTGGTTAGACCTAGTTTGACCATGGAGGACCATGGGACATGAGATGTTGGACCTTATAATGATATGGGTAGATGATATATGGTCTATGTACACTTACAGGATGATTCTATGCAGCAGCTACAGGGTTATGATGATGATTCTTGGGATACAGCAGTGTTTGGACATTTACAGATCATTATTATTGGCCTTGTTCCGGTACATTGGATATTTATTTTGATCATGCAGAGATTCATATGGTGTATGAGTACACATATTGGATGGATTTGGACCTTCTGAGTCCAATGGGACAGTGTGTTTTCAGTTCCGGGCACTTACAGGGATGATTTAGCCTCAGTAGGCTGTCCTAGTGCAGTTTTGGTCTATTGGAGGCCCTGTCAGAGCAGAGATGACTTTTATCCGGTTGACCTAGGGCGCTGATGATGGAGGGGGTGGTCCAGCCACTTGTTTTTACCATATTACCCCCCTCCCGGACACATTGGTGCCCTCACCTTGACAGCGCCATCACTCCAGGAGGCTGTTTGGGCAGTTTCACGCTTCCCGAGGCATTTCAGGATTGGTAGAAATGGCTATTGAGGAAATCGATTTGGGCTACTGAGGCAAAGTTATGGCATGGGATGATCAGTGATGATAGAGCGGGACCTTCCACACCTCCTCCTGCAGTTTCAGCTTCATCGGGGCCCGCATCCATCACTTATGACACTTTCTGTGGATTTTTTGAGGTCTTTTGAGGACCACGACTTCACCTTGGGGGCACGATTTGGTATATTCATGATTATTTATTGGTTATTGTGCTATGGGGATTGACCAAGGAGGGATAAAATTACCCCTTGGACCCACCATAAGCCTCTTATGATATTTCATCATCATGATTTGGTGGGATTCCCCTCTTCTAGGGCGATTTTGTCCACTTATGTTATATTTTATGTGTGATCCATGTATTATATTGTTGAGCTCATCTCAACCATTGATTAGACTTTTGTATCTTATAATCTTAGCCACTCATTCAAAAAGTGGTTAGGGTTTTGGTGCCTCTCCTTCCTATTTAAAGGAGAGAGCCTCTCATTGTAAAGGGTCTTTGGCTCTTGGATTATTGGTATAGAAAAATATTCTTGTGGAAATTCTTGTGGTCTCCTTTGCATCTGGTGTTCTTAGATGGTGATTGGAAAGTCTATTGCAACCTAGCATTTGGAAATTGTGGTAAGATCTATCTTTTGTTTGGAAATCATTGTTTGTCTACAGGAGGGCGACTTCAACAAGGGCGATTTTGCAAGGCTTCTTCAAATCGACTTTCTTGGCATTCGCTTGTATCAGGGGGTTATCATTAGTATCATTGTGATCTATGCTATCTTTCTGTTACTTCTTTTGTGGCATTAGTCTTATCTCTTGATGCATCAAATCTGATATTGTTGACGTTTGTTGTGCAGGAGAGAGGGCGCATTGGCTTCTTGGACTAAATCGATTTGCATAGAGACTACCTCAAAGCTTCCAAATTGATCGGGATTGCATAGATCATCATCATCAAGGCACCTACAAGGTTATCCAGGTAAGATCCACAGGTTTGTTTCTCTTTCCTTTATCCAATCCATTGACATAATTCATAAATTGTAAAAACCCTAAATACTTCAAAACCCCCATTTTACATTTTGTCAGATCTACTTAGATCTAGTGGGTTGTTGGGCATGATATTGAAAACCCACCTCTATAGCATCCACGGCATCCCGGATCTATAGTTTGGTGTGGATTGGCTTCCGTTTGACCCCTCTCCCAAGCCAACTTAGCTTCTCCCAAGGAAGGCGCACTTCACCATTTGAGCAAGTTGACCTAGATCTAGTTGATGGGTGTTTGAGATTTCACTTGATTTGACATCTACACATCGAATAACATACACCCAGGTTGTCTCTTTCTTGAATTTCACCTTGTGGGTCCCATTCCACATTTTAAGGGATTTTATCCCCATTTTGGACCATTTGGAACACTTAAACTCAGATCTACAAAGATCTAACCGGTGGATTGCCACGAAATTATAGATCCATACCCCTACTTGACTGATCTACCCGGATCTAAAGTTTGGATGCCATCCGACATGATTTGACCCACCTAAACCCAAATTGAAGCCCCTTAGGGAAAGTCGCACCACCTTGGAGAAGTGAGTTCACTCACTTCGAGGAACTGGGTACTTGAGATTTTTGCAGATCCGGAATCAGAATAATTCAAAACCTAGGTCTAGACTGTCACTTTGTCAAATCTTGCCTTGGGGACTGCATTCCTTGTTTTAAGGGATTGTTGTCCACTTGGGTCAAACCTAGATCTAGACATATTTAACCATCAAGGCCTATACTGTCCACTTATCTCATGTTGTAGGAGTCCTAAACCATAAAGTCAACCCTACTTTGACTCCACTTCCCAATTCCCAAGGCACTGGTTTATCTCCAAGACAACCCACTCTCCTAGATTGTGGGATTGACTTGTGGTTTGACTTTTGCATGGTGAACTATACCTTTGAAGACATCATGGACCATGGTCAAGATTGTCTCATGTACTAGTTAGCCCCAATCTGACCCCTAAACAACCCTGCATTGGACACAATTCCCAAGGCAGTGGATCTTTTGACATTGACCTAGTACACTAGCCCTAGATCTCACTTTAAACATTATAAGTCACTCTCACATCAACTATGAACCAAATCTATACCTATTGAACCCCTCACTTGGCTTGTGACTTCATCCTTAGGTCTAGGATAAACCATACATCTAACTTCAACTAGAAATACCCTGATTTGGTGTCTTGGTTTTGATCTCTCCTGTCGGGAGTAGATCGGGTCTCCCCCTTTGTTGTCTGGGCTAGATAACATAAAGTGAAGGTTGCCTCGACTGGCGTGACAACCATATATTGGAGGTCGAGGTGATCGTGGTTGCACCTTTTGAGTTGCCCTTCCCTATTGCCATCCATGACTGGATCCATCCATAGGGGTAACTACAGTTTAGGTGATAACATTTCCATTGCTTTTTGGGCCTGAAGTTTCCATAGCCTTGATCTATGTGTGTTTACAAACACATTGCATAGATTTACATTTTTTCTTTTAGGCTTTCTGCTGCAGGTGTGTTTTTAAGGCACTTGTTTACCTGAGCACTTCTAGGTGTGTCATGGACAGCTTGTTTACCTAGGTATTTATTTTCCACAAGATATAACATTTTATTTTTATGGCCATTTTCATTTGGCACGCCTTTCATTCATGTGTGTTTAGAAACACATTGCATGAATGGGTTTTTCATACAAGATACAGCATTTCATTTTCCAGATTTTGTATTGATGGCAGCACTAAAAGTTTCAGGTTTAGCCAACACAACTTTAGTGACTAGGGGGAATTCACTAGGAACTCCAACTCACCATAGGTAAGTTTTGTCACCAACTCAGAGCCGAGACACAATAAAC
Organism: Larix kaempferi; assembly: GCA_027924585.1. Classification (NCBI taxonomy): domain Eukaryota; kingdom Viridiplantae; phylum Streptophyta; class Pinopsida; order Pinales; family Pinaceae; genus Larix; species Larix kaempferi. Next base: position 46,101,387 of record BSBM01000510.1, read on the forward strand.
AGGGAGGCTCATCCAATACAGAGGCTACAGTGGGGAAAAGTCCTCCATGCCACTAGTCAAGTAATAAGTCAGGGTGATAATCTAAAAGGTAGGCCATGGATGGATGAAGACAATGAAATGATGGAGCCAACACTAGCAAGCCAAAGTATGGTGTAATGATCACCTCTATTCTCCCTAAGGAGGGTATGTACCAATGAGTATGAATAGTGAACTTCTAAGTCTGAGTAGGGACAGTATAATATATATAATAGATCAACCAGGTCCATATATCTATATGATCGCCAGATCATGACACTAAGTGCTAAGACATGCTATAAGAATAAGTATAAAAGCAATCTAACCATAACACCATGATATACCTGCTGAGTCATATACCTGCAAGCTCATCAACCTGTACCATCATCTGTCCTCTGAGACTGCTGCTGTAACTCTGGGCACTACTGTCTGCTCTGTACCAATGATATAATGGCTACATCGGTCATCTCTCTGAGTGTCCTGAAACTCAGTCATGGCATGGGGAATGCAACTGCTGTCCACAATCTGATAGTGATCCAATATAGATACTCATCTCGGCATCTCAAATGCAAGGGAACTGGCTGAATAGTGTACTGGAATGAGAAAAATAATGTATGGTAGCCCGGCTACTATATATGTGATAACAGCACCAACCCAAAGATGATTGAAAGAGTTGGGACGGGAGGGTGGATTGTAAATATGAAAATTCTCCCAAATAGATAGACAAGTTCGACTTTAGATTTTGACAAAAGAAAACACTCTTTACTCTAGGAATTATTTCAAGCTTTTGATCAAGTTTAATATTTACAATCTGAGGACAAGACTGACCATAGCTATCTAACACTAAGCTATCTTGACTATGGATAAAAAAAGAAAAATTTCAAGATTCATTATAAGAAGGGGAGCAAAGATTAGAATATCTAGTATGATTCACTAATTCATCCTCACCTTGAGATTGACTTATTGATTCATCATTAAATTCATACGAGGATAAATGATCATTTTTATTCAATTTGTCAGGGATAAAATTAATAGGGCCATCTAAAACATCCTGATTATTTGCACAATGATCATGTGAAAGCACTACTAAATGATCTTGGTTAATGTCTCCACTTTCTTCTTCTTCAGTAAGTTGATAAGGAATTGAATGATCACTAAAGACAGAATGACTTGTTATCACCTAAACTGTAGTTACCCCTATGGATGTATCCACTCATGGATGGCAATAGGGAAGGGAAACTCAAAAGATGCAACCACGACCACCTTGACCTCCAATATATGGTTGTCACGCCAGTCGAGGCAACCTTCACTTTCTGTTATCTAGCCCAGACAACAAAGGGGGAGACCCAATCTACTCCCGCCAAGAGAGATCAAAACCAAGACACCAAATCAAGTTGATTCTGAGTGAAGTAAGGTGTATGGTTTATCTTAGACCTTAGGATGAAGTCACAAGACAAGTGAGGGGTTCAAAGAGTATAGCTTTGGTTCATTGTTGATGTGAGAGTGACTTATAATAATTAAAGATAAGATCCGGGATTGTAGTACTAGTCAATGTGAGAAAATCCACTGCCTTGGGAACAGTGTCCAATGCAGGGTAGTTTAGGGGTTGAATTGGGGCTAACTAGTACAAGTGACAAGCTTGATCATGATACATGATGGCATCAAGGGTTTAGTTCACCACACTAAGGTCAAACCACAAGTTAATCCAACAATCTAGGAAAGTCGAATTGGAGAGAAACCAGTGCCTTGGGAATTGGGATAATGGAGTCAAAGTACGGTTAACTTGTGGTTAAGGACTCCTATTACATGAGATAAGTGGGCAATTAAAGTCTTGATGGATGAATAGGTCTAGATCTAAGTTTGACCTAAATGGACCACAATCCCTTAAAACCAGGAATGCTATCCCCAAGGCAAGATTTGACAAAGTGATATACTAGACCTAGGTTTTGAATTATTCTCGTTCCAAATCCACAAGAATCTCAAGTACCCACGTCCTAGAAGTGAGTCAACTAACTTCTCCAAGGTGGTGAGACTTTACCCAAGGAGGCCTAAAAATGGGGTAAATTGGGTCAAGACAAGTCCGATGACATCCAAACTTTAGATCCGGGTAGGTTAGTCAAGTAGGAGTGTGGATCTATAATTTCACGGCAATCCGACGGTTAGATCTTACTAGATCTGAGTTTAAATATACCAAGTGGTCCAAAATGGGGATTAAATCCCTTAAAATGTGGAATAGGGCCCACAAGGTAGAAATCAGAAAAGTGGCAGTCTGGGGGTAGGTTATTTGATGTGTAGATTATGAATCAAGCGGGATCTCAACTACCCACCACCTAGATCTAGGTCAACTCACCCTCACCAAGAAGTGCGCCCTTGCTTGGGAAAGCTAGTTTGGCTTGGGAAGAGGGTCAAACGGAAGCCAATTCTCACCAAACTATAGATTCGGGATGCCGTGGATGCTATAGAGGTGGGTTTTCAATATTATGCCCAACAACCCACTAGATCTAAGTAGATCTAAGAAAATGTAAAATGGGGGTTTTGAAGTAATTAGGGTTTTATCAATTTAAGAGCTATGTCAATGGATTGGATCAAGATAAGAGAACCAAACCTGTGGATCTTACTTGGGTAACCTTGTAGATGCCTTGATGATGATGATCTATGCAAACCCGATCAATTTGAGAAGCTTTGAGGTAGTTTTCTATGCAGTCGATTTAGTCCAAGAAGCCAATGCGCCCTCTCTCCTGCACAACAAACATCAACAATATCAGATTTGATGCAATCAAGAGATAAGACTAATGCCACAAGAGAAGTAACAAAAAAATAGCATAGATCACAATGATACTAATGATAACCCCCTGATACAAGCAAATGCCAAGAAAGTCGATTTGAAGAAGCCTTGCAAAATCGCCCTTGTTGAAGTCGCCCTCCTGTAGACAAGACAATGATTTCCAAAATAGATAGATCTTACCACAAATTCCAAATGCTAGGTTGCAATAGACTTTCCAATCACCATCTAAGAACGCCAGATGCAAAGGAGACCACAAGAATTTCCACAAGAAAGTTTTTCTATACCAATAATCCAAGAGCCAAAGACCCCTTACAATGAGAAGCTCTCTCCTTTAAATAGGAAGGAGACCCACCAAAACCCTAACCACTTTTTGAATGAGTGGCTAAGATTAAAAGATACAAATGTCTAATCAATGGTTGAAATGAGCTCAACAGTAAAGTACATGGATCACTAATAAAGTATTATATGAGTGGACAAAATCGCCCTAGAAGAGGGGAATCCCACCAAATCATGATGACAAAATATAATAACGACCTTATGGTGGGTCCAAGGGGTAATTTTATTCCTCCTTGGTCAATCCCCATAGCACAATAATCATAAAATAATCATCAATATACCGAATCGTGCCTCCATTGTCAAATCGTAGGCCTCAAAAAGACCTCAGAAATCATCAGAAAGTGCCATAAGTGATGAATGCGGGCCCCGATGAAGCTGAAACTGCTGGAGGAGGTGTGGAAGACCCCGATCTATCATCACTAATCATCCCATGCCATAACATTGCCTCAGTAGCCCAAATCGATTTGCTCCATAGCGATTTCTACCAATCCTGAAATGCCTCGAGAAGCGTGAAACTGCCCCAAACTGCCTCCTGGAGTGCCTGCGCTGTCAAGGTGAGGGCACCAGTGTGTCCGGGAGGGGGGGTAATATGGTAAAAACAAGTGGTTGGACCACCCCCTCGAAGCACAGCGCCCTAGGTCAACCGGATAAAAATCACAACTTCTCTGACAGGGCCTCCGACAGACCAAAACTGCACTGGGATAGCCTACTGAGGCTCAATCATCACTGTAAGTTCCCCGAACTGAAAAAAAATTGTCTCATTGGACTCAGAAGGTCCAAATCCATCCAAGATGTGTACTCATACACCATATGAGTCTCTGTATGATCAAAATATATATCCAATATACCGGAACAAGGCCAATAATAATAATCTGTAAACGATCAAATACTGTTGTAAACCAAGAATCATCATCATAACACTATATCTGCTGCATAGAATCATCCTGTATGTGTACATAGACCATATATCATCTATCCATATCATCATAAGGTCTAACCATCTCATGTCCTATGGTTGACCTTGGTCAGACTAGGCCTAACCAAGTCAACATAACCAAATATAACTCAGATCATCATCAGAAGCTGCTGCAAAGTGTCAAAGGTTAATGCATGCTCTACAACTTATTCAAATAACAATTATAACACAAAGTAATCCTTACTGGCGATCTAAGTCCAAATATATAGTGTCATTAATTATTATTATTACTCGGACCAAACTTTCAAGATCATACTCACTTCATAGCTGTGATCAATTTGCTAGTGAAGGGTGAAGGCTAAAATAATTGGCTAGGCTAAGGGATGACTTGACTGACTTAACTTTGTGACACTTTGGAAAAGGGAAAAGGAATACACACCATAGTATATACTAAATGAGCAACAACACAGGGAATGGTGGTGTCTCACAAATGGATGAGTTGTTCAAAGAGGGTTTATTCACCTTTAACAGATGCGCACAATCCATAAATACAAATAAGGCCAGCAATTGTTTTGATATAGCATTTAAGTTCCATTGCTTTTTGGGCCTGAAGTTTCCATAGCCTTGGTCTACGTGTGTTTATAAACACATTGCCTAGATTTACATTTATTTTAGGGTTTCTGCTGCAGGTGTGTTTTTAAGGCACTTGTTTACCTGAGCACTTCTAGGTGTGTCATGGACAGCTTGTTTACCTAGGTATTTATTTTTCCAAAAGATATAACATTTTATTTTCATGGCCATTTTCATTTGGCATGCCTTTCATTCATGTGTGTTTAGAAACACATTGCATGAATGGGCTTTTCATACAAGATATAGCATTTCATTTTCCAGATTTTGTATTCAGGGCAGCACTAAAAGTTTCAGGTTTAGCCAACACAACTTTAGTGACTAGGGGGAGTTCCAAAAATCCAACTCACCATAGGTAAGTTTTGTCACCAACTCAGAGCCGAGACACAATAAATAGGGAAGCTCATCCAATACAACGGCTACAGTGGGGAAAAGTCCTCCGTGCCACTAGTCAAGTAGTAAGTCAGGGTGATGAACTAAAAGGTGGGCAATGGATGGATGAAGACAATGAATAATGGAGCCAACACTAGCAAGCCAAGGTATGGTGGAATGATCACCTCTATTCTCCCTGAGGAGGGTAAAACCAATGAGTATGAATAGTGAACTTCTAAGTCTGAGTAGGGACAAATATAATATATATATAATAAAATCAACCAGGTCCACATATCTATATGATCGCCAGATCATGACACTAAGTGCTAAGACATGCTATAAGAATAAGTATAAAAACAATATAACCGTAACACAATGATATACCTGCTGAGTCATATACCTGAATGCTCATCAACCTGTACCGTCATCTGTCCTCTGAAACTACTGCTGTAACTCTGGGCACTACTGACTGCTCTGTACCAATGGTATAATGGCTATATCGATCATCTCTCTGAGTGTCCTGAGACTCAGTCATGGCATGGGGAATATATACTGCTGTCCACAATCTGATAGTGATCCAATATAGATGCTCACCTCAGCATCTCAAATGTAAGGGAACTGGCTGAATAGTGTATTGGCATGAGAAAAATAATGTATGGTAGCCCGGTTACTATATATGTGAAAACATGACTAATGAGTCTCTATGAGGGAGGAACTTCAGTAGACCTGTTAACTAAAAGCTCATCCTCAGAAATTCCCTCAGGATCAGGACTAGGGCTACCTAATAAGCAATTTGAAAACTTATGGTTTGTACAATGATTAAAGATTTGACTTTCGAATGACTCAAAAGTAGAAGACTTATCATCAGAAGAAATTGGGAAGGAAAGGTCATCTCCAGATGTTAACAAATCACTTGATATTTGATTGTTAAATGATTCCACAATAGGATCGAAAAGGAGAAGGTTTTGATCTTGGATTTGATTTGAAAGATACATATCATCGAATTCACTTCCCCATTCTTCTAGGAATTTATTTTCAAACATGTCATAACCAGAAATGCTATTGGGTTTCAAATTCGAAAGCCAGAGTCCAGCTGTTTCTTTGAAAGATGAAGCCAATAGTCTCATACACACATCCTCATGGGTTATGGATAACTCTTTAATAATTTCCCTAAGAAGTTCAAGGTGTCTTTTAGCAGAGATTTCATAACTTCCATCGAAAATAGGCAACCTTGCACATGCTTGATGAGGAATATGATGAGGATACCCAACAATTTTTGAAAAGTCAAAAACTTTTAAACGACCGAAAGTTCGAGGTCGCTCAGAAGCAGCCATGGATAATAATTTTTTTTATTTTTTATATTTTTATATTTATTTTTTAATTCAAGAACCTGAAAACAAAATGATGCACCCCATGGGTTCTAGATAACGATAAGATCTCTCTAAATTCTAGTGTTATAGGGATGTAAATGAGCTCTCTCCTCAGCGGAGTCACGGTTGGGAGTCGCCAGGTAGATTTCTTAAACTCTTCTACCAAGATATGTGTCGTTGTATATGCAGGAGAGACTGAATAATGATTAATAGATTTATCTAAGGTAAGCCTATGCCTTCTTCGGTGCCAAAATGTTAGGCAAAGAGAACGGGAGTAGGACTTGAAGAATTATATGTCAAACCAAGGTAAGCCTATGCCTTCCCCAGCAATGGCGCCAAATGTTATCACCTAAATTGTAGTTACCCCTGTGGATGTATCCATTAGTGGATGGCAATAGGGAAAGGCAACTCAAAAGGTGCAACCACGATCACCTCGACCTCCAATAGATGGTTGTCACGCCAGTCGAGGCAACCTTCGCTTTATGTTATCTAGCCCAGACAACAAAGGGGGAGACCCGATCTACTCCCAACAGGAGAGATCAAAACCAAGACACCAAATCAAGTTAATACTAAGTGAAGTAAGGTGTATGGTTTATCCTAGACCTAAAGCTGAAGTCACAATATAAGTAAGGGGTTCAATGAGTATAGCTTTGGTTCATTATTGATGTGAGAGTGACTTATAGTATTTGAAATGGGATCCAGGATTGAAGTACTAGTTCAATGTGAGAAAATCCACTGCCTTGGGAACCATGTCCAATGCAAGGTAGTTAAAGGGTTGAATTGGGGCTAACTAGTACAAGTGACAAGCTTGATCATGATATATGATGACATCAAAGGGTTTAGTCCACCAAACAAGGATCGAACCACAAGTTAATCCAACAATCTAGGAAAGTCGAATTGACTTGGAGAGAGATCAGTGCCTTGGGAATTGGGATAATAGAGTCAAAGTGAAGTTAACTTGTGGTTGATGACTCCTATTGCATGAGACAAGTGGGCAATTAAAGGTTTGATGGAGGAGTAGGTCTACATCTAAAGATTCAAGGTTTGACCTAAGTGGACCACAATCCCTTAAAACAAGGAATGCTATCCCCAAGGCAAGATTTGACAAAGTGACATACTAGACCTAGGTTTTGAATTATGCTCATTCCAAATCCACCAAAATCTCATGTACCCATGCCCTAGAAGTGGACCAACTCACTCTCCCAAGGAAGTGCGACTTTGGCCAAGGAGGGTAAAATGTGGGATAAATGAATCAAGACAAGTCCAATGGCATGCAAACTTCAGATCCAAGTAGGTTGATCAAGTGAGAGTGTGGATCTACAAGAATCTCATGTACCCATGTCCCAGAAGTGGGCCAACTCACTTCTCCAACGTGGTGCGACTTTACCCAAGGAGGCTAAAATGGGCGATAAATGGATCAAGACAAGTCCAATGGCATCCAAACTTTAGATCCAAGTAGTTTAAGCAAGTGAGAGTATGGATCTATAATTTCAAGGCAATCCGATCGCTAGATCTTACTAGATCTGAGTTTGAAGATACCAAGTGGTCCAAAATGGGGATTAAATCCCTTAAAGTGTGGAATAGGGCCCACAAAGTAGAAATCAGAAAAGTGACAATCTGGGGGTAGGTTATTTGATGTGTAGATTATGAATCAAGCGGGATCTCAACTACCCACCACCTAGATCTAGGTCAACTCACCCTCACCAAGAAGTGCGCCCTTGCTTGGGAAAGCTAGTTTGGCTTGGGAAGAGGGTCAAACGGAAGCCAATCCTCACCAAACTATAGATCCGGGATGCCGTGGATGCTAAAGAGGTGGGTTTTCAATATTATGCCCAACAACCCACTAGACCTAAGTAGATCTAAGAAAATGTAAAATGGGGGTTTTGAAGTAATTAGGGTTTTATCAATTTAAGAGCTATGTCAATAGATTGGATCAAGATAAGAGAAACAAACATGTGGATCTTACCTGGGTAACCTTGTAGATGCCTTGATGATGATGATCTATGCAAACCCGATCAATTTGAGAAGCTTTGAGGTAGTTTTCTACGAAGTCGATTTAGTCCAAGAAGCCAATGCGCCCTCTCTCCTGTACACCAAACGTCAACAATATCAGATTTGATGCAATCAAGAGATAAGACTAATGCCACAAGCGAAGTAACAAAAAGAAAGCATAGATCACAATGATGCTAATGATAACCCCCTGATACAAGCAAATGCCAAGAAAGTCGATTTGAAGAAGCCTTACAAAATCGCCCTTGTTGAAGTCGCCCTCCTGTAGACAAGACAATGATTTCCAAAATAGATAGATCTTACCACAAATTCCAAATGCTAGGTTGCAATAGACTTTCCAATCACCATCTAAGAACACCAGATGCAAAGGAGACCACAAGAATTTCCACAAGAAAGTTTTTCTATATCAATAATCCAAGAGCCAAAGACCCCTTACAATGAGAAGCTCTCTCCTTTAAATAGGAAGGAGAGGCATCAAAATCCTAACCACTTTTTGAATGAGTGGCTAAGAATAAAAGATACAAATGTCTAATAAACGGTTGAGATGAGCTCAACAATAAAATACATGAATCACTCATAAAATATAACATAAGTGGACAAAATCGCCCTAGAAGAGGGGAATCCCACCAAATCATGATGACAAAATATAATAAGAAGCTTATGGTGGGTCCAAGGGGTAATTTTAGCCACCCTTGGTCAATCCCCATAGCACAATAATAATAAAATAGTCATCAATATACCAAATCGTGCCTCTATGGTCAAATCGTAGGCGTCAAAAGACCTCAAAAATCATCAGAAAGTGCCATAAGTGATGGATGCGGGCCCCGATGAAGCTGAAACTGCTGGAGGAGGTGTGGAAGACATCAATCCATCATCAATGATCATCCCATGCCAAAACATTGCCTCAGTAGCCCAAATTGAATTCCTCAATAGCCATTTCTACCAATCCTGAAATGCCTCGGGAAGCGTGAAACTGCCCCAAACTGCCTCCTGGATTGCCTGCGCTGTCAAGGTGAGGGCACCAGTGTGTCCAGGAGGGGGGTAATATGGTAAAAACAAGTGGCTGGACCACCCCCTCCAAGCACAGCACCCTAGGTCAACCGGATAAAACTCACATCTGCTCTAATAGGGTCTCCGACAAACCAAAACTGCACTGGGATAGCCTATTGAGGCTCAATCATCACTGTAAATACCTGGAACTGAAAACAAACTGTCTCATTGGACTCAGAAGGTCCAAATCCATCCAAGATGTGTACTCATACACCATATGAGCCTCTGCATGATCATAAAATATATTCAATATACCGGAACAGGTGAAATAATAATAATCTATAAATGATCAAGTAATGCTGTAAATCATGAATCATCATCATAACCCTGTATCTGATGCATAGAATCTTCATGTACATGTACATAGACCATATATCATTTATCCATATCATCATAAGGTCCAACCATCTCATGTCCTATGGTTGACCTTGGTCAAACTAGGTTTGACCAAGTCAACATGACCAAATATAACTCAGACCATCATCAGAAGTTGCTGCAAAGTGTCAAAGGTTAATGCATGCTTACAACTTATTCAAATAACAATTATAACACAAAGTAATCATTACTGGCGATCTAAATTCAAATATATAATGTCATTAATTATTATTATTACTCAGACTATACTTTCAAGATCATACTCACTTCATAGCTGTGATCAATTTGCTAGTGAAGGGTGAAGGGTGAAGGCTAAAATAACTAGCTAGGCTAAGTGATGACTTGACTGACTTAACTTTGTGACACTTTGGCAAAGGGAAAGGGAATACACACCATAGTATATACTGAATGAACAACAACACAGAGAATGGCGGTGTCTCACAAATGGATGAGTTGTTCAAAGAGGGTTTATTCACTTTTAACAAATGCGCACAATCCATAATACAAATGAGGCCAGCAATAATTTAGATATAGCATTTAAGTTCTATTGCTTTTTGGGCCTGAAGTTTCCATAGCCTTGATCTATGTGTGTTTATAAACACATTGCATAGATTTAAATTTAGTTTAGGATTTTTTCTGCAGGTGTGTTTTTAAGGCACTTGTTTACCTGAGCACTTCTAGGTGTGTCACAGACAGCTTGTTTACCTAGGTATTTACATTTCCAAAAGATATAACATTTTATTTTCATGGCCATTTTCATTTGGCATGCCTTTCATTCATGTGTGTTTAGAAACACATTGCATGAATGGGCTTTTCATACAAGATATAGCATTTCATTTTCCAGATTTTGTATTCATGGCAGCACTAAAAGTTTCAGGTTTAGCCAACACAACTTTAGTGACTAGGGGGAATTCACAAGGAACTCCAACTCACCATAGGTAAGTTTTGTCACCAACTCAGAGCCGAGACACAATAAACAGGGAAGCTCATCCAATACAAAGTCTACAGTGGGGAAAAGATCCTCCATGCCACTAGTCAAGTAGTAAGTCAGGGTGATACACTAAAAGGTAGGTAATGGATGGACGAAGACAATGAATAATGGAGCCAACACTAGCAAGCCAAGGTATGGTGGAATGATCACCTCTATTCTCCCTAGGGAGGGTAAAACCAATGAGTATGAGTAGTGAACTTCTATGTTTGAGTAAGGACAGTAGAATATATATAATAAGATCAAGCAGGTCCACATATCTATATGATCGCCAGATCATGACACTAAGTGTTAAGACATGCCATAAGAATGAATATAAAAGCAATATAACCATAACACCATGATATACGTGCTGAGTCATATACCTGAATACTCATCCTTTGAACCATCATCTTTCCTTTGAAACTGCTACTGTAACTCTAGGCACTACTGACTGCTCTGCATAAATGGTATAATGGCTACATCGGTCATCTCTCTGAGTGTCCTGAGTCTCAGTCATGGCATGGGGAATACATATGCTGTCCAAAATCTGATAGTGATCCATAGATAGATGCTCATCTCATCATCTCAATGTAAAGAAACTGGATGAAGCGTGCTCTGGAATCTGAAAAATAATGTGGTAGCCCGGCTACTATATATGTGATAACAGGTACTTTTGATTTGGATCCGTATTGTCATTTTACCGTAGGAAATCAAGTACCATCTTTTAGAAGTGATTATAAACGTCAATTTCTTGCTGCCCTAGGACCATCTGACTCACTATTTCACCATTTCCCGAGGCAGTTCATTATAGCACTTCACTTCTATTTCATCATAGCTCCCTTAGTCATTTCAGCCATACAATCCTTGTTATAATCTTGTGTTTTTTTTTAACTATTTCTGATTGCTGGTCACTCATCACATCATTCTCATCTCACTGCTTGTGTCCATTAATTGGCTGAAATCTAACAAGGAGCCCATTTACACTCATCCCTTGCTCTTCATATCTCATTATTTTGTGTTTGGGTGTATTTGTTGTCTCTCAACCATCACTGGTTGAGCAGGGTCTCCCCCTTGACTTGGCCAAGCGCCTTGTCTAAAGTGACAGTAGCCTTGTCCGGTGTGACTTCCGTTCATTTGAACGGAGGACTTGGCTATTGCCGGTTACACCTTCCTAGTTGTCCCCACTACCATCCCTATTGGGATACCTACCACAAACAGCTAGAGATTGTGTAATAACACGTGGGATTGGGATTTTTCCTTAAATGCAACTGCCAACTCAACTAGGCCTTTGTCTAGGACAAATTCCATTGATTTAGGAATATCCTTTTCTCTCATATTTATTATTTTTTAATTAAATAATTCCTCAAAATTAATTTTGAGAGAATTTTTACTGAAGTGAAAAATAATCACTTAGAACTTAGGAAAAGTGGGTTTAGGGGTTTTATGGGTGCTTTGGGTTAAAAACCAAGCACCCCCATGCCAAACTTCACCTCCTAACCACACTTTCATCACTTTTTTATTTTTTAAATTAAATTATTAAAAAATCTCATAAACTGAGAAAAAATATTTTTCTCAGAATGACTAAAAAATCCTAGGGGACCTAGTGCATGTCCATATGACTCAATATAGATGGCTAGCATGTTACAAAAATACATTCCAGTAGATTTTAATAACCCCTCCAAATTCATCATCATGGAAATACTCCAGCTTTGGAGGTGTGAGTGAAAAACTCGGAAATTATACGTCACTGAATAGTAACGCATAATCCCTAAGGAAAAAACACTCTAGAGTATCCCCCTGATAACAAACCCTAATAAAGGCCAGACCTTTCATAAAAAATCCATGCATAGACCAACTTATTACAATTTCCCCGCAGGGTTTGGACATGTAAATTATTACAAAGGGCAAAAAAAATTTGCCTGATGGATCTCGGAACACTGATGACGAACATCGAACATGTTCACAACTTTCAACGGTTCACTCGAAATCCACTAAGTGCAATTTAGTGGATAACATGTAGCTTTGGCATGAGCATGAACATACAAGGCAGATCCAAGGATCCACCAGGTAAGAATTTTCAAAGTTTTCAAATTATATTATCCATTGTAAAGAATGAGTTAAATTTCCAAAGCAATTTGTTGAAACTTGTTTGTATTCAACTCTTATTGCAGCCTATTGGTGGGGACAGTTTGGTGGGAGCTGCACTGATTTGAAAAAAATTGCAATTCGAATATTGAGCCAGCCATGCAGTGCTTCTGGATGTGAGCGCAATTGGAGCGCATTTGAGCGTATACACACCAAGAAATGAAACCGTTTGGAACACAAACGGTTGAATGATATGGTCTATGTCTAGTACAATCTTAGGCTGAGGCGTAACCAGTTGTTGAACAAGACCCCAACATCAAGCAACATAACCTTGGATGACATTGACCCATCATCAGAGTGGGTTGTGGAGACTCAAGAACCAGTATTTGATAATGCAGATCTTTCTTGGTTGGATTTGGACCCACTTCCAAAGGTTCCACTTTTAGGGCCAGAGGAATCAAGTGGGGCTCAAAATCCCACTCCTGTAGAGGATGAGGATGACGATGAGGAGGATGATGATGAGGAGTAGTAGACAATAGACTCTACTTCTAGTAGCTAGTAGGGTAGTGCCATATGATTAGTTTATTGTTATTCATTAGTACTATGGTTTCTTTTTGGATTGTAGGGGCCATTTAGAGTCTCTTTGTTGATGTACTTTGGTTCAGAACCTCAAAGAAGTATTGCACTAGGTGCTATTTTGGTTATTTGCACCCATACTTGCTATATATATGAGAAAATTTGCATATTTGTGTATTAATGGTTTGGTTTCATATGTATGCACATGAATATATATGTTTTTTTACAAAATTGGAATATTTTATGTATTTTTTAGTCGTCCGATTTTTTGCCCGGTTTTTTCCGGTTCACATTTTGGGCTTCACTGATTCGATGACTGGTCCAGTTCTGATAACATTGCTTTGAACTTATCTAGGTTGTCTTTACCATGAGACCAGATTATATGCGTGTCGTCGACGAATCTTTTCCATAGTTTTGACTTGAGAGGATAGGAATCAAGGGCTTTCCTCTCACCATTCCATATACAAATCGACCAAAATAGGGAATAACGGAGATCCCATTGTTATACCTTCTACTTGCTCATAGATAACCCCATGAAAACTAAAGAACATGGAATTTAGGCAAACTTTGAGGGGATTTGAAGTGTCTTCGTCTGTGAGGTCCCTAACAACCTTAATGCATCATCAATAGGGATTTTGGTGGAAGAGAGAAACTACATCAAAGTTGACAAGAAGATCATGTCCCGCAACCTTTAAATTTTTTAATTCATTGAGCATGTGAGGAGAATATTTGACATAAGACCGAGTCTACTTGGGTAGATTTTTGAGTTTTTGAGCAAGGTACTTGGCAAGATTGTAAGTGGGAGATCCAATAATATTTACTATGGGTTTCAATGACAAACCTTCTATGTGAATTTTCGGAAGCCCATAAATTTTGGGTACAACACAGTTTTTGGGGATAAGTTTAGAAATGAGATCATCATCTAGGGAGGACTTCTTAATGGTTGTCACTACGTCTTTCAATATTTTGCTGCTACGGTTTTTGACCAACACTTTATAGCTATCGTTGTTTGACAAGTGGTCAAGCATTTTCTTTTCGTAGTCAGTCCTATTCATGACTACCGTAGCATTTCCTCTATCAACTTTTTGTGAAATTAGTCACAGCAGATCTAATGAACAAGTAAATCAATCACAACAGATTAACATAGAAAATATGGTGCAAAACTGTGCAAAACATGCAGCAGTGCTCTCTATCCCAGAAAAGGGTGAATGAATTACAATACAAACTGTTACAATGACAGAGCAATTCGAATTGCCTAAGTAGGCCATTCGAATCACTGAATGGAGTAGCTTGACTCCAACTAGGAGTCCTCATCAATCATCGGTGGTGCTCATCAATCACAACAACCAGTCATCCAGGTGTCAATCTGAGTCTAACTGAGTGTAATAAATGTAACTGAAGTGTGTAGCACTGATATAGGATCTGGAGGCTCAGTGGGGGCGCATGGGAGGCTAACTGAAGTCAGAACAAGTCACCTAATCAAACTGGAGGTCAACCGGAAGTGATACAGTCAGTCGAGAGTGAAACTAGCCTCAAATCAGGGAGAATCGGAGCTAACTGAATATAACTGAAGTGGAACTGCAGTGGTAGGTGAACAAGTGCGCCCTTCTCTGGCAGTAGGTGAGAAGTGGGCGCCTTTCAGCTTAGGAGGGCTAAAACTCTGTGGTAAGTGGCTCCCGGGTGCAAGAAGAAGGTGGATAAGGTGCTGGAGGCATCAAACTGGTGACTGGGATGCATGCCTGTGCATGCAAAACCCTAGATTCTGCATATCCTGAAATAGATCATGCAAGATCCTGAAATAGATGATGTATCCCGAAATAGATGATGTGGATATCCGAACACCCCCCCTCAAGCTAGACTATGATGTGCCAACTAAAAATAATGTGGGGCCCTGGTAACTAAGACCATAGGTCACCCCAATACAATAATCCAAAAAATGCTGAAAATAAACTAAGTGAGGAAAGAGGGAAAACCCAGTGGGAAGAAAGCCCCCCCTCAAGCTAAAGCATAATAATGAATCAATCTGTCTCCACCATGATGGAACTCACCCCCAACAGTGAACGGAGGTAAGAGAACTTCTTCTCAGTGAAGCTCTTGGTGAAGATGTCTGCAATTTGCTCATCGGTAGGGCAATATTGCAGAATGATAGTGCGGTCGTGCACCAACTGTCGAATGTAATGCATATGAATCTCAATGTGTTTGGTCCTCTGCCGCTGAACTGGATCTGTGGAGATCTTGATAGCACTTTGATTGTCACAAAATAGGACAGTCGAAGTAGTGCCACCAAAACCAAACTCGGAAAGAATACCCTGCAACCAAACTGCCTGAATGCAGGCATTGACTGCCCCTCGATACTCTGCCTCTGCTGAAGAAAGTGCAATGGCTGCTTGCTTTTTGCTGGACCAGCAAATAGAACCATGACCAATCATGAAAACATAACCGGAAGTGGACTTCCGATCAATGCTATCACCTGCCCAATCTGAATCAGTAAAACCAATGAAATCTAGCTCAGAATCTGCAGCATAATGTATGCCAAACTGTTTCGTACCTTGCACATACTGCAAGATCCGCTTGGCTGCTCGCCAATGAAGCTCATGTGGCTGCTGCATATATCTTGACACAGCACTCACGGCATATGAGATATCAGGCCGTGAATGTGTCAAATAAAGTAGTGAACCAATCAACTGTCGATACATACTGCAATCTGCAAGCGGTGTGGAATCTCCCTCCTCAAGACTGATTCCTGAGAGGAATGGGAATGGGGCTGCCTTACATTCAGCCATATTAAACTTCAATAACAGGTCGGAAGCATATTTTTGCTGAGATATAGTGATCCCATCAAAATTTTGAGCTATCTCCAAACCCAAAAAGTGACTCAGCAAGCCCAAATCGCTCATGTCAAAAGCTAGATTTAAGGCAGATTTTAGCTTGTTTATTGAAGTAAGTGTGCTACCAGTAATAAGCAGATCATCAACATAAAGTACAATAACCAACAAATTACCTTTAACTCGCTGAAGATAGACATTCGGATCAGATTTGCATCTTTGAAAATTCTGAGAAAGAAGGAAGGAGTCCATCTTTGCGTACCAAGCTCTTGGGGCCTGTTTTAACCCGTACAAAGATTTCTTCAATCTACAAACCAATGATGGATCTGATGTATAACCCTCTGGCTGCTGCATATAGACCTCTTCAGCAAGGTCTCCATGTAAAAATGCACTCTTCACATCCATATGGTGCACTTCCCAGTGCTTGGATGCGGCAATAGCTAAAACAAGGCGGATGGAATCCATCTTTGCAACCGGTGCAAAGGTCTCTGTGTAGTCCACTCCTTGGACTTGGGAAAAACCTTTTGCCACCAACCTTGCTTTATATTTGCTGATAGTGCCATCAGCAGCAACTTTAGTACGGTAGACCCATTTACACTTCACTAATTTTCTTCCAGGTGGAAGAGAAACTAGCTCCCATGTATTGTTCTTTTGAAGAGAACTGTACTCTTCATCCATGGCACTTTTCCATCTCGGATCTCGATGGGCTGAATAGTATGATGTAGGATCTGAACCAGCCATCAAATAACAAATCTCAGGAAGAAATGGATCAGCAATAGAAAGAGCCATACCTGCTCTTTGAAAGTCTCCTCTTGTTCGTCTCGGATCAGCAGGATTTCCAAGATTCGAACCAGCAGATTGTAGAGTGTTTTGGGCCCACTTTGGTAACTGAGGGGGATCATAATGGTCGGATTCCGAACCTGATATGTCATGATCATCATATGCTGCTACAATATCAGAAATATCAGAACTCATACCTTCATTATCGCTGCTCGAATCTTCTTCTGGTGAAGGCGGTGAATCGGCAGTTTTCTCCTCAACTAGTTGCAATTCTTGAAGCGGTTCTTCAAACTGCACACTGCGCTCTATGAATATCTTTTTAGATCTGATATCCATGAGTTTATATGCTTTTGATTCTTCCCCATATCCTATAAATATGCACTCGATACTTTGTGGATCCAAAGCTCGTCTCTTCTCAGAAGGAATTCTAGCCCATGCAGTAGAGCCAAAAACTCTCAAATTTGACACATCCGGTTTGTGACCAAAGAATGCTTCGAAAGGAGTCATACCTTTCACGGATGAATGTGGAACACGGTTCTGTATATATGCAGCAACATTGATTGCTTCAGCCCAAAGATTTGCAGCCAAACCTTTTGATTCAATCATGCATGTAGCCATCTCTTTCAGTGACCGGTTTTTCCTTTCCGCTACACCGTTCTGCTGGGGTGTGTAGGGAACTGTATGTTGGATCTTAATTCCGCTTTGGGCACAAAGTTGCAGCAACTCGGACTTGATATATTCCCCACCATTATCAGATCTAAGAGCTTTGATCTTGCTCTCAGTGGTGGTCTCAACAGAAGCCTTAAAATCCTTGAATTTTCCAAGCACTTCTGACTTGTTTTTGAGAAAGAATACCCATGTAAAGCGGGAAAAATCGTCAATAAATGTCAAAACATACCTTGAACCATTTAATGACATATGGGGCAGCAGACCACTGATATCAAAATGGATCAATCCCAAAATAGTAGAGGCTCTGCTAGCCTTGCCGCGGTCGAATCTGTGCTCGGGGTGCTTCCCAATAATGCAACCGGTGCATATTCCCTTCGAGGAACGGAGTTGTGGAAGCCCATCTACCATGGATTTATTTGATAGCAGCAGCAAATACTTATAATTTAGATGTCCAAATCTTTCATGCCAAATCCTACTAACCTCATTACCATGTGTGCGAAGAGCAGTGGGCTTTGCAAGCGGAATAAAGTGCGAAAACTCATAGCAATTTGCAGTGTGGTTTGCCTTTCCAACCGCAACTAGTCTTCCACTTTTGATATCAGAAATTTCAACTGTATTAGGGCTGAATGTGACTTGCTTTGGTTCACCAGTATGTGTCATTTGATACACAGAAAGGAGATTCGAAGCTAAGGAAGGCACATAGAGAACATTCTGAAAGCATCCATGTTCTACATGAATTGTACCTTTGCCCTTTGAAGAAATTTTTGAGTCATCTCCCAAATGGATGGGGATGGAGCTGTTTGGATCGAATGAGGAAAAAGAATCAATATTTGCAGCCATATGATTTGATGCACCCGAATCTATCAAGAGAGTAGTGGGCTTCGAAACCGTTGCCATGAGTGCTTGTCCTCTTTCATGATCGTCATTCCGATCCTTCTTCCTTGCACCGTCAGGAAGGGTTATGTTGTTCTTTTCCAAAAGGAGGGCCATTTGATCTATAGTCTTCTTCATACATGAACTTTCGGGATGAAAGCCACGGTTACAATAAGTACATTTAGATTTCTGGTTACCTTCTTTGCCCTTTTGCTTGGATTTCGAACCGGATGGTGCATCCGTTTGCTTGCCTTTGTCTTTTTGCTTGTGAGGCTCGAATTTGGGCTTCTCCTTCTTTAGCTTTCCTTTACCATTCGAGATCTTGGGTCCTTGAACAAATAGGGCTGAATCTTTGGAGCTTATGGACCCCATTTGAATCAACTTGTCATGCTCTTTTGTAACGGACTCAATGAAGGCATTCAAGGTAGGCATCTTCCAATTCGGGGTAGTTAGCCGACCGGAATTGAAAGTAGAGACAAATACCGAATAATCTTTCCCAAGCTTGCTTAGAATGGAGAGGATCAACTGTTTATCCTCTTTGATAACACCACTGTTCTTCAATTGCAAGTTCAAGTTCTTGAATTTTGTGAAGAATTCATTGATGGTCTCGAAATTCTCAGGATTAAGGCCAATCAATTCATTCTCTAATTGAAAAGCCCTAAGCTCATCCTGCTTGCCGAATAATGTTTCAAGTTGCTCCCATATGGCTTTTGGAGTCTTCAATCCGCTGAGATGGAAGTGAAGATCCTTGGAGATGGAGAGACAAAGAAGACCATAAGCTTCATCAAGACTGTTGTAGTGTTTGGTTCTTTCTGCCACATTGTTTGGCTCCAATTCAAGACCAAGAGTGACTCGGTAGTAACCTTTTGAACGTAATATGATCTCCATATCATCTTTCCAATCAAAATAATTGAATGGGGTGAGGATAGGATTTGAAGAAGAGTATTCCATTGCAAGGATTGAGTCAACTGATGAAGAGGAAGCTTGCATGCAGACTATAGCGAATGCAATTGCTGTAGAAAGGCTTGCATGCAGAAGGTAGCGAGTGCAATTGGAGGAGACAATAAACCTGCAAATCACATCAAAACAACCATAATAAGGTCGAACAATCCACCCTTTGAGAGTTGCATCACACCTGGGATTGGATTTCAAGCAATGTTGAATAGGTCCAATGTATCAGATCCAGGAATTATGTGGTAACTCAAGCTTCTGGAGTGGTATTGGAATATTTTTCAAGCTTTGCATGCACAGGAGCGAATGCCCTTGAGATATCTCATGCCAAACTTTTTGCAATTTTTAGCAATTCAGTCAAATCTTCTTGTATAAACACCTGTAGAAAAGAGATCTTGTCCCTGCAATGGCTCTGATACCATGTAAAATTAGTCTTAGCAGATCTAATGAACAAGTAAATCAATCACAACATATGAACATAGAAAATATGGTGCAAAACTGTGCAAAACATGCAGCAGTGCTCTCTATCCCAGAAAAGCGTGAATGAATTACAATACAAACTGTTACAATGACAGAGCAATTCGAATTGCCTAAGTAGGCCATTCGAATCACTGAATGGAGTAGCTTGACTCCAACTAGGAGTCCTCATCAATCATCGGTGGTGCTCATCAATCACAACAACCAGTCATCCAGGTGTCAATCTGAGTCTAACTGAGTGTAATAAATGTAACTGAAGTGTGTAGCACTGATATAGGATCTGGAGGCTCAGTGGGGGCGCATGGGAGGCTAACTGAAGTCAGAACAAGTCACCTAATCAAACTGGAGGTCAACCGGAAGTGATACAGTCAGTCGGGAGTGAAACTAGCCTCAAATCAGGGAGAATCGGAGCTAACTGAATGTAACTGAAGTGGAACTGCAGTGGTAGGTGAACAAGTGCGCCCTTCTCTGGCAGTAGGTGAGAAGTGGGCTCCTTTCAGCTTAGGAGGGCTAAAACTCTGTGGTAAGTGGTTCCCGGGTGCTAGAAGAAGGTGGATAAGGTGCTGGAGGCATCAAACTGGTGACTGGGATGCATGCCTGTGCATGCAAAACCCTAGATTCTGCATATCCTGAAATAGATCATGCAAGATCCTGAAATAGATGATGTATCCCGAAATAGATGATGTGGATATCCGAACACTTTTAAGACGATAACGTCTTTGTTGTTCTTCAGATTTTTTAACACGATGGATTCTTCCTTTCCAATATTGTCCCTGGGAGGTTTAGCATTACATATAAGAGCAACAAATTCCAATCAAAGACATCGGCTACGTTACTAGGGATACCAAAGAAGGCGTTTCGATGTCACACATTAACTCTTTTATGGGGATCTTGCTAGAAGCAACGACAAAGTTCAAACTACGACTTAGAACCTTCTGAGTGGTGCCATCTAGGGTTAGGTTAGAGAAGTTTCGCTCTTCACCAAAATCCCTGTCGATGATGCCATGAAGGTTGTCAAGGACCTCATAGACGAAGACACTTCAAATCTTGTTAAAGTTTTCCTAAAATCCATGTTCTTTATTTTTTGTGGTGCTATTGATCCATCCAAAGAATCATAAAAGGTGTTTACGTTATTCCTTGCTCTTGCGGTAAGGATTATATCCATGAGACTAGAAGAACTTTCAACACCAGGCTCAATGAACATTACTCTTGTTACTGCTCAAATTAGCACCCTTGTTTGAGGTCACAGATCTCAGTGCAATGAGGGGTAAGCATGGGAAAAGCTAGTGCCCAATGTCACCACAGTCCAGCTTCTCAACACTTTAGGTCAACTCCTAAGACCAAGGGGGACTCCCTAATATCGATGAATGATATCTACAATCACTTCAACAGCACAAACACCCTTCACAAGCAACCTCTTGGCTAAGACCGATGCCTTATGGAATCAAGACAAGGAAGCATAAAATGACACTAGGTGAGAGGAAGGAGTAATAACACTTTATTATGAATTTCAAGAGAGATAACTTCAATATTTTACTGCTATTATGAAATTGCAGCAATCAATAACACTTCATACAATGGATGAAAACCAACCAAAAAAATGCCAACTTACCACATAAGATTTACCTCGAGGGGTTAGGGCAAGTAACAAGCTTCAAGAGGGTGAAAAGAAGCCCCAAATCATATCTGAAAGTGCTTAACCAGATCTAGTTTAAGCCCTAGCCAAACCTCAAATAGATAGTGGACCCATTTAAAACTTTCCAACAGATGTCCAACCCCCGAAGGGTCAATCCTAGGCCTTTTCCTTACTTTTTTAGGCCTTCAAAGTTCAAGGTTTGTTGATTTGACTAATGTACATGTTGTACCTATTATACTATATCTGAAAAATACACTATATAACACAAGACAAGGTATAATTCTCAATCTAACCACAAGAAAGGGGCGCCCTTGAGGATCCACCCAAAAACCTACTAGGGTGCACTTTTCCAGCGGAGCACAATTCCAAAATTCTTGATATTTTTTGAGCTGAATTTTCTATATTTTTAGGGTTTTTCTTAATATTATATTTTTTTGTGTTTTTGTAATATATACAACAGAAATTTGATTAAAAAGTTGAAGAGAAGGGGTTAGACATTACTCCTTGTTAGATTTTTAACATAGCAGTATAATTTTCATCTCTTTCAACTTTAATTTCATAATTCATTTCATCCCACAATTATAGCATCATTCATTTGCAGCCGAAAATAAAACAAGGATCACTGAAAGAATAACCATTCACAAGAGACAAAGATTTATTCTGGGAAATCCGAACTCGGGAGAAAACCCCACAAACTTTTCTTAAAAGAAACATCAATCCAATACAAGAACAATACCAATCATGAAGATTAAGCCCTAGCACAAGAGTGTGCCCTTCTCCCACAAAAAACCCTAGCGAGAGTAGATGTCTTCCAAGAGAATAAGAGAAAACCCCAAAATTACTTCATGTGACTTTTGCTAGTTCTCCTTGAGAAGTGCGCACCCATTGAGAGAAGACGATGTGATGTGAATGTGTGAAATGAAGTGTGAGAACACTTCTATTTATATTCTTCAGTTGACTAGAAACTTCCACAATTAGGTCGGTTTGTACTTTTATTTTATTCTTTATTTATCTCTCAAGCCGAATATATTTTGATGAGATGTCCTTTCTCTTTGAGGATTTATGGATTATTTTATGTGTTTTGGAGGATCCCTAGGTTAGATCTAGGGTTTTGGACACTTTATTATTATTTTATTGTAAAGGTTGAGCTTTTCTCCTATATAAGAGAGTTCACTTTCCATTCTCATTGTTGTTGTTGTCCACCAAGATGCACACCAGCAGCAGAAATCTTTCGAAAGCTGTTTCCTCACTACAAGTGGCGAAGTGTGGCCTTGGGGGCAAGCAATGAGCCAGGTACTGTCACCTAAATCCCAACTCCTCCGTTTAGGCTAACTCCTAACGAAGCCAAGGGGGGTAGTCCCTACAAAGAGTTCACTATGGCTCAATGTGTTTTAATGTTTTTGGTGTATGGTGATACGGATGGGTGCTGTTTAGGAGTTTTTTTTTTTGAAGATGAAAGATCACAGATTTACTTTAAATGAAACACAAGGTAAAAATGCAATCCACGTTGCGAACAGTATATGAATTTAACAATACAAATAAAGACTTGCGAGAGATAAAGCATCCACTGATAAATCACTTAAATAAAGGACAAATGGCCCCATATGATAATGAAAGTACAAATGAACCAGTGCCTTATGGAGTCAACAAAATGCTGTGTAGTGTTGGGGGATGCTGAAATGCAAGTCTCAATAGTAGCTGTTCGTGAGATCGTTTTGCAAATTATCTTGGTTTATTCAAAAGTTTTAATGATCTTGATTATTACGCTGGCAAGAAACAAGGATAAAACGTCCAACCGGAAGAAATACTTTCAGTGGCTACACATGGTGATCTGAAGGACCGTCCAGCTATCGAGGAGTAACTGTCCAATGACTTAACTACTCCGAAGTCTGAAACAACAGTATGTTTCCGGCTCCACCTCCCCGAAAAGCACTTTAAGTATTTAGCGAAAGCAAAGCCGGTTAGTTGGTTGTGGGGGAAAAATTTTATTACGTTATAGAAATTTATCAAACCCAACACCTTTTTGAGTACTAGCCCAACCTTTTCAGGTTGGCAGAGCATACGGGTGTCGGATAGCAACCAAGGTAATTTATTAATGGGGTGTGAGTTGAAAATCTTATTATTATTGAAACACACAGTTCAACCCTCCGATAGAGAGCGCTCTTGAATTAGTCTTAAGAACGAAGTTAAAGAGACTTAATTAATCTAAATGCCTAATACAAGGGAAATGCAAAAATTACTATGCTCTCCAACAGAGAGTGCTCTTGACTTGGATTATTGCAAGTTCAAGAGGCTTTGTTCTTTATTAAAATAGAGACAGTTTGAATGAGAACGCATGTGATAGCTCAAAAATGATTGGAAACTTGAAATAACTTTGAACTAGCAAATAGAAATTACTTGCAAGAATGAAAGACTAAGCAAGATGCATACAAAGACTAGGCCAAATCTAACAACTAACTAAGAAATAAACAACAAGGTGGGATCAACCTCCGAACAAGGGCGATCCCTAGAACCGCTAGCCCGAAAACCTTCCAGCTAGCTGGATGTCCGCAAGGATGCTAACGGGGAAAGAGAAGTAGCCACAAAACTATGTGGCACTCGGGATGAAATCCCAAGGTTACTATCTCAAGGCAAGACTTGGAAGAGAATTAATCTAAGTACGGAAAGTAAATTTTAATCTAAGAACTTGAAATGAATCTAACTAAAAGCATGCATGAACAATCTTCCCCAAATGGGGAAGGAGAAACTAAGTGTGGGAGGCCTTATCCCACCTAGCCTTTTTGTTTCTTGAGTTACAATTGCCTTGGGGATCTCATCCTTGTAAGGTCTTTTAAGAAAGTTAACTTGGAAAAATACTTGAAACAGAGCTCTTAAGAGCTATTACAAAAGGATAAATAATGCCTTCTTGGTTTGGATTGCCTTTTGGTTTTCTTGATGACTTCTTGATTTATGATCTTTCTCTTCTTCTATTTGCTTCAAAGTTTTTCAAGTTTCTCTTTCTCAAAGAGAGATCTATCACAATGGAACACTCAAGTACCCATTAGCATTAGTCCAAATCAAAGATTTTGATAAAAATTGAAAACTCCTGAACTTATGCTTGCAAAATAAACTCTAGAGTGTAAAATAGCATGAGATTTAACTTCAAAAAATTAAGATGATAAAATGGACCAGCAAGCAAACAATAGCCAAAAATGCTAGGAAGGAGATCCAAACTATGAGAAAATGGGAAATATTTTGTATGCAAATTTTTATCTTTTGAATGAGACTACTAAAAATGCAAAAATAAACTAAATGCAAAGCCTAGAATGAGATCTACAAATGCCTAATTACCTACAACTTTTCAATATATGAAACTGAAACTACTAGCCAAAACTTCAAAGTATCAAATCGTTTTTGTATTTTGATGTGGTTTTTAGGGCCCTTTTGGAAGATGGACGAAAGGAGGATGTAGGACAAAGACGAGAGGAGAGGAGGAACAAATGGAAGAGGGAAATATAGGAGCGAATGGGAGAAGGAAGAGGAGGACGAATGGGAGAAAGAAGAGGAAGACGAATGGGAGAAGGAAGAGGAGGACGAATGGGAGAAGGAAGAGGAGGACGAAAATGGATTTGAAGAGGCAAATGAGAAGGTAAAAAAACCAAGCAAGCCGAAAACTAAAGGCAACTAGGTAATGATCTCAAACTTGGAGAAAGAAATAGCTTGGAAATCCACAGTTTAGATGGGTAGATCAAGTAACCAACTTAGAAATTTGTTTGAAAAATTTGATGGATGAAGCAAGATCTCCTTGTTTCATAAGCTTATAAGGTTGAAACTACTTGTCCACAAGCAGAGTGAAGATGAACCTACAAAAGATCTTATACTTTGGAAGATACCTGCAAGACAAATATGCTCAAGCGAAAAGTATAGACTTATAATTTGTGTGTGCTAGATTGTTAGCCTTCTTGAAATATAAATCTAAAACTTGAAATTCCTAAGCACATAAGTAATACACAATATCACCTGGTTATAAGATGATGTATGGCCACCAAGAGCCTCCACGATTTGACCTCCAAAGTCACAACTTTATTAAATGATAAACAAGTTACAAATCCTCCAGAATTTCTTTGCTAAATAATCCATGAGGAATGAGGAGAAAAGGCTCATTACATAACAGAAGACAAGTACTAAGCTATCTGTTATCACACTATAGTAGCAGGGCTACTATCCTTGTTCAGCAGATATCTGCACATTCCAGAGCTTCCATTATTCCAGAGCATGGCTATATATTTTGGATCACTCATGATCAGAGCAGTATATTATTCAGATTCATGTTAGACCTTGTGTCAAGGCTGAGCCTTGAGAGTTCAGATTTGATGACCGATGTGACCCTTTATCCCATACAGTCTCAGTTCAGTGCTTAGAGATGTATTTCAGCAGTGTTTCAGATGGTACATGATGATTATTATGATGATGTTGTATGATCTATGGATATGTTATCACTGACTGTGGATTATTATCTTGTTGATCTAGTCATGTATACAGCATCTGCTTGGTATATTATTCCTGATGTGGCAAACTGTTTAAAATGAACTATAAATCATAAAATGGACAATTGCTTGCACATTTAGGTCATTTAACAAAACCCACTGGTTTTCACCTTACATAGATATGGTCTTTCTTGACACCAGTTGTCTACTAGTGTAGGCTCCATATTCACTTGACTCCATCCATACATGACTTTCCTATTTGACTTCATCCTTTAACTTATCTCATTTGACTTTCTGATACTGAGGACTTCCCCTTTTTTCTACCTCTGTGTTTGGAACGCATCCCTGTATATTCAGTGTCTCGGCTCTAAGTTGGTGACAAAACTTGCCTTTGGTGAGTTGGATTGTAGGCCTAAATCATTCTGGTCGGTTGTCCCGATGTTTGGCATTGGCTCGAACTCCCCCTAGTCACTTGAGATGTTGTTGGCTAAAACTGAAAGCTCATGTTCTACCTATGGAAACTTATAAATTCGCCCATGGAAACTAAAAAAAAGGGGCAAGAGCAATGAACAGCTAAAAAAAAAATACTCCTCGAAGAGTATAAGAAAGGTCCAAAAAGCAATGGTTCTTAAAAGCTATATCTAAACAATTGCTGACCTTGTATGTATAAAACATGCCCCGGATGAAAGCTGCAACTAGTTGTGCTTATCAGCACACCTGAGATCCGAAAGGTTATGTAGGCCAAAAAGGCCATGAAATGAAATTGAATGATCCTAATGAACCTGGATCAACTTGATGTAGACATGATGCCTAAGTTGAATAAGCACTCTCTGAACAACTTATCCATTTGTGAGGCACAGCCATTCCCCGTGTTATTTTTAGTCCAACACAGAGTTTGTAGCTTTCCCCTCTCTCCCAGTCCAAAGCATTTTTGAGTTGATTTAGACAGGTCAACCCCTTTGCCCAACCTTGTTCCTAGCCTTCATCCTTCACTAGCAGTTTGACCATGTCCAATGGGTGAGTTTGTCATTTGAACTATTGTGCAAGTAATTTTATATAACAACAAAATATGCTAACTTGATTAATGCCACTGAATGAATGTTATACTTTGAGCTAGGCTGTGAGAATGATTAGAGAAGCATGTCTTAGTCTACTGATGTGATTTATCCTTGGTTGTATATTCTTGGGATCCGTGATGATGTGGACCATATATATATGCTTTTTGATGATGATTCATGGTCCCACATGCTTGATGATGATATCATATGATGGACATATGATGCAGATGATGATTGATGCAATTCAGCAGGTTTCATTATTACTTCAAATCAGCGGATTATGCATTGTCCATATATGGTGGACCCTACAGCTAGCCCAATAGGGAAACCCATGGTGTATGAGTACACATTTCTAGTGGATTTGGGTCTTCTGGATCCAATGAGACACTTATCTTTCAGTTACGGGCACTTCTGACAGTGATTGATGCAGTTTTACACTTGTTGACCAGATTTGGGGCTGATTTCCCAGCCTGAGCAGTAGGGGCCATGAGAGGCCAGTTCACCTAGGGCGCTGATGATGGAGGGGGTGGTCCATCCACTTGTTTTTACCATTTACCCCCCCTTCTGGAGAGCCTGGTGGGCTCAGATGGACAGCGCAGATGCCCTAGGAGGCAGTTTTGGCATTTTCACAGTTACCGAGGCAGTTAAAAAATGGGATAAAGTGGTCACTGAGGAAATCGATTTGGGCAATTGAGGCAAGGTTTTGGCATTTGGTTTTCACAGAGGTCTTCCAGGGTGATATCACTATCTTCCAGCCAGTTTTCACCATGTGGGTATGCCCACATTGATCACAGGAGGTCTTTTACTGCTAGTCTGTCACAGATTTTGAGGACAGATTTGATCATTTATATTATCTTGGACATATTTTATTATTTTATTGTGCCTTGGGGATGAGCTAGTAAGGATTGATGCCTCCTAGCCCCACCATGTGCTTATATTGTTATGTCCTAGTCACTATGAGGTGGATTTTGGTACTTATACTTCTCTAGTGGATGACGTCACCCTCCTTTTGTACCATTTAGTGGGGGCGCAATCATTATATTGGGTGATCCATGTGATGTATTGTTATGATTTATTGTTAGCCGTTGATTAGATCTTTTGATCTTTTAATCTTAGCCACTCATGTAAAAAGTGGTTAGGATTGTACTCTCTCCCCATCCTATTTAAGGAGGGAGCCTCTCATTGTAAAATTCATCTAGAGATTTTTGGATCTTGGCTCTTGGAATAAAATTTCTATCTTTTGGAGTACATGCTTGGATTGGAGTGGATGTTGGTTGTTTCGATTGTAAATGCTTTTGTCCATTGCACTGGAGGATCTATTGTAGCTATCTTGCATATTTGCCATATCTTATTTACAGGTTAAGAGGACGTTTTTGGACAAGTGCGAATTGGTGGGGAGGCTTGCCCTTCAAGCTTGGAGGAAGACGTTTTGGTTTGACAGGGAGTAGTTTTTCCTTTGTGTCAACTATTCTTTGTTTATATCTCTCTTGCTTGTATCTACCTTCAACATGTTAAACTAATTGATGCTTTGCTCCTTGGTTTTGACAGGTTAGAGGGAATCACATATGGCTTGGGAAAATCGATTTGGCAAGAGGGCTTCAAGAATTCTCCATTTGATCTTTGGCAAAGTAATCCTCGTCTCGACTAGCATTCATCTCTTCATCCAAGTATGCTCCAAGAGGTATGATCTTCTTCTTCCTTGAATCATCCATAATTTCTAGATCATAAAAACCCTAATTGATTAAAACCCTTGTTTTTTGGTTTTTCTTAGATCTACTTAGATCTAGCCTTGCTTTTGAAGAGATTTTGAAAACCCACCTCTATAGCATCCACCCCTAGTTGGATCTATAGTTTGGTGGTGATTGGCTTAGAATTGACACACTTTTCAAGGCAAAAAGCCCTCTTGAACCCAAATCGCACTTCCTAGAGAGAGGCTTGTTTGGTTAGATCTAACACATGGGTAGGTGAGATCCCACTTGATTGGTAAACTACACACTTGATAACCTACCCCCAGATTCTTACTTTGGTGAATTCTACCTTGTGGACATCATTCCATGTTTTAAGGGGTTAAAACCCCCTTTTGAATTTCTTGGCACATTAAAACTCAGATCTACTAAGATCTAGCCCTTGGATTGACTTGATTTTCGGGATCTACATAGATCGGGGTACTAGCCACTTGGATCTATAGTTTGGTGGCCATTGGACTAGATTTGGTCCACCAAACCCCTCTTTTTGCCCTCCTTGAGCAAAGTCGCACCCCCTTGGGTAGGTGAGTTTGTCCACTTTGAGGAAGTGGGTGTTTGAGATTTTCATGGATTTGGAACGGCCATACCTTGAAACCTAGGTCTAGAGTATCTTTTTGTGACGATCTGCCTTGGGGGTAGCATTCCTTGTTTCAAGGGATTGTGGTCCACTTAGGGTCACTTCTTGAAAACCTAGATCTAGCAAGATCCAACCATTAGATCTCATTTAGCCCATTTGACTTGGCTCCTAGGTGTCCCGATCTACACTTTGACATACCTTTTTGACCCCATTAGCCCATTTAACAAGGCACTAGTCCTCCTCAAAGCAAGTCGCACTCCTTGGGAATTGTGTCAAACCCTAGATCTAGTACATGGGTACTCCTAAAATCAACTTAGATCCATAGATCTAATCATTACCTAACCTCTAGTACCAATTTCACACCTTAGCTTCACCTTGTGGGCCCACTTAAAGCCATTTCACACATCCCAAGAAAATAGGACCCACTTGTGTAAGCATATGGTACTACACCTTGTCATCGTACCATTATGTGGCCTAAATCATACATAGGTTGAACACTAACAATTTCTCAAACCACCTTCAACCATACCTTAACATCTAGGTCCACTTAGCCTTACATTAGTTTCCGTAACTCTTCATTTGCTTACCCTTAGAAACCTTTGTTTTGGTCCAATCAACTGTGATTGGTTATAGGGTCTCCCCCTAGGTCTTGTTACACCCTGACCTAAAGCGAAGAGTGCCTCGGTTGACGTGACTCCCACCTTGCATTGGGAATCGTGGCATCTCTTGGGTCACCTCTTTAGTTGCCTGTCTCCTCTACCGTCCCGGATGGGATACCACCAGGGGCAACTACAAGTTGTGTGATAACACTATCCTAATTCGATTTGGCACGATGGAAGCCAATGGCACCTAACACAAGTTGAATTCCTAATCAACATCCAATCAAATCTAAGTAAAGCCAAGCATTGGAGTGGTAACTCCACCAACAAGCTCGAGTTGCATTGAATGAGATGAGGAGGTGGCCTCCACCTAGGAAAGGCGCCCCTCATCTCCACATTGGAAGTATCTCCCATCAAGTAAAATCTTTTCTTTTCTTTTTTTCTAACATATACGTGAGATATGATACAACATTTTATTGTACAAATGTTATGATACAACAATATAGTACAACAGTAAAATACATAAAAGTACATCAAGATAGGGTTTAGGGAAGTCCTGAGATGACCCCTTGGTCATCTTGAATGTTGTTTCGATAAAAGGGCTTCAGTTGTCCATTCATAGGCAATGGCAACATCTCTCCATCCATGGTATTTAGTAAGAAGGAATTTATTCCGGCCAAGTCGCGCACAATAAAAAGGCCTTTCCAAAGGCTGTCGAACTTTCCGTGCTTCCCAGGCTTTTCCCTTCTTTTGTCCCATAAGAGAACAGTATCTCCCACTTGGAAAGTTCTTGGTTTAGCTGACTTGTCAAAGGTGGTCTTCATACTTTCTTGATGTCTTAACATTTTATCCAATGATGTCCTTCTGCTTTCATCAAGTTCAATGATCTGATTTGCCCTATCCTCCAACTCCAACTTCTCTGCATTATAATCTACTAGCATTCCGAAAATGGGTATTTGCATGCTGAGCGAGTATTTATAATAAAATATTCCAACTCACAACCCTCCATAATCAATTTACTTTGGTCGATTATCCAACACCCGTATGCTCTGCCAACCTGAAAAGGTTGGGTTGGGATAGTACTCAGAAAGGTGTTGGATTTGCTAAGCTTATAAGTGATAATCTAATTAAAACTTTACCCCAATCCAAACCGGCGTTAAATACTGAGGTTGCTTCCTGAAACAGGTGGTGCCGAGAATCCACTGGTCAAACTCAAGGGCGGTTCAAACATTGGACACCTATCCTCTTGAATCTGGGTGCTCCCGACCTATCATCTAAGAGGTTGCCAGTATTTTTCCCATTTGGTTTAACTCTTTTGATATCCTTGTTTCTTAGCCTAATAATCAAAGACCACTAAAATCTTTAATTTACCAAGATAAGCTGCAAAACAATCTCACGGACATTTCTCTCGAGCACTTGCATCAAGCAACCCAAGCACTCAAGTATTTTTTGACTCCATAAGGCACTGGTCCTTGAATCACATTTTTTATTTTGCTTATTATCGATCTGGAGTACTTGTGTTTATTTTTATATAAAGAGTGGCTTGTATCTGATCTAGTGTATCTCTTATCTTATCTCGCAACGTGGATTGCGTTATCTTGGTATTATTCAAAGTATTATTGTGTCTCTCATTCTCAAACTCCTAAACAACACCCGTCCGCATCACTTCACCAGAAAACATTATAAAACATAAGAGCCTTAGTGAAACTCTTTGTAGGGACTACCCCCCTTGGCTTCGTTAGGAGTTAGCCTAAACGGAGGAGCTGGGATTCAGGTGACAGTACCTGGCTCATTGCTTGCCCCCAAGGACACACCTCTCCCCACTTCCAGTGAGGGAGACAGCTTTCGAAAGATTTCCGCTGCTGGTGTGCAGTCTGGTGGACAACATTTTTGGTGCCGTTGCCGGGGACAAAGTCCAGTTCCCGAAATTTGAAGACTATGCTTCATTGACGACATTTGTGAGAGATTATATTGCAGATTCTTCTTCTCACATGGCGACTCCACGAAGGGACAGAGCCCTTGTCCTTTTGCAGATTTGAAGATCCTATTGGGTGTAGAGGTGAGTACACTCATTGGAAAGCTTTCAAGCTCACATTGGCGACTCCTCAGTTTGGTATGAGGTATGATTATATGCATGTTTCAGATTTGGTACCTCATTGTTTGATTTATGGATAATAATAAGGAGAAAGTGTGTGAGCTTCCACACGATGTCTTTTATGCTCGAAGCTTTCATGCCATTGGATTTCTCGAATATCGGTGTATTTCCTAATGACTGCTATGACTGTGAAACGGTGCATGACATTCTCCTGAAGTTCCATGGAAATGATGATGTTTCAGCCATCTATCACACTGCCTCTTACTGCAAATTGATGGTTGATTTTAATGTTTATTGTGAGGATGACCTTATGATCATTTTTTCTTTAACTTTAAAAGGAGATGCAAAAAATTGGTTCTATGGTCTTTTGGATGAATCCATAGATTCATTGGCAGAGTTTTTTGAAAGGTTTCTCCTCCGCTAGCATGATGGAACTGTCGATGAGATTGAACAACTTGCTAGAGAGTATGATACCCTCATCCCTAGGTTCCATCTTGAATTAAAAGAAAACATTGAAGGATCATCAGAAGGGTCTTTTGAAAAGCCTCTTGGTATTGTCATAACAGAAAATGATACAAATCTACCTCATATTTATGCCATTGAAGATGTTCATGAACAGTTTCATGATAAAGATTTGGACTTGCCTCAAGTTCACTTTATTGAAGATAGCAATGCTCAGTTTACAGATCATCCGGAACAACTTCATGATGAAGGTTTGTATTTCAGCCCTATCAGTCAGTGGATAGATATTTCTTGTGCACAGTCTGAGTTTTTCTACCAAGACTTTGATAAGTTCTTATATCCTAAAATCTTGCCATTACAGATTCATGAGCAAATTCTGAGACAACTCTGTTTTATGGTAATTTTGTCCACATTTTTGTCTAGAACTGAGCACAAAGAATAGAGAAATAGCAGAGATAAGATTGTAGATTGGTTACACTAGTTGTATGAATATACATAGCATGTTGTTGTCTCATGTTAGTGTAGGTAGGTAGGAAGAATAAAGCTCACACATGAGCATTTGCTGTTGTTATTTAGTTTGTCATTTCTGCAATTTTTTATGTAATAAATATGTGGCTTCAGGATGTGAATCAAGCCATCCCCTCCAAACTGTTTTTTGGTTTTCAAGTGGTTTGCGATAACCAAGAGGATCTGAGGTTCTCATGCACTCACCGGGGCGAGCACATGTCCTGCAGTTGGAGCCAGATGTTACCCCCCCCCCCATTTTGGCAGGGGTGTCCACAGGTAAGTTATTCAGAGGCTCAAGGATGCTGATAAACGAATAAGGCTTTTAGAAATGAAAATTAGTCATTTACAAGAAGATAATGGCAATCTTAGGGAGAAATCAGCATCCACAGTTGTTTCTATTAAGAATTTAGAAAGGGAAGTCTATGCACTGAAGACAAAAGTAGTTTGTTAAATTTTGAGTGGACCAGACGGATGCACTATAACAAGAACTTTATTGCTTGAAAGAAGACATAAATGACCTTGACAGAGGTTTTCAGACAATGCTGAAGCAAGTTCAGTCCTTGGGGCTAGATACAGAGAGCATTCAGTTGGTCTGTATTAATTCACAGGATATTAGTCGGAAATTGAGGATAAGTTACAAGATGGTGTGGCACTGTGCATTCATTCTTTGCTTGAGACTGGTATCAAAATTTGGGTTTTTTGTTTGGGGACAGCCTTTTAAGCAGCCATACCTCAATATGTAAATGAAGCAAAAAATGATAAATTCAATGCCTAGGGTGATGAGTCCAGAGGATGTTGCTGTAACTGGTACAGATATGTATCTGGAAGGCATGGGAGACGCAGTTTTTCATGGCTGTACGATTTTGAAGGGCAGAAAAGAGAAGAGACCATTCAAGCAGAATTCCAAGGTTTGCAAATTTTGTGGTCCACTGGAGCATGCAGCATGCCTTGGTGAAGCAGCAAAGGCGGCATACCAACAACAAAAGGAAGCACAAACAAATGTTATCATTATTTGTACAGATTTGATCGAAGTTACTGCAGTTGGTCAACCAAGGTTTATTATATTCTAAGGAATGCACACACAAGTGCTTCAGTGAAGCTCCAATCTCTGTATAGATTTCTTCAAAGTCATCTTGCTCCACCTTTCAAGAAGGTACTTGAGGACAATTGACATTTACAAGCATATTTCCTCCAAACCTGCATACACAGTATAAATTTCAGAGAAGGTGCAGGGTGTTTTGGGCCGTGATTTTCATAGATGATCCGGATATTTCATACATAAAAAAACAAAATTTAGAAAGGGGAAAACGTCTGACAGGCTTGAGTGTTTTAAAGATGAAACAAGAATTCCAAGTAGAGTCATGGATATTTTTTTTTTTTACAGTCAGGTGCCAAAAAGAAATCACCCGTCTTCCTGCGTGAAGGGAAATCAATTGATTGCTTTGATTATCTGTCTTAGATTCCATTTGATGTAGCTGTAAAGACTCCCACCAGTTCTCTGAAGAAATTTGCCAGCAAATAAAGGAGAGTCGTTGTGGTTCCACAAGACGGCCCATATTAAGTTACCTATGAAGGAAATCCGGATCAGTGCGTGTAGAGCTGTCGTGTTCAAAAAAGGAAGACCAGCGTAAAGTTTTCCAGTTTCAATAGAGGAGCTGCCCATGCCATAGCTGTCAGTGAAGACGATCATATTGCTGCAACATTGCGTCTTTATAGCAGTGGGGCATCAGCTAAACAGCATGTGCTGCGATAGATATGCAGAAATAGATACCACTGCAGCAAGAATTCCTTTAATTTCGCAGCAGCCGACGTAAGCACTATTTCCTGGATCGGATTTTTCGAGTGGGCTGCCATATTGCGCAAGAGATATGGTCGATCACGTCCAACAATCTCACGCCAAATTGTAGAACGCGTGGAAGGATCCTCTTGACAGTCGATTGCATAGATAAACGCTGAGTTTGCATATGAACATAAGTCACATCAAGGGCCAGTGTGAACACAGTTTAGTGGTTTTTTCTTTTAGACCGGAACCGCGACAGCAAGTTGGATCCGAGCCATGGTTAATCATGAAATCGTGATATTCAGTGACTAGTGGTGAAGTTCAAACCTGAGAACTGGGGTTTATGTGTTACAACTTACAGTCACTATCATTCCGTGAAGTAAAAGTTATGTGCAGAAAGATGGTTTCGATACCAGAGCTCGGTGTTCAACAAGCTAATCAGCGCGCGGCGGATTTTTCAAACTAATCGGGATTCATTGCCATTGACTGTTTTCGACCTGATTTACTGAGGTGTTAAGAAAATCACGGTTCCATTTGTAGCATGGAGCTTTTTGGGAGAAGCTAGGGCAGCCACTTGCCGACTCCCGATCAGTTTCACTAACAGCCTTTTGAGTTTAGTGAATCGACCTTTTTTAGGGCAGGTTTGGTTTACTAAGAGAAGACTTGCTTTAGTTAGGAAATAAGTCTACTTAGAACTCAGTTGAGAGAAAAGTGGATCTTACCTACTTTTTGCTTTATTTTATTATTATTTTTTAGGAGAGCTTTTGGCCCTATAAAGAGACCAGCTCCCTCTATTGTAACGATGGAAAACTTTTGGGGTTTCTTTCCCTTTTGAGCTTAATGAAAATATCAGCTTGGTTTTTTAGGACAGATTGAGCATCTTTCATGTGGTCCTGCGATGTATTTCAAGTTGCAGAATAAATCTAGCTTGTGAGGGCTTTTTTAAGCACAATAGATTAGCCATTTACGGTTGTTAAGTTGGTTAAGTATGCTTGAGCGATTAGTATTTCGATGGATATTAGTATTCGGTTGTATGAAATGTCGATTTAGATATGATCGTTTGAGCATTCTAGATTAATCTCACTTTTATGAAGCACAAGGCCTCCATGAGTCCTCTTTTGACTCCATGATCCCTTCTGGTACCGGCACTGGTCTTTCCCTATGATCGTTTGAGCATTCTAGATTAATCTCACTTTTATGAAGCACAAGGCCTCCATGAGTCCTCTTTTGACTCCATGATCCCTTCTGGTACCGACACTGGTCTTTCCCTAAGGATTGATCTTCCCTTCTTTTCCATTATCCATTTAAAACTTATTTCTCTGTCACATTTGTTTCTCTAAGGCAACCTCTTCATTTCACCTTGCCCGTTTACTGTACCTGCCTTAGCGATCCTATCTTAGGGATACCCCCCTAGAGTTGGAGGAGAGCCAACCTGAAGCGAAGAGGAGAGGAGTGTGGTGACATTGGCCTCTCTCCTGAGAGAGTTGTCATCCAGCTGGTGTGTTACATTTTGAGCTTCAACAACACGCATGCCATTTTGGGAGACAACAATCCTATCTGCCCATAGAGCATACTTGATTTTGCTGTCCCAAGATCTTTTATTGTCACCCATGGTTTTCTTTAAGATGGTCATTAAGTTCTTGTTTGATGATTCAGCAAGCCCATTACCCTGTGGATAATAATCGGAAGAGTGTGACAGGATAATGCCATATTTGAAACAAAAGTCATTCATCTCTGTCGAGCTAAAAGCCTTGGCATTGTCGGTTGTTATTTTTAAAGGAGTGCCGAATCGGGTGATGATCTTGTCCTCAATGAAGTCCATGATAACCTTTTCCATGGTTGTTTTGGTGCGTATGGCCTCTACCCACTTGCTGAAGTAGTTGATTGCAGTGAGAATCCAACAAAATCCATTGCTAGAGTTGTTTTTGAATTTCCCGATAAAATCAAAGGCCCCATTGCTGAAAGGGGGTAATGACAACCACTGGTATAAGGGGTAAAGTAGCCAATTTAGGCTTTCCTGTGAAAAGCTGACATTCCTGGCAATACTTGACATGTTTGTAAACATCTGCAAAAATAGTTGACCAATAGTAGCCAGCTCTAAGGATCTTATGGGCAGTTGTATTTGCTACATAATACCCCCACAAAACCCTGAATGGAACTCAGTCAAGATCCTTTTAGAATCTTGTTCATGTACACATCTAAGTATTACACCGTCTGGGTTTCTCCAACCCAAACCCTCCTGAGTGAGGCAATACCTAGTGGCCTTCAATCTTAGTGCCCTTCGCTTATGTCCTTTGAGATGATCAGGGACCCCTAAGTGCAATACAAAATATATGATGTCTGAGTACCAATGGTTATCAAGATCTCTTAATGCTGGTGTCATAAGTGGATCAGGTTCATTATTTTCACAGATCATACCAATAGCCTCTTCATTTTTCTGGGTCAACATCTTAGCTAGGCCTTGTCCTTTTATCAGTTTAGTAGGCTTGATTTCTAAATCATACTCCTGTATCTTAGATACCCATGTGCCCATTGTTCCTAACCAATCCTGTTGGGATAGGATGTCTTTTACTGCAAAATGGGGAACATATCCTATAACTTTGGAGTATCCAATGTAAGCTATGAAATGTTTCAAGGATTTGACCAAGGCATAGGCTTGTTTCTCCATGATTGTATAGTTCAGCTCGGAATTTTGTAAGGCTCTACTCATGAATGCAATTGGTTGCTCGAACCCTTCGAAGTTCTTCTGGAGCAACACACCAGCAATGGTGTCTTCTGAGGCAAAGGAAAAAATCATGAAGTCTTTCGTGTAATCCGGGCTGACTAGGACAAGTGACCTGGTGATGGCCTCTTTTATGGTTTCAAAGGCATTTTCCCTTCATTTGTCCATACGGACTTAGCATTCTTTTTCAGGAGAGCTTGCATAGGTTTCATGAGTTCAGCAAGGTTCGAGATGAATCTTCTTATGAAATTAATGTGGCCATTGAAAGATTGGAGACCTTTAACATTTCTTGGAAGGGGGATCTTCTGTATAGCCTCAATTCTTTCAGGGTCAACTTTGACCCCGTCTTCATTAACAATGTGACCCAAGAGTTTTCCCTCTTCGATACCAAAAACTGACTTAACCGGATTCAAAGAAATCCCATACTCTCTACATCGTTCAAAAACCTTCCTAAGATGGCCAACATGGCTAGATCTTTCTTTTGAGAAAATAGTCAGATCATCCTGATATATCTCAATGATTTTGCCTACTAATTCTTTGAAATCATAATCCATGGCCCTTTGAAAAGTGGCCCCAGCATTTGTGAGACCAAAAGGCATCCTC
This sequence comes from Larix kaempferi, assembly GCA_027924585.1. NCBI lineage: Eukaryota > Viridiplantae > Streptophyta > Pinopsida > Pinales > Pinaceae > Larix > Larix kaempferi. Next base: position 46,139,699 of record BSBM01000510.1, read on the forward strand.
AGATATTCAAAGGTCCCCCAAGGGGTTGTGAAAGCAGTTTTGTGTCTATCTTCCTTTTTAATGACTACCTGATTGTAACCCGAAAAACCATCCAGCATTGACATCATGCTTGATCCAGTGACCCGTTGGAGGAGGGTCTCCATGTTGGGGAGGGGGTAATTGTCCTTTTGACATGCTATGTTTAGATTTCTGAAATCTATACATATCCTTAGACTGTCGTTCTTCTTTCTAACTACCACTAAATTAGAGCACCATGATGTATGTCGGGTGGGTGCTATAATACCTACTGCCAACATCTTTTCTAATTCTTGCTTGACAATAGGGGCTAGCTTAGGATTTATTTGCCTAAGTTTTTGTCGGAAAGGCTTGCCTTTTTGACATTCAGGTTTCAAGGGAATGGTGTGTTGAAAGACATCTTCCCTATATGCTTTAAGCTCGTCATAAGTGAAGGCAAATATATCCCTATACTCTCTTAGCAAGTTTATAAGGGCATTCCTTTCTTTTTCAGAAGTACCTTTTCCAATTTTTATTATTTTTGGTTCTATTTTCGTTCCGATATTGATTTCAATGTACTCACTCGGCTTCATTTGGTCAACACTACTTTTTCTCCTATCCTGTCTGTCAAAGATGTTTTCTAAGGCAACAAAGCCTCGTGGAACAGGATTGAAGCGGTTACCCTCATCTTGATACTCTTTACCTTCTTCATGATCATTTGCTTTATAATTTAAGAACTCATCAATGTTATTTATGAACTTCACTATCTGTTCATCATCCCTAAAAACCTGCCAATGTTCTACATTATCAAGAACAAAAGGTTTGAAGTTTATTTCCAAAGGACAAACCCCCTCTTTATTTCGTCAAATGGTTGAAGTGTTGAAGCTGAAACTGCAAGCTTATCCGTGGCACTATTCTGATCTCGAGGGATTGCTTCTATATTAAGGGCATCAAAAAATTCCATTGTGTCCCAGATTGCATTTCTGTATTTCCTAAGTCTCTGACACTTACATGCAAACTGACCCTTGATTTGTTGGACAATTAGATCTGAATCCCCTTTAATACTTAGCATTTTGATTCCCATGTCCTTGGCAATCTCTACGCCTAGTAGAAGTGCCTCATACTCTGCCACATTGTTGGTTGCCTCAGATTCTAATCTGAAAGCAAAGTTGAAAACTTTTCCCTCCGGTGAATTGATGACAACCCCAGCCCCTTTTCCTGCTCTAGAATATGCTCCATCAAAATTCATTTTCCACAATTCATTGATTTTTTCATTTTTCATTTCCTAATGAATGGGATCTAAAAAGGTAGAGTTGATTTGATAAGTTCCCATCTCATTAGTATTGCAGATATATTCATTTGATGGTTTTTTAGGATTCTCAACATGGTATCTTCTTTCCTTTTCAGTGTGCAGTTTGACAAGTGAATCTTCTGATGCAGGAACAGTTGCATATGACCAATCTAATTGTATAGAGCCATCCAAAGTTGCACCCCATTTTCTAGAAAGCAGCATACCCCACTTATCTGGCACATCTATGACAAGGATGTCCATGGTGACATATATGTCCGGATACTTAGCCAATCTAACAGGTTGGTTTTCTATCATGCCTTCAACTTTCACAGGTCTAGAATCCATGGCACATACATTCTGGTAAGGCCGGGTGGTTTTTAAGCCAAGTTGTTGTCATTAAACTGGCACTAGACCCTGAATCCAGCATACAATTATGTAGAAGAAGATCACCTATCATCAATGATATGTAGAAAGGAGGGTGAGCTTCTTTTCTCGATTCCCTAGTATGCAAGATTATAGGAGGATCCTTGTGAGTATTGCCATAACTGGTTGAAGGTTGCTCTACAGTATCTGAGAAAGCGACCTTCTTAGGGGTTTGAGGAGTAAGAGGAGTAGGAGTGTAATTTGAGATGGGTATTTCAAGTGCTTTCAACAATTTTTCCTTTTGACCAGGGATTTTATAAAGCTCATTCACAGGTACAGGCACTTTAGTTGTATTGAACCAGTTACTCCAATCAAAATTTAATTTACTAGAGTCATTTGATTCAGTTGGAATTATTACCTTTGTTGGTTGTGTGGCAGGTGTAGGATTTGCTCTTCTTTGATAACCAATCCCTTTGAACTTTTGCATGTTATAAACTTGCTCATTGGAAGGTCTTTCTCCAAAGTTCCTAGTCATATTATCCAACTCCTAATTATACTGTTTAGATTGCTTCCAACTCTCTTTGGGAGTGTTGTAGATGTCTCCTACCGCATTTATATATTCAGGCTCGCTTGATGTTGGTTCACTGGTACTACCCTCTGGAAATCCATGTTCTTGTACATAGTTTGCAAAGTAGCAAGAAAATTCTTCATGAAAATCTTTGCAAGCCCTACAAAATGGTATATAAGTCTCAATCATGTTAGCAGCCTCTATTTGACCTGGAGGCCTCTTTTCATTGTTGGGAGTCTTTTTCTGCCAGTTGGTCTTTGGAGGGTAGTTTCTTTGAATTGGTTGAGTTTGTTGAATGTGTTGAACCTGTTGAACATGTGCTCTTTCCATGTTTATGATTTTATTTTGTATTTCCTTCATTTGGGCTATGTGTTTCTGTTCAGCCTTTTCCATTCTTTCACACATATCCATCATCTTTTTCTCATATAAATCTTTTATAGGGTCTTTCTCTTTAGGCTCAGTTGATTTCAAAGGAGTTTGAGCTCTAGAGTAGCCTTGGATGTTTGACTCTCCAGACGATTGCATGTTTTTGTCAATCTTAGTAGCCAAATTCTGAGCCTCAAGCAAAGTAGTGGGTTCCTTGTCTCTTATTTGGTATTGTATCTTGCCACTTAATGCTTCTATGTAGTAGTCAAGTAAGGAGGCCGCAGGAAGTGCATAAGTGGCAGGGATGGAATTAGATAACTCTGTGAACTTAGTGTTGAACTCATCCATGGTTTATGAATTTGACTTTTTCATGCTGGTCAAGGATTCCACTAGGTGTCTAGGCTCTTTTTTGTTGCCGAATTTGTCGAGGAAAGCAGTCTTGAAAGCTGCTACAGTGGGAAAAGAGTTGTTCAGCAAATTGTCATACCAATTTCCAACCTTACCATCCAAAGATAAGGCAAAGAGGGTCATGAGAACATCTTAATGTTTGTCGGTACCCCTGACATATGAACCACAATGTTTGGAAAAATTCCTTAAGTGTTGCTCTGCAGAGGAAGAGGCATCAGTGCCAGTGAAAGTCATGAGTTTGTCAATGGCCCTTTCAGGGACCTCATGGGGTTGACCTGCTATTTGAGAAAAGTCGAGTTGAGTAAAATACTCACCCATTGTGGAAGGAAAACAATTATTAATTTCAATATTTTCAAAATTTTCTAAGTTTTCAAGATTAGTTTCTTCAAAAAGACTATGGATGTCAGAAATGGACTGAGATCCAAGCTCTTCAAGGATCCTACGAGAATTAAGTTTATTCAATCTCCTCCTGTAAACCTTTTTCAGGCTCGGGGATGAAATTGAGTAAACCTTCAGAATTCTTCCTAGTTGAATACCTTGAGGGGTTTACTGACAGTGGAGTCGCCAGGTGGATTCAAATCTAATTTATGAGAGTGATTTGACTAAAAATCTACCAAAAATGAAAACTAAAAGGGGCACTGGAGTCTCCAGATAGCTATCATAATCTATCAAAAAAGGTAAAACAAACTACAAAAAACTAAGGTCATCCAGGAACAAAAAGATTTGTCCCCGGCAACGACGCCAAAGATGTTGTCCGCCGAGATGCACACCAGCAGCAGAAATCTTTCGAAAGTTGTTCCCTCACTACAAGTGGGGAAAGTGTGGCCTTGGGGGCAAGCAATGAGCCAGGTACTGTCACCTGAATCCCAGCTCCTCCGTTTAGGCTAACTCCTAACGAAGCCAATGGGGGGTAGTCCCTACAAAGAGTTTACTATGGCTCAATGTGTTTTAATGTTTTTGGTGTATGGTGATGCGGATGGGTGTTGTTTAGGAGTTTTTTTTTTTAAGATGAAAGATCACAGATTTACTTTAAATGAAACACAAGGTAAAAATGCAATCCATGTTGCGAACAGTATATGAATTTAACAATACAAATAAAGACTTGCGAGAGATAAAGCATCCACTGATAAATCACTTAAATAAAGGACAAATGGCCCCAGATAATAATGAAAGTACAAATGAACCAGTGCCTTATGGAGTCAAACAAATGCTGTGTAGTGCTGGGGGATGTTGAAATGCAAGTCTCAATAGTAGCTGTTCGTGAGATCATTTTGCAAATTATCTTGGTTTATTCAAAAGTTTTAATGATCTTGATTATTACGCTGGCAAGAAACAAGGATAAAACGTCCAACCGGAAGAAATACTTTCAGTGGCTACTCATGGTGATCTGAAGGACCGTCCAGCTATCGAGGAGTAACTGTCCAATGACTTAACTACTCCGAAGTCTGAAACAACAGTATGTTTCCGGCTCCACCTCCCCGAAAAGCACTTTAAGTATTTAGCGAAAGCAAAGCCGGTTAGTTGGTTGTGGGGGAAAAATTTTATTACGTTATAGAAATTTATCAAACCCAACACCTTTTTGAGTACTAGCCCAACCTTTTCAGGTTGGCAGAGCATACGGGTGTCGGATAGCAACCAAGGTAATTTATTAATGGGGTGTGAGTTGAAAATCTTATTATTATTGAAACACACAGTTCAACCCTCCGATAGAGAGCGCTCTTGACTTAGTCTTAAGACCAAAGTTCAAGAGACTTAATTAATCTAAATGCCTAATGCAAGGGAAATGCAAAAATTACTATGCTCTCCGACAAAGAATGCTCTTGACTTGGATTATTGCAAGTTCAAGAGGCTTTGTTCTTTATTAAAATAGAGACAGTTTGAATGAGAACGCATGTGATAGCTCAAAAATGATTGGAAACTTGAAATAACTTTGAACTAGCAAATAGAAATTACTTGCAAGAATGAAAGACTAAGCAAGATGCATACAAAGACTAAGCCAAATCTAACAACTAACTAAGAAATAAACAACAAGGTGGGATCAACCTCCGAACAAGGGCGACCGCTAGAACCGCTAGTCCCGAAAACCTTCCAGCTAGCTGGATGTCTGCAAGGATGCTAACGGGAAAAGAGAAGTAGCCACAAAACTATGTGGCACTCGGGATGAAATCCCAAGGTTACTATCTCAAGGCAAGACTTGGAAGAGAATTAATCTAAGTACGGAAAGTAAATTTTAATCTAAGAACTTGAAATGAATCTAACTAAAAGCATGCATGAACAATCTTCCCCAAATGGGGAAGGAGAAACTAAGTGTGGGAGACCTTATCCCACCTAGCCTTTTTATTTCTTTAGTTACAATTTCCTTGGGGATCTAACCCTTGTAAGGACTTTTGAGAAAGTTAACTTGAAAAAATACTTGAAACAAAGCTCTTAAGAGCTATTACAAAAGGATAAATAATGCCTTCTTGGTTTGGATTGCCTTTTGGTTTTCTTGATGACTTCTTGATTTATAATCTTTCTCTTCTTCTATTTGCTTCAAAGTTTCTCAAGTTTCTCTTTCTCAAAGAGAGATCTATCACAATGGAACACTCAAGTACCCATTAGCATTAGTCCAAATCAAATATTTTGATAAAAATTGAAAACTCTTGAACTTATGCTTGCAAAATAAACTCAAAAGTGTAAAATAGCATGAGATTTAACTTCAAAAAATTAAGATGATAAAACGGACCAACAAGCAAACAATAGCCAAAAATGCTAGGAAGGAGATCCAAACTATGATAAAATGGGAAATATTTTGTATGCAAATTTTTATCTTTCGAATGAGACTACTAAAAATGCAAAAATAAACTAAATGCAAAGCCTAGAATGAGATCTACAAATGCCTAATTACCTACAACTTTTCAATATATGAAACTGAAACTACTAGCCAAAACTTCAAAGTATCAAATCGTTTTTGTATTTTGATGTGGTTTTTAGGGCCCTTTTGGAAGATGGACGAAAGGAGGATGTAGAACAAAGACGAGAGGAGAGGAGGAACAAATGGAAGAGGGAAGAAGAGGAGCGAATGGGAGAAAGAAGAGGAAGACGAATGGGAGAAGGAAGAGGAAGACGAAAATGGATTTGAAGAGGCAAATGAGAAGGTAAAATAACCAAGCAAGCCGAAAACTAAAGGCAAACTAGGTAATGATCTCAAACTTGGAAAAAGAAATAGCTTGGAAATCCACAGTTTGGATGGGTAGATCAAGTAACCAACTTAGAAATTTGTTTGAAAAATTTGATGGATGAAGCAAGATCTCCTTGTTTCATAAGCTTATAAGGTTGAAAATATTTCTCCACAAGTAGAGTGAAGATGAACCTACAAAAGATCTTATACTATGGAAGATACCTGCAAGACAAATATGCTCAAGCGAGAAGTATAGACTTATAATTTGTGTGTGCTAGATTGTTAGCCTTCTTGAAATATAAATCTAAAACTTGAAATTCCTAAGCACATAAGTAATACACAATATCACCTGGTTATAAGATGATGTATGGCCACCAGGAGCCTCCACGATTTGACCTCCAAAGTCACAACTTTATTAAATGATAAACAAGTTACAAATCCTCCAGAGTTTCTTTGCTAAATAATCCATGAGGAATGAGGAGAAAAGGCTCATTATATAACAGAATACAAGTACTAAGCTATCCTAATTCGAATTGGCACGATGGAAGCCAATGGCACTGTTATCACATTTATAGTAGCCGGGCTACCATACATTATTTTTCTGATGCCAGTACACTATTCAGCCAGTTCCCCTACATTTGAGATGACGAGATGGGCATCTATATTGGATCACTATCAGATTGTGGACAGCAGTTATATTCCCCATGCCATGACTGAGTTTCAGGACACTCAGAGAGATGACCGATGTAGCCATTATACCATTGGTACAGAGCAGACAGTAGTGCCCAGAGTTACAGCAGCAGTTCCAGAGGACAGATGATGGTACAGGTTGATGTGCATTCAGGTATATGACTCAGCAGGTATATCATGGTGTTATGGTTAGATTGCTTTTATACTTATTCTTATAGCATGTCTTAACACTTAGTGTCATGATCTGGCGATCATATAGATATATGGACCTGGTTGATCTATTATATATATTATACTGTCCCTACTCAGACTTAGAAGTTCACTATTCATACTCATTGGTACACACCCTCCTTAGGGAGAATAGAGGTGATCATTACACCATACTCTGGCTTGCTAGTGTTGGCTCCATCATTTCATTGTCTTCATCCATCCATGGCCTACCTTTTAGATTATCACCCTGACTTACTACTTGACTAGTGGCATGGAGGACCTTTCCCCACTGTAGCCTCTGTATTGGATGAGCTTCCTCGTTTATTGTGTCTCGGCTCTGAGTTGGTGACAAAACTTACCTATGGTGAGTTGGAGTTCCTTGGAATTCCCCCTAGTCACTAAAGTTGTGTTGGCTAAACCTGAAACTTTTGGTGCTGCCATGAATACAAAATCTGGAAAAAATGAAATGCTATATCTTGTATGAAAAGCCCATTCATGCAATGTGTTTCTAAACACACATGAATGAGAGGCATGCCAAATGAACATGGCAATAAAAATAAAATGTTATATCTTGTGGAAAATAAATACCTAGGTAAACAAGCTGTCCATGACACACCTAGAAGTGCTCAGGTAAACAAGTGCCTTAAAAACACACCTGCAGCAGAAAGCCTAAAGAAAAAATGTAAATCTATGCAATGTGTTTGTAAACACACATAGATCAAGGCTATGGAAACTTCAGGCCCAAAAAGCAATGGAACTTAAATGCTATATCTAAACAATTGCTGGCCTTATTTGTATTATGGATTGTGCGCATCTGTGAAGGTGAATAAACCCTCTTTAAACAACTCATCCATTTGTGAGACACCGCCATTCCCTGTATTATTGCTCATTCAGTATATACTATGGTGTATTCCATTTCCCTTGCCAAAGTGTCACAAAGTCAAGACAGTTAAGTCATCACTTAGCCTAGCCAAGTTAATTTAGCCTTCACCCTTCACTAGCAAATTGATCACAACTATGAAGTGAGTATGATCCTGAAAGTCTAATCTGAGTAATAATAATAATTAACGACACTATATATTTGGATTTAGATCGCCAGTCATGATTACTCTGTGTTATAATTGCTATTTGAATAAATTGTAAAGCATGTATTAACCTTGATACTTTTCAGCAGCCTTGGATGATGGACTGAGTTATATTTGGTCATGGTTAGATACTTAGACCTACTTTGACCATGGAGGACCATGGGACATGAGATGTTAGACCTTATGATGATATGGATAGATGATATATGGTCTATGTACACATACATGATGATTCTATGCAGCAACTACAGGGTTATGATGATGATTCTTGGGTTACAGCAGTGTTTGGTCATTTACAGATCATTATTATTGGCCTTGTTCCGGTATATTGGGTATTTATTTTGATCATGCAGAGACTCATATGGTGTATGAGTACACATCTTGGATGGATTTGGACCTTCTGAGTCCAATGGGACAGTTTGTTTTCAGTTCCGGGCACTTACAGTGATGATTGAGCCTCAGTAGGCTATCCCAGTGCAGTTTTGGTCTGTTGGAGGCCCTGTCGGAGCAGATGTGATTTTTATCCGGTTGACCTAGGGCGCTGATGATGAAGGGGGTGGTCCAGCCACTTGTTTTTACCATATTACCCCCCTTCCGGACACATTGGTGCCCTCACCTTGACAGCGCCAGCACTCCAGGAGGCTGTCTGGGGCAGTTTCACGCTTCCCGAGGCATTTCAGGATTGGTAGAAATGGCTATTGAGGAAATCGATTTGGGCTACTGAGGCAAAGTTATGGCATGGGATGATCAGTGATGATAGATCGGGACCTTCCACACCTCCTCCAGCAGTTTCCGCTTCATCGGGGCCCGCATCCATCATTTATGGCACTTTCTGTGGATTTTTGAGGTCTTTTGAGGACCACGACTTCACTATGGAGGCACGATTTGGTACATTCATGATTATTTATTGGTTGTTGTGCTATGGGGATTGACCAAGGAGGGATAAAATTACCCCTTGGACCCACCATAAGCCTCTTATGATATTTCGTCATCATGATTTGGTGGGATTCCCCTCTTCTAGGGCGATTTTGTCCACTTATGTTATATTTTATGTGTGATCCATGTATTATGTTGTTGAGCTCATCTCAACCATTGATTAGACATTTGTATCTTTTAATCTTAGCCACTCATTCAAAAAGTGGTTAGGGTTTTGGTGCCTCTCCTTCCTATTTAAAGGAGAGAGCCTCTCATTGTAAGGGGTCTTTGGCTCTTGGATTATTGGTATAGAAAAATATTCTTGTGGAAATTCTTGTGGTCTCCTTTGCATCTGGTGTTCTTAGATGGTGATTGGAAAGTCTATTGCAACCTAGCATTTGGAAATTGTGGTAAGATCTATCTTTTTTGGAAATCATTGTTTGTCTACAGGAGGGCGACTTCAACAAGGGCGATTTTGCAAGGCTTCTTCAAATCGACTTTCTTGGCATTCGCTTGTATCAGGGTGTTATCATTAGCATCATTGTGATCTATGCTATCTTTCTGTTACTTCTTTTGTGGCATTAGTCTTATCTCTTGATGCATCAAATCTGATATTGTTGACGTTTGTTGTGCAGGAGAGAGGGCGCATTGGCTTCTTGGACCAAATCGACTTGCATAGAAACTACCTCAAAGCTTCTCAAATTGATCGGGTTTGCATAGATCATCATCATCAAGGCATCTACAAGGTTACCCAGGTAAGATCCACAGGTTTGTTTCTCTTTCCTTTATCCAATCCATTGACATAGCTCATAAATTGTTGAAACCCTAAATATCTTAAAACCCCCATTTTACAATTTCTCAGATCTACTTAGATCTAGTGGGTTGTTGGGCATAATACTGAAAACCCACCTCTATAGCAACCAAGGCATCCCGGATCTATAGTTTGGTGAGGATTGGCTTCAATTTGATCCCCTTCCCAGGCCAACTTAGCCTCTCCCAAGCAAGGCGCACTTCACCATTTGAGCAGGTTGACCTAGATCTAGCTGGTGGGTGTTTGAGATTCCACTTGATTTGACATCTACACATCAAATAACATACACCCAGGTTGTCACTTTTCTGAAATTTACCTTGTGGGCCCCATTCCACATTTTAAGGGATTTAATCCCCTTTTTGGGCCACTTGGAACCCTTAAACTCAGATCTACTAAGATCTAACCGTTGGATTACCACGAAATTACAAATCCATACTCCTACTTGACTGATCTACCCGGATCTAAAGTTTGGATGCCATCCGACTTGTTTTGACCCACCTAACCCCACTTTTTAGCCTCCTTGGGCAAAGTCGCACCACCTTGGAGAAGTGAGTTGACTCACTTCCAGGAACTGGGTACTTGAGATTTTTGGAGATCTAAAACCGGAATAATTCAAAACCTAGGTCTAGACTGTCACTTTGTCAAATCTTGCCTTGGGGATTGCATTCCTTGTTTTAAGGGATTGTGGTCCACTTGGGTCAAACCTAGATCTAGACTCATTCATCCATCAAGACCTCTATTGCCCACTTGTCCCAAGTACTAGGAGTCCTAAACCACAAGTCAACCCTACTTTGACTCCACTTCCCAATTCCCAAGGCACTGGTTTCTCTCCAAGTTAATTCGACTTTCCTAGATTGTTGGATTGACTTGTGGATTGACCTATGCATGGTGAACCAAACCCTTGAAGCTATCATGTATCATGGTCAAACTTGTCATCTGTACTAGTTAGCCCCAATACAACCCTTAACTACCCTGCATTGGACACAGTTCCCAAGGCAGTGGACTTTCCAACATTGAACTAGTACACTATCCCTAGATCTCATTTCAAACATTATAAGTCACTTTCACATCAACCATGAACCAAAGCTATACCTTTTGAACCCCCTACTGGGCTTGTGACTTCATCTTTAGGTCTAGGATAAACCATACACCTAACTTCACTTGGAAATACCCTGATTTGGTGTCTTGGTTTTGATCTCTCCTGTCGGGAGTAGATCGGGTCTCCCCCTTTGTTGTCTAGGCTAGATAACATAAAGAGAAGGTTGCCTCGACTGGCGTGACAACCATATATTGGAGGTCGAGGTGATCGTGGTTGCACCTTTTGAGTTGCCCTTCCCTATTGCCATCCATGACTGGATCCATCCATAGGGGTAACTACAGTTTAGGTGATAACAGGCACCTAACACAAGTGGAATTCCTAATCAACATCCAATCAAATCTAAGTAAAGCCAAGCATTGGAGTGGTAACTCCACCAACAAGCTCGAGTTGCATTGAATGAGATGAGGAGGTGGCCTCCACCTATGCAAGGTGCCCCTTGCTACCAACTTATTTGTACCATAGTTGGATTATCTGAAGAGTCGCCATTTGACAAACATGATAAGTGTTTGACTCCAGTGTATCAGATGATCCAGCATTTGTGACTAGCCAGTTTTGGCTAGCCTGTTTTGTTTTTTGAGTCGACATGACCATGACCCTATGGGGATTGTAATAAAGTGTGCTAGTAGGATCTGAGTGTCTCGGTTCCCCATGACTTGATTAAGCAACTAAGGTATTCCAGGGAGTTTTTTCCCTTGTCAATTATACTTTGCTTATAGCCAAGCTATAATCGATGAGGTTTTCTCCCACTCCTCCAAAGCTTGAATGCCCGATTTTGAAAATTTTAGCCATGGGGGGTTATTAGAGTCCAACTGATGTATATAAGCCTACTAGGCACTGTTAGAATAGGTGTCGGTCATGTCCTAGGTCCATAAAACCCTCAAAAAAAATTTCGAAAAAAATCTATCGGGTCCGTCGAATTTGGGTTTTTAATTATTTTTTAAATTTAATAAATTTCTCTATAGTTTAAATAGAGAAATAATAATTTGTAATATGTCAATCATCCGGGATCCGAATTTGATGATTGAAGGCTCTAACCTTAAGCCAAAAATCATTCATGATCCCCGGTCCAATTTATCCTGAGTTTCGGATGTTAGCTAAGCCTCATAATTAATAATTTTTCAAAAAACCCAATTACGGAGAAATTATTAATTAAAATAATAAAATTGATTATTTTTGAGATAATCCAAATCTCTCTAAAATAATCCAAAAAGAATAAAATAAAAGGCTCGTTGACATGGCACCTGGCATTAAAGATGATTCCAATCAACTTCACTAAGCTTCAGTCAACCGTACAGTCAGCACAAGTCAAGACTCTTCAAGTGAATTCGCCCTCCATGCATGCAAAGTCGAATTGGTGATGTGGAGTGAGGAATTAATTGAGTTTTGGTTGGTATGGAGTTGCATTGAATGGAGTGGGGGCGCCTTGCCTAGGTGGAGGCCACCTCCCACTCCCAACTACCGTGATTGCAATCATATCTAAGTTGGAACCCCATGTACCTACCTCAAATCTCACGCTAGCTCCATGTGTTCACGTCATACCTCTTTGAGAACTCGAGTTTACCACATGGAATGATATGATTTGATGGAGATGTTACCAATGTTGAGATGAGGGGCGCCTTGCCTAGGTGGAGGCCACCTCCTCATCTCATTAACTCAGCTCGACTTTGTGATTGGATGCAACTCCAAGATCTTGCAAATTCGATTGGTTGAAGACTAGTTACTGATTGGAACTCGACTTTAGTTAGGTGGCATTTGGCTCTCTTATGGCCAATTCGACTTAGGGTTTTGGTAAGATGGTTTTTCTATTTAAGAGATGGCATTTTGGCCATTCTGGGATGGACTTTTTGAGCAAGGAAACTCTGGAGATTTTGTAAGCTATTTTTTTTATAATAAAGTTGAGACTTTGGAGGTCAAAAACGTGGAGGCTCTTGGTGGCCATTGCTTCATCTTATAAATGAGGTGATATTGTTTTGCATTTGTATTTGAGATTATTAAGTTGTAGATCTTGCTTCAAGAGGGCTAACAATCTAGCACAAGTAAGCATGTATCTAGTTCTTTTCGCTTGAATACTCTTGTTTTTACATATATTGCACAAATGCTTAAGGTTCTTGCAGGTACATCTTCACTCCACATAAGGCTAAAGAGGTCTCATGCTTTATGGATTTGATAAAAAGAGGATCTAGCTCTTCCCCATCAATATTCAAACAAACTTTTACCTTGGTTACCGGTTCTTAAGGGTTTATTTCTTCAAACCTTCCACTTTCTCTTTGATTCTTTTGCCTTGAATTGCTAGCCTATTATCCTCTCTTCTTGCCATTTATCCATCCTCCATCTTCTTCTTTCCCCATTCATTTTTCCTCTTCTTCTCCTATTCGTTTCCCTATTCCCTTACCATCTCCTCCTACTATCCGCTGCCCATTTAGTTGACAATCCGCAGCCCTTAGTTCACTGTTTTGATCTTTTCTCATTCACTATATTGGTCTGATTTTTGTACCATCTTCCACCTATGTTTTTTTTGTCTTTTTTGTGCTCACTTTAGGACCTTTCCCTCACTATTCACTGTCTGAAAGAGGTGACCAGCAAGCTCACTGTCTGCTGCCCCAAGAAACTCATTCTTCTTCCTCTATTTTTCTGCCCCAATTCCACTCCTCTCGTCCACCTTCAAACAGCTCCTAAAACACAAACAAAAAAAACTAAGTGTAAGCTTGTTAATGTTAGAATGATCTATAGTTTAGATCTTACATTTTCTATGGCTTAGATCTTTAAGGTTTTGGTCAAGTAGATTCTAGTTTCATGTTTTGAAAAGGTAGCACATAGACATCTTACATCTCAATTTTTTTTTTTATAAATCTCAAAAGCTTGCATTGGAAAAAGTCTTTTACATATAAATTAGATCTTGGTTTTTTGCATTTAGTTTCAAAGTTTGGTTTTTATCAACATCTAATGGGTGCATTGTTGAGATTGGTTAAGCTTGTGTAGGCTTTGAAAGAGAGGAAATACTTGAAAATACAAGGTTCAAAGAGGATCAAAGTTACATTCAAGGAGAAGTTTTGAATCAAATTGAAAGAAAATCAATCTCCTTTTGTAAAAACCATTTAAGGGCTCTTTAAGTTTTGTTTCAATAGTTGTCTTATTCCTCTAAAAAAAGACCTTCCAAGGGTTAAATTCCCAAAGGCATCTGTAAAAAATTAATAAAAGTTCAAGTGGAGGAGGCCTCCACTTTTTGGTTTCCTTCTCAATTCGGCGAAGAGTGTTGTGATTGGGTTAGGTCTTTCATTTTTGCTTTAGAGTAGTTTTTATTTCATCTTGTATTTCTCTTCCAAGCCTTCGACCGGAAGTTGTATCCTTGGGATCCCATCCCAAGGGCAGGACCATATAATTTGTGGTTACTCTTTCTTCCCCGTCGGTTTCCTTGGTAGAGCTTTCAGCTAGCTGGAGGTTCTCAAGTGCAGACGGTTCTAGTGGTTGACCTTGTTCGGAGGTTGATCACACCTTTAGTGTAAAATTGCTTGGTAGAACACTAAATCCTTCATTTATTTCATTTTATTTTGCAAGTAGCGTGCTAGGTGTGTTTCATATCTATTGAGCTACCACATGATTTTAATATTACAAAGTTTCAATATCCTGTTTTCACAACTGCTTCTTGTTTCTTAAAATAAACAAGTCTCTTGAACTTGGCCAAATCCAAGTCAAGAGCACTCTCTGTCGGAGAGCATTGTTAGATTTGCACTTTCCCCTTGCATTAGGGATTTTAAAGTAGGAAGTATCTTGAACTGTGGTCTTAAGACTAAGTCAAGAGCGCTCTTTGTCGGAGAGTTGAACAAGTGCTCTTAATAATAAAACACTTCAATTCACATTTCCCCTAATTAATTTACTTTGATCGTTTGTCCAACACCCGTATGCTCTGCCAACCGGAAACGGTTGGGCTAGTACTCAGAAAGGTGGAAGACTTGTTAAGTTCATAAGTGATAACTAATAAAACTTTCACCCCCATAACCAACCAATCTGGAGTTGAGCGATAAGATAAGTTCGGTGGGTAATCTCCTAGTTGGGAGCGTCGGGGTTCCATGTTCAGCCTCTAGTTTGCTGGTTAGCATTGCGCAACCTGGCTAGAGCACTGGGTGGCCCGACATGTCCTTGAACGGAGGCACTTGATACTGTCTTTCCGGACACTCTCTTGATATCCTTGGTTTTAGCCCTAATAATCAAGTCCATTAAAATACTCAATAAACCAAGATTAATCGCAGGACGATCTCACGAACATTACCACTATGAACTCTTGTATCAAGCAACCCAAGCACTCAAGCCTTTTTTGACTCCATAAGGCACTGGTCCTTGGCATCTTTCTATTTTGCTTATTATCTATCTGGAGCATTTATATTTCCATGGTTGTCTTGCTTTGATTTTATCAAAGTGGTTATATCTCGAATCTCTTGTCTCATATCGCAACGTGGATTGCTTATCTTGTGTTTATTTCATAAATTGTGATCTATCATCTAAAAACTCCTAAACAACACTCATCCGCATCACCCCATACAAAAAACACTTAAAACACATAAGAGCCTTAGTAAAATTCTTTGTAGGGACTACCCCCCTTGGCTTCGTTAGGAGTTAGCCTAAACGGAGGAGCTGGGATTCAGGTGACAGTACCTGGCTCATTGCTTGCCCCCAAGGCCACACCTCTCTCACTTGTAGTGAAGAGACAGCTTTCGAAAGATTTATGCTGCTGGTGTGCAGTTTGGCGGACAACACCGCTCATCTCCACATTGGAAGTATCTCCCATCAAATAAACATGTGCCATGTGGTAAATTCGAGTTCCCATAGAGTTTGACGTGAAAAAGCTTGGAGATGGCGTGAGGATTTGGTAGGTAGCTTGGAGTTTAACCAACACTTGATTGCAATCTTGGTAGTTGAAAGTGGGAGGTGGCCTCCACCTAGGCAAGGCGCCCCCACCCCCATTAAATGTAACTCAATCATCAACCAAATCTCATTTGATAACCTCTCCACATCACCAATTCTCTTGGAGTTAATCACTTGTGTTGACTGGATACTTCATTGAAGTTGATTGGAGATGACTGGAACCTTCATTAATGCCCAGTGCCATGTCAATTAGCCTTTTATCTTAATCCATTTGGATTATTTTGGAGAGATTTGGATTATCTCCAAATATTCAATTTTTAATATTTTAATTAATAATTTCTCTGTAACTGGGTTTTTTGAGAAATTATTAATTATGAAGCTGAATTGACATCCGAAACCTAGGATAAACTGGTCCGGGGATCATGAATGATTTTTGGCTCAAAGTTGAAGCCTTCAATCACTGAATTCGGATCTCGGATGACTGACATATTACAAATTGAAATTTCTCCATTTAAACTATAGAGAAATTTATTAAAATTTAAAAAATAATTAAAATCAAAATCCGACGCCTCCGGTAAAAAAAATTCGAAATTTTTTTTCTGAGGGTCCTAGTGACTTAGGACATGACCAAAACCTATTCTAATAGTGTCTAGTAGGCTTATATACATCAGTTGGACTCTAATAACCCCCCATGGCTAAAATTTTCAAAATCGGGTATTCCAGCTTTGGAGGAAGCGGGAGAAAACCTCATCGATTATAGCTTGACTACAGGCAAAGTATAATTGACAAGGGAAAAAACCCCCTGGAATACCTTAGTTGCTTAACCAAGTCATAGGGGACCGAGCCACTCAAAATCCTACTAGCACACTCTATTACAAACCCCGTGGGGCCATGGTCATGTAGACTGAAAAACAAAACTGGCTAGGCACAAAGATGAAGGATCACTGATACACTGGAACACAAACACTTATGGTGTTTGTCAAATGGCGGCTCTTCAGATAATCCAACTATGGTACAAAAAGGTTGGTAACATCTGGCTCCAACTGCGGGACAGGCGCTTGCTTGATCTATGGATCAAAGAAAGTGTTCGAGAATCCCAAAACATCAGTTTCCTGCATGGAAACAGAAGTGTCTTAGTTCCCCATGTTCATGATAAATATTGCCAAAATGAAATACCAACATAAAAATATATTTTGCTTTTCCTTTTTCAAATCAAAATACATATAAGTAAAATCTTTTCTTTTCTTTTTTTTTAACATATACATGAGATATGATACAACATTTTAATGTACAAATGCTGTGATACAACAATATAGTACAACAGTAAAATACATAAAAGTACAACAAGATAGGGTTTAGGGAAGTCCTGAGATGACCCCTTGGTCATCTTGAATGTTGTTTCGATAAAAGGGCTTCAGTTGTTGTCCATTCATAGGCAATGGCAACATCTCTCCATCCATGGTATTTAGTAAGAAGGAATTTGTTCCGTCCAGGTCGCGCACAATAAAGGGCCTTCCCAAAGGCTGTCAAACTTTCCATGCTTCCTAGGCTTTTCCCTTATTTTGTCCCATAAGAGAACAGTATCTCCCACTTGGAAAGTTCTTGGCTTAGCTGACTTGTCAAAGGTGGTCTTCATACTTTCTTGATGTCTTAACATTTTATCCAATGATGTCCTTCTGCTTTCATCAAGTTCAATGATCTGATTTGCCCTATCCACCAACTCCAACTTCTCCGCATTATAATCTACTAGCATTCTGAAAATGGGTATTTGCATGCTGAGCGGTAAGGTTGCTGTGATACCATAAACAAGCTCAAAGGGAGATTTTCCAGTAGATTTTTTCTTGGTGATCCTATCTTCCCATAGAGCATACTTGATTTTGCTGTCCCAAGATCTTTTATTGTCACCCACGGTTTTCTTTAAGATGGTCATTAAGTTCTTGTTTGATGATTCAGCAAGCCCATTACCTTGTGGATAATAATCGAAAGAGTGTGACAGGATAATGCCATATTTGAAACAGAAGTCATTCATCTCTGTCGACTCTTGGTTTTGATTAAGTGGGTATGATTCTGAATTTTGGAATTCTCTGCAATCTGCTCTTACAATTAATAACACATCACAACAGGAGCATCTAAAGTTTACTCAGTTGATGGTGGTTAAATTTTTTATCTTACATTGGCTAAGTAATTCTTGTGATAATTTTGGAAGTCTTCATTTGGTGGATGATTAATCATAATTCATAAATCACACAATCATTAACTACGTAATAAACAATTTCTGAAATTTTATCTTTTTCATTAGTTTGATTTTCTTTCATGGATCAATGACTATATGATGATGTTAATGACCTTTAATCCCTTATGGTAAATATTCATGGTTCATGTTATTTCACACTCTTGATGAGTTTCTAAGTGTTTGATCTCTTGATGAGTTTCTAAGTGTTTGATCTATCGAATATTGCACATCTTGAATAGCTAAATGTTTAGTTGGGAAATCAACTAAACATTTCCCTTAGCTCTCTTCAAATCAGATCTAATCTAACCTATAGGGAAGCCTCCCTTCGCCTTTGAGAGCTGACCTAGCAGTGGAAAATTACCATTGTGGTGATAGTGGTGCTTCTTTCTGAAGTTGCCCTTGATAGCACTAGTGAATTGGGACTTCTCCCCTCAAGTGCTAAATCAAGCCATAACACACCCCACAACACATGAAGGCACCCCTAACACGGCATAAACATTTTTTAAGCAACCCAAAAGCTAACAATGCAAGTAGGATTAACCTAACTTAAAATTGATCTAAAATCCATTCATGTGTGAGAAAGAAAAGGTTTGTTCTTACTAAAAAATCTTGTTAGAGTTTAGACCCTTCAATCACCTACTATGGAGAGACTAAATTATTTGCCAATACCGAGGTAGCTTTTCTAATGTTCCAACGCTTTTAATTGTTACTTTCTCATTGTTGGGGATCTAGAGACGAATCTAAGATTAACTTATTAAGGTCCTCACCAACGTTTTAGGTTTCCTTCCTCTGATCACCATTCTGACCTATCTTGCTTGGTCCATGCCAAACTATCTTAATTCATATGTTTTGATATATATTCAAGATAATAATAGTAAGTGAAATACATTCGATTGAAACTCTTAAGGTAAATAAAGTAATAAGGGTTAATCGAAAGATACTAGAGCGAAGGTATATAATAATACGATACATATTAAAAGGAAAGATGTTTGACCAAATGTTTGTTTGGGTGAACACTTGTTATTGTGTTTATTACATTCTCTCAAAAAATTATCTACCCAACCCTCAACACAGAACCCATCTCTTCTGCCTTGGTGAGGTTATTAACATCTTTATTCGAAATTATTCATCTTTGTCACTCTATACGAATAGCTTATCCTCTTTGCCACAAAGTGAGACACACACTACAACGAAAACATCTTCTTACGATGGTTTTGCGAAACCCCTGCAAAAATTATTTCCCTTGTCCATTTATAGCTAAGGTGTCTAACGGAGGTGAGTGACCAAAGGTTTTAGCAAAGGTTTTCTATCCGGCGACATTGAATTGATCGAATACATATATCCAATGCACCGAAATATGGACACGACCTTTCATTCTAAAATATATATTTTACATTAAATAATTCAAAAAAAATGAACGGTGCATTTAACCAAGTGTTGACGCCCCAGTGCATCCACATATATAATGCACCGTCATCCGATGCACTATAGGACATATGTCCTAGTGTGGTTTAAATATAAATCACACTAATGATGGACTTGAAATTTCATTATAAAATCTAAATTATTTGCCACTTTCTAAATGTAGATACAAAGGTAGCTTTTCTAATGTTCTAATGCTTTAAACTTTACTTTCTCATTGTTGGGAATTTCGAGAAAAATCTAAGAATAACTTCTTAAGAGTCCTGTTATCACCTAAACTGTAGTTATCCCTATGGATGTATCCACTCATGGATGGCAATAGGGAAGGGCAACTCAAAAGGTGCAACCACGATCACCTCGACCTCCAATAGATGGTTGTCACACCAGTCGAGGCAACCTTCACTTTATGTTATCTAGCCCAGCCAACAAAGGGGGAGACCCGATCTACTCCCGACAGGAAAGATCAAAACCAAGACACCAAATCAAGTTAATTCTAAGTGAAGTAAGGTGTATGGTTAATCCTAGACCTTATGATGAAGTCACAAGACAAGTGAGGGGTTCAATGAGTATAGCTTTGGTTCATTATTGATGTGAGAATGACTTATGATTTGTGAAATAGGATCCAGGATTAAAGTACTAGTTCAATGTGAGAAAATCCACTGCCTTGGGAACCGTGTCCAATGCAGGGTAGTTTAGGGGTTGAATTGGGGCTAACTAGTACGAGTGACAAGCTTGATAATGAAGTATGATGGCATCAAAGGGTTTAGTTCACCAATCAAAGGTCAAACCACAAGTTAATCCAACAATCTAGGAAAGTCGAATTGACTTGGAGAGAGACCAGTGCCTTGGGAATTGGGATAATAGAGTCAAAGTAAAGTTAACTTGTAGTTAAGGACTCCTATTTGCATGAGACAAGTGGGCAATTAAAGTCTTGATGGATGAATAGGTCTAGATCTAGGTTTGACCTAAGTGGACCACAATCCCTTAAAACAAGAAATTCTATCCCCAAGGAAAATATTTGACAAGGTGACCTACTAGACCTAGGTTTTGAATTACTCTCGTTCCAAATCCACTAAAATCTCAAGTACTCACGTCCTAGAAGTGGGACAACTCACTTCTCCAAGGTGGTGCGACTTTACCCAAGGAGGCCTAAAAGTGGGATAAGTGGGGTCAAGACAAGTCCAATGGCATCCAAACTTTAGATCCAAGTGGTTTAAGCAAGTGAGAGTATGGATCTACAATTTCAAGGCAATCCAATGGCTAGATCTTACGAGATCTGAGTTTGAAGATACCAAGTGGTCCAAAATGGGGATTAAATCCCTTAAAATGTGGAATAGGGCCCACAAGGTAGAAATCAGAAAAGTGACAATCTGGGGGTAGGTTATTGGATGTGTAGATCATGAATCAAGCGAGATCTCAACTACCCACATGCTAGATCTAGGTCAACCCACCAAACTAGGAAGTGCGCCCTTGCTTGGAGAAGCTAGGTTGGCTTGGGAAGAGGGTCAAATGGAAGCCAATCCTCAACAAACTACAGAGTTGGGTTTTCAATATTATACCCAACAACCCACTAGATCTAAGTAGATCTGAAAAAATGTAAAAATGACGGTTTGAAGAAATAAGGGTTTTATCAATTTATGAGCTATGTCAATGGATTGGATCAAGATAAGAGAAACAAACCTATGGATCTTACCTGGGTAACCTTGTAGGTGCCTTGATGATGATGATCTATGCAAACCCGATCAATTTGAGAAGCTTTGAGGTAGTTTTCTATGCAATCGATTTAGTCCAAGAAGCCAATGTGCCCTCTCTCCTGCACAACAAACATCAACAATATCAGATTTGATGTAATCAAGAGATAAGACTAATGCCACAAGAGAAGTAACAGAAAGATAGCATAGATCACAATGATACTAATGATAACCCCCTGATACAAGCAAATGCCAAGAAAGTCGATTTGAAGAAGCCTTACAAAATCGCCCTTGTTGAAGTCGCCCTCCTGTAGACAAGACAATGATTTCCAAAATAGATAGATCTTACCACAAATTCCAAATGCTAGGTTGCAATAGACTTTCCAATCACCATCTAAGAACACCAGATGCAAAGGAGACCACAAGAACTTCCACAAGAAAGTTTTTCTATACCAATAATCCAAGAGCCAAAGACCCCTTACAATGAGAAGCTCTCTCCTTTAAATAGGAAGGAGAGGCATCAAAACCCTAACCACTTTTTGAATGAGTGGCTAAGATTAAAAGATACAAATGTCTAATCAATGGTTGAGATGAGCTCAACAATAAAATACATGGATCACTCATAAAATATAACATAAGTAGACAAAATCGCCCTAGAAGAGGGGAATCCCACCATATCATGATGACAAAATATAAATAAGAAGCTTATGGTGGGTCCAAGGGGTAATTTTAGCCACCCTTGGTCAATCCCCATAGAACAATAATAATAAAAGTCATCAATATACCAAATCGTGCCTCTATGGACAAATCGTAGGCCTCAAAAGACCTCAGAAATCATCAGAAAGTGCCATAAGTGATGGATGCGGGTCCCGATGAAGCTGAAACTGCTGGAGGAGGTGTGGAAGACATCAATCCATCATCACTGATCATCCCATGCCAAAAAATTGCCTCAATATCCCAAATCGAATTCCTGAATAGCCATTTCTACCAATCCTAAAATGCCTCAGGAAGCGTGGAACTACCCCAAACTGCCTCCTGGAGTGCCTGCGCTGTCAAGGTGAGGGCACCAGTGTGTCCGGGAGGGGGGTAATATGGTAAAAACAAGTGGCTGGACCACCCCCTCCAAGCACAGCACCCTAGGTCAACCAAATAAAAATCCTCTCTGCTCTAACATGGTCTCCGACAGACCAAAACTGCAATGGGTTAGCCTACTGAGGCTCAATCATCACTGTAAGTGCCCGGAACTGAAAACAGACTGTCTCATTGGACTCAGAAGGTCCAAATCCATCCAAGATGTGTACTCATACACCATATGAGTCTCTGCATGATCATAAAATATATCCAATATACCGGAACAAGTGAAATAATAATAATCTGTAAATGATCAAATAATGCTGTAAACCATGAATCATCATCATAACCCTGTAGCTGCTACATAGAATCATCATGTACATGTACATAGACCATATATCATCCATCCATATCATCACAAGGTCCAACCATCTCATGTCCTATGGTTGACCTTGGTCAAACTAGGTTTGACCAAGTCAACATGACCAAATATAACTCAAACCATCATCAGAAGCTGCTGCAAAGTGTCAAAGGTTAATGCATGCTCTACAACTTATTCAAATAACAATTATAACACAAAGTAATCATTACTGGTGATCTAAATCCAAATATATAATGTCATTAATTATTATTATTACTACTCAGACTAGACTTTCAAGATCATACCTACTTCATAGCTGTGATCAATTTGCTAGTGAAGGGTGAAGGCTAAAATAACTGGCTAGGCTAAGGGATGACTTGACTGACTTAACTTTGTGACACTTTGGCAAAGGGAAAGGGAATACACACCATAGTATATACTGAATGAGCAACAACACAGGGAATGGCGGTGTCTCACAAATGCATGAGTTGTTCAAAGAGGGTTTATTCACCTTTAACAGATGCGCACAATCCATAATACAAATAAGGCCAGCAATTGTTTTGATATAGCATTTAAAGTTCCATTTCTTTTTGGGCCTGAAGTTTCCATAGCCTTGATCTATGTGTGTTTATAAACACATTGCATAGATTTACATTTATTTTAGGCTTTCTGCTGCAGGTGTGTTTTTAAGGCACTTGTTTACCTGAGCACTTTTAGGTGTGTCACAGACAGCTTGTTTACCTAGGTATTTACATTTCCAAAAGATATAACATTTTATTTTCATGGCCATTTTCATTTGGCATGCCTTTCATTCATGTGTGTTTAGAAACACATTGCATGAATGGGCTTTTCATACAAGATATAGCATTTCATTTTTTCCAGATTTTGTATTCATGGCAGCACTAAAAGTTTCAGGTTTAGCCAACACAACTTTAGTGACTAGGGGGAATTCACAAGGAACTCCAACTCACCATAGGTAAGTTTTGTCACCAACTCAGAGCCGAGACACAATAGACAGGGAAGCTCATCCAATACAGAGGCTACAGTGGGGAAAAGATCCTCCATGTCACTAGTCAAGTAGCAAGTCAGGGTGATAAACTAAAAGGTAGGCAATGGATGGATGAAGACAATGAATAATGTTGCCAACACTAGCAAGCCAAGGTATGGTGGAATGATCACCTCTATTCTCCCTAAGGAGGGTAAAACCAATGAGTATGAATAGTGAACTTCTAAGTCTGAGTAAGGACAGTAGAATATATATAATAAGATCAAGCAGGTCCACATATCTATATGATCGCCAGATCATGACACTAAGTGCTAAGACATGCCATAAGAATGAATATAAAAGCAATATAACCACAACACTATGATATACCTGCTGAATCATATACCTGAATGCTCATCACCTGTACCATCATCTATCCTCTGAAACTGCTGCTGTAACTCTGGGCACTACTGACTGCTCTATACAAATGGTATAATGGCTACATCGGTCATCTCTCTGAGTGTCCTGAGACTCAGTCATGGCATGGGGAATACAACTACTGTCCAAAATCTGATAGTGATCCAATATAGATGCTCATCTCAGCATCTCCAATGTAAGGGAACTGGCTGAATAGTGTACTGGCATCAGAAAAATAATGTATGGTAGCCCGGCTACTATATATGTGATAACAGGTCCTCACTAATGTTTTAGATTTCCTCTTTTTGACCACCATTCTGACCTTTCTTGTTTGGTCCATGCTAGAGAATTTGGTTATTTCATACAGCTGCTTCTCTTATATGGCCTCTGTTACTAAAATGGTTCAACGCTTTTGATAGTTTGTACTGGTTTTTCATTTAAAGTTTCCATGTGAGCCCAAAATTCCAAATGTGCCTATCTTCTCATTTCAAACAACTTGTCTCCCATTTCAGGGAAGATCTGAATATTCACTGCATGTTGTTTCATATCATATCCTAGAGGCTCCACATCATGTGGTATTGGGAGTGTTTTATTGGTATATTAGGAAACTGAATTGAGTTTTGATTTTAAACGATAGGGGGAAAACTATAGCAGACTCACACTTAAAAGTTAAGATTGCTGCAAAAGATAACTAGCTCATACAGCTGCTTCTCTTATATGGCCTCTGTTACTAAAAGAGTTCAACGCTTTTGATAGTTTGTACTGGTTTTTCATTTAAAGTTTCCATGTGAGCCCAAAATTCCAAATGTGCCTATCTTCTCATTTCAAACAACTTGTCTCCCATTTCATGGAAGATCTGAATATTCACTACATGTTGTTTCATATCATATCCTAGAGGCTCCACATCATGTGGTATTGGGAGTGTTTTATTGGTATATTAGAAGACTGAATTGAGTTTTGATTTTGAAGGATAGGGGAAAAACTATAGCAGACTCACACTTAAAAGTTAAGATTGCTGCAAAAGATAACTAGCTCATACAGCTACTTCTCCTATATGGCCTCTGTTACTAAAATGGTTCAACGCTTTTGATAGTTTGTACTGGTTTTTCATTTAAAGTTTCCATGTGAGCCCAAAATTCCAAATGTGCCTATCTTCTCATTTCAAACAACTTGTCTCCCATTTCATGGAAGATCTGAATATTCACTGCATGTTGTTTCATATCATATTCTAGAGGCTCCACATCAGGTGGTATTGGGAGTGTTTTATTGGTCTATTAGAAGACTGAATTGAGTTTTGATTTTAAAGGATAGGGGAAAAACTATAGCAGACTCACACTTAAAAGTTAAGATTGCTGCAAAAGATAACTAGCTTCTTTAACAATTCCAATGTGAAAATCAAGTGTTCAATATGTTAGTTTTTGCAGCTCGGCAGGTACTTCTATGTTGGGGGTGTCTAGCAACATAGAAGGAGCCGAGGTGATTCCTAGACATATATTGTAAAGGTGAATTTACAACACCTCATGTAAATGTTTTTAGTTTGCCCATGGTATTATGTGTCCGATGGTATTGGTCCATGGTATTTGCATGAGTGTGAGATTATAAAAGGAGCCTTAGGGTATGATCACGGTCATAGGAGTGAAGGCGATCTTCTATAGTGGTCAGCATCACAGTTACAAGAGATGGATTCCTTTTGTAGTGAGCAGTCTAGATCTCAATTTGAGATCACAGCTTTTCAAGGATGAGTCACTTCTCAGTTATCTATTGGATCCAGGGTGGATCTATGGTTTGTCTAGTTTGTAGAGAGGATTTGGAGTATCTTCCTGGGTGTTTGGTCCAGATCCGGAGTGTTTATCCGGAGGACTACTGTAGTTCTGTTGTAATCAAGTCCTGCAATAAGAAGACAAACATTTGCTGGTTTTTCCCAAAGGACTGGGGTTTCCAGGGTAAATCAATGTGTCAAATGGTGTGATGATTTCCTGAGTTTTTCTGCTGCATAATTTGTTAAAGTTCAGTGTATTTCAGTTAATAATTTTGCTGCTAACCATATCTGGACTATGAAATTTAACACAATTTATGCAGGCATTGGTTACTCTAGCTGCTACTCCTTGAAAGAGAGTGGTTTTGAGAGTTGAACTTAAATAATAAAACAATACCACAAATAGGATTGTGCAAAAATATTCTATGGAGTGGAACCATACAAAATACCTAGAGTAACCTTTGGAATTGGCTCATTTGCATGGACAGCTCGAGACTCAGCGTCCTCGAGCACTTGATGCATCTGCATTAACCTGGCAGACATCCGTCCCTCAGCCCCTGCCTTAGAACTCATGCAATGTACCCTGTAATCCATATTTCCTGCTAATTGCATTCTCGATTGTAAGAATATCCCGATCATATTTTGGGTGGTGGAGGAAAAACTATTATGATGAGGAAAAAGGGGTTCCATTTTTGAGAAATAGTTTATCCTAGAGAAGAAAACGGTGCATCTTCTGACTGTCAGCTTCAGCATAGCCATTCTCTAGAGGCCTTCACAGATGCTACACACTTTAGATCAATCAATACATAGTTGCTTTAGTTACAAAACCTGAAAGAAATAGCATGCATACCATACATTGTTAGGATACCTCCAATTGTTGTAATTAACCTTGAAAGAAAACAGAAGTATTCAACAAGAAGATGCTAGCAAAGAATAAATAGCTGAAATTTACCATGCAGGATAATGCTGATGTCTCTTAGTTGACTGCAACTTAATCTTGCAATGGTAGCCACAATCTGTGGACTTGCATGGAAATCAAAACCCCTGAAGAATTGAGAAAATAAATCCTTTTCAGCAGATAACCACCATGCCTTCAAATTTCACTCACACTAAAGAAAACAAATTAAGTTCGTGAAAATGCAACAACAATGATGCATATGTCCCAAATCCAGAGGCTACAAGTATCACACTAAGCCGAGCTCCCAAACACAACAGGTGTAGATATTCACCTGATGAGTCTAAAGGGTTAAGTCTGTGACTCTGTGCAGCATTGAGATAGCTATGTCCCAAATCCAGAGGCTACAAGTATCATACTAAGCCAAGCTCCCAAACACAACAGGTGTAGATATTCGCCTGATGAGTCCACAGTGTTATGTCTGTGCAGCATTAAGTTGCCAGCGTGACATATATCGCTGATATATTGCCGGTATCGCTATATATTGCACAATTTACACCAAACAGATATATCACCTAGTGGAATTTTCATCAGAAGAAAATATCGCAATGCATTCAAAATATCGTGATATTTTGGGTATATATATCACGAGTCAATAGAAGTTATCAGCCTGCCCACACCAATTATGCCTTATAACAGGAAATTTGGTCTTTTAACCATCATTTTGCAAAAGAGAGATAGGAGATTGTGACCATTTTCCATCGAGCAAACAAGGGAAAATCCAGTGTTTTCATTGCCATTAGCCGAGCTATTGTGGACTGGGGATTTACACTGATCTACCACATCTATATTCCCAGGTATGTATAAAATTTAATCCTTGCATTTTCTTCTTTTTTTCAAGATTTAGTATAGGGTCTACAATGTCCATTAGACATACCTCTTCTTATCATCTTTTAATGGGAGATTTAACACGTACCTAGCCGTGACTTTTTAATTGCGGCAATCTTTTTGTTAATTTCCCCATTTGTTTTGTGCCATAGGTTTAATCGGTGTCCTACGAAATGCCAAACCTATGGACCCAATGTGGGAATATGGTGACCCAAATGAACCTTGTTATCCCTCATATTGTATGACGAGTAAACTTGTGATTTTTATCACATTGATGGGGATTTGCAGCTAGTGCCTTTGGGGTATTGGATTGACTTGAGGGTATACTTCTTCATGAAGCCTTTCCCTTCTTGGCATTTGACAGGGATCTTTGGTAGAGGGGATTCACTTCTCCTTGTTGATGATCATGTTTGGACATTTGGTGGAGGTTGCTTCAGTTGTTCATCATGTTCTTTACAGTTTGATGGAGGCATTCTTCATGTTGGATCAATGTTGGGGAAATCTCCTCATGCTCTAGTAACTACTTTCACTTGGTTGTTGCAAGGTCAGTTCATGTCTTGTTCTTAGTTGTTAGTGTCCTCTAGCATGGTGGTGCATTTGCCTAGTGTCTTCCTAGTATCATTCACATTTCCAGTATTTTACCTAAGTAATTTGTTAATTCCATCATATTTTCATTTTTCACCTAGGTAAAATTCATATCATGCTCACATTTCATCACTTTCCCTTTCCTAGAAGGTGCGTGACACACTTTGGTTACATTTCCATAAAGTTTCATGTCATATTAATCCTACATTTTGCCATATTTTCACTTTTCAACATGTCTAGTGTGAAACTGGTTTGGGATATTTTCATTTACAGATTACTTAAATCCAAACCTTAGGCTCTACACAGCATTAAATTTCCTAAAGTTGTCATTAGGCTTTTTAGACTCACTCCCTAAGTTTTAATTCAATCAATCACTAGGGAATGCAACTTTAAGAAATATGTCACACATTGTGCCTCTCTTCACAAATTCGTTTTTGACCATACCACTTTATGCATTCATCCATTTACGTATTCCCCTACAACATCGAGGGGTGTGTTCATTTAGGAGGTCAACCTGCATCTTTTAATTGGTCTTGTTCATACCTTGCACATCAAGTGAAATAGTTGAAAGTTGGTTAGATCTCTCTCTCTTGGAAGGCGCATAGGTGGAGGTTGTAACTACCTCCATACTTTATTATTTGTTGACTTAGCTCATGGAAGTGGTTATTTGGAGAACTCAGAAAACATTATTTTATTTTTACCATGACAAGGAGGAAATTTTTTATTGTTTCTTGAGGATTTGACTTGGTAAAAGAGACCTATTTCACTAGTGCGCCCTCTCTCTCTTGAGATTTCATTGTAATATTTTATTAATTCTTCTAGTAGGGTAAATTCTCCTTGAGGAAGTAAAGACCTTTGACTTGGTGAAGGCCTTGTTAACCCCCATTTTACACAGGTGTCCACCTGTGATTTTTATCACAATTTCAGTCAGGGGTTACACCTTGATGGAGATTTGGATGGCTTAGGGTCTTGATGCTAGATTGTAGCATATGGTTCTTCATGATGTTGATGCCTTGGTTGATGATGGATGATTGATGTACTCATGGTGTTTTGCTTGGGTTACTTGCTTCCTCTTGGTTCTACACATATTTGGATGGTATCAGCACCCTTCACTTGAGGATCTTCATGGCATTGGCTCACCTTTTGCACTTTGTTTCGTGCCAATTATGAGGTGATTTGCGCATAACGAGACCTTCACTTCAGACCCTTGGATCTCTAACGCCCTAGCACAGATGGTGGCTGGCTGGTGATATGTGGTTGGAAAGCTCTTTCTGAAACCTTTCTAGTGGTGTAGAACGCTCCTCCTCATTTCTCAAGGCATTGGAAAATTGGAAATTCTTTCTGGGCATCAAATTCTGGTTTATGGACCATTTTCAGCAGTTTTGGTAGCCTATATTCAGAAGGGTCATTCTCTCACACCATAGCTCTATTAGAGGTGTATGATATATGGATAGAAAGCATATTTCATGGGCTTTCTAGTGGTATACAATGCTCCCCCTAGTTCCCAACGGTGTTGGAGCTATGGCAGCTTCTTTCTAGACGTCTAATTCTGGTTTTTGGGGCCATGTTGCTACATATTTTTATGCATGATGGTAATCCCAAGGAATATTGTTGAGTTGACACATCATCTTCCTTGAGTGCCCTCTCTTGGCACACATTCGGAGGCATGATTATATCATTGTCTTGGTGAGTTGGCATGGTGGCACACATGTTGAGGCACTATGGTCATCTTTTACTACATGTGGGATTTTATCGCATCAAATTCTTTCTGGGCATCAAATTCTTGTTTATGGGCCATTTTCAGTAGTTTTGGTAGCTTATATTCAGAAGGGTCATTCTCTCACACCATAGCTCTATTGGAGGTGTATGTTATATGGATAGAACGCTTGTTTCATGGGCTTTCTGGTGGTATAGAACACTCCCCCTAGTTCCCAACGGTGTTGGAGCTATGCCAGTTTCTTTCTAGACATCTAATTCTGGTTTTTGGGGCCATGTTGCTACATACTTTTATGCATGATGGTAATCCCAAGGAATATTGTTGAGTTGACACATCATCTTCCTTGAGTGCCCTCTCTTGGCACACATTTGGAGGCATGATTATATCATTGTATTGGCGAGTTGGCATGGTGGCACACATGTTGAGGAACTATGGTCATCTTTTACTACATGTGGGATGTTATCGCATATATGTTCATGCACTTTGCCACTTGGAGAAGATCTTAACCATTGGTTGAGCTATTTTAGGAGGGATCGTCCCCACTTGGAGGATTTCTACTTGGTTATTTATTTATCATTCATGGATTCGTCCCTTTTGGAGGTTGCTTGCACAGTTGCTCATGCATTGGAGATAGTTGCACATATTTTGAGGATCCTTGCACATGGACTAGGGTTTGATGAGGTCATTCCACTATTTTGGGGGATATTTGTACATGCTTGACGGATGGATTGTTCTACACACATTTATTGGTCTTCCTTGATGAGCGCCCACCCCCTTTGGAGGGTCGCTAACACAATCATCTAGGCCATTTTTTATGGGATGTTTTTGGACGGGCGTCCTAGCTTTGGGAGCAATTATATTTTGACAGAGTGCCCAACATTGTGCCATCTCAACACCATTAGATGCAGAGTGGCTGTGGGATTTCCAAAAAGTGGCTAGAATAGAAAATCTGATAAATATTTTGGAAGTTAGCAATTCTAGAAATGTTGTTTAAAGAGTCGCACCATATATTTGCCGCATGTACCTTTTGGAGCCTTTTCATGGAGAGCATTCACCTTTTTGAGGAAGCACTCCACCTTATTAGGTCTTGTTATCACAGATATAGTATCCGGGCTACCATACATTATTTTTCAGATTCCAGAGCACTTTTCAGCCAGTTCCTTTACATTGAGATGATGAGATGAGCATCTATCTATGGATCACTATCAGATTTTGGACAGCGTATGTATTCCCCATGCCATGACTGAGTCTCAGGACACTCAGAGAGATGACCAATGTAGCCATTATACCATTTATGCAGAGCAGTCAGTAGTTGCCCAGAGTTACAGTAGCAGTTTCAGAGGATAGATGATGGTTCAGAGGATGAGCATTCAGGTATATGACTCAGCAGGTATATCATGGTGTTGTGGTTATATTGCTTTTATATTCATTCTTATGGCATGTCTTAGCACTTAGTGTCATGATCTGGCGATCATATAGATATGTGGACCTGCTTGATCTTATTATATATATTCTACTGTCCTTACTCAGACTTAGAAGTTCACTATTCATACTCAACGATTTTACCCTCCTAGGGAGAATAGAGGTGATCATTCCACCATACCTTGGCCTGCTAGTGTTGGCTCCATTATTCATTGTCTTCATCCATCCATTACCTACCTTTTAGTTTATCACCCTGACTTTCTACTTGACTAGTGGCATGGAGGATCTTTCCCCACTGTAGCCTCTGTATTGGATGAGCTTCCCTGTCTATTGTGTCTCGGCTCTGAGTTGGTGACAAAACTTACCTTTGGTGAGTTGGATTGTAGGCCTAAATCATTCTCGTCGGTTGTCCCAATGTTTGGCATTTGCTCGAACTCCCCCTAGTCACTTGAGATGTTGTTGGCTAAAACTGAAAGCTCATGTACTACTTATGGAAACTGATAAATTCGCCCATGGAAACTAAAAAGGGCAAGAGCGATGAACTGCTAAAAAATACTCCTCAAAGGGTATAAGAAAGGTCCAAAAAGCAATGATTCTTAAAAGCTATATCCAAACAATTGCTGACCTTATATATGTATAAAAAACATGCCCTGGATGCAAGCTGCAACTAGTTGTGCTTATCAACACACCTGAGATCCGAAGGGTTATGTAGGCCAAAAAAGGCCATGAAATGAAATTGAATGATCCTAATGAACCTGGATCAACTTCATGTAGACATGATGCCTAAATTGAATAAGCACTCTCTACACAACCTATCCATTTGTGAGACACCACCATTCCCTGTGTTGTTGCTCATTCAGTATATACTATGGTGTGTATTCCCTTTCCCATATCCAAAGTGTCACAATGCTAAGTCAGTCAGTCACCCTTTAGCCTAGCCATTTTATTGTAGCCTTCACTCTTCACTAGCAAATTGATCACAACTATGAAGTGAGTATAGTCCTGAAAGTCTAGTCTGAGTCATATAAATAATTAATGACACTATATATTTGGATTTAGATCGCCAGTAATGATTACTTTGTGTTATAAATTATAATTGCTATTTGAATGAGTTGTAGAGCATGCATTAACCTTTGACACTTTGCAGTAGCTTCTGATGGTAGTCTGAGTTATATTTGGTCAATATTGGCCTGGTCAAACTTAGTTTGACCAAGGTCAATCTCAGGACACGAGATTATTGGACCTTATGATGACACAGATAGATGATATATGGTCTATGTACATGTACATGATGGTTCTATGCATCAGATACAGGTTTATGATGGTGATTTATGGTTTTCAACATTATTTGATTATTATTATTTCACCTGTTCCGGTATATTGGATATATTATATGATCATGCAGAGATCTATATGGTGTATGAGTACACATCTTGGATAGTTTTGGACCTTCTGAGTCCAATAAGACAATCTATTTTTAGTTCCGGGCAGTTACAGTGATGATTTAGCCTCAATAGGCTGTCCTAGTGCAGTTTTGGTCTGTCGGAGACCCTGTCAGAGCAGAGATGATTTTTATTTGGTTCACCTAGGGCGCTGATGATGGAGGGGGTGGTCCAGCCACTTGTTTTTACCATATTACCCCCCTTCAGGACACAATGGTGCCCTCACCTTGACAGCGCAGGCACTCCAGGAGGTAGTTTGGGGTAGGTACACGCCTCCCGAGGCAGTTTTGGATTGGTAGAAATGGCTACAGAGGAATTCGATTTGGGTTACTGAGGCAAAGTTTTGGCATGGGATGATCAGTGATGATGAGTGGGATGTCTTCCACACCTTCTCCAGTAGTTTCAGCTTCATCGGGGCCCACATCCATCACTTATGGCATTTTCTGATGATTTCTGAGGCCTCCTAAGGCCCACGATTTGTCCATAGAGGCATGATTTGGTACTTTGATGACTATTTTATTATTATTGTGCTATGGGGATTGACCAAGGGTGGCTAAAATTACCCCTTGGACCCACCATAAGCTTATTGTTATATTTTGTCATCATGATTTGGTGGGATCCCCTCTCCTCGGGCGATTTTGTCCACTTATGGTTATATTTTATGGTTGATCCATGTATTTTATTGTTGAGCTCATCTCAACCATTGATTAGATCTTTTCATCTTTTAATCTTAGCCACTCATGTAAAAAGTGGTTAGGATTATGGTCTCTCTCCATACTATTTAAGGAGAGAGCCTCTCATTGTAAAATCATCTAGAGATTTTTGGCTCTTGGCTCTTGGAATAAAATTTCTATCTTTTGGAGTACATGCTTAGGTTGGAGTGGATGTTGGTTGTTTTGATTGTAAATGCTTTTGTCCATTGCACTAGAGGATCTATTGTAGCTATCTTGCATATTTGCCATATCTTTTTACAGGTGGAGAAGACTTCTTCAACAAGTGCGAATTGGTGGGGAGGCTTTCCCTTCAAGCTTGGAGGAGGACGTTTTGGGTTAAACAGGGAGTGGTTTTGTCTTTGCACCAACTATTCTTTGCTTATCTCTTTCTTGTTTGTATCTACCTTCAACATGTTAAACTGATTGATGCTTTGCTCCTTGGTTTTGACAGGTTAGAGGGACACATATGTGGCTTGGAAAAATCGATTTTGCAAGAGGGCTTAAAAAAATTTCCATTTGATCTTTGGAAAAAGTAATCCTCATCTCAACTAGCATTCATCTCTTCATCCAGGTATGCTCCAAAGGTATGATCTTCTTCTTCTTTGAATCATCCCTAATTTCTAGATCATAAAAACCCTAATTAATCAAAACCCTCATTTTGGTTCTTCTTAGATCTACTTAGATCTAGACTTGCTCTTGAAGAGATCTTAAAAACCCACCTCTATAGCATCCACCCCTAGTTGAATCTATAGTTTGGTGGTGATTGGGTTAAAATTGACACAGTTTTCAAGGCAATAAAGCCCTCTTGAACCAAATCGCACTTCCTTGGAGAGGCTTGTTTGGTTAGATCTAGCACATGGGTAGGTGAGATCCCACTTGATGTGCAATCTACACACTTTATAACCTACCCCTAGACTTTTACTTGGGTGATTTCTACCTTGTGGGCATCATTCCACATTTTAAGGGATTAAAACCCCCTTTTTAACTACTTGGCACCTTAAAACTCAGATCTAGTAAGATCTAACCCTTGGATTGACTTGATTTTCTAGATCCACATAGATCATTGCCTAAGTTACTTGGATCCACAATTTGGTGGCCATTGGACTTGATTTGACACACCTTATCCACCTTTTAGCCCTCCTTGAATAAGGTCGCACTTCCTTGGGTGACTGAGTTTGCCCACTTCTAGGACCTGGGTAGTTGAGATTTCAGTGGATTTGAAATGGGGATACCTTGAAACCTATATCTAGCGTATCATTTTGTGACGATCTACCTTGGGGGTAGTGTTATCACATATATAGTAGCCGGGCTACCATACATTATTTCTCTGATGCTAGTACACTATTCAACCAGTTCCCTTACATTTGAGATGCTGAGATGAGCATCTATATTGGATCACTATCAGATTTTGGACAGCAGTTGTATTCCCCATGCCATGACTGAGTCTCAGGACAATCAGAGAGATGACCGATGTAGCCATTATACCATTGGTACAGAGCAGTCAGTAGTGCCCAGAGTTACAGCAGCAGTTTCAGAGGACAAATGATGGTACAGGTTGATGAGCATTTAGGTATATGACTCAGCAGGTATATCATTGTGTTATGGTTATATTGCTTTTATACTTATTCTCATAGCATGTCTTAGCACTTAGTGTCATGATCTGACGATCATATAGATATATGGACTTGGTTGAGCTTATTATATATTATCTTGTCCCTACTCAGACTTAGAAGTTCACTATTCATACTCATTGGTATTACCCTCCTTACGGAGAATAGAGGTGATCATTCCACCATACCTCGGCTTGCTAGTGTTGGCTCCATTATTCATTGTCTTCATCCATCCATTGCCTACCTTTTAGTTTATCACCCTGACTTACTACTTGACTAGAGGCATGGAGGACTTTCCCCCCACTATAGCCTCTGTATTGGATGAGCTTCCCTGTTTATTGTGTCTCGGCTCTGAGTTGGTGACAAAACTTACCTATGGTGAGTTGGAGTTCCTTCGAATTCCCCCTAGTCACTAAAGTTGTGTTGGCTAAACCTGAAACTTTTAGTGCTGCCATGAATACAAAATCTGGAAAATGAAATGCTATATCTTGTATGAAAAGCCCATTCATGCAATTTGTTTCTAAACACACATGAATGAAAGGCATGCCAAATGAAAGTGGCCATGAAAATAAAATGTTATATCTTTTGGAAATGTAAATACCTAGGTAAACAAGCTGTCCATGACACACCTAGAAGTGCTCAGGTAAACAAGTGCCTTAAAAACACACCTGCAGCAGAAAGCCTAAAATAAATGAAAATCTATGCAATGTGTTTATAAACACACATAGACCAAGGCTATGGAAACTTCAGGCCCAAAAAGCAATGGAACTTAAATGCTATATCAAAACAATTGATGGCCTTATTTGTATTATGGATTGTGCGCATCTGTTAAAGGTGAATAAACCCTCTTTGAACAACTCATCCATTTGTGAGACACCGCCATTCCCTGTGTTGTTGCTCATTCAGTATATACTATGGTGTGTATTCCCTTTCCCTTTGCCAAAGTGTCACAAAGTTAAGTCAGTCAAGTCATCCCTTAAGCCTAGCCGGTTATTTTAGCCATCACCCTTCACTAGCAAATTGATCACAGCTATGAAGTGAGTATGATCTTGAAAGTCTAGTCTGAGTAATAATAATAATTAATGACATTATATATTTGGATTTAGATCGCCAGTAATGATTACTTTGTGTTATAATTGTTATTTGAATAAGTTGTAGAGCATGCATTAACCTTTGACACTTTGTAGCAGCTTCCGATGATGGTTTGAGTTATTTTTGGTCATGTTGACTTGGTCAAACCTAGTTTGACCAAGGTCAACCATAGGACATGAGATGGTTGCACCTTATGATGATATGGATAGATGATATATGGTCTATGTACATGTATATGATGATTCTATGCAGCAGCTACAGGGTTATGATGATGATTCATGGTTTACAGCAGTATTTGATCATGTACAGATTATTATTATTTGCCCTGTTCCGGTATATTGGATATATATATTGATCATGCAGAGACTCATATGGTGTATGAGTACACATCTTGGATGGATTTGGACCTTCTGAGTCCAATGAGACAGTTTGTTTTCAGTTCCGGGCACTTACAGTGATGATTGAGCCTCAGTAGGCTATCCCAGTGTAGTTTTGGTCTATCCGAGGCCCTGTTAGAGCAGATGTGATTTTTATCCGGTTGACCTAGGGCGCTGTGCTTGGAGGGGGTAGTCCAGCAACTTGTTTTTACCATATTACCCCCCTCCCGGACACACTGGTGCCCTCACCTTGACAGCGCAGGCACTCCAGGAGGTAGTTTGGGGCAGTTTCACGCTTCCCGAGGCATTTCAGGATTGGTAGAAATGGCTATTGAGGAAATCGATTTAGGCTACTGAGGCAATGTTACGGCATGGGATGATCAGTGAT
Source organism: Larix kaempferi (assembly GCA_027924585.1). Lineage (NCBI taxonomy): Eukaryota > Viridiplantae > Streptophyta > Pinopsida > Pinales > Pinaceae > Larix > Larix kaempferi. The sequence continues at coordinate 46,176,584 of BSBM01000510.1, forward strand.
GATGGATCGATGTCTTCCACACCTCCTCCAGCAGTTTCAGCTTCATCGAGCCCCGCATTTATCACTTATGGCACTTTCTGATGATTTCTGAGGTCTTTTGAGGCCTATGATTTGACCATGGAGGCACGATTTGGTATATTGATGACTTTTATTATTATTGTTCTATGGGGATTGACCAAGGGTGGCTAAAATTACCCCTTGGACCCACCATAAGCTTCTTATTATATTTTGTCATCATGATTTGGTGGGATTCCCCTTTTCTAGGGCGATTTTGTCCACTCATATTATATTTTATTAGTGATCCATGTATTTTATTTTTGAGCTCATCTCAACCATTGATTAGACATTTGTATCTTTTAATCTTAGCCACTCATTCAAAAAGTGGTTAGGATTTTGATGCCTCTCCTTCCTATTTAAAGGAGAGAGCTTCTCATTGTAAGGGGACTTGTGGCTCTAGATTATTGGAATAGAAAATTATTATTGCATCTATCTCCAGTGTTGTGGTGAATGTTTTTGGTGTTCGTTCGTTGGTTCTTCCTTTGCACTGAGTTATTGGAGATCTTGTTTTGCCATATCTTTTGTACCATGTTTTTTGCATCTACAGGTGGAGGCCGATTTGCTTTGAGGAGGAAGTATTGGTAGGGGAAGACTCTCCCTACTTCTTCTTTGGATCTCTTCGTTGGAAACAGGGAGTATTACTGTCCCAGGACCTTCTATTCTATGTTATCATTGCATTTTACTTGTATTTCCTCCATACTTGACCTCTCTGATTGAAATCGATTTTCCTTGGATTGACAGGTAGAGGAGGGCGCACTTGTGGGCTAGGGCATCAATTTGGAAAGCAAAATCAACAATCTCTCATTTGATCTCTGCGGGAATCTTCCTCAACATAAAAACATCTCTCTTCATCACTCAGGTATGATCTCAAGGTAAGTTCTATCTCCATGATCTATCCACTTGTCTAAAATATTTAAAACCCTAATCAATCAAAACCCCATTTTTACATTTTTTCAGATCTACTAAGATCTAGTGGCTTCTTGGGTAAGATATTGAAAACCCACCTCTATGGTATCCACGGCATCCCGGATCTATAGTTTGGTGAGGATTGGCTTCCATTTGACCCTCTTCCCAAGGCATTTAGCCTCTCCAAGCAAGGGCGCACTTCCTAGTTTGGTGGGTTGACCTAGATCTAGTATGTGGGTAGTGGAGATCCCGCTTGATTCGTGATCTACACATCCAATAACCTACCCCCAGATTTTCACTTTTCTGATTTCTACCTTGTGGGCCCTATTCCACATTTTAAGGGATTTAATCCCCATTTTGGACTACTTGGTATCTTTAAACTCAGATCTAGTAAGATCTAGCCATCGGATTGCCTTGAAATTGTAGATCCATATCCTCACTTGATCAACCTACTTGGATCTAAATTTTGGATGCCATTGGACTTGTCTTGATCCATTTATCCCCATTTTTACCCTCCTTGGGCAAGGTCGCACCACCTTGGAGATTGGAGTTTGTCCACTTCTAGGACGTGGGTACTTGAGATTTTTGTGGATTTGGAACGGGCATGTTTCAAAACCTAGGTCTAGTGTGTCACTTCATCAAATATTGCCTTGGGGATAGCATTCCTTGTTTTAAGGGATTGTGGTCCACTTAGGTCAAACCTAGATCTAGACCTATTCATCCATCAAGACTTTAATTGCCCACTTATCTCATGCAATAGGAGTCCTCAACCACAAGTTAACTACACTTTGACTCCATTATCCCAAATCTCAAGGCACTGGTCTCTCTCCAAGTCAATTCGACTTTCCTAGATTGTTGGATTAACTTGTGGTTTGACCCTTGTGTGGTGAACTAAACCCTTTGATGTCATCATGTATCATGATCAAGCTTGTCACTTGTACTAGTTAGCCCCAATTCAACCCCTAAACTACCCTGCATTGGACACGGTTCCCAAGGTAGTGGTTTTTCTCCCATTGACTAGTACTTTAATCCTGGATCCTATTTCAAATTTCATAAGTCACTCTCACATCAACAATGAACCAAAGCCATACTCATTGAACCCCTCACTTATCTTGTGACTTCATCCTAAGGTCGAGGATAAACCATACACCTTACTTCACTTAGAATTAACTTGATTTGGTGTCTTGGTTTTGATCTCTCCTGTTGGGAGTAGATCGGGTCTCCCCCTTTGTTGTCTAGGCTAGATAACATAAAGTGAAGGTTGCCTTGACTAGCGTGAAAACCATATATTGGAGGTCGAGGTGATCGTGGTTGCACCTTTTGAGTTGCCCTTCCCTATTGCCATCCATGAGTGGATACATCCATAGGGGTAACTACAATTTAGGTGATAACAGGTAGCATTCCTTGTTTTAAGGGATTGTGGTCCACTTGGGTCATTTCATGAAATCCTAGATCTAGCAAGATCCAACCACTCTATCTCAATTAGCCTAGCAAGATCCAACCACTCTATCTCAATTAGCCTAGCAAGATCCAACCACTCTATCTCAATTAGCCCACTTGTCTTGACCTCTAGGTGTACCGATCTACACTTTGACATATCTTTTGACTCCATTAACCCATCCAACAAGGCACTAGTCCTCCTTAAGCAAGTCGCACTCCTTGGGAATTGTGTCAAACCTTAGATCCAGTACATGGGTACTCCTAAGTTCAACTTAGATCCATAGATCTACTCATTACATATCCTCTAGTGCCAATTGCATCCCTTAATTTCACCTGGTGGTTCCACATTAATCCATTTCACATATCCCAAGAAAGTAGGACCCACTTGTGTAACACATGGTACTATATCTTATCATTATCATGTGGTCTAAATCATACATTGGTTGAAACACTAATCATTCCTCAAACCACCTTCAACCATACTTTAATCTCTAGGTCTACTTTACCTTGCATTGGTTTCCGTAACTTACCATTTACTCATCCCTAGGAACCTTTGTTTGGGTCCAATCATCTTTGATTGGTTATAGGGTCTCCCCCTAGGTCTTGATTCACCTTGACCTAAAGTGAAGAGTGCCACGGTTGACGTGACTCCCACCTTGCATTGGGAACCGTGGCATCTCTTGGGTCACCTCTTTAGTTGTCCATCTCCTCTACCGTCCCGGATGGGATACCACTAGGGACAACTACAAGTTGTGTGATAACATTTTTGACGCCGTTGCAGGGGAAGGTAGAGGCCTACCCTAGTTCGACATATATTTTCAAGCCCTACTCCCATTCTCTTTGCCAACATTTTTGGCGCCGTTGCCGGGGAGGTAGAGGCCTACCTTGGTTCAACATACCTGTTTTTTCTCACTCTCTCCCTGCACTTTAAACGACATACATCTTGGTAGAAGAGTTTAAAAATCTACCTGGTGACTCCAATTCGTGACTCTGCTGAGGATCGGCCCTATTCCCATCTTTCAATTTTGTAATTTGTAAATCATAAATGAATTCAGACGTTTTCTTCCAAATGACAAGGTGTATGAATGAAATATATGAGAATCTATCTCGCTATAAAGGGCAGTTGGAAGAAAGTAATGAAAGTCAGTCAACATATCAATATGGAAGTGATTATGTGCATAATTCTTATGACTCTCATCATTCTTTTCATTCTTCAAATAAAAATATTAACCCAATTAATTCAAACAAAAGTCAATCTCAACCAAGGCCTTGCAACCAAGGCCTTGCAACCAAAGCATTTGGTTAAATGACTCTAGCATTCCAGTTAGACATCCAAAACTAATCCCTAGTAGAATGGCCAAAGTTATTAAAAATCCAACTAAGCCATCTCCTTTTGACTTCTTTGAAACCCATGGGGCACATCATCTTATGCAAAATAATTACTCTGAAAGGCTGCCTCGTTTCTATGGAAATTATTTTGAGTCAATTGAAAATCACTTACAAATATTTTGGGATTATATGGAAGTTAGGGGTGTTGATGATGAAGATGTTTATATGCGGGCCCTGGGTGAGACATTAGGTGGAAATGCCAGATTATGGTTTGATAATCTAGCCCCAGGATCCATCATTGGATATGATACGTTTGCTGGGTTATTAAAGAATAAATGGGGTGGTAATATTGAAGAATCCTTAACAGAGACATCAAGCAATAATTGTGCTGTTGAGGATCATTTTGATAAGGACCATGATAATAATAATGACACTTCAAATCAATCCTTGAGTAGCCCTACTTTTGATCTTGAAGAAATTTCTGATTTTGTGTTTGTTGAGGATCCTTCAGAAAAAGAATTCCATAATCATTCTATCATTAACAATCATTCAATTCCTTATCACCTTATTGAAGAAGAAGAAAGTGGAAACATTGACCAAGACCCTTTAGTAGTGCTTTCACATGATCATTGTGCAAATAATCAGGATATTTTAAATGAGCTTGTTAATTTTCTCCCTGACAAATTAAATAAAATTGATCATTTATCCTCATATGAATTTAATGATGAATCAATAGATGAGGATGAATTAGTGGATCACACTAGATGCTCTCATCCTTGTTCTACTTCTTATAGCGAGTCTTTCAATTTTTCTTTTTCCATCCTTAGTCAAGATAGCTTCATCCAATTCTCAGAATTAGAATCTTGTCCTCAATTTGTAAATATTAGACTTCATCGAATGTTTGGAATCATTCCTAGAATAAATAATGTTTTCTTTTGTCAAACTCCAAGGTCAAACTTGTTTATCCATTTGGGAGAATTTTCATGTTTGCAATCCACCCTCTCTTCCCAACTCTTTCAATCATCTTTGGGTTGGTGCTCTAGTCAATCTTTTGCCTTCGAATTTTTCAAAAGGAAGTATATGCACGATTACATGATTGGAGAAAAGGCACTTCATTTCCCTTTTCAGTCACCTTGGAACAATGATGCTTGTTGTCATATTATCAATCATTCTTGGTGGCTAGAAAAGGTGTTTAAAGATCAGTTTTATCTTTTCTCCAGTTTTGAGCATCAAGTGGGTCTAGTTTTGATTTTTCATCTTTTAAGCCTTGATTTGTCCCCACTTAGTTTTTATTTGATCATCAGTCCCAAGGAGAACCGAATTGAATATGCAAGTGAGGTGAATAAGGAAAGTAATTCATTAAATCAAATGCCATGTGTTTTCCCTCCATCAATTTTAAACAATCATTTGCATAAATTTTATGATCCTATCAGTTCATTGATGGAGGATGTCTGCCTCAGTCAATATTCTCCTTGGGATGTTTTCATTTTGCACCATTCAAATCCTTTTTCAATTTCTGAACAAGTCAGGAAGATTGTGCTCTCAATTTCATTAATCTTTAATCTAATCTTGACTTGTTTTATCAACAAAAGTCAAAGACAAATCGTTAATTTATTTGATGAATGGTTGCACTGGATCTATGATTTTACCTAGCTTTTGGTTTGGCTGGTTAAAGTAGGGTAGGAAGGCTTTTGAATAAGCTCCCTTGAGCAATAGGATTTGTGTGCTTTTTCTTTTTCTATGTGATGAGTATTTCCAATTTTTCTTTTCTGCTTGGAGTGTCTGCTTGTTTTTGTTTTTGGTTGAGTTGAGCCTTGCTCTTTCCTAAGCTTGTCTGTTCTCTTGCATGCATTAAAGAATTTTAATTTCCTTTTACATTTTTGGCTGCCTGTGCAAGTTGAGATTGCCTGCTTGAAAAAGTTCTCTTTTCCTCCTGCACAGTAATAAAATATATATATGATGAATAATGAATAAATGATATATGCCATGTTTAGTCTAAATTTTTCTTTTACGCATTTCAGTTTCTGTTTTAAAGTAGATTTCAATTTCAGTTTTATTTTATATTTTTCCCATACATGCTCCATGAGGTATTCTAGTGTTTGTGAGCGCAGGTACAGGTGCAAAATAAAAGATGAAAATAATGATGGTGTAGTGCTGGATTGAAGATCGATGCAGAGCAGTTCGAGACCAAAGATTCTGAGGTTCTCGAGCGCTCTCTCCCTTAGAGCACTTGTCCCAGCTGGAGCCAGATGTTATCACATATATAGTAGCCGGGCTACCATACATTATTTTTCAGATTCCAGAGCACTTTTCAGCTAGTTCCTTTACATTTAGATGATGAGATGAGCATCTATCTATGGATCACTATCAGATTTTGGACAGCGTATGTATTCCCCATGCCATGACTGAGTCTCAAGACACTCAGAGAGATGACCGATGTAGCCATTATACCATTTATGCAGAGCAATCAGTAGTTGCCCAGAGTTACAGTAGCAGTTTCAGAGGATAGATGATGGTTCAGAGGATGAGCATTCAGGTATATAACTCAGCAGGTATATCATGGTGTTGTGGTTATATTGCTTTTATATTCATTCTTATGGCATGTCTTAACACTTAGTGTCATGATCTGGCGATCATATAGATATGTGGACCTGCTTGATCTTATTATATATATTCTACTGTCTTTACTCAGACTTAGAAGTTCACTATTCATACTCATAGGTTATACCCTCCCTAGGGAGAATAGAGGTGATCATTCCACCATACCTTGGCTTGCTAGTGTTGGCTCCATTATTCATTGTCTTCATACATCCATTACCTACCTTTTAGTTTATCACCCTAACTTACTACTTGACTAGTGGCATGGAGGATCTTTCCCCACTATAGCCTCTGTATTGGATGAGCTTCCCTGTCTATTGTGTCTCGGCTCTGAGTTGGTGACAAAACTTACCTTTGGTGAGTTGGATTGTAGGCCTAAATCATTTTGGTCGGTTGTCCTGATGTTTGGCATTGGCTCGAACTCCCCCTAGTCACTTGAGATGTTGTTGGCTAAAACTGAACAAACTCTAGTGGAAATCAGAATGTTCCTTTTCCACAAAACCCTAGGATTTTTGGAAGGAAGGATAAGCCATCTCCTTTAGATTTTTCTCAAATCCACGGAGCACCTCATGACATGCTTGAGAAGTATTTTGAAAAAGTTCCCAAGTTTGATGTAGTGTCTGTTATCTCCATTGAAGACCATGTTGATAGAGTATGGGAACACATGGAAGCATATGGAGCATCTGAGGGGTCTCCTAGCATATTTAGAAGGAGATGTTCGGAAGTGGTTTGACAGGTTTCCTGCCTCATCCATTGATGGGTATGATAACTTCATCAATAAACTTAACAGTGACTGGCCCGCAAGTTAGATGGGAAATTTCTCTTGCATCAACTGTTTGACATTAATAAAAGAGAAAATGAAACAGTCCATGAATTTAACATAAGATTTGACAAGACTGTGCCAAATATTCCTGAAGAGATCAAACCAAAAGATCAAGCGATTGTTATTCACTACTTGAATGCATTCGAAGGATGGCTTGGTTATCACTTGAAGGATAAAATTCCCAATGACTTAAAGACTGCCCCATTTAATGCAAAGATGGTTGAGCAAAATGCAACATCTATGGGGAAACAAAACTTTTTCGATCATTTTACCCCATCCACTTCTAGATCTGACCCTAAACTCTGAAAGCCCAAGGAACCTGTGAGTGAGCCAAAGGAATCAAAGGACACGTTAGAAACAATGCAAGAAATGATGAGACAACTAACTGTCCTGACTAAGAGTGTCACAAGCTTGAATGATCCTGAGAGACATAGAAACCCTTATGGCCCTAAACCTTATTGGAACAACAATAGAAGGCCTGAGGGGGATAGAGATAGACGACGACCTGAGTACCCAGAAAATTCTGAGAAAAAGAATGTGAATTGGTGTGATGAAACCGAAGAAGAACCTTCTGACACCAACTACCCTAATGACCAACCAGATAACATCAATTTCATAAATGACTTATCTTATGATGAAGATTTTGGAAGGATCCTTCTAGAAGAAGAGCCATGGGAGCAAGAAGAAGAAACAATTGAAGAACCTAGCTCCTCATGTTGTGCCATAGATCTCTCATAACTTAAGGAACAACCAAAGTATAAAATTTACAAACGAGGAAATAACTCCCAACCTTCCTTCCTTGACAAACACAAAAAAACAAATGAATATCAAAAGGAGGAAGAAGATCTTGCTGTGAATGATTATGATCTAAAGATTGATATGAAGAAAGAGTTAAGCAAGATAATGTGTAATATCCCTGTCACTAAGTTAAAGAAGGTACCCTTTGTTAGAAGTCAAGTTGAGGAGTTCTTTGATGGCATTGGCCAAAAGAAGACTCCTGAGGTTGTCTTAGAATCCCGTCACATTCAAAACCTTAGTGGGACACAACTTAGCAAAGTTGAAAAGGATCTGCCAATAAACATCCATTCTTCCATCTACGAGAGAAAGAACGGTGGTCACCCTCCCTTTTACCTTACCTTGCACATTCAAAATATGCTCCTCCACAATTGCATGTTGGATTCTGGAGCAGCTATGAATGTCATGCCCTTACATGTCATGAAGGAAATGGGACTTGAAGTGACTAGACATTGTGGAAATGTCTGTGGCATAGATTCTCGTCGAGTCTAGTTTTATGGTTTGATCAAAAACCTTAGAGCTGATCTTTTTGCATGTTCAGACATTTCTACCATGATGGATGTAGTTGTCATTGATTTTCCCCCAGCATATGGAATGCTTCTATCGAGGAAGTGGGCAGCTGGCTTAGGTGGATACCTTAAGATGGATTTATCGTATATTTGTGTTCCTAACTCTGATGGAGCTTTGATTAGGGTGAACAAAGAACCTTGTTATAACGAGCATTTAGAATCATTTGATGAAGGGATTAAAAACACTTATGGGGATGAATTGTTGAATAATGCAAAAGCTAATTTTATCGAGGATGAAAATGAACTTTGGGAAGATAATCAAATTGAAAACATGTTCATGGTGATGGAAGATTCCGACTCTTCTTTTGAAGAAGAGCAAATAACTGAACTTGCTAGAAGGATAAATTTCGATTGACTTAGAAATGAATTTGCTAAAGAAATAAATGAATTGAGAAGAAGTGAGAATCAACCTCAGGTTCAAGAACAAAATAGTGTAATCAATCAAGAGCCAATTATTGAAAATCAAACACCTGAGGAAGTTGATGATGGCTTAACTGATATAAAAAGAGGTGAACATTTTCCCAGATCAGTCATTGAAATGAATGCACTCATTGATAATAATATAACAAGACAAAATCAAGGTCTGGAACCAATTCTCCCATGGGAGAATCATCATGAGCAAACTAATATTGAAGAAAATGTTGTTGAGGATCCTATTCCTATAGTTGATGAGTTTGATGACATTAGGAGGGGAGAAAGAGTTCCTTTTACCGTTAGAGAGTGGTTTGTCCTAACTAATCATAATAGAGAAAGGGAAAGCCAAGGGCTTGCACCTATTTATCCTTGGGAAAACCGTCTTGCAGCATCTACTGTGGTTGAGACCAATGAAGAATCTGAGGTCTCCCACTACTCTGATGTGGATGATTCCTTATCTCATTTATCCCTAGAAGATGATAATCTAATTCGAATTCATGATAACTCTCTAAGTTGGGATGCTTTAATCAATGATGCACCTGAAGGAGATTTTAACTTAAGTAATCTTGCCATTTTTCAAACTCCTTCAGATTCTCAAAACAATGCTTTATCTGCATATCCTCGTATCCTTGTTTTTCTTATACCACCTAAGTCATCATATTCATGATCCTTCTCACATTCCTAGTTCTTCTACATTTCATTCTGAGTTAGTTTCCACTGGTTTGGAAAATATGGTCATTCCAATTCCTTCAGGGGAAGGCTCTAGTTGTAATACTGTCATATCCCATGAGCCACCTCCCTTGGAAGAACATAGAGATTTCTGGACTGTAGGTGAAGTTGTTAAACATGTTGTCTCTCCTCATGAGGATGAGCCTAATGAAGTAATCCAGGAGAAGAGAAGAGAGATTAGAGAAGTCCTTGTTGGAAGGATTGCTATCTCATTAGATGGCATCCCACCCAGAGTCAATGCAGTTCCTTCTAGAAGGAGCTCAATGATGCTCAATGCGAGGATGATCAGGTTGATCTTGAGTATCAGGATGATACTCCATGGACGTGGACAGCTTGTGCAAAAGCATGTAATCAGCCCTAGATATCTGGACAGGTTGTGCTAGGCACATAAAAGACTTGGGATGCTCTTTATGTTGATGTATATGTAACTTCGGAATGTATTTCATCTCTGTATTTTATATATATTTCTTGTACCCTTATAAGAGATGTGTCATTCCTCTATAAGGAAGTGTCGTCATGTGGATTGACAAGTGTTGCAAGTGTGTGTACTTGCCGATGGGTTATTAGACCACCATGTGGGGTCAGCCCTGAATTATATATATTATAATGTGGATGTACCTAGCTAGACAAGTCGGCCCCATAAGGTCATTGGGCAAAAAGGTTAGTATAAATAGATCGGAGATCTCTATTTTACTCATTCGGAAAAGTAACTCACTCTCACTCAGAAAGTGGCGCACTAGTGAGGAGGAGGATCATCTGCTACTAAGAGACTATCTCAGTGTATTTTGGTTGTACTTTGATTGAGCCATTGCTCTCTCTATCTCTGAGGAAGTTGTGGGGTTTTTCACCTTAGGGTTTTCCCCACAGAAACTCTGTGTCTCTTGTCTCTCATGCTTTTGATTCTTGTGATGCTTGTGATGCTTATTGTGATTGTCATGCATTGATATATTGTATATTTTATTCTCTCAGTAAAGATCCTAGAGTATTGTGAATTAATGCTCAAAATTTAACACTTTAGAGATCTTGCAGGTTGCAAGACACTCTTTTAAGGTTTTTCTAGACCACATGTAATCAGTCTCGGAGATCCGGACAGGTTGTGTTAGGCACGTAAAAGACCTGGGATGCTCTTTAGAGATCTTGCAGGTTGTAAGACACTCTTTTAAGGTTTTGTGGAGACCACATGTAATCAGTCCTAGAGATCCGGACAGATTGTGCTAGTCACGTAAAAGTCCTGGGATGCTCTTTAGAGATCTTGTAGGTTGCAAGACACTCTTTTAAGGTTTTGTGGAGGTCACATGTAAAAGTCCTGGGATATCCGATAGGTTGAGCAGTAAGCTCGTAATTAGTCCTGGGATGCTCTTTCGAGGTTTTGTTGACGGACGTAATCAGTCCTAAGGATTCCACAGGATGGCCAGCTTGCAGAGATGATGAAGACCTACAGGAAGCTAGGCCTACATCCAACATGAAAAAGGGTTGGCTCTGTAGAAATTCCTATGACGAGAAGAGTTGAGAGATAGCCCAGTGATCGAGATGATGAGTACAATAGCAGTGACGATGATGCTCCATGATCCAGTGACGATGATCCAGCTCGCAGAGATGATGAAGACCTACAGGAGGCTAGGCCTACATACAGCATGAAAAAGGTCTGGCTCTGTAGAAATTCCTATGATGAGAAGAATTGAGAGATAGCCCAGTGATCGAGATGACGAGTACAGCAGCAGTGACAATGATGCTCTGTGATCCAGTGACGATGATCCAACTCCAGAATTGAAGACTTGTGCTGATATGTATTGAGGACCTGTGTCAAGAGAATACCTTCCTAGTTAAGAGGGAGTGTTGATGTATTTGTAACTTCGGAAGATATTCACTTGTATATTTCATTTGTACTTTATTGTATCCCCAACGGAGATGTATTATTCCTCCAGTTGGAAGTGTCGTCATTTGTATTTGCAAGTGTCGCAAGTTATTTTCTAAGTGTCATAACTTATATTTGACGGGTTATTAGACAACCTGTGTGGGGTCTGCCCTGTATGAGTCATGTGGATGGGTTATTAGGCTTCCTTAGGAAGTCGGCCCAGTTAGGGTTAAAGGCAGGTCAAGTCATTGTATAAATATAGAGTGTGTGTCTCTCATTCTATTCATTCACTCACTCATCCAACTCGCATAGTTGAGAGAGAGGAGTGCGCACAAGTGGAGGAGGAGTAGCTGTTGGAGTCATATATCTTTTGGGGATTGATCTTTGTGATCTTTGTATTGGGGCTTATTCTATCTCTGAGGAAGTTGCAGGGTTTTTCACCTTCTTGGTTTTCCTCGGTGAAATGATTTGTGTCCATTGTCTCTTGTGATTGTTATGTTGTGCTTGTTATTCTCTTGGTGATCCTAGATAATATTGAATGAAATTATCGAAAAACTAACACAAACAACACGACTAATTATTGCAATATATTAATTCAAAAGGAAAATATTTTACTTGTGATTTTCTCACAATCGATCATGAGCAAATGACCCTCTATGATCTCTAAATAGAGATCATGGACCAATCATGTGCTAAGCCATCGATCAATATAGTCTCTAGTATTGAGGAGAAGATGAACCATTGAATCATTTCATGTCTAGAACATATTGTGATCATTACATTACATGAGTACAAATCCATACTAAAGAAACATACTTTACCTAAAGACACATTAGACCAAGTTGATCTTAAGTAACTCCTAAACATCTAAATATCCTAACATCCTCCCTTAAGAACAAATTGGGGTAATATTGAAGGATTTACAAAGGTGACACGATAGGAGAAGGAAGGAGGGATTAGAGCCTACCCCCCTCCCTTTCCCAATGACAACTTCTTGAAATCCCAACATAAATCGAAGTTTGGATTTTTTTTTATAAGAGACTTTGTGAAAATGTTTGAAACTTGATCATTTGCAAGGCAAAAAAGTACTTCAAGAATGTGATCTTGAATAAGCTTTATGATGAAGTGCATGTGTATCTCAATGTGTTCACTGTATTGCTATTGAAATAGATATTTGGCGAGCTTGATGGTACTCTAATTGTCATATTAAAGCGTCGTCATATGTTGTTGCTAGAATCCAAACTTTGAGAGGATTTTCCAAAGTCACGTGGCTTCTTTGACTTGCATTAATTGTAGCTCGATACTCTACTTCTGTCAAAGAAAAAGGAAGAGATTGTTGCTTCTTCCAATCCCAAGTAACACGTCTGGAACCAAGACTAAAACCTGTATTATAATTCCAATCATCAGGGTCTCCATCCCAATTGAATTCAATGAAACCAACAAATAAAGGAGTCACCCCTAAACTATATTGTATCACAAACTAAATTATACCAAGTAGATATACACAAATATTATTTTTGTTGGTTTCAAATGGCTTTCTAGGGAATTTTCATATATCAGGCAACAAGACCAACAACAAAGGAATTATCAAGATGAGTATGAGTCAAATACAAAAGGCTACCAACTAACTTACGGTACAAAGTGACATCTACTTAGGGTGCAATACAAGTGGTAGCAAGTTTGACTCCATACTAGAAGGAAATGGGTTGGTTTACAATCTTCCATGTGGAAGTAGCGAATAAGGTCACATACATACTTAGATTAAGAAAGGAAAATGTATTCCTTGGTTTGCAAGGCTTGGAGGCCAATAAAATAATGAAAACATCTTAAGTCTATCATTTCAAATTTTATCTTGACTGGTTTTCACATCGGTCAAAAGTTTAAGGTAAGTACCAATGATAATAAGTCCATCAATAGAAAGAACATGTATTATGATATGGTTACCTACTTTCCTATTATAGACATTAGGGCCAAATGACATTTATAAAAACTATTGTCAAGAAGAAAGTCATCCATTTTTGCATAGCAATCCCAAGGAGCTTGCTTAAGACCATAGAGATATTTCTTAAATGACAAATAAGGATGGATTCATTTTGAAACATACCTAGGAGGTTATTCCATGCAAATTTATTCTTGCAAATCCCCTTGCAAGAAGGCATATTTGACATCCATTTAATGGTCCTCCCATTTATATGAAGCGACATGGGCTATAACAAGGTTGATGGAATTCATTTTGGTTACAGGTGCAAATGTTTCTTTATAATCAATCCCTTCAACTTGAAAAAATCCTTTGGCAACTAATAAGGACTTATATATTTCAACACATCCAGCTAATGTACACTTGGTTATATACACCCATTTACATTTGATAAGTTTTCTTCCTTTCAAAAGAGGTACAATATCCTAAGCATCATTTACTATTAGTGAACGACATGTCTCGTTCATTGTTGTGTGCCAATATGGATGGCCAGAAGCTTCTACAAATATATATAGATCACGAATCTATGAAACTTGAGATGAAAGAGAATAGGGTCATTGGAACCGTGAATGTGCATGGCATTGATTTAAAGGATCACCAACTGCTTCTCATGTTGTATAGACCCATGTAGGAAGTTGTGGTGTTGGTACAAGTTCATGTTCAACGGAGCCAACTAGAGGAAGGTGAGTAAGCAGAGGTGGATTTTCATCCTCATTGTCATCATTAGAAGAAGAAACCAAAATAGACCACTACTAGAAAAGTTGGGAATAAGAAATGGCACAATCATCAAAGATGACTCACTGTTGAAGATGGCATAAATGTCAAATTAGGCTCATAGGCCTAGATATTTTCATCAAGTTCTCCTAATAATAATTTCATTGGAATGAAGTTGAATAAGTCTATAACCTTATACATCTTCATAATATCAAACATAAATGCACTTCCCACTCTTAGGTTGCAATGATTTCCTTTTCTCATAAGGAACGTGATCCCATGCTTCACTACCAAACACATGAAAGTGGTTTACATCTAGTTTAATTTTTCCATGCATCTTCTGGTGTTACATATTTTAAAGCCTTTGTGGGAGTGTGATTAACTATGTGTAATTGGCACAACTAATGTCTTCCACCCAAAAACAAGGACTTAAGCCCTTAGATTGGATCATACAATTTCCTATTTCCTTTAATGTGTGATTATTTCTCTTAGCAACGCCATTTTGTTGTGGTGTGTATAAAAAAATATGTTGCATATGAATACCCTATGTAGTGCAATAAGTTGTTCTTAACTTTGAATATTTATTCATAACTTCTATGTTGATGTCTAGATTGTTTTTCTACAAGGACCTTGTAGGCCTAAAACATGTTAAAAACTTCACACTTAAGTTTTAATAAATAAACCCAAGTGCGTATGGAGAAGTCACCAATGAAAGTTAAGAAGTACTCGATCCTAGAGAAAGAAGCAAAAGGAAGCAGACCGCACAAATCACTATGAATAAGTTGTAAGAGGGACAAAGGTTTCCAAGAGGCATGTTTGTCAAAATTGTTTGATTGATGTTTGCTAAGAACATATACAGGACAAACACCATTTCTATAAGAAACAAGAAGAAGACCAGTCACTAGATTATGATTGCATAATTGATGCAATGAGTGATAGTTTAGATGACGAAATCACTTGTGCCAAAGTTTTCTCAAGTCATCGCTATGAGCAATAACAATTGATGGAAAATATGATGACCCAAAGTTGTCAAATATGTACAACCTAGTAATATCATCAACAATTATAGTTGCTAGAACATGGTTTGGATATTTTAAATCCTTGATTAGAACTTGATGAGGTGAAAACTCTATCGTATTAGCTTCATGTGAATGAGTGTTCTAGTATATTGATAGAATATTGAATGAAAGACTTGGAACACATAATACATCATTGAAATGACCATCATGTAGCTGAATTGTTCCAGACCCTACAACACTAAGATATCTATCATCACCAACAAATATTTGTTTGGAGTTACATTCATTAAGAGCATAAAAATGGATTTAGTCTTAGCCATGATAAAATACTCTATAATCAATGAGCCACCTATTAGATGTAGTAGATGATGCATCGAAGGAAAAAATAGAAGCATAAAATTCATGTCCATGAGAAAAAAGGTTAGAAGAAGAAGAATCAATACTTTTTTTACTAGGGGAATCGGCAACTGGGGTTGCGCTGGTACTCGCGTGACATGAGGTCCAGGGATCCAATATCGCTACCACTATACCCCTAGGTGCATCCAAATTTTGGGGGATTCGAACATGTGACCTTCCATTTACAACCGGTTACAACTTCTCATCTTTACCACTTGAGCTGCCCCCCATAGGTAGAAGAAGAATCAGTATTGATGGTGTGCTTCTTCATTGTTTCTTCTAAGGCTTCCATCTTCTTAAAACATTTAGACTCCAAATGACCATCTTTACCACAAAAACTACAATGTCTCTCAGTCTTTTTATCTTTTGATTTGGCTCCCTTATCACTATTGGGAGGAGAAGTTGGATGAGAGGTTTTGAGACACTTGTTTTGTTCATTGTTGCGGGAGTGGTGCTTCTTTGGATTTTTGGTTTTATCATTTTGTTGCACCACTAAGGATTTGTTAGATGTACCTCTAATGTTGATCACTTGAAGAGGAAAGAGAATATCATGCTCTCTAATCAAATAATCACAAAAAGATTGAAAAGAGGTGATTTTGTAAGTAGCCCCTTGAATAGAAAGAGCTTCTCTAGTGGAGTGAAACGTAGATGGAAAAACAAAGTAAGAAATGCCAAGCTTACTAAAAATAACATATATGAGCTTCTCATCTATAATGATTATTTTACATCCTGTAAGTAAAAGTCTATGTTTTGAACTTAGATAGAAAATATTCAATATAAGAAAAATCTCTAGGATTTAGAGAAATCAATTGGGTTTTGATCCAGTGGGATTAAATCTATTTATGTTTATGAAACACAACTTCCAACTTTTTCCATGTTGCATTTTGGGTCTCGATTTCTTGAAGGTGAAAATGAGGATCACTCGATATGGACATTTCGATTAATCCATGTGCTTCGTCATTTATATCATCCCATTTGGCTTTAATTAATGCATTAAGAGGGGCAATTTTTGTTCTCAAGGTAACCCGATAAAGTCTCCTACTTCGTAGTAAATCCACCATATGTGATTTTCATGAGAAGTAGTTTTTTACTGTAACTAGGAGATCACTTGGTCTAGTCATATGATATAATGCAAATAATATGACTTCAAATGCATAAACTAAATGTTTGGATGGAAAGCTCTAAAAAAATAATTAGTTTTAAAAAATGGCATTGAAAATATACTCTAGATGTCTGTTATGGCCTCCCTAGGGGTGTAATCCGAGGCTGAAGGGCCCATTAGATTAATAGTGGAGGCCATTTAATGTAAAGTGGACGAGGTCCACAATGTGTATTATTATTAAATAAGGCCCACTATGGTAGATATTAGTGAATAAATGTAATGGGGCCTCATTAAAGAAGGCCCACTAGGTAGTTAGAAGGTTTTTATGATTAGAGTTATATAAATAATAATGAAGTCCTCCTTATGAGTTGTGTGTGGAGTATATTGTATTTGGAGCTTCTTAACACATAAGAGGTTGCCCCCTTGAAGAGGCAAGTGAACATGAGTGGATCCTTCCATTAAAGGATCAGGTTTGAATATTAATAAAATTAATTCCTAAAATATTGCGTGTTCATTCATAACTCTTAGGTCTAAGTTACATTATGTCCAATATTAGAGCACTTTCTAGGGCAAAAAAAATATAATATTATATTCACTTTCTATTTTGCAAGTTTTCAAAGAGAAATGAAGGCCATGACACTCAAATCCATTTCTAAGTATTTTTGGACAAATTCTAGAATCTAATTAAATATTTGAATTCCTCTTGGAAAAATACATGATTTAAAAAAATTGCTCAAATCGGAGTCTAGACGAGAGAAATACTGCTATTTGAAATATGTTATTTTTTCAGGGTTTCCAATGATGACCATGGATCTTATAAAATGCATAACTTTTGATAAGGTGATCATATTGTAGCCAGATAAGCATTGTTTGAGAGAGAATTTCTAGAGATTTTATATGGCATATTTCCATTCAATCTACGATATGTTATAACGCTTTCAAAAAAATTCCTTCAAACCCTCACGGAATTGAAGAATGACAAAGTGGTGTATATGGAACCTGCCATGGGAGGAACATATGGCGGTGACAAAAAAAATTAATGCTATGAATGCAAATTCAAAATATATACATCAACTAATTATTAAACATATGGAAGATGTGAGTTAACTTAAGGAGGAAATAATTAAATTGCATGAGGCTTGTGTTATTCATACTGCATATTCTTTCATCATTGAAGAATATAACCAAGAAAGATATGATCGGTATGATTTAGAAGATGCTTATGGGGATTGGTATATGGATGGCTGTAATTTTTAGGAAGACAACTACATCCATCTTCTTTTTTGATGACTCTTCTTCATGTGAGGAAAAACTTGTGGAGGGAAGATAACAACCAGTGTTGCCTACCGATTTTCAGTATGCTTCTTCTATAGTAGTATAGTTCCTCTTACATCCATTATTTTTTGGCTATATGGAGGATTTGCTTGCTTTGGATGGTTATACTTACTGGGATCCACATGACCATCATATGAATGTGACGCATAACACTTAGTGATTCATGGAGCTTAGGCGTGTTAGTTGGAGTACATGGACATTGGACCCAAGTTTATGGATGAGTCCCTGAGACTTCTTTAACATTTTCTACTTCACCTTGGAATTTACCACTTGGAAATGGGACACATGCATACGATGGAGATCATTTCCCAAGCATATGATGGAGATCGTTGGACTAATTCAGTAGGGAGGTTCACATTTGTACACATGACATTGATTTCTTGTCCTACTTTATCATGGAGATAAACATTTATCCATGGGGCCCTGATTTATGGTTGTACCTTCGCACATCAAGCATTGATGATAATAATTTTCTAGGGGGGTGGAGTGTTATGACCATCTCTGGGGGTGTAATGGGGGGGTGAAAGGCCCATTAGAGTAATAGTGGAGGCCATTTAATGTAAAGTGGACTAGGTCCGTAATGTTTATTATTACTAAATAAGGTCCACTATGGTAGTTATCAATGAATAAGTGTAATGGAGCCTCATTAAAGAAGGTCCACTAAGTAGTTAGGATGTTGTTATGATTAGAGTTGTATAAATAAGGATGTAGTCATGATGATGAATTAGATTAGGAGCATGCAATTTATTACCTTGGAAAAGGGCTTGCTAGACTAGAGCTATGATATTCTCATGTGGAGAAGTTGACCCTAGAATCAGTAGATTCCATCCAATGAATTTGACATTATATCCTCCTTTGAAAAACATATATTATTGAAAACATTAATCCTATGCAATAAATCTTGACTCAATGAATAATCAAGGGAAAGTACTCCAAATGGATTGTTATATTGTTGAAGTTTGATTTAGAATTTGCATCCTCCAAGTTGAAGAAGTCCCTTGCCTTTGATGAATTGATGTCAAAGTTTCCTTGGGATAATATAGATCCTATTGAGAGAAATTCCTTGCTGGATGAACATAGTTGGAATGATAGATGGTAATAAAAAAATCAGTGAATGGAAAATTCAGGCCTGAGAAAATGGGCAAAATTTAAACTAGTGCCCCCCCCCCAAAATTCATAGTTCTATCAGTTGATGAAAAATTACCAATTGAGAGAAACATTAGGTGTAATTTTGTTTTAACCCCCTGTTATAGAATTAAAAATTTATATATTTATGAAAATTCAACAATTTGGGGAAAAATTGACGTGGGGCCCACAAATCCCATGTAGATAGGGAGTATGACGTGGAGGATTCATGAAGATTGAGTGTAAAGGTGGAAATAATAAGAGGGGTTCGATGCATGGGTGGCATCCATGTAGTGTAGGTGGAAATCTAATTTATGATGTCGACAGGCTAGCTTAAATCTGACCATCCATATCATTTAATCTTGACCATTTATGCAGACATAAGTGATTGCATGTTATCCCAAAGGGTTGATGTGAATGACTGAGATTTAATCATGCATGTTAAATCGCTTGATTTGAGCCATTCACTCAAATCAACTTGATAATAGATTAACAGGGGGGTGTCCTCCACAAATAACTAAGATTTGATCATGCATTTTACATATCTATATTTGAGCCATTAGCACAAATCAACATGATCGGGGGTTAACAAGGGGGTGTCCTCCGTGAATGACTGATATTTAATCGTGTTAGTTTTTTTTTGTACTAGGGGAATGGACAACTAGGATGGGGTTGGTACTCACGTGACATGGGGTCTAGGGTTCCAATCCCGTCTGTTGCCATGATACCCTATACCCTAGGTGCACCCACACAACTCACAAGCATGGGGCACAGGTAAGTCGGGGTGTTTTGAACTCGTGACCTCTATTACATGGGGGTTCACTCAATGAACTTGTTACATAGCACAATCGTTCGCAGGATACTAAAGAATATCCCTAATTTCACTAAATATTGGAAAATGCCTCCTAAAATTGTATTGTTGAACCCCCCCTCCCAATATACCTTTCCAATTAAGAAAACCCCTATTTTCACCAAATATTGTAGGTATCCATTTTTATCATCAAGTTTTTAATATTCCCTTTATATCATATTATCAAGGTGTAACAAACAGGATCCCTAATGCATCTTAGTATAAGCAAACAAGACGCTAAAGAAAATAGTAGTATAATGCTAACAATGATCCCACTAAGATTGTAGGGGTGACTGATCAATTTGTAGCATTGGATGGTGGAAGACCCAATGAAATAGTAATGGGGAAGGTAAAATGAGTAAAAGGCAACCCGTCATGAGATCATTGCAACAAAGAATGTAAAAGACAGATAGTCCAATAGTCAGCGCAATGCTTAGAAAAGATGAGAATTACAGATGTTTCAAACCACAACCTACCAATCTACCAATTTTATATCATGTAAATACAAATATAGCTATAGAGAGCTCATGTTTTCTATATGCTTAATAAATTAAACTCCATCAAAATACAAAATTGAAAACATTTCATGGATGGACTTCCCTACCTTCCTATCAAAACAAACATCATTGATGTTTGAACCCAAATGAAAATAGAAAATTTCCTCTTACTTTCCAATAACACCATATGATCATGTGCATATCTTGGATTTGGGTCATTCACAAGATTCAATGAATTGCCTCTACTTACTCTAAATTTTTTCTTGCAATCAAGGGAATTAACAACATTTAGTTACCTTTTCTTGGGTTAATATATCTAATTCTTTTTATCTTTACGGGAGAGGAAAAAATATCCATTGTTAAGTTTCAATCATGCAATATATATAAAGATACACAGATGGTGAAACTTATATGATACCATTTCATGGTAATGATAACACATAAGGTATGTAAATAAGGATTTATATTTTCACCTATGTTCATGTCAGTTCCAATACAATATTAAGAAGGATGCCTTGCATATTATAAGAACTGAAATTTCAATTATGAATGTGCCAAATATAACTCAATCTAGCAACTATTCTTAGTTGGCAATGTGAAAATGTTAAAGAAGAATACAAAAAGTTGAAAGAAATTATTAGTCAAGAAAGATTGATCTAACTTTTCTTGGTTCCAATGATCCAAGAAAGATTGATCTCAATTTTCTTTCTTGTCATGGAACAAGTTCTGATTGAATCTTAATACCCACCTAAACCCCAACCTAAAAAATGAAGAGTTAGATCTTTTACTAGAATGCCTACAAAAAATCTATGTTGCACAAGTTTCCGGAACGTGGGAACGTTGGGAACGTGGGAACAAGTGTCGGATACGGCTAGAGGTTTCCCCAAAATTTGCAGGAAACGGCAGATAAAAATATTAAAAAAACTAGTATTAAATCTTACATATAATGATATATACTATTTAATGTTTTAAATATTGTTTTGTAATTTAAATTAATCCTTACACATCCATTTTAAGAGTCGGGTGATAATTACTAACCCAAAATAAATAACAATACATCATTAATATTAACAAAGTTAATATTATTAACATATTAAAGCATGTGTTAACAAATAATTTTAAAATTTAAATCTTAACTCAGCCCGGAGCTGCCATTCACAAGACTTTAAATTTTAATTTATTAACAAATTAAATATCATAAATTTTAATTTATTAACCAATAAAATAACAAGCAATATTAAATATACAATTAAAATAATAAAATATACTCCACTCAATAGTGCATTATTTGTTAATATACTCCCGTGCATATAGTCCCGTCGAAAAATGACTTGCGCCCATAATTACACAAACCTGGACAATCAAGCTGGAATATTGACGAGTAGCTTAAAATTTATAAAAACTTAACCGTATTTATTGACTCGTATCAAGTAAATTTTTTGATATGTTAAATTTTTTATATTTAAAAATGCTAAAATTATTTATACATTAAAAACATAAATCATCAATATTATTTAGACTCTTTTTAGACTCTTCAAGCACTAGCCAGATCTGTGCTTCCATTGTTAACACTTAGCTGTTACATATGAGATCTTGGCAACATGATGCGTACGAATATGATATATGAAGTGTACAAACATTTGATTATTATTCATGGCCGTAGATAGAGATTACTGTAAACATTTTGATTGTTATTTATTGCTGTAGACACAGATTAGTCTAAAATTTTAGATTATTATTCACCGCCGTAGACATTTTATTAATATTATTTATACACAGTAGCATTCAAAGTAAAGGTGACAAGCTGCTTTTGAACTGTTTTTTTGTATCGAATATGATATTCAGCTGGAGTTTTATGATGTCGGCAACTAGATTTTTATGATTTGTTTTGCTTAAAAATTAAAATATAAAAATGACAATGATCATTTTGGTAGCTCCCGTCAGCCATTAAATAAATTAAATAACGGATTCAACACTCCCGTCGGCCATTCAACACTCAGTCACGGCCTTCACAATGCCAACAACTGAAGTGAAGAGCTCAATCCACTTCTGCGTGTTAATGAAGAGATTTATAACCATAAATCGGGCTTAAGAATTCACCGAAATGTTTTGGAACGTCTAATTTGCAGTTCCCAAGTTCCCATTTTTTCCCGTCAACGTTCCCAAATCGTTTCGAAGTTCCAGAAACCGTTCCCGGTCAATCGGGGACGTTTCGTTCCAGTTCCGAAGTTCCCTGGAACGCGGGAACCTCCGGAACGGGTTTCTCAAAAGGCAGGAACCGTTCCCGTGCAACATAGCAAAAAATACAATATAATTGTTCAACTCCAGAACTCTCGATTAGCTACATCTCTTACCTTTGGAGTTGACGAGGAACCAAATGCACATTCAAACATACTGAACAGTTTCATAGGCTCCAATGTGACTTATATCTAGAAAAGAAACACACTTTGGAAATTGGCCTAATATAGAACAACAAAAGGTATAATGTTACAAGCTTGCCTCACTTTTAACACTAGAAAACTCAACCTCAATTATGGACAAAGTGTAAAATCTTGCATACATATTCATAAGAAGTGGTAACATTGACCTTTTGGACATCACATCAATAACATTTTACATAAGAGAGCAAAATACTATCACCCTGGTTATTTCAATGCCACAAAATTCTAATATTGTAATGCTTGTTATTCCAAGAATCATACCTCGTATCTAAATAACTTCGCCAAGCAACAAAAAGAATAATCCCACAAAAATAAAACACAAAGCATAGTTAACAATAATAGTTGCAATATTACCGAAATTTCAAAAATCCAAATACATTGCAGAAGTTGCTCCGAGATCTTTACAAAAACATTCATGTCTTTGCTTGAAGAAGAAATAATGAAAAAAAATAATTGACACATAAATCCATAAAGTTTAAATGAAATATAAACATTCACATATATTTTTATTAAGCATAATGGAAGATATGATGAGTCAAAATCATTGTTAAGTCAAGAGTATTAGTTTATCTTATAGCTATGATGCTATGTATGATAGAAATTGTACTCAAAAGAGTCACCTTATCCATTTCCACTACTAAAAAACTACTAAAAGTTTAAAGAGGGTATTGCCCTGAATTTTGAAAACATGTAAATAAAAAGTATTTGATCAAATGATCTTGACATCGGATCTAAATGACCACTAGTATAGAGAAAAGCAAGTTATCCAACTTCCAAAATGTCAATTTGCTTGATTGAAAACCTTCCAACACCTTTAGCCTTAATTTTTAAATCTCGTTGATGAGATTGACATCATGAATGCCACATGAATTTGCATCAACCCATGTACTTGTGACAATCAAATCATCATGTGAAATCAAGACCTGTATTGAAATCCGATTTAAAATCATAAGATGGATGGTTACACTAGCACAATATCTATCTTGAAAGTTGAAATACAGCTACAAAAGATGAATGGTCAAAGAAACTTACACGAAAAAGTACGTGGAAAAAACTAGGTTGGTTTAGCCCAAAATTCACCATTCGAAGGGTTCACTGCACCCGAGGACAAACAATATAAAATCAAGATGGAATTGCTATATGAAATCAACAAAAATACAACCAATAATTATTTATAAATTATCTATTAGATGGGAATGAATAAGGAAAAAGAATTTTCAATATTCTTTAAATTAACCTTGTTGACATTTCTGACAAAATTAGAAAAAAAAATTGTAAACGCTTTCTTCTAATTTGTATGTGTCATTTCTATTGTTGTATGATAAGTTGGTCATTGCTATAACAGATTCAAGTTGTACAAAGAGATGATCTGTCAAATCATACTTGTACAAGCGTTGCCCTTTTATTTTATTGTACCAACAAAACTGAAGCTCAACACCTTCTGGCCTATCCAAAAGATCAATGTCATTATGGTAATCTAACACCCTATTTCCATCCTTCTTTCTTATTCTTTGAACCCTTCCAATGTACCAAGTTCCACAAGAAACACCTTCTTTGGTACTTCGAGAAACACCTTTTCTTGTGGCACGTTCAGCTATAGGTATTGAGTTGCTCTCAAACAACACCCCACAATCCGATCCAATTCCAAATCCAATTGAAACACCCTTTTTTGAAGCCCTTTCATCTCGCCTAAAGTAGACCCCATTTCTCACTCTAGTCAACCTATCTTTGGATAATATTGGATTTCCATTGAACTGACTAACCAAACAAGATTTGAACATATCCTTACCATCAAGCTCTACCACTGGTTTGATAGTTGTGTTCACATTCTCATCAATGGTATCTAAAATTTCATCCAACTCATGCCTCCACTTACTTTCCATTGTTTGCAATTCACTAACATTGAGTATGGATGAAGATGAAGATTGGAATATTGAGTTGGAGTTACTCGGTGGAGAATCATCAACTACTTCATCCACTACTTGGAATGTTGGATAGTTTTGATCCCCTGTCCATGGTTTAAGCCACCAAGAAGATTGCGTGTGTCCTTCTGGTTTCATGCCGAGACTTGATAAAAGGTTTTGCGCATCATTCAATCCTACTTTCAGAGCTTCTATAATTTTATCATCTGAACCATAATGCGATAATAAATCATGATTCGTTGTTGTTTGTTGGTGCAATTTATACCAGATGCTTTTTTTTTTTATGAGATTTATTAAAGTGAAGCCCTTGGGGATTTGATTCTTCTTCAGCAACTCTATTAAGAGTTCCAACAACATGAAGCAAGTCAGTGAAATCATAGTCCCTCTCTGATCCAACCATCCCACCGACTTTTCTAAAGAAGTTCTCACACACATCTGACCCAGTCAAGTGCAATACACATGGCAAGTTAGAGTAGTGCTCTCAAAACAATCTCATAAATAAAACTACAAATTGGCACAAAATTTTCACATCTTGATATGCCTCTCTACTAATGAAATTTATGTTGGCATTAACATGAGATTGTTTTCATACCCATCATAACCATAACAAGAAGAAATGTTGAACTGTTGAAGCATTTCGCACTCTTTCCCAAAGAGTCAAACTATGAGACATAAAAATGTCAATGTAGTCAGCAACAATCATTAGATAAATCTCTGTACCTAGTGTTCTCTCTACCCTACCACTTGTTGTACTTCACATCTCTTTTAAACACCTTTGAACATGCCTTGAAGCAATGCTTTGCGTTGAAACCCAATTTTTTCGATCCATCCTCTCTATATCTTCAATTTTAAGCTTGTGATCATCCACTTTAAAATTGTTATAAACCATTCTAATAGGATTAAAACTTACCAACTCTTCTCCAAGGATCAAATCTCGTTGGCCAGTAAACAAAGGATTGATTAGATTTTTCCCGTTGTGTATGTAATCCTGGTCATGTAGTCCTGCTACGTTGCCACCATCATGCAACCTAGATAGCCTCCACCCTTCCCAAGGGATTTGATATTGAATACCTGTTGTTGAAGAATAATCCTACAACATAAGTTGTCTTCTTCTACTATCCCCATCAGATGAATGACAAATAATAGGTCCCAAACAATTTTCCACGTGCTTCCTCCACATAACTTCTATTTTTTCCCATTGCTTGGCAACGAAATTTGCATCAAACCTATTACATGTTGGATGAACAACCACAACCAAACGGGGAATCTTTTCATGTAAAGGGTTTGCAATAATGACACATGCATAATGACCAATTACAATGTTCTTAAAAGTGTCTGTAATAACATCATATCCTGCAGCTCCCTCGCCCACAATCACTAAGAAATGTGATTGGCATTGATGATTTTCTTTATTACCACAAAAACCAACCAAAGTATCACTTTTTGCTACCCACCTAACATATTTTTTCACAACAGTCTCATCTTCAGCAAGGCATACAGGAATCACACCCTCTATACCATGTTTGGATTTATAAGAAGCATAAACCTTTCCAACTGCCTAAAAAATGTACTCAAGCTCCCCTGGGATATATGACAGTGATTTTCTCACTTGCCTTAAAGTTGTATATATTGAAGGACCATCTACATTCAAGCTAATGAAGCTATGCAATCTAGGACCCCCCCCATAACTTAATCATCTCATAAATTGATTTAGTGGATGCACCATACCTTCTCCTTGCTTTTGGATGTGTCAGGTTGTGAAAGACATCTTTGACTAATTCCCACACGAAATCTTTACGTTGTAATTTTTCTTGTCTATGTGCCTCACACAGATCCTTGCAAAACCTAAATACATCTTTCCTTTCTGTAGATTCGAACAACTTGTCCTTTAGGGACCTTAGTCTAATAGAGAGTATAGAAACCTTTGTCCTCTCCCACCAAAGAGCCCTCATTGTTGATCTATAGCTAGTATTTGTAACCCTTGCAACATTTATGAGCTTAGTTTGAGTAAAAAAGTCTAATCTTCTCCCTTTCCCTGTATCTCGTCCATGTCTTTTAACGAGGATCCTTGATTCACGATATAAACTCATCCTAGAGTCATCACAGTCTGGAATCAACTTACAAAACTTGCATGTCAATGATTCAAAAGGGATCCTTGTTTCAGAATCCCTTCGACAATGAATATGCCTATATGTACCATCAATACGGCATTCAGTACCATGATAACATAGCATCCTCTTGGTATGCTTCTCTATGGCCCATAATTTCCCACCCCTTCGATCATTCATTAGGATTTATGTGTTCAATATCTCCCCATTTCTATCAATATATGGATACAAATACCCCCAACATTGTAGTATCAAGGGAGATAAATGATCTACAATAAGACAATAAAAGCCAACAAATTTGAAGATAACAAATAAAATTATGTTCAATGTCATATTCAAATTAAACAAGCTTGTGAAATTAACATACCCGAAGTAGAAGGATTTGCACTTGTAGAACCCCTATGTGATAGTGGTGTTGATGATGGGACCAAGAACCTAGTCAAACTCTGTTGGGACTTATCATTGGTAGGCTTCTTAGGTCTACCAACTATGCCAGTCCTCAACCCAATTGTATTATGTGAAGCCTCATTTGTAGTAGAAATGTGCTTGTTTGATTTCATATGTTCATTTTAGAGAACTAACAATATTACCACTTGTTGGTACTAAATAAAACCATTTATTGCACCGTGTACATTCCACTTTAACTTTTCTCTTGTCCTCGTATCCTGCAAGTGTTGCTTCCACCACTTTGAACAATTTGGATCTCGTGTCTTGTTGAAATCATCTAGTATTTTGATGGCTTTATCAATATCAAGTCGATCTCCAACCATTGATGTATGCCTTTCTATGTTACATGAAGGAGTTTCACTACTTCCCACCCTTGAAATGTTACGTTGATGGGCCTTTGTTTTCATGTGATTGTTTTTGAAGTTGCGAAATGTCCCTGCTGCCAAAGATATTTCCCCTGTTCCATAATCAATACCACAACTTTCACACTGGATCTTTATTTTAGATGTTCCCTTTTCTGAATATACTTTAAGAGTAAGCTTCTCCTCAACAAACTCTTCCATTAAACTATTCACTTTTTGTTCCAAAGATGCCGATATAGTAGAATCAACACCTATGTTTTGTTCTATCGAATCACACTCAACTTCAACTCTTGCTTGTTTATGCATAGGTTCCTACACATTCTCTTCGATGATTTCAACATTTGGTGTTATTTCCATTACATTTGATTGCAACGCTTCAGTATCCAATGTGTCTAGTTTCCTGTTGATGCCTATAGGTGTTTTTGTAGCTTTCCATCTTTTCTCTTGTGTTGCATTTAAATTATATCCTTGATTGTTGGTAAACTCAAAAGGATATCCAATGATACCATCAAGCACAATTTCTTGACGAATGTTTGCAAATGTAGCATATGATTGACACTTAACTATGCCAAGGGTAGAAGGTTCTTCACCAGTTACAATTACAAAGTCAAAATCATTGTGTGGATTCATTTGCATTTCCATGCACATGTACCTTTTAGTTAGACAAAAATCAATAAAGATATAGAAACATTTTTCAAAATATGGGATATAAGATGCATTTGTCAAAGTGGTGTTGAAGCATTCAAACTAAAATTGAATTTATATAGAAGGAAATTCATTGAACTAGAAAACTGAGAAATATTTGGTTTATTCAATAAACAATTAACCAAGCTCACGAGGTTTATTCAATAGAAATATTGCTTGTCCTCATGGTTTCCATCTAAAATATTTGGGGTTTCTAAAATATGTGTCATGATTTAGGGACCAAAAACCAAACAAAACAACAAGGTAGAGTACAAGTGAAACAAAAGATGGAGAGGTCAACCATTCTATCTTCCTGTTTTATTAATCCTCCAACTATTATCAAAGGATTAAAAATATTTTGGCCACATTTTTCCTTTTTTTAAAGAATACTAAAAATAACAAATAAAATTAAACTAGAGCACTACAAAATGAAAAGAAAAATAAATTCACAAGCATTGAGGAATTTAAGTGGTTTTAGGTTTTTATGGTTTAACTTTTTATGGCTTCATAATAAGGGTTTTCACATTTGGGTTATGTTATCATGGTTTTATGTTTTTATTTTTTGTCTACTAAGTTCAAATTTGTTGATTTTGGTATAAATTAAAATGAAAAAATAGACATTCCCAAAATAACAAAAAACTTAACTAGTGGTTGGTGAAATAGCCCGAGAATAAGGTGAAGTTGTCCAATGGGTGCATAGGGGCATCTTCTTTCCTTGAGGCTATTCTCTTACAATATTGGCGTTTCTAACCTTTTAACTTGTCACAACTATGACAATCTAGGAATGATTTTCTTAAATTTTTTCAAACACATAAATATAATTTTAAAGAAAACCAAGTGATTTCTTATATTTTTTGAAGTTTGTATACTAAAGTGGATGTTAATAACCATCATTATCTTCATCAAAGAATGTTTGAATAAACTTAATATTCTAAAAGAGAAAGCTTGAAAGTACATAAAATATATAAAGATGAAATGTATTTTTTAAGATGATTATTGCAAAAAGAAAATGCGATTAGAAACTAAGTAGATGTATCAATGGTAATAAATTAAATTAAAAAGAATTAAAATGTTTAAAAATACATAATTAAAATAAAAATATCTACCATAATAATAATAAACTAAACTTAGTATCATATATATATATATATATATATATAAAATAAAGAATAAAGTAGGATAAGCCCATCTAAACCAAATCATATTTTAAGAAGATGTGTTTAGATTTGGATCTCTCTTCCTCTCTAATAGATAATTAAGATAAATTTCTCTCTAGTGGAGTGTCCTAATTCCACTTGGATTCTTTTAGGCAAACAACATATCGTTTGATTGATTATGTATTGTATTCTATGATCTTCCAACACAATACATATCTTGCTTATTTTTTAAAATTACCTTGTTCACAATCTAAACACAAATGTTATTTATGTGATATTCCTACATATGAGGAAGAAATTCCTCAATAGTTTCCATGAGATGGATTTTATCCTACCTTGATGTTTTATCATTGTATATTCTAACTAGTGATGCTTTACTCTAGTCTAGTTAATTGTTTTGTTTCATGCATTGATATTGCCTACTCTAGTCTAGTTTAAATTGGGGTGTACTATCATCTATGTTTTTCCTAGATTGAAGGAGAGTAAGACAAGTGTATGGTCTAGATTAATTTTATCAGCCTTGTCTAAAATTCCAAATAAACAATTATAAAATAAAAATGAATTAAAGAGTGAGCTTAACTAAGGCGAGAGTCTTTTTTTAATAGTTAAAGTTAAAGAGCCCCTTGCTCAAGGGCTAGTCCCTAAGTTCATTTCAATTATTTCATAATAAGCACTGAGTTCAAGTCCCGAGTTCATTTCAATTATTTAATAATAAAGATTGAGTTTAACAATGAGCTTGAGGGTGAGTTCATAAGTTCATTTCAATTATTTAATAATAAAGAGCGAATTCAATGAGTTCATTTCAATTATTTAAAATTAAGAATGACTTCAACAATAATTCTGAGTTTTTTAACAATTGGAAGGATGAGTTATGCAACCTATTATTATTAACCTATTATTATTCATGCACTAGTAGCTTATGCATGGAGTGTGCATAGATACATAGATAACACAGATAAACGAAGTTAGTGGAAAATAATAAGAAAACTAATAATGCTAATAACAACGTGTAGCTAGACATAAATAACTAATAGTTAACCCTAAGAGAACAACTAAGAAATATCAATTAGGTTTTAAGTTATATAAAATGAGGATACTAGTCACACATAAGAGAGAGGTGAAGAGAAGAATTAAAAAGCCAATTGAAAGGCAAACGGCGAAATCATAAGGGAATTGGATAATAGAGTAAATTTATTTCTTACTCTTTTCATGATTGCACTGTAAATTTGTGTTCCTCTTACCTATACAAGGAAAGCTACCGTTTTCAGGTGTAGTCCAAGCGAAGTTTTAAAATCCTTCTAGCGAACTTTAATTTATGTCGACATTGTCTCTACCTTCTATACGTTTCTTGTCATTAATATTCGGAGTATCCTGTCACTGTTATTTTAAAATCGCCCTGCTTTCTTTCTTGACGTTGTTTTTTTGTTAGCATGCTTTCTTTGTTGATGTTGTTTATCTCACGTAGTCTATTCTAGCCGAGCTCAAACAAAATAGACTTGTGTATGGATACCTTCGGTCAATAAACCGTACTAAGGTATTACCAGAGCAGAGCGCCAGAATTGGCTTGTACTGCTCTATTGCTTGCTGGCGAAACTTGGAATTGTATGTAAAGGAATTCTCTCTACCACTGAAGGGAATGGCATTCTTTCCTGCGGGGTCGGGAAAGTAAGGCACGTAAGTATTACCTCTAGCCGAGAGGATATCATGAGGGACATGCTCCTAAGCTTTGGTTAAGGTATTATTATAGCGGGAGTAAAAACTAAAAGAAACCCTGCATGCCTACCTTCAGACAACAGACTTCAAGAATTACCTGAGCACTGTGTGTATTGGAAATTTATCCTCGGGGTAAGGATTGTTTGCGTTGGAAATTTATCCCAGCCACGAAACCACTAAACCGCAGAATGGATTACCTGGTTTACCAAGTGAACTCATAACCTCCAGTAGCACCAATAACAGTGCATAGTGGATTTATATTGTTCCATGGGGTTTCTGGAAGATACTTAAATGGTTAACAGAGAGATAGAATAGCTTAGTATGAGGATGGGGATGGAAGTATGAGGATGTAAAATATTGAAGGACAAGCACTTGTTTTAGTTTTTACATGATCTTTCTTGGGCTTAATTTCCATTCAATTTGCACGAATGGATGGAAAGACTTGCGGAGAAGCATCGTTGATGGTTTCTGTAGCCAAGAATTGAGTGGACTGCCAAGAACTTTTTTAAGATCCACTCGTACGACCATGATATTACCCGAGCGGTTTACTTTTGGTTCAAAGGAGCCGTGGAAGGTTACGCTTTGGATTTCGGGAATGCCATCAATCTTTGATCAAAGCGCTATAATTTTAAAGAAAGGATCACGCGGAAGATTGAATGAGGAAATACCTATGTGGATAAAGATGCCAATGGTGAAACGAGTTATGCTCCCAAGCCCCTCTAAGATGGCAGCGTAAGCCTTGCATGGGGGTTGGAATGGTGGTATGACCAATGATTATGGGATTTGATGAGCTGATTAAGTTAAACAATAAAGGAGGTGCAACATAAGGAGTGATTTATTGGTGCCTTCTTACCTCACCTGTAGTGGAAAATTTAACTGATACGTGGTGTGGACCTTGTCGATCTGTGAGGATAAGAGTACATAATTTGAAACGACCGTAGCCTGTGGGGAAGGTTCGTCGCATTATAAATGTGGCCAGAGTGGAAGAGGCGTTGAGACTCGAGCGAGTCAGCTGGTCCATGTGCTGTATAAAGCACAGTAGTTATATTAAAAATAAATTCGTAATAAACAAGGGAGCCTTTGTAAGTTTTTTGGTTTAAAACCCAGTTATAATCTTCTTTCTTTTAATAAAAGAAAGTAATTTCCAATTAAACACAGTAGAGAGAGGGTTTATGATGGCTTGAGCAGTAGTTTGGCTCAGCCACAGATTCCCATATTAACTGGGAATAACTATGACCATTGGGTTATAAAAATGATAACACTTGCGTTCTCAGAACGTCTGGAACCTTGTGATAAATGGGTATCCAGAGCCAGCTGACCACGCAGCTGAATTGGCCCTGACAAATGCATAAAGAAATCTGCTTAGGGAAAATAGAAAAAAAGGATGCAAAGGCACTTTGCCTCATCTAACAGGGACTAGATGAAAGAATCTTTCCAAAAGTATCAACAGCAATATTTTATAAGACACATGAGATATTTTAGAGACAACCTATCAAGGTACAATGAACCTGAAGACTGTAAAATTGTAGTCACTTGTAAAGGAGTTTTATAGTCTTAAGATGAAGGAGTCTTAGACTGTAGATCATTTAATGACTCAGGTCGCTATAGGCCACCTTTTATTACTGAATTTACCACACAATTGGATGTTATGTACAAGAGATGAACCAGTAAATTGCTTATACAAACTGCGTAGACTATGAAAACTATCTGAAAAAACATAAGAAATCTCATAATTACTTAGACCACCTACCTCACACAGATCGCTGACTTCTTTCTTGCTCAATAAAACCAGTAAGAATCTAATAGTTGAGATATTTACTAGAATGTATCCTCCTTCCTTATCACTATTTAGATCGATCCTCGCACAATAGTAACCTTTAGTCTATGTATCCTCCTTCCTTCTCGCTCTCTGTATCCTCTTTCCTTCTTGCTCTCAACTAAAGGCTCACTCAGACCCTCGAACAATAGTAACCGAGAAGGTTCACTCAGAGAAATAATGCTTCCCTCTCGCTCTTAACTGAATGCTCATTCATACCACTAAGAATTCTTTCTTCTTGAAGGAAGGCTCACTAGTAACACTCAGAATTGAACAGTTGATTGCTGTTAACTGTTTGCAAAATATTTTTTGTGTGTTAAATCGATTCGTGAAATCATTTATGGCTCTTACTCAGACTCTTTATGGCTACAAGACGTGAATGAACAATGTTAAATCCCACTTAAAGTGTGTATGAATTTTCGTACTAGTGGCTATGAATGTGTTCCCATGCCAAGAGCGTTCCATCTGGGGTCCTCTCACCGTTTTCCATTCTATCTCTTGCCACTTGTAAAGTCTTGGGATCCCTTGCCTTTTTGTGCGTTTCAATAAATATTGTCCAAAGTACATGAAGCCTCTGGAATTAATGCGAAGAACCTCCAAAAGCCATGTGAATAGCTTGATAGTTGGTAGAGCATTAATGTTTTTTATATTTTGCATTAATGCTTGATGGAAATGTTTTATATTTTTTTTTAAATTAGTCATTTTATAATCATATCAAGTTTGATGGAAAGTTTTTAGATTTTGCATTAATGTTTGATGGATTTTTTTAGATTTTTTTTTTAATTAGTCATTTTATGATAAGATTATACTTGATTGTTTATTCATTATAAATAAAAATTATAACTTTTTTATCCTAAAAGCTAAACTTTGAAACATGAATTTTGATTTTATAAATTAATTAAAAGTCTCTCCATCACATCTTTATAATTCTCTCTTTGCATCATGTGGAAGGCTTGAAGATGCAAAGAGAGAAGAGTTCCCATAGTCCAATCTTGGATGCAAAGGTGAAAGGTTTGAAGATATGAAGAAAGTGGATTGCTAGATAGAGAAGTGGAACTAATGCCTAGATGCATCAAGATTAGTCTTAGTGAAAGCAATACAATATGATTGGTGATACATGTAAAGAGACAATCAAACATCAACATTTATCAAATTTAAATAATTATGGGCACACTATTTGGTTGACTGAACTATGTCCTTAACCAACTCTAAATAGCCTTAATCTCTAATTCTATGTCATGTTTTTGTGTGGAGCAGCATTGTGGTTGATTTTGGGCAGTTTTGGGATCCTTCCCGTCCTTATAACAGAAATGGTCAAATGAAGTTACAAATCTGGTCATGTTCATAGCCTTAAATCAGCATGTTTCAAAGACAAATTGGCATAGTGAGTTGCCCTAAATCAACCCAATATTTTGAAGAAACTAGAGCCAAGGACTTTCAGCACATTAACCATGCATTCAACCTATTGTAATAGCATCTAGAGTATGAGAGTATCACTCAACAATGACAAATAACCCCTTAAAAACAACAATATGGGTGGTTTTCATTCAATAAACGTTAGGATTGACAGTGTACAAGGCATGAAAATCAGCCTTGAGCATAATCTCAGAGGTTAACAGGCTTAAAATATCTCCAAACCTGTGCACAAGAGGTAGTAGCAGCCACAACAATCTTAGAACCCAGTTTTAATGAGAGAATTGAGCCATAAAGGGTGATGTCTAGCTCTATTTATATGTCTAGGAGGTCCGCCCACCTACTTGAGGGCAACTTGAGGGTAGCATTCAACATTATTAATGGATAAAATCATCGTTTGAAGCATGCTTACAATTTTTAATAGATAATTTCATTAAATGTTTTCTTGGATAGAAAACTCTCTTCACACATTGGTGGGCTCCTGCGTCTTTTGTTGAATGCACAACATCAAACTATGATGATTCCTAGCATCTATTCATTATATATTCCATCCAAGCCAAAAATCAGTTTGGCAATAACCCGTAAGAGTTGTGCACTAGAAGACCACAAAGAGGATTTTGAGTATAGAAAAGGAATGTTGGATTTTGATGTAGATTTTGCCAAAAATGAAATATTATAGTAAAAGACCCAATTTTACATACCAAAACAAAACATATAGAAGTTCACAATCGCTTTATCTTGGAGAATGTGCAAAATAGGGAAATCAAACTTTTGTATATCCCTCCACACTAGCTAGTTGATATGTTAAATTTTAATCAAGCCTTTGTCAAGGGACAAAATTGTAAAATTATGTGATATGTTTGGTATAAAATTTTAATGTTGGGATTGTTTTCCTAGAAGAAATAGTTACATTCTATTCTTGGTAGTTGCTTAATGGGGAGAATTATTAGGAGAGTGTTCCACATGCAACTTATCTTTGGCAGCACAACCATGCATTTATGACAATGAGAGCCTCCACCTTTATTACTAATCCAGGCATAGAGCATGCAAGTTATTATTGGCAAGAGAGGAGTTACATGTCTCACCTTTTTTAAATTTCTTACTTATGGAAAAGCCTTTCTTCAAGCAATATTGGGCCTATTGCAATAGAAGATTTTTTTCTATACTCACTCAAGCTTTAGTTTCCTAATCTACTTCCTTACTTTCCCTACATCATTTTATTTCATGGTGTTTGTGTTCATGCTTCCATATCCAAGGTACGCTCTTTTATAATGATCATGTTTATCCATTAGTTATTCTTTGGAGTTGTTTGTTTTGGTTGGATTTGTTTTGAGATATTTACACTCTCTTTCATGGGTAATTACTTGTTAGGTGTCCATCCTCAAAACAAGCTTAATATTTGAATGTAAGGTTTTCATGTTTCACTCTTAGAGCATATTCAAGAAGCTATAAGTTAAGAGCGACTAGTAATCGCTTATCTAGCTCTAGGTTAGATTCTATTGTTTAGTGTTCCAAAAGTTTAGAGTCTATTGTTTAGTATGTCATGAACTGTCCTCTTCCCATGAACCATGAACACCATTTGAAAATGATATCTCAATCATGTTGGAATGATAAACAATACAAAGGAACCTCAAGTTTTCATAGTTACTGTGATTACTCTAGTTAACTATGGTCTGATACAAAGGCCATACCCCCATGAACCTATATATTAGGATTTTATCTTTTAGGCCAAGAATGTTATCTTCCAAAGTTTTTGTATTCAGAATGATCATGGTCTCTTCCACTTGGTGAAAAACAACATATTTTTTGGGCTTGGAGAAGGATTCTAATTTCCATTGCTATGCAAGAAACTCTTGAATATTGCATGAGTGCTAGAAACCTTAATTTTGTGGTGAAGTAAAACATTTTTTAGAGATGTCTATACATTGCTCATGGATGGAACAACAACGAATGAAGCATTAATTGTGCTCTCAGTTAACTCTACTCCTACAATTAGATATTTTATCACTGTGGCAAGGTAGTATGGAAATAGATTGTTAGTAACCCACATGTTTTCTCTATCCTCATCGGCCACAGGTGGTCTTCCTTTCTTATTGGGGTGGCGTGTCCTTCCCTCTCAATTCCCAGGCATCTATCCAACTCATTATTTATGATACAGTAGGTATTTGACATGCCTCACACCACACACACCAAATTCCCCTCAATCAATCGATCACATGGGATTGACTTAAACCTTCAGTATCAACTCTACGTTTATAAGTCCCTTCATATATTGGGCCCAATTCCAAAATCTTGGTACTTGCATGAACAGTCTGAGAGGCAGAATCAAGATTGGGTGGTGGTACAAGACTCGACTTGCTGCTTGCTTGCGCATTTGGTTCAAAGAAATTCAAGGATCACTCACCTCGAATATAGATCAAATTATTCCACTACCAAATATTCCTCTATTATTTCAAAGGAGTGAGGATCCACAGAGATCAACTCTTTCCATGTTTGCATGACTTGAATTTTGTCTACTTTGTCAAACATACTCTTCAGCTTCTTCCATACTTCATGAGGACAGTCGATCTCGCTTGTATGAAATTGAATATCCTTAGATATGTAATTTGTGATGACCCCAACATTTTCATATTTCGTTCTATTGATGTCAAATTTAGCCCATGCATCCATTGGATCTAGGATTACAATAGTTGTATATTGCCAGAGTCCCTTGCTCTTTAGCAATGTTTCCATATCAGCTTCCCAAATTGCATAGTTATGTCCATAAAGAACATAGGTTCCATCTTTCTGATGTCCTATAGATATGTTTTAGGGTTAAAAAATCTTCATCCCAGAGTCAATCAACGTTTAGATCCAATGTTTATTCCTCATCCCACCCAAATAAAATAACCCCCAATATTTACATTACTATGTAAAATTAAAAACCCCC
Organism: Larix kaempferi; assembly: GCA_027924585.1. Lineage (NCBI taxonomy): Eukaryota > Viridiplantae > Streptophyta > Pinopsida > Pinales > Pinaceae > Larix > Larix kaempferi. Next base: position 46,214,107 of record BSBM01000510.1, read on the forward strand.
CCTTGACCCCTTAATACGAGGCAATATATTTTGAGGTTTCTAGGAGTATTCAAACCCCCAATATGAATAGATGTGATATGATATTGCCTCGCTAGTGAACCCCCCATGCTCTATTACAACATGTCATCTCATTTTCAAGCGAATCACTAGTCAAGCTACACCCCTGCGAGCTTTGATCGTGCAAGTTAAATCGGTAAATCTTAACCATTTGCACATAGAAAGGTAAATGTGCTTTAACATAAGGGGTAGGGTCGTGAATGCTTGATATTAAATCCAACATGTCAGATCGATAGATCATGGCCATTCACGCACAAAAAAAGTGATTGAGATTTAACACCATGCGTCTTGCCACAAATGGTTAAGATTCAACTTCGGGATTAGATAGACGAAATAAATGGATTTGAAATGTTTAATGGGTCGAGATGGCATGGAGGGCCAGCGATGGGAAGGATGACATGGTAGACCTTGCGACTAACATGTGGGATCTAGGTGGACACCAATGCCACCAAGTGTTATGACATATTAGTAGATGACAAAGTATTAAAAAAAATATGGAGCCAAAAACTTGTTTTGGCCATAACAAGAAAAATAAAGTCTAAATTTGATGAAATTTTCTACATTTGTTCGCAGAGTGGAGGACTACAAAATTGCAAGAGAGAGATAAGGGCATGTTCAACTCCAGTTTTATTAAAATTATTTAAATTAGTGACTTTTTAAGACCCATACCTAGTTGATTGAAAGGGGATCTATTGGGGCTGTGATTTTTATAATGCAATATTTTACCAGATACCACCCAAATACAAAGAAAACCCAGGGAGATTTCAACCAAATTCCGAAGGGTTTGGAGGAAAGATGCAGAAAAAATCAAAATCCACTATTTGAGATAAGATTTTGGTGATTTTGGAAAACTTGCAGGAGGTGAAAGTGACCAAAGATATCAAAACCATAAAAATGTATTTGCCTCACATTTTACCTTCTCAATGAGACAAAAAGCATTTCTTAGAGGAAGTTTTTCCAGTTTTGCTTTGTTTGTGAGATAACAGTTTTTGCTATAAATTCTATGTTTGAAAGAAGTGCAAAAATAATAATAAAAATTTGACAATTCTAGAATTTTGTAGAAAATTCATGGAGCATCATATTAGGGCTATACAATTGGATGAGTACTCATAATAATATGGCCTATTAGCACCCAATACAAAAGTTTTCTTGAATATTTCCAAATTTCTTCTACAAGTCTCCAAAGTTGGTTTCTAAGACTAAATACACCTACATGAAAAATCAGAATTGGGAAAAAGTGCTAACTTTGGAGGGTTGTAGCTTCTAGGTTGGAACCAAAATTAAGCCCAGGTATAGTATTGGAAAGTTAATTCATGGTAGAATAATGATCCGGGAATGACCCAAGGATCTAGTTACAATGTTCATTTTAAGGAGAGTGTGTAATGTGTCGTCATGCTTGCCAATTCACCATTTTTACATAATAATATTGCAAAATCCATTAAATCATGCTTAATAATGACTTAAAAGGATAAGTGAATTCAATGCAACAATTATGACAATGAAATAATAGCAAACATAGCAAATATGACAAACCAAGCTTGATAACGAAGTTCATCCACAAAGGGACTACATCTCTGGGACCGCTCTCTAATGAGGACTGATCTTGTTATGTGGTCAAAATGTTGGAGGCACCAAAAATACAATCTTCTACCAGATACAATAAGGCTTTGGAAATGTTGTCAAAGAAGATTCAGTAATATTCTTCAATAGCTCTCCCACTCTAAGAAGAATCAATAAGATTCACACAACTTCCACCAAGAATTCTTCTCCAAAATACCTCTACCACATGGAAAACACCCTTGGTTATATACCAAAGGGTTCATGACCAAACTCCAATTACAATAGGATTTTCCCAAATTAATAGATATTCCAAAGTTTGTTTAAAACCAAATACCATACATGACATTAATTTTAACATCCAACTATTATATGTTAAATCACTCATCAACTTAGCATATAATTAACATATGGTTTATTTGTTCTAAAACCAAATCTTCTGGCATAAATGTTAACACCACCCAAAATTTTAGGAATTTGTTTCCACATATCATATTTAGGAAATTGGTGGCATAATGTTTTAACCTCCTTTTAGGAATTGAACCACCCACGTATCCATATCTTACTCCATGGGATTCGTGGCCTCCTTTTGAACATATCTTAAACCATCCCTAAATATTAGGATATAGTTTCCAAGTTTTTAGGTGGTGTGTTGCCTTATAATTATGACAATATTTAATTCATTCCACTTTTTAATATTTAAATATTAAAACTTTAAATAAATCCACACCTTGCCACATGATACCACTTGTCATGGAATTGGAGCTCAACCTTGCCACTTGTAAGGTTTTAATTGGACTACATGTCAACATGTGATTGGTCCATGTGCCGACATTGTGCTTGGATTTCTTCAACTCCCATCGGCCATATATTCTACATACGGATTCAGATTGAGATGATTCAAACATCACCGAAAACGTCTCAATGAGCTCTTTGCAATGGTGTTGTGTTAGTTTTTCAAAATTTACTTCAATCTGATCTAGGATCTTAATTGAGAGAACAACATGTACAACATATCTACAGAATATCAATCATGGACACAATAATGCAAGCACACAAGAGACACAGAGTTTACTTGGGGAAAACCATAAAGGTGAAAAAACCCAATAACTTCCTCAGAGATAGATAGAGCAATGATACAACCCAAGCATAAGGGATAGACATCTCCTAGAAGCAGCTTCTCCTCCTCCACAAGTGCGCCACTCTCCAAAGAGTGTGTGTGAATAGAATGATGAAATAGAGTGCCTCCCGCACTCTATTTATACATGACTTGAATTTCCTAATAACCTTTACTAGGTCGGCCTTAACTTAACCACATAACATAATGCTGACTGGGCCGACACCCAATAGGGTGGTCTAATAACCCTTTGACCCACATGGCCGACCCCCAATAGGGTGGTCTAATAACCCTTTGACCCACATGACTTATACAGGGCTGACCCCAACAAGGTGGTCTAATAACCCATCAAGTATAAGTTACGACACTTACAATATAAATGACGACACTTCTGTATAAAGGAATAATAACATCTCTATAGGAATACAAACACTTCCGTATATAGGAATAATAACATCTCTATAGGAGTACAATATACATAAATGAAATACATGGGTGAAATACATTCCGAAGTTACATATACATCAACACTCCCTCTTAACTAGGAAGGTATTTCTCGACACAGATCCACTAGCACAAGTCTTCTTCTCTGGATCATCATCAGCGAATCATCATCCTTGAATCATCGTCATTGTCACTATTGTTGCTATCTCAATCAATCTATGAATCTACTCGTCATAGGAAGTTCTACAGAGCTAGTCCTTTTTCATACTGGATGTAGGCCCACCATCTGCAGGTCTTCATCATCACTGGCCATACTGTGGAATCCTCAGGACCTATTACGTGCGTCACAAAACCTAGTTGCAGCATCCCGAGCTGTTACGAACACACAACTCTACCTGTCGGATCTCCCAGGAGCACATTACATGTGACTGTCACAAAACCTTAAAAGAGTCTCTTGACTAGCAATTACCCTAAAGAGCATCTGAGGCCTTTTTCATCCTGTCCAGATCTCCAGGACTTATTACATGTGACCCCCACCACAAAACCTTAAAAGAGTGTCTTGTCAAGCAAGAACCCTAAAGAGCATCTGAGGCCTTTTTCATCCTGTCCAGATATCCAGGACTTATTACATGTGGTCATGGCAATGCCTCAAAAGAGCATCTGAGGCCTTTTTCATCTTGTCCAGATCTCCCAGGTCTACTTACATGCCATAGGACAAAACCTCGAAAGAGCGTTTGCCAGATCTCCCAGGGAGCTATTATATGCCAATGGAAAAACCTAGCAAGAGAATCTGCAAACCTCCCAGGGCGCTATTATATGTCCTCCCAAAGAAAAACCTCGAAAGAGCATTTTCCAGATCTCCCAGGGAGCTATTATATGCCAGTGGCAAAACCTAGCAAGAGAATATGCAAACCTCCCAGGGCTCTATTATATGCTTATCTGCACAACCTGTCCACGGCCACAGAGTATCAACCTGATACTCACCATACATCATCCTGATGTACACATGATCATCCTGATCATCATCACTGCATCGTCCCGATGCATGTCATCTGGAGCAACATCTCAAAGCTCATCATCCATGATCATCTTGATCATATAATGCATCCACCTGATGCATACATAGCATCTGCCTGATACATATCATCATACATGATCTACCTGATCATACAATGTATCCACCTGATACATATACAAATACACGATCCATTTGATCATACCTGATACATATCAACATACATGATCTACCTGATCATACAATGTATCCACCTGATACATATACAAATACATACACATGATCCAACTGATCATATCCAACATCCAACATGATGCATACATACATAAATGATCCAACTGATCATATCCAACATCCAACATGATGCATACATACATAAATGATCCAACTGATCATATCAAGAATCCAACATGATGCATATACATATATAGAGCAATAATTAGAGCATCGTCCTGATGCTTATCATCCAGCGCTTACATCCACAGCCATGTGAAGGATCCTCCTTCCAACATGCTTGGAATGGCTTCAGCAAATGTCTCCATCACTTCTTCCTCGAAGTGTCATCGATCTGAAGAACACCAAGCCTCTCTCTGAAGTACTCGAACTTCACTCTGGATAGTGGCTTCGTGAGCACATCTGCAATCTGCTCATCCATCGCAACATACAAAAGCTTCACTGCTCCTCTCTACGCCATATCCCTGATATAGTGATATTTGATCTCTATGTGTTTCGACCTGTCGTGGAACACCGGGTTCTTAGACAACTTCACACAACTCTGGTTGTGATCCGAAAACAAGATCTTTGCTACTCTATGACGTTAACATGAATTGCATAAAGAGCATGAATGAAGCTCACAAATCCATAAGAAGAGAACCAAACAGCATAGACAATACGCACATAAAGACAACAAGTTGATAACGGAGTTCGTCTAGGATGGACTACGTCTCCGGGCCTGCTTCTCAATAGGAGGGCCGATCTATAATCTCAACATAAAGGCAAAATACATAGTAATGATACAATGATACCTTGGCGATAATGTCCAGGAAGAGAACCGCTGCCCAAAACACAACAAGACTGCTTCCAGCAACTCCGAAGCCTGAAGACGGTGTAAAACGAGTATAAACACTCGTACCTTCCTCCTGCAGAGCTACGCAATCTCCCTTCTCTCCTTTAGCTACAAAGTCTCTACTCCAAAGCATGAGTGGCAAATGGAGAATAAGAGGGTTTATATAGCTTGAGAAGACCCCCTTCACATGTTTCTCATGAATTCTTAGTTACAACAAATTTGCCTAATTGGGCATATGGTTGAAAACCTCCAAGTTGGTTAGGCTCTTAGTTGTGTTCCCCTTTTAATATTCCAACCATATAGTTGGTTATAGTTTAAAACTATACCAAGTATAGGCTGAAATTCGTTACATATGTTATAATGTTTTCAAACCCAATTTAAAAGCCATAACCAAAGTTTTTAAAAAGCACATGTGGTAAAGAGTGGTCGGAATGGCGGGCTCCACACGCAGCGCTGCATTGGTCGGAGCTCCTGGTCATCACGTTGAAGGGGAGAACTAGGGGTAGGGGCTAGCCCCGGCCCCTTTTTGCGCCAATACAAACTTTAAATAAATGTTTTTCCCATACCTTACACATGAAACACCTTGTGGCCTAACGGTAAGGTGGAGCGCTTATGCAGGAGAGGTCACAGGGTCGAACCCCGTGGAGTCCATAATTTTTGTATTAAACATATTGTCCAATCCTGTGCTGCCACGTGGCGGCCTAGGATTGGTCCACCTCATGCCCAGTCGGCGTCCAGTCAACCGCCAAGTCACTGCCCGTACTGCCACGTGTTCAATCTCCATTGGTCTGTACGTACATGCCATGTCACCTCGTCCATACTGTACGGATGCCACATGTCATCCTCTAAGTGGTGCCACATGTCGCCTTTTGGTTGGTTCATACACCTGTCATGTCATCTTGTCCGTATCGTACGGATGCCACGTGTCACCCTGTCAGTGGTGCCACATCATCATGTTTGTACAATACGGATGCCATGTGTCACCCTGTCAGTGGTGCCACATGGCACCTCTTTTTGCCAATTTTGCCTGTTGATCTTATAGAACAGAACGCGATAACTTTCTCATATGGAGTTCGTTTGAGGTGAAACGAACGCCATTGGAATCATCTCGACGAGCCCTTCGATCTAGTGCTGGTTTTGCTGAGATTGGAGGACTTAAAAAATTTGACCTTTCTGGATCCTCTTGGATCAGGTTGTCACAAAAGATACCAGTAGCCTCCAGCGGGAGATCAAATAACTCAGACAGTAGCTTCCTAAGCCATACTGCCTCACAAATAGCCGGACAAGCTGCAACATACTCTGCTTCGGCTGTACTCAGTGCTACGCAAGAATGCTTCCCGCTAAACCAAGAGATCACACCTGATCCCATATTGAAGCAGCACCCAAAAGTGCTCTTCCTATCTGCAGCACTGCCTGCCCAGTCCAAATCAACATAACCTTGCAGGTTAAACTTTTGATTCGCATCATACTTGAGCCCATAATCAATTGTACCCTTCAGGTACCTCAGAATATGCTTTACAGCAACCAGGTGAACATGTCCTGGATCTGTCAAGAACTGGCTCAATGTGTTTACCGCAAAGAAAATATCTGGTCTCGTGTTCATCAGGTACATCAAGGACCTAATCATCTGACGATACACCATGACATCAACCGGATCAGATGAAGCATCACATAGAAGCTTCAGGTTCGATGCCATAGGTGTGGCCATGGCCTTGCAGTCCATCATCCCGAACCTCTTCAGGATCTCTACTGCATACTTGCCTTGTCCAAGGAAGATTCCATTTGCACTCTGCCACACCTCCATACCTAGAAAGTAGTGCATCATCCCCAAGTCCTTCATCTCGAACTCAGCAGCAAGCTTCCACTACGTGTCTGCAATCAATCTATCCTCACCTGTAACAAATAGGTTATCCGCATACAAAAGTAGTATCACTGGATTGCCTTCCTCAACCTTGTAGTAAAGGTTGGAATCCGCTTTATTCTTGGTAAAGCCCAAACTGGATAGAAAGTTGTCTATCCTACCATACCAAGTTCTGCACATATATGACTCAAACCTGAGTGGCTGCTCCACATACACTTCCTCTTCGACTACACCATTCAAGAAATCTGTCTTGAAATCCATCTGGTGTATCTTCCATTTCATCACTGCAGCCAGAGCAAGTATTGATCTAATGGAAGTGTACCTGGCTATAGGAGCAAAAGTCTATTCCCTCTTTCTTAGAGAAGCCACGAGCTACAAACTTCGCTTTGTACTTTTCTATGCTATCATCTGCAACATGCTTGATCTTATAGATCAACTTGGAAGTCACTACAGACTTCTCTTCAGGTCTTGGGACTGCATCCCAAACATCTTCATGATCGACTGGTACTCCTCGATCATGGCAATCTTCCCAGATCCTGGGAACTTCAATATCTTCAATATCTTCAATAGATAACTTTGTTGTTGAACAAATGTTGTAGTCCTTCTTTTGTAGGTGATGGTATACGATCTTTCCTACAAAACAAGTTAAATTGCATGATTAGAAAACATCTCATAGTTTTCAGAACAAATTCTTACACATAAAGAAATATGTCATACAGTCATGCAATTATTTTAGTCAATGCTTCAATACAACATTTATCCATATCCCGTAACTTTCTAGATGCCTTCCAATCTCTACCAGAACATTGTTAAGAGTGTGCACAACTCCCAACATGTCAGCAAAGAGGTTTCATTCTATATAAGTAGCAATGGAATGTTGTATAGTGCCATAGGCCACTTACCCATCATATGCAAATTAGTAGTATACTGTTCATTAATGCAATTATTCTAATATGCATAATACACACCCTAAGTCTATGAACATAAGCATATACATCATTGAACAAACAAACAAATATGCAAGAAATGACAATTAAAATACTTATCTTTGTTTGGTTGTAGGGTTGACTCCCTCTCAATCTTTGCTTCCTTTCTGTAACTCCATTCTGATGTGGATTGTGAGAAGTTGTAATACCCCATTTTGATCCTTAGTATATATTAGCTTCTAATGTAAATAATGTATGCATATTATGTATGATTCCTAGCGTGGAGCTCAAGGCCAAGGACTCGCTAGTGAACGCTCGACCTTGAAGAGGCAAGTATTGGATATTATGTTGCCCATGTGCTAGAGAACCATGGGAATTGTAAATATGCATTTTAATATAAAAATGCCCACAACTAGCTATGCAATGCAACAAGAGATGGGGGCATGATATTGCAAGGAATTGGGAGGGAAAACATTCAAACCCTTGGATCCAATCCAGTCAAGCCAAGTGTCAATGAGAGAACCCATCAAACCCTCAACTACCCATGTTGACTTTTGTGCCCAATCATTGATTTCTCCCAAGAATTGGGTGAAGTAGTTAATGCCTTGGGATGGGAGAGGTATGGCTGTCAATTTTCGTGTATGGGCAAGCCAACAACCTGGGAAATCGAATTTTGTCTTGCTGGGCAAGAAAACCCCCACAAAATTGTGCCCAAAGCCATTCTTCACCCATGGCATTCATCCTCTCACGCAGTTGAAGCTTGCTGGGGTTTTATCCTTCACGATTTCCACCATTTTCTGCATTTTTCCCATGCCTGGAGCTCGTTTTTGCAATGTACAACAATTGGGAGAGAAGGACCACGATTTGGGGACTGTGAGGGAGGTTGTTTTTGCCCCAAAATACCCATGGATGTTTTTTCTGAAATCGGATTTGGCTTCCTAGAGTGTTTCCCCATCTTCCTTTTTCGTTTGAGTTGCCCACGTTTTTTCTGAAGCTGATAGGAACCCCATTTTGGGCATTCTACTGTAGAAACGTTTTTGCTACATGCCCAACACTTGAGATTTTGCTGTTATGTGTACCCAGGCCCAGTTTATGAGTTTTCTATGTGTAGGAGATTGTTGGAGTTGAAATGGGTTTTCATTGTTTTGGCTTGAACTTGAGTGGAAGCATCCACAATTGAAGAGGGATCAGATTTAGCCTGATAAACCCAGAAGTGGCCTGGCTTGGCTTAGATCCAAATGACTATTTGGCTATTTGGCTGTGTATGAGCTTAAAATCCCTTTTTCCTTGTAGATATCATGCCCAGCTCAGGGGTGGCCTTCAGACGGACTCAGTATATGCTGTCGAAGAGCCTACGGTTGGGTGGAACGTTGCAACAACATAGCCAGTTGTTGGAGACAACATTGCAGTGAGATAAGTATAGTCCCGTATGTGTAATTACTTCTGCACTGTTTTAATTAATGGATGTTTGTTTTTAATATGCCTAATGCATATGAGTAATGGGTGTGGATAGTTCTTATTTCCGCTGTGCATGTTTGTTGAATTTACACCTGCACCCATGAATTTTATTGCTGTGAATCTATGTCATGGATGAGCTTATGAAAAGCCCCATAGATTGGTAGTATATTCCCTTCCAGGAGTTGGGTCCGCGGGAGGGGACATTACAGAAGTGGTCAACTCCCTCTGAATATCTGCATCCTTGTAGAAGCTACTGAAGTGTGCTCCTTCTTGATCTTTGCTTCCTGGATTATCTGTCCTTGAACTTATATCCATCCTTAGTCACTATGCATGCTTATTAGTATCATCATTGTGTTATCCTCGAGGTCTCATACATAATCACACATTCATTAGTATAATCTTAATACTATCAAAACATAATAATCTTAAACATGTATAGTCATGCCCATTTCAAACACAAATAATAAACATTAGTATTCAAGGTTTCATGGAAGACTTCTTTTACTCATGCATATTCTTATTTGATCATAGGACTCTTCTGGTTAGTTAAATCATCAATCAAGATAAGAGACATAATATGCATAAACCCTTGATTACTTACATTTCTAACTTTATGAATAAACATAACCAATCATACCAAGTATACTTATATAAGGGATCCTAAAACATAACCAATCATACCAATTATACTTATATAAGGGATCCTAACACAAGGTAATATTCTAACTTGATATAGGAAAAACATACCTGGATTAGTATGTTAGCTAGTTATGTCTAACATACCCACATGATGTCTTCTTGTTCTCTTAAATGACTTGTGCTAGTAACTTGCATATAAGTTAACCATTATAGAACCAACTTATACATACCTCGTAAATAGATCTTCTAAGTGATCCATGACAATGGATGAATCTTTGTCTTCATGTCACCATGACCATATGTTCTTGAACTAGAACATGATTTGTCTTTCTTGGTGTACCTTTCATGTTAGCGGACAACATAAACCTCATACAACACCATAATGCATTAGTACAATCATAAGAGTCAACACCCTAATCAATGAATATCTTCTATCATGCATTCATAATTTTATTAAGGTGATACGACAAGTCTAAATTTAATCAAGATTGTACTAACCGTAATAATATGAAGACACACATACCATAAAATTAATCATGAACAAATCTCAAAACATACCTGGAAGTCATACCTGTCGAGACTGTTTGTAATCTTCTTATGAAAGGCCTTAGCCTCATCTCCCTCTGAAACAGGAACTTCTTCACTTATGCAGGTGACCAATCCATTCTCTTGTAGGATTAACTCAAGCCACTTGATTTGTAGGAACTAGATCTGGATCTGGATTAGGGTTTGTCAGAGAAACCCTGAAAATTCAAACTTTGAATTTCAAACTTCTGAAAGGATAGAAAGATGTGCCTTGATGAGCTGATCAAGCCGGTATACTCATAATTTGAAAACTGCAAAGTTTCACCCCTCAAAATTGCCTTTGAAACTTTCGAATCTTCTGGACAGGATCCTGAACTAGGGTTTGATAAAGCCCACCCTTCTTCCCAACCAAAAATTTTGATTCAAAGCTCTAAGCTTCTATTTTTCTAAGGAGCTTCCAGCCGTGGTCACAGATTTCCAAAATTCCAACTTTTGCAGAAGCCCTAATTTTCAATCTTTCCAATCAAAGTCCCGAACTGGGGTTTGATCAAGCATGGCCTTCTGCCCAACCAAAAATTCTGATCTTGGTCTCTAAATTTCGATTTTGATGAGTAGCATCCAGCCGTTGTCTCCGAATACAAAAATGCCAACTTTCTTTGAAACCCTAAATTCTGGAAACCATGAATGAAGGTGCTAAAAAATAATTCCGTTTTGACAGAAATATGCACCTGATTGTTTCTGGTGTAACTCCTAACTTTCTGATCCACAGGGTCTGAAACTTCTACCTGTGGTATCCTGACCTGTCATCTTTCCAACCCCACATGTATGACCTCAATTGGATTCTCTGAGAGAGAGTTATGCCAAGTGTCGCAACATGACCTATTTATGGGATAAAACAGGAGAGCGAACTTGTACGGCATGCCACGTGTCATTGGTTCATTTTCGGCCTCTAAAAAAGTTACCTGAGAAAGTACAGTCCGTGCAATACCTGTCACGTTTTATGAAATTTCATTTGGATCTTCCTAGCCCAAGTTATGACCTTTTTTCCTAGGTCACCTGTTTATGACTAAGATCTGGAAGAGGCAGAAACCCTAGATTGTACAGATCATAAAACAAAAAGTACAGTGAATTAGAAGTTTTCCTTTGGACACAAGGTACATGGGGATCTGATATTCGACCTGTAAAATTTTCAAATCCGAAAACTTCGCCAAAATGGATTTATAACGAAAGTGCTACGATGATTGGTTTTCGCTATATCAAGGCCTAGCATTGCAAGTGCAACAAGTGTCATACATGCCATACCATGCCTTCTTTCAGGCTAGCTTTGATACCATGTTAGTTGTTCAGAATTTACTTCAATTTGATCTAGGATCTTAACTCAGAGAACAACATGTACAACATATCTATAGCATATCAATCATGGACACAATAATGCAAGCACATAAGAGACATAGAGTTTACTTGGGGAAAACCATAAAGGTGAAAAACCCCACAATAACTTCCTCAGAGATAGATAGAGCAATGATACAACCCAAGCATAAGAGATAGACATCTCCTAGTAGCAACTTCTCCTCCTCCACAAGTGCGCCACTCTCCAAAGAGTGTGTGTGAATAGAATGATGAAATAGAGTGCCTCCCGCACTCTATTTATACATGACTTGACTTGCCTAATAACCTTTACTAGGTCGGCCTTAACTTAACCACATAACATAATGCTGACTGGGCCGACACCCAATAGGGTGGTCTAATAACCCTTTGAACCACATGGCCGACCCCCAATAGGGTGGTCTAATAACCCTTCGACCCACATGACTTATACAGGGCCGACCCCAACAAGGTGGTCTAATAACCCATCAAGTATAAGTTACGACACTTACAATATAAATGAGGACACTTCCGTATAGAGGAATAATAACATCTCTATAGGAATACAAGCACTTACGTATAGAGGAATAATAACATCTCTATAGGATTACAATATACATAGATGAAATACATGGGTGAAATACATTCCGAAGTTACATATACATCAACATGCTGTCCATTTCTAATTCCAAGAATGTAAATTTTTGACCACTTTTTAATCGGTGAGGATCCTCTTGGATAAAATATAACAAAATATTTTAGTTTGGAGGGTTGTAGATTTTAACTCAGACAGCCAAAATTAAGCCCAGGTATATCCATTGGAAAGATAATTCATGGTATAATATAATATAATGTTCTAATTTTTGAAATATGTTTCTACTTGTTTCATAAAGCAAGGAAACAAAGCCTCTAGGCTTGATTGGGCAAGAGAGATTCAATGTGGGTAACTTCTGAAGTATCCTAAACTTTGGGAAGAAGTTGTAGGATGGTATAGGAGTGTACCAAAGATGAAACTATGTATATATCATGATAGACATGGCACAATGGTGCTTTCACAGTGAGACTTAAAACAATTTGGGAAAGCAAAGCATGATAAGTTGCTTACTTACTAGCAATGTGAGTGGCTAAACCAATGATAGCTAAATGCTTGATAACATGACAATATTGTTTATGAGTAGGGATATTTGAGTGATAATATTATGGTAATGTTTGTTAATAGGTGGGAAAACATCTATATTGTAGAAGCCTATATTATTCTTGTAGATTGTATTTTATAAACATTCGTGAAGAAAGAAGGAACTAAGAGTGATTGATGGATCCTTAGCCACAATGCATTTATTATATTTAGAATGATAAATATGGATTGCAAGGAAGGGTTATGGTATCCTTTACTCAAGGTAATTGGCTATCATACGCAATTACCAAGGAAATATGATAGCTAATGCGAATAAGGAACTGACCAACATATAAAGAAAATGAAACTCATACAAGTCATGGTGGATTCATCCTTATTGACAAGTGCATGCATGTTTGGAAGAGTTGCAAGGTATGGACCAAAAAATTATGTGTAAAGATTTGTAATATATTTACTAGCAAATATGGTAACATCAAATATGTTACTAGCAACCATGCAGGTATGGATTTAGTTATTCTAACTGCATAAATGTTGAAAAAGGGTGTGGGTAAGGATTCCTTCAACCATATGTTAATACCATAATTTGGTATGCTTGCGATGTTTGATTGCATATATGTGAATAATACCCCTTATGCTATGATGTATTAAAGGTAGAAATCCTTGTACCTATATGATTTTTAAGAATCTAAAATGCATTCATATGAAGTAAAATAGCATGGCATGTGTGTTGGTTATGAGTAAACAACCAACAAAAGTTAGGACTAATGATCCTGGAGTGGCAATGAATATCATGTGACATAATCATGGGTGAATCCATAATGTTTTTGGATATAGAAAGGATATAGTGATGTTAAGAACTATTTTTTTTATTTATTTTTTATTTTTCCGCTGGCCATGTCATCATCCCAGTCGTCTACACACACCATCATTCCACCTCAATTACACTCCATTCCACCCCTTGGACCTTGATAAAACATTGCAAAAGCAAAAAATTATAGAAAAAACCAAAAGGGGGCATTTTAAGTCCAAGTTGCTCATATCCCCAATGAATGAATGACCTAGGTCACACCAAATCCCTCGAAAAGAGCGACCCAAGATATGCAAATTTTTTGAAAAAGAGCAACCTAGCTTACGACATAAATTTTGGTTGTTTCCTACTTTTCCTTGGCAAAAAGAGGAAACTTGTGTTTTTAACTCCGACTCAACACAAATCATGGAGAGTATTTGGGATGGAAAAAGCCACCCCCATTCATCGAGTTTTCTCCATTCATTGATTAAGATATCATTCTACCCAAATTTCCTAGAGATCAGAGCTATCCTTCTTAGTTCCTGTCTTTCCTTGTCAGAGATCGCAATCGTGATGAGTGGGCAAAGGATCGTGGACTACAAGAATACCAAACAGACCCTCCCTTGGATAACTAAAAGGGTTCCTTCTACTACTTCTTTTGAGGTGATCCTACTATGTATAATTCAATACAATTCTTTGATTCTTCAAACGCTTCTGTTATTTGAATGATGTTTGTTAAAGAATGTGTAGGAAATGTTAGTTTAGATTAGCTTTAATGTTGTTTTAGCTTTGTCCTGCTTGCATGTTAGATTAATTTTACTTTTTGTACTTTGTTTATTTATGTTTTTTCCTTTGAAATTCTACGAAGGTCACCACAACCCTTAGCAAGTGCTTTTTTGCATGGCCTAGTGTGAAAACACTAGCTACAATTTTTGGTAACTCCACTAAGGTTGATCTATATTGTTTTCCAATTGTGTTTGTCTAACCTTTCCAAACTTTGTTTGAGCTCTCTTTTATGCTTCGTTTGATCATTTATCTATCTGCTTATTGTTTTATGTTGCTTCCATTTGATAACCCGTCCTAAAACTTGTTAATGTATTTGTAAGTTCGGAAGATATTCACTTGTATATTGTATTTGTACTTTATTGTATCCCCAACGGAGATGTATTATTCCTCCGATTGGAAGTGTCGCAAGTATTATTGTAAGTGTCGCAACTTATATTTGCTGGGTTATTAGACCACCTTGTCGGGGTTGGCCATGTATGAGTTGTGTGGGTCAAAGGGTTATTAGACCACCCTAGTGGGGGTCGGCCCAGTTAGCATTATGTTAAGTGGTTAAGTTGAGGCCGACCTAGTTGAGTAAAGGTCAAGTGAAAGTTAGTGTATAAATAGAGAGTGTCTCTCTCTCATTTTACACATTCCATTGTTCACTCACTTCGCATTAGTGAGAGAAGAGGAGGATGCACACAAGTGGAGGAGGAGCATGCTGCTGTAGATATCTATCTCTTGGGTTTGATCATGGTGATCCTTGTATTGATGCTTATTCTATCTCTAAGGAAGTTGTGGGGTTTTTCACCTTCTTGGTTTTCCCCAGTGAAATGTTTTGTGTCTCTTGTCTCTTGTCTCTTGTCTCTTATGCTTGTTATGTTGTACATGTTGTTCTTTCAGTTAAGATCCTAGATCAGAATGAATTAAATTCTGAAAAACTAACATGGTATCAAAGCTAGCCTAAAGGAAGACATGCTATGGCATTTATGAGACTTGTTGCACTTGCGACAAATTGCAAGCTAGGGCTTGATATAGAAAAAACCAGTCATCGTAGAACTTTCGCTATAAATCCATTTTGGAGAAGGTTCAAGATCTGAAACCTTTATAGGTCGTAGATAACATCCCCATGTACCTTGTGTCAGAATCATATATCTAATTCGCTATACTTTGTGATTTATGATCCGTACAAGTTAGGGTTTCTGCCTCTTCCAGATCTCAGTCATAAACAGGTGACCTAGGAAAAAAGGTCTCAACTTGGGCTAGGAAGCTCCAAATGAAATTTAGTAAAAAGTTATAGGTAGGGAATGGACTGTAGTTTTGCAGGTAACGTTTTCAGAGGCCGAAGTTGAACCAGTGACACGTGGAACTCCGTACAAATTCGCTCTCCTGTTTTATCCCATAAAAAGGTCACGTTGCAACACTTGGAATAACTCTCTCTTAGTGAATCCATTTGAGGTCATATATGTGGAGTTGGAAAGAAGACAGGTCAGGCTACCACAGGTCGAAATTTCAGACCCTGTGGATTCGTAATTTCTGAGTTACACCAAAAACAATCAGGTGCATATTTATGTCCAAACAGAATTGGATTTTGAGCACCTTCATTTTTGGATCATCACTGCTGTGGGAAATTAGGGTTTCAGAGAAAGTTGAAATTCTTGGAGTCGGAGACCACGGCTAGATTCTCCCCATCAAAATTGAAATTTAGAGACCAAGATCGATTTTTTTGGTTGGGAAGAAGGCCGGTCTTGATCAAACCCTAGTTAGGGATTTTGATCAGAAAGGTGGAAAATTAATGCTTCTACTAAAGTTGGAATTTTTGAAGTCTGTGACCACGGCTGGATTCTCCTTATCAAAATCAAAATTTAGAGACCAAGATCGAATTTTTTGGTTGGGAAGAAGGCCGGGCTTGATCAAACCCTAGTTCGGGATTTTGATAAAAAAGGTGGAAAATTAAGGCTTTTACAAAAGTTGGAATTTTTTAAGTCTGTGACCACGGTTGGATTCTCCTCATCAAAATCGTAATTTAGAGACCAAGATCGAATATTTTGGTTGGGCAGAAGGTCGGGCTTGATCAAACCCTAGTTCAGGATTGTGATTAGAAAGGTGGAAAATTAGGGCTTCTGCAAAAGTTGGATTTTTTAAAGTCTGTGACCACGGCTAGAAGCTCCTCAGAAAAATCAAAGTTTAGAGCTTTGGATTGAACCTTTTGGTTGGGCAGAAGGGTGGGATTTATCAAACCCTAGTTTGGGGTCCTGTCTAGTGAATCCAGAAATTTCAAAGGCAATTTTGAGGGGTCAAATATTGTAGTTTTCAAAATTGAGGTATACCAGCTTGATCA
This sequence comes from Larix kaempferi, assembly GCA_027924585.1. Taxonomy (NCBI): domain Eukaryota; kingdom Viridiplantae; phylum Streptophyta; class Pinopsida; order Pinales; family Pinaceae; genus Larix; species Larix kaempferi. The sequence continues at coordinate 46,231,165 of BSBM01000510.1, forward strand.
GCTCAGCAAGCCACATCTTTCCATCCATTCAAAAGTTTGAAATTCAAAGTTTTAATTTTTAGGGTTTCTCTGACAAACCCTAATCCGACTCCATATCCAGTTTCAACAAATCAAAGTGGATTGGGTTAATCCTAGAAGAGAATGAATTGGACACCTGCATAAGTGAAGAAGTTCCAGTTCCAGAGGGAGATGAGGCTGAGGCTTTACATGAGAAGGCTGCAAGCAATCTCGACAGGTATGACTTGAAGAGATACAGGTACGTTTTGAAATTTGTTCATGATTAAGTTTATGATATGTTTGTCTTCATATTATTGAGGTTAGTACAATTTGGATTAATGTTAGACTTGTCTTATCAGCCTATTAAAAGTATGAATGCATGTGAATGATAGAATACATTCATTTGATTAGGGTTATGACATTTATGATTGTACTAATGCACTATGATGTTGTATGAGGTTGATGTTGTCCGCTAACATGTAAGGTACATCAAGAAAGACAAATCAAGTTCTATATCAAGAACATATGACCATGGTGACATGAAGACAAAGACTCATGAAGCTCTACTTACGAGGTATGTATAATTTGGTTCTACAATGCTTAACCTATGAGATATGCAGGTTACTAGCACAGGTCATTGAAGAGAACAAGAAGACATTATGAGGGTATGTTAGACATAACTAGCTAACATGATAACCAGGTATGTTTTTCCTATATCAATTTAGAATCCTACCTTGTGTTAGGATCTTATACTTTTGTATGAATAATAATGATTATTCTTGAAAGATAGAAGTTTAAGTAATCAAGGGTTTATGCATATTATGTTTCTTACTTTGATTGATGATATGAAAACCAGAAGATTCCTATGGTCAATAAGAATATGCATAAGTAATAGAAGTCTTCCCTGAGACCTTAAATACTAATGCTTATTACCTGTGTATGAAATAATCATGACCATAATGTTAAGTTTATTGAGGATCATAATGTTTTGATAGTATTGAGATTATACTAATGGATGTATGATCATGTATGAGATCTTGAGGATGAAACTAGTGCACACTTAAGCATGCATAGTGTTCCAGGATGAATATAAGTTCAAGGAAAGGTAATCCAGGAAGCAAAGATCAAGAGGGAGCACACTCCAGTAGTTCCTGCAAGGAAGCAAAGATCGAGAGGGAGTCCACCCAACAACCAAACAAAGATAAGTATTTGAATTGTTATATATATGATTACTTAAATGATGTTGTTCAGCCATGTACATACTCATGATTTAGGATGAATATTATGCATATTAGAAAAGTTGCATTAATGAACAAGATACTACTAATATGCAAGTAATGGGTAAGTGGCCTATGGTATTGTACAACATTCCATTGCTACTTATCTAGAATGAAACCTCTTTGTTGACATGTTGGGAGTTGTGCACACTCTTAACAATGTTCTGGTAGAGATGGAAGGCATCTAGAAAGTTATGGAATATGGATAAATGTTGTATTGAAACATTGGCTAAGATAATTGCATGACTGTATGACATATGTCTTTATGAGTAAGAATCTGTTCTGAAATATATAAGATGTTTCTAATCATGCAATTGAACTTCTCTTGTAGGAAAGACCATGTACCTACAAAAGAAAGACTACAACATTTGTTCTAGCAACAGAGTTCAAAGAAAACTATCTATTGAATATACTTCAAGGAAGAAGTGACGGGACACATTTGCAGGAGCCATTCCAAGCATGGTGAGAGGAGGATCCTTCCCTTGGCTATGGATGTAAGCGTTGAGTGATGAGCATCAGGACAATGCTCCAATTACTGCTTTGGATCTGCATCAATTGGATGCTTTGTATGATCAGTTGGATCATGTATATTGATATGCATCAGTTGGATGCTTTGTATGATCAGTTGGATCATGTATATTGATATGCATCAGTTGGATGATTTGTATGATCAGTTGGATCATGTATATGTATATGCATTAGGGCGATGCAGTGACGATCATCTGGATGATCATGTGTGATGAGTATCAGGATGATGCTCTGTATGATATGCATTAGGACGATGCTATGATGAAGGAATTGGGTATGATGCATTACTTTCTAGGTATGGAGGTGTGGTAGAGTGCAGATGGAATCTTCCTTGGACAAGGGAAGTATGCAGTAGATATCTTGAAGCAGTTCAGGATGATGGACTACAAGGCCATGGCCACACCTATGGCATTGAACCTAAAGCTACTGTGTGATGCTTCATACGAGTCGGTTGATGCCACGATGTATCGTCAGATGATTGGGTCCTTGATGTACCTGACGAACACGAGACCAGATATTTGCTTTGTGGTGAACACATTGAGCCAGTTCCCGACGGATCCCATAAATGTTCACCTGGTTGCTGTAAAGCATATTCTGAGGTACCTAAAGGGTATGGTTGATTATGGGCTCAAGTATGATGCAAATCAAAAGTTTAACTTGGAGGGTTATGTTGATTCGGATTGGGCAGACAGTGCCATTGATTGGAAGAGAACTTCAGGGTGCTGCTTCAGTATGGGATCCGGTATGTTCTCTTGGTTTAGTAGGAAGCAGTCCTGTGTGGCACTGAGTACAGCCGAAGCAGAGTATGTCGCAGCTTGTTCGACTAATTGTGAGGCAGTATGGCTAAGGAAGATACTGTTTGAGTTATTTGATCTCTCGTTGGATGTTACTAGTATCTTTTGTGACAATCAGAGTTGTATGAAGCTGTCTGAGAACCCCGTGTTCCATGACAAGTCGAAGCACATCGAGATAAAATATCACTATATCAGGGATATGGTTCAGAGAGGAGCAACGAATCTCCTGTATGTTGCGACGGACGAGCCGATAGCCGATGTGTTGACCAAGCCGCTGGCCAGAGTGAAGTTTGAGTACTTCAGAGAGAGGCTTGGTGTACTTTAGATCGAGATTCCTTCCAAGGGGAAGTGATGAGTCCAGAGACACAGATGCACATGAGCCATTCTCACATGGTGGTAGGTGTGTCCTCCCATGGTACAGATATAAGGGCTGGGGCCATTCCGACATGGTTGAAGTGTGTCTTCCCATGGTCGTTGATGTAAGAGATGTGCCATTCGAGCATGGTTGAAGTGTGTCTTCCCATGGATGTGATATAAGTGTTGTTCCATTCGAGCATGGTTGAAGTGTGTCTTCCCATGGATGCGATATAAGTGCTATGCTATTTGAGCATGGTTCAAGTGTGTCTTCCCATGGCTGCGATATAAGTGTTGTGCCATTCGAGCATGGTTGAAGTGTGTCTTCCCGTGGCTGCGATATAAGTGATGTGCCATTCCTAGCATGGTTGAAGTGTGTCTTCTCATGGCTATGGATATAAGTGCAATTCCATTCTTGCATGGTTTAAGTGTGTCTTCCCATGGCGTAGATATAAGTGCTGAGCCTTTCATAGATGGTTGAAGTGTGTCTTCCCATGCCAGTGAGTGTCAGTGCTGTGTGATGTGCATCTGGGTTGTGCTCCATGGAATATGAGGTGACAGTATGGTACACAGGTTTTGCAGAGGCATATAATCAGTCCTGAGATGCTCTTGCAGGTTTTGCAGAGGCAGTGTAATCAGTCCTAGGAGATCCTGCAGGTTTTGCAGAGGCAGTGTAATCAGTCCTGAGGTGTACTTACTTGATGGCTTGCTCGCAGAGATGATGAAGACCTACATGGAGGCTAGGCCTACATCCAGCATGAAAAAGGGTTGGCTCTGTATAACTTCCTATGATGAGTAGATTGGAGATTGATTGAGATAGCAGCAGCAGTGATGATGATGCTCCGTGATCCAGTGATGATGATCCAGCTCCATAATTGAAGACTTGTGCATATATGTATTGATGACTTGTGTGAAGACAATACCTTCCTAGTTAAGAGGGAGTGTTGATGTATTTGTAACTTCGGAAGATATTCACTTGTATATTGTATTTATACTTTATTATATCCCCAACGGAGATGTATTATTCCTCTGATTGGAAGTGTCGCAAGTATTATTGTAAGTGTCACAACTTATATTTGATGGGTCATTAGACCACCTTGTTGGGGTTGGCCCTGTATGAGTTGTGTGGGTCAAAGGGTTATTAGACCACCCTAGTGGGGGTTGGCCCAATCAGCATTATGTTAAGTGGTTAAGTTGAGGCCGACCTAGTTGAGTAAAGGTCAAGTGAAAGTTAGTGTATAAATAGAGAGTGTGTCTCTCTCATTTTACACATTCAATTGTTCACTCACTTCGCATTAGTGAGAGAAGAGGAGGATGCGCACAAGTGGAGGAGGAGCATGTTGCTGTAGATATCTATCTCTTGGGTTTGATCATGGTGATCCTTGTATTGATGCTTATTCTATCTCTGAGGAAGTTGTGGGGTTTTTCACCTTCTTGGTTTTCCCTGGTGAAATGTTTTGTGTCTCTTGTCTCTTGTCTCTTATGCTTGTTATGCTGTACATGTTGTTCTTTCAATTAATATCCTAGATCAGAATGAATTAAATTCTGAAAAACTAACAAAACTCCCCTAGATTTCTCAAGCCGAGCTCTTATTCACTATTTTTTGAGTTCACTATGTCGGGTTTTGCATGTCTTGTTATTTGGAGCGATCTGAGTTGCACTGTTTCCTTCAAACAATGTGACCTAAGTCAAAAACTTAGTTTTTCAGTCAAGTTGCACCTTTTGTCTAGTTTTGTGAGACTTAAGTCGCACTTTTTACCTCAAACTATACAACCTAGCTAAAAAACCTAGTTTTTCAGTTTGGTTCGCACCTGTTCTCCCATTTTGAGTGACTTGGATTGCTCAGTTTTATTAAGAAAGAGTGACTTGCTCTGAAAAAACCATGTTTTCAACAATTTTTCACTATTTTCTTGTTGACAGTCCCCTTTGGTTCTATTTATAGCTTTTTCACTTAATATAGTAGTCTTTTTTATTTCTCTGTTGAGCTGATTGGTGAAGAAAAATTCCCTCTAGACTTGAGTAATTGCCATATTTTTAGTTATGTTTGGTTTTCCATGTAGTTGCATTTTTTTTGTTTTAGTAAAGTTGTTCATGAAAAATTGATTTTGTTTGGTAATTGATCAATTTTAGTTGTTTAGAGCATGTTTAATTTGTTGGATTGGGGCCTCTCCCTGGTATTTATGATTTTAGACTATTTTAGATATTATCTGTCCTTTTCATGTATGTTATGAGTATTAGATGCTTTATCATAGCCTTACTATGTTGAGATGCATTTTACTTCAAGAAAAGTCTAGCTTAGTATTGGAATTTTGTTATCTCTTTTTAGGCATTTTAATTTCTCAGCTTTAGTTGCACACACTGATACTCCCTAATTCAAACTATTACTTGGTTCATGACACAAAGTGGAGCCTTAAAATAAACATAATAACCTCACTCGAGGATCAAAATAATATTGTAGTTAAGTTAGGATATTAGGGATATGAATCCAAATAATTCCCCTTGGTTCTATACATCTGAAACATAGTAGTTGTCCAATTAGGGAACCAAAATCCTCTAGTATTGTCAGACATTGTTAAAATCCAATTTGTGGGGTGAGCCTCTCCCTTAGGAGGCTGAATGTCAAGACTGGAACTAGAGGGCTGGGTGGTGCACCGTCCCCACTCAATACTAAACATCATCTAGATCACTATCTTTGGATTGAAGCTATGGAATACTCATTTTGGTGTGTCCATAACGATGTAGCCTTGAAGCCTTTCTTCTTAGGTATCTTACCCAAAGGACATATTTTTCGGTGGGGGGGAGACTTATAACAGTTGAAGTCGGTTGTGGCCCTAGCTCTATAACTGCTCTTTCGATCTACACTGACTAGGTCCAGATAGGATTGATGCCCCTATTTCGGTCCAATGATTGGAAGAACTAACTCGACTTCCTACTTATTTTTGTTTGATGGGGAGGCGATGACCACACAGAGGAAAATATTTGAGGAATATTTTTTTAGTGTTTTTTTCTTTTTGATTGTGTAGATCTCTTTTACTATAGCAGGTCTTTTCCCTTCTAGGATTGCTCTTTTTCAAAAATTTCCTTTCATTTTCCAGATCGCTTGTTGCACACTCGATTGCACTTGTTTTTTTATATGGTTTTTTATTTCGTCTTAGCCTACTTCAACCTTGTGTTGTTGAGCTATTTTCATCTAGGACTTCGTCACCATAGCTCCCTTGAGGTACTTTCCAAGACTACGGGGTTAGTCGTTTTAGTATGGTTTATTAGACCACACGGTCGACTCTTCACGCTGAACCTTAGTTCGACATACTACACAATCATCAAAGCACTTCTTCGATTCTTCTGATTTCGATTCACAGTCAGGATCACCTTCACCCCACACACTAGCGACACAATGGATACTAATATTCTATTGTCCAGTGGTGGAATCCTGAACCCTTTTCATGGTTGAATCGTTGGAGGTGGATCCACTGGTGGAATCTCTCCGATGGGAGGGGGACCCATTGGTGAAAACCCTTCGTTGAGAGAGGGAACTGTCGACGGAGGCCCCACAACTGCAAACACGACCAACATAGTAGTCAATACTTCCACATCATCTACTAATACGAGCCTGCCATTCATGGCTAGCCTAAACCTCCCTAATTTGGCGAGGATGACCAATGATCCAATTCACCATGATCCAAAATAGCCTCCCATGCCTACCAAACTCCCATTCGACATCCTAGAATTCGGAGGGACGCTGGAGAAGACCCCCAAAACCATATCATGTCATTTCACCTATGGTGCTTTTCGGACAACATTGTAGAATATCCCATCAGTTTGCGCTCGTTTTAGAGAATCTTAACTGGTGTTGCCACTAAGTTGTACATCGAACAACCCCACGGGACACATCCCAACTTTCTATCCTTGGCCTCCACTTTTCTACAATTCTCTTAGTTACTCGTCCGATATGACTTGGGTGTAGAAATCCTTTTATCCCGCCGACAAAATTCCTCCACATGCATCACGGATCATATCCATGAGTGGCATCGATGCCAAAGTATGTGTAAGATCAAGGTTGATGATAGTATTTTTCTATATTGGTTTTTGAAATCCCTCCTCCCCGCCATTACAAAGGACATAGCCTCTGAACGACCACAGACTGAGGAAGAAGCCATCCTCAAGGCTGAACAATAGGACATTATTTAAGCACAATCTGGTTATTTGTACACAATCAACATTGATGCATCTCACATAGATTCCGCTCAGAAAGACCCACCATGGGCATCCCATAATGCGGATGGTGTCATTGGCACTGTCACATCCTACCCTAACCCCTATGCACCTTACCCTCCCCTGTCGAGTGGTTACGCATACGATAATACCCCCAACATTGTGCATCCTCATTAGGTCCCTGTTGCCACAACTAGCTATACCCCCCATTTATCATGCGCTTCATCTCATACAGGAACAAGTACCTCTTATTCATTTGTTTTCTTAGCCCCCCATGTTCATGGCTATTATGGAGAAAAACTTGCTATGGCTTGGGGCAGACCACAACAGATAGCTGACTACCAGAAATAAATTCAACTCCTAATGCAATGCTATATAAATGACAATGCTAAGATAATGGAGAAAAGGCCAACCTTCGATCGGATGTTCGAAGTAGATCCCCGTTGAGCTTTCAACCTCTACACTTGGACCTGCAGATTAGTCTCAACAACAAATACAAGCAAGTTCATATAATGTGTGAAAGACATTAGCATAATCAATAACATGTTCCATGATATCATAAGAAAATGTAACCCAATGTAATTTAAACAACATTCACAACATCAATTGGACAAGAGAATGAGTATTTCCATTAATTAATAACAAGAAGTACATGATACAACCTCTTGCCGGCAACCAATCTGAACCAAGAACTAGGTCTCTCCACTTATGCCTCCACCACTTCAATCCCCCATGCAATGGAAAACTCAAACTATGAAAGGAGTTTGGTAGGTGAACATAAGGAGTTCACAACAACAAGGATCAATGAGTGTAGACTCAAGTCACGGAAAAAATCCACTAGAGTTATGTTTCTCTCTCTTTCTCCTCCCTTCCATACACCATAAGAGCTCAATATATAGCTTTCCAAAGGTAAGTGAAAGGTTGAATCGAGTTGTTTCGGGGTATATGGAGGGCCAAAGGTCACCCTAAGACCGCTTTGTGGGAGTAAAAATAGAGTTTTTACTGTATTTTACCATGTAACTCGATGTACGCGGGCTAATTAGGTGCAGCCTGCGTGTACGCTGGCTATGATGTAACAACAAGTGTATATGAAAAAAAATAGGGAAACTTGGTTCTTGAAGGGAAAATAATGGATATGAGTCAATAATATGGATATTGAAGGCCAATCAATGCTGATGCTCACAAGGTGGAAAAATACGCTGTAACAATGGGCCGTCGTGTGGTGGAACCATGTGTGGCAGTGCTTCTACCATCTTCTTGGTGACTCCAGCCATTAAGATGTACTATACTTTTCCTGTCCCTCCGCCAGCTCCTCCAGCCTAGTCACGCCCCATTGTTCCCTCTTTTCCTCAAAGGAAACTATATGCCCAATAGAATATGCCTGCCTAAGCTAGGCCTGATAATCAACAAGTGCAAGGCAAGAAAAAGAATAAGGGAAAGAACAAAGGGAACAACCAAAACTAGGGAGGTGGGACTCAACCCACTAACCCATCTGATAACACTAGAGAAAACCCCGTAGATCATGACCCCAACAAATTTCCTAAACAGGCAAAAAATGTTTAGTTACAGACTAACCATCCTTATTCTTTTTGCTGTGTCTACATGCATTATACCCACCACTGCCCTCACTTTTCTAAGGCTCTACAGTTATGGAACGGGGATAACCAATGAGAAGAGACCCCTGCCCCACAGGGGAAAACTTATCTACCTCCTTCTAAGCCCACTCAAAGGAAACCAATGGTCCTACAAAACCCCTTCCCTTCGCAAGGGGTAGTCATAGGGAAATATTTGATGTCTTATCCACCCCACCAACTTCATTGAGTCAACCTCATGAATCTGGGGTGCAACAGTACCTCCTTATGTTTTTCGCCGACGTGAACCTTCAGACGCGATGTAACTAATATGATCCAACCACCGAAACCTCCACTACTGATAAGGGGAAAGACTCCTCTCCAGTCGATGAACCCTTACACCTACCTCGACCACCTACTAATGGGATTCCAAAAGTACCTAAGTTTCCTTTGTATCGCATCCCAAATAACCCAATGCTTGGGCCACTCCCAACTATAGCATGGTGGATGAATTAACACAATCCCATATTGCCATGTCTACCTTGGAAGTTATCAAGAATTGTCCTACAAAACATGAAGCCTTATTGTCAACTCTAGGTGCAATTGACCCTTCCAAATCCCATTTGATGACATTCGATTTGGATCAAGCGAAGCTGTGAATGCCCTCGTTAGTAGCCTCTCAAATCTCAGTCACTGCTCAAAAATTGGTGATTCATTGGTGCATTTTCAAAAAAGAAGAATCTACTTGCGTCGTGTCCACTCATGTTTGGTATAATATCGGATCCCCCCAACTTGCACTGTCCCTTATGATGTTGCGTGCTTACGATGATCGCACTGCTCAACCTCATGGTCTTCTCCAGAAGGTCCCTATAGATTTAGCTAGAAAAATAGTCCTAATTCTCATCGAGGTTGTCAATGCCAAGTTAGATTACAACAACCTCCTTTGGTGTAGCTACATGTACGCTATGAAAGTAATCACCTTATTTATTTTCAGTATTATGGTGTCCCACCATGAAGGGAAGATTGTAAAATTGGGCCAATTTACCTATTACAACCCTAAAGGGTCAGCCTTCCTAGAAAATGTCTTACCCGCAGTCGACAATAGTCTCGGAAATGTGTCCATCCCATCTTTCACGAGCGTTGGGCCAGGCATATTCAACGATTCCCCCATGATTGGAACCTTTCAGGCTCTACCTCCTACATCCCCAAATCTGGAAAATATGCACTGTTTCCTCTGGTAAATATGCTGCCCTACCTCAACCTGCTCCCTCTCCTAGCTAGTTACCTGGGAGCCAATGGGGAGCCACGCCTATTGAACAAATCCTATTCTTATTTCCACCCGCTGGAATTATGAGCATGCCTATAATGGAAACTCTTAATCTCCTTGGTTTGACGTTAGGCCTCCCTGTTTGGTATCTTACCCCCTCAAATGCACCTCCTACACCACAGGTTCTCTTGACACCTGTGTATCCAATCAATACTGCTAATCATCCCCCTTCTGAAGTCCCTAAGGCAGCACCACCTACCACCCCACCCCCCCCCAAGAAGAATGCTAGGGGAAAGATGATGAATGCGACAACGCCGAAAAATCCGAACCTATCCATGAACCCTCTCCCTATTGCCACAACTCGAGCATCCTCACCTTGTGCTTTGTGCAATATTTTGGGTCATGCTACCAGAATTGTCTATAATTCCCCATCTTACGGACTCATTTCCAAACGTTAGATGATGAACCCAACGAGAAAATTCTAGCGGTCCATCTTCCTGACACTCAAAAAATGTGCAACAAGTCATTGCGCACCAATCATCCTTATGTAGTATGTGGATTGCATGGTCATTACTCACACTGTTGCCTAGATATACCTGAGTATCGATTTGTGCTAGCCGACTTGCGCTGACTTTCTTTAGAGTCCTAGGTCACCACTATAGAAAAAGTTCAACCTCTGTCATCTTCTTTGAGTGGGATGAACACCATTTGGTTCATCTCATATTTTGATGAACCTTCCATGTTATCCCATGATATTTCCATGGTATAGACAGAACTAGGCCCCTAAGACTTACCAAGTTGATTCTTTCAAAGTGATGAAGAAATCCTTGAAGCGATCATGGAACCAGAGTTTCCTTGTGATGATATGCACTATCGTGCGTATTTCATTCCCGAGGAACCTATCCTTCTGTCCCCATCTTTGGACCAATTCTCCATTGATTTGAAAGACTTTATCCCTTGCAAAAACTTTGATTGGTTTAGGAACTAGATCCCAAACCCCGACACCTTCGAAGAAGGTAATATGGAAAATATCTCACACCATATAGGTCGATATTTTAGTTAAGCCAGGTGTCAATGAGAATATCACTTTAGGTACCTCTTGCACTCCTGAAGAGATTGTTGCCTACAAAGCGCTCTTTCAAGAATTTCGTGACGTGTTCGCTTGATCATACACCAAGATGCTCAGCATTGATCTTGACATCGTTGAGCACCACATTAACACATGGCCCAATGTTGTGCCATACGTCAAAATTAGGGACCCATACACTCGTGGAAAGCGCTGGCCTTCAAATCCAAGATCGTAAAGTTGCGCAAAGTCGGTTTCATTTATTTGATTGCGTATACTACGTGGGTATCCAACCCCATCCCCATAAACAAAAATCAAGGCACCATTCGTTTTTGGAGTAACTTTCGTGATCTAAATTTGGCATGTCCAAAAGACAATTACCCTACCCCTTGTGAGATTATCACAGAGATCTAGGGACAAAGATAAAATTCACACTAAGTCTAATAGAGATCACAAGAATTGAGCAGGAAAAATAGAGCTAAAATAATTGTGTTACAACACAAGAGAATGAAGAAAAATTGGAAAAAAATCCATTACATCTATTATTCAATAGAATGTGTACATAAATAATACATCTCCAAAGGAGAAATTCATGAGCATAAAGAGGCAGTTGGAATCCACACAAGTGGCAGGCTTAGTTTGCATTGGAACCATCTCCCGATAGGGTCTAGTGGCCACCGATGATGAATGGCTAGTCAACTGAGGTGGATTGACTAATGAATGAGTAATTGGGGTTAGAAATTAGGGAAGGAGACCCCAAGGAGGTGCAATACTGACTTTTAGTGGTCAAAATAGGCGCTCCTACACTCCGTGGGAGTGAAACTAGGTGTAATAGTCAGTTAACTAGTCAATCAAGGGGACAAGGCGCCCTAAATCATGGAACTGACTATGCTAACTCCTAAAATCATGCATGAGGGTGCCTTTGGACTTAAGTGATGTAACCAAGGCACTCTGAGTGGATAAGAGGGCTAATGATGACCAAAGTTAAGCGCTAGGGGGCCTAAATTAAGGACTAGGTGTTCGGATATCCACATCATCTATTTCAGGATACATCATCTATTTCAGGATCCTGCATGATCTATTTCAGGATATGCAGAATCTAGGGTTTTGCATGCACCTGCATGCACTTGCATGCATCCCAGTCACCAGTTTGATGCCTCCAGCACCTTATCCACCTTCTTCTAGCACCCGGGAGCCACTTACTACAGAGTTTTAGCCCTCCTAAGCTGAAAGGCGCCCTCTTCTCACCTACTACCAGAGAAGGGCGCACTTGTTCACCTACCACTGCAGATTCACTTCAGTTACATTCAGTTAGCTCCGATTCTCCCTGATTTGAGGCTAGTTTCACTCCCGACTGACTGTTTCACCTTCGATTGACCTCCAGTTTGATTAGGTGACTTGTTCTGACTTCAGTTAGCCTCCCATGCGCCCCCACTGAGCCTCCAGATCCTATATCAGTGCTACACACTTCAGTTACATTTATTATACTCAGTTAGACTCAGATTGACACCTGGATGACTGGTTGTTGTGATTGATGAGCACCACCGATGATTGATGAGGACTCCTAGACAGAGTCAAGCTACTCCATTCAGTGATTCGAATGACCTCCTTAGGCAATTCGAATTGCTCTGTCATTGGGACATTTTGTATTGTAATTCATTCACCCTTTCTGGGATAGAGAGCACTGCTGCATGTTTTGCACAGTTTTGCACCATATTTTCTATGTTCATCTGTTGTGATTGATTTACTTGTTCATTAGATCTGCTGTGACTAATTTTACATGGTATCAGAGCCATTGCAGGGACAAGATCTCTTTTCTACAGGTGTTTATACAAGAAGATTTGACTGAATTGCTAAAAATTGCAAAAAGTTTGGCATGAGATATCTCAAGGGCATTCGCTCCTGTGCATGCAAAGCTTGAAAATTATTCCAATACCACTCCAGAAGCTTGAGTTACCACATAATTCCTGGATCTGATACATTGGACCTATTCAACATTGCTTGAAATCCAATCCCAGGTGTGATGCAACTCTCAAAGGGTGGATTGTTCGACCTTATTGTGGTTGTTTTGATGTGATTTGCAGGTTTATTGTCTCCTTCAAGTGCACTCGCTATCTTCTGCATGCAAGGTTTCCTACATCAATTGCATTCGCTATAGTCTGCATGCAAGCTTCCTCTTCATCAGTTGACTCAATCCTTGCAATGGAATACTCTTCTTCAAAGCCTATCCTCACCCCATTCAATTATTTTGATTGGAAAGATGATATGGAGATCATATTACGTTCAAAAGGTTACTACCGAGTCACTCTTGGTCTTGAATTGGAGCCAAACAATGTGTCAGATCGAACCAAACACTACAACAAGCTTGATGAAGCTTATGGTCTTCTTTGTCTCTCCATCTCCAAGGATCTTCACTTCCATCTCAGCGGATTGAAGACTCCAAAAGCCATATGGGAGCAACTTGAAACACTATTCGGCAAGCAGGATGAGCTTAGGGCTTTTCAATTAGAGAATGAATTGATTGGCCTTAATCCTGAGAATTTTGAGACCATCAATGAATTCTTCACAAAATTCAAGAACTTGAACTTGCAATTGAAGAACAGTGGTGTTATCAAAGAGGATAAACAGTTGATCCTCTCCATTCTAAGCAAGCTTGGGAAAGATTATTCGGTATTTGTCTCTACTTTCAATTCCGGTCAGCTAACTACCCCGAATTGGAAGATGCCTACCTTGAATGCCTTCATTGAGTCCGTTACAAAAGAGCATGACAAGTTGATTCAAATGGGGTCCATAAGCTCCAAAGATTCAGCCCTATTTGTTCAAGGACCCAAGATCTCGAATGGTAAAGGAAAGCAAAAGAAGGAGAAGCCCAAATTCGAGCCTCACAAGCAAAAAGACAAAGGCAAGCAAACAGATGCACCATCCAGTTCGAAATCCAAGCAAAAGGGCAAAGAAGGTAACCAAAAATCTAAATGTACTTATTGTAACCGTGGCTTTCATCCCGAAAGTTCATGTATGAAGAAGACTATAGATCAAATGGCCCTCCTTTTGGAAAAGAACAACATAACCCTTCCTGACGGTGCAAGGAAGAAGGATCGGAATGACGATCATGAAAGAGGACAAGCACTCATGGCAACGGTTTCGAAGCCCACTACTCTCTTGATAGATTCGGGTGCATCAAATCATATGGCTGCAAATATTGATTCTTTTTCCTCATTCGATCCAAACAGCTCCATCCCCATCCATTTGGGAGATGACTCAAAAATTTCTTCAAAGGGCAAAGGTACGATTCATGTAGAACATGGATGCTTTCAGAATGTTCTCTATGTGCCTTCCTTAGCTTCGAATCTCCTTTCTGTGTATCAAATGACACATACTGGTGAACCAAAGCAAGTCACATTCAGCCCTAATACAGTTGAAATTTCTGATATCAAAAGTGGAAGACTAGTTGCGGTTGGAAAGGCAAACCACACTGCAAAATGCTATGAGTTTTCGCACTTTATTCCGCTTGCAAAGCCCACTGCCCTTCGCACACATGGTAATGAGGTTAGTAGGCTTTGGCATGAAAGATTTGGACATCTAAATTATAAGTATTTGCTGCTGCTATCAAATAAATCCATGGTAGATGGGCTTCCACAACTCCGTTCCTCGAAGGGAATATGCACCGGTTGCATTATTGGGAAGCACCCCGAGCACAGATTCGACCGCGGCAAGGCTAGCAGAGCCTCTACTATTTTGGGATTGATCCATTCTGATATCAGTGGTCCGCTGCCCCATATGTCATTAAATGGTTCAAGGTATGTTTTGACATTTATTGACGATTTTTCCCGCTTTACATGGGTATTCTTTCTCAAAAACAAGTCAGAAGTGCTTGGAAAATTCAAGGATTTTAAGGCTTCTGTTGAGACCACCACTGAGAGAAAGATCAAAGCTCTTAGATCTGATAATGGTGGGGAATATATCAAGTCTGAGTTGCTGCAACTTTGTGCCCAAAGCGGAATTAAGATCCAACATACAGTTCCCTACACACCCCAGCAGAACGGTGTAGCGGAAAGGAAAAACTGGTCACTGAAAGAGATGGCTACATGCATGATTGAATCGAAAGGTTTGGCTGCAAATCTTTGGGCTGAAGCAATCAATGTTGCTGCATATATACAGAACCGTGTTCCACATTCATCCGTGAAAGGTATGACTCCTTTCGAAGCATTCTTTGGTCACAAACCGGATGTGTCAAATTTGAGAGTTTTTGGCTCTACTGCATGGGCTAGAATTCCTTCTGAGAAGAGACGAGCTTTGGATCCACAAAGTATCGAGTGCATATTGATAGGATATGGGGAAGAATCAAAAGCATATAAACTCATGGATATCAGATCTAAAAAGATATTCATAGAGCGTAGTGTGCAGTTTGAAGAACCGCTTCAAGAATTGCAACTAGTCGAGGAGAAGACTGCCGATTCACCGCCTTCACCAGAAGAAGATCCGAGCAGCGATAATGAAGGTATGAGTTCTGATATTTCTGATATTGTAGCAGCATATGATGATCATGACATATCAAGTTCGGAATCCGACCATTATGATCCTCCTCAGTTACCAAAGTGGGCCCAAAACACTCTACAATCTGCTGGTTCTAGTCTTGGAAATCCTGCTGATCCGAGACGAACAAGAGGAGACTTTCAAAGAGCAGGTATGGCTCTTTCTATTGCTGATCCATTTCTTCCTGAGATTTGTTATTTGATGGCTGGTTCAGATCCTACATCATACTATTCATCCCATCGAGATCCGAGATGGAAAAGTGCCATGGATGAAGAGTACAGTTCTCTTCAAAAGAACAATACATGGGAGCTAGTTTCTCTTCCACCTGGAAGAAAATTAGTGAAGTGTAAATGGGTCTACCGTACTAAAGTTGCTGCTGATGGAACTATCAGCAAATATAAAGCAAGGTTGGTGGCAAAAGGTTTTTCCCAAGTCCAAGGAGTGGACTACACAGAGACCTTTGCACCGGTTGCAAAGATGGATTCCATCCGCCTTGTTTTAGCTATTGCCGCATCCAAGCATTGGGAAGTGCACCATATGGATGTGAAGAGTGCATTTTTACATGGAGACCTTGCTGAAGAGGTCTATATGCAGCAGCCAGAGGGTTATACATCAGATCCATCATTGGTTTGTAGATTGAAGAAGTCTTTGTACGGGTTAAAACAGGCCCCAAGAGCTTGGTACGCAAAGATGGACTCCTTCCTTCTTTCTCAGAATTTCCAAAGATGCAAATCTGATCCGAATGTGTATCTTCAGTGAGTTAAAGGTAATTTGTTGGTTATTGTACTTTATGTTGATGATCTGCTTATTACTGGTAGCACACTTACTTCAATAAACAAGCTAAAATCTGCCTTAAATCTAGCTTTTGACATGAGCGATTTGGGCTTGCTGAGTCACTTTTTGGGCTTAGAGATAGCTCAAAATTTTGATGGGATCACTATATCTCAGCAAAAATATGCTTCCGACTTGTTATTGAAGTTTAATATGGCTGAATGTAAGGCAGCCCCGTTCCCATTCCTCTCAGGAATCAGTCTTGAGGAGGGAGATTCCACACCGCTTGCAGATTGCAGTATGTATCGACAGTTGATTGGTTCACTGCTTTATTTGACACATTCACGGCCTGATATCTCATATGCCGTGAGTGCCGTGTCAAGATATATGCAGCAGCCACATGAGCTTCATTGGCG
Organism: Larix kaempferi; assembly: GCA_027924585.1. Lineage (NCBI taxonomy): Eukaryota > Viridiplantae > Streptophyta > Pinopsida > Pinales > Pinaceae > Larix > Larix kaempferi. Next base: position 46,247,951 of record BSBM01000510.1, read on the forward strand.
AGCAGCCAAGCGGATCTTGCAGTATGTGCAAGGTACGAGACAGTTTGGCATACACTATGTTGCAGATTCTGAGCTAGATTTCATTGGTTTTACTGATTCAGATTGGGCAGGTGATAGCATTGATCGGAAGTCCACTTCCGGTTATGTTTTCATGATTGGTCATGGTGCTATTTGTTGGTCCAGCAAAAAGCAAGCAGCCATTGCACTTTCTTCAGCAGAGGCAGAGTATCGAGGGGCAGTCAATGCCTGCATTCAGGCAGTTTGGTTGCAGGGTATTCTTTCCGAGTTTGGTTTTGGTGGCACTACTTCGACTGTCCTATTTTGTGACAATCAAAGTGCTATCAAGATCTCCACAGATCCAGTTCAGCGGCAGAGGACCAAACACATTGAGATTCATATGCATTACATTCGACAGTTGGTGCATGACCGCACCATCATTCTGCAATATTGCCCTACTGATGAGAAAATTGTAGACATCTTCACCAAGAGCTTCACTGAGAAGAAGTTCTCTTACCTCCGTTCACTGTTGGGGGTGAGTTCCATCATGGTGGAGACAGATTGATTCATTATTATGCTTTAGCTTGAGGGGGGGCTTTCTTCCCACTGGGTTTTCCCTCTTTCCTCACTTAGTTTATTTTCAGCATTTTTTGGATTATTGTATTGGGGTGACCTTTGGTCTTAGTTACCAGGGCCCCACATTATTTTAGTTGGCACATCATAGTCTAGCTTGAGGGGGGGTGTTCGGATATCCACATCATCTATTTCAGGATCCTGCATGATCTATTTCAGGATATGCAGAATCTAGGGTTTTGCATGCACCTGCATGCACTTGCATGCATCCCAGTCACCAGTTTGATGCCTCCAGCACCTTATCCACCTTCTTCTAGCACCCGGGAGCCACTTACTACAGAGTTTTAGCCCTCCTAAGCTGAAAGGCGCCCTCTTCTCACCTACTGCCAGAGAAGGGCGCACTTGTTCACCTACCACTGCAGATTCACTTCAGTTACATTCAGTTAGCTCCGATTCTCCCTGATTTGAGGCTAGTTTCACTCCCGACTGACTGTTTCACCTCCGATTGACCTCCAGTTTGATTAGGTGACTTGTTATGACTTCAGTTAGCCTCCCATGCGCCCCCACTGAGCCTCCAGATCCTATATCAGTGCTACACACTTCAGTTACATTTATTATACTCAGTTAGACTCAGATTGACACCTGGATGACTGGTTGTTGTGATTGATGAGCACCACCGATGATTGATGAGGACTCCTAGACAGAGTCAAGCTACTCCATTCAGTGATTCGAATGACCTCCTTAAGCAATTCGAATTGCTCTGTCATTGGGACAGTTTGTATTGTAATTCATTCACCCTTTCTGGGATAGAGAGCACTGCTGCATGTTTTGCACAGTTTTGCACCATATTTTCTATGTTCATCTGTTGTGATTGATTTACTTGTTCATTAGATCTGCTGTGACTAATTTTACACTAGGTACTAGGAGACTCAACTACCAATGCATGGATGCATGGAGTGCCACATGGAATGCATGCATGCATGCAAAACCAAGATGAGATGGTTAGAATATTCCAACACCCCTTCATCAATCAAATTATTGATGCTTGAAATGGACATAAGATTCTTTCCTTTATGGATGGATTCTCGGGGTACAACTAGATCCGGATCCACAAAGAGGATCAATATAACCCTGCCTTCACTACGTCATGGGGCACTTTCTCCTACCAAGTCATGCCATTCGAGCTCAAAAATGTTGGAGCCACCTTTTAGTGCACCATGTCATATTATTTCCATGAGTTGGTTCACATCATCATCGCTTACTAGGACGACCTTACAGTGCAATCCAAGAAACGCTCACAACATCTAGAGGACTTGTGCTAGGTATTCCCTTGATGTCGCAAATACAATATCTGCTTGAACATGTACGATGCGTCTTTTGTGTACCTACGAGTTGATTATAGGGATTCATTGTTTCCCAAAAATGGATCGCTATTAATCGTTTAAAGGTTCAAGCCATTATCAACCACCCCCCTATGTGAAATTTGCGTCAACTACAAAGTCTTCAAGGTAAATCAAATTATACCGGACTATGCCACGACGGTCCACGGATTCTTGCATTTGCTAGGAACCAATGTTCCCTTCGCTTGGGACAAGGAGGCAGAAGCCAACTTTGATGCATTGAAATAGGCTCTAATTTCCACTCCTTTGATTTCCCCCCTAGATTTCACAAAGGATTTTATCCTTTACATCTCGGCATCCAAATATGTTGTCACAGGAGTACTAGTCTAAGAAGATGCTACTCGTCAAAAGCATGCCATTTACTATGTTATTCAAAACTTGTCTGGTCAACTCCTCAAATACCCTCATGAGGAGAAGTTGGTTTTAGCCATCTTTCTTTGGTTTAGAAGCTACGTCATTACATTCTTTTGAGCTGAACCAAAGTAGTTTCAGACTCAAATCCTATGTTGTATCTATTGAACCATCACCTTATTCAAGGTCACATTGCCAAATGGAATGTCATCCTTCAAGAGTACGACCTCGATTTCGTGACCCCTAAGAGAAACAAGGCATTAGCTTTGGCACATCTCATCAAAGACTTACCATCTAAGTATTTATTGTCCCCTATCATTGACCAATTGCTAGAAAAACATCTGTTCACCATAGCTTTTGACAACCCTTGGTACGTGTCATCACACCATAGTAGCCAGGATACCATGATTGCAGAGCAGTCATCTGCATATTTTTTGAGCTTTTCCTTTGCAAGTTTCAGCAAGATTAGCTATGATGAGCCATGTTATTTATGATCACTCACACATCAGAGTAGCCTTATATATGACATATAGTAGACCTAATGCCAAGACTGAGCCTCTTGAACTCATATTTGATGACTGAGATGACCTTTTATTCCATACAAATGCAATGCAGTGTTTGTAGTTTTAGCAGCAGTGTCCTCAGTGGTTACAGTTGGTTCAGATTGTAGATACATGTATATGTCCCAACATGGTATATGATGTAAATTGGTTTTCATCTTGTTTTTTTCGTCATTTTGATAGCTTGACATGGTATATAGTGATCTAGATCTGGTAGTCTATCTTAATAAAATAAAAATGGTTGACATTGATTATCTATTGGTTGTATTACTTGCACTTAGAAAGTCTTGTTTTATGCTCATTGGTTTGTACTCTCTTAGAAGTGTGGACTTGATCATTCCTAGTCTCTATGGCTTTCCAGGTTAGGCATCACCTTCACTTTCAGCATCCATCCGTTACCTTCCCTACATTTTTGGTTGTTACCCTGACTTACACCTCATCTTGTGATATGGAGGACATCCCCATTTTTGCCTCTATGTTGGAATGCATCCATGTTAGTATTGTGTCTCGGCTCTGAGTTGGAAACAGAACTTACCTTTGGTGAGTTGTATTTTATGCCTTTATCATTCTAGTCAGTTGCCCCAATGTGTGGTTTTGTGCGGAATTCCTCCTAGTTGCTTGAATTGTATTGGATAAAACCCGCAGTGAATTGTACTACCTTGGAAACTATTGTTATATATTTTGTAAAGCCCAATGAAAAGGGTTGTGAAATTGAATGCAATGAAATGTAAATGCACCCCGGATGAAAGCTGTGATTAGTTGTGCTTCTAAGCACATGCAAAATCCCAGAGGGGTCCTAAAGGCCTAAAAAGCAATGGATAAATGTATGCTAAATCTAAAGATTGTTGGCTAAAGTTAAATGAAATTAAAAGGTCCAAATGAAAGTAGTGGTTAAATATATGCCAAATCTAAAGACTGCCGACGCTAAGTGGAAATTTACCTCATTGAGCCTACGGGTTATGATATGAGATGGAGTAAGGGATAGCTAATTCAAAGTGTCCCCTAAAACCTAAAATTGCAGTTATCCGGGTACCTAGTTCACAATGGTTCTAGTAGTAGTCATTTTTCCAAGGTTGAATAAGCACTTCTCTGAACAACTCATCCATTTGCGAGACACCGCCATTCCTTGTGTATTCTTGTCCAACACATGCTTGAGTGTGTAACACCCTATCCTTTATCCAAAGTATCACAGTGTTGATTTAGTCAAGTCATCCACTTTAGCCTAGCCTTGTGCTCTTAGCCTTCACCCTATGCCAACAGATTGATCATGTCTACAAATGAGTATATTCTTGAGGTTCTCTTGCAAGTAAGATATTATTTAACTTGATGAATTATTATAATTAAATGCTAACTACCAGTGAAATGATTGCTTAATGCTTTAATTGTTGCTATGAAATTATTAAAAGAGCATGTCTTAACCATATGTACTTGCAGCATAAGGCTCTCCTAGCCTGGGTTATATTTTGATCAGTTTTGACCTGGTCAAACCTAGTTTGACCATGTCAACCTTGGGATCCGAGATGAGTTGGACCTATGATGATGTATGATGATGATATATGGTCCTTGATGCACCTTATTGTGGTTCCAGACAGTGGGCACATATGTCAGATGACGGTTGATGTACCTTTTTATTGATTATTATTGTATCCAGACCATTATTTTATACTTGTTCGGGTATGGTGGATGCTACAGATGATGTTACAGGATGCCACAAGGTGTATGAGTACTCATCCTTGGTATAATTGGGTCTTCTAGATGCACTGGGACACTCTATTTTAATTTTCAGGCACTCTCAAATATGATATGGGCATTTTCCCACCAGTTGACCAGTTTGGCCATGCTGAGTTGGCCTGTCCAACATATGTTTGGAGGCAAGTCTTTGCCTAGGGCGCTATAGAGGAAGGGGGTGGTCCAACCACTTGTTTTTACCATATTATCCCCCTTCTGGACATGATGGTGCAGTCATATTTTGTGCCCGGGAAACTGGCAGTGTTTTTTTGTCATTTTGATGGATTTTCAGGTGGGATAAAAATGGAATAAAAAGGTCATTAAAGAAATCGATTTGGGCAATTGAGGCAAGGTTTTGGCATGTGGTCTTCTCAGAGGTCATATATGGTGTATCCCACTCCTTCCAGATCATTTTGCAGCATTTAGTGGGGTCCACATAGTCTTAAGGAGGTCTTTTGATGTATTATTCTCTCTACTGAGGGGGGCAGGATTTGATCATTTGTTCACTTGGACATGTCATTGAATCATATGTTATATTATTTTTCCATGGGGACATGCTAGTGAAGGGAATTAATACCTCCTAGCCCCACCATGTGCTCCTATTCACTTGTCCTAGTCATCTTATGTGGCACATATGTGTTTTAGTCATCCTCATGTAGTGTGCCCCCCCTCCTAGTCCCTCCTTTAGTGAGGTCGCACTCCCTCATGTGAGTGATCCATGTCATATTTGTACCAATTCATCTTAGCCGTTGATTATATTTTTGTATCTTTTGATCTCCACCACTAGTTTTCAAAAGTGGTTTAGGGTTTTGGTCTCCCTCATCCTATTTAAGGAGGAGACCCCCCCATTGTAAAGGCACCTTTGGAGCTATTCAAACTTGGAATAAAAATACTATTTTGTAGATCTAATTCTCTAGTCTTGATGGATTATTTTGCAAGTTGAATATACAATCTTTTCTCTGTGTATCATTTGTGGATCTTTGGGTTTCAAACACTTTTCTGCAGGTAGGACAAATTGGTGAAGAGGAGGACGCTCTTGAGGGACGTTATTGTGGGGAAACCCCATATCTTACCTTTGGATTGGCCTTTTGTCTCAAGTAGTATCATTATTGTATCTTAGTGACATAGTTGATGCTTTCTGTTTCATCTTTTCATCATTTTTTTCATTCTTTTTCTAGATTGATTCTCATATAGATATTTTCTTGCAGGAGGAGGGCGAACTAGCCATCTTGGAGGAAGTGTGATTTCACTTGGAGCTTTGGATTTCATTCTTGAATATACACACAGGGAAAAAATTATCAATTTGCAAAGTGGCCACAAGCTTTTGAGGTATGTTCTACAAGATATGTATCTAGTTCCATCCATTTTTATCCATTGGTCATTTAAACCCTAAAACTCAAAACCCTTGAATTTTTATTTTTCAGATCTATGGATATTTAGCAAATATTTGGACCTAATAATTAAAACCCACCTTAATAATCATCTCAACATTCCCGATCTAAAGTTTGGTGGACATCCGACTCCATTTGCCCCCCGATTTAAGGCACTAGTCCTCTCTTGAGGAAGTCACACTCCTTGGGTAATTGGCCATTTGCTAGATCCCACACGTGGGTATTGCTCATTCCTTGTTTAATCGTCAAATCTACATCATAGCAAACCCCCTAGTGCACATCACTTCAATTTTCACCTTGTGGGCCCCATTTGGACCATTTTCCTAATTTTAAGGGTGCGCCCCACCTGGATCTTTAATTTTGGCATTAGATCCATCTAGATCTACTTGTTTAAACCAATAAGTGACCCTTATCTATCCTTGGTTGAATAATTGTCCTTCTTTAAGCCTCTTCAACCAAGCCCTAACTCACTGGGTCCACTTATCTATTCTAGATCTTGATCCAATCCTATCTTGATATTCTCCTTTATAATCATCACTTTTCCCTAGGAGTTCTTGATTGGGTTCACTAGCCTTCATTGGATAAGCTAGGGTCTCTCCCTTGGTCTTGCTTAGGATTGATCAAAAGTGAAGAGTGCCTCGGTTAACATGACACCCAATTGCATTGGGAATCCTGGCATCTGTTTGGTCACCTCGTTAGTTGTCCAACACCTCTACCATCCTGGATAGGATAACCGTTAGGGACAACTACAAGTTGTGTGATAATAGTATGGGGACATCCTCGTATATCTGCGAACCCAATAGTTCATTCCTCACCTTATCTGTGGCGATCGTCATTCCATCATCAAGCCCATTGCTACCTACTCATTGCCGATTTCCTCTATCGATGAGGTGTTGACACCATTTTGCGATGATGCCTTACTCATGAAGAGGCTGATTAGGTCATAAATGAATGCCATAGTGGAGAGGTCAACAATCATCTCTTATGGATGGCCACTGCTCATAAATTCATTCACTACTAGTTATTTTTGGTGGACTCGTTTTTTTTATTGCATTACAATGGTCCAACTCTTCGGCCCAAAGGCAAGTACCCATCCTACATTGATCCACCCGATGGTCACCGTCGTCCCCTTTTGTAAGAGGCCATCAACGACATGGAATACAATCTTGTGTTAGCCAATGACTATAAATTCATAATTGTGGCTATCAAGTATTGACCAAATGGGAAGAGGCCATTCTAACCTTCAACTACACCGGACAAACCACAACATGCTTATTTTTTAACCATGTTATCAGTCGATTTGGTGTCCCCAGCCAATTGGTGTCTAACCATGGTTCTCACTTTGAGGAGACCATCTAGAAGGAGCTCTCACACTTGTTGAAATTTGAGGACCAGTTCTCCTCCTCCTATTACTCTCAGGGAAATGACCGAGTTAAGGCTTTCAATAAGATCCTCAAAACCATGCTCCAATAGAATGTGGACAAGCACAAGTCCAACCACCACCATATGCTTTTTTCGACCCTGCGGGCATATTGTACATCAACCAAAACTACAAAGGGGTTCACCCCTTTCCACCCTCGTGTGCATGGAGTGGAATCAGTTCTCCTGATAGAGTGAAAAATCCTGTCCCTACACATCACCGTCGAACTTCTGCTAGAGACCACTACCCTAAAACAATGCTTGATCACCCTCAAAGAAGCAGATGAGGATAGCTGTGTGGCACCCTCGTACTTTTAAGTAGGGATACCTATTCCTTGTTTACAACCAAGGTGATGATAAACTTGGAAAATGAAAGTTCGTGTCCATGTGGTAGGTGTTGAAAAAGTATCTCAGGATGTCCTTTGTACCATGATGTCTAAGTATAAAGGACATTAATAATTGTCTTCAATGTAATTAATGAGGAAATACTTTATAATTATAAAGTGAGTTTATATTATAAAGTTGTTTATTTAATGACTTATAAAAAGCATTAATGTGATATTAAATGAGAGCCCCAGGATGATGAGATCTAATCTCATCCATTGATCTTGGGTGGGTAATGAGTAGTTGGGGTTTAGTCATTATGAAAGATAATAAATACATTGAAGAGAGACATCTTTGAGATCATATTCATTATTCAATGAGAGAGTCATTGATGAGAGAATAAGTGTGAAGAGAGAGAAAAGAAGGGAGAGTGATGAGTCCATGATATAGGTATTCCATAGACTCTGTTATGCCACACATAAGCGAAGAAATGATCAGAAAAACACTCCTTTATGTAGGGAAGAATGCAATTTGATTGATAATTAAACAAAGTGATTTAGTAATGATATTTTCTTTTGTTTTAGCATCTTTTATTTACTAATCATGTGAATAAAGCCATGTGTGGACATATCGCAGGTAAACAGGAAGAATGGCAATGCCAAGCTCCAGATTGAATATCACAAGATACGTGATGCTCCTAATTTCCCTAATTTGTAGGGAAGAATCCCCTGAATTTGGGATCGTGATTTCCAATGTTGAACTAGGGTATAATTTTGTAATAAATAGAGACACCTGAGTAGCAAGGGGTCTAACGCACATTTTTGGAAACAATCCTTTGAATTTTCAGTTTGGATACTCAGTTTACAATTTCTACAACTATGATGGAACTTATGAATTTATAATGAAGAATCAACGTTACTTTTAGTATGAGTTTATAAGTTTTATTCTCCTCCTGTGATGCGCATTGGGGAGGCCCCCCTCAGTGCATAGCTCAAGAGTTTTGTACTTTGTTTCCTATATTTTTATATATCCTGCTTTTTATTTATAGGATTAATGTCCGTGGATTAATTTCAATACTTATTTGATACTAGATTTTAACTCTGCGCATAAGCATTTTTCTTCTGTAGTTCTGTAATACTGCATCAGTAGTTCTGATACACAGCATCCGTAGTCCTATAGCTACTATCCGTGCATGCAATTTCCAGATTCATATTTCTGCTTTTTATATGGTATTCTTAGATCATATAATATTTATAGATGATGACCCTAATTCCAGTTGGATGGATCTCTGTTTCCATTAAATTAAATTCATGCTTCTTAGATAAAAATTACTTTGGCTTTCATGAACTAGGTTAAACAAGGTTTTGGATTTCATAGAATAACATTTTATTCTTTCTTAGATTAAGTGAATGCTTTCATAGAATAACATCTCCTGCTTTCTTAGATTAAGTGAATGCTTTCATAGAATAACACCTCCTGCTTTCTTAGATTAAGTGAATGCTTTCATAGAATAACACCTTCTCCTTTCTTAGACTAAGTGAATGCTTTCATAGAATAAAATTTCCTGGTTTCTTAGATTAAGATTCCTGCTTTCATGGAAAATCCCTTAGAATACATTGATCACTTAACGACAAAGATTATCTCATAGTGCACATATAGTGTTGAGTGCCTCTGAAGTTTGTACGTTCCCTGGTTGATATTTAAAGTACACTTATGGTACATATACTTGAAAAAGGTAAAAATTCCTGAATCCCACCACTTTTTGGCTCCATTGTCGGGGAGGTGCTTAAACTATAAGAGACATCTTGAAAGAAAAAAAAACTCAAAAACTCAAAAATATTTACCATGAATGCCTTGACGAAAGAGGGATGAATTTGGACGTTTTCTGCCTAACCACCCTATGAGAAATAACAGTTCTGAACACCTTCAATTTTAATTTCTCAACACTGTCGAAAAAGCTTATCCAAGCTATAAACCAGACCTTGATAACTTCTTCTCTATCTATAGTTCAAACATTACCATGGTGGATGAGGAAGAAGAACACAGAGAACTGTTTACCTTCCCTATAAGTGTACCCCTTGGAGATGCTAGAACGAAAAATATCAATCCCGTTAATCTCCCAAAATTCCATGGCTTAAGCTCAGAAGACCCTGACACATTCTTGTTTGAATTTGAAGTAATATGCAAGTCCTTTGGTTATACCATCGATGCACAAAAATTAAGACTCTTTCCTTCCACGTTGAAAGGTTTATCACTCAGATGGTTTATGAGTCTAGAAGGAAACAATATTTTCACATGGGATCAGATGAAACAAGCCCTCCTGGAAAAATATAGAGATTACTATAAAGCAAAAGACACTGGGGATGAGATTTTCAGGATGCAACAAGGAGAAAAAGAATCCTTAGAAGATTATGCACAATTGTTCCAACTCAGCTATAAGAGAGCTATTCACTGTACCCTGGATCGAGAATCGTTGAAACTAGTACTTCTTAGGGGAATCAAGGAAGAATACCTAGAAGTCTTGAACCTGTTAGGCGATGGGGATATCTTTTAGAAAACCTATGACCAAATTCTGTAAATCTTTAAAAATTATTCCAGATCCAGAAATGGCAAAAATGGAACACGAGATATACACCCATTAGTGGGGGGATCATCCTTTTCAAGCCCAAGCCTCACAAAATCCGACTTGGGGAATATCTTGGACAACATGAAGACAAAAATCCTTCAATCCTTAGCTATGCAATTAGATGCACTCCAACTAAAAAGAAAACAAGACGAGATCAACCAGGCACTAGCAGTATTTTGCCCAAGATGTAGAAAAAAACAAAGAAAACAAACAATGTCCATTAAATACAATAGAGATCTGCGGGCTCTGCACTGATGACCATACCACATATAAATCCCCTTTACTTCCATCATGTAAAGCAACCATACAATATCCTACCTCAGAGAATTCTATAGAACAACTTTGCTTTGTTAATCAGCGAAGGAACAATTTTGCTAGGCCCTTCCAATCCAATAACCAAACCTATTTTAATCAAGGGAATAATATGCAGAATTGAAATCCTTCAGCGCAAATTTCATGGCCCCCACAAGCAAGTCCAAGTCAATGGAAGCAAAATCAGACTCCTTACCATCATCCATACTTCACCCATCCCTACCCACCATATCCCCCACCTTTCTCGCAACCACAGATGAACTATGGGAATCCATATCCATATTCGACAAATTGGAGGGCACCACTACAACAACCACTTATAATGTCTCCTCCACAAAGACAACAACCCCCTAGACCACCTCCAATCCCTTCTCAACCTGTCCCAAATATAAATAACAATAGAATAGGAAAACAACCCTACAACAGCGAAGTAATGCAGTTTCCGGCCTATGTCGTGGACAAACTAGATTTGAATGAGATCAATTTGAGATCTGGCAAAACACTACAAGGTTCCCATTATCAAAACGATCAAGAATACGCGTATTCCGAACAACCCACATCTCCAGAACATCAACATCCCAAATTTATACACCACCAGGAAGAAGAGGGTCAACCTCGAATACTAGATCAAAATCCTTCATTTCCTGAAAAACTGAAACAAAACAACAAAGAAGAAGTAGAAAACGCTATACTTAATGAATTAAAATATTTAAACATTCAAATTCCCATCTTACAAGCAATAAGAGATGTTCCAATCTATAACAAATTCATCAAGGAAAACTATTTGAAGAAACCTGGACGAAAGAAACGGGATCCCCCAACCATAAATGTGGTAGGCCAACTAGCAGACCTTATGTTGTGGATCTCTGTCAATCCAAAGTACCTCAATCTAGGCAGTCCTATTGTCAATGTAACCATAAACAACAATCCTATTTCAAGCAGTCTAATTGACCTAAGGGCTGCAACAAACGTTATGACCAAATACACTATGTTAGCCCTAGGTCTCCAATCCTTTATACGACCAACAAGCACAGTGCTACAACTAGCTGACACATCCACTGTTAAGCCGGAAGGTGTTCTCAAAGAAGTAATTATCAACATTGAATCTTGGGAATATCCAACAGAATTCATAGTTATAGAAGTCAAAATCAAGCTCAGTGGGTACCCAATCATCATAGGGAGGTCGTGGCTGGCAATAGCAGACACCTACATAGGCTGTCAATCTGGGGATATGACAATTACCAGTGGAAAAGCTAGAAATAAAATCACAATATACCCACTGGAAAAACAATCTACAAATACAGAATACCAAAATTGGATGGATGATTATGATGACATAGATGACCAAAACATGCAACCTATCCTCAACATAAGAACAACTCTAACCCTAAAAGTTAACGATGAAGATGCTTATTTAGCTAGTTTTATTCAGAATATTTATCCTAATCATGATATGCTTGAAGAAATTTTTGCAACAGGGAAACAACAAGAAGTGTTAAACTCTCCTATCAACACAAAAAGAATGTGGAAGCAAGTATTCTCCATCGAAGAAAAAATACCAAAGGTAAAAAACATGGAAATATTTCCTGGGAAGACAGTCAATATTAATGCACATCTGGAGCCAGAACAAGAACATCAATTAATAAAAGTGCTCTCTGAGAACAACAGGGATTTCGCATGGACCTACACTAATATGAAGGGGATACACCCGGATATTTGCAAACACTATATATACATCAAGGAGGGAGGTGTCCCAATCATACAACCCCAAAGAAGGATGAATCCAGCGCTGAAGGATACAGTAAAACTAGAATTGAAAAAGTTACTAGATGCAGGTTTCATTTACCCGATCTCCGACAGTGAATGGGTCTCACCATTAGTAATAGTTCCGAAGAAAGGAGGAAAGTGGAGAATCTGTGCATATTATAGGGAGCTCAACAAAGAAACCAAAAGAGATCACTTCCCTCTACCATTAATTGATCAGGTATTGGACACTCTGGCGAGAAACAAGTTTTTTTCATTCTTGGATGGATTCGGTGGCTACAACCAGACCCAAATCCACCTTGCTGACCAATATAAAACAACATTTACCTGCCCATGGGGCACATATGCATACAGGATACTACCTTTCAGACTCTATAATGCTCCAACAACCTTTCAAAGAGCCATTTTAAGTATATTTTTCGATTTTATCAACGACTAGATGGAAGTCTAAATGGACGACTTCACACCATATGGACAAAGATTTCATCAGGCATTACAACATTTAGAATTGGTCCTAAACAAATGCATCGAAATGAGTCTATGCCTCAGCAATGATAAATGTTGAATGCTAATGCAAGAAGACATAGTTCTGGGCCACCACATCTCCCAAAGAGGTATTGAAGTAGATCAGGAAAAAGTCACTGTTATTAAAACAATACCCCTACCTGTCAAACAAAGGGATGTGCGCAGCTTCCTTGGGAAAACAGGCTACTACAGAATATTTATAGAGGGTTTCAGCAAAATCGTTGCACCAATGTATTCCCTCTTGACAAAAGATACAAAATTCATCTGGACCGAACACTGAATGTCAACATTTGATCACCTCAAAGAGAAAACTATAACTGCCCCAGTCCTTCAAGGACCTAACTAGACATTGTCATTGCCTCAGACAAAGCTATCGGGGCAGTCCTCGAATAAGAGAAAGAAAAAAAACCATATGCAATCTATTACATCAACAAAAACTTGGCAGGGGTAGAGCTGAACTACACAGTCACAGAAAAGGAATTTTTGGCTATTATACATGTTATAAACAAATTTAGGCACTACATCACTGGCTACCAAGTCTTTGTACACAAAGATCATTATGCAATCAGGTACCTCATGAATAAACCCAATACAAATGCTAGGATTATCAGATGGTTGCTTCTCTTACAGGAGTTCGACTTAACAATCCTTGACAAGCCGGGCAAACATAATGTGGTAGCATATTTTCTATCTAGGTTGACCCACATACAAGACATTGAATTGGTAAAAGATGACTTTCTCGATGAACACCTCTTTGCAATCTCGACACAAATCCCATGGTTTGTCGATATAGCAAACTACCTGGTATCTAGAAAGTTTCCACAACATTATAGCTACAAAGAGAAGTGTAGAATCATCAAGCAAAGTGCAACCTATACTTGGATACAAGGAATGCTCTTTAAAAAGGGACCAGACCAAATATTAAGAAGATGCATCTGAGAAGATGAGGTCCATGACATACTCCACGCTACTCACAATGAACCTTGTGGAGGCCATTATGCAGCAAATAGGACATCGTATAAAATACTACAGACTGGATACTACTGGCCAACACTACACAAAGACTCCCACGAAAATGTGTCACATTGTGATGACTGTCAACGAATGGGAAATCCTACACAAAGAGAAGAGATGCCTCTACACCCTCAAATTTCATTAGAACCATTTGAAAAATGAGGATTTGACTTCGTCGGCCCATTCAATCATCCTTCAAACCAAAAGAAATACATTCTAGTTTGTACGAACTACCTTACCAAATGGGCTGGAGTTGCAGCACTCACCGCAGCCAATGAAACAAGTGTAGCAAAGTTCTTCACGGAACATATCTTCCATTGATTTGGAGTTCCCAAAGAATTAGTTTCAGACCAAGGGAAACAATTTACATCAAACCTCATTGAGGGGCTACTCAGAAGAAACAAAATAAAGCATCTAAGGTCCTCCTCCTACCACCCACAATCCAATGGAAAAGCTGAAGTTACAAACATAGAACTTGAAAAGATTCTAACAAAAACAGTTCAATTGCATAAAAGGGATTGGGCAGATAGGTTAAATGAAGCAGTTTGGGCTTATAACACAACATGGAAAACAACAACGGGTTTTACCCCCTATGAGCTGTTATATGGGAAAAAAATAATGCTCCCTATTGAATTTGAGATCAGGACATTAAGAATAGCAGCCCATTTAAACATGCAAATTTCAACAATCTAGGAAGAGCGTATGCTCCAATTAAATGAGCTGGATGAGCACTGCCAACAAGCTCTCGCCCACACTGAAATCATTCAGCAACACAGGAATCAATGGCACGACAATAATATAAAAGAAAAGAAATTCACAGAAGGGGATTGGGCATTGTTATATGATTCTAGATTTAAAAAATTCCAAGGAAAACTTACAACACGATGGCTGAGACCATACATCATTGACATAATCTACGACAATGGAGCAGTCAGAATCAAGACCATAGATAAGACCGAATTTCCAATGTTGGTAAATGGTCATAGACTCAAATTGTACAGGAAAACGCAATCCAAAGAAGAATTCACTCAAACTCTTTAGCAGAAATATATGATGCTAATAGAGGACGTACACGTCCTCCAATTAAACTAATTTTTTTTATCATGAAAACAAGAGAAAAAAGAAAGAAAAAAGAAAAAATAAAGAAAAAAAAGACAAAAAAGAAAAAAAAGAAAAAAAAAAGAAAAAACATATCAAGCGAGGCAGCAGATAAAGAAAGAAAGAAACATTTCAACCAACCAACAACAGATATCAAGCAAGCCAACAAATAAAGGAAGAAATGACAACACAACCAAGCAGCAGAAGATATCAAGCGAGCCACCAAATAAAGGAAGAAACGACTTTTCAACCAAGCAACAGAAGATATCAAGCGAGCCAGCACAAAAGGAAAGAAATGACATTTCAACCGAAGCAGCAAAATACATCAAAATATCACAACTACGGAATTGGAAAATAAAACTAAAGACAAAGACAAAATCAACTATGGAACTCTAAGTTACTGCGAAAATATCCACGTCAGCAACCAAGGTACGCTAAGCACAAAAAGGTAATCACTAAATCCTTTGTTTCCATTTTTAGTCAAATCAATTTCTCCCTATAATAGGAATAATTCAGAGCTAGGGACAACTCTCTCTAGGAAAAACGATGGCGCATGGTTCAGAGTAACCATACTAGGTAATGATTGTCGATCCAAATTAAGAAATGACGACCTCCGTATCCCACCATGTCCTTTCATATCAAACACCAACATGGCATGAAATGATGAAAGGATAAGGCAGAAATAGCAAGAAAGACAAGGGAATAAGATGAAAGTGGGATAGGAATAAGTAAGCAAATCTAATCGGCATATACAAAAGATTTTAGACCTTCAACAAAGTGGGCACAACAAGAAGGATCCGGTACTCAATCAACAAGCTGACGTTCGAACCTGAACAAGAAAGTAAGTCATCTGGTCTGCCACCCTCAAGTTTTATACTATTTAGTAATTTCAGAAGATGACTAAAAGGTTTAAAAAGAGCGAACCAGATGACCATGCCCCCATCTATGAAAAACCAGAAGTACTAACGATACTCGGCACAACGGGGTGGATGCCATTCATCACTGGGTTAAGAGGACATGGCACATAAGTAGCCTTAGAATTCGCCAGAAATATGAAACATTTAAAAGAAGAAAGTATGTTACCAGGGTGAAGGGGTTACACATCCACTTAAATGAGGAAACAATTGCAGCATACACGGGCATGCCTAAGGGGCTACATTGGGGTAAAGACGACAGGGAAGCCAATCTTAGGGCAAGACTGACTTTCTTTGCGGAAGGTGAGAGCTATGAAGAGGACAAGAATGGCGTCAAAAGAGAAACCATTACGATTCTGTGGGGGGGAGTAGTCGTTGTCGTCCTCAAATACATTACCTGCATAGGGAGACTCAACTATATACCTACCTTTCATTTCAGAATTCTATATCTCCTGAGGAACATGGGGCATATAAAACCTAAAAACAATATTAGCATTCCTTTCTACCTACTGCAATCCATTTGGGAGATGAGTAGGAAGGTAACACAGGGAAAGGGGGATGCATTAGCTCATCATGGGTTAACAAAACAAATCATATGTGAATAATTGAAGGCCCAAGTCCTTGAACTCTCTTGGGAATATTTCATCCATATCTCTACTGAGGATGTCCAAAGAATGAGGGGCATGCCAAACATGGGCGCAATCCCCGTCTCGGAGCAGAAAGAGGAAAAATCAACCACTCAGTCAGGGGTCAAAAGGAAAATCGACTTAGACGGTGATGGCAATGAGGTTGTAGCCGATACTTTGGTAAAGATAAAACATTCCAGAGACACCTCCCGTCAGAAACCTAAAGGGACATTTGCTAGGACTCATGGGTTTACGCGGCAAAGTAGAAGGCTGAGGCAACAGACAAAATCCATGGAGGAAAAGAAAAAGGAAAAAGAATAGGAAGAGGAATCAAGCCCCATACCCCAAGACCAACCAGACTATGAGGACAATGGGGCAGAGCAAGGAGACCCTTTTACACTAGTAGAAGGAGACACATCACTCCAGAACCTTGCAAATGAAGAAATGCAAACTAAAGAGGATGACCGGCTGGTTGAAGCACTGTCCGAACTGTCAAGAGTTAGGGAAGATCTGGCAGCCATGAAGATTGAGGCACGAATCCATAAATCCCAGGCCGCATCATCAGATGCACCCCCATTCATGCATGAGAAGACTCAAATCTTGAATATGCAGCACGCTGGCCAATTAAAACAAATGGAACAACAAACCTGGAATTGCAGGAAAAATTAAGTCAAGTTCAGGAAGGGTTGGTCCAAAAAGAGCAACAGATCTTACATTTAGAGACTACTCTAGCCACTACCACCAAGTTATATGAGGATATCATCGGGTATTGACCTCCATCCCGGATCTATGCAGTGTATCTTAAGGAGAAATGGTGTCATTTTCAATTACAAAGACTGAAACGCCACTTACCCATGGATGTAATAACCCCGAAGTAGTTCGTGGATGCTTCTCTGGAAAGCACCGAACTAGAGAAGGATCAATTGTGTGAATTTTTTCTTAACAACCTGGTTGGACCCAACTCACCGAACTGGTCACCAAATCCTTATGTGGGTGAATTCCAGCTCAGAGCATTGTGTTCATGGATGAACCACGAAATGGAGAGGTCACAAGATGCTCACCTCTACCAAATAGAGGAATGAGAGAACACACTATGGATAAGAGCCAAGGATACATACCCAGAGAAGGTGGTTTAGGATCATTATGCCATAACCTCAGATGAGGACCTGATCCCCATCCTTCTTGAGAAACAACAAGAATCAATTGTATACTTTGACAGAACCAGATAGATCACACTCAGCAAGGTACAGGAGGTCATCAGTGATTGGTGGAAAAGAGTTTCAGGAGACCTGAAATAGTGCGAACCTCATCCCCCCCATAGATTGGAGGTCGCATTGATGAGGGAAAATTTGTATAAGGAATATATGATAAAGAATAAACTCAAATGGATTGGGATGAAGCTAATCCCAACATTCTTCCTTCCCTTTATCATTAAGGAGCACATTGTAGAGGATGAAGAAAGAAGGGCTTGGGCCAAAGAAGAGCAGAGTCAAGGTTATTACCGGTAGGCAAGGGCTCTTAGAGTTGTTTCCCGGGCATCAAAGAAGATCATGGAATAGGATGGGTCACCCAAGGATAGGTAGCATCTTCAATTTCGGGAGAGATGATGAGTCCATGATATAGGTATTCCATAGACTCCATTATGCCACACATAAGCGAAGAAATGATCAGAAAAACTCTCCTTTCAGTAGGGAAGAATGCAATTTGATTGATAGTTAAACGAAGTGCTTTAGTAATTATCTTTTCTTGTGTTTTAGCATATTTTTTTTACTAATCATGTGAATAAATGCATGTGTGGACATAGTGCAGGTAAACAGGAAGAATGGCAATGTTGAGCTTTAGATTGAATATCATAAGAGACGCGATGCTCCTATTTTCCCTAATTTGTAGGAAAGAATCCCTTGAATTTGGGATCATGATTTCCAATGTTGAACTAGGGTAGAAGTTTGTAATAAATAGAGACACTTGCGTATCAGGGGATCTAACACACATTTTTGGAAACAATCCTTTGCATTTTCAGTTTGGATACTCAGTTTACAATTTCTACAACTATGATGGAACTTATGAATTTATAATGAAGAATAAACGTTACTTTCAATCTGTGAGTTTATAAGTTTTATTCTCCTCCTATGATGTGTATTGGGGAGGCCCCCCTCAGTGTGTAGCTCAGGATTTCTATACTTTTTTTCCTATATTTTTATGCATCCTGCTATTTATTTCTAGGATAAATGTGCGTGGATTAATTTCAATACTTATTTGATACCAAATTTCAACTCTGCGCATAAGCATTTTTCTTTTGTAGTTCTGTAATACTGCGTCTGTAGTTCTGATACACAGAGTTTGTAGTCCTGTAGCTACCATCCGTGCATGCAATTTCTAGATTCATATTTCTGCATTTTATATGGTTTTCTTAGATTAGATCAGATTTATAGATGATGACCCCCTGATTCTAGTTGGATGGATCTCTGTTTCCATTAAATTAGATTCATGCTTCTTAGATAAAAATTACTTTGGATTTAATGAACTAGGTTAAACAAGGTTTTGGATTTCATAGAATAAAATTTCCTGCTTTCTTATATTAAGTGAATGCTTTCATAGAATAACACCTCTTGCTTTCTTAGATTAAGTGAATGCTTTCATAGAATAACACCTCCTGCTTTCTTATATTAAGTGAATGCTTTCATAGAATAACATTTCCTGCTTTCTTAGATTAAGTGAATGCTTTAATAGAATAACACCTCCTGCTTTCTTACATTAAGTGAATGCTTTCATCGAATAACATTTCCTGCTTTATTAGATTAAGTGAATGCCTTCATAGAATAACATTTCCTGCTTTCTTAGATTAAGTGAATGCTTTCATGGAAAATCCCTTAGAATACATTGAACACTTAACGACAAATATTATCTCATAGTGCACATATCGTGTTGAGTGCCTCTGAAGTTTGTACGTTCCCTGGTCGATATTTAAAGTACACTTATGGTACATATACCTGAAAAAGGTAAACATTCCTGAAGCCCACCAGAGAGCAAGAAGAAAGATATAGTCTGAGAAGGGTGCAATAGTCCTTGAAGGGTGCAGATTCCAAAGTAAAGACTGGGCACACAAATTGAGAAAGTACAACAACATTAAATACAACATCTTTTTTGCACAGAAATTGAGGTGCCTTTCTGCATAAAAACCAAGATAAGTTTTGAAAGTTGCAACAATTGCACAACAAGAATTTTAGGCACCATTCCCAAAGTTTGGAACACTTTTTGAATTTGTATTCCATACAACAGTCATAAAAGAGTCCGTACTACTGAACTGTTAGACATTGACGCAGTTACCAATAAGTTTCCTGAAGGAATGAGATAAGTTTTAATGCTTTTTATAAAGTATGTAATTTATGAGTTTTGCTCATAATAAAATTTTCTCTCACAGGTTTTCCCATATTGGGTTTTTCCTGGGCCAGTTTGACCAAAAATTCACTATCTATTTACTTAGTCTCAGAGTGTCTTTCAATTTGATCATTTGACATAAGTGTTTCATTTTGTTGCATTCTTGAAATTTGTGCATTTATTTCTTGAAGTATTTATAAACTTGAAACCTTAGAAATGCCAAGTGTTTTTTTTTTTATACAAACGGTTGATAAGCTTTGATTAAAAGAAGGGAAAAAAGATACAAAATGCAGGCGCTGATTGCACCCATTGCAAGGAAGCATCAAACTCACCCTGTTTGTCAATTACATGCTTGAAACAAAGGTAGATTCTTCCAGGTCCATTAAAACTGTAACATTTGACAAACTGCCCTAGTAGCCTAATATAGAAGAAGTACATACATAAACTGATAAATAAAACTTAAAGACTGAAAATTGGAGCTTTCCAGGTATTCGTTGATTTGTGTGGGATGCTCCTTGCATGTGTCTTCCAAGTTGCAGAGTATAAGCTATAAAGTTGATGCAGATACATAATAAAAACCAAACAAAGAATGAAACGACCACCTTGCAGCTATGGGATACCGACATTCATGACTGCTCCACTGGATTCTGCAACCCCATTCCTATCCACGCTTAAGTTCACGAAGTTCCCTACCTGCACCATGAAGTTCTTCAGTTTCTCCATCTTCCTCTCCAATTCAGCCATGTCCCTACTTCCAACACCAGCGTTACGTTTTTTTTGTGGGTAAAAGAGGCCCAGCGTCTCCTCCATGTGCTCAATCTTCTCAGCCACCAAACTGCCCTGCTGCTTAACCTCAAGATGAGTAGCTTGAGAAAGAGAAAAGAGATGAGTTAGAATTTTCTTATACTCCATATTCTAATTCCAAATGAGCCGGACCTGACCTTCCAGCTCTTGAAGCCTGCTGTTCATCTCCAGGTCAAGCTTTGATAGGCTGCGGTTTTCCTCAAAATCCTAAGCACACCCAACATCGATCTGTCTGAGACAGAGGCCACGCCCGGAATGTCTATGACTCCACCAGACTCCATTCTCATCATCATCCGAAGGAAACGCCCTGTTGCAAATAGGTATGGGGCTAGCAGTCCTATTATGAACGAAGCACTTCCTACAACGATTATCCCCAACTGGAGGGAGTGGGTGGTGTTCCATTTTTTTGAGACAAAGCACTAAAAACCTGAAAGTAAGCCTGCACCAAACCAGCAAGAGAACCAACATTATATAGAAAGGAGAAGAGACCGTGAGTGTGAAACAATCACCCACCATCCCTATCTTAAATCATGCCAATGACCACGCATGCTGGCCATCTGTCCATCTGACCGACTGTAATTAATTTTGATGTGCCTTCAGATCTTGCTGAGATCTTGATCATCATCACTAGGGTGGGTGTGAATTCCAAAAACCACACAATTAATGTTTCTATAGTTTGTAAACGAAAGGTTGTAATTCATGAGATGGAGGGAATGAAGGACCATGGTTTTGAGTGAAAAATCAGAGCTAATGGATCCAAATATTTGTTGCAATGACATTATCACAATCGAGGGAGCCATAAGGGATTCCAACTCCGATATTTGGAAATACATTTGCTTGCCCGTTTATATTTCTCAAGACATGCCAAAAGGAAACCTTGTTGAACTCTTTGCTGATGCTTAGGAGAAGGTGGTGAAGTTTTGAGGAGGGTTGCTTCTTGCTATTAAGAATGTTCCTGGTGTCTCGGATGACTATAAGAGAATCCTCCATCACCATCAGGTTCTCAATGCCCAACCTTAGAGCAAGCTCAAGTCCTTTGATTAGAGCGAGCCACTCCGCTCCATTGTTCGTCTTTCTTCCAATGCCCCAGGCATACCTTGTCATGTTGTTCCCCTTGGAGTCTAGGATAACTCCCCCCGCACCTACCAACCCTGGAGAAATTCCAAGTGTTTGACAAAATGTATAAATGAGAAATTTATTATTTTGTCATTAAAAAATATTCATGGTATTAGAACGGGTTCTCTAAGAAGGACAGTAAGTATAAGGTTTGAAATAGTGGTTTCATAGTTCAGCGAGAAAGTTCTCTTGTTACTAAGAAATAGAGAATGGGAAGAGGGCATCAATAAGTGTTGTTTGAAAGATTGTTGTGAAAGATGACTAGTGCTGAGCAGTTTGAATTCTCACTTGCTTTGAGTTCTGATAGCAGTGGGTAGGAGTATGCTAGGACTTGGGTAGTTGAATGTAGGTCAACCAGTCATATGATGGGGATTTTGGACTCATTCCCATTTAGTTTAGAAATTGGCCCTGGTCACTTTGTGAATAAAACTCTTCAGGTGAGGGGAGTAGGCAATGTCATATTTCTACTTGATTTTGGAGAGACTCTAGAGATAGAGGGAGTCTTGTTTGTTCCAGGGTGGAGGGATAACCTCCTCTCAGTATCGGCCTTGGAATATGTAGGGAATGTGATTACTTTTGAGCATGGTTATTTCCACATTCATGCAACGGATGTGAATCCTATCAGTACTATTCTGATTGGAGAGCGGAGAGGTAGATACTACATAGTTCTTGGTCATCCTATGTGGGGAAGGTATGGGTGGGTAATAGACTCATATGAGGATCGAGAAGCTCATAGGATTGAAGGTGAATCAAGAAGACAATACCCAGTTCAACAGAAAGAGAATGCATCTCTATCTAGTTCTAGCCGAAGGTTAAACTGGTTTGAGATGACCTAGCGGTCAGAGATGATATGTGACTTCTCAAAGCATCAGAAGGAGGCATAGGTCCACTGAAGAAAGTGTAGGATCAGTTGAGGGGAAAATTCTAGATTCAGAGGGAGCTTCTACTGTAGGCAGTCTCGAGCTTGAGAATGGTATTGGTTGTGGATATTCCAAAAGGACATCCCTTGTTAAGAGACAATGTCGAAAAAAGTATCTCTGGATGTCCTTTGTACCATGATGTCTAAGTATAAATGAAATTAATAATTGTCTTCAATGTAATTAATGAGGAAATACTTTATAATTATAAAGTGAGTTTATATTATAAAGTTGTTTATTTAATGACTTATAAAAATAATTTAATGTGATATTAAATGAGATCCCTAGGATGATGAGATCTAATCTCATCCATTGATCTTGGGTGGTTAATGAGTAGTTAGGGTTTAGTCATTATGAAAGATAATAAATACATTGAAGAGAGACATATTTGAGATCATCTTCATTATTCAATGAGAGAGTCATCGATGAGAGAAGAAGTGTGAAGAGACAGAAAAGAAGGGAGAGCAAGAAGAAATATACAGTCTAAGAAGGCCGTAGTAGTCTGAGAAGGGTGTAGATTCCAAAGTAAATACTAGGCACACAAATCGAGAAAGTAAAATAGCATTAAATACAACATCTTCTATGCACAAAAATCGAGCTACCTTTTTGCACAACAACTGAGATATGTTATGAAAGTTGCAACAATTGTACAACAAGAATTCTGGGTACTGTTCCTTAAGTTTGGAGTACTTTTTGAAGTTGTATTCCATGGGACATACTGTTGAACTATCAAAGATTGACATAGTTACCAATAAGTTTTCTGAAGGAATTAGATAAGCTTTAATGTTGTTCATAAAGTCTGTAATTTTTGAGTTTTGCTCATAATAAATTTTTCTCTCTCACAAGTTTTCCCATCTTGGGTTTTTCCTGGGCTAGTTTGACGAAAAATTCACTATGTCTATTTATTGATTCTCAGAGTGTCTTTTAGTTTATCATTTGATGCAAGTGTTTCAATTTGTTTCATTCTTGAAATTTGTGCATTTATTTCTTGTAGCATTTATAAACTTGAAACCTCAGAAATCCCAAGTGTTTGACAAAATGTATAAATGAGAAATTTATTATTTTGTCATTAAAAAATATTCAGTAGGGACCATATGTTGTCAGACATTGTGTCGTCAAGGGGGCATACCTACTCACCAATTTAGAAGGCCAACGCTTTAAGAACCCCTGCAATGGGTTATACCTTAAGATATTTAACGCTTATTCTGACCGAACACTTTGTTCGTTGTACTATAGCTTTTTTTCCCCTTTTTTTTTCTCATTTTTTCAAAAAAGAGCCTCATGGTTTGTTTCCTTGATCTTATCAAATGGATCCTTATCCTGCCATATATGTTGGTTAAGCTAACGGTGCAAGTAGATATTGCACGAATCTTTCCTCGACTGCATGGGTAGTTTATTCCTTGTCACACATCCTGTTTAACATTAGTGGCACATGTATTGGCGCAACCACTAATAACTAGGTGGAATATGATGTTGTGATTGGTCTCTTGAACAATACCCTACACATGACTATTCATCACCTTCGTGTTTATATTGATTCCCAGCTACTTGTCACATGGTTGAATAATTGTTATTGGTTATGCAATCTTTGCCTCTTTAGAAAATTCCTAACAATTGGTTAGACTATTTGAATCCATTACATTCATTCATGTTCCCATGAGTTTCAATAGTGTATCATACCATATGTCTAAGGATATTCTAGAATGGCATATCAATCATCAATAGCAAGGAAACAAATCTATCAAATGCATTTCATGTCATTTTGCATCCAACTATATATAACAATCACATGCATAACATCACATAATAAAGAGTCTCAAAAGATATAAAAAATTTTCATCCATATGCATATGTATATATAAAGTCATATGTCTAAGATATAGTTGTTTCTATACTAAGGATCCCCAATAACTTTGCAAAAATAAGTATATCGGTAAAAAATCCCCATGCTCAATGCATGGGGGGTGGTTCTATACGCTATGAACTAGCCGTTAGAGTACTCCGAGGCATCAACCTCAGTATCCTCATCATCATTTTTATCACCAATATGAGGTGCACCTCCTCAAATCGTCTCTCGGATAGCCTCAACGACCACTGCAATCTGACACATGATGGCCGCCACTTAACAAGAGCCTGGAAGCATATGGTGATCAGATCCTCATCAAGGTTTTTCCACCCATCATCAATGAACCCCTCTAAAATTCAATAGATGTCTAGACGTAGTCCATCTAACACTGCCTTGGCACTCCTACACTGTCTCTATGCACAGTGAGAAGGGTCAACTCCCTCAACCTTGCCGTGACCCCTTTGGCAATATACTAGAGGGAGTGGTCCCACATTTTCACACACATGTGATAAGTCATCAGTGTCGATATCATATAAAAATATAACTATATACTATGCTAGTGCTATAAAAAAAATTATAATCATCATGAATATGTACCTATTATCACACAACTTGTAGTTGTCTCAAAAGGTATTTTATCCAAGACGGTAGAGGTGTAGACAACTAAAGTGGTGACCCAAGAAATGCCACAGCTCCCAATGCAAGATGGGTGTCATGCTAACCGAGGCACTCTTCACTTTAGATAAATCCTAAGAAATACCAAGGGGGAGACCCTAGCTTAGCCACTGAAGGCTAGCGAATCAAATCAAGACCTCCTAGGTATATGTGATGATGACAAAGGAAGATCAAGATTAGATCTAGATCTAGGATGGATAGGTGGGCCCAATGAGTTAGGGCTTGGTTGAAGAGGCTTAAGGCAAGATAAATATTCAACCAAGGAGAGGTGAATGCCACCTATAGGGTTAAGATAATAGATCTATATAGATCTAGTGCCCAAATAATAGATCCAAGTGGGGCCCACCCTTAAAATAAGGAAAATGGTCCAAATGGGGTCCACAAGGTGAAAATAAAAGAAGAGAGGCACTGGGGGGTTTGCAAATGAGTGGATATAATGGATGAATGAAGAATTGGAAATACCCACATGTGGGATCTAGCAAAAGACCATCTACCCAAGGAGTACGAATTGCCTCAAGGAGGACTAGTGCCTTAGTTGAAGGGGCAAATGGAGTCGGATGTCCACCAAATTATAGATCAACAATGTTGTGACTAATGTAGAGGTGGGTTTTAATTATTAATCCAAAAAATTTTCTAGATCTCCATAGATCTGAAAAATAAAAATAAAAACATTGCAAGGGTTTTGAAGTTTAGGGTTTTGAGATCTAGAAATAATGGATAAGCAAAGGAGGAAAAATACTAACCTTTCAAGCGTACCTGGATAATGAGATGAATGCCAATTGTGATGAGGATTACTTTCCCAAATATCAAATAGAATATTTTGAATCCCTCTTGCCAAAATGATTTTTCCAAGCCCACATGTGTGCCCCTCTATACCTTTCAAAACCGAGGAGACAAAGCTCAATCAATCAAACAAGACAAGGGTATATACAAGATAGAAATAGATGACAAAGAATGATTGGTACAAATACAAAACCATTCCTTGTTTGATCCACAATTTGGAAGAAAGTTGCAGGGAAATCCTCCCCACCAATGCGCATTCCTCCCAAGACGCCTTCTTCACTTGTAAATCAAAAGTATGGCAAAAAATGCAAGATAGCTACAATAATATCCTCCAGTGAAATGGGAAAATCATTTACAATCATCACAACCAAACATACACTTCAAGATCCAAGCATTTCTCCAAAAGATAGAATTTTATTCCAATAGCCAAGAGCCCAAAATCTCTAGATGCCTTTACAATATGGGGGTCTCTTCCTTAAATAGGATGAGGGAGACCAAAACCCTAAACCACTTTTGAAAAATAGTGGTTGAGATAGATACAACAATATAATCAATGGCTAAGATGAGCTGATGCACATATCACATGGATCACTCACATGAAGGAGCGCGACCTCACCAAAAGAAGACTAGGAGGGGGTGCACACTAGTTGAGGGTGGCTAAAAATACAAGTGACTAGAAGCACATGGTGGGGATAGGAGGTGTTATTCCCTTCACTAGCATGTCCCCATGGTACAATAACATAACATATGACTCAATGACATGTCCAAGTACACAAATGATCAAATCCTGTCCCCATCATCAGAGAGAAGAATGTATGAAAAGACCTCTTGTAGACCATGTGGACCCCACTGAACGCTACAAACTGATCTGGAAGGAGTGGGATACACCATGGATGAACTATGAGCATACCAAGTGCCAAAAATGTGCCTCAATTTCGCAAATCAAATTCCTCAATGACCTTTTTATTCCATTTTTTATCCTCCTAAAAAGACCTGAAACTGCCCAAAATTGACTGTCTGGTTCCTGCGCTGTCAAACAAACTGTGCCATCATGTTTGGAAGGGGGGTAATATGGTAATAACAAGTGGCTGGACCATCCCCTTCCTCTGTAGGGCCCTAGGAAATGACTGACCTCCAATGATCTAGCTGGACAGGCCACATTAGTATGGCCAAACTGGTCAACAGGTGGAAAAATGCTCATAACATGCCTGGGAGTGCCTAAAATTGAAAGATAAGAGTCTCAATGGATTCGGAAGATAAGAGTAGTCATACACCTCATGATAACCTGTAAGATCATCTGTAGGGTCCAACATACCCAAACAAGCAAAAATATAATGATTTGGAAATAATAATAATAATGAAAAACTGCATCAATCATAATCTAAAGCATGTTCCCATCATATGGAATCATCAGGAAGGTATATAGAAGACCATATATCAACATCATACATAAAGCGGTCCATCTCATCACAGATCCCAAGGTTGACCTTGGTCAAACTAGGTTTGACCAGTCAAACTGATCAAAATATAACCCTGGCTAAGAAGCCATGCTGCTGCAAGTGAAAATAGTTAAGACATGCTCTCTAAATCATTTTCATAGCAAGAATCTAGAGTATTAAGCATCATTTCACTAGCAGTTAACAAATAATAATAGGTGAGTTAAATAATTTGCTTCCAAGAAGAATCTCAAGAATATACTTGTTTGAAAACATGATCAAATTGCTAGTGAAGGGTGAAGGCTAAGTAAACAAGGCTAGGCTGAATGGGATGAATTGACTGACTTGAAACTATGATACTTTGGATGAAGGACATGGTGTTACACACTTAAGCATGTGTCATACAAAAGTACACAAGGAATGGCGGTGTCTCACAAATGGATGAGTTGTTCAGAGAAGTGTTTATTCAACCTTGGCAAAAAGTCTACTACTAGAACCGTCACTTGTGCCTCTAGGGGACACTTTGATTTAGCTGTCCCTTAGTCCATCCCAAATCATAACCCATAGGCTCAATAAGGTATATTTACATATAAGGTCAGCAGTATTTATATTTATCATTTGTTTAGCCACTGCTTTTTAGGACCTTTCATTTGATTTAATTTCATGGCCAACAATCATTAGATATAGCATACATTTATCCATTGCTTTTTAGGCCTAATATAACCCCTCTGGGATTTCACATGTGCTAATAAGCACAACTAATCGCAGCTTTCATCCTGGGTGTATTTCAAAGCATTTCATTGTATTACATTCCATAACCCTTTTCATTGGGCTTCCAATAGTTTCCAAGATAGTATAGTTTGATTCAGGTTTTAGCCAACAACAACTCAAGAAACTAGGGGGAATTCCTCTCAAAACCACACATCGAGGAAACTGACTAGAATGATAATGACATAAAATCCAACTCACCAAAGGCAAGTTCTATTTCCAACTCAGAGCCGAGACACAAAACTAACATGGATGCAAGTCCAACACAGAGGCAAAAGCAGGGAGATCCTCCATATCACAATTCAAGGTGTAAGTTAGGGTGAAAACCAATAAATGGGGAAGGAAAAATGGATGGATGGATACAAGTGAAGATGGTGCTTGAGCTAGCAGGTCAGAAAGACACCAAATGATCATGTTCACATTCATATGAAGGTAAAGACCAACAAGTATAACACAAGATTTTCCAAATGTCAGTAATACAACCAATAAATATAATCCATAACAACCAATTCCATTTTAACATTAATATACTTCCAGATCATAATTTCCATATACCAAGTCAGTGCTATCAAAATGACCTAAACAACAAGGTAATAACATCAATGCACATCACATATATAATGGGTCATATATCAACATCTGCAATCTGAACCAACTATAACCACTGAGAACACTACATTGAAAACTGCACTGCATCTGTATGGAACAAAAGGTCATATTGGTCATCAAATATGAGGTATTAAGGCTCATACTTGGCACAAGGTCTACACACTATTTGATATAAGGATGCTCTGATGTGTAAGTGATCAATAATAATGCTTCTGATCAGAGCTGATCTCACTGAATAAGTGTAAAGGAAAAGCTCTGAAAAGTGCAGATATTTGCTCTACTGACATGGTAACCCAACTAATATGGTGTGATGACAGTACCATCAAGTCCCCAGGCCTATCCATGAGGGCGAGGTAATTCAGAGCCTCCCCTGTAGTCCATGCCTGCATAAGGATAGTTCTTAATCACAATGGGAACTTGTTGCCATTGTGCGAAGAAATCTCAACTAAATACTCTCATGATCGCTGCTCTACCCTCTCAAATCATCATCCCCCCCCCATCTCCTCATCTTAGGATACATAGGCCCACTATCTCTCACAACAAAGTGAGTTCATAAAGTAGCTACCCTTGTAAAAAAGAAGGCACATATGAAAGATTCAAATCCAAATTCTCCTCCTGCCCTGCTAACTTGGTTCAATTGTTGTATAACTGAGGTCAAGAAGATGTTGGCCCACCCAAAGTAGGTCCTAGCTAGCACTCGCTCTACTTCAAGCATATTCCCACCCAAGATCATGTGGGTCCAACTAGATCCCAAGACTCATACTACACCTATCGCTATCGCTTGCATCTCCAAAATCTCAATATCCACGAGTAGAATGGAAGTGTTGTGCAACCATGCAATACCCATGTAGTTGCGGTCCAATATATCCTGCATGTCCACATCTCATGGATTTTTGGGATGAGTGTTGCTGATCACTCCCAACATCGAGAGATTAGTCATGAAGTATACATCATGTAGTGTGATCTCTAGTCGCTCACCTTACACTATGAATTCCTAGGAATCTCCATCCTAAAACTCAATAATCTTGTTGATTAGTAACGTGCACTATGCATGAAAGGGTTCTCAATGAATTTGAGAATCCCATGTCTCGCCAAGATATCCCTAACAAACTGGTTCCCCCAAATGTCTCAGCATATGTTCGCCAGATCCTTCTCTCTCTAGTTAACCCTTGGCATCCTGCAAGTCCCATTCTCTTATCGATATCAGTACAAAGTGAAAAAATTTCATCTTTGGCTTCAGGTCACACATTTCTAGGAGATTCAAGCGACCTAGGTCGCACCTATTTGGCAGAAAAGCACGCCCTAGGTCGCACCTTTCCACCGAACAAGTGAAACTTGGGTCGCACTTGTCTCTTAGATAGGAGCGACCTAATCGTACATGTCCAATCGAAAAGCTTGACATGAGTCGCCCAAACCCTCTCGAAATGAGTGACCTGGTCCTAAAACCATCATGGGGTTCATCGAAGTCCCTCAGGTGCTCAAATGCAAAAACTAAATTAAACAAATTGATGGAAGGTCAAGACCACTAACTTGAAGCTGGAAGAATCTGAAACCAATGCTCATATCAAGAGAAATCAACGTCTGAAAATTGGGGCCGTCCACACAACTCCAACAATGAACAGTGAAAATGACACATTACATGGTGGGTCCCACTCTATTTAAGGATTTTTGGCCCCAATCTTCTTTATTTTGTTACGACCTCACACGACGTCCGTTTGATGTGCCTTTCACGACATCAAAATCAACATTATTCGCTCTTCTTGATTATGAGAACCGTTTTCAATGATCAACAAAGTTTTTTCGGTCCTTTTTTTAGCCCACCTCAGTTTGCATGTCCTCACGCAAGTTGCTAAATTTTTATGTACTTATACACTACATTTGATTTCCAGAAGCACATTTACACTCGGGTATCATTTCTATGTGTATAGGTCCAGGTCGCGATGAGAATCATCACTTCCAGCCGATGACCAGCCCCTACCGGTATAACACTTAAAACTAATGTATAGGTACTCCCTTGTACAGAATATCATATGCATCAACCTTTTCATTTACCTTTATGCTTGTAGGACCCCCTATGTTTGGGTAAGTGGCCCAGTCCAGCCACTCTTCCATTCACCCTTACTCGACAATAGAAACTACCTCACACGGGTGACCTTTTTAGTACCCCTTGTCATTTGGCATACATGCTGTTGAATTTCCCATATGATTGGGAGTCCATTTAGTTTGTGATTTTGCACAAATACGCATGTTACTTTGTCATCATCACTCATTGGAATACCCTACAGAATCCCATACTTATGGTCGTGTTGTAGCCAAAACGATCCATCTGGTTCAAATAAGATGGGAGCCCCTATTTTTAAGTTTTTCGTTTACTTGATTTATTTTTCTCAAAAGAACTTCATTATCATCTTGTTTACTTAATCCTACCTTTAAGGTTTTTCTTAATGATACTTTGAAATAAAAAAATTAAACAAATTCAATTTTGAATGACACTAGTTTTGACTTTGCTAATTCACTTAATTAAGTAAAAGAACAAATTGCAGAAGTCGGAAGTTGGAATGATTATATGCTCATGTTAACCGTCCTGATGTTTCAATCCTGATGTCTTCATTTGTTTAATTTTCACAGGAGGAAGTCGGGAGTTCATTTCATAAAATTTAAATTAATGATACCAACTTCCTGACTCCGATGCTTGCAGAAGTTGGGAGTCGGCATGAAATTGGTTAAAATTATTTAAGTTTGCCAATTTCCCAACTCCGATATTTCCACTTTAACATTGGTAGTCAGTAGTCAAGGGAGCTATTTGTTTTGATTGAAATTTAGTCCCGACTCCCGACTTTTCAAATTTATGACAAATTGCAGAGGTCGGAAGTCAGGGCGTTATGAATTTTTATATTAGTTTTTCCCCGACTCTCGACTCTCGACTTATTCGACTTTTCAGGGTCCCATATCGACACTCCTATTTTCACATCCAAAATTCATATTTTCGAACACACCAAATCACTTTGAAAACTGGTCCAAGTTAATGTAATCAATGAACGATTAAAATCTAACCTTCGTTTTTAGGGCATCTTAGCCGTAATTAATGTGCAATTGATTGGGTCCTAATCTGAAATTTAATTAAGAAATTTTTGAATTTCGTCTGCCATTATGACACAGTGAATTCATAATCTAGCCTACTACTATCCTCTGTTTCTGCAAGTGAATTTTATCATTTTTGGTCAATTTGTTTCAGGATTTTGCAGGTATTGTATGATTTTATCAAGTTTCTCTCAGATTTTTCATATTTTCAACATCTCATTTGAGTTTTTTCCACATTGCAGGACCATTTCTCCCATAATGGCTAAAAGAACTAGGTCTAAGGCCGATGTGGAGGAATTGAAGCTAAAAGATCCCAATTTTGGCTTCTATTCATACACTGATGCACGAGTCTCTATTACACTTTGTCTAGATTGGGATAGAATCTACGACATTTTTGACAATGATTATTTTTCATAAACCCAAGAGGAAGCCCCAATATATCAGAATATACGCAATTCTCATCTCCATGCCATTGCAGCACGACCTGCCATTTTTATCTATACGGACTTGGTAAAGTGGATGCATGACTACGCAGATATTCCGACCATCACATTCAGAGACTCCAACCAAATTGTTTATGCTTCGTTTAATCCAGATACATTCACAAGGATTTATGCATTGAAGACCCCACAGTAGCTCTTCACACATGATTTCATAAAGGCGTTTGGGAACACATATGAACCAGATGTTCTTTTGAAAACTTGGACAGCCGACCCAGACAATTTCATACTTAGGCTGAACAAGCAATATCTAATTTTTGTTTTTAGAGAGCCGTGTAAAATAATTGTAGCCATGATCTGCCGGTTTTATGGTGCAGATACCTACCAATACTTCAAATTGGAATGCCCCCCCTATCACATTACATATCTATTACCTTCATAGATGCCATTGCTTAGGCACATAAAACTCCAACCATCAAGAATTATAAGTTTTATTTGTCTGCATATTTGATGTACATTTTTGTGCTTCCTTCTCTCGTCCTACCATGAACTAGCACTAGACCAGAGAAAAGCCTCCAATTCACATTTATTGTTCAATTCTCTAGGAAGATAACTACAAACCCTGCATTTGTGACATATGTGACAAGTTTATCAGTGTTGTTTATTTTGCTATCTTAAAAAAGAATGATCCTAGGGTTTTAGAAAATTCCATTTCTCTAATTTCTACTATGGGTGATTGGTACATAGGAGAGTACTTTACTTACCTTAGAATTTGGGGTAGTAAATCGGTGCATCTATTTCCAAGACTTGTCCCTGACAGGATGGTTCTTTCTGAGGTAGATTTCTAGACCATCTATGATGGAGTTCATGGTCAATGCCATTCTTCAAAGAGAAGAGTGTGGCCTAAATTCCCTATGTACATTGGACATTTAATAATTTAGAATGCAACTCATTGTATCCTTTTAGCCAAAGAATTCGATCAGTTGAAATTGGGATTTGTGGAGAAAATAATGCATGACCCTAAGGGGTTTATAACATATCATTTTGTACAAGAACATTTGAAAAACTCCTACCTACATCAGCAACAACCAGATGATTCCTTATACAAAAATGCAAACATTTTTGAAGAAGTTATGAGCAAAGTGACAGATGCATACCAAAGGATCCTCATACATGAAGCACATAAGCAACAAAGGCTTACGGTTATGGAGGAGAGAGACATAATTTTTCAACAACAACAAGAAGCTACTAGGGAAACAATGGAGGCTGCCAATAAAGCTATAGCTATCAGTTCAACTTCATCTCAGTCCGATGCACAACAACAACTAGACAAGAAGTAGGGTAAGCAACCTATGTTAGCTACTTAGTCTTCCACTCCCATTCAAAATCTTAATGCCCTCATACAACAAACCCAAATCCTTCAAGGTAAGTCTGTTTCTCATAATTAGTCTATTTACAATATTGCTCCTATTCCTAAGATAGCAACAAATATCTTTGTGAAGGTTGAAAAACACACTAAGTTAGTTGTCAATCCTCCGCTCCAGACATCCATTAATGATGTTATTGATTTATAAAAATAGCAACCTGTGGAAGTTATGAATCCAACCCCATCAGTCCAAGAACCTCACCAAACATCTACTTCTAAGAATATCCAAATTGTTAATGGTGATGTTTCTCATCCATCCCCAGATAGTGGTCTGTCAGAAGTCCTTATTGTTGAAGACCCAATTCATCAGTCTACCTCAAACTCACCACACAATTTGCTTCCTTCTCCCAACCCTTTGGACTCAACTGCACAATATCCTAACTAACCTACTCATACTGCATTAGATACTTTAGTTGATATCGTTGTTTCACGACAACCCACAACTTCTCAATCAGATACTTTATTGACTCAAGTTGATACTCCTACCATGCCTTTACAGTTTGAAACTACTACTCCTCCTATTTTGTCCACTAAACTCCCTTCTGAGAATTTTCCTACAAATTCTTCTTACCAAGTTATCCTACCAGCAAGTCAAGATTCATATCAGTTAGCAACTGCTATTTCTAGTCAACCATTTCCTATTGAAAATACCACAGAACTTCTCACCTCCATAGTTGAAGACTCAACACACTTTGGTGAAGATGATGTAGTGGTGCTTGGAGATTATTGTAGAAAAATACAGAAGGCAATGCTAAGGAAAGGTTCCAAAAGGAATAAAGAAGGGGAAGTACAAGTTGGGACAATTCCTAAGGAAGTTATATGGAAGCAGGCCACTGATGACCCTCAAAGAGAGGCTATAGAAGTTGCTGCAACAATGGGGGCATTTGTTGGGGATAATTTTGACTGTGTGTCCACTATAAATAAGGCATTGGAAGAGTAAAAAGCTAATAATGTGACATTGCAGGCAGAGAAGGATTCTCTTCATCATAATTTCATCAAACAAATGGAAGACTTCAAATCCCACCACAATTCAGTGGTGCAAAATTTACAAGATCAGATTCAACAATTATGTCAAAAAAAGGAAATTGCAAAAGCAAAGGTGATTGAGCAAGTTTCTATTCTTGTAGATCTCAAGATGCAAATGGAACAACTCAAAGATCATAATTCCTTTTTTGAATTTTTCAAGTTGACTGTACAAGAATTCAAAGATGAATCCATTTCATGCAACAACAATTTGAGGTAGATTCATACCTTATATTTCCAAGGCCTCAGTGAATTACAATATGAACTCAATTATTTTGAACGTTTGTCAAATATCCTTGCAGATCACATGGATAAAAATAAAAAAATCTCATTTAGCTTATGAGCAGCTTTGTGAATGGCAAACCCATTTGGAGACTGATCCATAGACTTTGTCTCACTTAGACTCGGTAAAACTGATGAGAACCCGGATTTCAATCAATTCCTGGGAACTTGTTTGTGAGGAGGTGCCTCGCATGGTTGAGAAGGTCCATAAGTTTTGTGCCAGAGAATGGATGTTAATAGATGATCACATGGAAAGTATGGGCATGCCTGTCTTTGTTGGGTTGGTAGAATTGGTGCCAGTAAAATTAAGAATTGCTGACATGGACGAGCAGAGGGATCAAACCGCAGACGTGATCATGAACACAACTTAGCTGGACATCTTCTTATTTAAATTGTTCATTTCAACCCCAAGTCAATTGGAAGCTACATTGCGAGGATTTCTCAACACATGGTCCAAGATCCGTAATCAAGAAATCAGATCTTATATGTGCAAAGCACAGATACAACTGGAACATGACGAATATCCTGATGTGACCGAGATGTGGAATGTTTATGCTAAATATAACGATATCTTACTAATATGGATTAGGGTAGTTAGTTCTTCTTGCTTAGATTTAGAGGATTTTCCTTCTTTTGTGGATTTGTTTTTATCCACCTAATTGTATTTATTTTGATCCATGAAGGGAAGAAAGGGGAAACACCATCGAACCACTGTTGGAATGTCTTTGTACCAATCTTTGTAGAACTTTTTGTCTTTGAAGTTGATTGTGTAATGTTTTACAAACTTATGAATGGAAGGTGGAATGTTTCCTACATATGGTTTTGGCATAATGTGAGATCAAGTTTTCTTATTCTCCTTTCGTTTCCTTTTAATTTAATCATTCCTTAATGTGTTTTAGATGTTAATAATTGCAGAGTTTAATCAACCATTATGAATTACTTTATCATGGTGAACTATTGTGACAGGGTGGAGTGAATTTGTTCAAGCATCTCTGTTATGACAGTGTCCTTTGAAGATTATCAACATTTTGAAACATTAATTTTTTGACTTGATTATTTACTGATTTTATTAACAATCATCCCGTGCATTTGATTTTGTATCTTTAAACTAGTTTAGTTGAATAATGTTTTTGTTTAAACTGTTAACATTAGAGGTTCTTATGAAAAAATGCAGATTTATCTTTATTTTTTTTCACTGCATCCTATTTAATTATCAAAATGAAGTGATGGAATTTTAACTCATTTTAAGTAGGTTTTCCTGCTTGAATTTATAACCAAATCAACCTCAAATTTCATTAGATATTATAGGATTACTTACTATAGTTTTCATTCAGACCATAAGTCTTCTTTTCAAGAAGCAAAACCCAAAGGCCAACAAAGGCTTATATCCATTGGAAGCAGTCATCCCAAACGACCGGGAAATAGGGAAACTCTTGCTAGTGTTTTATGAAGTTCTCGGATTGGATTGCTTTCCTTGCATTGACGATCGAACCAAAACCCCATGTTTACACCTGGAAAAATACTTGCATCGACAATAGGGGTTCTTCCCAATGAAAAGTCCCAATTATACTCTTCACTGTTTGGAATAGGGAACCCATACGGTTTACAGTTTGGCTACTGTTCAAGATAGTCTTGCAATAAGTTTATCGGATATGGCCTGATCCACCATTTATGAAGTGATAATTCTTAAATGAAATGCAAGTCACTACCCTACACACGAATGATTATGCTTACTAAACTATGCTTGTATGACCGCTAGGAAGAAGCCCCACATAGTGATGCACATGTGTTAACACCTAAAAAGTGCTCACTAGCTCATTCCCTTATTCACATGACCCATTTGTCCACTTTTCCACCATCTGAGC
The DNA here is from genome assembly GCA_027924585.1 of Larix kaempferi. NCBI lineage: Eukaryota > Viridiplantae > Streptophyta > Pinopsida > Pinales > Pinaceae > Larix > Larix kaempferi. Next base: position 46,285,022 of record BSBM01000510.1, read on the forward strand.
CTCTGAAACCAACAAAAGGTCACCAAAAGACCTTAGTACACCCCTTTCTCCATTAAAAAAGATTATTCTTCCTGAAAAGCATAAAAAACCCTCAAAAAGGGTCCAAATTCCCAAAAATATTAAAAAGGGAATTAAAATATTATTTTTATTCAAAAAAGGAAAAAGGAGGGAAAAGTACCTAAACCATGTTGGTCAATACCATTTGGTTTCCACAAAACCACAAATGGTATTCCCCACCACCAAAACCTATAAAAAGGTGGTAGGGGCTCCTCATTTCACATCCATCCATTATCTCATCCTTATGCTGCTGAAATCTCCCTTGAGCATTTTAGCCATTGAAGCAACCTTGGAGAAGGAGACCTCTTGGAGCTTGGAGCCACTCATCTTGGGAGTTGCTCTACATCAACCTTCACCATTGGAGGTAATACTATTGCAAGCACTAGCTTGCCCCCATTTTCAAATACAAATTTATTCTTTCATAGTTTCTTGTTCTTGTTTTTAAAATATTTTCATTATTTGTTTATATTCTTGCATAGATCCATGATTAGTTTTGTTTAGTTTAATTAGTTGTTTATTTCTATTTGAAACTGCTGCTACTAGTTAGCAGGTGCCCATAGCACTAAACCTGGTTGCAAAACCGGGCCAACAACATGTTCTTACCTCTCGTCTTATCACCTCTTTTACTGTCGGTCAACCAAGCAAATGCCCTAACTAAATGTAATATTCTATTTAATCTAAACTATCATAGCAAGGAGCGAATTTAAGGAAGAGCAATGAAAGGAAACTATATCATACATTTATAGAAGATAACTACTGAAAATAATGCATTTAATAGTCACAGGACAAAGTTAACACATTAGATAGCTTAAGTATTAACATTCATTACTCATGGAAAACAAAGAAAAATATATTTGCATGTACATACACCAAGATAATTAAGAAACTATTAGAATAATCCAACAGAATAAGAAATATCTTACTGCATTGCCATGAACAAAATTAAGAAATCGGTTCTACACATTTGTCCACACACTTCAACACAATATTCCATGTACGCTTCCACCCAGAAGAATGCTATGAATCATTAGCAGAAAATAATTTCTCACAAATGAGTTTCAATACAATCTTTCAAAAGAAAAATCCCTTTCTACATCTCATTTCCCCTATTTATCTTTACAATTTGAACTCCCAGGCGACTTGTCAGTTCACCTTCCTACAATTATGACCTTTTTCCTTCTAAGACTTTTTTCCTATCCTGATTATAAAATCAGTGAGCAAAATATTAAAATACAATAAAAATATTACATTATGAGGGTGGGGCACCCTCTTGAGTGTGTAGAAAATCATCCCAAAGACTACTTTCATAAGATATAATATTTAATTATGGATGCTTCAATAACCTTAAAGCCACTTCATGAAATGAAAAATCTTTAACCGTAACATTGATCCCTTTAGTTGCTGCAATGTGCCCATTGGCCAAGTATTGGGTTTTCAAAGTAGCTTTCCCAATATGTTCCTGTAAGTCTTCTAGAGTGATGCTATTCAAATTTTGAATAACATCAATATATTCATCTTTGATGGTCCTCAACTTGGTTAATAGATGCTCTTTTTGTATAGGGATTTTGAATGTACCAGGAGAAGGTAAATGACATTTTTCAAAGGCTCTGGCAATACCCTGGTGAATTCCTTCACACTTGGAAATAGAAGTTGCTACTTCACTCTACAATTTTCTCTCAGCTTTCTGGAAACTATCTAAGGTTTCAAAGTCCAACTTCAGTTTTGCTATATATTTTTTGGGAAAATGAGGAGGAATTTATTTAGTTGTCTTTCTCCAAGTAGCAAGCTTCTTCATCATGTTATGAATTTCTCCTAGCTTCTTTCTAGTGGTAGCATTTGTTTCAGATATCTACTCGAGTCTGTTTTCCATTCCCTACACTTCAAAAGTTTGCTCCGTGAGCAACTCCTGTGAGTGGAATAATTGCTCCTGAAGAGTGGAGACATAGTCATAAAATGGAGTTAAGTCTTGTTTATGTTCATGTGCAGTATTCAATTCAATCATCAATGACTCCTCTCGATTAAGTTCTTCTATATGTGCTTTCAGAGCTCCTTTCTAAATGGTGATGGATTCTACTTGTTGGTCCCATTGACTTTCTTTCTCTTGCAACCCTTCCAAATGGGACTGTAGATCCACTTTCTGACCTTCTGATATTACCATTTGTACATTTAGTGAATCTCTCTCCGCTTCTAGGATTTCTACATTGTGCATGGATTCTTCCTTTTGCAATTCGAGGGCATCTCGCTGACATATTATCTTGATCCCTTCATTCCTATCTTGAACTAGATTGTCTTTCAGTTTAACCACTTTAGCCTTACTACTTTCTACATTTTCTATCAATTTGTATACGTTGTCTTCATTGGCCAAGGTAGCAACAACACCAATGGATTCCATTAATTTGGATCTTTGTTGGTGCCTTCAACTACTGGAACCTCTTGTATTGTGATGACATTGAGCTGCAAGGCAATTTTAAGCCTCTTTCCGTCCTATTCATAATAGTATTCCTTTTGGGGTCATAGATTATAGTCTCTAATGTAGCAACATCATGTTGCTTGGATGGCGTGAATGGAATGAGTCCCAATTCAACCAGAGGGAGATGTCCTCTGGTGAGGGGAACCTCTATGTTATTATCTCTCATAGTATCAATATCCATGTCCTAGTCGCCATCACCTCCTTGTAGATTTTGTTTCCACATCTTTCTTGAATGATTCTTCTTCTTCTTTCTTCTTTTGTAATTCTTCTTATCGAGTTGATTCCTGTTGTTGTCATAGTAACTCGGCTCTCTTTTCTTCTTGTTCAGATGCCAGATTTTCCAATATCTCTTGTTCAACTATTTTCTGTAATTCTTCTTCTTCTTCCTTTGCCCTTTTTGCTTCTTCTTCTTTTCTTGGTAGTTCTTCCTCTTGTAGTTTCTTGTTCATTTATGCTAAGAGGGCTTCTTCCACTACCTTCTTCCTAGTAGATTATTCTATATCTCCCTACGTCGATGCATAATATGGTTTAATATAACTTGCATATTTACCACATTTACTTTTGTTGAGTTTTTTTTTAACTCAGTGAGGTTTAGGACCTGCCTATAAACTTCTTTTTCTCTTAAGAATTGATCAGTATACTCATAATGAATTTTAACTGATTGATAATGTAGGGCCACCTTCTGGTGACTATCATTCCCTACAAATATTTTTCACCAAAATGATATGAATCTAAATCTTTCACCAACTCTTGAGCATCCTTGACCTTATTGAGCCTGTATGCACCAACTGATAATGGGAGTGGAGGCCAAGAAGCCTTCTTATTATCATGCTGGAAATGGCCAATAACATTAATGACTGTTTGTCTTACAATTTCCTTTAAAATAATGTAATGAGGAACATATTTTGGTAGCAAAATTGGACCTTTTGATCCTTCGTAGATACATATGTAGGTACCTGTTAAGTTTATATGCTGCAATAATTTAGATTCCTACTTCATTAACATTTAATACATTTTCACAATAACAACAGCAAAATAGGATGTCTGAAAGACACACAGTCACAAGGTACACAACAATCTATCATCAGAAACCCTCAAGGGGAAGAAAACCCAACAAGAACTTCCTCAATATAGATTACCAAAGTACAATGCCCAAAAATAAGTCTCACAAAGAAGAGAGACAAAACCCAAAAACAAGAGCCAAGAACCATCCTCCTCCTTCACAATCTTCCTCTCTCCTTCAGTGTGCAATGCTTGAGTGAGTGAATGGTACAAATGAGAGGAAGTCACTCTCTATTTATACTTTACTTTTCACTCGAATTTTAACCTAACTAGGTAGGCCTCACTAACTTAACTTGGCTGACCTATCTAGGAAGACTCAATTAATATTTATATTACATTCTTTTGGGTACTAACGAACCAACTTACAATGGAAGTTTTACCTCATGACTTTTACATGACCAAATATAATAATGACATCCCCGGACGGAGGCAAAACATTTCCGATGGAGTTACAATAATAAAGTAAAAGTAGAATATTATTCGAAGTTACATTAATTCAACACTCCCCCTTAACAATAAAGGTATTCTACTGACAACAACAACAATAGGTGTGGCTCTACACAACATCATCAGAAGGAGGGAGGAGGAGGCATCATCAACAACATCATCTGGAACATTGGTTTGTACATCTATAAATCATTGGAAGGTCTTCAACAACATCAATATAAGCAATTGGAACAACTTGCTGGAACATCATCAACATCTGCAGCATAGAGCTGGAACATCATCATCTTCTGTACGGAGTTGGAACATCATCATCTTCTGTACGGAGTTGGAACATCATCATCTGCAGTACGAAGCTGGAACATCATCTTTTGCAGCACGAAGTTGGAACATCATCATCATCAGTATCATCATCTTCAGTACATAGCTGAAGTATCATCATCATCTTCAGGACAGAGCTGAAGTATCATCACAATCATCTTCAGTATAGAGCTGAAGTATCATCATCATCATCTTCAGTATAGAGGTGAAGTATCATCATCATCATCTTTAGTACAGAGTTGAAGTATCATCATCATCATCTTCAATACAGAGATGAAGTATCATCATCATCATCATCATCATCATCTTTAGTACAGAGCTGAAGTATCATCATCATCATCATCATCATCTTCTTCAATACAGAGCTGAAGTATCATCATCATCATCTTCAATAGTATGAATACTGGAAAAACAACATCAATCATCAGTAAGTAAATACTGAAACATCAACATCATCAATCATCAGTAAGTAAATACTGAAACATCAACATCATCAATCATCAGTAAGTAAATATTGAAACATCAACAACAACGACAGCATGAGGATGGCTCATCAGCATAAAGCTAGAATAACATCATCATCGTCAACAACTCAAGGCTGGAGCAACATCATCTCTGTAAATAGGTGCATTAACAACCAATGCGATCCTTCCTTTTGGAATTTCGGGATCAAGTTCAACACAGGTGATCCTTCTTTTCAGAATTACGGAATCATGGAAAATCCTTCCTTTCGGAATTATGAGATGCAATCCAACAACACTGGTGATCCTTCCTTTCAGAATTACAGGATCATGGAAAATCCTTCCTTTTGGAATTACGGGATTCTAGTCCAACATCACTAGTGATCCTTCCTTTCATAATTACGGGATCATGGACAGTCCTTCCATTTGGAATTACGGGACCTAATCCATCAACTTTGGTGATCCTTCCTTTCATACTTACGGGATCATGGAAAATCCTTCCTTTCGGAATTATGGGAATCTAGTCCATCAAATATGGTGATCCTTCCTTTTGGAATTACAAGACTTTAGTCCATCAACTCTGGTGATCCTTTCTTTCGGAATTACGGGATCATGGACAGTCGTTCCTTTCGGAATTATGGGACTCTAGTCCATCAACTCTGGTGATCCTTCCTTTCAAAATTACAGGATCATGGATAGTCATTCCTTTCAGAATTACGGGACTCTAGTATTTACGGAGCTACCATTATAACAAACTTGGATGATCTTCCTTTACTCACATATTAGACAATCCTTCCTTTCAGAATTACGAGATTTTAGTCTAAGGATCAACATTTAAGAATATCCTTCCTTTCGGAATTACGGGATCATTTTCTAAGGATGATCAATCCCAAATGTGCTACCATAGTATCATCAGTACTACTCCCCCTTTCGAGGGAATTCCTTATGGACTACACTAAGCTTGTCACGGAAGTGCTCAAACTTCACACAAGATAAAGTCTTAGTCACCACATCTGGAACTTGCTCATCTATGTTCACATATTGGAGCTTTACAACTCCCTTCTATACCATATCTCGAATGGTTCTCTGTCATCTTCATACAACTTTGGTTATCACATAGAATCGTTGTGGTATCCAACTCCAGATCAAATAGACCCGATAACAACTTCCAAATCCATATGGATTCACAATTGGCGGAACAAGCTGCAATATATTCCGCTTCTGCAGTGCTGAGAGCAACACTGGACTGCTTCCTTCTTAGCGATGAAATCATAGCTGACCCCAGACTATAACATCCACCTGAAGTGCTCTTTTTGTCTGAGGCACTTCCTGCCCATTCTGAATATGACGTATAACCATACAGTCTGAAGTCATGATCTCTAGTATAACTGAGACCATAGTCTATCGTACCTATTAGGTACCTCATCACATGCTTTGCAGCTATAAGGTGAACAAGTCTGGGCTCAACCAAATACTGACTCAAGGTGTTCACAAAAAAGCATATATATAGCTTGGTATTTGTCATATACATCAATGACCCAATAATCTACATGTATAGTGTCACATCCACTAACTTTGACGAAGCATCAATCATCAAATTCAAATTTGTATCCATGGGTGTGGTCATGGATTTAATTTCCAACATATCAAACCTTTTCAGGATTTCTACTGCCTATTGGGGCAAACAACCTTTTCCGTAAATAGAGACTAAGTGAAGGTGTCTCTCCATCTGTACTATAGTCACTTCCTCTGAAGCGGAGCTTTCCTACTCCTTCTATAACTGAGCACTATCCTCCCTCTGCATCTTATACTTTCTGTATCGGGACATCTTTCATTGGAGTAACTGGTAGACTTTTCTTCTGATTATCTTCTGTGTATCCATCTATTTCATCTTCTAAGTCATTGGATACCAATATCTCGAAATCTGTTGTAAGTTATCTCTTGCACCCATCTATGAGATTCTCATCTTCAACCTTGTAGCAAAGGTTGATGTCTCATCACTCTAGGTGATCATTGATCTCATCATTCTATCCATAGGTGACTTCTGAGCCCATACAAAGTCTTCTTCAATCTGTACACATGTGTTTCTCTGAGTCTTTCAGGTTGCTCGATATCTTTTTCTACTTCGATTACACCATGAGTCTAGCTACTAGAGAAACATATTGTCATAGTCGACTTTATCTGCTTGATTTCATAGGTCTTGTTTATAGATGAATCATCATCATTTGTCTACGGAACAAGTCTCATCATTCTTCATTTGTAGGTGATTATATACGATACTTCCTACAAGTCAAATTTAGTAGCATGGTTAGAAACATTTCATAGTTTCCAAAACATATGCATAAAAAAATAGGTCACACCGTCATAATGCTATCTTAGACAATGTTTCAACACAACATTCATCCATATCTTGTATTCATATGGCAACTTTCTAGATGCCTTCCATCACTACCAGAACATTATTAAGAGTGTGCGCTACTCCCAATTTTTCAGCAAAGAGGTTTCACTCTATATAAGTAGCAATGGAACGTTGTATAGTACCATAGGCCACTTACCCATCACATGCATAACACACATCCTAAATAAATGTGTACACAACTAGACAATAAAATTTAAACAATTTGATAAAAATGACAATGCAAATACTTATCTTTGTTTGTTTGGTAGGATATAGTTTGATCCTAGTCTCCTTGCAGGGATTATTGGAATGTCTGATGGTGAGATCTACTCCATCATCTGATTCTGAGGTCCTGTGCCTTTCTTGCTTATGATCTATAATGCTGATGACAAGTCTTCTATCATAGATCAAAGCTGTTTCTAAGTGATCTTATGTGTGTTAATTTTTCAGAATTTATTTCAATCTGATCTAGGATCTTAACTGAGAGAACAACATGTACAAAGATGTCTTTTCATGGACTTATGAAGATATGAAAACATACGATACTCGCATTATTCAACACATAATACCAATGAAGGCATGCGTTAAGCCGTTCCAGCAACAATTAAGAAGAATGCATCCGACTCTTGAGCCTTTAATACAAAAGGAGTTGAAGAAATTGTTAGATGCCAAGATCATTTTAAAGTCCGGCACTCGGAATGGGTTGCTAATCTAGTCCCTATGCGAAAGAAGTTGGGAGAGATAATATTATGTGTAGATTTTCGGAACTTGAACAAAGCTTCTGATAAAGATAACTACCATGTGCCTCCAATGGAACAAATTCTTCAGATGGTATCAGGATCAGATCTCTTTTCCCTACTAGACAGTTTCTCTGGTTATAATCAAGTACTAGTAGTAGAAGAAGACTAACTCAAGACTACTTTCCGCACTAAGTGGGGAACCTTTGCATACTGAAGGATGCCATTTGGCTTGATAAACGCAAGAGCTACTTTCCAGCGAGCAATGGACATTGCCTTTCGAGGATTGGGCGGTCATTGTGTTGTATGATGTGACATTTTTTTCAAAGAAGGGAAGATCATGTTTTCCACTTAAAGCAAATTTTTTATCGCTACAGGAAATATGGTATTTCTTTAAATCCCAAGAAAAGTGTTTTCGTTATTCTTGAGGGAAATATTTTGGGTCATATCATTTCAAAGAAAGGGATTTCGATAGATTAGGAGAGAGTGCAAGCTATCAACAAGATTCCCATGCCCCACAACAAAAAAATTATGCAATCATTTATGGCCACCATTAATTTTGTTCGAAGGTTTGTTCCTGACTTCGTTTAGACCGTTAAACCTTTGCAGCAAATGGTAAAGCAGAGTGTACAATTCAAATGGACAGACATGGAGAAAGTTGAATTTAAAGAAATCAAAGCATCCATAGCTAATGCTCCTTCTTTAAAGAGTCTAGACTTCGATAAAGATTTCATTATCTACACCTTTTCTTCAGATGACTCTCTTGCAGCTATGCTCACGCAAAAGGTAGAATGAAGAGATGAATACCCAATTTCCTTTATGAGCACTGGTCTGCAAGGCGCTAAACTGAGTTACCCTGTGGTAGACAAACAAGCATATTCCGTATTCAAAGCATTAAAGCAGTTCAGGCCATATATTCTAAAAAAGAGAACTAAAGTTGTAGTTCCTCACCCCACCGCCAGATCTCTTTTCGTTCAGAAAGAATTGGGAGAAAGAAGAGGAAACTGGGTCACCGTTCTTCAGGAGTATGATTTAGAATTTAAACCTGCCACCATCATTAAGGGTCAAGGGTTATGTAAATTACTCACTGAACATCCAGTTGATGAATATTTGAATTGGGAAAATGAAGCATAATTGAATACGATGGAGGTATGTCACATTTTCACAACTCTTGAATCTTGGTATAGGGACCTAGTGCATTATTTGCAGCAAGGATATTTTCTAGAGCACTAGAGTTCTAAGCAAAGAAGGGCACTCCGTTTGAAATCAGTAGCCTATCAGATCATTAATGGGGTACTCTTTAGAAGGAATTATGATGGCATTTTTCTTAGATGCCTGGAGAAAGAAGATGCAAATAAAGTAGTCAAGGAATTACACGATGGCCCTACAGGGGGACATTATTCTAGAGATACAATGGCTCACAAAATACTTAGACCTGGATATTGTTGGCCCACCTTGTTCAAAGATGCTCACGCGTATGCTAGGAATTGTGATGTGTGCCAAAGAAGTGCCGGGAAATTTCCGAAAGTAACAGGACCTCTGCAGCTAGTCATTATCTCTGAACCATTCGAATAGTGGGGAATAGATGTCATTGGAGAAATAAACCCAAATTCTTCTCTGCGGCATCGGTACATCCTGATGGCTACATACTATTTTACAAGATGGACAGAAGCTAGTCCAATGCGCAAAGTTAATGAGGATGCGGTTATCAATTTCTTAGAGGAGAACATTATAACCAGGTTTGGGGTTCCAATTTACCTAGTTTTTGATAATGCAACTTATTTTTCATCTTTGAAAATAAATGAGTTTGTGTATGAGAAAGGAATTAAATTACATTATTTAGGGAATTACTATTCCCAAGGAAATGGATTAGTTGAATCTACAAACAAAAACCTTATCCGAATTCTTAAGAAAACCGTTATTGAAAATCAGAGAAGTTGGCACACATCCCTGCCAAATGCTTTATGGGCAGACAGAGTCACCCCCAAGAATGCATTAGAAGTTTCCCCATATACCTTAGTCTATGGTAGAGAAGCCATCCTTCCTCCAAACATATTAATCCCATCCTTGCAATTGGCCCAAGCCTCTCGAGGTTCCAGCAGCCAAGTCTTACAGTTTAGAATTGATACCCTACTAAAGCTTGAAGAATCATGGCAGAAAACCAAAGACTGGTTCCACCAACATCAAGACATAGTCAAAAGGTGGTTTGATAAACGGAAATCTGGCAAGAGAAGTTTCGAAGTAGGTGACTTAGTTCTGAAATGGGACCATCCACATGATGGTAAGGGAATACACACCAAATTTCAACACTTATGGGTTGGCCCTTATCAAATTTCTGAAAAGCTTGGCCTGTCGACGTATAAGCTATGAGACTTACAAGGAGAAGAAGTAAATATCCCTCTCAACGGCCTTGCTTTAAATCAGTACTTCGCATAAGTCCTATGAGGACCTTTTGTACATAAATAAACATCTTTGTTTCTTTCTCGTTTTTTTTTTTTATGGTTTTCTGTTGTTTTAAGGTGGTTTGTTTTTCCTTTTACCTTGCTCTCTGCACAAGTTTTCTTTATTCTTTCTTTAATAAATCCTAGCCCAACTCTTGGCCTAGAGGTAGGGTAGAGCTCTGAGAAAAACTCATAATCCTGTAAGGTAGAAACCCACTTATAACGATTTGTTTTTGTGACTTTGTTCTCACTGATTGGTTTCCAAGAATGAATAGATCCTTTTCCGTTTGGTCAAAATAACCCTGTTTAAATAACTAAGATTCAACATTTCTTTCTTACTATCTTGGGGCTCCATTCACTCTAACATTAATACCTGTCTCAGGAGGTTCACTATGATAGACCCATGGAGAGGAAGCATGTCTCACAGAGATGGTATTTAAAATGATCCCATGCTACAAATAAAATCCAAAATAGCTTATATCAAAGAGTCTGATTTACAGAAATTCTCACCTCAATTAAAGCACGGCTGAGAAAAGAAAAATGCATTCAACTAAGGAAGTTGTTCAAATAAATCAGCCCATCAAGGTTCTTCTCCATCCGTGAAGCATGATAATCAAATAAATCTCTCACTCACACAAAAGGACATTATGGATTGAAGAACCTAAATCAAGTATTGGAAGTTGAAGAAATCTATTTCTGGAAGGCTCAAACGACAAAAAGTCGTCAATTTAGAAACATCCAAAAGGGATGCAAGTAGCATGGGAATGAGGAACAAACGAATATGTCTGTGATATTTTGTCACGATCTTGTGGAGTCCTATATTAGTTGACATCCGAAGATAGATTTTAAAATGAACTTCACACTTTGGCCGCGAGAGAGTTGTAAAGAAGTTTGAGTCAAAGTTGCCTTTCCCCAAATGACCATGATGATAAGAGTGATCACTGCATTCACAGAAGCTGAACTATGAAGACATTTCGTTACCCGTGTAACTAGCAATTGTAAGTTTTTTCCCATAAGGAGGGTATGTTTCAGAGATCTATGTTCACCAGCCAGTCGCCAATTGTTGTTGCTGCAACATCCCCTCCAAAATTTTTGTAAATATTGGGGCCCCTCCTTTTGTTTTTTGAGAAAAGTTTTGCTTAGTAGTCAAGTCCCATCCAAAAGGGCCTTTTTACTTAGTTTTTCCTAAAAAGATCAAGTCCTTTAAGTTTGTCTTTTTCTTAAGTAAAACTTAGCTTTCATAGCTGAAACCGCGGCACAACTTGCCCAGTTTCTCCGCAACAGTCGGCCTCTTTTGTCAAGTTTTTTGCCTTCTCCGTTTCAGCACAACTCACCGAGTTGCACCGCAACAGAAAGGATTTTTCGTTGAGTTGTCTTGTGTCGGACGAACTCGCCCTGTTCTGCCGAAACGGTCGCTCCAACTCGCCCAAACCTTCTGAAACGCGGCTCTTTTTTGCCTTGTCTTTTTTATTTCTAGATTGCGGCCAATCTCGTTGAGTTGTGCCGACATAATCGGTGGCCCTTTGTCTTTTTATTGAAATCTCTTTTGCATCCAAACTTGGAGTTTTCGCCTGAGGCGATCGACATTTATTTCAAAGACCTAAGCACCCCAGTACGTTTCGGCGGAACTCAACACGTTCTCCCAAAACCACCGCCTGCAGATCGCAAGAAGCCATCGATAAAAGATTGAAAGGAAGGAAGCCGACGAGACTCAGCAGGAGTCACCGAAACGGGATAGCAGGCCACTAGGTTTAATCTGACGCCGAATTTGCAGAAATGTGTCGGCCCGTTGCGCAAGCACTTGAAAAATATCGCTAACACTGTCGCTCCAACTCACCGAAGACTTCCGTTTTTGACGGTTATGTTTTAATGCTGAGCGGTGCCGAAAAGACCATAGTCATCTCGCCATAACGACGTTTTTAATACCCCACTTACCTTGTTAAATGCTCATACGTGCCAGTTTCCTATAAGTAGAGAGTAGGCTTGTGGGGTTGTTTATTTTTGTTTTTATTCTTTTTTTGAAACCCCGTTCAAGATCGACCCAGCCATCCGACAACAGACAGGTCTGCAGCTCCATTGACCACTTTGATCCCAGTCGTTTGTTGCCAGGTAAGTTGATCTATCAAGCCTTTTCATGTTCTTAGTGGCTAAAGTTTTTTGTTTTTCTTTGTGTTAAAGCCGTTTTCATTAGCCCTTCGTCGCGACCACCTTTTATCCATGTTAGAGTTTTTCCTACCTCTAGAAGCCCAGCGAAACCCCGTTCATTACCCCAACAAGATGCCCAACCTGAGTCGTAGCACCCCAAACCAGCACAGCTGACGGCACCCGGTCGTGTAAACCCAGCTATGTCTCACTAGTGTCCTGTTATGGTCGTCCCAGTGCTTCTAACTAAGGAGTCAAACAGTCGCCTCAGTTTCACTAGCCCCGTCTATTTTTTGTTTTGACAAGGAAGAAGTGTTTGCTTACATGTTTAATTTGCTGCTTGAAATTTGCTGAAACGTAATATCACTTTCAAAGGAGTCTGCTAGTACTGTTTCATCCAGGCTACACTTGCTGTGGTGTTGAATTGTAGTTCAATGCTTAGTTTGCATTCTAGTGTTATCATTTATCTACTCATGTATGTTTTTTGGGCAGGTTTAAGCATAATGCCAAAAGAAGGCAAGAGGAAGGCAAAGATGTTCGAACCCGAGTTAGGTGGCGAAGCTATTATGGAAGCAAGGGTCAAGACATTATACGAAGATACTAAGCCAATTATGGGCATTGCTCTTGAATTTAAGTGGGGAGAGCTGTATCACATGATAAGGGATCAGGATATTCCCGGATCAGTCCCGGAGGAAATGTACTTGTACCAAAATATTAGAAGCTCTGGCATCACTAAAGCAACAACACGCCATAAATCTTTCCCTGCTCAGAAGTTATCGGATGGATCCTAGCGCATGCAGACGCTGAATCGAGAGTCTTATCCAACAACAAAGGATAGGCGTTTGCCTCATTCCACCCAGCCCATATTTCAGCAACCTACAAGTTGCCCCGTCCTCAATAGTTGTTGAACGACGCCTAGCTTGAAAGTCTCAACATGGATTTCTTGGAAATGGCCAGAAAGTTCTTAATTCAAGGAAAGCAACTGAGGCTGAAGGAAAGTGATGAATATGAAGTGCAAACACTAAGGCCACCTTTCAAGATCATTGCCCTCATGCTAAGCAAAAATTTTGGCAAAGCTGATGGAACCGTTTATCAGATGCATTGGATCCCTTTAATCCACTATGTAGCTTTCAAAGGCATGGTTTTCAATTGGGCAGACATCCTTTTGGACAATATATCGTCAGCTATAGCTACTGCCAAGGAAGGGTTGGTCCGAAAGAAATCTGAATTCTACATGTCATCATACCTTGTGGATTGTATTTTGTCAAGGAATCCGTTCCCAAAGTTAGGATGCATTTGGAACAAGGCTGATACCCCAGTTTATATCGCCTATAATATCCTATGGGCCCAAAACTACAAAAGGCATTATAAGGCCATCTGTGAAGAATTCATCATGCCTCTATATGAACTGATGTTCAATAAAAAACCCAGTTGCCTATCTGAAAACGCCATGGCAGTCATGGAAAAATATGGCGATTTCTATCTGTCAGAGGAGGGCACCTACATAAGAATGTATGGAGGTTCCAAGCCACCACTTCTCCTGCCCGGGTATGTTACTGATTTCATGGTCCACAAAGAGGCAGTGAGACGGGTGTTTTTAGATGGAATTGGTGGTTTCCTGAAGAAGTTAAAGAAGGCCTCTTTCCCAGCACTATCCTTCTATGTTGGAGCATACAAGTTCTCTAAGGTCAAATCGGTCGAAGACTTTGTTCAAGAATTAAGAGAATTTCACTTTGGGGAGAGGATTTTCACCAAGAATGATAAGCTGAATAAGGCAGCAGACCATTGCAAGGAGGTTAATGCGCACTTTGAATATGAGCACTACTTTGATGAGGATGAGGAATCTTTCAAAAAGGTTAGTAATATGACCGAACTCAAAAAGCGCCTTCACCTCAAGAGTGGAGCTGGCTCTATTTCCACTACAACCCAAGCTATCAAGGAAGCAGCATTGCAAAGAGAAAGAGAAGACGCCGAGGCTCTGACGAAGGAAGAGAAAAGGCTCAAGGCTGAGGCTGAAAAGCTCCAAAAGCAAGTAGCAGAAAGAGTGCGGAAGGAGCAGGAAAAAAGGCTTCGAGATGAAGAAGCTAAAAGACTTTGAGAAGAGGAGTTAGAGAAGATCAGAAAGGAAGAAGCCACCAAGCTGCAAGAGGAAAGAGAAGCAGTTGAAAATCAGCTGAAGGCCAAAGAGGAAGATAAATCCGAGGAGGATGCACAAGCTAAGAGCTCAAACATGCAAGACATGGACATAGACTTGTCCCAAGTGATTCGGACCCCACCCAAGGAAGATGCCTTCCTCATAGGAGATCTTCCAGTCCCTTTTACCCCATCAAAGAGTCATACTGTGACCCAATAGGACAAATTTGTTTTTGACAAGAAAAGGAAATCCATTGTATGAAAGACAGAGACAAGGATGAAGAAGCCTTTTCACCCGGACATCATTACCAAACGAGAAACCACTGTCATGCAAGGCACGCAGAACGTTCCCGAGTTTATGGCATCCACTATTGTAGCTGCCGCTAAGAGAAGGGAAGACAGTGTCCACAAGTTAGTAAATGATTTGGAATCAAGAAGGAAAATGGCTCGCATGTTACAGCTCACTTTGGTAAATGAGCAGGCTTATAGAGAATTAATGGTAAAGAAATGTGATCGCCTACTATTAGAACAAAGAGAATTGTCGGGTAAGTATCAGCACCAGGAAGAAGAAAAGGAAAATTTGGCGGTCCAGATGATGATAGTGGAAGGAGAGAAAAATTATTTTGAAGCCAGGACCATTCAATTGGAAGAAGAGAAAGAGCTGATGACAGAGTAGTTAGAACTAGCAAGCAACAAAGCAGTTGATTTAAGCCCCTTTCATGAGCAATCCTGTGACATACTAAAGCAGATGCACGAGTCATAGGAACTTCTTACTGAAGAAATTTTCAAAATGATGGCTATGGTGGCTAGGATGAAATAAATTAACTCTGAAGCCATTAGGCTCAAGAAGAAATATGCTCGTGTAAAAGAAGACATTGGAAATCATATTGAATGGAGAGAGGGGAAGTCAGAGTTCCCCAAGCACCTCCCTCTCAAATCCATGGCCGAGTTTAAAGAAGATATAGGCTTCATGGAGTTCTACAAGAACTACGGTGTGAAATTAAGCTCTGTAATCCAAGCCACTATCGAAAGATGCAACGGTATTTATCAGAGGATCCAGGAAACTCATGAAAGGTGTAAGATGGTGGTGCCCTAGACTCTATAAGACTTTCCGAGCAAATATCAACTCTTGTCTGAATTGAAGGGTGAAGTAAGCACAGAAATGGATTATGTGAAGAAAATCAACGTGTTAACAGCAGAAGACCTTCACCAGTGCATCAGGAAACCCTCCATTCGTGCTCACTTGTTTCAAGAGATTCTCCAGACTACAGTAGCAGAGGTACAAGACATTGAAGCAGAGTTAGCCAAGCATGTGATTTCCTAGAAGTTCATGTTCCCTGCCCCTGCCAACACCATTGTACGAGAAACAGGCATTTGGGTTAGCTATATAGCAGAAGAAGATAATCCAGCTGTGGAGGAGGAGCCAACAGAGGCAGGAGCGCCAGCGAGAAGCTGATTTGGCATTTCATAGCTACCTTATTATGAGCTAGGAGTTTTGCTTTTCTATTTTTCGGTTGCAAAGCTAAAAGACAACTGGATTTCTGTCTCTTTTGTAAAAGCATTTGGAGATTATTCTAAATTTTGTAAAAGGGCACTAAGAGACAAAAGAAGAGATTCTTTGGGATTAGGGTACACGTAGCGGCTATTGGAGCATTTTGTAAAGCTATATATAGATGAATAGACAAAGGTAGAAGGACTTTTGGCAGGTGAAAGGACATTTTTGTCTTGTACGTGAATTAATTTTCTACATATATAAGAAGCTCCATTTTGCCTAAAGAAAGCACAGGACTGTGTTTTTTCTTGAAGATGTGTTGAATGTCTGCTGGATTATTCCTGTATCATTTATACATTACTATGAGATCATTCCTTGCTGTTATGAATTGTTTCTTTGTAATGAGTGTTCTCATATTTTTCTGTGCAAAGATGTATATCTTAAATGAGTAATGAAATATTTCAATTCAATCAAAGTTATCTTTGATATTTCTTATATTCTGCTGGAAATGCATCTTTATGATTAAATAGCTATCTGTGAGATCTTTGGATGTTTCTTTCAGTTTATTACTCATACTTTTAGTTTGCTCCTTGCAAGGATAGATTAAATTTGCTTAAACAATTTTAGATCAGATTTTCTTACTTACATGCATTTAGTTTAGAGCACTTGCATTTCGTCTTTAAAATAAAATACATAAATGGTGGATCACGCCACAACCGGTGCAAAGAAAACAAATCTTTAAATATTACATGGTAGTCGGACCGCTAACCGGATGGATTCCCTATACTAAACAATGAGCGATCTAATTGGGCTTGCTTACCAGGGAGAATCCCTTATTGATTGATGCTACGATTTTCGGGGCTTCAACACCTCCCATGCTAAAGAATTCGACCCTATTAATATTCTACCCACAAACCAAGTTGGCCAGGGAATTTTTTTTCAGTCGATAGCGAAATCATATAAGGGTTCCAAGAGAGAATTTTCACTTGTAAAGGTTGTATACACCTTTGTTCATGTACAATAACTCATTCTACAATTCAGTGGTTTAAAAAACAAAATAGTTTCATGATCCTTTGTCTCAATGAGTATTCTCTGTTTCAAAAATTTATATCTCTGTGATCAGATTGTGTCTTCCTAATGCAATTTCCAGATTCCTTTTGATTTTTTTAAATCATTAAAAACTTGAACCGGGGTCCAACACTTTCTTATAGAGTATACCTTTCAAAAAATTGATATGTTTGGGAAACACATCCTATTGGAAATTAAATTGACAGTTACCAGAAATGCATAGGCGTCATTGGAATTTAACTTTGGTTACCAGAACTCCAAATTTGTTCATGTGAGTTGATATTTGGGTAGCACTATCTCCAGTTTTTGAATAACTGAGAAACCAAGATATTACCCACTTGCTTTGACATATGCTAACCGAAGAACAAGTTGATTCCAAGTCGAAGGTGGTGGAAAATCAAGCGTTTCTCATCAGTAATGTATTATATGACTTAAACGAGTAAAAAAATTATCTTTCCTATCCTCAACCATTGATTCCAACACCAATCCATACCCTATAGACCCATGAGAAAATACAATGGTGTTTCTGCAATACCATTTCCAAACCTTGAAGCAAAACCCTTGATTCTATCTTGCAACTCATTGTTTGCACACAAGTTTAGATATGGTTATAATTTCATCAAATAGCACATAATGATTTGATCATCATCAAAATAAAACCAATCACAAACATGGTTATACTCTGTAACAAATTAGTACGGAACTTAATCTCATGGGAATGAACACGCATATGTCATTTTCCACAAATTTCTCAATCTATTATGCTCCAAAAACCTTTACATTCTCCAATCCCACTCATACCAGACTTGAGTTCAGATTTTTATACAATTATTAGCAATCTCATATCCAATAAAATAGGATCATACAGTGTATTTAGAGTAATAGGTCAAACTGACCCTTATTCCACTGATCTACAACTAAAAACCATATTTCTAGCTATTGCCTGGCAAAGAGATTGAATTTCTTTTTATTGCTACAAATCTACTTCAACAATAATTCAAATTCAAAGATTTTTCCTCCTAAAATATATCTTGGAATTTCCAAATGCTCCTGCATCATTTTTCATCTCCAAATCAAAATCGCATATATGAACAAAAGGTCACTTTTCTCCTTCGATTTCACTATATAATTGGAAACATTCAACCCTTCATTTGGAAACAAAAATGGTTTACCATTATTCACTATTAAAAAAGGAATCATTTATCTTGAAGTGAAATCACATTGTGTTTTGGAGAAGTCATGAGACCACTAGGGTGAACAATACTAGTTCAAGACTTTCCAGTCACTCTTCTCTTTCTCAAAAGCTTGCAAGACCAACTAAAAATCCACTACTATGTTCTTTATTCAATCTTTTAGATAGACTATCCTTGGCACTCACGTTATTAACCCATACAACAGATGGCACTCACGTTATTAACCCATACAACATAGGAAGGCACTTGCTTATCTGCTCTCTAGTCCCTCAGGAATACTCTTCCTTTGTGTTCTCTTTAGTATATGTAGCAAGATTCCAAGTCATTTTCTACTTGCACATTTCATTTCCAATAGTATGTTGCTTATTGGACAACAAATTATGGATTTTTGTACAACCCAAAAAGTAGAAATTGGTTGTTTCAAGGTAGGAGGTAATTAATCGGAGATAATTACTTGAGTTAATTCCACTTTTAGATTTCCATTTCATTTAAATAGGATCCTAATCCAATTGGCACAAACATTAGGAATAAGTAATGAAATAGATTAATCGCATAGAAGATGATATGGAAAATTCATGAGACATAGGTGAATCCCTTTGGACCCCTCTAGTGAACTCATAGCTCCTTAGGTGCTCTACCTCATTCAACTAGACTTTGAGCATGATTTATTATGTTACAACATGCATAATTACGAAGCTTAAAGTTACCATGGAAATCCTACCACTCGGCCCTTATGAATGCATTTACATGTATGCCTAGCCATTGCCTAGTTGGGCCTTGGAATTGAGTTTTGCACTAGAAATCCATATTTTCATACTTACATCTTTTACATATATTACCCTCAGGATCATTTATAGCTATACTCCCATCAATATATCCATGTATACATAATTGGGTCTAATACATCCAAAGGATCAAAATGTTATGAACCAAATCCTTAAAATTATCATAATGTCGATTTCAACGAGTGCTTGGAAACATTCACATAAAACTTATTGATACCCTCCAGTATCAATTCATCCCTCTTCACAAGAATCCAAATAGTCTTACTCATGAGTTTCCAAGATATCTCAAGAGATTGAATAGGTATTGTAGTAGAGAAACCACCATCTAAATCTTTGGAGGGAGTAGTCGAAAATATCATAGATCTAGTCCTTGAAACCAATAGAAAACATTTCATTAACATTTTCCAATACAAACATTTTTATTGATAATTGAGGTGAAAAGAGTTCCTACAAAAATGTGAAACACATACCTATGGTTCCAACGTCAACATGAAATCCATGATTTGAAACCTATTGAAATTGTGTACATTTCACTTAGTATTGAAGACGCACCCAAAAAATCGTATATACATAAGTGTGGTTTCATGAATATCTGGATGTATATTAAGTTATAGATTTAGCCATGAGCCAATGAACCATCGATGTATCCCCATTCACACTTGACATCGATGATTGTCATATATTTGGAGTGTCTATATCTACCTTTGTTATTATCTCCACATAACTCTACAATGGTAACCCATTGAATATGTGGCGACCTTTGAGTCGACACAGAAACTCAAGTCTAATTCCCTATACTATTTTCCAAGATATGAATGGCCAAGACATATCAACGTGGTATTGGTTTGAAGTAATATGATGGCGTGGGATTATTTAAAATAGATATTAGGTTTAAACGATGGGTGAAATGAATGAATTTTTTAAAAATATTAAAAAACGAATGTAATTTTTTAAAAATATTTTATGTTACTTTTTTCTATTATATACCCAATATTAAACAAATGAGGGCACGTGGGGGAGGATTTAACTATGGTAATAAAGTCAAAGGAGGCCAACCAAGTGGGTGTCATACCTAGCTGGAATCCATGGTTCATCATATCACAAGCCCATCAAATATCCCTGGAAGAGAATGGAATAGTAGAGTAGAATACCAAAATCCTCCTTGAACACTTGTGAATCATTGTAAGGCCTCTCTAACTTAATTAATACCATAACTACACTAACAAATGTGGGGAACATTTGCAATCAATGAAACTTGACTATTTTAATTATATAAGCTATTGTAATTGCTACTTTTGCTATCTAAATTGTATGATTGGAACATGAACGTTGTTGATTGACGTTAATTACATGTACAAAAAAATATACATCTGTCTAATCTATCTTCGGATAGTGATGGTTGGGGACTAAACAAATTGAAGAAGGGAAATCGTTAAGCAGTACATCGAGATCAACTAGAGGTAGCAATGTCAGAAGAAAATATAAAAAACATATGGATTTCTTTCATGGTGAAGGAGTTTCATGCTCTTATGAAAATGAGTCCACCCAAGACAAGGAAGTTCCATTAATGTACATGCATTATTTGAAGAATTGGAAACCAAACCCACTTCCTGAAATAAACACGGATTTTACTATTGATGGAAGAACATATCGAATTGCTCCATATGCTTTACATGGTTTGGGGCTCTTTACAATGGACGGTGTGAACGTTCCATATAACAGTGAAGTGGAATTGATGGAATATGTTGGCCCAACGTATGATTACGCACATTTGGGTAAGCTAAAAATATATCTAACTAGTATGAGCATATACGAAATTTGTGCAAATTATAATAAAATGAAAGAAAAAAATCAAGATAAAGGTTTTTCCATATATATAGATGGAAGACCCAAAGCCTGCAGAAATGTTGCTAGGTTTTTAAACAGAACTCCTCCTGGAAGCAAACACAAAATACCCAATTGCGTTTTTGTCGAGCATGAGGATAACAAAGTTATGGTCAGTGCAATAAAATCAATAACCGCGGGCAAGGATTTTTTGCTCAATTATCATTTGAACATGATATAGGAATCAAGTAAGTATGGTCTAGCAATCATGTCCATGATTTACTAAAAAACATCTATACTATTTATTCATTATTTTTCATTACATAACTTTTTGTTGTTAACAAATCATCTTTATATATATGGTTAACAAATCATGGTTTATGTTATAGGTTGATAGGGGGGAAGGAATCACCGATGGGTAGGTGAGATAATATATACATATACATACATACATACATATATGGTCATTTATATTTTTGTTATTATACTCCATATTGTTCTCTGTTATCTCACCGTTGATATCCTTATTACATATATTATCAGACCTATATGATATGATTATTTGTAGGCTCCCACGTCGATGCCTCATCCTGATGAGGATGACATGGAGATATTAGGAGTTCATGACCCTTTGGCAGCTCTTAGAAAAAATATTAAAAAATTAGCTAATGAACTAGCTAAAATGGTGTACGCAGAAGATAATCCTATAAATGAAAGTAGAAGCAAATTCTTGATTGACCGCATCGCGAAGTACACTGTAAGTTTTTTAACATTATATTCCATTAATTCTTTTAAAGAATATGAATTTTTTTTAAAGGAATCCAAGAACTTAACTCGATGAATTCTATTTTCTTAGGCATTCTTGAGACATGAAGAACCTAGTGTTGGGAGTAGCAGACATGCATCTATTCTTGCACCCCCTGATCCTGTTGCACATTCTACTGGTGC
Organism: Larix kaempferi; assembly: GCA_027924585.1. Classification (NCBI taxonomy): domain Eukaryota; kingdom Viridiplantae; phylum Streptophyta; class Pinopsida; order Pinales; family Pinaceae; genus Larix; species Larix kaempferi. The sequence goes on from BSBM01000510.1 coordinate 46,306,998, forward strand.
TCCAAATCCTAGTATTGATGCATATGCCCTTGATTCTACACATAGTGTTGGTGGGGGGTATATCACGACCCCTACTACATATACATAAGACCACTAATTCTAGTACTCCCGAGCCTCAGTCATCAGAGGCTGATACAAGTGCCATGATGCCAGGATTACTCGTAAAGACCACTGAGAAGTTACCAATTGAATTACAGATGGACCATGATTTTGTTCCGGTAAAGGGATTAAAACTCCATGGTAATTATGTCCATCCATCACAATATGTTGATTTTATACAAAGACAAATGTTTTTATATTCATTTAATCTATCTAATCATAATATTTTATTGCAATGTAGGAAATAACATGTTCTACCAATAGTTGCATGAAAAGAAATTTTCTTTATTTGCACCAACAATTAGAACACGTTATGAACATCAGAGCAACGAATTGAATAAGGATTTGATGAAACAAATGACCATGTTGTTTGGTCCTATGTTCAACCAAAAGATGGTCCAAACCATGGCGGGGATGTACTTGAAATTTCCACGGGACAATTACCGCACTAATATCGATCGATCGCTAGGTTATGAGTGTCCTGGACTAATTCCAGAATGTGAGTGGGAATCACTACTAGAGGATTCCAAGGAGAAAAAGATGATAAAAGAGGGATCCTTGCCTCCAAGTGCGACAAGAACACCAAGGTAGATGAAATAATGTGTCGAACATTGAAATTATAATTTGTATATTGCATTTGACTAGGAATTTTAAATTGCAAAAACATGTACTTGACCATTTTCGTAGGCTCAAAGACACAACAAAGGCCACATGGGCTAGACTTGAGAATATTGGATAGCACAAACTTGTCCTAGGGGGATACGTTAAAGTGAAGTGCATATCTGTAAGTATCAAGATTTATAAATTGTCATTATTGTATTTTCATTTGGGTTTTAAATGTTTTCCTTGACAAAATGCATTATGTTATGGGATATGTAGTCCGCCACTTTGGTGTCATGCCCACAACTAAAGACCTCAAAATTTCCTTCAAAGGAGGCTACAACGCCCTGGTTGAAAGCAAAAAGGCCAATGCATCTAGTGTGCATCTAACACTTCTATTGTCAATGTCGAGGAGGTATACAAACTCAATGCATTTTTATTTAACAATTAATTTTAAAATACAATTCTATCAGGACCGTGGTTCTATAACAAGTCTACAAATATTATTGTATGTAAGAAAAGAAGATTTAGGTGTTCCTCATGATGAGCCATATTTAGAGACCAAAGCCGATATTGCTCAACGAAAGGTTCCCCCTACTGCACCTACAGGTACCATGAACGAGTTGAATTATAGAAATTCATATGTTTTTGGTTACTTTTTAGTATAAATAAGCTGATCAAAATATGGTTTGCTTTAACTGTAGTTGGAGTCAATACTATAACTAGGTATCCTATACACAGACATATCTTGCGGTTTGATGATCCCAATCTAGTACCACAAGAAATTGGTCGAGATGGGAATGAGGAAGTTGGTGCCAATTAGAGAATTGTAGACTTCATAAAAAAAGAAACCTAAAAAGAAGTAGGGTAGTAGAGATTGGCCACTATGCATGTCAAACACATTTTTTGTACTATGTAGAATTATACTATATACATTTTTGTTGGAGGACCTAGATCTTTACAGCCTAAACTTGATTTGATGATATGTCAATTTTTATAGTTATTTGTGATCATGTTTTATATGCGTGAAATTTATATGAGTGTTATGTTTTATGTTGTATATATGTATGTTCATTTTCTTTGAATTTTGTAATTAGCCTCTATATATGTTCATTTTCTTTTCTTTGTTCATATGAGTGTTATGTTTTATGTTGTATATATGTATGTTCATTTTCTTTGAATTTTGTAATTAGCCTCTATATATGTTCATTTTCTTTTCTCTGTTCATATGAGTGTTATGTTTTATGTTGTATATATGTATGTTCATTTTCTTTGAATTTTGTAATTAGCCTCTATATATGTTCATTTTCTTTTCTTTGTTCATGATGACGCATGATTTTTTGGGTGGAAGTCTCTCGGAGCAACATTTATGTCAACAATGAGGAAAAATCATGTTGCTATGCATTTTCACAGGGAACAATGGTCCTTTGCCATACTATATCATACGACCACTTGGAAAAGGAGCACTGTCCCTGTAAGTACACATGGAAACACGTTGTAACCTCATTGCTTTCAGGAATACAAATTTCCTAAGAATTTCCATGTTCCAATTATATATGTGTAAATGAATCATTTTGTAATAAGATTGTTTGTTTACTTTATTGGAAATAAATAAGTTGAATATTTGGATACATATCATAAAGTATCTTCTTTTTCTTAGGCTAAATAGAATTTTAAATGAGTGTTATGTTTTATGTAGTTGTGCTTCTTTTAAGTATGTTACAGTAAATAGAATGTGTATGGGGAATTGAGAGTGATGTGAGTGGGGGGGAGGGGCCAAATGAGCTTCCACCTTTACGTGGTTGGCCCTATTCAATAGAGAATACATTATTCTGGAAACAAAGAGAAGCTCATATAGGTATTCCCCTTTGGTGTCTTTAGAGTATGATACACAGTTGGACTGCATATTTATTTATCATTTTTTATATATAAACTTATTATTCCATCATGATTTCTGTAGGTATTCACGTGCAACATAAATGCAACTAATAACTCTTAGTAAATCTAGTGAATTTGGTAAATAAAAGATATATGCAGTTTATCTACGCTTATTATTATTTAATGAATGTTTTGTTGATTTTTTTGTCGGTTAATGTTTTATTTAGATAATTGCGCAATTCATGATCTAATGTTATTTGTTCTATTTGTGTGTAGGTATGATGCTTGGATAGGCACTTTGTCCACCTTCCATGCTCATGACTATGGGTAAGGTAAGTTCTACTACTAGTAGAGGTTTAAAAGGCTAAAATTATTCAAGTTATGAAACTAATCAATTATTTTCCATGTTGAGTGTATAACATTGGAATTGCACTACCTCATTGTATCTTCTAATTGGTCCACGTGAACTACCAAATATTTATTTATGAATTGATTCTGATGACATGGGAAAGAGTAATTGGCCACATGGAGTTTCATTATCGGTCTAAGTTGTACGAAGCCTAACATTCTCATCTACCTAAGTACTCAATTTATGATCTTCGATATATGTGGACATGTAGCATGATTTAGTTCCTACAGGAAGATCCCCTCCTTCATGTAGTTAACATATTAACCCCTCAAATCCACCTAGACTCATCTCATACCTAATTTTATATGTAAATGAGCTATGAATTGTAGTTGGTTGCATTGGTTGAGTTGTACACCTTCAAAACATGAGACCCCATATCCACCCATATCGATGGATCCAACATAATATATAAAATGTCTTGGGTTATTATCTGTTATAAATATTAAATAATAAATAAAATACAATTAATAATAATTAATAACAATTAATAAATATTTATTATAGATAAATAAGAGGACGTGACTCCTCATATCAATGCCCAAGCCATATTTAAGGCATCCCAATAATTTGTAATCGCATAATCTATCTATTCAATTTATTTTTATTCATATGTTTATTGTAATAATAGAATTTGGATTCGCTCCTTTGGTCTAAACAATCATATAAGTTGTGACATTGGTATCAGAGCTCAGATCCGGCTCTTTGGATTCCAAATATCTCCTTCCTCCGCTACCCTAGTCACTCCATACTCCACACTTTTTTCCACTCCATCCATCTCTCATTTCATTCACACTCCAATTGCGTGCTTAATTTCCTCCACCTCTGTCTGCTCCTCCACTCTCCAACCTGTGCTCAAGCCCCTCCACGCTCTCTCTTCCAACCCCACGCTCTCTCCCTCTTTTTCCACATGCCACTCTTCCGGTCCCCGCACTCCTCTCTTCTCCCTTCCCCCTCATGCTAACTCACTCACACCTTTGCATCTCCATTCCACGCTCTATCCACCCACCCCTCCTTCCGCTTTGGCGTCCTCCCTCCTCTTCCTCTTCCTCCACGCTGTCCTCCCATGTTGCTCTCTCCTCCCTCTCATGCCTCCCATGTTGTTGCACCCTCCCCCCGGCTCTAACTCCTTCTCCCACCACCGCATCCTCTTTCGACCCCCACACCGCATCCATATTCCCCCATGTACTCCTTCCGCCTTTCCATGCCACACCTACTCCTTCCCTCTGGGCCTCTCATTCCGTGCTCCTCCTCTTCCAGTTGCCACCTCCATTCCTTCTCCACATTAACCCTACCAAAACAAAACAAAAAATTATAACATAATAATAAAATTTTATTATTAATAATAAAATTTTATTATTAATAATAAAATTTATTATTTATTACATTTTAAAACTTTATAATACAAATAAAAATATAATATAATAATATTATTAGTTGAAATAATAATAATTATTATATTTCTTTTCAATAGTTAATTCCTCAAATTCTACATGCATCATGAAGTCATTTAATGAAGAATTGAGTGTGGTTTTTTATCGACACTGGAGAAAAATAAAAGAAATACTTGATCGTATGGAACAATAGAGTGAAACGGCTGTTAACAAAGCCTTTGATGAAATAAGTCAACAAAGTAGACCGAAGGCCTCCCAAGACGAAGATTTGGAAACTAAATCCAGATCTGATTTTCAAGGCTCGAAAAAAAACCTGATAAAGAACATGAAAGTGATAAAATTGATGTTTTTAACATTAAATGGAATGACACAACCAATTCCATATCACCACCCAATTTTCACGTTAATGAAGATGAAAATGTGCCCACAAGTGTAGCAAAAAAAGCACTCGCGCATTGTTCTCAACCAGATTTTTTGGATAATTCTATTGAATTGATTGATGGAGTTGGAATCCATGGAAGTAGTCAACAATTTGTTTTCTTGATGAATACCAAACAAAAAAAATATGATAATGAAGGTCCACAATTCCTCATAAATGGAATTCAAAAGACGATATGGAAAACAAATTATTACAAATTGTATTGTTTCAAAAACTCACCATTCAAGTAGAAAGGTTTACAACACAAAAGTCCAGGCTCACATGCAGGGATATAAACCAATTTAGAATATACATATCAAGTCAACTCTTCACCAGAAATCCAAAATAAAGTTGATATTAGTAAAATTAGATTTGAGGACAAAGCTTCCCTAAAAGGGGGTGGCAATGTTATGAATATTAAATAATAAATAAAATACAATTAATAATAATTAATAACAATTAATAAATATTAATAATAGCTAAACAAGAGGACGTGACTCCTCATATCAATGCCCCGTATATATTTAAGGTGGCTCAGTAATTTGTAATCACATCATTTATCTATTCAGTTTATTTTTATTCATATATTTATTGTAATAATGGAAGTCGGATTTGCTTCTTTGGTCTAAACAACCAGATCGGTTGTGACATTGATATCAGAGCTTAGATTCGGCTCTTCGGATTCCAAATCTCTCCTTCCTTTGCCACCCTAGTCACTCCATACTCCACAGTATGATCCACTCCATCCATCTCTCATTTCGTTGACACCCCAATCACGTGCTTTCATCCACCTCCACCTGCTCCTCCACTCTCACACCTGTGCTCAAGCCCCTCCACGCTCTCTCCCTCTTTTTCCACATGACACTCTTCCGGTCCCTGCACTCCTCTCTTCCCATCCTCCCCCTCAAACTAATTCCCTCACGCCTCTGCGCCTCCAATCCATGCTCAAACCACCCACTCCACCCACCCCTCCCTCTGCTCTGGCGTCCTCCCTCCTCTTCCTCCGCCTCCACGTCATCCTCCCATGCTGATCTCTCCTCCCGCTCCCGCCTTCCATGCTGCTGCACCCTCCCCTCCGGCTCTAAATTCTTCTCCCACTATAGAATCCTCCTTCCACCCCCACACCGCATCCATCTTCCCCCATGTACTCCTTCTTCCTTGCCATGCCACACCTGCTTCTTCCCTCTCATTCAGTGCTCCTCCTCTTCCAGTTGCCACCTCCCTGCCTTCTCCACGTTAACCCTTCCAAAACAAAACAAAAAATTATAACATAATTATAAAATATTATTATTATTAATAGATTTTATTATTTATTCAATTTTAAAACTTTATAATAAAAACAAAAATATGGTTAGGATATTCCTATACTCCATCCTAGTCCTTCTAGCATTTCTGTCATTTTCAGTCACAGTCATGCATGCAAAATTAGGGTTTGTATGCAATTAGGGTTTGCATGCATCCTAGTCATCAGTACCAGCACCTAGCCCTCAACAAACTAGCCCCTGGAGCTTCCTTTAGATCAGTTTTAGCTCTCCTAGAACTTAGTGCGCCCTTCTTTCACCTACTTCATGAGAAGGGCGCCTTTCTTCACCTACCAGTCCAGTTTAGTTAAGTTATCTTCAGTTTTTTCCTTGATTTAAGGATTAACTGACACCTAACTGACCTTATCACTCCGATGGACCTCCAGTGTGATTAGATAGCCTATTCTGACTCCAGTTAGCTCCATCTGCGCTCTCCATTGAGCCTCCTTCACTACATTACTGCTTCCATGTGCCAGTTACACCAACCACACTCAGTTAGAATCAGTTTGACTCCCAGTTGACCATTACTTGTGCATTGATGACTTCACTGATGAGAAGGGGGACTCCTAGTTATGCATTGATGACTCTCCACTGATTATGGATTTGTACATGAAGGCTAATTCGAATTACACCTAGTGAATTCGAATCCTCATCCTCAACATTGTATATTTACCAGTTTACTATTCAAATTAATCTAACATGTGTAATTATTCTGCCTCTATCAGAGCTCCTTTGGATCTATGTTTTATTGCTTCTCTCTTCTTCTATTATTCCTAAATTATTTCATTGTGAGGTTTACATCATCTCTTTGGATCTTATGTGGGAATTTTCACATGGTATCAGAGCCATTTGAGAGTATATTCTACCTCCATTCTTGGGAGTTTTTTGCAGGTATTTTGAATTTCCAGCAGTTGCAGCAGCAGATTCAGTATTTCTATTTGCACTTGTTCCAGCAGTCAAGATGAGCAATTCGAATGCTCCTTCTCCTCCTACAATTATCACTCCCTTCAATTACTTAGAATGGAAGAGTAAGATGAAAGTACTCTTGAAGTTGAGAGGGTTTTCTAGAATGGTTGAGGAAAAAGATGCCATACCACATACAGTTGTAGAGAGAACCAAGCATCTAAATAAAATGGATGAAGCCTTTGGATTCATATGCCTTCAAATGTATGAAGAGCTACTACTTCATGTTGAAGGATAGAAGTCCCCAAATGAGTTATGGACAAAATTGGAGAGTATTTTTGGCAAACAAGATGGGCTAAGAGGCCACATTCTCGAAAATGAATTGGTTGCCCTACAACCTAACAATTTCGAAAGCATTCAAGAATTCTTCTCCAAATTTCATAAATTGGTTTTACAATGAAAGCATTGTGGCATCACTAAAAGTGATGAGCGATTGGTACTCTTCGTATTGAGCAAACTTGGATCTCAATTTTCTGTCTTTGTATCTACTTTCCATTCTGTTCGAATGTCAATCCCTGGATGGAAGTTTCCCACCTTAGAAGACTTTTCTAAAGATCTCATTCAAGAAGAGGACAAATTGATTCAAATGGGTGCCATCAAGGTCTCCAAAGATCTAGCTCTTTTAGTTAGAGAAGCAACTGGAGCGAATGCAAAGGGGAGGCAAAAAGACAAGGACAAGAAGCCATCCAAATCCAGAAGTGACAAACACAAGAGACCTAATTGGTCCTACTGCAAGAGAGGAAACCATCCTGAGAAAGCTTGCATGCACAAGAAAATTGATCTTCTAACCAAGCTTCTTGAACAAAACAAAATTGTTGTTCCAAAAGAAGCAAAGATGTCTGATTCTGGAAGTGGATCTGATGATTGCCATGCATTGATGGTTGGTTTTTCAAAGTCAAAAGCCCTCCTCATAGATTCTGGAGCCTCCAACCACATGGTTTCCTCTGAAGAATCCTTTTCCTCTTTGGATCTCCAAGATGGGCCTACCATTCACATGGGAGACAACTCTCAGATCTCTTCCAAAGGATTGGGTACAGTTCATATGGAGCATGGTAAGTTCAAAAATGTTTTATTTGTTCCTTCTCTAACAGCTAATTTGTTGTCAGTATATCAAATGACTCATACAGGATCACCAAAGCAAGTAATTTTTGGTCCAAACACAGTAAAGATTACAGAAATCTCCACTAGAAATGTTATAGCGAATGGGATTGCTAATCATGCCTCAAAGGCATATGAGTTCTCACACTTCATGCCTTTCTCTCCGACTATTCCTTCAGATTCTGATGAAGATCACAGTGACTCCTCTTCTAATGAAGAAGAAGATCAAGATCTTGATGTTGAGATCATAGTTCAAGAAGATTCAGATCCAAAACCAACACCTATTCTCAGTCCAGATTCAAGGTCAATATGGGCTCACACAGTCCTTGCTACCACTGAGAACACAATTGATGATTTATCTGTTCACAGAACTACTAGACTTTAGCATCATGCCAACCTTGCATTATGCCATCCACCTCTCCATGAGAGATGCATCATGATGATGGGGTACTCTCTTCCATCTCTTGGGAAGACTCCTCATGTTCCATTCGCTCCAGTTACAGAAAGAGTTCCTGAAAGACTTGCTTCGTCCAACACATTCTCCACACAGTGGGATGCATATCAAGAGACTAGATCCAAATCTAGCTTCTACTTTGGCTTCCTACAAGGGATCAGCTTGCCAAGTCTTTTGCAAAAGTTTTCACTGATGAAAGCTTCTTTCTTTTCTGCATAGTATGATGGTTCTTTGAGTTATTTACTGTTCTTTTGAGGGGGAGTATTTTTCCCATGAGGTTTTCCCCATTTCCTCGGTTTATGGACAATTCTTTATTTTTTTTATATATCATTTCTTTGATTGTATGGGTGACCTCTGGTCCTAGTTACCATGGCCCAGTATGGATTAAGGGGGGATGTTAGGATATTCCTATACTCCATCCTAGTCCTTCTAGCATTTCTGTCATTTTCAGTCACAATCATGCATGCAAAATTAGGGTTTGCATGCATCCTAGTCATTAGTACTAGCACCTAGCCCTCAACAAACTAGCCCCCAGAGCTTCCTTCAGATCAGTTTTAGCTCTCCTAGAGCTTAGTGTGCCCTCCTTTCACCTACTGCATGAGAAGGGCACCTTTCTTCACCTAGCAGTCCAGTTTAGTTCAGTTATCTTCAGTTCTTTCCTTGATTTAAGGATTAACTGACTCCTAACTGACCTTATCACTCCGATGGAACTCCAGTGTGACTAGATAGCCTATTCTGACACCAGTTAGCTCCATCTGCTCCCTCCACTGAGCCTCCTTCACTACATTAGTGCTTCCATGTGCCATTTACACCAACCACACTCAGTTAGACTCAGTTTGACTCCCGGTTGACCATTACTTGTGCATTGATGACTTCACTGATGAAAAGGTGGACTCCTAGTTATGCATTGATGACTCTCCACTGATCATGGATCTGTGCATGAAGGATAATTCAAATTACACCTAGTGAATTTGAATCCTCATCCTCAGCATTGTATATTTACCAGTTTACTATTTAGATTAATGTAACATGTGTAATTATTCTGCCTCTATCAGAGCTCCTTTGGATCTATGTTCTATTGCTTCTCTCTTCTTCTATTATTTCTAAATTCTTTCATTGTGAGGTTTACATCATCTCTTTGGATCTTATGTGGGAATTTTCACAAATATAATATAATAATATTATTATTTTAAATAATAATAACTATTATATTTCTTTTCAATAGTTAATTCCTCAATTTTTTACATGCATCATGAAGTCATTTAATTAAGAATTGAGTGTGATTTTTGATCGACATTGGAGAAACATAGAATAAATATTGATCGTATGGAACCATAGAGTGAAACATTTGTTGACAAAGCCTTTGATGAAATAGTCAACAAAGCATACCGAAGGACTCCCAAGACGGAGATTTGGAAACTAAATCCAAATCCAATTTTCAAGGCTCGGAAAAAAACCCTGATAAAGAACATGAAAGTGATGAATTTGACGTTTTTAACATTAAATTGAATGACACGACCAATTCCATATCACCACCCAATTTTCACGTCAATGAAGATGAAAATGTGCACACAAGTAAAGAAGAAAAAGCACTCACTCATTGTTCTCAACTAGTTTTGTTGGTAATTCTATTGAATTGATTGATGGAGTTGGAATCCATGGAAGTAGTCAACAATTTGTTTTCTTGATGAATACCAAACAAAAAAACGATGATAATGAAGGTCCACAATTCCTCATAAATGGAATCCAAAAGACAATACGGAAAAAACATTATTACAAGTTGTATTGTTTCAAAAACTCGCCATTCAAGAAGAAAGGTTTACAACACAAAAGTCCAAGCTCACATCCAGGGATAGTAACCGATTTAGAATATACATCTCAATTCAGTGCTTCACCACAGATCCAAAAGAAAGTTGATATTAGTAAAATCAGCTTTGATGACAAAGCTACCCTAAAGGGGGGTGGCAATGTTATGAATATTAAATAATAAATAAACGACAATTAATAATATTAATTAATAACAATTAATAAATATTAATTATAGATAAAAAAGAGGACGTGATTCCTCATATCAATTCCCAGACCATATTTAAGGCAGCCCAATAATTTGTAATCATGTCATCTATCTATTCAATTTATTTTTATTCATATATTTATTGTAATAATGGAAGTCGGATTCGCTTCTTTGGTCTAAACAACCAGATCGATTGTGGCATTATCAAGTTCATGGTATGTCCATGCATTTAATAAAGAACAAGGAGCGACATCTATGCAACTTCCCAAACTTGTAAACTTGTAAAACTCAGTTACGTCCTTTTTCAAGTCAACAAAGCAATGGATTTATAAAATTTTCAATGAATAAATAAGTACCCCCCCTAACTTATTGATGTATACATGACAAGTACTGTAGATAGGTTATTCACACTAGCTAGTGCATAAATGTACTTACTAAGAGCTGTGATACTCAGTAACAATTCGTGAATGTGATGTGATGTGCATGCAAATAAAAACAATAAAAAGTAAAAATGCTAAAAGTTACTGCAGTAAAATGAAATTTAAACTAAAATATTCAACACCCATGAATCAAATAATGCTTTTGTATTATAGTAAAAATGGGTTTACCTCAAAATGGTGAGAATGTATGGGCCCTTGCAGCCATAGAAGTGATGGTGTTTTAAGTCTCCAATGTCTCTTGCTCTCCACTGAATGCTCATAGGTAGCCAAAACTTAAATAGAATGGGAAACACAAGCTCAAAGGGAGGCTAGGGCTTCAATAGGAATTTCGGTAGAGTGTTGGTAGGAAGAGTGAATGTGTGTGAAAATGGGGGCCTCCACCACCTTTCTATAGCAATTTTGGGTGGTGGTTTCTTGTCCCATGGTTTCAGGAAGCCACTAGCATTGGCCAGTAGTATTTGATGTTTTCCCTCTTTTTTCTTTTATTTTGAATATTTTCCCCCTTTTTCTCTTTTTTTATTATCTTCTTTTTTGGAGATTTTGACTTTTTTAGAGGAATTTAATTAATTTCTTGAGGGAAATAATTATTTGTTTCCCATTTAATTGGAAACTTAGGGATTTTGGGTTTATGGAGGCTAATTATTAGGAAAAATGGATGAACGATTTATGTGACTAGGGAGATGAGCTAGGTGAACAATTTTTGGGTGTTAAAAGATTGTCCCTTGATGTGTGAGTGTAGGAGCTCATCATATGTCCGATAGACATCATAGGCTATAACTTTTTCTAGGGTAGTGAGCATTGTGGTGGTAGAGAACATAGACTGATCGGAGAACGTAACAAGTGCTTCATACAAACTGCAGGGGCTATAACTACAAATACAACTCCTCAATAATGAATGAGGGTGTAACATCCCCCTCACCCAATCCGACCATTAAGAGGGGACCCTAGCCAAATATGGGCTCTCAAATTTCGCCCCAAGTCCATAATACATTTTTCAACAAATAAAATGTGTGCAGAAATGTAAATAAACATACACAACGGAATTAAAATCTATCCACACACATCTAGCATGAAAATACATAAGCATAAACATTACAGGCATGAAATAAAAACACTTCGGAATCAAATGCATAAGAATACTTATCTTTTTCCAATGCATATCCAAGCAACTAGCTATGTAAGATCTCTTTTCCACCAAACCATAGGCACTCAGTACAACATATACTCTTCCTGCTGGGAGGCCACCCCCACGCTGGGCTATGAGGCCACCAGGGTGAAGGTAACACCTACAAGATTCTCTTTCTCGGCCCACAACCCATTCTGCTCTCTATGCTTATCCAAATTCTCACACATATCTCTACAGGGGTCTCATTCAGCCCTCATAGCCTTGGCTTCCACAATACCTTCCCCACACAACACCCTTCTAGCTCAGGCATCCCCCTTCACCGATCCTCAGTTCTCTTGGGCGATCCATCTTGCTGGGTGATTCTAGTGTGTGCATAGAAGAAGTCCAACCTGATATTGAGTGCTATAGAACCACCTGCAGCCTCAATCTATGGCTTCTTAAGCACCTACAAGCAGCATAACTAAAGGGTAACGGTTCCTAGCTTTCCCAACCTATTTGCTCACCTACAACCAACAATATTCACTTCCAAATCTGCAGCATGGTCTCCAAATTCGAATTTATGGGTTCAAAACAACATGGTAAGTTCATGCATAGCAAGAGAGAGCTCTGCATCTCCCAAATATGCGTGAAATAATGAGATAAATGAGGGTTGAAATCAAAGGATAGGAGAAAATGGTGAAAAGACAACTGACATAACTTCTATCAGTAGAAGAAGGGACTCCTGGCAGCTACAGAATGAATTATGTCATGAAAGAATTGTCAGAAAAGTGTAGTTAGTCCCATGCTTCAATAACTACATGAGGCGACTTTTCCCACCAACCACACACATGCATTAATGATTGGAAAATGGTAAAAAAAAAGGAGATAATTGGCTTATTTTCATCACATGACAGAATTTTGGGTGAGTTCTAAGGTTGACACTTGGCAACAAGAATTTAGTCACCCATGGCCCCCCTTTCCTCTTCCACTCTAATGGAATCATAGCCCCTTTGGTGCTCTTTACACAACCAGTCTTGGATCATTTTATTATTTATGCACATAATATTTACATATATTCTGAATCAACATAAAAACCAACCAAATAGTCCAAATAAAATATAAACATGCCTAGACATTCACTAGTCGGGCCTTGGCCTTGAGCTCTGCACTAGGAATTCATAGTAACATATTTACATCATTTACATAATATTGGATAAATACATTCCAAGTCAAAACTAGGGGTATTATAGAGGGATATATAATCTCAAATATATGGATGAGGCATGCATACCCATGCTCGTATCAATGTCTCAAGATATACAAATAATGGTGAGGCTCAAAGGGGACCTAAACAATACATAGATAATTGTTGTTTACATCATAATGGTCCAAAGTGTACACAAATCTGGAATGTTCACTAGTCGGGCCTTGGCCTTGAGCTTCGCACTAGGAATTCATAGTAGCATATTTACATCATTTACATAATATTGGATAAATACATTCCAAGTCAAAACTAGGGGTATTATAGAGGGATATATAATCTCAAATATATGGATGAGGCATGCATACCGATGCTTGTATTAATGTCTCAAGATATACAAATAATTGTGAGGCTCAAAGGGGACCTAAACAATACATAGATAATTGTTGTTTACATCATAATGGTCCAGAGTGTACACAAATCTGGAATGTACTCATGGTCCAACCATGACTGATCTGAAGGGATGATACATGGAAACAATGGCATTCCTACCGAATGCGGTATTACAACAACCGATGCTTTGCTGGATCTCAAGGGTTCCAACAACTAGATAGAATCAATGACTGGAAGTCAGAATCTCAGAGGTACACTAGACTGCTGTTAGGACTCAGAAATGTCGTATTTTCATCCACCTTTCCCTTCACTATTCCTTACATTTCATCGCCCTATTAAACCTTCATCATATCATTTGCATAAATACATTTGGGTTTCACATTATTATTTTCCACTTTATTCATTTTAGTATTAAAAGTGAATTTATGATTAAATATTAGAAAATATACATGTTTTCATATATATCTCAATTATGTGTGAGCTTTGTAATGTGTAGGAATATATCAAAGAGACTTCTCAAATATCTCTTACACCATTCCAAAGGAGATAATTATTCAAGCCTATTCTTAAGGAGAAGATCATGGAAGATTTGGTTGGCATATCTTATCTAGGATTCATGAGAGATATGTGGAGGATTTGAAGGAACCATATCTTGTAATAATAGGGAAGTGGTTGAGAGTAGTTGAGAGAATGATGGATCTGTAATTAATGTATTCTTATCTTTTTCTTAAGGACTCTCATGTATAAAGGAGAGTGCTCCCTCTCCATTCCATTAAGTTGGAATTAGGTTAGATTAAGCTTGTAAGAGGGTTGTAATGAGAGTGGATTGGATTGGATTTTGTATTTGTTAGATTAAGTCTTGATTTGAGATTCATAATGTGATTCAAGCCTTTCATTGTTATGCTTTCATTGTTGTCATTTGATTAGTGATTTGTGGATGTGAGCTCACTTATGTCGTTGTTGTTAACTCTTCACATGTTGTATTTCTCTTACGCAATTTCAATGCTTTCTTAGTTAGTGTTTCCATGCTTTCCTAGATTGATTTGATTTCAGCAATTTAGATTAAGTTAGATTAGATCTACTTCAGTCCTGCACAAACAGTGTACGTGCTTCATCAGTTTACGTACCCCGGATTGATAAGTAAATAGTTGGGCAACTTACTGCAACGTAATTATTACGACATATAACTCACCTGACATTTTGGCGCCGTTGCCGGGGAGCTCCGAATACTCAACAGCCAAAGGAACACCACGTTGATATATGCATCCATTGGGATAAAAGGTGTATTCTTCCAAGTCTGCAGCAACACAAAACACCCATTAAATGAGGGAGACGAGTATTAATGAACTATTTTTATCATTCTGCATTTTGGTTTTGTGTGTGTTTTTTTTTTATGATCGGAAACAGTATTTCGTTTATCATGTTGTTCTTACAATGGTATGTGGCCGCAGGTTGAAAGAAGGAAGCACGCGTGATCTCAAAATATTTGTTGACTGATCCAATCTCCCACGATCTTGGCGATTACTCACATGCACAAAACTGACAGGCTTAAGGATGAGACAATTGCTAGGAGAATCAACAAACTGTTACTTATGCCCATGGGAAGATTTGATGAAGCTGAGACAAGCAGTGTTGTTGGAAGCTTTAAAAGATATGAGGGCATGCAGATCTGCAGATCAGTTCTTTGATTTCGAGTATTTTTGATATCTTGCATCATTTTTAAATTTCTTTTTGTGTGAAGAACAAAAACAATAAAAATCATAAAACTATCAAAGAGGAAAAGAAGAAGAAATGCACGGTTTGCTATGATTTTCATGATTTCAATAGTTATTTTTACTGCTTCACTTTGCATGGTGCAATTTGACAATAACGGCCTATCTTTTTCTGTCAAAAATTCCCAGGAAAGAAGTCTATCGATAAACACACACCTTGTTGCTTGTTTTTAAATTTCTTTATGCGTTTTCCTTTGATGTGAGAAAAATAAAAACAATTCAAACAGGAACCAACGAAGAAACTAGATTCGCCACGACCGCCAGGTAAAAATGCATTTCATTTTATTTGAATTTGATTTTCTAAACACATATTTTTCCTGTATTCTATATTTTTCGATGCTCTCACACAAAATTTGCAGGAGGAATAGTACTCACATTTTTCAGGTTTCGGAGACAATCACATTTCATGCCAAAATGATTTTCGAGAATCACAAAAGAAATTTCAAAGACACATGCTTTGGTTGAACAGCTGCGCGTTGAACAACTGCGTATTGAACAGCTGTGTATTGAATAGCTGCGCGTTGAACAGCTGCGCATTAAACAACTGCGTATTGAACAGCTGCGTATTGAACAGCTGCGCGTTGAACAGCTGCGCGTTGAACAGCTGCGCGTTGAACAGCTGCGCGTTGAACAGCTGCGTATTGAACAACTGTGTATTGAATAGCTGCGCGTTGAACAGCTGCGCATTGAACGACTGCGTATTGAACAGCTACGTATTGAACAGCTGCGTATTGAGTAGCTGCATGTTGAGCAGCTGCACGTTGAACAGCTGCGCATTGAACAGCTGCGTATTGAACAGCTGCGCATTTAACAGCTGCGTATCGAACAGCTGCGTATCGAACAGCTGTGTATTGAACAGCTGCGCATTGATCAGCTGCATATTGAACAGCCATTCGAACAGCTACGCATTGAACAACCATTTGAGTATAGTTGCGCATTGAACAGCTGCGCATAGTGTAGCTGCGCGTTGAACAGCTACGCATTGTATAGCTGTGGATTGAACAGCTGCGCAAGCGCAACGGCAACAGGTAACAATGTCTTTTATTTTTAATTTGTCGCATTAATACTTATTTCTGCATGTTATATTTTCGAAACTCTGACATTTTTCATGCAAGATTGGTACTAAGTTTCTTTTCAGATTCACAGACGATCAATTTTAATGCTGCAGTGATAAAAAAAAAATAAAATAAAAATAAAAATAAAAAAAATCAGAGAAAACATGATTTGTTGATAGCCTGAAGGAGCTGCTTCTCATCGCACATCTCATGACATTCGCAGTCACACAGAAACCAATTGCGTCATGACTTGTTTACCCACATTTCTCCTTCAAAGCACATTAGTCATCCATGCTGGAGTCCACTATTCCATTTCCTTATCTGTCATGACTTCACACATGCCTATTTTTCTGAATTGCATACAGTTTACCCCATTTTTCAGTTCATCTTTTTCCTCGCCAATAAAACTATTCCGCTCCCTCTCCATAATTACATTCCCTTGCCATAAGCATTGTTGCTACTGAGATCTTTTCTATAGTCCTACCAATCTTTTTGTAAAAACTCGCGTTGACTGATGTGGGATTCCTTAAGGCCCACCTTTCAACAGTCTTGCCCCATCGACTTCAGCACCTTATCTGGGATATAGACTAGAGTCCATTTTGAGTACCTAGAGGCTTGCATGCCTTAATGGCAAGTTCTCTCGCTGACGATCATGGGAATACATCAATGTCCCTTGATCATCAGATCTTGCAAGTGGCTCGACCTCAGCACATCCATTCGCACTTTGCAAGATGTACTCGGGTACCTTGGCACTCATTGACATCAATGGTGAGTTGCCTCGCACTGGTTAACGACATTCATCAATGGTCGGTAATCCAGTGATTTCTCTTCATGCTCGACATCGACACATCCATTCGCATGCTTAGAATTGTACCATCGGGTTTGTAGCGGGTGAAGACTATACACTCTTTCCTGATTCCCTCAGCAGTTCCAGCAGCTTGAATCCATCTATGAGAGTTTGACAGTTCCACATTTTCATGATTCATCAGCACCAGTTCAGATCCCTCCACTTCACATGCTCTGATTCAGTAGTGACCATCGCTGCAGTTCCAGCCGTTGCTGTTACAGCAGTCATCGTTACAGCAGTTGTTGTTACGGCAGTTACATCAGTTCCAGCGGTTGTTGTTTTAGCACATCCAGCACTTGTTGTTACAGTAGTGCTGCTACAGTAGCAGTCACCTTTCACATGTTCCTACAACAGTGCCGTCTTTCACGTTACAGCAGCGACGCCATTCACAGCTACATTTTTATGATCCTATAGCAGTGACACCTTCCATCTTCCAGCCGTCGCAGTTCCATATTCTTTCTGCCAGCCGTTACAGTAGTTGCAGCTACAGTAGTAGTCACGATTTTTTTACTCCAACAGCTGCAACAACTACATTCCTATTGCATAGTTCATCTACATTTTGGGTAAGTGGAGGTATGTTGTTTTCTAAGCTTTGATCATGAAATTCCTTCTATGCTGACTTGAATATTTTGGAAAATTTCCTCACCACACTTCATTTCGTTTTCCCGTCCATGACCTACACTATGTTGCATGAGGGCATGCAACCGATTCAGTTGGGGAGGGGGAACTATTGTCATAATCACCACATTTTTTTTTCTTCCTTTATCATCATTCCATTTACCATTCCCAAAAATTTCTTTTCCAACAATCCCCTAATGCACTTTACTTCATGCATTAATATACATTGGCATGATTCATACCAAATTGAAAAAATGGCTTTCTTATACTCAGTGATGCTCTCTTATGCACATTGATAGCTTATGATTTCCAGTGAAGTGTGTGGTTACAATTATTATCATAATAGCAAAAAAAATATATATATATATATATATATATATATATATATATATATATATATATATATATATAAAAAAGAATGTTGTTAACACAAGAACCAACATTCTTATATTTATGGTTGTTACACAAGAACCAACCGTAGGAAAATGCCAGCTGTTACTCATGAGCTGTTACTCATGTCTCCCACATATCTTGGAAACATTCATCATTAAGACACCATCAATCAAAGCCAAAGTTTAGATGCCAAAGGTTCTTCAGAAGATCCATGCATGGTTGCATGAGGACATGCAACACCTTCAGTTGGGGAGGATGTTAGGACTCAGAAATGTCGTATTTTCATCCACCTTTCCCTTCACTATTCCTTACATTTCATCGCCCTATTAAACCTTCATCATATCATTTGCATAAATACATTTGGGTTTCACATTATTATTTTCCACTTTATTCATTTTAGTATTAAAAGTGAATTTATGATTAAATATTAGAAAATATACATGTTTTCATATATATCTCAATTATGTGTGAGCTTTGTAATGTGTAGGAATATATCAAAGAGACTTCTCAAATATCTCTTACACCATTCCAAAGGAGATAATTATTCAAGCCTATTCTTAAGGAGAAGATCATGGAAGATTTGGTTGGCATATCTTATCTAGGATTCATGAGAGATATGTGGAGGATTTGAAGGAACCATATCTTGTAATAATAGGGAAGTGGTTGAGAGTAGTTGAGAGAATGATGGATCTGTAATTAATGTATTCTTATCTTTTTCTTAAGGACTCTCATGTATAAAGGAGAGTGCTCCCTCTCCATTCCATTAAGTTGGAATTAGGTTAGATTAAGCTTGTAAGAGGGTTGTAATGAGAGTGGATTGGATTGGATTTTGTATTTGTTAGATTAAGTCTTGATTTGAGATTCATAATGTGATTCAAGCCTTTCATTGTTATGCTTTCATTGTTGTCATTTGATTAGTGATTTGTGGATGTGAGCTCACTTATGTCGTTGTTGTTAACTCTTCACATGTTGTATTTCTCTTATGCAATTTCAATGCTTTCTTAGTTAGTGTTTCCATGCTTTCCTAGATTGATTTGATTTCAGCAATTTAGATTAAGTTAGATTAGATCTACTTCAGTCCTGCACAAACAGTGTACGTGCTTCATCAGTTTACGTACCCCGGATTGATAAGTAAATAGTTGGGCAACTTACTGCAACGTAATTATTACGACATATAACTCACCTGACAACTGCATCTGAATTGGATACTCTAGGAAGCATATAACTGAATGGCTTCCAAACAATGTCGCCAATGCAGCCCAAATATCTATGGGAACATACAATTGGAGGGTTCCAAATAGACTCACCAATGTGCTAGAGTCAGGGGACATCCGGGGTCTTCGACCAATAACTGAAGGGAACAATACCCTATATGATGCTCAACGGTGCGATGATGGACCTGGAGTCGAGCACATGAGAAACAACCATTCTAAGAGGCACTAAGGACTCCTCTCAGATGGTCTGTAGGAACTCATCATAGATGGTGATGAGGCCAAGGTATAGGGACCTCTAGTTATATCCTCTGGAATATATGTGTGCCATCAATAGAGGGAGACCTTCAACTACCATGGCAATGGTGTTTCCTTTATAGGAGCGCGATGGATACAACCAATATGTGATGGATACTGAGACACTATTCATGAGACTAAGACACTATTGGGGGATACGAGGGTTGCAGAGTGATGGGACTCAAATTTCCTTTGTTTAGAGTATGACAACAGGGCTGACCTGGTAGCATATGAAACTATCCGTGGAGGAAGGGGACCATAGCTTAAGGGATCACAGACTGTGGCTGCAATGTGGGATACTCAGAGGGGGAAACCGATAGGTGATATCAGGGGAACAGTAAGGGTGACACATCGCAAAATATTCTGAACAAAGGTGACCAAACTGGGGGTGCTTCCATAATGGAGGACCATATGCGATCTGCAGGGGAACCGAAAGGCACCGTTTGGGACTTATTCATGGTTTAAGGAGCTTGAAGAAGGGATAGAAGTGTTCTCAATATGATACCATTGTGCGGATTTGTACAAGCCCAATACAGTGAATGCTCGTGGGTGCTTTCAATTTTAGAGAGTCTGAAAGCGATAAGACAACTCTGAGGGTTTTCTTTTTCGTGTGTTAGTCCCCAAAGCCCAAAAAACAATAAAAGTATGCAATGGATGACTCTTATAGCTAAAGGGACTAGAGTATTCCTATTTCGTGGTTAGTCCTTTCGGCCCGGAAAAGGGGTAAACTTATACCAAATAGACACCCTTTCAGATACTTTGATGAGAATGAAAGGAAGAAATAATGCTTGGCGATATTTTCATTCTTTAAGGACTCAAAAAAGATCTTAACATAAACTCCCTAAGTTCCTTTTTCGTAAATGATCTGCTCGGCCCGAAAAAAGGATAAATGTATACTGGAAAGACGTGAAAGTCAAGCAAGGTGGAAGTGTTCAAAGCGGGGGATAGGTATGAGTGGACCATTAAAAAAGGTAAGGTGGAACACTATTGGGGCATCCTTGCGGGTGGATGCTGGTAGCAAAACAACGCAATGACTGTAGTGTGGAGGTAGAAGAGGGCTCGTGAATAGGCCGTGATAGATAAGACGGGAAAATTATATAAGGAAATGTTGTCATACATGATGGCATGCAAATTGAGGTGGGGGCCACTAAAAGGAAAATGTATAAATAGGTAAGTGAGAGTGAGAAATAATCTCAAGCATCATTACAGGCACATAATTCTAAATCCGGCAGTGCTAACAGTGAGAAAAATGGAGGTTGGAGGACTTTGGTATGGTCGTAGGGAGAACAAGAGGCCATAAGGGGCCATAAATGAGGGGGATCCCACTGAGACGAGGATGCAGCAGTGGGGAGAGATGATGAACCGTGGGGGAGTCGGACTAGGTGTCTGGGAATCAAATCAAATATACAAGTGACATGTGACCTTGAAAATGGTTGAGATCACGCATGTGAAAAAGTGAGTAGGGTTAAGGTTTTTCCGCCATGCTATGGGCATGGGTTTTGTGGTTATAGGGCACATATGTGTTGGATTGAGAAATGGGATCATTGAAAGGCCTAGATAGATTTGAGGGGCAGGGTCAAAATGATTGAGCATGCCCCCTATCGCGGGGTCAAGGTAATCTATTATGCCCCCTAGCCTAGAGGTGTCAACGTGGTACGGATGCTCTCTCAGAGAGGGATCGATAGGGTATCGACTAAATGTTGGTAGGGGGTGTCTTGTGAGGTTATTGGAAATGGTGGCACACTAAATTGATGATATGATGATGGGGGATTACCCTTGCGGGGTGGATTCCCTGAGTATCTTTGATGAGAATGACGACAATGATGAGTAGCCAAGTTTTTGGGCCTGCCCCCATGCTGTGGACATGTGATTTCCTTGTCGATTCGAAGAGGCTGAATAGATAGGTCAGAGGGATTAGTTGAATTTGAAGACATAACTGTGGTATTGCCAGTTGAAATAACATAAATGGTGTTTACCTCATTCGATGAGGATTCCAAAGGGTGGATCTCCTCAATAACGGTAATTGAGGACTCTAAGGATGGTTGTTGCAACTCATGGAGCACTAACCAGTACTCTGGTAAGGCAAGGAAGTGGTGGAAATAATGGCCATAAATGCCATAGATCGCACGCAAATGGTTGATGCACAACGACTTGTTATACACTCTGGAGGAGGGGGTGGCACTTGGACAACCGCAATGTTCTCATCATCCTCCAATGTCTACATATGCATGCAAAGGTTGGGTGTTAACACCCAAAAAGTGTTCACTACCTCATCTACCACATTACATGGCTCATTTGTCCATTTTCCTACCATATTTCCCTTAAAAACCCTAAAAATCCCACTAAAAAACCTCCAAAAAGGCCTAAAATGCCTCCAAAAGGCCACAAAACCATCAAAATAGCCTCAAAAAGGCTAAAAAACCCCCTTTTCCTCCAAAAATAGCAAAAATCCCCTAAAAAGGAATAAAAAATATAAAATAATGAGGAAAAGGAGGAAAAAACCCTATACAGCTGCCCTAAACCATGTGTTTCCCAAAACCATGGGTCAGCACTCCACCACCAAAAAACTATAAATAGGTGATGGAGATCCCTTATTCCATATCCACAATCAAGTATACCCTTACTCTGCCAAAATCTCTCTCGAAACCCTAGTTCACCATTGAACTACTTTCACCTTGAGAGCCCCTTTTGGCCCATTTCCACCATTGGAGAAAGAGAAGGAGCACATTGGAGCTTGGAGCAACCCTCTTGGACATTGCAAGGAGCTTCATCAACCTTCACATTGAAGGTAATATTAATACAAAACCCTTGTTTACAAATTGTTGTTTATTTTTCATGCACATGTTTTAGAATAGTTTTTATTTCTGTTTTAGCTTAATAATTTACATTTACTGAACTGCTACTAAGGAGTCCCTTCTCCTTAGTAGGTGCTCATTTGCACAAGCTAGGGGTAAAACCCTAGCTACATTGGGCAAGTGCGGATAATTATGGGTAGCGTGACCCAAAAAATTGCACAAAACGAATTTCGTGGGTGCTCGTGCTGGAGGAGGTGGGTTCACGAATTTGTTCTAATATTATGAGGTGTTGGTTTTCGTCACTTTGCACCCAAAATTCTTGGAAGACTGGGGAGCGGGGTTGGATGAAGTTGTTTCCGACACACCAGGGGGTGGATGATTGGTGTTGTTGATCAATTGGACCGGTTGAAGCACGAACTGTGGGGTTTGAGTGGGATTCAGTGTGGGAAAGTACTAGACGGGAATCCCCAATGTTAGTCTTGGGAGGTTCAGTATTTCCATGATAGGCATGCTTACCACTCCCGATGGGGAGAACAAAAAGGGAATTGTGTGGATCGGGGTGGATCCCACATGGTTGGGTACCGATGGTGGTTGGGGTTGGGGTGGCCGTTGAGGTTGCGATTGGTGAATCAGTTGAGCGATGGGCTACGAGTCAGGGATGAGTTTACTTGATGAAATAGTGCACAAGTCCGACACTTCAATGGTAGGAGGGGGCAGAGGAACGGCTATAAACGTGGAGGTTATTGGGTCCTCTGAATAAATACCTGGCCCCATAGTGGAAATCAAAGGAGTAGACACACCAAGGACATGTTTTTCAACCATGGGGAGGAAATTCTTGGGTGTAGAGGGTGCATTAGGGTCGTAGTAAGTAAGTTGGTCGATTTTGACAACCCGTCCCTCATGGGGGAACATCATGAGTTAGAAAATAGATGAATCAACAGTCTTCACTGCGTATATGTAGCTTCGTTCGAGAAGAAGGTTGTGGTTAAGTTGCACGTTTACGAATTTAATGTCAATCAGGATGGTTTTTTTGTCTAACTGTATGGGGACATTGGAAAGAAGGCCTTGCGGTTGAGCTGCATGGCCATCGTAATCTCGAAGGGCGGTCATGGACAGTTGTAGAGAAGGGGATCTAAGATTCTACCACATGAATGTGGACATGATGCATGTAGTTTCACCCTCATCGACTATGGATCGATGTATAACTAGGTTTCAGATCAAGACTGAGATCTGGAACACGACGAATGAAGGAATGCGAGGTTCATACTAGTCTAAGTCGAATGCCATCAATAGTGAGTCAGAAGGGTCAATTGCACCTAAGGTAGAAAATAATTCTTTGTGTTGTGCTGGATAGT
The DNA here is from genome assembly GCA_027924585.1 of Larix kaempferi. NCBI lineage: Eukaryota > Viridiplantae > Streptophyta > Pinopsida > Pinales > Pinaceae > Larix > Larix kaempferi. The sequence goes on from BSBM01000510.1 coordinate 46,331,105, forward strand.
TCTTCAAAAATTCTAAGGTTGACATAGTAGTGGGGGACTGGGCTAATTCATCCAGGATGTTGTAATTGGGGGTATCACAAGCATTGGGGTTGTTGGTCATGCGGTGCAGAGGAATTTTGGGGGCTTTGGGTGCCTTCTCTAACATTGGTGGGGGTAGTCATAAATATTGATCTATAGGGGTAGCTGCGGAAACCTTGTCCACAGGGATGGTCTTGGTGGTCGAACCATACTGATTACGGTGTGTCTGAAGGTTTACGTTGGAAGAGGACATCATTAACAAATGATGGTGAACTCTTGAGTCAGGGGCTGGACTAGGAGCAACAACGTAAGCAACTAGTGTTTGCGTAGCAGCGGCCCTTTGCGAGGGTACCGTGAGATGGGTAGTGACAACCCCTTGCGTGGGTAAGGGGTTTTGTAGCACCATGGGTTGTGCAGTGGGCTTAGTGGTGCCAGAGGTGTGGCATTCCCTTGCCGTTGGTTGTCCTCATTCTAAAATTGTCAGGCTCTCGCCAAATGGGTATAATTGTGCGTGTAATGGCCATAAAACCCACAAATATAGCATGGGGGGTCCATACGTAAGTTAGGGTTCTTACCTTTCCGGAGCTGTTGATCGGGATTTTGGTTGGTTGGCGCGACGCCATTATTATCGAGTGGATTTGGTGGTTGGACACCTTCGTCGGGTTGTTGATTGTTGGCCCGGTTGTGACTGCGCCTCTTATTTGGGTTCCACTAGGTAGGCTGGTTATGCGGCTGGTTTTGTTGGGAATAAATGTTCCCTTGTGGGATTGGAGGAGCTTGAGGTTGGGTGGGTTCATGGGCTACCGACGGTGGGTAATAAGTGGGAGGATATTAAGGTTGGGTGGTAGCGGGTGCAGCCAACATATGGTAGTAAGAGGGTGGTGCGTCAGGGGGAGCATACACTTGCAGGTTAGGACTATAGCTAGGTGTCGCATACGTGGGCCCATGTGTATAGGGAGTTTGGGATGGTGGGACATACAAAGGTGTTGCTCAAGAATGATCCATTCTACTTAAAACAACGAGGCTGCTATCAATGGTGGGTTGCGCATAACTAGGGGTGGGGTTATAGATAGGGGTTGGGGATGGAGGAATATGCAGATGGGGTCGACTAGTGGATGCAACATGGCCAATGATGTTGTCGGTAGTGTGAGATTCCCCCAACGCATCCTTCCGAGAGGAATCACCGAGAGGAGCATCATGTAGAGGTATCTAGACTATGCATAAATAAAATCGAACTGTTGGGATTTCAGTATGACTTGTTCTTCAGTTTGGGGTTGTTCGGATGCCACGTCCTTGGTGATGGCTGGTATGAGATACTTCAATAACCAATCTAAAACTATACGGTCATATAATTTGATCTTACGTTGTAATACCCCAATTTTGACCCTTATGAAATATTGGCTTTTAATGTAAATATTGTATACATGCGATGTATGTTTCCCTAGTATGGAGCTCAAGGCTAAGGCCCCGCTAGTGTATGCTCGGATTTTATTTAGAATGGACAAGCATTTGATATTTTGTTACCTATGTGCTATTAAGCCATGAAATATTGTAAATGGATGTAAATATTAATATTTCAATAAAATACCGAAACTGGCTATGGAAGCAACGAATGAGAAGGGGCCATGTGTATGCCACTAGGGAGTGGTGAGGGGGTTGTGGGGATGAACCATATGCTGCCAAATGTCATCTTGTGAACCCATTTGACTTTCCTTGCTGACATTTAATTCTGTTGTAAGGAAGTTGTTGAAGAATTTAGTTCATGGCTTCAATGGAGCATGGGCAGCCCAGAAATTCGTATGGCAGGTATGGGATTTGTTTTTCTTGTACCACAAGTCACTCTATCTCATGGGAAGGGGTTCTTACTCGTTCCCATTCCATTTTTGATGACCCCGGCATCATTTTTCATTTATTACAAATTCTCAGCAGTGAGCAAAAACCATAAATCGTCACTTTTCAAAAACCCACGTTTTGAAGTGCCATAAACGCCCAGAATTTGGTATTGACAGTAAAATCCAACGTGGAATCCATAGATATGAACCTTGGGGCGAAGTTGAGAGTATTAGATACCCCGAAATCTATTGGAAAACCCAGTTTTTATAGCCCAGCAATCCGGTGACGGGATTGAGTTATTTGATGAGAGAATTGTGAGAAATCCAAGTATGAATGACTGAGCAGAGGTTGGGTTTGCCTGATAAACCCAGTGAAGGATGGAATATCAAGGAATTAGCAGTTGGACCTTTCTATTCCCACCCTAAAGAGCACTGGAGGGAAGGGACGCCTGAGGGACTGTGCAATAGACAAGGGGACCTTCCTTGTGTTGGGTGTGGTAGGTACTGTGGGTGCCTTGTCTGTTTGAGTTATCTTGAGATGCCTGTAGCTCTGTGGTTGAGCTCACTGGCTTAGCATTTCCCTCTTTTGTCCTTTGTATGCTTGATAAACCCAACTGTGTGTTTTCTTAACATTGTTGTTGAGTGAAACCATGATTGTGAGTGAGCCCATCTAGTTCCTCCTTAGTTGATACACAACACAGCTTGGGGGTGATCTCTCAGTTGAAAGAATATAGGCTGGACAGAGATCTATGGTTGGGTGGAACGTTGCTCTCACATAGCCAGTTGTTTGGACAGCTTCATCTCCAAGATAAGTGTTCTCTGTGGTTTAAATTATATGCATTCTGTGTTCTGCAATGTGTTAATTCTTAATGATAATTACTTATCTTAATGAAATTGACATGAAGTCTGTGCATATCATGAGAATGAGATTGAATTCTTTGCATGTTGATCCATCATATGCCTATGATAGATGTGCTGATACATTACTGTTTGTGTGTTTGCAAATATGATATAATTCCGCTGCGTTTATATTGAGTATGAATTTGCACACATAAGTTTTTATTTATTATGAATTTTCTGAGTAATGTATGGGGCTGAGCTTGTCAAATAAGCCCTGGTATGTCAGTCATGTTCCCTCTGTGGTTTGGAATAATGGGAGGGGATGTGACAGAGTGGTATCAGAGCCCATGTTGCAGCATTGGGGTTGCTTGGGCCAAACTATGAGTTTGCAGACAAGTAGCAGAATGTTTTAACTTGGTATTGGTGAAGTTGGGGCGTCATTTTGGAATGGAAAAATGGCAGGAGCAGAGTTCTCGGATGGGAAAAAGGACCACACAAGTGCATAGAGATCTGCAAGAGCTTTCCAACAGTACCAAAATCGTCTCATTTGGCTAAGGCACGAAGGATATATGAACCCCGCAAGTTGTAGGAACGAAGGTGTTTCTACAATTTCGGGATTTTGAAATTTCGGATTTCGAGTTGCGGGAACGCAAATTTTTGAAAATTGCGTTTTGGATTTCCGCAATTCTGAACCTGTAATTTCGGGATTTCAGATTTCGGGTTGCGGGAACGCAAATTTTTTAAAATTGCGTTTTGGATTTCCACAATTCCGAACCCGCACTTTCGGGATTTCAGGTTGCGGGAATGCAAATTTTTGAAAATTGTGTTTTGGATTTCCGTAATTCCGCACCCAAGTATAGAGCCTGAAAATTGATTTTTGGATTACAGGAGCATGTAGGATCAGAATTGGATGAGGTCAGTGGCGTTCTGAGGCCATTAACGAAGGCCATGGAAGGTCCAGTGAGGATCCCGAGCCCATTATGCTCCAATATGGCATAAATTTGGGATTAATGGCTTTTACAAATTGGTGTCCCAATGCTTGACAGAAGGTCGGATTCAGCCGAAACTGATATGGAGCGGTTATGGAGCAGGCACAGTGTTAAGTTTAGAATTTTTGAGCCAAAATCCAAAGGATGTGGAGTCGGGGTGAGTGTGAAGGAAAAAAAACACTATTCCGGGTCACTTTTTGGAGATTTTGAAAAGCTTGCAGTAGATGAATGAGACCTTAGATGAAGGATTCAAGAAATTTAGTGAACTCAACATTTCATATTCTCAGTCAAACAGACATTTTTCGTTAGACAGATATTTTCTAGAAATGCTCAGTTTGGGAGATAGCCATTTTTGGCTCAAAATCTTAAAAATTTGGAATTAATGTCAAAAGTTAAAAGTAGTCAAACCCATAATTTAATAGAAAATTAATGGTGCATCGGAACCGAGATACGCGAGTTGCTAAGTGTTCCTTGTTGTATGGACTAACTTTGTCTCGTAGAAACGTTTTCGTGATTCTTCATAGATTTCCTTCCATAGGTGGCTGAAGTTGGCATTCTAGACCAAAATACAACTGTGAAAAAAGTGCAGAATTGTGGTGAAAATTGTCATTTTTGGAGTAATGCAATTTCCACACCCGATGTCGGAATGGAGCACATGGATAGGAATTGGAAAGATTATCCAGCAGGTAACAATGTTGCATGACCAGAATTTGAATTAGATTGTCATACCCCATATATATTTAGAGTAGAAAAGTGCCAGTGACTGTTTTTGTCAAATTGTTGACAATATGGGCAATTTCCATAATTGCATGAATGGGAAAAAGAAATGAAGACATATTAACTTTGTAAATGGTTCCAAGAGTTTGATTATGTTAGATATTGATGTTTTATATTTCTATATGCATTCCTAATATGTCTAACATATATTTTCATAATGCACAGTGCTTGCAGCTCATAAGATTTAATAGTGTAGTAGAAGTAGCATACATGGAAAAGAGTCTCCAAAGAAAAAAATGGTGACCATAAATGATGCTTAGGACCCTTATGAGCATGAAGAAGATGTGCTAGGAGAAAATGTGCAAGAAGGAAATGCTGAGACTGAATCCAATGGGAGGAGGGAGCAAATAACTCAGAATTTGGTTGAAACCATGGTGAGCTTCAATGAAAGATTGATGAAGGCTCAGGAAGAAAAAAAAAAACTCAATGTTGTTATTTTGCAAAGACTCACTGATATGCAGCAGAAGATAAACCTTGGGTCCAACCCAAGCAATGTAGGTGAATAAGGAAGAGATGTAGAGAGTTGCTCTAGAGGTCGTTCAAAGAAGAGGACTCCAAGCCCAAGGAAGAGTTCTGTGAGAAACAAGCATAGAACACCTTCCTCTAGATCTTCTTCTAGCAAATCATCTGAATCCAGAGGTTCTCAAAGAAGTCCAAGGCATATGCCCAGGAGTTTTAATGGAAGAAAGAAGTTCCAAGGCATCCCGCAGGGAGAATTCAGGAAGGCAAGGCCTCCCACATTTGATGGAGAAGACAAGACTGGCCAAGAGGTAGAGGCATGGCTTCTTGGAATGAAGAAATATTTCAGAATTCAGGACTACTCAGGAAATGAAAAAGCTAGAATTTCCATTTACAATCTAAATGGCAGAGTTTCAATTTGGTGGGATAACCTCTTGCAAGTGAAAGGGATCGGTGAAAGGAAGATCAGTTGGGAGAGATTTAAGAAGTATTTCTAGGAAAAATACATTTCTGCTAGGTATTATGACAGTAAGATAAAAGAGTTCAATGAACTCAGGTTGGGGAAAAAATCTATGGAAGAGCATGTCCACAATTTTTTGGAATTGTTGAGGTATGTGGACTATATCAAAGATGAGAGGATAAAGATCCAATGCTTCCTTGGAATCCTACCTCAAAGTTTCAAAGATAGGATTGAGTTTGTTAATCCACCAAGTCTCGATGAAGCCATTAGAATGGCAATGCATTTCTATGAGCATAATAAAGGTAAATCAGAGATTCAACCAACATGGAAAGGAAATCCAAGAGGAAGGTTTGATCAAAAGAAAAGTGGATTCAAACCACCATTCAAAAGTCATCCCAAAACCTTTCCACAGGGGCAACAAGCAAGGAGTGGATTCAAGCCAACAGTAGTAGCAAATAAAGCATCAAAAGGGCCACTTCAGTGTTAGGGATGTGGAGAAAATCACATGCTGATGGATTGTCCACATCGGAAGGGGAATCCCTGTAGCTTACACAACTTAAAGGGAGCAGCTATAGTGGAGGACATGGCAAGGGAAATGCCTCGAATTTATGTAGCATTAGATAATCATCAATCATTAGTGGTGGAAGTTGAAGGTAAGATTGCTAAGCAATCTATTTCTATTTTGATTGATTTAGGATCTACTCATAGTTATGTTTCTCCAAAAGTGGTTGAAGGTTGTTCTCTTAGAAAAGTGAATCATAATAACTCTTTTCTAGTTCAATTAGCCACAGGGACCAAGAGAAAAGTTAGTGAAGTATTGGTGGAGTGCCCCATAGAATTGAATGGACTCCACACACATGCAAAATTAAATGTATTACCATTAGGATCTTATGATGACTTAATTGGCATGGATTGGTTAGAAAGACATAGAGCCAAGTTGGACTGTTATGAGAAATCACTTGAGTGCATTGATGAAGAGGGAAGACCAAGATTGGTAAGAGGAATTCCCAAGCAAGTTTCAGTAAGACAGATTTCAGCCTTACAGTTGAAATTTTTTTACAAGCATGGTTGCCAATTATATGCAGTCCATATATCAGATTCATCAGAGGAAAAAGGACCAAGGATAGAAGATTTATCATTGTTGAAAGAGTTCCAAGATGTGTTTCCAGATGAATTGTTGGGACTTCCACCAAAGAGAGATATTGATTTCACCATCGATCTTGTTCCAGGGGCAGCGCCTAATTCCAAAGCTCCTTATAGAATGAGCACAACGGAATTGGTAGAGTTGAAGATGCAGCTGCAAGAGTTAATGGACAAAAGGTATATCAGGCCAAGTGTGTCTCCTTGGGGAGAACCGGTGTTATTTGTCAAGAAGAAATATGGGACCTTAAGGCTGTGTATTGATTACAGGTAGCTAAATAAAGTGACAGTCAAGAACAAGTATCCATTGCCAAGAATTGATGACTTGTTTGATCAAATGAAGGAAGCTAAGTTGTTTTCAAAGATTGACTTGAGGTCTGGTTACCATCAAGTGAGGATTAATGAAGAAGACATTCAAAAGACAACTTTCAGAACTAGATATGGTCATTATGAGTTCACTATGGTGCCATTTGGTCTTACCAATGCACCTGCTACATTCATGTGTCTCATGAATAGTGTATTCAACAAATATTTGGATAAGTTTGTGATTGTGTTCTTGGATGACATTCTTGTCTATTCAAGGAATGAAGAAGAACATGAGGAGCATCTAAGGATGGTGTTGCAAGTCCTTAGAGAACATCAGTTGTATGCCAAGCTAAGCAAGTGTGAGTTTTACCAAAAGAAGGTTCAATATTTGGTTCATATCATTTCTGAAGAAGGAATTGCAGTTGATCCAGAGAAGATTAATGCCATCATGGATTGGTCTACTCCCAAGAATGTTTTAGATGTTAGATCTTTTATGGGCCTTGCTGGTTACTACAGAATGTTTATTGAAGGCTTCTCCAAGATAGCTCATCCGATCACTTCATTGCAAAGGAAGAATATCAAGTTTGTATGGTCTGAAAAGTGTGAGAAAAGTTTTCAGAAGTTAAAGGAGTTACTTACCAATGCTCTTGTTTTTAAGATAGTAGATCCAAAGAAAGATTTTGTGAAGTGCACAGATGCTTGCATTGAAGGGCTAGGTGGAGTGCTCATGCAAGAAGGATTTGTGGTTTGCTATGAGTCAAGGCAATTAAAAGAGCATGAAAATAATTATGCCACACATGATTTAGAATTAGCAGCCATAGTACATGCTCTCAAGATGTGGAGACATTATTTGATGGGAAGGAGATTCGAGCTTAGAACATACCACATGAGCCTGAAGTATTTGTTTGACCAACCAAACATGAATGCTAGGAAAGCTAGGTGGATGGAATTCCTTTGTGAATTTGATTTTGAAATTAAGCATGTAAAAGGGAAAGAGAATAAGGTTGCAGATGCTCTTAGCAGAAAATTTTATGTTGTAGCATTAAGTGTGTGTAAATCAGATTTGAAGACAAGAGTTCTTGAAGCCCAAAACGGTGATGAAACTTGCCTTCAAATTAAAGAGAAGTTGCAGCAGGGTAATGAGGATGAAAAGTATGCGGAATATCAGCTTGGTGAATACGATATCCTCATCTGCAGAGATAGATTGTACATTCCACATAATGCATATTTGAAGAAGCTTGTGATGGATGAAATACATCAAATGCCATACTCTGGACATCCAGGTTATCAAAAGACTATAACAGCAGCAAGAAAGCAATACTTATGGCTTGGTAAGAAATACATAGTTGAGTACATTGCTAGGGGTCAAAAGTGCCAGCAAGTCAAGGCAGAGCACCAACATCTAGCAGGATTTTTGCAGCCCTTACCCATTCTAGAATGGAAGTGGGAAGTGATCTCTATGGATTTTATAACAGGTTTGCCCATGACAGTGAAGAATCATGATTCAATTATGGTTGTGGTGGAAAATCTATCAAAGGTAGCTCATTTTATTCCAGTCAAGTCCACTCACAAGGCTAATGACATTGCAAATATTTTCATGAGAGAGATATTCAGGTTGCATGGATTGCCCAAGGCAATAATTCCTGATCGTGATACAAAGTTCACTTCCAATTTATGGAAAGGATTATTTCAGGAATTGGGAACTAGATTGAATTTCAGTACAACATATCATCCTCAAACAGATGGCCAAACTGAGAGGGTGAATCAGGTTTTTTAAGACATGCTGAGAATGTATGTGATGGATAAACCATCCAAGTGGGAAGATTACCTACACTTGGTAGAATTTGCATACAATAATGGACATCATGCATCATTGGGAATGAGTCCATTTGACGCATTGTATGGCAAAGGATGCAGAACTCTAATGAATTGGGATAGTTTGATGAATATGGTAGTACTTGTGCCATAAATTATCAAGGAAATGGAACAGGAAGTTGCTAATATCAGTCAAAATTTAAAGGCAGCTCAGGAAAGGCAAAAGAGTTATGCAGATTTGAAAAGAGTGAAACCAAGGAAGAGTTATTTCAAGTTGGGGAGTTGTGCCAAGTTGTCACCAAGATATTGTGGGCCATTTGAATTCCTAGATAGGATAGGGCCATTTGCATATAGAGTTGCATTGTCTGCTAACATAAGAGCTCATAATGTTTTTCGTGTATCTTTGCTTAAGAAGTATGTACATGATCCTAATCATATGATTGATTGGAATGTGATACAAGTGGAACTCGAGGGAGAGTTCCAAGTAGAGCTTATGCGCATCCTCGACAAAAAGGTCACTTTGCTCCGGAACAGAGCCATTGGGTAGGTAAAGGTCCAATGGGAGCACCTTAGTCCCGATGAGGTTACATGGGAGCTGGAGGATGCCATGAGAGAGGCATTCCCATTTTTGTTCAGTTTTGAGAACACCGAGGATGGTGATCTCTCAGCTGAAAGAATATAGGTTGGACAGATATCTATGGTTGTGTGGAACGTTTCTCTCACATAGCCAGTTGTTAGGACAGCTTCATATCCAAGATAAGTGTTCTATGTGGTTTAAATTATATGCATTCTGTGTTCTGCAATGTGTTAATTCTGAATGATAATTACTTATCTTAATGAAATTGACATGAAGTCTTTGCATAGCATGAGAACGAGATTGAATTCTCTACATGTTGATCCATCGTATGCCTGTGATAGATGTGCTGATGCATTACTGTTTGTGTGTTTGCAAATATGATTTAATTCCGCTGCGTTTATATTGAGTATGAATTTGCACACAAAAGTTTTTATTTATTATGAATTTTCTGGGTAATGTATGGGGCTGAGCTTGTCAAATAAGCCTTGGTATGTCAGTCATGTTCCCTCTGTGGTTTGGAATGATGGGAGGGGACATGACATACGCAATATGTGGTGTATATTCCACTCATGTATATGGTCGGTGATGTGGGTAGCTGTATTTTATCTGCAAGATAGGAGAATCTCGACACTAGCGTCGTAACAGACTAGTACCTGGAAGAACTGCAGGATAGCATATGCGAGGGATGCGTCCCATGGGGTTGGTCAATATACCACTTGGATGAAATTCCAGTGAATCTATGTTGTAAGAGATGTAGGTGAATAGAATTATCCACCATGGAGTTAAAGGAACACCACAAGTGGAAGGACATGATGCGGTTCTGGGGGTCCTCTCCACCCTTCCCCTCAAACTTGGGGATGTCCAAAGGGATTTTGGTGGAAGTTGGAGGCCATGTGGGGTCATGTTGAACTAGTTCGATGGTCAATCTGACCAATTCGAGGAGGTTGAGACTAGCCATGAATGACAAACTAGCAGGAGGATGTGATATGGTTGGGCCAACCTGTGTGCTAGCTATGGAAGAAATTGTGGGACGCCTCTGCCAAATGATGGAGGGGTAGCGGTCTTCATAATGGGAATTGCGGAATCACTTGGTGGGGGTGGGGGGATCTGGAAGGAGGGATTGGTGCCCCCAAGGGTACCACCGGTAACCAAAGGGATTGTGGTTGGAATAGATCCGCTACCGGTGGGTTAGATGTAGTGGTTGCATGCACCGTATTGTTGGGGGTAGGTACAGAGGTATCGGGGATGGTGGGTCTTGTGGATTTCATAGTTGGGATAGCTGTTGAAGTGGAACTAGGGTCAGTGGTGGATCCACCATCGACAATCCCTCCACAAAACAGGTTGGAATTCATGTTGGCCATGGGGATAAACGGATATGTATGGATGGATGACTCTGACTTAGAGGAATCAGATGTGAAATAAGGGGCATTGGGATGAATATCCAACAGTGAAGATGTGCATCTTAGGGGAGAGTGACATGTGGGTTCCAATGGACCATATTGTGGGGACTACCCCTTAGGCGACGAGAGTGTCGCGGGGGATCAATGGTGATGAATGTGTAAGTGCTAAGGGGTTGTGGTATGATAACACGCTATAAACTCCTAGTGCAAACATGCGTGCAAAAGGAGAGCTCTCAAGAAAAAACGACACTCGCGCCAACAACAAGCTCAAAAATGCCTATTGAAACAATGTGTTACAACAGGGGAGCGACAATAAAATGGTTAGAATACCAACAGGAAGCACTCCTAAAAAAAAAGGCTCCCTAACCTATGGGGTATTGGAGCATGCAAACGCATCACTAAAAGATATGGAAGCTCACGCAAATCATATCTCTTGCAGGGTGATGAAATCCATAGTCAGACAATACAAAATGGAGAACCAAATGGCTAAGGGATATTCCCCTACCGAGAGGGATCCCGGGTAAAAGAGCCATAAAAGAATGGCTACTAGGATACCTCGTTCATGGCAAGTCCATAAAGGTGTCTCCCGACTTCAATTCTTTGTTCGTCACACACCCAGTATGGGACCCAATATGCACGACGAAAACAATGAATTGGTGTCCTTCAGTACAAAGTGTAGAGCAGTATTCTACGCAGACTTCCAGAGTAGTCTTTCCACTTTCCATCGTAAGGGATAGGCATTTCGACAAATCGGTGTCAACCGTACCAATAAATAATAAGGTATTTTAGCTCCCTAAAAGAAAACAACTATGTCTCAAACGTGTATGGTAGAGGGGGTGTTGTTTGGATGACTAACCCCAATGTCCTACCTAACTACCAAGTTATTTTTGGGTCCCTAAGTGGGGTTAAATGTGTGTTCAATTAAACCAGTTTTAGCCTTACTTGGAATTTAGGGAGTGATTGGGTACACAAATAGTGTGAACAAGCCAGAGATACGCCAAAAGTAAATGTTGAAATAAGGAACTAAAACTGAAATAAACTTTTACTTTTGCTTTTGCTTTTCAAATGAAAGGAATAACTGCTAGAATAGGCATGAAAATGGTGCAACTAATAAACTTGTTGAAATGTAAATGAAATAGAGAACCATGCACTAAGAAAACATGTATGTAGAAAAACTGGAATGTCTCAAATACTACAACACACAAACATCAAAAAATTTCACGTTGCAATTGACAGAAGCAAAAGTGAGGCTGTAAGTGCAGCCACTGTGAGTGTAAAATCCAATAACAGGTGTAGGGAGTGTCTCTCAAGGGAACATTCGTGCTCTAGGCACTGCATACAATAGAACAGTCGCGTCGGGGTAGAAAAAACACCACATAAGGTAGAGCGCGCTTGGAGCATGCTTATGGGCCAAATAAGCATGCTTGGGGCATGCTTCTGGGGAGGAAAAATGCACTTGGAGCGCGCTTCTCAAGCCCAAAGTCATTATTTGAGCACGCTTTATGAGACAAAATCCACGCTTAGGCTGCAAATGATAGAGTGCACTTTGTGAAGAAAAACCCGTGCTCTAGAGCATGAAAATAGCACTAGACGTCGCATCCTGGGCCGTAAAAATGAAAAAATAAAAATGTATTGTGTTGGCAAGGGCCAAATATGCAAGTACGTGGTGCAAGGCTATGCCAAAACTACCCTAAAGAGGGATGCAATAGTACAAACGGAAATAACAAATGCAAAAACTAAAATTAACTACTGATCTTACCAAACCACAGATTGATAAGAATCGACCCGGTTGGAGTTGCCAAAAAATATAGCTAGGTTATTCACACTAGCTAGTGCAGGAATGCACTTACTAAGAGTTGTGAGATACCCAGTAACATTTTGTGGATGTGATGTGATGTGCATGTGAATAAAAACAATACAAAGTAAAAAATCTAAAAGTTACTGCAGTAAAATGAAATCTAAACTAAAATATTCAACACCCATGAATCAAAGAAGGCTTTTGTACTATAGTAAAAATGGATTTACAACACGAGTTTACCTAAAAATGGTGAGAATGTATGGGCCCTTGCATCCGTAGAAGTGATGGTGCTATGGGTCTCCAATGTCTCTTGCTCTCCACCGAATGCTTACAGGTAGCCAAAACTCAACTAGAATGGGGAAACACAAGCTCAAAGGGAGGCTAGGGTTTCAATAGGAATTTCGGCAGAGTGTCGGTAGGAAGAGTGAATGTGTGTGAAAATGGGGGCCTACACCACCTTTTTATAGAAATTTTGGGTGGTGCTTTCTTGTCCCATGGTTTCGGGCAGCCACTAGTATTGTCCAATGCTATTTGATGTTTTCTCTCTAGGGAAATGATTATGTGTTTCCCATTTAATTGGAAACTTAGGGATTTTGGGTTTATGGAGGCCAAATATTAGGAAAAATGGATGAATGGGTTATGTGACTAGGGAGATGAACTAGGTGAACAATTTTTGGGTGTTAGCAAGGACCATGTGGTGCATCCCATATATGATAACTATCATCTTGGATCCTATGTTTTGACCTCATGAGGGTTGTGTGGAAAAACCTTAATCCTAATTGGTTCATTCATCATTTATGTATTCCTTGGTGACATCAACATGGTGATATGGCATTCCTTGATCCTTCGATGTGTCCCTATAATATTTATCTAATGTTATCAACATGAACTTACTCATATATCCTGCATACATGGCATACTCATGACATTTTGACGCAAAAACTTGATGCCGCATGGCCCTTTCTTATTGGTGATGCAGGGATTTCCATGGGCTGAAATAAAAATAAAAAGAAAAAAAATAATGCAGGGATTTCTGAGGGTCATAACTTTAGGCTCAATTATCCATTTGGGATCAAATTTAATAGGAAGTTGTGTCTCGAAGATTTCATTGCAGTGACCAATAAGAACCTTCTAATCAAACCTTTTTTCGACACTTTTTGGTTCCAAATTTCTTCATATAATGCCTCAAATTGGGGTTTTAGTGTTTTTTCGGGATTTTTAAAATTTGTAATTATCATTTATTGTTAGTTTATGCAACTAAACAGAAAATCAAGTTGAAAACTACTGTTTCTCTAGTTAATTTTTAGTTATTGGTCAGTTTTAGAGTCGTGAGAATTTTCTAAAATTAGCAATTTTGAAAAATATCAGATAATAGTTATAAGGGGTTCAACTTTCATTGCAATAGTTAGGATGGAGAATGAATAAAAGATATAGTTATTTTTCCACTTTCATGTGTTTTCATGGTTTGTAGATCTCATGAATGAATTCAAGTTTATTGGATACATCATTTGGTTTCTCAAATCTCAATGTGAGTAGTGGCCTTCAGGTTACACATATTACATCGACATTAATTGTCAACATCAACCAGGTAAAACCAAATACACAATCTTTTTTTTGTGTGTCTCATTTGTCTCTCCATATTTCTTTGTCTCATTAGTTCCAATGTGCATGATTTTGGATTCCCTTCATGATGAAACAACATAGATAAAAATTCTAAGTGTTCATAATGCATGTCAAGAGAAAATGAACCGAAGTCAAAATGAAATCACACATGGATTAGTGTGATTATTAAATAGGTTGAGCATGCATGAAAATAGTATGGCGCAATGTATACTTTTTCCACAAAGGAAGAAAACACATGAAAACTAAGGACATAATGTAAAATGACATCAACAAGGAGCACAATGAAGATAAGAGAGTGCCAAAGTGTGTGAAATATTGCTAAACTAATGCACAAAGAAATTAAAGTGACAAAAACTATGTTAATCATTGTTATAGGAAGAGAACAATGCAGAAGGGATTGAGACAATGCATTGAAGGAAGATGAAAGGACACAATGTAAAGGAAGATTAATCAAGCCGACAAAGGAGGATCTAAAATTCAAAGAAAAATGAAGAGTCGATACTGAAGCTAAGGAGATAACTATGAAAATATAGTAGAACAAACATTAGAGTTAGATTAGCTAGTCTAAAAGATAAATTGTTGAGCAAGTATATTGTGTTAAAAAGAGTCAACTAAGACCTAGTGGAGAGTTGTGAACTCTTGAAACATTGTAATTTGCAATATATGTATTCTAAACATTAATATATTTGCAGACCATTTCCTTAAGATCATGGGATGATTCTATGATTGATTATATGCTTATTATGATAGCTTTATCTTTATGTGACCATAGAATTGCAAGTCACTACACCATAGAATTGTATGGCATTGGGATGCCATACAAAGAGTTAAGAGGAACCTCCTTAGCCACTAGTTGTAAAATTTAGAGAAACCATGAACTTCAATGATGAGTTTTCAACATGTGATGGCTTGATTTGTACAATATTTTCTTGGGGAGATTCTAATATTGCTAGTCAAAGTACCATTCCTTTTTGTAAGCATGGGATCCTCCATTTCTTTTTGGTGAGTTTTGTTGTTGGGTTGAATTGAATTTGTCTAAAAACTATTAATTCCATGATTTTCTTGTGAAGTTTTCACATTCATTTTTTTTTTTACTGTAGATTCAACTTTCTTAGCATTCAAAGTTATTTGATGTGATAGAACTCGATCCTACAAATTGCATGTCACTACAAAACTATGTGCAATGTATGGATTTTTCACTTTCGATATCACTACAAAACTATGTGTATTGTATGAATTTTGCACTTTTGATATCACTATGAAATTATACACCTACCCACTAGGGATTTCAAGATGTGACTATTTTCTATGTCATGTCCATGTGTGATCTACCTAATGATGATATTGTTATAGGTCAAATCTGCATTTCTCCGTCCGTGATCACCTTTAGCTAACAATCACAGAAAAGGACAAAAGGGATTGAAGAGCATGACTGTCTTAGATGAAGAGTGGACTAGACCTACCTCCTCTGCAGCTGATAAAACCCTCATTTTTTCTACTTTTTGAGGAAAAACGCTACCCTACAAGAGACATAGTAGCGTTTGCCCCCTAAAATACTCTACTCCACTTCACTAGAGTAGTGTTTTCCTCCTGAAATACCCTGCTCTACTACAATAGAGTAGTGTACACCTTAAAAAATAATGCAAACGCTGGTTTTAAAGTAGAGAAGTTGCATGTTGAATGCTACTCCACTTAAGAAAAGTAGCGTACACCTTAAAAAGTAATAAAAAATATATTAATTTGACAAATTGGGATTAGTTGAAGTTGGTTTGCAACTTCCCCAACCTCCCAATCCAACTACCTCTCGATCTAAACTGCCTACCTTGTCCCATAAATACAAGGGAGATGCATGAGAGAGGGACCTAGAAACTATGCATTAAGGGTTGTTATGCTGGAGGAATTCCAAATTTAGTGTGAAGAGCAGGAGCCCAGGATCCGGTTGCACAAGCACTCTGAATGATCAGGTATCATTGTACTGCTTATTTGCTTTTGACAATAAAGGTTGAAATACTCTTCCCGTCCCAATCAAATGTCTAATGGATTGCATATTTGTTTGGATTAAATGCTTGATTGTATTTGATGTTTAAATTGCATTTCAATTTCATCATTGTTATATCAGTCAAGATATGCTAAGGAAGGTATCTGTTGTATCGCAAGTTCATCAAGCAGAAGATCAAGTGAAGGATTGATCAAAGGACAAAGTGAAATCTAGGATCGAACGTCGTTAATAAGGTATGCCTTCAAGAACCTTGATCTATTTCCTTTTGTAGAAGCCTATGTGATATGATTAATGTATTTACCTATCACCCCAGAAGTTGGTAGTGTCCCTCTCCTCGCTATAGGGTAGAATTCCTGAACAACAGACTGGCGACTTCGCTGCGGATCGGATTGTTTTCTATTCTAGGAGACCTAGGTAGACTTACTTCCAGTACCTTTTGATCCTCTGAGAGGCTATGTAGGTTATTGTATCCTGCTTCCATTGCTTGACTCATCTCAGTTTGAAGTTTAGAAGCCTGTTTTAGACCTTCTCTAGCAAAAATGCTGGTATCCCTTGCCCACAGTAGCATTCACCTGCTGAAAAATGTTGGTTTGTCTCTTGCACAGTATGGTACATCTCCTGAAAAACACTGGTTTGCCTCTTGCACAGTAGAGTACACCTCTTGAAAAACGCTAGTTTCTCTACTGCACGGTAGAGGTTTTTCCTGAAAATCTATGTTTGTTGTTGGGATTTGATCTTTGCTTGTTTGGATTGATTTCCAGCCTCTTGTTTTTCCTTCTTAACTGATCCTTGAGGTCTTTATGCCTTTATTGAGCCTTGCTTTCCTATCCTAAGTCCCTCGGGTCATCTTTTGCTTGCTTGAGTACCTTTTGAGGTGTCTTGCTTGTTTGTGACTCTTTTTGAAGACCGTGTACCGTTCCTTGTTGGACATAGTTTCACTCTTGTACCCTAGATGCTTGTTGCAGATATACAAACCTTTGTTGTATAACATTTTTTCTTTGTATCAACGTTAGTACACTTTGACGGTGTCTTCTCCTTTGATTTAGGGTTTGACCCAAAGTTAGAGTCCTTAGGGTGTTTTTCAAAAGTTTTTGAGTCCAGACACTTCTTAATTCCTCTGCCGGTTTTCAGTTTAAGTAAGTTGAAGTATTTGTAGTTTGTTTCCATTCAAGTCTTTGTGATTGTAAGGTCATATTCATTTCACTTGCCTACCTTTTTCTTGGCTTAGTGATTGTTTAGGGTTCTTGGTGCTTTGGAGCAACCTTTGAGGTTTGCTTTTCCATTTTAAGCGTCTCTTATCCTTGTTTTCTTTTCGCTTTGTTTCCAAGCCCAAAAGTTTTTGCTTCTAAAAACTTTGTAGGATAAGTCTTCGTCAACTCATCCAGTTGATTGTTGTGAACTTTAGAGTTGCTTTCCTTACTCACTTTCTCTCTTTTAGGTCTTACTTGCTTCCATTTTCGAGTTCTTTTTCTTTTGCATATATCAGAAAAAGCAAAAAATGAGTTTGGTAGTTTAAAGTAGTAAGGCTTATGATCATTTCAAAGTAGCGTAGTTTGCTTTGTTTTGGATTTGAAAAGAAAATTAAAAAGAAATTTGTTTTAGGTTTGCTTAGTTTTCATCTTGGAAAGAGCATAAACGAAAAAGAAAAAGAGTATTTTGTTGTTTTGAAAGTTGTTTCATTTACACATATTACTTTATGTCCACGCCAGACAACGCACTACCCCGTTGAGTAAAAAGTAACCTTAAAAAGAACTTTAATAAAACCAATTAGAAACATTTTTCTTTTTAGGGATACACAACACCAACTAGCTTAGGCTAGAGTTTCGAGCTTAAATCACCTTAAACTGCTCGAGACTAGCTTCATTATGCAACAATCATAGTAAGACTTTCATTTAGGTAAATCCATCTCTGTCAAATAGTCATGGGAAACTCTACTTAAACCAGAGCTAAGCACAAGGCCGTGGAAGATTGGAACTGTTGAGGATATCCCCTCACTTTCCCTTCGACCATAAACCAAAATTGACTCGCGTGGGATTCTTACGGATTTCGAGCTTTGCTACCCTGCCCATGCTTTTCGACTAGGCTAACGACTATCCCCCCAGGTTATTTCGCATCGATGGTAGCCTTAGTATCAGACCTTTAGGATTCTATACATGTAGAGTGGGTGGTTATTCCCACTTCACCTTGGATAGGCGTGGAAGGTAACCATCTGGCAGTAATCCTGGGAAAGCGGTTTGGTGATTCAAGCACTTGCACCTAGTGGACCTCTGGAGGACGCCATGAAACTGACCATCGGTACTCTGTTAGTTTTTTCTAGTCCCTAATCATTCTAGACTTGCTTCCGAGAGTATTTGCTATCCGTTTGATTGGTTTGATTACTTAGGATTTTTTAGTGGTGTGATGTTTTCTCCCTAGTCTTAGTGGCCACTAGGTTTCTACTTAGTTTATTTTTTATATAATTATGGAAGACCAACAGCTTCGTAGGTCTATAAGGTTGCAAAACCTTCCACCACTCATTGTGGAGCCACTACCGCTACCGCGACAACGGAGGACAGACTCCAGTGGTTCTTTTGAACTGACTGGTGAAATAGAGGTTCCTGGTGAACCACAACCCAAAACCCCGGATCGACAAGTTCTTGATACTGTCGAGGTTGAGGATATTACTTCTAACGAGTACAACACTCCTTTCAACCCTCCTCTCACCAGACTTAGCAATCCGATTCTGTTACCTATGGGTTTTCAACAACTCGAGTATAATGCATATCTTTTCCCACCTGGTCCTAGTATGACTAACCTAGGAGACGAGTAGGGAGTTCCACAGACTCCCACAATGGGCATGAATACAAGTATTGTCAATCCTTCTTTAACCAATATTGTTACACCGAGTTCATCACAGACAATTTCTACTTCAACTCCGTCCTTCAGTTTTAGCATGGCTACTTCAGGTATGCCAAGCTCAATATCTTTGACATCTGTCTCTACCCCTACTTTTGGACCCAGTAACATAGCCAACATCACTCAGACTCCTGTGACTCAATAGTCATACCCTGTACCTAGTACCTGGATTCCCACACCCACTGTTGGGCCAAATCCCTCTGCAACTATTCCTGTCATGAGTACCATGACTACACCGTCCACCTCAAATACCCCTAGTTTTAATACATTTGCAGGATACAATACGAACCAAAGTAATGTACCTACAGGAGGTATCCCCTTTTCTTTGTTTTCTAGAGGAGGGTGTAATATCTTTAACCAAAAATATGGCGGGGCCAACACCCAGCCACAGTGGACGCACACACAGGGTACCAACCCAGTCTCATTTGGGTGGGGGAAGTTTAACAACACTTTCATGCAACAACAGATAGCTAGGGGAAACCCCTACCAGCAGATGGATGGGGGAAACCCCTACCAGCATATGGTTGGGGGAAACCCCTACCAATAGATGGCTGGGGGCAACCCTAACCAGCAGTTTATGGGTCCAACTATGGGAGGTTCCCCCTTTATGACCCATGCTGATCATGTGCCGTCTGCTCGACCACGTTTACCATTTCTGGCAACTTTGAATTTTCTAGATCTTTCCAAGCTGACCAACGATCTAGTCTGCCATAATCTCACATGGCTCCCTATTCCCACTAAGCTGCCCTCAGACATTCCGAAATTTGAGGGTAAAACTGGTGAAGATCCAGGTGATCATGTTACTACTTTCCATCTTTGGTGTTCTTCAAACTCATTGAACGAAGATTCCGTTAGGTTGAGACTTTTTCAAAGAACCTTAACCGGTGCTGCAACCAAATGGTACATTGAGCTACCCACAACCACCTTTTTTAATTTCTGGGATCTTGCAACAGTTTTTCTGAACCACTTCCAGCTTCCTGTTCGGTATGATACCGGGACAGATATTTTGTCTACATTTATACATAACAAGGCCACTCACCTATCTGATCATATTTAGGAGTGCCGAAGATGGAAGAGGCTCATTAAAGCCAATATACCTCCATAATTTCTTTTAGAGTGGTATTTAAAATCACTCCTTCCTTATATCTCTAAGGAAGTAGGTACTTCTGGAGTGTCTTCAGAGGAAGAAGCCATCTTAAGGACCCAACAGCTAGACCTAGTTTATGCATAGTCTGGAATGCTTTACGAGATTATACCAGATGCACCATGATCAAACACTGATCTTGGCAGGCCTAAACATGGACCACATGCTAACGGCATAGTGGGATCAGTTGATTCTATAGCTTTCGAAGCATTGACCAAGCAGTTTCATGCCTTATCTGTCAAACAATCGACTGCAGAAGTAACTTCCGTCACAACCTCTCCTTCTACTACTGAATCTGTACAGCAGGTTTAGTCCAATCAAAAGGGCCCTTGGCAGCCCAAAAACAAAAAGAAGGGCAAGAAAGGAGAGGGGAACCAAAAAAATCCCAAGAATAAAGAAAATGCTGAAGAGCGTAACAGAGAAAAGAAGAAGGTTAAGTTCCCTTGCAAGCTTTGCAAACAGGACCACCTCACTCACCAATGCCTTCTAATCAATGAAGCCCAGAAGCTACTTCAAGAAAAGAAACTTTCCATGCTTAAAGATCCTTTTCCTAAAGGGCGGGGCTCAAATTCTGGCACCTCCACTACTGGGGGCACTACCCATGCTCTACTTGATCAAACTTTTATTAATATGGTTAACTCAGACGCTCTTTTACAAATGCGGGCAAGAAATTATATCCCGGATTCGCAGAATAAGGATAAAGATATTCCTGAATCTTCCACTCCTCTCCACATACCAGTGGATTCACTTCCCAAGATCCCGAAAGGTGTCTTTAAACGGGCTTCACACAATCCAAACAGACGGGCCGTTGCCAACTACAATGTAGTTGAAGATCTAGACCAGACCCCTTGTGCTATGTCCACCTTAGAAGTTTTGCAAAGTTGTCCATTACAATGAAACGCACTTCTGGCAACGATTGGAAGTATGGAATCATCTAACATGACTGCGCATTTTGATGTCTGATATCAAATACCAGTTGTCGTACCACGTTGCTCTTCAGATAGAGGTAGTTCATGGTCCTATGACCATTGGATGAGTTGTCATAGATGAAGGTGCGTCGACATGTGTAATGTCTATTTCTTGTTGGAAATCCTTGGGATCCCCCAATTTAGCACCCTCTAACACACTGCTTATAGCCTTTGATGGCAAGACTTTCTGACCACACAGAGTTCTACCATCCTTTGAAGTTTCACTGTCCGGTAAGACAGTTCCTGTAGAGGTTGAAGTTCTGGACGCTCCGCTTGACTACAATATGTTGTTAGGAAGGAGTTGTACATATGCTATGTGAGCTATTGCATCGGCAAGTTTTCGAGTTGTAATGTTCCCCCACAAAGGAAATATCGTCACAGTCGATCAACTTTCCTTCTCTCGGAGAAACAATCAGACTTCATCGGAATCCACAGTTCCTTTAGTTGATCAATCTGCCCCAGCAAGAGAGATTTTAGGAGCATGACTCTATGGGTCATTAATTGGCACTTTTTACCTACTTGCCCCCGTTCTTTTCATGCGTTCTGATGAAGGTACATCTACTAAAACTTTCACGGTAGGTCTAAGGACTGATCCGTGGATCCTTCCTACTGTATCAAAACCATTAGTGCCTCTAACCATTGCAGAAGGAGCATACATGAAAGCACAACATGCTGCAATGGAACATATCGCGACTCCGCCAGTCTCTGCTGAGTCGGATATAGACTATGCTCCTGCATGGTCAGTAGACTCTACCCATTCTTTCGATTGTTTAGACACGATTTTGCCTTCTGACAAAGCCGTTTTGGAAGCCATGATGGGACCAGACCATCCATGGGAACACATGCACCACCGGTCTTACCTACTTCCAAATCTAGACAAGATTGAAAGAGGAGAGTTCTCTATGAGACCTGGTGGAAATGTTGATTTGTCCTCTATCCCTTCCACTTCAAGTGTTGTTTATGCTAAAGGGAATATGGCTAATATATTGAGAACCACCCCGATTAACATTTCCACCAAACCCGAGATCTTGGAAAATGTTTTTATTGGAGCAGACTGCTCTCCAGAAGAGATCGCTCTGTATACCAAACTTTTTAAAGAATTCCGCGATATTTTTGCCTGATCTTATGAGGAGATGCCAGGCATCAATCCATCCATCGTTGAGCATGTCATCACAACGTATCCTAACGCAAAACCTATGAGACAAAAACTTTGTCCTGTGAATCCTCGAAAAGCGGCCACCATTAAGGCAGAGATTGAAAAGTTGCTTAAAGCCGGATTTATCTACCCGATTGATATGACATAATGGGTTTCGAATCCTGTTCCGGTTGATAAAAACCAAGGTACCATCCGAGTTTGTACTGAATTCCAGGATCTGAACAAAGCTTGTCCGAAAGATAACTATCCCACACCATTTATTGACGAGATCATAGATGCATGTGCAGGACACGAGATGTTTTCTTTCATGGACGGATTTTCGGGATACAATCAAATTCAAATCAAACCCAAAGATCAACACAAAACAGCTTTTATTTTCCCGTGGGGAACCTTTTCCTATCGGAAGATGTCGTTTGGATTAAAGAATGTTGGAGCCACTTTCCAGCGAGCAATGAATTTCACTTTTCACGACATCAAACACATAGTTGAACCCTACTTGGATGACCTCCCGGCGCAATCTAGCAAGAGATGGGACCATCCAGCTCATTTAAGACTCGTGTTTGAACGATGCAGACAATACAAGATTCGATTGAACCCTAATAAGTGTGTATTCTGCATCGAGTCGGGACGTCTACTGGGATTTATTGTATCCAGTTGTGGCATAAGGGTCGACCCGTTAAAAGTTGAGGCGATTGTAAATTTGCCTCCTCCTCACACCTTGCGACAACTTCAAAGTCTACAAGGCATGTCTGTTGATGTATATGTAACTTCGGAATGTATTTCATCTATGTATTTCATATATATTTATTGTACCCTTATTAGAGATGTGTTATTCCTCTATAAGGAAGTGTCGTCATGTGGATTGACAAGTGTTGCAAGTGTGTGTACTTGCCGATGGGTTATTAGACCACCATGTGTGGGGTCGGCCCTAAAATATATATATTATATTGTGGATGTACCTAGCTAGACAAGTCGGCCCCATAAGGTCACTGGGAAAATAGGTTAGTATAAATAGAGATCAGGAGATCTCTATTTAGATCATTCGGAAAGTCATCTCTCTCTCACGCACTAGTGAGGAGGAGGATCATCTGCTTCTAGGAGACTATCTCAAGTGTATTTTGGTTGTACTTTGGTTGAGCCATTGCTCTCTCTATCTCTGAGGAAGTTGTGGGGTTTTTCACCTTAGGGTTTTCCCCATGGAAACTCTGTGTCTCTTGTCTCTCATGCTTTTGATTCTTGTGATGCTTGTCATGCTTATTGTGATTGTTATGCATTGATATACTGTATATGTTATTCTCTTAGTGAAGATCCTAGAGTATTGTGAATTAGTGCTCAAAATTTAACATGGTATCTGAGCTAACTTGAGAAGAAGACATTTTGCAGTGATGGAAACTTGAGTTTCTTGTTTATTGGGTTTCTCTCCACATATTTTGGAAAAGCAGTATACTAGATTGACTCTACTCATCAAGGAGAATCTATCTGTCCAATCAGAATTCAATTCAGAGCATTTTCAGATTTGGCCCTAAAAATTTGGGTTTCCACAAAAATAGGAATTTCTGAAATCTGAAGACATAGCTGGAAGCTCCTTGCAAAAATCGAATTTTAGAGCTTTGGATCGAGATTTTTGGCTAGGTAGATCTCCGGGAAACTAAAACCCTAATTCAGGGCTCTCCCAAGTGAACCCGGGAGGACAAAAAGGAAAATATGAAGGGTAAAACTTTGTTGATCTTGAATTCTGAATGCACCAGGATGATTAGCTCATCAAAGCGCATCTTTCTATCCTTTCAGAAATTTGAAATTCACATTTTGAATTTTTAGGGTTTTTTCGACAAACCCTAATCCGGGACCAGATCCAGTTTTTAGCATTTCAAGTGGTACGACCTAAATCTTTTCTATTTCCATTTTAAGTACTCTTTAAGATGTCTCACCACACCAAGCTTGAGGATAAGATTGAAGGGGCTGATAACTTCCGAGCTTGGAAGTATAGGATTGGGTTAATCATGGAAGAGAATGAGTTGGACTCATATATAAAGGAAGACATCCCTATCCCAGAAGATGAAGAGGCCAAGGTATTGCATAAGAAGAACTTGGTCAAGGCAAAGAGAATCATTGTTGATTCTATTAAAGACCATCTCATACCCCATGTGTCTTCTCTAAAGACACCCAAGGAGATGTTTAACTCTTTGACCAAGCTATTTGAAGGGAAGAACATAAATCGGAAGATGAGCCTGTGGAACCAATTGAAAGGAGTAAAGTTTCAGAATGGAGAAACCATTCAATCTTATTTTCCTAGGGTCTCCCAGATTAAGGAACAACTAGAAGCAGTAGATGAAATGGTGGAGAATGGTGAAGTTGTCATGACCACTCTGAATGGCCTACCTAGGTCATGGGACTCCTTTATTCAAGGAATCTGTGCAAGAAAGAAGTTGGTATCCTTCAACAGATTGCGGGAAGAATGCTCTCAAGAAGAAGCTAGACTTGTAGCTTGTGATGAAAAGATGGGAGGTGAAGATCAAGCTCTTGCAGCTCACACCAAAAGAAGCAAGCCCAAGAAGGAGCACTCTCGCTACAAGAGATCCTATCAAAAGAATAAGAAGGATCTAATATGCTTCACATGCAATGAGAAGGGTCACTTTGCTTCAGATTGTCCCAAGAACAAAAGGGATAATAACAACAACTCCAGCAAGAAGAAGAAGGGCAGCAAAAGAAAGTTCCATGCTCATGCTGCCGAGGATGATAAACCTCCAAAGAAGAAGGCTAGGGCAGAAAGTGATGATAGTGATGATGACTCATCAAGTGAAGAAGAGTATGTTCTAATCTCTGATCTCACAGGTACTATCTCCCATGGTTGTAATGATTGGTTGATTGATAGTGGGGCTTCCAATCACATGACTGGGTTTAAGGAATATTTTGTGAATATATCTGAACATGAATCACCCCATAAGGTGAAACTTGGGGATGATTATCAATACCCAATCAAAGGAAGTGGTGAAGCCTCCTACAATCTAGATTCTGGAAAATATTTGAAGATGAAAGAAGTCCTTTATGTACCTGGGCTCAAGAAGAATTTACTCTCCATCTCTGCATTGGATGCAAAAGGTATGAGGGTTGCATTTGTGGATGGCCAAGTCCTAATGTCGCCAAAGGGAAAGACCATAGATGATGCAGTAGTGATTGGAGAGCAAAAGGGAGGATTGTATAAATTGAAGGGACAACCTCAACATGCCATGGTGCATGAATCCATGGAGCCAAGTGAACTTTGGCATAGAAGACTTGCTCATATGCACTATAGGGCACTTCCAATTGCAAGCAAGGCTGTAGAAGGTCTTCCTGAAATCAAGACCAAACATGAAGGTGTTTGCAAAGGATGTGCAAAAGGTAAGGACATTAAGAAGGCTTTCCCAAGCAGTGAAAGCAAGGCCAAAGATATCCTGGAAATCATCCACTCAGATGTATGTGGTCCTATGTCATCCAGTTCTCTTAGTGGGTATGTTTACTATGTCTCATTTATTGATGACTTCTCCAAGAATACTTGGGTATACTTCTTGAAGAACAACGATGAGGTGTTTGATAAGTTCAAGGAATTCAAAATTTTGATGGAGAATCAAACTGACAAGAAGATCAAAACATTCAGATCCGACAATGGTGGAGAATTCACCTCAGGTGACTTCAAGAAGCTTTGTAGTGATTCATGGATTAAGAGGGAGTTGACTGCTCCTTATAATCCTCAACAGAATGGAGTTGCAGAAAGGAAGAACATAACTATCATGGAAGCAGCAAGGGCAATGTTGCATGACCAGGATCTACCTATGCATCTATGGGCAGAAGCAGCTAGAACAACTGTATATGTGCATAACAGAACACCCCACAAGATATTGGACATCAAGATACCAGAAGAGGTCCTTTCTGGTAAGAAACTTGAAGTCATCCATCTCATAATATTTGGATGTCCAGTATACACTCATGTCCCAAAGGAAAATAGGACTAAACTAGATACTTCAGGAAAGAAGGGTATCTTTGTGGGTTATAGTGAAAGCTCGAAGGCTTACAGAATATACTTTCCAGGGTTCAAGAAGATTGATGTCAGCAAGGATGAATATAAGTTCAAGGACAGGTAATCTAGGAAGCAAAGATCAAGAGGGAGCACACTCTAGCAGCTCCTGCAAGGATGCAGATTTTCAGAGGGAGTTGACCATCTTCCTACATTCCACAACAGAAAGGTGTAGAATAAGCTACTCCAGCACCTCCTGCCAGGAAGCAAAGACTCAAAGGGAGTCCACCCAACAAACAAAAAAACATAAGTATTTCAATTATCATTTCTTGCCTATTTTGTTTGTTTAAATAATATTATGCTTATGTTCCTAGACTTAGGAGAGGTATTGTGCATATTAGAATGATTGCATTAATGAACAGTATACTACTAATATGCATTAGTGGCCTATGGCACTGTACAACATTCTAGTGCTACTTATATAGAATGAAACCTCTTTGCTGGCATGTTGGGAGTAGTGCAAACTCTTAACAATGTTCTGGTAGAGACTGGAAGGCATCTAGAAAGTTGTGGAACATGGATAAATGTTGTATTGAAGCATTGGCTAAGATAACTGCATGATTGCATGACATATTTCTTTATGTGTAAAGAATTTGTTCTGAAAATTATGAGATGTTTCTAATCATGCAATTTAATTTGTTTTGTAGGAAAGACCGTATATCTTCACCTACAAAAGGACTACAACATTTGTTCCAGCAAAAAAGATATCTATTGAAGATATTGAATATTTTGAAGTTCCCAGGATCTGGGATGAAGAAATGGAATGCCATGATCCGTCGATCATGAAGAAGATGTTTGGGATGCAGTCCCAAGACTTGACAGGGAGTGACATGTGTGCAGATTGAAGAAAGCCTTGTATGGCTTGTAGCAAGCTCCCAGAACTTGGTGTGATACAAAGAGAAAGCTTGCTGCTAAGTTCGATATGAAAGATTTGGGAATGATGCACTATTTCCTAGGTATGGAGGTGTGGCAGAGTGCAGGTGGGATCTTCCTTGGTCAAGGGAAGTACACAATAGATATCTTGAAGCGATTCGGGATGATGGATTACAAGGCCATGGCCACACCTATGGCATCGAATCTAAAGCTTTTATGTGATGCTTCATCTGAGCCAGTTGATGTCTCTATGTATCGTCAAATGATTGGGTCCTTGATGTCCCTGATGAACAAGAGACCAGTAATTTGCTTTGCTGTGAACACATTGAGTCAGTTCTTGACAGATCTGAGGAGTGTTCACCTGGTTGTTGTAAAGCATGTTCTGAGGCACCTGAAGGGTACAGTGGATTATGGGCTTAAGTATGAAGCAAATCAAAAGTTTAACCTGCAAGGTTATGTTGATTCAGATTGGGCTGGCAGTGCTGCAGATAGGAAGAGCACATCTGGGTGTTGCTTCAGTATGGGATCAGGTGTGATCTCTTGGTTTAGCAGGAAGCAATCCTGCGTAGCACTGAGTATAGCTGAGGCAGAGTATTTTGCAGCCTGTTCAGCTAGTTGTGAGGCAGTATGGCTACGGAAGCTATTGCCTGAGTTATTTGATCTCCCGTTGGATGCTATTGGTATCTTCTGTGATAACCAGAGTTGTGTGAAGCTGTCCGAGAACCCAGTGTTTCATGACAAGTCAAAAGACATAGAGATCAAATATCACTATATTAGGGATATGGTGCAGAGAGGAGCTGTGAAGCTCCTATACGTTGCGACGGACGAGCAGATTGCAGATGTGCTGACGAAGACACTAGCCAGGGTGAAGTTTGAGTACTTCAGAGAGAGACTTGGTGTTTTTCAGATTGATGACACTTTGAGGAAGAAGTGATGGACACATTTGCTGAAGCCATTCCAAGCATGGGTGAAGGAGGATCCTTCACATGGCTGTGGATGTAAGCGCTGGATGATGAGCATCAGGATGATGTTATGGTTTCTGCTTTGTATGATCAATTGGATCATTTTTATGTATGTATGTATGCATCATGTTGGATGTTAGATATGATCAGTTGGATCATTTATATGTATGTAGGCATCATGTTGGATGCTGGATATGATCAGTTGGATCATTTATATGTATGTACGCATCATGTTAAATGCTGGATATGATCAGTAGGATCATTTGTGTGTATTTTGTATATGCATCATGTTGGATGCTTGGACCATGTATCTGTATATGTATTAGGTGGCTACATTGTATGATCAGGTGGATCATGTATGGTGATATGTATCATGTATTTGTATTTGTATCAGGTGGATACATTGTATGATCAGGTGGATCATGTCTGATGATATGTATCAGGTAGATACTTGGTATGCATTAGGTAGATGCATTGTATGATCAGGATGATTGTGGATGACGAGCTTCAGGATGTTGCTCCAGATGACTTGCAGCAGGATGTTGCAGTGATGATGATCAGGATGATCATGTGTACATCAGGATGATGTATGGTGAGTATTAGGTTGATAGTCTATGGCCGTGGATCAGGTTGTGCAGATGAGCATATAATTTGTCCCTAGGAGATTTGCAGATAGTCTTTCGAGGTTTTGCCTATGGCATATAATTTGGCCCTGGGATATCTGGAAAATGCTCTTTCGAGGTTTTGCTCTGGGAGGACATATAATTTGGCCCTGGGAGATCTGCAGATAGTCTTTCGAGGTTTTGCCTATGGCATATAATCTGGCCCTGGGATATCTGGCAGATGCTCTTTCAAGGTTTTGTCCTATGGCATATAATATGTCCCTAGGAGATCCGCTAGGTTGGGCCATGTGCCCGTAATAAGTCCTGGGATGCTCTTGCGAGGTTTTTCCATGACCACATATAATCTGTCCCTGGGAGATCCTTTAGGTAGAGCTGTGTGCTCGTAACATCCTGGGATGCTCTTGTAATACCCCCAATTCGACCCTTAGGATATATTAGCCTTTAATGTAAATAATGTGTACATGTGAGGTATGTTTTCCTAGCGTGGAGCTCAAGGCCAAGGCCCCGCTAGTGAAAGCTGAATTTTATTTAAAGGGCAAGTATTTGATATTTTGATACCATGTGCTCTTAAGCCATGGAAATTGTAATAGGATGTAAATAAACATCATGCAATATAAAATTCCAAGACTGGCTATGGAGGCAACGAATGAGAAGGGGCCACGTGTATCCACTAGGGAGTGGTGAGGGGGCTATGGGAGTAAACCATAGGTTTCCATATGTCTTTATGAGAACCCATTTGACCTTTCTAGATGACATTTATTCCTGTTGTAAGAGAGTGGTTGAAGAATTAAGTCAATAACTTTGATGGGGTATGGGCAGCCCTGAAATTCGTATGGGAAGGTATGGGCTCTTTTGACTTGTCCCAAAAGTCACTCTACATCTTGGGGGGTTGCTCCATCCTTATCCCCATTCCATTGTGGAAGTATGGGACATCTTTCTCCACCCAAAAACGAGCTCCCAACAGTGAGAAAACCGAAAATCGCGTCTGTGAGAGAACCCACGTTTTGGGAAGCCAAAAACGTCCCGATTTGGTATTGGACAGAGAAATCCAATGGGGGATCCATTGGTAGGAACCTTGGGGCGAATTTGGGAGCAATAGCTACCCCAAAAGCCATGGGAAAACCCAGTTTTAATGGCCCAGAAAATCAGTGACGGATTTGGGTTGTTTGTGACAGATTTGTGAGAAATCCGATTGTGGATATATGAATAGAGGATGGGATTGTTGAGTCTAGTTTTGAAGGGTATGTGGCTCTGGGTTTGAGCTCAGTGGACTAGCATCCTCCTCCATCTCCTATTGCATGCTTGAGAAACTCAACTGTGTGTTGGCTTAGCATGGCTGTTTGATTGAAACCCTGACTGTGAGTGAGCCATCTAGTTCCTCCTTAGTGGATACACAGCCCAGCTCGGGGGTGATCTCTCAGCCGAAAGAATACAGGCTGGACAGAGATCTATGGTTGGGTGGAACGTTGCTCTCACGTAGCCAGTCGTTGGATATCGCGTTGCAAGATAAGTGCTCTCCGTGACTTTAATTTGGATATATATATCTGGGTTCTGCAATGTGTTATTTGAATGATTATTCTTCATGTTAATGAAATTGAAATGAAGTCCGTGCATGGCATACGAATGAGAATGGGTCTCTTTATGTTGAATCATTCTCTGCTGTGGTAAATATGTTATGCAATTACGGTCTGTTTGTGTGCTTGCTAGTATGTTCATCCGCTGTGTTTATATTGAAACGAATCTGCATATAAAAGTTTTAAAATGTTAGTTTTTTATGTGCAAAAATATTGGGGCTAAGTTTACCAAAAGCCCGGTATGTTGTTAATGTTTCCTTCCCTGTTGTTCTATGGAGAAGGGGACATTACAGCTCTTGCGAGGTTTTGTGGTGAGGTCACATATAATATGGCCCTGGGAGATCCTATAGGTAGATCCGTGTGCTCGTAACAGCTTGGGATGCTCTTTCGAGGTTTTGTGACACACGTAATAAGTCCTGAGGATTCCATAGTATGGCCAGTGATGATGAAGACCTGCAGGTGGTGGGCCTACATCCAGTATGAAAAAGGACTGGCTCTGTAGAACTTCCTATGATGAGTAGAGTCAGAGATTGGTTGAGATAGCAGCAACAGTGACGATGATGATGACAATGCATCGATGACGATGATCCCGAGAAGAAGACTTGTCTAGAAGATCTGTGTCGAGAAATACCTTCCTAGTTAAGAGGGAGTGTTGATGTATATGTAACTTCGGAATGTATTTCATCTATGTATTTCATATATATTTATTATACCCTTATTAGAGATGTGTTATTCCTCTATAAGGAAGTGTCGTCATGTGGATTGACAAGTGTTGCAAGTGTGTGTACTTGCCAATGGGTTATTAGACCACTATGTGTGGGGTTGGCCCTGAAATATATATATTATATTGTGGATGTACCTAGATAGACAAGTCGTCCCCATAAGGTCACTGGGAAAATAGGTTAGTATAAATAGAGATCAGGAGATCTCTATTTAGATCATTCGGAAAGTCATCTCTCTCTCACCCAGAAAGTGGCGCACTAGTGAGGAGGAGGATCATCTGCTTCTAGGAGACTATCTCAAGTGTATTTTGGTTGTACTTTGGTTGAGCCATTGCTCTCTCTATCTCTGAGGAAGTTGTGGGGTTTTTCACCTTAGGGTTTTCCCCACGGAAACTCTGTGTCTCTTGTCTCTCATGCTTTTGATTCTTGTGATGCTTGTCATGCTTATTGTGATTGTTATGCGTTGATATACTGTATATGTTATTCTCTCAGTGAAGATCCTAGAGTATTGTGAATTAGTGCTCAAAATTTAACAATGTCTAACTTTTTACGACGCTTTATCATACACTATGCTAAAATCACAAAAGGTTTCATGAGACTGCTTAAACAAGATACCTACTTCTTGTGGGATGAGGCTACTCAAGCATCGTTTGAGGCCTTGAAAAAGGCATTACTTTCAGCCCCCTTGTTAAGCCCTTATACAAAGGATTTTCTATTATATCTGGCGGCGTTTTCGTACACAATTAGCATAGTACTGGTTCAAGAGGATGACACGCTCCAAGAGCATGTTGTTTATTATCTCTCACGTGCGTTGATAGTTCCTGAGATTAAGTATTCACATGTTGAGAAGTTAGCACTAGCTGCGGTCTATGCAGTGCAGATACTTTGTCACTATATCCTTTTATGAACCACTACTGTGATTGCAGAGGTCAATCCTTTCCAATATGTTCTCACTCGATGCATCATCGGTGGGAAATATAATAAATGGATTGTAATCTTGCAGGAGTTTGATTTGGTTTTTCAATCGGCCAAGTCAAAGAAATCACTAGTGTTCGCTGAATTAATTTCAGAATTTCCGAGTGACTTAGTGCATATTGAGGAAGAGTCATCATTCTTGGATGAACATATCTTCCTTATTGCCTCCTCTGACCCATGGTACGGGGATATTTTAATATATCTCTAGACTTTGAGGTGTCCTACCACTTTTTCTAGAGAAGAACGACACAAACTGAAAAGTCATGCGAAAAACTATCTCATCATTTCTGATACTTTGTACAGACGAGGGATAGACTCCATCTTAGGACGTCGTTTGACTTTAGAAGAAGCAGAATCAGTATTGAATGATGCTCACAGTGGAGCTTGTGGGGGTCATCTTTCTGGGTTGGAAGCAACTCAGAAAATACTGCGTGCTGGGTATTTTTGGCCTACAATCTTTAAAGATTGTGTGGAAGCTGTGAAACACTGCCATCCATGTCAGTTTTTCACCAGAAAAATGAGAGCACATCCAGCTCCTCTTCATCTTGTGATCACAATAGGCCCCTTCACCAAATGGGGGGTTGATTATATGACTTGTAATCAAGTTTCAGCTGGAGGCCATCGTTACATTATCGTTGCCGTCAACTACTTCACCAAGTGGGCCGAGGCAATGCCTACTGTTAAGGAGGATGGAGAAACTGTCGCTTATTTAGTATTTAATCAGATTATTGCAAGGTTTGGAATACCCAAAGTGATCGTGACAGATCACGGTCTTCACTTTCAAAACAACATGATGACCGAGCTTTATACCATGTTAGGTTTTCGTCAAGAACATTCATCCTCATTCTATCCATAGGCGAATGGTCAGGTCAAAGCGGTTAACAAGACTTTGAAGACAATTCTACAAAGAACCGTTAATGCCAGTCGGAATAACTGGCACATTATGTTGTATCCTACTCTTTGGGCTTATCGAGCAAACGTAAAGACTGCTACCGGTTTCTCTCCCTTCCAGCTTGTGCATGGGATAGAAGCAGTCGTTCCGATTGAATGCGAGATTCTCTCATTAAAGTTGGTTGTTCAACTGTTACCAGAAAATTTAGTACTAGAAGAACATTTGTTGCATTTAGAGCATCTAGATGAACAACGTCGTGACGCACTCACAACAAACAAGATCCATAAGAAACGAGTCAAAGGACAGTATGATAAGTCTGTCAGACCTAGGGTATTTCTAGAAGGAGACCTTGTTCTACTTTGGGATCAGGACAAGGAACCTTTAGAGGCTAACAAGTTCAAGTCCATGTGTTACTGAAGAAAGGTGCTTATGAGCTAATAGACTACGAGGGTAATAAGATTCCTGAGCCTAGAAATAGGCTCTACCTGAAGAAGTACTACACCTAGGAATTTGGTGCTTTTTCATGTAACATAGCTGTATATTTTGTAGAGCTAGTTTTTGCTTGTGATTGTTAGTTGGCCTTATGTGTGTCTTCACTTGGTGTTTCAGATGTCCATTGAACACTTTTTAGGATTTTCCGATGGCGGCAGTCACCACACCTGATAGTTGGCTTCAGCAGCTTGGGTCATTTACTCACCAACTGGCCAACTGGTTTCTTCGGGGGGGGTTGTTTGGGCCCCACAACGAATAACATAGTTGAGTATAGTGCGGTCATAGAACTTCTCCGAGATGCTCTCGTCCAAGGAATTTCACATTTGGAGGTAAGACTTGAATCGCAACTAGTTGTATTTCATTTGACGGGTGTTTATCAGGTTAGAGATCCTATTTTTCTATGACAGTTTTTGCGAGTTAAATTACTAGAAAGACAGTTCAATTCCATCATATATCAACACATTCCAAGAAATTTAAATGCATTAGCTGATTCATTTGCAAATTATGTTTTAGATTGGCATTTGTATCATACACTTTTATAAATAGCATTTCGCACATAAATTTAAACACACACACATGTAAATATAAAGCCGATACTGTATATATATTCGATACTGTATCAAAAAATAATATGAGTTTTGGATCATAAGTCTATCACAAAGTCACGTCATGAGATACAAAAGTGGGATCGATGGCCTAAAAAAATACATAAAGTAGCTTTCTGCTATGGAGAAGGAGGTACCTCATCGGCATCCACTGCCCCATGGTAACATATGACCAGCCTGGCTACTTTCCGCAGCAACCTAATCTAAGCTGGGGGCACACCAACTACATCCTCTTGCATGTCAATGGGCATCCGCTCAATGCGATATGTAGGAATATCATGAGTCAAACGACTCATTTTCCTCTCTATAGCCCCTAGCATAGCATCAGCTGCACCCACATCAATTGGCCTCACAAAAGTAGTAGGATGTCCCTCAGGATGAACTAGCCCAACATCTACACATGACACTTTTTGTTTCAGTACTTCCAACTCATCATAAAAATAATATACTTTAAAATTTGAAAAAATTTAATAAATTTTCAAAAACATAAACATACCTATGTCTCCCCAGGCTCCACCTGGAGGAAGCATCAACTCTAAATCATGACGGAAGTCTAGACTAGCATACGGAAACTGCACAAATGTTGGCACCTGTCTCTCCCACCATCCCCAGAAATCATTGGTGTGATGGCAAAAGTGGCTTTCACCACCACCCTGGCGAAGGAAGATGTCTCCCCAACGGCCCAATCTCAGCTCACGAGGAATGACTGGGGGCAACGGCATGCCCAAACTAAGAGCAGGTACCCTCTCAAAGAATAAGGTACAAAGAATGCTGCCATACCCAAAGTTCTTCATTCTCTCGGTCTTACACCCTGAGAGTTGAAGCTTCATGTTTGCCAACAGACTAGTACACCAATCGTAGACATGACCTTGCAAGCATTCAATACCAATGTGCATGTAGTGTTTTGAGGCTAAGTGTTGTGCGGCACTTCCTCCCATTCAGTTCAACATACTTATGACAACCTTTAAAGGGAAGCTCGTAAGAGTAGAAATGATGATTTGACTTCCACATTTCTCAGTACCCTCCACACAATATACATTCACGTATTCTTGTACGGACATACCACCCACACTTCGTGAAGACCCTTTCAAGTTTACAGGATCTCCCCTTCTAGAGAGTCCGGTAATGAAGTATATGTCATCAACAGTGATTTCTAGGGTCTCTCCCCGGACATTAAACACATTGGCATCTGCATCCCAATACTGAATAAGTCTTTGAAGCAAGCGGTTAAGTGCCCTCATGTTCACGGTTCGGTAAAATTTCAATAAACCACACCTTCTCAACACCATAAGAGTGGCAGGATCTTGCATAGCTATCCTATCCATCTCTTCATGCTTTCTTTCCCTCCAGATAAGTGCCATCTTGCCAAGAAAACATCAATTTTTTAGATCTTGATCACTTTTTAGCCATTTTTAAGGAAAAACACTACTCTAGTATGTGTGAAGTCATGTTTGGATGCTGCTGTCCTTAAGAAATAGTAGTGTTCATCTTCAAAAATACCCTACTATACCTCTTACACAGTAGCGTACATGTTTTTCACGAGTTGAGCATGGTTAGAAATGAGTTTTTAAGCATGAAAATTGATAAATGAACCATTAAAATGCAAGTAGGGATGAAAGTAACTTACTTGGAAGAGATTTGAGGTTCAATGGTTGCCCGATTTGATCGCTATGAATGGATGAAGATCAAGGGTTTGCTCCAAAACTTGCTCTACAATTCCCAAATGTGATATTTGAGTTTTCAAGTTGAAATTACATATATGAATTTGAATTTGATTTTTTACCCACTTTTGTGAAAAGTCTATAGTTTCAAATTGCATAAAAATGATCTATTTAATCATTTAATACCTACAAATGTCGGTGAGGTGATTTTAACCTATGTCTCTCAAATTTTCACTAGATTTTCACAACATCAAACTATTATGACTTAATTTCTTTATTGACAGACCATTTTTAGTACTTTATAGTTAAAATTTTATGTTGTTAACGATTTTTTGTCATTAATACTAACTCGGTTGTTGAGATCCTAGTCTTTGGCATGTCATGAGTCGTGATCCTAGAAGCTGTTTTTAAAGTCATTTTAAGCTCTTGTTTGGACTATTGAAACCTAAACAAGATTGTCGAGCAGACTTGTCCTCTTCAAGCTCGTTAAAGAATTTGACGGCCCATCCACTTAAGTATAAGTTTAACCCTTTTCCGGACTTTTGTGGATTACCTACGAAAAAGGAATACTCTAGTCATCCGTGGCTAGAAGAGTTCTTCTTCCATTGTTTTACACTTTTTTGGGGGAGGAGACGAACTTTACGAAAAAGGACCTTTTGGAGCCTTCTTTAGGGTTTTCAGGCTCTCGAAACATGAAAACACCAAGCGAGCAGTCACCTCCTCGGGCTCGATGTGAAATCCATGAGAGGGTAAATAGAGGGTTGTTTAAGTTTTTCAAACTCTATAAACAGGAAAACACCAGCGAGCATTAACCTACTTGGGCTCGATATTAAAATCCATGAGTATGTGTATGGATTTATTGTTTAAGTTTTGCAGACTCCTTAAAATTGAAAACACCGGTGAGCAAGAATAGATCTCGGCTCGATATTAAAATCCAGAGATCAGTACTATAGAGTATTCTTCTCTCTCTTCTTCGAACTTGATAAACAATGAAGAAGGTCCCGAGTCTTCCTCCCATGGGCTCGTTAAACTCTTTACATGGTTGGATCTATTGATTTTTCATTCTTTCTTGGACTCATTAAACAACAAGAAATGTATTCTTTTATCTAAAAAGAATAAGGGATAAGAAGGGTATATCATATCTTACAGTTTCAAAGGCAGTTTAGTCAGTCCTATCCTTGAACACAACACCTATTTGAGTCTATCATTCCAGTTGGGTTTAGTTTTTTACCTTAGGGTGAACCTGATCTCCTAGTTATTTATT
Source organism: Larix kaempferi (assembly GCA_027924585.1). NCBI lineage: Eukaryota > Viridiplantae > Streptophyta > Pinopsida > Pinales > Pinaceae > Larix > Larix kaempferi. The sequence continues at coordinate 46,367,995 of BSBM01000510.1, forward strand.
CCCTCGGTTGGTTATTCTTCCAACCATATGGAGTGTCTGGTAATGTCTCCTACATTGCGGGATTATATCACTCCCCCATCATGTTGAAAACTTCATAAGTCACTTTGTGTTGTGCTAATTGTTCAAGGATACAACCTGTGTTGACCATTTTACAGTTTACCTTGACCTCATGTGTCAACTATACTAGTGTCAGTCTTGTTACATGTCTTACTCCACATCAGCTCATACCAGTTGAGTGTTCCTTGTGTTGGATGATGGAGGATGCCTTAAGGTCTCCCTTCCATTGGACTTCTTCCCATCGACATCAACTCATCTTGCTATGGGAAAAAAGTTTAGAGTTTCAGTTAGTACCTTGGGGATTGCAGTCATCAGTGGCAGTTTCCCTCGTCGTTGAATAATGAGAATACATCAATGTCTCTTATTTGACGAGTTCCTCAGGTGTTCGACTTCAAGTCCACTTATTCACACTTGTTGGATCGTACTAGGTACCTTGGGCCCCATCATCATTATCGGTGGAAGCCCTTGCGTTTGTTAACGGTATACATCAATGACCAGTAATCAAACGATACCGCCCATGTTCAACTTTCAGCTCATTTATTCACATGGTTAGGGTTTCTACCTTGGGTTGTTTTGGATGAAGACCTTGGGATGTTGATGGAATTACCTCATTATGTTATTACCCAAGAATGTTATTACCCAAGCTACGCAAGACTGAGCCTCACTCATTTCGGCTCTCCATGAGACATAGATCCAGTTTGTTGTTATGGCTGTGATCTCTCTTTTTGACATGGATCCACGCTTGTATTTCAGGTACTTTTGTGACTTGGTTCTGTGGTTTCCTGCTCCTCCTCTGACTTGGAATTATAATGTATTTCGGCCATCGTTTCTCTTTGACCTCACACATTGGGGGGCATCTATTATAGGTCAAATCTGCACTTCTCCGTCCGTGATCAACTTTAGCTAAGGATCACACAAAAGGACAAAAGGGATTGAAGAGCATGATTTCCTTAGATGAAGAGTGGACTAGACCTACCTCCTCTGCAGTTGATAAAACCCTCATTTTTTCTACTTTTTGAGGAAAAACGATACCCTACAAGAGACATAGTAGCATTTTCCCCCTGAAATACTCTACTCCACTTCACTAGAGTAGTGCTTGCCTCCTGAAATACCCTACTATACTTCAATAGATTAGCGTACACCTTAAAAAATCATGCAAACGCTGGTTGTAAAGTAGGGAAGTTGCATGTTGAACGCTACCCCACTTAAGAAAAGTAGCCTACACCTTAAAATGTAATAAAAAATATATTAATTTGACAAATTGGGATTAGTTGAAGTTGGTTTGCAACTTCCCCAACCTCCCAATCCAACTACCTCTCGATCTAAACTGCCTGCCTTGTACCATAAATACAAGGGAGATGCATGAGAGAGGGACCTAGAAACTATGCATTAAGGGTTGTTATGATGGAGGAATTCCAAAGTTAGTGTGAAGAGCAGGATCCCAGGATCCGGTTGCACAAGCACTCTGAATGATCAGGTATCATTGTACTGCTTATTTGCTTTTGACAATAAAGGTTGAAATACTCTTCCCATCCCAATCAAATGTCTAATGGATTGCAGATTTGTTTGGATTAAATGATTGATTGTATTTGATGTTTAAATTTCATTTCAATTTCATCATTGTTATATCAGTCAAGATACACCGAGGAAGGTATCTACTGTATCGCAGGTTCATCAAGCGGAAGATCAATTGGAGGATCGATCGAAGGAGCAAGCGAAAGCTAGGATCAAACGTCGTTAATAAGGTATGACTTCAAGAACCTTGATCTATTTCCTTTTGTAGAAGCCTATGTGATATGATTAATGTATTTACTTGTCACCCCAGAAGTTGGTAGTGTCCCTCTCCTCGCTATAGGGTAGAATTCCCGAACAACAGATATGATATCTCTCTAGCTAATGAAGGTATTTGAGTTTTGGAAATCATGGTCATATTGTTGGGCCTGGCCCAAGTGGGGCATTTTTTAGCAAGTCATGTTTTGGAATTGCAGAGCTAAGCGCAGTTCAGCGAAAGGATTTTTGGTATAAGTTTTTGGGATGCTATGAAGTTGCGCACAGCGCAGTGTCGGAAGAACTGCGAAGTACAGTGTTGTGAGGATATGGCACTGCGATGTGGCCAGTCTATGGAGATCCAACAAAGAAAAGTGTCTGACGGAAGATGGAATGTATTCCGGTTAGACCATTGGTGGTCTATTTTTTGTAAAGATGCTCCATGGTTGTCAGGTAAAGGGTAAGGAGAAAAGCGAAAGAAAATGACTGGTCGCACATGTGAAAGAACCACTACCTAAAACAGTCGCACAAGACCGTTAGAGGAAGAAGGGCTCGGTGAAAACAACCTGTTGGCGTGTGTGCGACAGGAAGGCCAATAGCGACGTGAAGCATGAGTGGATGATGGCCAAGATGGAATATTCGCTACCAGAAGCCAGCAAGCCCAATGAGCTTGAAAATCGTGACAGTTTTGTAAACCTAAGGGTTTTTGCCTGCGAATTGTACAGACATGACCTACGGGCATGATCTATAAATAAGGCATACTTTGTATGGGAAAGGGTTGTTAATTTTGTTACTCTTCATGGTTATTGACTAAGTAGATATCCGTTGAGAGACATTTTGGTAAAGGCTCTGCAAGCTGTGTGTGTAGAGGCCTTTTGAGAGAGGAGAGAGTCTGCAGCTGAGTGCACAGACAAAGAACTGTTGTACCCTTCCAAAAGACTAATACGACAATAGTTCTTGTGGACGTAGCTCCCATCCTGGGGATGAACCACGTTAAACTCTGTATAGTGTGATTGATTATGTGTTTGCATTTTCTATTTTCTTACAGTATGTGCTTGAATTCTCATTTATCAGTTGTTATGTTAATGCTTTTATATGTATTCGCCATGGGAGAAAGATGGGAATAATATGTTAAGTATTACATGTATGAATGAATGTTGAATGCGTAGCATTCTAAGTCTGTGACGATAGCAGTCTGTGAAATCACCCCTTATGTATGTAGATTTCATGTTGTGTAACTCTCTCGATGTGCAACATCAGAGCACGATGTATTTTGTGTTTCATCTATTTACGTTGGTTATAAGGCTAATAATCTAATGCTGTAAGTGAATGGATAAATATTAAGTAAAGTCATCAATATCTGTTAAGTCTGAAGAGGAAGCGCATAAGTCAGTTGTGCTATCCTATTAATTGCATCTTGTCCGAATCACATAGTCCGTAGATGCGTTGGTTGTGCGAGCACCTTAGCTTGTAGAAGCGAGGACCGCGATGCAGTCTATCGTCGCGCAGTCTCTCACCCGTAGCATGAGCTCTGCAGTGCACTACGCAGTAGATATTTCCGAATAACTCATCACATTGCTGTGGAAACTTGATTCCGCAACGCCCACATAGCTACACCTCGGGTGAGACCTCATCCTGTTCGCAGGCTATTGCAGAAAGGGCCGGTGAGAAGGGGTTTGTTGGTTCCTTGAAACCGTGAAGAACTTGGGTCTACATTGGAAACCTCTAGAACAGTATAGAATCCAAAAAATGGTCTCATTGCCACGCTAAGAATTCGTGATGAGTTTAAGTCATGATGTGTGACGAAGAAGAAGCTTTAGTGGGTATTAAATTTTGGCATCCAGACAAGAAAGAAATATGGGCTTGGTGTGACAAGATAGAGAGAGACTTCGCAAGGAAAGAAAACAGACACCCACATCTCTCTGACATTCATTGGTTGAACAAGAACCTGTGGAAATACGTTCACAAAATATTTTGGGCATCTTTTAGAAACGAACTAGACGAGTGGTTGTCATGGATCGTAGAGCAAAGAAACTGTACCCTGAGAGACGTACTGACCAAGTGGACACCGGAGCTTATTGAAAAGATCAAAGAAGGAGACAGTCCATTCACACGAGCAGTCAACTTCTGGGTCGATAGTACACTACAAAGCTTTGTGATGGAGTTCATTGTGGACATGATAAAGTCCTACAGCGCAGCTAAACGAGAATTTTTCAAGGGATTCAGAGGTAAGTATTTGAAAAACCTCAGTATATACATTAAAATGCTTTTAGTCGAGAAAGGTGTCTTTAGAATGCAGTGAATTTTTGTTTAAATCTGTCATGCTAGATAGTACATATAGTGGCTCTTACGAAGAAATCCATAACCTGAGAAGTGGAAAGAGATACAAGTTCGTTGCTGAGAAAAATCCTGGACCACATGGACTCTGCGTAGATACCCAGATAATATGTGAGCTTGATAATCAAACCCAACCTCTGTTATCCACATATCATCCTCTTACACCACAGAATCCACCGGTTGCACATACCGCGCCTCCCCTGTCTCAGAATCCATTAGTTCAGAACCCACCGATTGCGAACACCATGCAACCCGCACCGCAGAACATCATTATTGGTAATACTACAGGACCTATTCCATCTCAAGTTGTCCCACTTCAGAACGTCCAACCTTAGATCATTCCTCAGAGTATTATCCCTAGCACCACTCAGAGAACTGTGCCACCTAGAAGGAGGATGATTGACGATATCAAACTGCCGATATTCAAATGAACAGGTCTAGAAGACCCTGATCAACATTGGTTTCTATGTGAATCCGTATGGAGTATAAAGCAAGTACAGGATGATGCTGTGAAGCAAGCGTAGCTCGTTACCACTTTCAGAGATAGATCCTTGCATTGGTTCATGAAATATTCGTAGGGACATAATAGAACACTGATAGAAATCAAGGTTGCACTCTTAGTAGAATTTAAGAAGCCAAAATTAGAATCGCAGTGTCTCACGGAGTTGAAAGAGATCAAGCAAAAACCTAAGGAGACAGTCTCGGAATTTGACCAGAAATTTAAGACTCTGTTGGACCAAGCAAGTTTCGTCATAGCACCGCAAAAACATAAGGAATGGTTTATAGTTATGTTGTTGCCTCACATCAGACAACCGTTGATGCAGCAGAAAGTGGCTTCGTAGGCAGAAGCCTTGGAGATCGCGATGAAGTTAGAAGCTTCACCCATTGGAGAAAGTAGCACTGGGATGTCTCAGATTCTGAACCAGTTGGCTACCTTGACACTACAATTGCAAGATATAAAGAAAGGAAAGCAAGAAAGACAAGTTTGGTGCACAGGCTGTAAGGTAGAAGGACACACTAAGGATCATTGTCCTTTATTCCAAGATTTCCTTAACATGGGTGCACCAAACCCATTAAATCTGAACCCAGGGCCATGGTGCGAAATTTGCAGAACCAGAGGACACCGGCCAGAGGATTACTACATGATTCAGAAATATGTAAGAAAACCTAAGAACCTCTATTGCAATTTCTGTAAATCAGTTGGCCATGATGAGTCCAATTGCCACGCATATGAGCTCATGTTGGAAAGGAAGAAAGATATTGAGCATATGTATGGAGTAGTATACAGAGTCCAGGAAGAGACTCCGCAGAAACAAGAGAATGCACAGCATGATCAGGGAGGATATAGAGGCCGCAGAGGATACCGCGGGAGAGGAAGTAAAGGCCCAACGTAAGGAAGAGGCCAAGGTCAACTAATTTGTTATGACTATGGCCAGCCAGGTCATGTATCCAGAGATTGTACCAACCCATGCACTACGTGTAGCTATTTTAAATTGTTCGATCATGTTATTTAAGATTGACCAAGGCTAGAGGTAGAAATGCAAAAATGAAAGCGGCCAGAGGTGCCAAACCCAAACATTCAATTGATCGCAGCAGAGAGGAGGCATGCGGATCCAAGTATCAATGTAGTGATGCGAAGTGGCGCTACAACAGGGAGAGATAGAGGAGCATAAGCTTCAACTTCTGGAGATTTTAACACTAAGCAGACTCCTCTGGAAACAATATGGATAAGAAAAGTTGTTGGGAAAGCTCCTGCTTTTGACTTGAAGAAAAATAAAGAAACCTTTGAAGAAGAGAGAGATATCTTCAAAGAGTCGGAACCTAGATCGCCGAGAATCCTGTTGCGCAATGAGATACCACATATAGAAGATATGTCAGCTGCCTATGACAAAACGAGCGCCACAGCAGAGACAGGAACCTCTGTTGCGCAATTCCTGAGGAGCTGCATGAAGTTGTTGAAGATCCTAGACGCTATCGCAGATTTACAGAAACAGTTAGATCAGTATGATCCGTGTAGCGAAAGTGAAGCTACTAATAGCGCAGTACACCACATTAAGAAACACAAGAGAACATGCCAAGAAATGAGGCTTAGTGCCCAGATAGGAGACTATGAGATGGATGAGATCATCCTTGATATGGGGTCTGAAGTAAATGTCTTAACTAAACAGGCATGGCAGCAGATGGGGAGACCAAAGATGTTATGGTCACCTATCCAGTTGAGAATGGTCAATCAGGAGAAATTCATACCCTTTGGAAGACTAGCCAATGTCGTCGTTGACATTGATGGAGTGCAAAGTTACGCAGATTTTTAGGTTATCGAGATTGTGGATGACAGTCAGCCCTTTCCTACACTGTTAGGAATTGACTGGGATATGGATAACCTAGCTATTATAAACCTGAAAACGAAGAAGATGATATTCGAAGGAAATCATCTCAGGTTCACACACCATTGGACCCTGCAGATGGAGACAGATACAGCGAGCCGATTCAGGACGAATCCAGAGCTCAAGACTTAGACCACCTATACAAGATGACCGCAAACCAGGAATACTATATTAATCCCACTGCGGATGGTACACTCAGCTAGAGATGTGAAAGCTCTTGCATCTCGGACTCTGATGCAAGATTGGAGAATTGGCAAAGTCATATGCACGAAGTATTTGCAAGGAAATGCGTGCAGGTTACAAAGTCACTGCATTGGATTTGTAAGGAGGTAAGACCAATTCCCACCTATGATGGTTTATCTAATTTTTATTCCTTTATCAAAGACTACTGTAGAAATTGAAGATGAGCATCGCTTACAAGCATTAGACATGGCACTGCATGAGACACCTGCCAAATGGTGGGCTGCGCATAAGTAGACATTGACCACATGGGATCAGTGCAAAACCAAGATGCAGATTAGGTTTGCTAACAAGGTTACACTACCATTTGAGAAATAAAATGGACAAACAGATCCAAGCGATCATATTGTACTCTGCTCACAAGCATGGGAGGAGATACCACAGACAGAATGGGTGCATCTGTTTGTGCATACGTTGGAGGAAGAAATTTTGAAGAAGTGGTATCTAGACATGGAGTTGCGTAGGGAAACTACATATTGGCCTACCCTGACTGCGAACTTCCAAAAGAGATTCATTTTTTAGGATGAGAACCCCAGCATAAATGATGCTTTGTAGATTATCAAGGAGAGAATATTCAGACCAGAATGTCCACATAGAAACATTACATTAGAATAATTCTTTGGAGCTGACAATATACCTGCATGCCTACAGACAGAATGGAAGGAACAAGTAGAGCATGCCATGGAATGTTATAACCTAGCTGAAGAGGCTGAAGAAAAAGAAGACAATAATGAGTAGGGCCCAAGCAACATAAGCATTCATGAGTCAGAAGGAGCATGCAACGTAGAGGGACCTCCGCTAGAAATTCCAGACATGAGTGGACCTGTGAAAATGCGGAAAGTGAACATTGGCACCAACGAAGAGCCAGAGTTCACATCTATTGGAGACTATTGTGATGATCAGACCGTCTCAAAGATCGCAGACCTCTTCCATGAGTATCAAGATTTATTCCTGACAAATTTTACAGAGATGAAGGGCATTTTAGGATACTTACAGGTTATGAAGATACCTCTTAATCCAGGTGTGAAACCTGTTAAGCAGAGGCCCTATAAACTGAATCTGCGATACAAAGAACGAGTCAGGGCAGAACTCGATAAGATGCTTGACGTGGGCATTGTTAAATTTTGAGCATTAATTCACAATACTCTAGGATTTTCACTAAGAGAATAACATATACAGTATATCAATGCATAACAATCACAATAAGCATGACACGCATCACAAGAATCAAAAGCATGAGAGACAAGAGACACAGAGTTTCCATGGGGAAAACCCTAAGGTGAAAAACCCCACAACTTCCTTAGAGATAGAGAGAGCAATGGCTCAACCAAAGTACAACCAAAATACATTGAGATAGTCTCCTAGTAGCAGATGATCCTCCTCCTCACTAGTGCGCCACTTTCTGAGTGAGAGAAGTGTGAATTTCCGAATGATCAAAATAGAGATCTCCTGATCTCTATTTATACTAACCTGTTTACCTAGTGACCTTATGGGGCCGACTTGTCTAGCTAGGTACATCCACAATATAATATATATTTTAGGGCTGACCCCACACATGGTGGTCTAATAACCCGTCACCAAGTACACACACTTGTGACACTTGTCAATACACATGATGACACTTCCTTATAGAGGAATAACACATCTCTTATAAGGGTACAATAAATATATATGAAATATATAGATGAAATATATTCCAAAGTTACATATACATCAACACTCCCTCTTAACTAGGAAGGCATTTCTTGACACAGATCTGCTAGACAAGTCTTCTTCTTAGGATCATCGTCATCGATGCATCGTCATCATCATCATCACTGTTGCTGCTATCTCAACCAATCTCTAACTCTACTCGTCATAGGAAGTTCTACAGAGCTAGTCCTTTTTCATACTGGATGTAGGCCCACCACCTACAGGTCTTCGTCATCACTGGCCATATTGTGGAAATATCAGGACTTATTACGTGCGTCACAAAACCTTAAAAGAGTCTTGAATAGCAAGAACCCTAAAGAGCATCTGAGGCATTTTTCATCCTGTCCAGATCTCCAGGACTTATTACATGTGACCCCACCACAAAACCTCGAAAGAGAATCCCAGGACTGATTACGAGCACAAGGCTCAACCTATCGGATCTCCCAGGGCACAAATTATATGTGGTCACCACAAAACCTCGAAAGAGCATCCCAGGACTGATTACGAGCACAAGGCTCAACCTATCGGATCTCCCAGGGCACATATTACATGTGGTCATGGCAAAACCTCGAAAGAGCATCCCAGGATTGATTACAAGCACCCAGCTCAACCTATCGGATCTCCCAGGGCACAAATTACATGCCATAGGACAAAACCTCGAAAGAGCATCTGCCAGATATCCCAGGGCACAAATTACATGCCATACGCAAAACCTCGAAAGACTATCTGCAGATCTCCCAGGGCACAAATTATATGTCCTCCCAAGCAAAACCTCGAAAGAGCATTTTCCAGATGTCCCAGGGTACAAATTACATGCCGTAGGCAAAACCTCGAAAGACTATCTGCGAATCTCCCAGGGCACAAATTACATGCTTATCTGCACAACCTGTTCCACGGCCACAGAGTATCAACCTGATACTCACCATACATCATCCTGATGTACACATGATCATCTTGATCATCATCACTGCAACATCCTACTGCATGTCATTTGGAGCAACATCCTGAAACTCGTCATCCATGATCATCCTGATCATACAATGCATCTACCCAATGCATACCAAGTATCTACCTGATACATATCATCATACAATGCATCAACCTGATACAAATACAAATACATGATCCACTTGATCATACATGATACATATCAACATACATGATCTACCTGATGATACAATGTATCCACCTGATACATATACAGATACATGGTCCAAGCATCCAACATGATGCATTCACAAAATACATACAAATGATCCAATCGATCATATCCAGCATCCAACATGATGCGTACATACATATAAATGATCCAACTGATCATATACAACATCCAACATGATGCGTATATAAATATAAATGATCCAACTGATCATATCCAACATCCAACATGATGCGTACATACATATACATATAAATGATCCAACTAATCATATCCAGCATCCAACATGATGCATATACAGAGCAGTAAATGGAGCATCATCCTGATGCTCGTCATCCAGCGCTTACATCCATATCCATGTGAAGGATCCTCCTTCCAACACGCTTGGAATGGCTTCTGCAAATGTGTCCATCACTTCTTCCTCAAAGTGTCATCAATTTGAAGAACACCAAGCCTCTCCCTAAAGTACTCGAACTTCACCTTGGCTAGTGGCTTCGTCAGCACATCTGCAATCTGCTCGTCCGTCGCAATATACAGGAGCTTCACAGCTCCTCTCTGCACCATATCCCTGATATAGTGATATTTGATCTCTATGTGTTTCGACCTGTCATGAAACACTGGGTTCTCAGACAGCTTCACACAACTCTGGTTATCACAGAAGATACCAGTAGCATCCAACGAGAGATCAAATAACTCAGACAGTAGCTTCCGTAGCCATACTGCCTCACAACTAGCTAAACAGGTTGCAACATACTCTGCCTCAGCTCTACTCAGTGCTACGCAGGACTGCTTCCTGCTAAACCAAGAGATCACACCTGATCCCATACTGAAGCAGCACCCAGATGTGCTCTTCCTATCTGTAACACTGCCAGCCCAATCTGAATCAACATAACCCCTGCAGGTTAAACTTTTGATTCGCTTCATACTTGAGCCCATAATCCACTGTACCCTTCAGGTACCTTAGAACATGCTTTACAGCAACCAGGTGAACACTCCTCGGATCCATTAGGAATTGGCTCAATATGTTCACCGCAAAGCAAATATCTGGTCTCGTGTTCGTCAGGTACATCAAGGACCCAATCATCTGACGATACATAGAGACATCAACTGGCTCAGATGAAGTATCACATAGAAGCTTCAGGTTCGATGCCATGGGTGTGGCCATGGCCTTGCAATCCATCATCCCGAATCTCTTCAGGATATTTACTGTGTACTTCCCTTGACCAAGGAAGATCCCACCTACATTCTGCCACACCTCCATACCTAGGAAATAATGCATCATTCCCAAATCTTTCATATTGAACTCAGCAGCAAGCTTCCTCTTAGTATCTGCAATTAATCTGTCATCTCCTGTTACAAATAAGTCATCCACGTATAGAAGTAGAATCACAGGATTCCCTTCCTCAACTTTGTAGTAAAGGTTGGAATCCGCTTTACTTTTGGTAAAGCCCAAGCTAGATAGGAAGCTGTCCATCCTACCATACCAAGTTCTCGGAGCTTGCTTCAAGCCATACAAGGATTTCTTCAATCTGCACACATATGACTCCCTGTCATGTATTTCGAAACCGAGTGGCTACTCCACATATACTTCCTCTTCAACTACACCATTCAAGAAAGCAATCATGACATCCATCTGGTGTATTTTCCATTTCATTGCTGCAGCCAGGGCAAGTACTGTTATGATGAAAGTATACTTGGCTACAGGTGCAAAAGTTTCTTCATAATCTACTCCCTCTTTCTGAGAGAAGCCACGAGCTACGAATCTTGCCTTGTATTTCTCTACACTGCCATCTGCAGCATGCTTGATTTTGTAGATCCATTTGGAAGTCACAAAAGACTTCTCTTTAGGTCTTGGGACAACATCCAAAACATCATTCTTCATTATTGATTGGTATGCCTCAACCATGGCATCCTTCCATTATTTCTTTTCCGCTGCTTCTTCATAACTGGAAGGCTCTTTGTTCATAATGTCACAGAGTAAAGCAACATAGCTGGTATGTGATCTGGTTCTCTTCTTTGCTCTATGTTCTTCTTCTGGAATGCCAATCTTTCTGCATCTTGAATGAGCTCTCTATCCCATGCAAGTTTCCTCTTGTGAGAGTTATCCTCACGGGGTGGATCTACAGGTTCTTGCGGATCTTCAAACTCACGAACAACTTCTGGAATTGCTTCAGTCATTGTAGTGTCTTGAAATCTAGTTTCCTTAGGTTCTTCATAAACTTCGATAGGTGCCTTCATTGATTTGATGAATGCTGAGTTTTCATCAAATGTTACATCCTTGCTGACATCAATCTTTTTGAACCCTGGAAAGTATATTCTGTAAGCCTTCGAGCTTTCACTGTAACCCACAAAGATACCCTTCTTTTCTGAAGGATCTAGTTTAGTCCTCTTTTCCTTTGGGACATGAGTGTATACTGGACAACCAAATATTATAAGATGGCTAACTTCAGGTTTCTTACCAGAAAAGACCTTTTCTGGTGTCTTGTTGTCCAATATCTTGTGGGGTGTTCTGTTCTGCACATATACAGCTGTTCTAGCTGCTTCTTCCCATAGATGCATAGGTAGATCTTGGTCATGCAGCATTGCCCTTGCTGCTTCCATGATTGTTCTGTTCTTCCTTTCTGCAACTCCATTCTGTTGAGGATTATAAGGAGCAGTCAATTCCCTCTTAATCCCTGAATCACTGCAAAGCTTCTTGAAGTCACCTGAGGTGAATTCTCCACCATTATCGGATCTGAATGTTTTGATCTTCTTGTCGGTTTGATTCTCCATCAAGGTTTTGAATTCCTTGAACTTATCAAACACCTCATCTTTGTTCTTCAAGAAGTATACCCAAGTCTTCCTGGAGAAGTTATCAATAAATGAGACATAGTAAACATACCCACTTAGAGAACTGGATGACATAGGACCACATACATCTGAGTGGATGATTTCCAGGATATCCTTTGCCTTGCTTTCACTGCTTGGGAAAGCCTTATTAATGTTCTTACCTTTTGCACATCCTTTGCAAACACCTTCATGTTTGGTCTTGATTTTAGGAAGAACCTCTACATCCTTGCTTGCAATTGGAAGTGCCCTATAGTGCATATGAGCAAGTCTTCTATGCCAAAGTTCACTTGGATCCATGGATTCATGCACCATGGCATGTTCAGGTTGTCCCTTCAATTTATACAAACCTCCCTCTTGCTCTCCAATCACTACTGCATCATCTATGGTTTTTCCCTTTGGCCACATTAGGACTTGGCCATCCACAAATGCAACCCTCATACCTTGTGCATCCAATGCAGAGATGGAGAGTAAGTTCTTATTGAGCCCATGTACATAAAGGACTTCTTTCATCTTCAAATATTTTTCAGAATCTAGGTTGTAGGAGGCTTCCCCACTTCCTTTGATTGGGTATTGATAATCATCCCCAAGTTTCACCTTATGGGGTGATTCATGTTCAGATAGATTCACAAAAGATTCCTTAAACCCAGTCATGTGTTTGGAAACCCCACTTTCAATTAACCAATCATTACAACCATGGGAGATAGTACCTGTGAGAGCAGAGATTATAACATATTCTTCTTCACTTGATGAGTCATCACCACTATCATCACTTTCTGCCCTAGCCTTCTTCTTGGGTAGTTCATCATCTTCAGTAGCATGAGCATGATATCTTCTTTTGTTATTCTTCTTCTTCTTGTTGGAGTTGTTGTTGTTGTCTTTCTTCTTTTTGGGACAATATGAAGCAAAGTGTCCCTTCTCATTGCAATTGAAACATCTGAGATCTTTCTTATCTTTATGATAATGGTGGTGTGAGAATTTCCTGTTATGAGATGATTCCTTCTTGGACTTGCCTTTCCTGGCATGTGATGTGAGAGCTTGATCTTCGTTTCCCATCTTTTATTCTCGGGCCACAAGCCTAGCTTCTTCTTGAGAGAATTCCTCCCACAGTCTACTGAAGGAGATCAATTTCTTTCTTGCACAGATTCCTTGAATAAAGGAGTCCCATGACCTAGGTAGGCCATTCAGAGTGGTCATAACAATTTCACCATTGTCCACTACTTCATCCACAACTTCAAGTTATTCCTTGATCTGGGATACCTTGGAGAAGTAAGATTGAATGGTTTCTCCATTTGACATCTTGAACCCTTTCAATTGATTCTGCAGAGTCATCTACCGATTTATGTTCTTCCCTTCAAATAACTCGGTCAAAGAGTCAAACATCTCTTTGGGTGTCTTTAGAGAAGACACATGGGGCATGAGATGTTCTTTGATAGAATTATCAATGATTCTCTTTGCCTTGACCAAGTTCTTCTTATGCAATACCTTAGCCTCTTCATCCTCTGGGATAGGGATGTCTTCTTTTATATATGAGTCCAACTCATTCTCTTCCAGGATTAAACCAATCCTATACTTCCAAGCTCGGAAGTTATCATCCCCTTCAAGCTTATCCTCAAGCTTGGTGTGGTGAGACATCTTTAAAGAGTACTTCAAATGGAAATAGAAAATATTTAGGTCTTACCACTTGAATTGCTAAAAACTGGATTTAGTCCGGGATTAGGGTTTGTCGGAAAAACCCTAAAAATTCAAAATGTGAATTTCAACTTTCTGAAAGGATAGAAAGATGCACCTTGATGATTTGATCAGCCTGGTGACTTCAGAATTTGAGATCAGCAAAGCTTTACCCTTTAGATTTGCCATTTTGTCCTCCCGGGTTCATTGGGAAGAGCCCTGAATTAGGGTTTGAGTTTCTCGGAGATCTACCCAGCCAAAAATCTCGATCCAAAGCTCTAAACTTCGATTTTTGCAAGGAGCTTCCAGCCATGCCTTCAGATTTTAGAAATTCCTATTTTTGTGGAAACCCTAATTTTTAGGGCCAAATATGAAAATGCTCAGAACTGAATTCTGATTGGACAGATAGATTCTCCTTGATGAGTAGAGTCAATCTACTATACTGCTTTTCCAAAAAATGTGGAGAGAAACCCAATAAATAAGAAACTCAAGTTTTCGTCACGACAAAATGTCTTCTTCTCAAGTTAGCTCCGATACCATGTTAAATTTTGAGCATTAATTCACAATACTCTAGGATCTTCACTGACAGAATAACATATAAGTATATCAATGCATAACAATCACAATAAGCATGACAAGCATCACAAGAATCAAAAGCATGAGAGACAAGAGACACAGAGTTTCTGTGGGGAAAACCCTAAGGTGAAAAACCCCACAACTTCCTCAGAGATAGAGAGTGTAGCTAGGGTTTTCACCCTAGCTTGTGCAAATGAGCACCTACTAAGGAGAAGGGAATCCTTAGTAGCAGTTCAGAAAATACAGTAAATAAAACAGTAACTACTCTAAGCATGTGCATAAACAAAAAAGACAAAATAATAAAAATGGTTTTTGTATTGATTATACCTTCAATGTGAAGGTTGATGAAGCCTTTGCAACAGTCCAGGAGGGTTGCTTCCAAGATCCGATGTTGTTCCTTCCTCTTTCTCCAAAGGGTTTTGGAAATAGGCCATAGGGGCACTCAAATGTGAAAGTAGCTCAAGGGTGAGCTAGGGTTTCAGGAGTGATTTTGGCAGAGTAAGGGTGTGGTTGACTGTGGATATGAAATGAGGGGCCTCCATCACCTATTTATAGGTTTTTAGTGGTGGAGTGCTATCCCATGGTTTTGGGCACCATATGGTTTAGGTCAGCTGTATAGGGTTTTTGCTTCCTTTTTCCCTCTTTTTCCTCTTTTTTGTATTTTTTATTCCCTTTTTAAAGGGTTTTTGCTATTTTGGAGGAATTTTGGATTATTTTGGGGGGAAAAGGGGTTTTTTGGTCTTTTGGAGACTTTTTTATGGTTTTTTGGCCTTTTAGAGGTTTTTTAATGGGTTTTTAAGGTTTTGGAGGTAAATGTTGTAGGAAATATGGACAAATGAGTCATGTAATGGGGTAGATGAGGTAGTGAGCACTTTTTGGGTGTTAACAGATTGCCCCTTGATGTGTGAGGCAGGAGCTCATCGCATGGCCGATAGACATCATAAGTCTTTTATGGTTTTCTTGGGATGTGGAGAAGAGAAGAAACGAACTAGATCCCGGAACAACGGTCCCGAACAAACTGCAAAAACTGAAAGTACATGACCTCAATAATGAATGAGGAATAATTTGAACATATGGACGAGGTGGGCATTCCCATGCTCGTATCAAGATATAGAACAATAATAACAATGGGGTCCAAAATATGGGGACCTGAAATATACATGGCCTCAAATAATGAATGAGGAAGAATCTCAATATATGGACAAGGCGGGCATACCCATGCTCGTATCAAGATACATAAAAAATAACTGTGAGGCCCGAAAAGGGGGACTTGTAAGATACATAGAGAACCACTGTGTACATCATAAGGGTCCAGAGGGGACACAAATCTGGGACATACTGCTAGGTTGACCATGTCTGGGCTGAAGAACTGATACACTAGAATAAAAACAATGCTGCTGAGTGTGGTACCAGAGGAACTGATGAGCTGCTGGATCATAGTGACGGGGAGTCATACCCTCAATGGTACACTGAATTGGAACTGAACTGGGTACTCAAGGAAGCATATAATTGGATGGATTCCAAATACAATCGCCAATGCAAACCGGACATCCATGGGAACATATAACTGGGCATTCCGAAGTGACTCACCAATGTGCTAGAGTTGGGGGAAATCCGGGGTCTTAGACCAATAACTGAAGGGATATAAACCCTGCACGATTCTCAACGATGCGATCAAGGTGTTGAAGTCGAGCATGTGAGAAACAACCACTCGGAGAGGCAATGATGACTCCTCTCAAAATGGTCCGTAGGCACTCACCACAGATGGTGATGGGTCCAAGGCACAGGGACCTCTGGGTCTATCCTCTGGAATAGAGGGGTTGTCGTCGACAGAGGGAGACCTGCAACTAGCAAGGCAATGATGTTTCCTTGATAGGAGCACGAGGTGGAGAACCGAATTGTGAGAGTACTGATGGTAGGACTGACATACTGTGGGGGATAACTGGGCAAGTAGAGTGGGTGGACTCAAACTTCCTTTGTTCAAAGTATGATGACGGGGGTGATCGGGCAGCATATGAAACTGATTGGTGGGAAATGGATCATAGCTGTAATGGATCAAGGATAGTGACTGGGGTGAGTGAGACTCAAGTGGGTGTAAAATGGCAAGAGACTACATAATACTCTGAACAAAGGAGACCTTATTGGGGGTGTTGCCGAGATGATCGATCATAGTGCTGAGAGGCACGGGGGGACTTCTTCATGGGTTAAGGAACTAGAAGAAGTGTGTTAAAAATGGTATTGTCGTGTGGATTTATACGAGACCAGGACAGTTCATGCTCGTAATTGCTTTCAATTTTAAGGAGTCTGAAAGCGATAAGAAGACTCTGAAATAATGGAATGGTACTGTCGTGTGGATTTGTACAAGCCCAAGACAGTTCATGCTCGTGGTTGCTTTCAATTTTAGAGAGTTTGAAAGTGATAAGAAGACTCCAGGGGATTGCTTTTTCGTGTGTTAGTCTCCAAGGCCCGAAGAAGCATAAAATGATGCAATGAAGAACTCTTCTAGCCGGTGTGACTAGAGTATTCATTTTTCGTAATTAGTCTACCGGGTCCGGAAAAGGGTTAAACTTATACCAGATAGACGCCATTTCAGGTACTTTAACGAGCATGAAAGGAAGCACGATTGCTCGACGATATTTTCATTGTTTTAGGAGTCAGAAAATAGCTTAACAAAAACTCCCTAAGTGCCTTTTTTGTAAAGGACTTGTTTGGCCCGAAAAAGGGATAAAATTATACCGAACAAAAGGAATGGTCAGGCAAGGAGGAAGTGCTCAATCAAGGAACATTGATGATGACCAAGAATGAGGGTAGGGGGAAACACTGGTGGGACTCCTTGCGAGATAATGAATGGTGGAAAAATAACGAAATAATTGCAGTATGAATGGAGTGAATGGCTCATGTAAAAATGTGGAACAATCCGATGGCGGTCGATGTGGCGCACAAACCGATGGTAGCAATGTGTCAGGACATAATGTTGAAACTGTACTTGGTGAGAGCGAGAAATGATCTCAAGCATCATCACGAGCTCATAAAAATGAATCCGACGATATAAAAAGTGTCAAAAACAGAGAACGACCGAAGTGGCATGCAAATCGAGGCGACGGGGGGCGTTTTGGAAAAAATACTTGAAAAATATGGGAGTGAGAGCGTGTAATGTCCCCATTCAAATAAGTGCATAGTAAGACAATCCCATCAATCCTACTAGTTTCCTAGGTTGGATGGGAACATGTGGGATGGTAATAAGGAAGCTAATAAATGATATTTAGACATTAGAAGGGTTCAAGTATTTAATAAATATGATGAATAAATAAATTCAAGAGAAATTCTAGGTTGCAAGTGGTTTTGGAGACATATGGAGGTGGTGGGACCCACACTAGCTTGATTTTTCAATGACACATGGCAGCTCTCTCTTGCCAATTCGAATTCATGGGAAGGTGAACACTCTTGGGTGAGTTGGTAAGTCATAACACATGGCATTGAGCATCTTAGGTCGAAATGGGATGGAATAGTAACCTCCATGGGAGAGGAAGAGTCAAATTGGAGACTAGTGGACACTTGGGCTAGATTCCCTATTTTTATGACAACAATAATGAAGCATCTATGACATTTATGACAAAATTCAGACCTGACTTCTTACACCTGACCATTATGACATGTCAGCCCCAAAAATAGGCTCAAGGAAGGCGCTCATGGAGTTGGAGGAATCCAAAGAGACTCAAATTCGAATTTGGGAGAAGATGGAAGGTTGGAACTAGGAGACAAGTGGCAAATGAGGAATATTTCCTAAATGGAAAATTATTGAATCTATTGAGAGGATTTCGACCCCTTGAAGGATAATGTTGGTTATAAAATGCAGAAATCAAGTATGAAAATGGCTTTTGATGATTTGAGAAAAATTGCATTTGTGAAGAGAGAGCTAGTGGATGACTAGTTTCTTGCCTTAGCCAATTTCGAGGGTGAAAGATTCCCATCCAAGTTGGTGTTTGGAGAGGCCACTCAGGTATTTCATGGTGCTTTAATGGAGTTTGTATTTGCAGGTATCAGCTACAGGAACTTTCATGGTTTGGTTTAGTGCAGCACTTTCTCTCCACCGTTTCCAGTTTTGAAGGCATATTCATGCTCCTTGAGGGAGGGCGTTTTTGGTGAGCACTTGTGCTTCTTGAGAGAGCTTCTCATTATATATTTATGATTGTAATAGATTCATATCCCCTGTTATTCATATTCAGAAAGTCTCAGGTCGAAATACCCACTGGTTGTATGCAAAACTATTGATTAATGAGCAAACAATGTCCATTTCCCCAATGCATTGATGTATGACACTATAATGTTGATTATTTAGAATGGATGGATGATTATCTGATATATTTGTGATCAATATAATGCCATGGATGTCTTCTACAAGTTTCATGTACTGTACTTGAGCATTTGAAGCATTTTTACTCAGTTTAGTTGTATTGGGAGATGAAATAGTGCCATTTCCCCAAGGGTCGAATTGGGGGTTTTTGCTGTTGAATGTGAGAGAGTTATAACAGTAGTAAAAATCAATTAATGGTGCATATGAGACATCAATAACATACTTAACACATTATATACCTCTGTTCATAAATTTGTGGGAGTTTGGAGGCATTTGGAAGGCCATTTTCAGTGTTACCCGGGGGGGGATTTGATGCACAAATTACTAGTCAAAATTACCTATATTGATCAGAATACAAATCAAGTTTGCAGCAGTATTTGGAGGTCCATAAAACATCCCTGAACCTGATATTCAAGTCTAAATACCATTAATACACTCATACAGAATATTTGGGAGCATTTGGGATGATTTGGAGGTCAAAACAGTTAAACTAGTCAAAGGTCGAATTTGGGGAAAAAGTTGAAAAATTGGCATTTTAATAAAATTTGAAAAAGGGATATTACAAGTGGTATCATATCATGTTCTTGGCACCTGATGGTCCTAACAAGAAGTCAAAAGAATAATCCACCACCCTTTGAACCAGTAGTTGAAGAGGTTTTTGTTGAAGAAGAGGTAGTAGAAGAAGAGGAGTCTTTTGCTGAAACCATGGGTAGAGAGGAGGATGACAAATTAAAACATAAGGAGGAACTTATTGCAACCTTAGATCCATGTTTCTCTAAACTTTCAGCAAACATGGATAGGATAGGTGATAAATTGTTGCAAGGATTTGAATTGTTGATTAGCCAGCTTCAAAGCAAAGGGATAATAGGAGATAATAGCGGTTCACACTCAGGGGAAAAGATGAAAGGGAATGAGCATATTTTCTCAAGTACAGGACCTCATAATAGACCTGATGAATTTCAAAGCACACAAAGGCATACTGCACCTAAATTTCTCACACCCAAAGAAGAGCCCAATCTTGCATTGGATTACAAGAAACTAGTAAATGATTGGAATGATTTGAATGAAGAGTGTAAAAGAGGTGTACCACTCAGTGACTACATTGATGCTATGCAAAAGATTAATAGGAAGGGAGAAAATAGGAGTCCATTCCAAAACAAAGAATTAAATAGTGCTATTGGAAAAATGTCACTTCCTACTTTTGATGGTTCTTCTCAAAATTCTGCTAACACTTGGGTGCAAAAATTGGATGTATATTTTCAGCTGAATCCTATGTTGGAAGAGGATGCATTAAAAATGGCCATTTTGCATTTGGAAGGAGATGCCAATGAATGGTGGTTTCATGGGCTGAAAACCTTGGGTCATAATCAGGTTAAAACATATGGAGAATTTGTTGACAGGGTACTAGAAAGATTTGAACAAAAAGATCCAGAATTGCCTTTCAAAGAACTAGCTCAATTGAAGCAAACTGGGTCCCCTACTGAATATATGTTGGACTTTCAAAAATTATCAGTCAAGGTGGCTGATGTATCTATGGGAAGATTAGTATTGCTGTTCACTGAAGGTTTGGCTGAACCCTTAAGAGGTTTGGTCAAAGCCCACAAGCCAACTACATTAAAAGATGCAATGAGCTTGACTAGGGATCTCCAGAATGTGCTTCCTAGAACGAGATTTCCTCCTAAGCCTAGCTATAAATTTGAAAAGAAACCTTGGCAAAGGGATGGATATGATAAGAAACCTTGGCAAAGAGAGTCATTTGAGAGGAATAAAAAAGAGGGACTAAACAAGGATGAACTTAGAAAAAAGAAACTATGCTTCACATGCTTCCAACCATGGACACCGGGGCACAAATGTACCAAAGGAAAGGCTCAATACATAGAAGTATTTTCTGATAATGAGGGGTATGATGGGGGCATGGATGAAGATGGACATATTTCAGATCAAGAAGAGGCATATGAGACAGCAGTAGAAGAGGAAAGACAAGAAGAAAATCAGCCTTCACCGGACAAAGCAAGAATGGCAGTGCTTTCAGCAGTACCTCGCTATCATACTATCCGCTGCAAAGGTGTGGTACAAGGACAAAGAACTTCAGTTTTGGTAGATGGAGGAGCCACTCATAACTTCATTGATGCAGAGATGGTAGAGAAAAGAAAGATACCTATTGAACCATTTGATGGCTTCACAGTTGTCATTCCCGGTCACAACACAATGCAATGCAAAACATGGGTTCCAAAGCTGCAAGTCACCGTAGGTAACTATACTTTTGTTGATAGTTTTTATGTGGTTGATGTTGCTGATACTAATGTGGTTTTGGGAGTGCAATGGTTGTATTCAATAGGAGAGCATACAGTAAATTATCAAATTCCCGAAATGAAATTCCAAGATTCAAAAGGAGTACAAAGAGTTGTGAGAGGGCAACACACTTATCCAAATCAAGTAGTGACTTGCAATAGCATGAGATCTATATTGAGGCATGGGGATATAGAATGGGCTGTTGAATGTCATATTACATCTCCCAAGCCAACTATAAATATTTTCAAACACCCAAAGGAGATAGAGAGACTCTTGCAAAAATATGAAAAGGTTTTTAGAGACCTTCCACATGGTAGGCCACCGGATAGGGGGGTTGAGCACAGTATTGTTTTGGAGGAGGGTACTTCACCCATTCAGATACCACCTTATAGACATCCTAAAAGGTTTAGATATGAGATTGAAAAATCTATCCAAGAACTCCTACAGTTGGGACTCATTAGACCAAGCTCTAGCCCTTATGCTTCTTCAGTTGTGCTAGTGAAGAAAAAAGATGGAACATTGAGAATGTGCATAGATTTTAGAGCCTTGAACAAAAAGACTATAAAGAATAGGTATCCTATTCCTAGGATTGATGAGCTCATGGATGAGCTGCATGGGGCCAAATACTTCTCAAAAATTGACCTTAGATCAGGGTATCACCAAATTCGAATGAAAGATGAAGATGTGCAAAAGACCGCTTTTCGATGTCATTTTGGCCACTTTGAATTTCTTGTCATGCCTTTTGGGTTAACAAATGCTCCAACCACATTTCAAGCATGTATGAATAGGATATTTTGCAAGCAACTAAGAAGGTTTGTTTTGGTTTTCTTTGATGATATTCTCATTTACAGTAAAACATGGGAAGAGCATTTGCAGCAGTTAGAGATTGTGTTGAAAATCTTGCAAGAAGAGTCCTTATTTGCTAAATTATCAAAATGTGAATTTGGAATGAAAGAACTACTGTATCTTGGGCACATTATTGGGCAAGAAGGAGTGAAGGTACACATGGAAAAAATCAGGGCTATCTTGGAATGGCCATCACCAAAAAATATTACCGAATTGAGAGGCTTTATTGGCATATGCACCTACTACAGAAAATTTGTGAAAGGATTCTCCAAGTTGACTTCTCCACTCACTGATTTGACTAAGAAGGATGCTTTCAAGTGGGATGAAGAGGCTGAAAAGGCCTTCCAAAAAATGAAAGAGGTAATGAGTAGTTGTCCCATACTTGCACTTCCTGATTTTACTAAACCTTTTGTTGTGGAATGTGATGCTTCAGGTGGAGGAATAGGGGCTGTCCTAAAGCAAGGCCAACACCCCATAGCCTTTGAGAGCAGAAAGTTGCAGCCTCATGAAAAACTTTACTCCATTTATGATAAAAAAATGCTGGCCATTATGCATGCATTGGCCAAATTCAGACAATACTTGGTGGGCAGCAAGTTTGTGGTGAAAACTGACCACAATAGTCTAAGACACTTTCTCACCCAAAAAGATTTAAATGAAAGGCAACAAAAGTGGGTAAGCAAGATTCAAGCTTATGATTTTGATATTGAATATGTCAAAGGAAAGAATAATATAGTAGCAGATGCTTTGTCAAGAAGGCCTTCTTTTTCTCTCATGGATATTGCCAAGGATTGGAAAAACATGCTACTAGTTGAATATGCCAAAGACAAATTTGCTTGTGATGTGTTGGATGGAATCAAAGGGGATGATAATTATAGGATTTTGAATGGGCTGATATATTATAAGGGAAGAATTTATTTAGTTCATAACTCCAAGCTCAAGTACCGAATTTTGCAAGAAGCACATGATTCCCCACTAGCGGGCCATCCGGGGATCTTCAAAACTTATAGACAGTTGAGGCAAATATTTTTTTGGAAGGGGCTGAAGGAAGATGTTCAGAAGTATGTGAATGAATGTAAAGCATGTCAACAAAACAAATCAGAACTTACATGTCCAGCCGGCCTATTACAACCATTGCCCATTCCGGAGCAAAAATGGGACAGTATTTCCATGGATTTCATCACCGGATTGCCTAAATCCTTGGGTAAGGATTGTATCTATGTGGTAGTTGATAGGTTGAAAAAATTTGCTCATTTTTTGCTGTTACATCATCTTTTAGTGCTGCACAAGTGGCTGATATTTTTTTCAAAGAAATCTTCAGATTGCATGGGCTTCCCAAGAGCATTGTCAGTGATAGAGATAGTAGATTCATGGGTGCTTTTTGGAAAGAAATTTTTAGATTGGTAGGCACTCAATTGACTCCAAGTACCAGATATCATCCACAAACTGATGGACAAACAGAGAGGGTAAACCAATGGTTAGAAGGATACCTAAGAAACTATGTGGGAGGGCAGCAAAAAGCATGGGCAAAATGGCTACACTTGGGTGAGTTTTGCTACAACACCACTTATCATATGTCAATAGGAATGTCTCCTTTCAAAGCATTATATGGTTATGATGCACTTACATTTGCTGACATTATATTTGGTGATAGTAGAGCCCCAAAGGCTAAAGGTTGGGTGGAAGAGAGCCAAGAAATTTTAAAGCTCTTGAAAGACAATTTGCAGGTTGCTCAAAATCAGCAAAAACAATATGCTGATAGACATAGAGAAGAGAGAACCTTTCAAGTCAATGATTTAGTATATTTAAGGTTGCAGCCCTATAAACAAACATCTCTCAAAAAGAATGGAGCAGAAAAATTAAAACCAAGGTACTATGGGCCATACAAGGTAGTGCGGAAGGTTGGAGAAGTAGCATATGAACTAGAACTTCCGGAAGGGAGTAAAATCCACAATGTATTTCATGTTTCTTGTCTTAAGAAATCTCTTGGTCAGCAAATCATCACTTCAGAAATACTTCCTCCTTTGGATGATGAAGGTCAGCTCACACTTGTTCCGGAAAAGATTTTGAAGACACGGGAAAGAAGGTTGAGGAGTAGAATCATCAAAGAATATTTAGTGCAATGGAAGGACTTACCAAATGAAGATGCCACATGGGAAGAGGAGAATATTTTGCAGCATCCAAATTTGAAATTGCTTGAGGACAAGCAATCTTGGGTGGGGAGGACTGTAATGTCCCCATTCAAATAAGTGCATAGTAAGACAATCCCATCAATCCTACTAGTTTCCTAGGTTGGATGGGAACATGTGGGATGGTAATAAGGAAGCTAATAAATGATATTTAGACATTAGAAGGGTTCAAGTATTTAATAAATATGATGAATAAATAAATTCAAGAGAAATTCTAGGTGGCAAGTGGTTTTGGAGACATATGGAGGTGGTGGGACCCACACTAGCTTGATTTTTCAATGACACATGGCAGCTCTCTCTTGCCAATTCGAATTCATGGGAAGGTGAACACTCTTGGGTGAGTTGGTAAGTCATAAAACATGGCATTGAGCATCTTAGGTCGAAATGGGATGGAATAGTAACCTCCATGGGAGAGGAAGAGTCAAATTGGAGACTAGTGGACACTTGGGCTAGATTCCCTAGTTTTATGACAACAATAATGAAGCATCTATGACATTTATGACAAAATTCAGACCTGACTTCTTACACCTGACCATTATGACATGTCAGCCCCAAAAATAGGCTCAAGGAAGGCGCTCATGGAGTTGGAGGAATCCAAAGAGACTCAAATTCGAATTTGGGAGAAGATGGAAGGTTGGAACTAGGGGACAAGTGGCAAATGAGGAATATTTCCTAAATGGAAAATTATTGAATCTATTGAGAGGATTTCGACCCCTTGAAGGCTAATGTTGGTTATAAAATGTAGAAATCAAGTATGAGAATGGCTTTTGATGATTTGAGAAAAATTGCATTTGTGAAGAGAGAGCTAGTGGATGACTAGTTTCTTGCCTTAGCCAATTTCGAGGGTGAAAGATTCCCATCCAAGTTGGTGTTTGGAGAGGCCACTCAGGTCTTTCATGGTGCTTTAATGGAGTTTTTATTTGCAGGTATCAGCTACAGGAACTTTCATGGTTTGGTTTAGTGCAGCACTTTCTCTCCACCGTTTCCAGTTTTGAAGGCATATTCATGCTCCTTGAGGGAGGGCGTTTTTGGTGAGCACTTGTGCTTCTTGAGAGAGCTTCTCATTATATATTTATGATTGTAATAGATTCATATCCCCTGTTATTCATATTCAGAAAGTCTCAGGTCGAAATACCCACTGGTTGTATGCAAAACTATTGATTAATGAGCAAACAATGTCCATTTCCCCAATGCATTGATGTATGACACTATAATGTTGATTATTTCGAATGGATGGATGATTCTCTGATATATTTGTGATAAATATAATGCCATGGATGTATTCTACAAGTTTCATGTACTGTACTTGAGCATTTGAAGCATTTTTACTCAGTTTAGTTGTATTGGGAGATGAAATAGTGCCATTTCCCCAAGGGTCGAATTGGGGGTTTTTGCTGTTGAATGTGAGAGAGTTATAACAGTAGTAAAAATCAATTAATGGTGCATATGAGACCTCAATAACATACTTAAAACATTATATACCTCTGTTCATAAATTTGTGGGAGTTTGGAGGCATTTGGAAGGCCATTTTCAGTGTTACCCGGGGGGGGATTTGATGCACAAATTACTAGTCAAAATTACCTATATTGATCAGAATACAAATCAAGTTTGCAGCAGTATTTGGAGGTCCATAAAACATCCCTGAACCTGATATTCAAGTCTAAATACCATTAATACACTCATACAGAAGATTTGGGAGCATTTGGGATGATTTGGAGGTCAAAACAGTTAAACTAGTCAAAGGTCGAAATTGGGGAAAAAGTTGAAAAATTGGCATTTTAATAAAATTTGAAAAAGGGATATTACAGAGCGAGAAATGATCTCAAGAATCATCACGGGCTCAAAAAAATGAATCCGATGATATAAAATATATAAAAAACGGAGAGTAGCCAAAGTGGCATGCAAACTAAGGTGACTAGTGGTGTCTAAAAAAAAAATACTAAAAAAGTTTTTGGTGAGAGCGAGAAAGGATCTCAAGCATCATCACGGGCATGGAAATATGAATCTGGGGATGCAAATGGTGCGAAACACGGAGGTCATTAGAACTCCGGAATGGTCAAAGGAAATAACTGGGTGAAAAAAATGGTTACAAATAAAGGTGAGCCCACCAAGCCAAGGATGCAGTGGTGGGTAGAAATGATTACCCGCGGGGGAAGAATACTAGGTGTATCAAATCAAATCAAATATACAAGTGACACGTGACCTCAAAAATGGTTGAGATCACGTATGTGAAAAAGTGAGCAGGGTTAATGACCTGCCCCCATGCTATGTGCATGGGGTTTGTGATTGTGGATCACATATGTGTTGGTTTGAACGATGGGTTCATTGACGTGCTGAGATAGATGTGATGGGGTAGGTTCAAAATGATTGATCATGCCCCCTATTCCAGGGTCGAGGTAATCTATTATGCTCCCTAACTTAGAGGTGTCAATGTGGGGCTCTATGATAGTGGGGTCAAGACCAGGCATTTCGGTGTAGGACCAGGCAAAGACATCGCGAAAATCTTGGAAAAGTTTTTTGTACTCTCCAATCTCGTACTCACTGCAGGAGGCTCCTAAATTGATGAGTTCAGGGACACCTCCTGGGGTAGTGATATCAAATTGGATTGTGGGTGAGATGTTGGCCATGTTACCTTCCTCAAAGGCATCAGGAGCGGGAATGGGATCCTTAAACCAGTCAACTTTGGTGGGAAGGAAATCTTTGGACTCAACCACAAATTGGGTGGCTGTGGTGGAGGAGGACTCTTCTAGTAGGAAATAGGAATGATGGTGCATGTCTTCCCAGGGATAATCTGGGGCAGTGAGAGCCTCTAGAATCTCCTCAGCATTGCGGAAATTTTGAGTTGATTGACGAGGGAGTGGTAGTCGAAGAGATCATATAGATGGTGTTAATCTCTCCGGATGAGGGTGATACTGGGGGGTGAATCTCCTCAATTGTGGGGGGTGCCGTCTCAAGGTCCAAACTATTCATCTCATAGATAGATGCTCTGTAATCTGGGAGATCAGGACAGTGATGTGAGTAATGGCCGTAAATACCTCATATTGCACAAGGGTGGTTGGTATGCAGTGATTTATCATGAGGCTTAGGGGTTGGATCGAGTTGGACAACTGGGATGTTGGGGTCATCGTCAAGCATTTGCATGTGTTCCTGTAATGCAGGTAATTGTGGACATTGATGAGTCGGATGGCCTAACTCATCACACAACGAGCATTTGGGAGGAGCACGAAACATGGGGGGGGGTTTAACTATTTTGGGTGGGGGTACAGTAGTGTATGGTTGTGGGCCTCTGCCCCCAGTGTGCTTGAGAAGAGGGGGGGGGATTCATAGATGACGAAGGGGTAGTGACACCGGGAGGTGGTTGACTAGTAGTGGCGATGGGTTGCACCGATTGTAGGACGACATTTGGTGTCGGCAGGGGAACGAGAGGCGAAATATACCACACGGGTAATCCTAAGGTTAACCCGGGGAGGCTGAAAGTAGCCATAACCGGGGCGCTTACTACTCCCGAGGGAGGGAATAGGAAGGGGATTGTGTGGATGGGTGTAACACCAATGTGACTAGGTACCAATGGTGGTTTGGGTAACAAGGGTAGTTGATTGTTTGTGTATTGTGGGAAAGGGTATATAGGTCAGATACTTCGGTTGCAGGTGATGGGGGTGGAATGGATTGGAATGTTGAGGTCATCGGTGTATTTGAGTAAACTCCAGGTCGCATGGAGGAAACCAACGAGGTAGATGCACCACAAACAGGTTGTTCAACCATGGGGAGAACATTTTCGGGTGCAGCGGGGGCATTGGGATCATAATAGGTGAGTTGATTGACCTTGACCACACATCCATCATGGGGGAACATCATGGTATGAAAAACGGATGAGGCAACCGCCTGCATGGCATACATGTAGCTGCTGCCAAGTAAGAGGTTATAATCAAGTTGGGCATTGATGACCTCTATGTCAATGAGCATTGTTTTTCCAGCCAACTAGACAGGGACATTAGCTAAGAGACCTTGGGGTTGAGCCGAATGGCCGTCGTAGGCTCGCAATGAAGTGGTGGACTGCTAGAGAGTAGGGGATCCCAACTTCTGCCAAATGAATGTGGACATAACGCATGTAGAGGCACCTTCATCGATAATGCACCGATGGATGACAAGATTCCGAAAGGAAACAGAAACTTGGAACGCTAAAGTGGAAGGCAGGCGTGGTTCAGATTGGTCCAAATCGAAGGCCATCAGTCGTGAATCATTTGGTTCAATGGCACCAATGGCGGAGAGCAAAGTCTTGCACTGTGAAGGACAGTTTTTTAAGACCTCTAATGCAGACATGGCTGCGGGAGACTGGGCTAAGTCATCTATAATGTTGTAATTAGACGCAGCGCGAGCATTGGGACGAAGTGGGAAGCGAGGTGCTCTAGAGGCACCATCTAGTGGAGTCGGAGGTATACGTAACGTCTGATCAGTGGGATGAGCGTTAGTGTTTTTGTCGGCGGGAGGGGCTTTAGGGGTGGAGCCATATTGGTTCCGACGGGTTTGGAGGTGGACATCGGTGGATGACATCATTAACAAGTGGTGGGTACCTGAGTCTATCATGGGTTGATCACGAGCGGCATAAATGATTTGCTATTGTGGTGGCATGTTTCCTTGAGGGGGAGCCAACGGTTGAGTGTTCACTGTGCCTTGGGTTGGTAAGGGGTTTTGTAGCACCAAGGGTTGATGCTGAGGTGGTGGGGGATTGGGCTGTGCTTGAGGAGCCGCGTGCCCTTGGAAATGGACATCATCAGTCCAAAGTTTCCGAGCTCACTCCAAATGTGGGAAAGCATGTGTGCAGTGGCCACAGACCCCGCAAATAGAACAAGGATGGTTTGTTCACAAATTAGGATTTTTGGCTTGCTTGGGCGGCCGATCAAGGTTCTGGTTGGCAGGTGTCGTGTTATTGTTGTTTGGGGGATTGGGAGGTTGACTGCCTTGGTCTGGAGGGGGGTTGTTCCCACGGTTACGACCTTTGCCATGGTTTTGCTGGCCCTGTTGGCGCTGGTTATTTTGGTTCTGCTGCGGATTCTGTTGGGCGTACACTTGCCCTTGGGCAACAAGTGGATTCTGGGGTTGTGTAGGGGCGGCAGTAGGCTGCGGTGGATAATAAGTAGGTGGAGGCTACGCAGGTGCTGAACCTTGTAGGGGTTGCTGATATGTTTGCGGAACGGGTTGTGGGTTTGCCGCAGGGGCTGCCTGTGGTGGGTAATAAGCAAGTTGGGCTTGAGAGGACACAGGAGCTGGTGCAGCCTGTGGGTGGTAATATGGCTGAGGTGCGATCGGGGGGCGTAAGCAGGGGATGCATGATCAAAGCACTAAGGTGGACATGAGGGTCAGTGGGAATGGTGGTGATGTGCCATGGGAGCATACGAATTGGTTGCTCTGGACTGAGATGTAGCTCGCGAAAGGTCAGGGCCATGGCTAGGACGTGCTATGGAAAATGGTTGGGGATGCGAGGCAATATGGCCAATGATGCCATCGGCGGCACGGGATTCCCCCGGTGCATCATGTCGGGAGGAATCGCCGTGAAGGGCGTCAGGTATGATGGAATACAGATAACCCGACTAGGCGTAAATAAGGTCAAATTGCTGGGCTTTGAGGATGGCCTCTTCTTCGGACTGGGGCCATTCAGATGCCACATCCTTGGTAATGACAGGAAGGAGGGATTTTAGAAACCAATCTAAGAAGATACGGTTATCTAACTTGATTTTGCAGAGGCCGCGACGTCGACGCCACTCATGAATGTGGTCAGTGATGTGGGTAGCCATGTTCTGTCTGCAGGACAATAGGATCTCAACTCCCGCATCATAGCAGACAGGTAACTGAAAGAACTGCAGGAAAGTCAAGGCAAGGGACGTAAAGGTGGCATGGGTCCCATGGGGCTACTCGATGTACCACTTAGTTGCAGAGCCAGTGAGGGTGCGCTGTAACAGATGGAGGCAAACAGAGTCGTCCACTATGGAGTTGGAGGAACAACATAGATGGAAGGACATAATATGGTTTTGGGGGTCCTCACCTGCCTTGCCCTCAAACTTAGGGATGTCGGAGGGGAGCTTGTTGGTCATGTGAGGCCACACAGGGTTGTGTCTGATGGGATCATTAGTCAGTCTAGCTAGGTCAGGAAGGTTGAGAATAGCCATGAATGGAAAACTAGTAGAAGGATGTGACATACTAGTGGTTGTGACCATGTTGGGGCCAATGCCCCCAAGTGGAGGGGCTGGGTTTGGGATGTTGCCCCCAAGTGGAGGAACGAAAGTGGTATGGGACGGTCCTGCACCGCCAAGGGTAGTGTGAGTCACTGATGGAGTGGGGATAGGTATGCCAGCTACTGGAATGGGTACGTGATCGGAATGGTAGATGTGGGCCCCATCGAGGGCATACGCAAAACAGGTGTGGTAGCTGGTGTGGTGGTGGATGCTCCACCAATGGTCCCTATAAAGAAAGGGGTGGAAGTCATGCCAACCATGGGGCTGGTTGGTGCAGTGTAAGTGGGGTTCTCGGACTCTGCCTCAGAATCAGAGGTAAAATAAGGGGCATTTAGATCGGGTGACGGAGTTCTATGCCATTGATGAGTGGAGTCAAGTGACAAAGCTTGAGATATATGATGAGTGGTATCAAGTGATGAAGATCTACGTCTATGATGGGTGATGTCAAGTGAACCGTGCTATGGGGGCTCGCCCCGGAGGCACTGAGAATGTCTTGGGGACTCAATGGTGACAGATGGTGTCAAGTATCCGGGGGTTGTGTTGAGTGAAAAACAGCTCAAAAACCCTAATGCAATCGAGTGTGCAGAAGGAGAGCTCAAAAAATATGGCACTCAGGACAACAACCAACTCAAAACACTTACTGTAATAGCTGTGCTACAATAAGTGGAGTATCAACAGAAATGGTCAAAATACCAACAAGCAGCAGGTTTCCTAGAAAATAAAAATAGTGGACTCGCTAGACCAAAAGGAGGTAAGGGATAATGCAAACACGTAGCTAAATAGTATTCTGACTCAACTAGACATATCCTCTGCAAGGTGATGAAATCCAAGTCAGAAAATATGGATAGTAGAGCCAAGTGGCTAAAGATATCCCCCTACCAGGAGGGACACCGGGTAGTCAATCCTAGAAGAAAAGCAACTAAGATACCTCGTTCATGACACGTTCGGTTGGGTGAATCTGCCGTTTGGTTCTGTCACCGATGTATCCCCATATGGGTGATACACTGAGAACTACGAAAGGTATCCTTCAATTACTGAATGGATTGCGGTATTCCACTCAGGCTTCTAGAACCAGTCTGGCAACTTCAACCCTCCTAGGGGAGAGGCCTTCCCGATAAATTGGTTTTAAACCGTGTCAAAAAATACGAGGGGATTTTGGTTCCCTAATGGACAACAGCTATGTCTCAAGTGTAAGTAACCGAGGGGTGTTATTTGGATGCCTATCCCCCCAATCCTACCTAACTAAAAAAATTCTTATGTGTTCCCCAAGTGGGGTTAGAATGTTGGTTGTGTTAAGTAGTTTTTTAGGGCTCACTTGAATTATGTGACAGAGTGTGTGCGTGTGAGATGATGAACCCAAGTAAAAGTGCCACGGAGTGGGCAACTTTCTAACTAAAAATAACAATGCAGAAATTAAACTTTGAAATGCAAAATTTTTCATTTTTCAATTTAAAATGCTGAAATTTAAAAAATATTCTGTAAATGGAACAGAAATAATACTGCAGAAAAAGGTTTTAGGGAAGTATGGCTGCAGATAGGACAGATGGCTGTGTAGGTGTAGAAAATATTGCAGCAAAGTATTGGGTTCAAAATAGTGAAAAAAGTCCAGAAAAATAGATCGCGGGTCTGTGGCAAATCTGAGCGGTCGGACCGCAGGAAACAGCTCAACAGTTGCGAACGGGTTGCGGGATTTTGGCCGAAAGACGCAGGAAGACCGCGGGAAAAGGGTCAAAAGCCGTAGGTGGGTTGTAGGAAAATGGCTGAAAGCCATAGGCGGGTTACAGGAAAATGGTTGAAAGCCACAGGCAGGTTGCAGGAAAATGGTTGAAAGCCACAAGAGCGATGCGGGAAAAAGGCCGAAAGATGCAAGCGGGTTGCAGGAAAATGGCTGAAAGCCACAAGCAGGACGCGAGAAAAAGGCCGAAAGACATCGGCGGGTTGCAGAAGAATGGCTGAAAGCCGCAGGCGGCCCACGAAAAAAGGGGTTAACAGTCGCGGTTAAACCGCACGAAACAGGCTGATAGCCACGGTCAAATCACAGGTAACAGACTAGAAACCGTCGGTAGATCACCGGAAACAGTCTGAGAGCTGCG
Source organism: Larix kaempferi (assembly GCA_027924585.1). Lineage (NCBI taxonomy): Eukaryota > Viridiplantae > Streptophyta > Pinopsida > Pinales > Pinaceae > Larix > Larix kaempferi. Next base: position 46,400,705 of record BSBM01000510.1, read on the forward strand.
ATCGGATCGCAAGTAAATACCTAAAAGACGCGGTCGGAATGCAACTACGGGGGGAAAAAGACACGGTTTATGGCAGCCGAAAGGGATAGCCAAAAAGAAAAAACAAAAAAATATTGCAGAAAATTAAAAACGTTTAAAACTTTAAAACTATAACCAAAAATTCAAAGGAACACAAGGGGAGTCGCCAAAACTGTAGCTAGGGTTTTCACCCTAGCTTGTGCAAATGAGCACCTACTAAGGAGAAGGGACTCCTTAGTAGCAGTTCAGAAAATACAGTAAATAAAACAATAACTACTCTAAGCATGTGCATAAACAAAAAAGACAAAATAATAAAAATGATTTTTGTATTGATTATACCTCCAATGTGAAGGTTGATGAAGCCTTTGCAGCAGTCCAGGAGGGTTGCTTCCAAGCTCCAATGTTGTTCCTTCCTCTTTCTCTAAAGGGTTTTGTAAATGGGCCAAAGGGGCACTCAAATGTGAAAGTAACCCAAGGGTGAGCTAGGGTTTCAGGAGTGATTTTGGTAGAGTAAGGGTGTGGTTGACAGTGGATATGAAATGAGGGGCCTCCATCACCTATTTATAGGTTTTTAGTGGTGGAGTGTTGGCCCATGGTTTTGGGCACCATATGGTTTAGGTCAGCTGTATAGGGTTTTTGCTTCCTTTTTCCCTCTTTTTCCTCTTTTTTGTATTTTTTATTCCCCTTTTAGAGGATTTTTGCTATTTTGGAGGAATTTTGGATTATTTTGGGGGAAAAAGGGGGTTTTGGGCCTTTTGGAGGCCTTTTAATGGGTTTTTAAGGTTTTGGAGGAAAATATTGTAGGAAATATGGACAAATGAGTCATGTAATGGGGTAGATGAGGTAGCGAGCACTTTTTGGGTTAACAAAGAGAGCAATGGCTCAACCAAAGTACAACCAAAATACACTGAGATAGTATCCTAGTAGCAGATGATCCTCCTCCTCACTAGTGCGCCACTTTCTGAGTGAGAGAAGTGTGAGTTTTCGAATGATCAAAATAGAGATCTCCCGATCTCTATTTATACTAACCTGTTTTCCCAGTGACCTTATGGGGCCGACTTGTCTAGCTAGGTACATCCACAATATAATATATATTTCAGGGCTGAACCCACACATGGTGGTCTAATAACCCATCGCCAAGTACACACACTTGCGACACTTGTCAATACACATGACGACACTTCCTTATAGAGGAATAACACATCTATTATAAGGGTACAATAAATATATATGAAATATATAGATGAAATACATTCCAAAGTTACATATACATCAACAGGCATCATTGATCCGGTTGAAGAATCTGAGTGGATAAGCCCTATGGTTGTCCAAGATAAGAAGACAAAAGGCGAGATCAAGATCTGTGTGGATCTCAGAAAGTTGAACGATGCTTCAATGCATGACCCATTTCCTACTCCTTTCACTGATAAGGTGCTCGATAACGTTGGAGGAAACGAGGCATATTCCTTTACTGATGGGTTTTCGGGATACCATCAGATAAGAATCGATCTTGCGGATAGACATAAGACCACCTTTTCCACTGAATGGGGGTTGTTTCAGTACACCGTGATGCCATTTGGTCTGAAGAATGCACCTTCCATCTTTTCTGGGGTTGTGGTCGCAGCATTTAAATATTTCATGCATAAATTTTTAGAAGCTTATTTTGACAATTGGACAGTATTTGGGTTGCTGAAGGACCATTACACCAACCTCAGATTGATGCTAGAAAAATGTAGACAACATCAAATGTCATTAAACCTGAAGAAGTGTATTTTTTGTGTACCCTATGGAATTCTGTTGGGACACATTGTCTGCAAACAGGGCTTGATGGTTGATCCTGTGAAGATCGCAATCATTGTAAACTTGCCCACACCGAACTCAGTCAAGCAACTGTGCACTACCTTGGGGCATACCAGTTACTACAGGAAGTTTATAAAGGGTTATGCATAGATAACCGCAGCAATGGAGAAGCTATTAAAGCAAGATGCATCGTTCACGGAACACAGAATGTGAACAAGGCTTCGATACATTAAAAGAGAAAATGGTAACTGCGCCGATCCTAGTTTTTCGAGACTTGGAGAAGCCATTTCATGTCCATGTTGATGCTTCATGTATAGCATTGGGTTTTGTTTTAGCACAGCCAGGAGAGGGGGGTATTGACCATCCCATCGCATTTTCAAGCAAGAAACTCTCATCCGCAGAGAAGAATTATACCACCACTGAGAGAGAAGGCCTAGCTATGGTCTATGCACTGCAGAAGTTCAGGCACTATTTGCTTGGTGTGCACTTCTCTATGTCCACTGACCATTATGCTTTGAAATACCTAGTCAACAAGCCAGTATTAGGGGGCAAATTTGCATATGGTTGTTACTCTTCCATGAGTATGACTTTGAAATAGTGGTTAATCTAGGCAGATTGAACTTAGGACATGTTCATCTATCAAGGATCTAGTCAGGAGAAGAGCCTACGAACCTTGAAGACAATCTGCCTGATGTGCAGTTGTTTTCCATCTAGATAGATGATGAATATTATAAAGACATCATAGACTTCTTGACTACTGGGTTGGTACCCATAGAGTTTACTACGTAGCAGAAGAAGCAGCTGGTAGTAAGAGCAGCAGGCTTCACTTTAATAGTCGGACAGTTGTACAAGTTGGGTCCGGATGAAGTACTACGCAGATGTGTATTAGAGCACGAGAAGCCATTCATATTGGCTGATGCAAATTCAGGAGCAGCAGGAGGTCACTATGCAGGAAGAGCCACTGTGCAAAAGATACTGCGGGCAGGGCTATGGTGGCCTACCATTCACAAAGATGCAAAGGAACATTGCCAGAGCTGTGATGTTTGTTAGATGACTAGAAGGTCGTTGCGAAGAGATGAAATGCCATTGAATCCACAGTTGACATCACAGGAATTTGAGAAATGGGCAATTGATTTTGTGGGACCTATAAACCCACCAGGGAAGAGAACTGGTGTGAGGTACATTACTACTGTAACTGATTACCTCACCAGATGGGCAGAAGCGAAGCTAGTGAAGGACTGTAGTGCAGGTACTGTCGCACAGTTCATTTTCGAATACATCCTTACAAGGTTTGGATGCCCAAAGATTTTGATGAGTGACCAAGGCACTCACTTTCTAAATAGTTTTATTGAGGCATTGATAGAGGAGTTCCACATTCATCATCAGAGAAGTAAACCATATCACCCGCGAGCAAATGAAATTGTTGAAGCGTTCAATAAAGTACTGGAGAATGCACTAACTAAGGTATGCAATGTGAATATGGATGATTGGGACCTGCACATTCTAGCCGTTTTATGGGCATATAGAACTACTTGTAAAACATTGACTAGCCATACACCTATTAGGCTAGCCTATGGATAGGAAGCAATAATGCCAATGGAGTACATTGTTCCCAGCTTGAGAATAGCTGCGTTCACAGGCATGGCAGATTGCGACGCACTAGAAGAAAGGCTTCTACACTTGGTTGGTCTGGAGGAGGATCGCTTCATCGCAAGCTTTAACCAACAAGTGCAGAAAGATAGAGAAAAATCATGGCATGACTGCCATATCAAGAACAAGTCTTTTCAGGTAGGTGATCTAGTCCTCCTGTACGATAGCAACTTCATGAAATTTCCTGGAAAATTTAAGATGCATTGGCTTGGTCCATATACTGTTGTACATGTAACTAATGGTGGCGCAGCTCAGTTAGCCACATTAGCAGGAGATAACTTTCCCGGCCTAGTTAATGGAAGCAGACTTAAACCCTATCGGGATAGTCCTGCTTCGCAAAACTTTTGATGATCAAAAGAAAGGAAATTTCTAAGTTTCAAGTACAATTGAAATTGGGCATTAGAAAGCGATAAGTGGTTGTATGCGATGTATGATGAGGAAGTGTATATACCGTGCAACACTTGTCAGAAGTGAGGTTGCACTAAATATATATATATATATATGTATGTGTATATATATATAAAAAGAAAAAGAAAAAAGAGGAACTGCGCAGTTGCTAAGTCCAAAAGGAAACTGCGAAGATCAAGTTGAATGAGGAAAGAGGCTAAGTTCAGAATCAAGAAATCAGGCACTGTGAAGTAACCGCGCAGGCGTGGGGATGGTCTGTCGTGCATTTTGATGCAACAATCTGAAAAGTATTCGTTACAATGTCGGTCGGAAATCTTGCCATTATACAGTCCTTTTGCCAACGACCGCTTGGGATTTTAATGCAAAAATAGTTGGTCTGAACGAGTTAAGGAAGGAAAGGACGGAAGAATCCGCCGGATTTGGCTAATGGATACAACATTGAATGCTTATCTAGTCATTGAGGGGCACGGAGGAGGCTAGCTACGCCTATAAATAACGTTGTATTTGGACTCGCGGGCGTTATCGAACCCTTAGAATTTTCTTGCGAGCACTACTTTGCGAGTTGGTTTCATCAAGCTATCTGAAATCCTGTTGAGATTTTTCCAATGAATGTCTGAGAGGTCTTCTATTGAAGAAGAGTTCACGGGCCAAGAGACTGTGAAGGTACTCAAATATGGAGGAATCGAAGGGTTGATGGGAACCCCAGCCAAGAAATTAGTTATAGAACAAGGACAGACTTCCAGAAGATCACCAAGACATGCTCCAACAATGGCAGATAAAGGAAAACATCTAGTGGGGCTGAAAATAAAACAACCAAAGATGAGTTCCACAGTTCCGCAGGCGTCGATATCTGATAAGGAGATACCATTGACACTTACCCTGACTATATCTCACTGTGTGCACTGGATGCACCGGTCCTCAGGCTAACGAAGAATGCCAAATACGAGATTTTGCTCTTGTCGATATCAAAGCATGTCGACGTCGACAAAAATTTGTTGTGTAAGATCCCAGAGTGTAAGTGGGAAGACTATGATCTGCTTCAGATGCAGAAGGAGCCCAATGAACCTAGGTTTCCACAGTTCCAGCCCGACCAGTACATGTGCTGGAAGAAAGATGTGAAAGGAAACCTCACCTTGGTCATGGAAAGTTGGTTGTCCGGAGTAGTCTAGTCGGGACTGCTCAATCTGTTGAGACTCCAACACTTTGACAAAACGCCAGAGTTAAATATGGTGGTGCGAACTCTGATGTTGTGCATCCACTAGGGATATTTGTTGCTTGACTGCAATATCGACATGACCATTGACATTATCCACCGGATCATTGGGTTGAGCAAAAGAGGTAAAGACCCGAAGCAGTTTTTCCAAGGGAAAAGCAAGGATAAAGAAGTAGCCGCGAAGATTAAGAAAAATCAAATCGTCATCAAAGGCAAGAGAGGCTTTCAAACAGAGGACATAGATTATAAAGCCACGCATTTTTTCACACAACTGTTAGACAGAAATATTCTCAGAAAATGCAGGCCTTTAGAGGTACCTATGAGCGCAGTACTACTTGGTGCCACAGTCACGGAGGGCGAGCAATTCAACTGGTGTCAATACATGTTGAATGAGTTCCTAGAGGAACTAAATGACACACAGATCAATAGAAGAAATTTTCATTTTACATGGTTAATCTTGTTGATCGCCTTCAAGGCTTGAAGGAGTCGAAGGATTACGTTGGCGTAATCATCGACAGCAATGACTGCAAAGGAGCCCGCTATTCACACCTTTGGGAAAATTTAAATTCACAAAGATAGCCTGCGAGAGCTGAGGTCTTCTACATCTATTATGACTAGCTATGCGAAGCCATCATGCTCACGCCACGGATAACAAAGCAGGTAACGAGTAAGTATATTCGCACTGTTGATTTGTATGTTGACATGTGTTGCACTCACATTTCAGCCAAAGCACAGAAGAAGAATACTGAATGGTTCGTAGGAAGATACCATATGTGTGAATATGATATTGATAAAATCATGAGGGAATGGCCTCTCGAGTTTCAAGTTGAAATTGTGGATATCCAAAGCGACTCCAGCGAGGACAACCCCATTCCATGTCCCATCGTTGAAGAAAAAGAGACGAGGAAAAGAAAGGAAGCTAAGAGCCCGGCATAGCCAAAGGGGGCGCGGAAGAAGCAGAAAGTCATTAAAGGCCAATTAGAAATAGTACTCCATGATGATGATTATGAAATGATCGTGGAAAGGGTCACGGAGCAGATGGGAGACTTGATGACTTAGAAGGAGAAAAAGAACAAAATGATTCAGGAAAGTCTGTAGAAGAATTTGACCATGCTATAGGTAATTATAGAGAAAATTGAAGAAGTCCATAAAAGATCACCCTTGCCGCGAGACTCATATTCTGAAGGGAAGTCAGGAGGAACTTCAAAGCAGAAGATGTCGCAGCTAGCCATGACCGTGCCTGCGAAGTCCCGCATTTTCCATCTTGATCCATTAATTGTAGGCTACCACTACCAGAACAAATAATGTTGGACACAAAGGACATAGAGCATGTGGATCTCGATATTGCAAAGATACCACTGCCTAGTCTACACTATTTGCATCTGCAGGTTGTCGAAGAAATGCATGAGAGAACTACTGATGCGCTGAAACAGCAAGCTGAGCTGCAAACAGCTAATAAGCAGATGGAGGAATCTAGCTTGTGGAGAGCTATGGAGCTGCAAGATGAGCATGATCGACGGAAAATACTAGAATCCACAATCATTGCAGTCATAGATGATATATCAGAATGTGATGTACAAATAGACCCTTCGGACATTGTCGTTAAATCGGTGAACTGGTTAATGATCTTAAGGCAGAGATGTGAGATATGGAGATCATCCATGAACCTAAGGTTGCTTACTTGGAGGCACAGATTAACCCGTAGACTCCACCAGATCAGTAACAGTTAAGAGCAAAGGAAGTGAATTCCACAGTAGTGAGTATAGCCACCGAAGTGGCTAAATGCCAAAGTCTTTTAGATGAGGCATCGAAGGCATTCACTGCCCTCGAAGATGATCCAGGGTTGCTGGATGTAAAGAACACTGTGAAAGATAAGCAAGAATCATTAGAATAGTTGGATGCAGAAGTTAAAGCACTGCTACCAAGAGAAATACTCCAGAGGTACCGGGAAGTCAGAGTGCTAAAAAAGGAAGTTCAGGCCTTCAGAGAAAAAGAGACTGAATTGGGAGATAAATCGCAACCCTTGTTGGTGGCAGCGCACATGATCTCGCTAGAGATCGAGGAAAATTTAAAGGATTTGCACGAAGTTCAAGAACAGGTGGAAGGACAAGTTGAGGTTGATGAAATCATGCCTGAGATGTTGGAAACCGTGAAACAAGTTGAGAAAGACACTAAGGAAGCAGTCGAAAAGTTGATTGTCACACACAATGAGTTTATTGCGAAGCTAGCTTCGTAGCCGGAGGAACAGCTAGGAGAAGTCGAAGTTGAAGGTGGCTTGGGGACAAGCCACATGTAAGTGTTAGGGGCCTATTAGGCCTGGCCCAAGTGGGGCATTTTTTAGCAAGTCATATTTTGGAACTGCGGAGCTAAGCGCAGTTCAATGAAAGGATTTTTGGTATAATTTTTTGGGATGCTGCGAAGTTGCACGCAACGCAGTGTCAGAAGAATTGCGAAGTACAGTGCTATGAGGATACAACGCTGTGATGTGGCCAGTCTACGAAGATCTGGAAAAGTAGAGTGTCGTATGGAAGAAAACACGTATTCTGGTTAGACCATCGGTGGTCTATTTTTGGTAAATATGCTCCATGGTTGTCAAGCAATGGGTAAGGAGCAGAATCGAAAGAAAGCGACTCGTCGCACATGTGAAAGAACCACTACCTGAACCAGTCGCACAAGACCGTTAGAGGAAGAACAGCTCAGTGAAAGCGACCTGTTGGTGTGTGTGCGACAGGAAGGCCGATAGCGATGTGAAGCATGCGTGGACGGCGGCCAAGATGGAAGATTCGCTACCAGAAGCTAGCAAGCCCGATGAGCTGGAAAATCGTGACAGTTTTGTAAACCTAAGGATTTTTGCCTGTGAATTGTAAAGACATGACCTACGGGCATGATCTATAAATAAGGCATACTCTGTATGGGAAAGGGTTGTTAATTTTGTTACTCTTCATGGTTATTGACTGAATAGATATCCATTGAGAGACATTTTGGTAAAGGCTCTGCAAGCTGTGTGTGTAGAGGCCTATTGAGAGAGGAGAGAGTCTGCAACTGAGTGCGCAGACAAAGAACTGTTGTACCCTTCCAAAAGACTAATACAACAACAGCTCTTGCGGAAGTAGCTCCCATCCTTGGGATGAACCACGTTAAACCCTGTGTAGTGTGATTGATTATGTGTTTGCATTTTCTATTTGCTTACAGTATGTGCTTGAATTCTCATTTATCAGTTGTTGTGTTAATGCTTTTATATGTATTCGCCATAGGAGAAAGATGGGAATAATATGTTAAGTATTACATGTATGAATGAATGTTGAATGCGCAGCATTCTAAGTCTGTATTGTGTGTTTCATCTGTTTACGTTGGTTATAAGGCTAATAATTTAAGGCAGTAAGTGAATGGATAAATATTAAGTAAAGTCATCAATATCTGTTAAGTCTGAAGAGGAAGCGCATAAGTCAGTTGCATTGTCCTATTAATTGCATCTTGTTCGAATCGCGCAGTCCGTAGATGCATTGGTTGTACGAGAACCTTAGCTTCTAGAAGTGAGGACCGCGACGCAGTCTATCGTCGCGCAGTCTCTCGTCTGCAGCACGAGCTCCGCAGTGCGCTGCGCAGTAGATTTGTCTGAATAACTCATTACATTGCTGTGGAAACCTGATTCCACAGCGCCCCCATAGCTACACCTCGGGTGAGACCTCAGCCTGTTCGCAGGTTGTTGCCGAAAGGGCCGGTGAGAAGGGATTTTGTTGGTTCCTTGAAACCGCAAAGAACCTAGGTCTACATTGGAAACCTCTAGAACAGTATAGAAGCCAACAAGAACCATTTGTTGGATTCTATATTGTTCTATAGGTTTCTAGTGTAGACCCAGGTTCTTTGTGGTTTCAAGGAACCAACAAAATCCCTTCTCACTGGCCCTTTCGGCAATAGCCTACGAACAGGCTAAGGTCTCACCTGAAGTGTAGCTATGGGGGCACTACAGAATCAATTTTCCACAGCAATGTGATGAGTTATTCAGACAGATCTACTGTGCAGCGCACTGCGGAGCTCGTACTGCGGATGAGAGACTGTGCGACGATAGATTGCGTCGCAATCCTCGCTTCTACAAGCTAAGGTGCTCGCACAACCAGCGCATCTACGAACTGTGTGGTTCAGACATGATGCAATTAATAGGACAATGCAACTGACTTATGTGCTTCCTCTTCAAACTTAATAGATATTGATGACTTTACTTAATATTTATCCATCCACTTACTGCCTTAGATTATTAGTCTTATAACCAATGTAAACAGATGAAACACGCAATACTGCATGCTCTGGTGCTGCGCATCAAGAGAGTTACACAACACGAACTCTACATACATAAGGTGTGATTTCACAAAGTGCTATCTTCACAGACTTCGAATGTTGCGCATTCAACATTCATCCATACATGTAATACTTAACATATTATTCTCATCTTTCTCCTATGGCGAATACAAATAAAAGCATTAACAAAACAACCGATAAATGAGAATTCAAGCACATATTGTAAGAAAATAGCAAATGCAAACACATAATCAATCACACTACATAGGTTTTAACGTTGTTCACCCCCAGGATGGGATCTACGTCCACAAGAACTATTGTTTTATTAGTCTTTGGGAAGGGTACAATAGTTCTTTGTCTGCACACTCAGCTGTAGACTCTCTCCTCTCTCAATAGGCCTCTACGCACATAGCTTGCAGAGACTTTACCAAAATGTCTCTCAATAGAGATCTATTCAGTCAATAACCATGAAGAGTAACAAAATTAACAACCCTTTCCCATACAAAGTATGCCTTATTTATAGATCATGCCCATAGGTCATGTATTTACAATTCGTAGGCAAAAACCCTTAGGTTTACAAAACTATCATGATTTTCCAGCTCATCGGGCTTGCTGGCTTCTAGTAGCAAATCTTCCATCGTGGTCGTCATACACACATGCTTCACGTCTCTATTAGCCTTCCTGTCGCGCGCACGCCAACAGGTTGCTTTCACCAAGCCGTTCTTCCTCTAACGGTCTTGTGCGACTGGTTCAGGTAGTGGTTCTTTCACATGTGCGACCAGTCATTTTCTTCCGCTTCTGCTCCTCACCTGTTTCCTAACAACCATGGAGCATCTTTACCAAAAATAGACCACCAATGGTCTAACCGGAATACGTGTCATCTTCCATCTGACACTCTGCTTTGCTGGATCTCCGTAGACTGGCCACATCGCAGCGATGTATCCTCACAGCACTATACTTCGTAGTTATTCCGACACTACATTGCGCGCAACTTTGCAGCATCCCAAAAACTTATACCAAAAATCCTTTCGTTGAACTGCACTTAGCTCCGTAGTTCCAAAATCCGACTTGCTAAAAAATGCCCCACTTGGGCCAGGCCCAACACATATGTATTGGGTTGTCTCGGATATATTTCTCAACAATTTGGATGCAACACCTTACAAAATTGATACTTGACCATGTCATAGGGTTTAGTGTGCTCAATAGCATAGGTCAGTATATAAGAAATTTTGTTGATAGTTGTAATGGATATGATAACAACTATCAATCTACAAATTTTATAGCAGTTAGTCATTCCATCACTGGTTCTTATGTAGTGCCATTCATCAATATTTCAACTTTTGACACTCAACATTATGATAACTTATTAGCCTTCTTAAAAAAAAACATAATTGGCTCAAATAGCTAAAAAGTGTCACCTCACTAGTTATGTGCTTATGTCAACAATATTTTGATAGTATGATCTTTTGGTGTTATTGGCTCTAGAAATACTAGTTATATGATGCCACTTTCACACATGTAAATTCCCAAATGTTATTAGTTGATCATTCAACACTCTCTTGTCCATTTTCTCCCAAAATTATCGATTTAGTTTACAACTTTAGTTCATGAGGCTCTGTTGTAGCCACAATAGATCCCATCTTTGTTATCACTAATTTTTCATTACAAATGGTTTGGATTTAATATGAAACAAATTATATTAAAGATCAAGCCTTTTTCGATGTTCCAGATGTATTAATTTTCATGATTACTTAAAATTTGGAATTCGGAAGTTGGGATGTCAATGTTTGTGTACTAATTCTATCGAGGCTCCGATCCCAACATCCCTATTTTTATAAGTCTCAGAACTTGGAAATCAGAAAGTGGTTTTCCCTTTTTAAATCATTTGTTGACATGTCGATGCTGATGTTTTCCATTTTCTCGGACCTCGGAAGTTGGGAGGTCATTTTCAATTATAGTTGGCTTGCCCACGTGCCGATCCTGACATTTATTATTTTAATATGAACCTAGGACCTCGGGAATCATAATGACTTTAATTAATCAGTCAATTTCCCTGTCGATGTGCCAATGCCAATGTTTACCTCGGATATCAGACCTCGGATGTCTTACTATTAATATATAAAAAAATTATTCCCCGATGTATTGCTAACACAAATTTTCTATTTATTTGGATTTATGTAATTTCCTTACATTTTCATCGACCCAGGTACGTTGGTAATGTAATTTGTAACTCATTGTAAACTCCCCTGAGACATGACATCCGAATTTTTCAAATTTTTGGCAGTCCCACCTCGACACCTCTATTTTGACATCAGAGGCTGGCATACTTGATGCACGCACCAAAACTGGCTCAGAGAACTAGTCAAATCATACTTAATTAATGATTAATTATTACATTACCTCCAATCTTAATAGAATTCACACTTAGCCAAATTTCAAAAACCCTCGCCATTTTCATGCCAGAAATTCAAATTACAGAGTAATAGGAAGCTCTGCTTTCAAAGAAAGGACTTGCATTTTTCTTTTGTAGCATTAGCTTGAACTTACTCCAAGTATTTATGTTTTGTCTTTCGCTTCTGTTTTTTATCTTGATATTTAAATCAACTTATGATGTTGTTTTTTCTCTGTCTACAGAAACAACTCAGGATGCCATGGCCCGAAAGACTAGGTCAAAGGTTGCATTGAAAGTGCTAAAGCTGAAAGACCCTAACTTTGGTATTTATTTAGACATTGATGCCAGAATTTATAATACCGTGTTCCTGGAATGGGCAATAATTTACAGTATGTTTTATAATGATGACTTCTTAGCGTTCAAGGAAGAAGCCCCAATTTACCATAATATTAGCAAGTCTCACCTGCACGTCATTTCCGCTCGTTTTACTATCATGCCATTTACAAATTTGGTGAAATGGATGATTGATTATGCAAATATCCCTACAAGCACTTTCAAGGATTCAAATCATACCCCCTATTCTACTTTTAAGCCGAACAATTTTGCTAAAATATATGCCCTAAAAACTCCTCAACAGTTACTAATGCAGGATTTCATAAGAGCTTTCAAGCAAAAGTATGAAGTAGACGTGCTTGTAAAGACTTGGATGGTTGATCCAGAAAGCTTTATACTCAAACCCCAAAAGCAATACCCTATCTATTTTCTTAGGGAACTATACAAGCTACTCATTGCAATGCTCTGTAGGTTTTATGGCATGGACAGTTATGCATATTTTAAACTGGAGTGGACTCCTCCAGTGCATCATGTAGCTACTAAAGGAAAAGTGTTCAATTGGGAACAAATTTTCTCCATCACTCTTAGGGATGATATTTCCCAAGCCTTGAAATCTCCAACCACAAAGAATCCTAAATGCTTTCTATCAACATATTTGGTAGATATTATGTGTGCTTCTTTTTCTTATCCTTCTATGAACTAGCCTTAGACTAGGAAAAATTCTCCTATACACATATATTGTTCAATCCCGTGGGAGGATAATTATAAAACTTATGTTTATGAAATATGTGATAATTTTCTTAGTGTTGTCTATTTTATCATTTTCAAGAAGGATGCTCCTATTATTTCCAATGATTCCATTTCTTTAGTAGCAAAATGGGTAATTGGTATGCCAATGAATTCTTCACTTACCTCGGAATATGGGGAAGCAATTCAATTCACTTGCTACCAAGATTCGTCCCTGATAGGTTGGTTCTTGTTGAAGTGGCCTATCAAATAGTTTCCGATGGATTTCATAGTCAATGTCATTCTCAGAAAAGGAGAGCATGGTCGAAGTTCCCTTTACATGTTGGGAATTTAATCATCCAAAATTCTACTCAATCTCAATGGATTCCTTAAAGCTAGGGTTGGTAGTTAAAAGTATACATGATCCAAAGGGTTTCATAGCTGATAGTTTTACTCAGGATCAATTGAAAAGCTCATATTCCCATGAAAAGGATCCAAGTGATTCTCTTTATCAAAATGCATCCAGTTTTGGGGAGGTATTTGTTCGGATATCCACATCATCATTTTCAGGACCTTGCATGCAATTAGGGTTTGCATGCAAACTCTAGGTTTTTCATGCATCCCAGTCACCAGGTTGATGCCTCCAACACCTTACCCACCTTATTCTAGCACCCGAGAGCTTCTTACATCAGTTCTTTAGCCCTCCTAGTCATGAAGGCGCCCACTTCTCACCTACTTCCAGAGAAGGGCGCACTTCTTCACCTACCACCTCAGTTTACATTCAGTTAGCTCCGATTCTCCTTGATTTGAGGCTAGTTTCACTCCCAATTGACTGTTTCACTTCGTTGGACCTCCATATTAACTAGATGACTTGTTTTGACTTCAATTAAGCCTCCCATGCGCCCTCCACTGAGTCTCCTTCCCTATATCAGTGCTACACACTTCAGTTACACTAGTTACACTCAGTTAGACTCAGATTGACACCTAGATGACTGGTTCTTGTGCATTGATGACCACCACTGATTGATGATGAGGACTCCTATTTGGAGCCAAGCTACACCACTCAGTAATTCGAATGACCTTCTTAGTCAATTCGAATTGCTCAGTCATTGTTACTGTATTATTTTGTAATTATTCACCCTCATTGGTTTATTGAACACTGATGCATATTTTGCACAGTTTTACACCATTTTTCTGAGTTTCATCTATTGTGATTGATTTACTTGTTCATTAGATCTGCTGTGACTAATTTTACATGGTATCAGAGCCATTGCAGGGACAAGATTTCTTTACTCAGGCTCAATTGAAAAGTTCATATTCCCATGAAAAGGATCCAAGTGATTCTCTTTATCAAAATGCATCTAGTTTTGGGGAGGTATTGAGCAGATTAATTGATCCCAATCAGAGAGTCCTCATTCATGACGCTAAAAAATAGTAGAGGATAAAGTTAGTGGAAGAGAGAAACATGATATCTCAACTATAGGAGAAGGCTACAAAAGAAGCAATGGAGGAAACTGAAAAATATTTAGTGGTTAGTTTGTCCCAGATGAAGTTTGCAAAAGAGAAGTAGTTGGATAAACAACAAGGTAAGAAACCTATGTCAAATAATCAACCTCAAACTCCTATTTAGAATTTGAATTCCTTAATCTAGCAGACCAAGGCTTTCAAGGTAAATCTTCCTGGTGCGTCTAATATTTATACTACTTATTCCTCTACTTTAATTCCTACTATTTCAATTAAAACATAGAATCAACCAAAAACAAACCCTAAACCTACCCCTTCTCAGTCTACCAATAGTATTATTGACCTGGAGAAAGAACAACCCCCATAAGTGTTTCACTCAGCTAAGGTGATTCAAGAACCTATCCATTCATCTCCTTCAGATGATACACCTTTTGTCAATGGTGCTTTGCCTAGTTCAAATATTCACTCTTCTCCAAGGGATAATTTAGTAGAAAGTATTCCTATTGGTGATATTGATACTCATTCCATTCATAATTCACCTCCTTCTTCACCACCCCACATTGACCTTCTATATCTTACTATTGTTGCACAACTTACCACCTCAGCCACTCAGTCAATAGCCGAGAATTTATTAAATACTTTTGTAGATCCTCCTCCTCCTCAACAATTCCCATCTTCCTAGCAGGATATCCAAATAGTCGAAGATATTGTTCCTATCAAACCTTCACAATCTAAAGTTGCTACCTCTTCTACTAAGATTTTTTAGTCCCGGGAAGGAATCTTACCTATGACCACAACTATTCAAGCCCCATCATATTTTTCCCAAACTCTTGTCCAACTATCATCCACCACTTTAAGCCAACCAATACCTATATCCAGTTCTATTGGATTGTGGGTTTCTTCAGTTAAAGACTCGGCTGAATTTGGAGAGCATGTTGTGGTTGTTTTGGGTGATTATTGTTTTAGTAAGAAACAAAAGGTTGTCCTTAGAAAAAAAACTAAAAGAAGCAGGTAAGGTGAAATGATAGTTGGGATTGTTGAAAATCAAGGCATATAGAAGCAGGCTACTACTGATGTAAGAAGGGAAGCCATTGAGATAGTTGCTACCATGGGGGATTTTGCTGGAGAAAATTATGACTCTGTATCCACTTTAGGAAAAACAATTGATGAATAAAAGGTTATGTTTGATGCATTAGAAAGATTCTTTGTAATAGGACTTTCTCAAACAAATTCAACAGGCGAAAATTCAACACCAAGAAGAAATACAGAGCTTGTTGAATCAACTTCAACAAGTGTCAGAGAAGAAAGATATTGTTGATAACAAAGCAGTTGAGTTGTCCAGTGAGCTTACATGCATTAAGCAACAATTTGAACAATTTAAGAATCAATATGTTCCATCTTCCTTCTTCAAACTTACAGTTCAATAATTTAAGGATGAAGATCTA
This sequence comes from Larix kaempferi, assembly GCA_027924585.1. Classification (NCBI taxonomy): domain Eukaryota; kingdom Viridiplantae; phylum Streptophyta; class Pinopsida; order Pinales; family Pinaceae; genus Larix; species Larix kaempferi. The sequence continues at coordinate 46,416,450 of BSBM01000510.1, forward strand.
TGTGCCAATGAAAATGTCAGGTAAACACATATTTTGTTTTTTTAGGGGTTAAATGAGATTCAAGATTATTTTAATTCCTTTGAGAATTTATCTGATCTTTTGGGGGATCATATTGATAAAAGGAAGAAGTCACATTTATCCTATGAGCAATTTTTTGAATGGCAGACACATCTTAGGAACGCTCTTGAATATTTTCCTCGCTTAAACCCAATTAAGCTTAGAGAACTCAGGTGTCTGTTAAGTCTTGGAAGCTTGTACATGACAAGGTTTCCCATATGATTGATAAATGGCATAATATTTGTGCTAGGAAATGGATGTTGACCGATGGTTACAAGGAAACTCTTGGTATGTTGGAATCTTATTAATACTGAGAAGGGGGGCGAATCAATATTAGCACAGTTATGGACAATTTTTACTTCTTATCATATTTTAACTTGATCTCAAATTATGCATTCACATAAACAAAAGCATTCATCCACATATGCCCAAAACAAAAAACACACAGAGTTTTACGTGGAAAACCAAATGGGAGAAAACCACTGAATTCTCTCTTATAATATAAATATTACATTCATGGAAGCACCAAATTACGAAGTTCTCCAGCACCAATTGGAAGGAGGCACTAACCCCTTGGTTTTACAGGATACGACCTGAAGGAAGCACTGACTCTCTGATTTTCCAGCTTCAATTGGAAGGAGGAACCGACCCCCTGCTCCTTGCCCCATCCTTCCGCCCTGATATGAAAGAAGAAGATATTACTTTGTTGTTATTCTGTTCCACGCACTCTTCATATTAATTGTTGTTCGTTCTGTTGTGCGCACCTTCTGTATGTTATAATATTTCTATCACTTTACTACATACTTCACTTGAATTCACAACTTTGCAATTGACTTCATACTTCATAAACTGTGTGTTTCTTCATCACATTTTGCAGTCTGCGCTTTGGTTCAATATGTTGTTATGTTTTTGTGCATTTGCAACTTCAACTCATACTGTGCATATTTTGTTGCGCTATTGTTCAGACTTCGCACATCAGTATCAGATGATTCTACGCACCTTCTGTGCATCATCAGTGATTCGGCCTTTCGGTTATTCGCACTTGTCTTATATCATCCTGATCATAATGCACATCCTTTTACTATGCAACAACTCTGTCTTAGCACATCAGATAAACTACTTTATTTCGTGCATAACTAGTTATACTTCAAGTATGTCTTTGCACATTTGTCTTAGATCATCTGTGACTTTCTGCGTATTGCCTATGATACTACAATTCTGGTCTCACGCACTTGCTCATCCTCTATAATCCCGCATTTATGTCTTCGCGCAACTATCACAGATAAACTACATCATTTTGCGCACCTTCAACATTTTTGTTCTTCTATGCTCACTCGACTCTCTGCTAGATCATGTTGTTCTGGTTCCACGAGCCCTTAATGCCCCAAACTAAGAATCTTTCTAAATATGTATCTTCTAGTCTTGAGCTTACAAGCTTACTTCAATTCTCCAACTTGGCTTCTTATTTATACTTGTCATGCGTGGATGGTATGCCCACAATTTGGTTGTGGCTTCCCTTCTTCCTTGATTCACGATTCATGATTCCGCCACTTGTCATGTTCTGCGGCACTGAGGTTTCATCTCTTGTGGGTCTTGCACATACTTGTTCCTTTATCTAGTGGGACTTATGCCCTTGCGGTGTGTTCTTGCTCCCTTGATGTACCATCGCTTTTGGGACTTGAGCACTTAAATTCTCCAACCACCAATTTCTTTCGGTACTCTTACGTGCTTCAACAAATTGAATTCTTATTCTAATTGGTGAATCTTGCGCACTTTTTGGACTTGCTTACATGTTCAACCGCTTCTTGCTCCAAGTCTCTTGCGCACTACCGAACCTTGTCCAACCATGTCCTTGGAATATACCTTTGAAGTAGTATGACTGGGTGGACTTGAGACCTGCACCTATACCATATGTATTGAATGTATTCCTTATGTACTTCTTCAAACTTGAATATACTTGATGTACCTTTGGATATACTTCTTATGTACTTCTTCAAAACTGAATTTCACAATCGGATATACTTCTTCAAAGTGGCTTTCATATATTTCTTCAAACTAGAATAGGAATACTGAATCCTCTTTGACATCAGTTGACATCAATGATAACCAAAGTTCAACATGGTATTCCTATATTTGTTGAGCTGGCAAAGTCAGTTCCAACTTGTTTGAGAATTGTTGACGTGGATGAACAAAGAGATCAATCATATGATGTGATTCGAGGCACTTCTCAAGTTGATATTTTTGTTCTCATATCATTTATTTCATCACCTGTACATTTGAAATCCACCCTACAGAGCTTCCTTGATAATTGGTCGAAGATAAGGAGCAAGGAAGTTAGATGTTTTTTATGTAAGGCCCAACTCCAGGTAGAGCAACGTACGTTATTCATCCTGATGTAACAAAAATGTGGAAGGTTTATTCTAAATGGAAAGATTATCTTACTAATCCTAGTCAAGATGGTTACTTATTGCTAGATTCTAGGATATCTTTGTTGATTTTGTGGATATTGCTTTTTTTTGTTTATTTATTTTCCACCATCCAGAGGAAAGGGAAGGAGACCCTAGCCAAACCTCTGGTGTAATATTCTTGTATTAGATACTGTTGAACTCTCTGTATATTTTGGAGCAAGTGATGTAATTATTTAAAAGCTTGTTAATGGAAGATGGATATTGTTTCACATGTGGATATCAGCATGGTTGAAGTTTGAATTTTATTAACCTCTATGTGTTTCCTTGAGTTTGAGTTTTATATTCTCTTAATAAACTAGTTAACAGTTTGAATGATTGTAATTTCATAGGTTATGTTTAAATTTAATGGATTTATTCATTTCAAAATTCAAATTGTTGTGATTAGGGTGTATTGAATATATTTAATACTTATGTTTATAGTTAAATCCTTTGTGATTAATTATTCTTTAGTAATAAGTGCATTACTGTTGGATTGAATAGATCTTCTTAAATTAATTCTATTTACTTTTGCTAAATCTCAAATCTATAAACTAATGCCATCGTGATAATTATTTTATCTTGGTTTCGTTAGTGAGTTTGCCTTGTTTGATTAAGGATTGTTTTTCTTAATTATTTTGTGATGAACCTGCTATAAATAATTAATGCAAATACACGAGATATCAGAAATAATAGAACATAATCACTTTTATATTGATCACGGGCCACTTCGAGGGGGCAACCTCCTTTGAGAAAGCTCAATACAATTAACTTCACAGTGCCTTCAATGACCTCAACACACACTTATATACTAAGTCTATGCCCAATACTATGAGTCAAAACCATGGGACATATAATACTATGGGACGACTTACAAAGCATATGCGTCCAATACTATGGGTCAATACTATGGGCTAATATAAACTACGGATCAACAAATACTACGGGACGACTTACAAAGCATATGCGTCCAACAACAATATACTAACATAGTAAAGAGAAGGGTTGACATAGGTTCCTAACATCCCCTCTCCCTTAGAAAAAGCTTTGTCCTCAAATCTTTGGTTGGAGAAATTGCTGCAGAATCTGAAGGAGTGGTTCCCCGGTAGCATCCTCAGGTTGCATTTCGGGCCACTAACGCCTTTGGAGTGTCAAGGAGGATTGCTTGGAAGGCTGTAGATGAATAAGAACCCTGTCAGCTGCGTGGAAAATGCGCTCAAAACGGTGTTGATCAGCTTGTTGTTTCAGGCGAATTTTGGCCATGTGAAGATTGTCCTGCGGAATGAGAAGAATCTGATCGCGGTTTCGAAGAACCGAGTCAATTTCCTGAACTGGGGAGCTGCTAAGGGTGCATGGAAGAAGAACTGGCGGTATTTTTCCATAGACTTCTTTATATGGTGTCCTTTGAGATGGTATTGTACCACCAGAGCGCTGCTAGGAAATCCATAGAAATAGTTGGCCAAAGCTGTGTAGGGATGGGCAAGGGTTTGAGCAATCCCGAAAGGAGTGTCGTTTCCCCCTTGTTGACTTGGAAAGTATCATCGTCAGCCACCATCTGTTGAATTGTCATTTTTAGTCCCTGCCAAAAGAAGTTACATTGTTCCCGGTCATACATTTTGCAGAACCTAGAGTGCCCTGTTGATGAAGAAGCATGGAGTTCATAGAAGAGATAGCCCTATTGAACATATTGCAACCAATCTGGAACAAGCAGAGAAAGAGTTGTAAGAGAAACTGGGTCATCAATTGTGCGAGAAGGAGCATCTTCCACCATATTGTCCTTACCCTTCTTGTAAGTGATCACATAGGGATAACCCATGAGTTGGATAACCCATTTCAGGTGTGTTGGGGAGGAGACCCATTGTTCCAGAAAATTTTCCAAACTCGGGAGATCAGTCTTGATGCAAAAATAATTCCCTAATAAGTATGGTTGCCACTTCTGTACTGCATGCAAAATAGCCATCATTTCCTGCTGAGAGGTAGATGTGGCTAAATTCTTACCGGAAAGGTCTCTTAAAGGCAGCAAGCGCATTGGTTCAGCAAAGATACCTGCATATCTATCCAAGGAAGTAGTGGAGACTATTGATGGGTGCATCTGAATGGAATTGAGTTGAGCGATGACACCATGTGAATTCTTCTTAAGGATTTTTTCCAAGCGATGTGAACTGATGATGCAGAGAGACCTTGGTTGTAAGCCCATAAATTTGTGTTGTGCCCCATTGACTTTAAACTGCATCCAAAGTTCACCAAAATCCCATAAGATGGGGCTAAGTGTGTGTAGCCATTGAATGCCCAAAACCACATCAAATCCACCTAAGGACAAGGCAAACATGTCAAAGCGTAGGTTATAATCTTCCATAGAGATACGGACATTGTGACACTTCCCCTTGCAAGGTAAGGTACCCCCATTGGCAACCATGACTTCAAAGTTGGAGCAAGGATGGACAAAACAATTAGCCTGTTTGGTAATCCGAGGGTCAATGAAGTTATGAGTGCTACCAGAATCAATGAGTATGGTAAGAGGGAGCTTCTTCAAGTATCCCCTGGCCCGCATTGTTTGTGGGGTGGTGACGTCGGTTATAGCATGGAGAGAGATCTTGGGTGGGTCATCCTGAGATGGGGTGTCAACAAGTGGGTGTTGAATGTCAACCTGATCATCAACTGTATCTGTAGCTTCTTCACCAAGTTCTAAGGTAGGCGGAGAATCCACATCCAAGAGATAGAGATTTTGTTGAACACATCTATGTCCTTGAGTGAATTTCTCATCACAATTATAGCAAATCCCTTTTTCTCGGCATGCCTGCATTTCTATTTCAGACAAATGCTTGATAGGAGTTGGTTGAGGAGAAGGTGTGATGGGAGGTCGTTGGGAACCCATATTTCTGAAGGGAACAAAGGTGGGTTTGGAGCATTGTTGAGCTACGATCTTGTCCTCGGCCAGCTTAGCCAACCCTAGGACTTCCATCATCGTGTTGGGACAAAACATTTTGACCTCGGAGCGGATTTCATCCTTGATACCATTGATAAAATAACTCCTGTAGAATTCATCAGACAATCCTTCTGTATGATTGGCCAATTTCTCAAATTTTGTCTGATACTCTCTCATTGTGCCAATTTGGTGAAGTTTAGTGAGTGCTCCTGTGAAATCATCAAAAGCACTAGGACCAAATCGTGGCAAAATGAGTTGGCAAAAATATGTCCAGTTTGGCTCGGGATGAGCTTTGATGTACCAATGGTACCATTGAAGGGCTTCCTGTTCCAAATGAAAGAATGCAAGTGGAACTTTCTGGGCATCAGAAGTATTATGCAGACTTAAATATTGTTCTGCTCGGTAGATCCATCCAGTGGAATCAGTACCATTGAAGCGAGGAAAATCAAGCTTCGGTCCACGAAAATTGCTGGAAGAAGAGAACCTGGTAGCTACAAAATATTTTAGCTGTCTGGTATTGTTCATGGCTGAATGCTGAAGATGGAGGCTGAGAAATTTTTCATCCAGATCTTGGAGTTTGGTTTGGATGGCTGCAAGTGCTTCCTCCATGGTGTGTGCTCTTGCACAGGTGACAACCATAACCAGGTTTTTTTTTTTTTTTCTTCCAGAAATGGATCGGCAATGGCGCGGAAGGGATCGAAAACGCCTGGATCTGAAATGGCGACTGGATCTGGAACGACTTTCAGAATAGATCTGAAACGGATGGATCTGGAGCGGAAGTGATCGGCAACAGTTCAACTAAAAATAGATATGGACCCCAGGTATGTACGGCTTCCTAACAGTTCAGGTGTTTCACTCAGCCACCAATGCTGTTTGACGACTTGCGTATTGGGGAAGTACCCCTCACTCCACAACTCAAGTAAAACTGATAACCGCTTTGCCACAAACGACAGCTCTTGGTTTACCTCACGGGTGGGAACTAGTCAATCAGGTAGGGGTCGTTGCCCTTTTCGCTGGCAGGTCCTCTCAATGGGCCAGCTACTTTGGGGTTCCTGTGGTACTCCTCACAATGAGTTTTAGGGCCTATGCCCAAGTACTTCCCACAGTTAAGCGGATAGGGATTATTCCCAAATCCGAAGCTGCAACAGATGCGAAATTTTTTTTTGGCAGAAATTCCACCCAACGAGCCCAAGAAAGTGCTCTGACACCAGATGTGATGAACCTACAATAATTAATTAATGCAAATACACGAGATATCAGAAATAATAGAACATAATCACTTTTATATTGATCACGGGCCACTTCGAGGGGGCAACCTCCTTTGAGAAAGCTCAATACAATTAACTTCACGGTGCCTTCAATGACCCCAACACACACTTATATACTAAGTCTATGCCCAATACTATGAGTCAAAACCATGGGACATATAATACTACGGGATGACTTACAAAGCATATGCGTCCAATACTATGGGCTAATATAAACTACGGATCAACAAATACTACGGGATGACTTACAAAGCATATGCGTCCAACAACAATATACTAACATAGTAAAGAGAAGGGTTGACATAGGTTCCTAACATATTTCAAGGCATTCTATTAAAATCATAGATTACGTAAGAGGATCTTTACCTTACTAGGTTTTCCTATTTGGGTTAATTTTCATGAAGGTTTTCTTATATTTCATTCTTAAACTAGACTAACATCTTAAGATTAGGATTCAATAAACAGGTTTCTCCTACATAAGGAGTTTTAAAAAAACCCTTTGTAGCCAATGGAGACCTTATATCCATCGGAAATAGTCACACCAAACGAATGAGGACTCGGGGTGAATTTTGTATAAGGTTTCCTGACACATTTAGATCGTATTGTTTCCTTTGAGTTGACGACTTGAACCCCTCAAGGAGTCAACCAATGGCATGCCCTATTTCTGACTCCCAATACAAGAAATTACTCCATGCACACTTTTTTCGGGAACTTACCCACATATATCTCCCCTTACATTGAATAAAAAAAATAGTATGAGATTCTGCATGTCTCTTAGGTAGAGTCATGTCAAACCATTCTCCATAATGTATATAATGTAAATACCAAATTTAGGTTAGATAAAACCCATTGGAATATATTCTTTGACGGTTCAAGATCTAAGGAAGGAACTAGAGCTGGTTGTGTTTAAATATATACAACTGGTAATAAAACCATGATAGCTTGTAGATTAGATTTCCGATGTACAAATAATGTAACCAAGTATGAGGCACTTATACAAGGTCTTAAAAAATCAATTGACTTGAAAGTGCAGGTAATTAAAGTTTATGGTGACTCTGAGAAAATTGTTAGGCAAATCAAAAACTCGATTCATTGTGTTTCTAATCACTTAAAAAATTAGTATGGGATTTAATTAATTATTTCCAGACCTTTAATATAAATTTTGTACCTCGATCACAAAATTTTGATGTTGACTTGATCGTTAATGTTGCATCCAAGTTAATGCCTCCCGAAGGCTTTGCACTTGATGCATTTTCAGTTGAGCTAATTTATAGTCCCTCTATTCTTGATAACGTCACTAATTGGAAATTTTTTGATGAAGATCAATAAATATTGGATTTCCTTACTACTTGACATACCTTTAAAGATGTTACCATTGACGAAGATACCCATGATCAGTCTCTCCCTGATCTGTAGAATTTGTTTTATTATGCATTAGACGTGCATGCTCCCACTGCTTTGGTCCCAAAATCAGTCACCAGGATTGTGAAATTCTATGACTTACAAAACAAATTTAAAATGGTTACTAATTGTAAAACCAATAACTCTTGTATGAATTACCAAGTTGTTAACTTTGGAACTGAACATAATCCCCAGAATATTAATCTTGGGACTGAGTGTACCTCTGCTGGGAGAGTTTCCTTTGTTAATCTATTTAAAGAATATAAATATGTCTTTTCCTAGAACTATGATGATTTAAAGACATTTGACACGAATATAATGCAACACAATATTCCAATGAAACCCCAGGTTAAACCATATCAACAAAAACTTAGGAAAATGCATCCTAGCTTAGAATCATTTGTCAAGAAAGAACTATAAAAAATTCTATCCAGTAGGATTATTTTTCTTGTGAGACATACTCAATGGGTGGATAACCAGGTACTTGTTCGAAAGAAGAATGGAGACATTCATCTCTATGTGGATTTTAGGAATCTTAATAAAGCCTAGGAAAAATATAATTATCCAATGCCTTCCAGGGAACATATTTCGCAGAGAGTATCTAGATCTGAAATGTTTTCTCTGTTAGATGGATTTTCTGGGTACAACCATGTATTGGTGTCCCACAGATATCAATTGAAAATTTTCTTTAGAACCCCATGGAGAACCTTTGCCTATAGGAAAATGCCCTTTGGATTGATAAACGCATGTGCTACGTTTTAGAGAGCAATGGACATTGCTTTCCAAGATTTAATTCATAATTGTTTTGTGGTATATTTGGATGATGTGACCATTTTTTCAAAGAAGAGTCATGACCATCTTTTGCATTTAAGATAGGTTTTGGAACAATGTAGAAAATATGGGATTTCATTAAATCCTAAAAAACAGTTTTCTCTATGACAGAAGGTAAACTGCTTGGGTTTGTTGTTTCTAAACATGAAATGATGATAGATCCTAAAAGGACCCAGGAAATATCTAAAATTAATCTCCCTAATTCAAAAATATATATGCAATATTTCTTGGGGAAAATCAATTTTGTAAGGAGGTTTATTCCTAGTTTCGCTCAAATCCTGAAACCCTTGCAAGATATGATTAAAAAGGATGCAGTTTTTAAATGGAATGACATACAGAAAGAATATTTTGTTGGGATTAGAGAATCCATTACTAAAGCTCCTGCTTTAATGACTCCATATTTCTCAAAAGATTTTATTTTGTATATATATTCTTATGATGTTTCATATGTTGTCATCCGAACATAGAAAAATGTCGAAGGGGATGAAATTCCCATACCTTTTATGAGTTCCACTCTCAAGGGTGCTGAGATTAATTATCCAGGGGTCGACAAGCAGGACTACCCAGTGTATAAGGATGTCAAACATTTTAGACCTTATCTCCTCGAGACTCGAAATAAAGTTTGTGTCCCCTATTCAATGATTCGTAATGTCTTATTTCAGAAAGAACTTGGGAAAAAACAAGCCCATTGGCTGACATCACTGCAAGAATACGACCTCGAAATTAGGCCTGCTGATATTGTAAGGGGTCAAGGATTATGCAAATTGGCATCTCAGTCAGCTGAAACAGAAGAAGCCGAATCAGAATGGATCAAGGAAGAAACGTATGGTGAAAATCAAATTTATTTAATACCTATAGTTCCAAATTCTTGGTATAATGATATTGTTTTTTTTCTAACGCACAGGTATGCCCTTCAAAGTCTTGAACCTAAAAGTAGGAGAGCTCTCAAATTGAAATTTGCACCTTATTAGTTGATTGATGATGTTATTTTCAAAAGAAACTATAATGGAGTTTTGTTTCAGTGTGTTGAGAAAAATGACGCTGACATGATATTATCGGAGCTACGTGCAGGACCTGTTGGTGGCCATTTTGGTGGAGATACCATAGCTCATAAATTTTTGAGGGCTGGATATTATTGGCCAATTTTTTTTAAGGATGCCTACTCTTTTTCTTGCAAACCCAAAGTCTTCCAGAAAGTTACTGGAAGATTTAAAAGGGTTGATGTTCTGCTTCAACCAGTCACTATGGACACCCCTTTCCAGTAGTGGAGTTTGGACATTATTGGTCCAATTAACCTTCCTTCGTCATTTAAACATAAATACATTCTAACTACTACATTTTATTTTACCAGATGGGTAGAAGCAGTTCCACTATGAGTTGTCAACATAAACCAGATGATTTCGTTCCTAGAAACTAATATAGATGTAACCAGGTTTGGTGTTCCTGAATTCTTAATTTTTGATAATGCATCATACTTTTTTTTCTATCAATATTACTTAGTATGCATTAGACAAAGGAGTAAAGATAAAATATTTGGAAAATTACTACCCTCATGGAAATGGTTTGGCTAGATCTACTAATAATAATTTAATTAAAATTTTGAAGAAAATTGTAGCAAGTCTATCATGTCACAAATTTGGCATTGGGTCACAATGGCCTAATCACATTGGCAATATTCATTGGAGTTTGTCAAATTGATGCTAAAGGTCAAATAATTGCCAAGGAGGAAAATTACTAGTTTCCTAGGTTTTGGGTGGAAGCTTTGGGATTTGGAATAATGGGGATAATAAATGATGTTGGAACATTATGATAGAATAAATATTTAATAAAAGAGATAAATAAATATATACAAGTGAAAATCAAAGTGGCATTTGATCATGAAGACACATGGAGGAAGTGGGACCCACACAAGCTAGAATTTATGTGCTGCATGGCATCCTCTTCTTGCAATTTCGAATCCATGGGAATCCTAATTTTCTTGGGATGATTTATAAGGTCAATAATACTTGGAATAAGTCAATTAGGCCGAAATATAGAGGAAGAGTAACTCCCATGGAAGAGGAAGAGGCAATTTGGAGCAAGTGAGACACTTCGGCTAGATTCCCTAGCTCTATGACAACAATGATGAAGATGCTATGACACCTATGACACAAATCAGACCTGAAGGCTGACATATGACATATATGACATGCCAGGGATAAAAATAGAGTCCAAGAGGGCGCTTAAGGGTGTTAGGGCATCTAATATGCTTCCACATGTGATTTGGTGGAAGTGGGAGACTAGGAATTGTTGTACAAGTGGCGTTCTTTGGAATCTCTTCCCAACTTGAGTTGGCATGAGTCTCTTGGAAGGAATTTGACCTATGGAGGACATTAGAACTTTATAAATGTCAAGAACAAAGAATGAAACCAGCTTTTGATCATTTGTATAATTTGCAATTGCATTTCTGTAGAGGGAGAGCTAGTGGATGATTAGTTTCTTTCCTCAGCCAATTTCGAGGGTGAAAGATTCCCATCCAAGTTGGTAATTGGAAAGGCCATTTAGACCTTTAATTTGGAGATTTAATGGGTTCTTTATTTTTAGGTGTAATCTACAGGTCAGCTCATTGTTTCTTCTATTGCAGCTCACTCCTTCAACCATTTCTGGTTTGGGTGGCATATTCTTGATCCTTGAGGGAGGGAATTTTTGGTGGGCTATTGTACTCTTTGGGGGAGATTACAATGCCCCATTTATTTTGTAATATGAATTAAATACTCTATTATTCATCTCCAGAAATTTTCAGATCGAAATTCCAAGTAGAAATGTATAAATCTCATTTTTAATGAAAGAATGGTGCCATTTCCCCACTAGCTTGTTTTGAACCAATGTAATGTTGATGATTTCAAATGAATTGATGATTATCTGATGAATTTGTGATTAATGGACTTCCATGGATGTATTTTACAAGTTTCATGTACTGTACTTGAGCATTTGAAGTATTTTTACTCCGTTTAATTGCATTGGGAGAAGAAATAGTGCCATTTCCCCAAGGGCGGAATTGGTGATTTTTGTGGTTGAATGGGAGAGGGTTTGAACAAATATAATAATCAATTAATGGTGAAAATGATACCTTAATAAAATATTTAATAAATTCCCTACCTCGTTCAATAAATTTGAGTGGGTTTGGAGGCATTTGGGAAGCCATTTTTAGTACTTACCCTAGGGGGATTTGAACCCCACGTTACTAGTAAAATTGCATACTTGGTCCAGAATCTTAAGAGAGTTTGCAGATGTCTTTTGGTGGCCATATATCATCCCTGAAAATAATATTCAATTCCTAATATCATTCATACACCTTCCTTGAATATTTGAAGGCATTTGAAGTCAATTTGAGACCTAGAGACCAATACTAGTCAAAGGGAAATTACTAGTAAAGTTCCCTACATTGGCGAGAATTGAAAGAGGATTTGCAAAATTATTTTAAAGGTCCAAAAGCATCCCTTAAATACATATTTATATTCTAACATCATCCATATACCTTCTCATAATATTTGGGAGCAATTGGAGCAATTTGGGGACCTAGAGCTCAAAACTAGTCAAAGGTCTAACTAGGGAAAAAAGTGAAAAATTGTCATTTTAATAAAATTCCTAATAAGGAACATTACAGTGGTATCATAGAATGGTCCTTGCAACTGTGGATTAGGTACATACATTCAAGAATAATTGGCATCCATGTCTTACTATTATGAGGAATCCTATGAGTACAATTCTTATGAGGAATATGCAGATGCTTATGAGCAATATGAAGCAGAATGTGAATGGTACGAGGAAGAGGTGCCATCATGCAACACTTCTTACAATTTCAAGAGAAATGAAGATTATTCTTATGACTTTAAATCTGATGAATATGAGTGTGTCACACCAACCAAGGATAATTCTATGAGTGAATTCCAAAGATGGAGAGCAACATATAAAACCTTGCCCCAACAATATCAAAAATATCAAGAATATCTTGCTTTGAGAAAAAATACACAAAATGTCATGTCTTTTGAGTACTTTTCTGAACATATTTTTACAAATAGGCCCAAACATGAAGATGTGGAGTTAGTTAAGATTGGTTTATGCCCTTCTTGTAAAGAACCTTGGAGGGAATATCATATATGTGTGCAGGAAATGATGTCCTACTTGAGGAGAGCTTTTAGGAATTCTTCAAAAAGAGATTCCAAAGATATTGATCCTAAGGAAAAAGAGTGGCAAAATGCATCAGCTTGCTTGAAGGAGAAAAATGAAGAGACATCAAAAGAGCATGAAGAATATTCTATTGAGAATATGGAAGATCATTTTGAGACACCTTCTAGCTTAGACATGAACCAAAGAGTATCTACTGATGGACGCTTAAACTATAAAGGAGTTCCTATTGATGGGTGCTCACACCTCTATGTTGGTGACATATAGATCACTTTTGAAAGTGTTATTGCAAGCCCAAGTTCCATTAAACATGATAATGAAGACCTTGTGGTAGTTGAAGAAGAACCAAGATCAACTTTCCCAACACCACTTGAGCTTCATGAAGTTGGTCCAAGCAACAATGAAGAAGATGAGGAGGTTCATTTGCAAGAGCCTCATTTTAGTGAAGGATCCTTAAAGATGAATGAAAAGAAGATCCAAGAGTCCCTCGGCATTCTCCATGACACTCAAGCATTGGTGTCAAATTCATGTTGGAGAGCTAGTTCATTGGAGGAAACATCCTTCCTTGAAGACATGGAAAAGATTCAAAGAGAAATGTGCCACATCAAAGGTAATTTCATGTCTTTGATTTTTGATAGAAACCATTTGTTTGAGCTTAATGAATTTTTACATGATGCATACTTGAAGAATAATGAGGATAATCATAAGCTCACAATTCAAAATGAGCAACTTCTTGAAAAGTTGCAAGATACTTGTTTTTCCTCCTATATTTCCGATTGTCAAATGGTAGATTGTTTGGATGATTCTCATGACATGATGGATCATGAGAAATGTGGAAATTTGAATGTGCTTAATGTGTTTGAATATGAACTTGAAGAGATCCAAGCACTTGATGTGGTGGAAGAGGAACTTGAATTGTCTCTTGATGAAGGTTATGCAATTTTTAAAGAAGAGCATGATTCCTCTACATTGGAACTAATGTACAACAAAGGTTTCACACTTTTGAAGGAGTTGTATGATACTATCCATATGGATCCTTTCCATGATGAAACTTCTACACTTTTTGATCATTTTGGTGAGTTAGTTAATTCTCCTACATCCTACAATTTCGTGTTTTGCAGCATTAGTCTCAATGAAGAATGGGTGAAATGGTTCTTTTTGATGGTGCCACATGAGGAGTATGGAACTCCTATATTTACTTTTTATGATGATATGATTGGAGCACATTCTTATTCACATTTGCAGCAGCATCCTTTGTTACTTTATGATGATGCACATCTACATGGATGCACCTCTGATATGCATTTGAGTCACTTGAAAACTCATGGTTTTTCTTGCTCAACACTTGATTCATTTGATGTTGGAGGAACTTCGTCCAACATTTGGGTGAATATATTTATGATTGGAGAACATTTTTGTTGGAAGCCACATACTTTGTTATATCTTTATGATTCTCACATTCAGGGATGTATGGGTGAGACTTCTTTGAGTCATTTGAAGTATCCTTGTTTTTTCTGCTCATTATTTGGTTAAGATTTTAGTGGAGATTCTTCATTCACTTCTTGGATGAAAGAATACATGGCTGAATAATATTACATATCAAATCCTTTTGGAGCAGCATTATAGGACATGGGATCCTCACCTATGTCATTGGAGCAGATTTGATTGGTCACTTGAAGCTTGTATGCACTTGGAAAATGGTGGTCTACTTGCTTGGAGGTATAAGCACTTTCATGATTCTTTGATGAAGCACCTCCTTGATGTACATTTTCATTATGTTGTTATGTAATTTGATGATATATATTTTGTACTCATGATTTTTGGAAGGATGCATACAAGAAAATGGGATCCAGGAATACTCTTATCTAATGGTGTGGGTTGGAGAGCACTCTTAATTGTTGGGGTGCAATACAAGCAATGGGACCCTGGAATAATTTTTATCTCATTGGTTTCAAATTTTTTGGGGAAACAAGTAGTATGGGAGATGGATTTTCCACCTAATAAAATGATTTTTATCAGATTAATGCAGCAGCAAGCATGGTGGCTCCTCTCTAAAATATTCATTGAAACTCAAAGAATCGAGATTGGGCAATTCAATGGCAACTTCAAAGAATTATACAGAAAGCAGGTTCTTCAACACCCATGTTTGAAATTGCTTGAGGACAAGAAATATTGGCAAGGGAGTATTTTTCATGTCCCAAATTTGGCATTGGGTCACAATGGCCTAATCACATTGGAAATATTCATTAGAGTTTGTCAAATTGATGCTAAAGGTCAAATAATTGCCAAGGAGGAAAATTACTAGTTTCATAGGTTTGGGGTGGAAGCTTTGGGTTTGGAATAATGGGGATAATAAATGATGTTGGAACATTAGGATGGAATAAATATTTAATAAAGGAGATAAATAAATATATACAAATGAAAATCAAAGTGGCATTTGATCATGAAGACACATGGAGGAAGTGGGACCCACACAAGCTAGAATTTATGTGCCACATGGCATCCTCTTCTTGCAATTTTGAATCCATGGGAAGCCTAATGTTCTTGGGATGCATTATAAGGTCAATAATACTTGTAATGAGTCAATGAGGTCAAAATATAGAGGAAGAGTAACTCCCATGGAAGAGGAAGAGGCAATTTGGAGCTAGTGAGACACTTGGGCTAGATTCCCTAGCTCTGTGACAACAATGATGAAGATGCTATGACACCTATGACACAAATCAGACCTGAAGGCTGAAATATGACATATATGACATGTCAGGGCTAAAAATAGACTCCAAGAGGGCTCTCAAGGGTGTTAGGGAAGCTAATATGATTCCACATGTGATTTGGTGGAAGTGGGAGACTAGGAATTGTTGTACAAGTGGTGTTCTTTGGAATCTCTTCCCAACTTGAGTTGGCATGAGTCTCTTGGAAGGAATTCGACCTATGGAGGACATTAAAAATTTATAAATGTCAGGAACAAAGAATGAAACCAGCTTTTGATCATTTGTATAATTTGCAATTGCATTTGTGTAGAGGGAGAGCTAGTGGATGACTAGTTTCTTGCCTTAGCCAATTTCGAGGGTGAAAGATTCCCATCCAAGTTGGTAATTGGAAATTCCATTCAGACCTTTAATTTGGAGATTTAATGGAGTATTTATTTGCTGGTGTAAGCTATAGGTCAGCTCATGGTTTCTTCTATTGCAGCTCACTCCTTCAACCATTTCCAGTTTTGGTGGCATATTCTTGATCCTTGAGAGAGGGCGTTTTTGGTGAGCTATTGTACTCTTTGGGGGAGAGTCTAATGCACTGTTTATTTTGTAATATGAATTAAATACTATTTTCTTCATATCCAGAAATTTTCAGGTCTAAATTCCAAGTAGAAATGTATAAATCTCATTTTTAATGAAGGAACAGTGTCATTTCCCCACTACCTTGTTGTGAACCAATGTAATGCTGATGATTTCGAATGAATGGATGGTTATTTGATGAATTTGTGATTAATGGACTTCCATGGATGTATTTTACAATTTTCATGTACTGTACTTGAGAATTTGAATTATTTTTACTCAGTTTAATTGCATTGGGAGAAGAAATAGTGCCATTTCCCCAAGGGTCGAATTGGTGATTTTTGAAGCTGAATGGGAGAGGATTTGAACATATATAATAATCAATTAATGGTGAAAATGAGACCTTAATAACATCATTAATACATTACCTACCTATTTTCATAAATTTGAGTGGGTTTGGAGGCATTTGGGAAGCCATTTTCAGTACTTACCCCAGGGGGATTTGAACCCCAAATTACTAGTAAAATTACATACTTGGTCCAGAATCTTAAGAGAGTTTGCAGAGGTATTTTGGTGGCCATATCTCATCCCTGAACATCATATTCAGTTCATAATATCATTCATACACCTTCCTTGAATATTTGAAGGCATTTGGAGTCAATTTGAGACCTAGAGACCAATACTAGTCAAAGGGAAATTACTAGTAAAATTCCCTACATTGGCCAGAATTGAAAGAGGATTTGAAGAAATATTTTAAAGGTCCAAAAGCATCCCTGAAATACATATTTATGTCTAACATCATCCATATACCTTCTCAGAATATTTGGGAGCAATTGGAGCAATTTGGGGACCTAGAGCTCAAAACTAGTCAAAGGTCTAACTAGGGAAAAAAGTGAAAATTTGCCATTTTAATAAAATTCTTAACAAGGGACATTACAAAGTCATCATAAATATTGGCATGCCCAAATTTTTAATGCTTTATGGGAATACATGATAACTCCTAAGGCTACCATTGCTAACTCCCCCTTTTATCTTGTTTATGGAAAAGAATCCATTCTCCCCCATAATCGTGCTTTACCTTCATTACAATTGTCTCGATCTGTTCAAGAGGATGACTGCTCCGCTCCAGAACACATAATTAATACCTTGCTTCAGTTAGATGAGGAAAGGGATAAGTCCAAAAACAATCTCTATCAATATCAACAACTTGTCAAACGTTGGTTTGATGAGAAATACTCCTCTAAAAGGGATTTTCAAGTAGTGGATTTGGTTCTAAAGTGGGATAATATTCATGAAGGAAAGGGTGAGCACACAAAGTTCCAACATCTTTTCTTAGAGTCATTCACTATTTCAGAAAAATCTTGGACCTGGAACCTTTCGAATGCAGACACTAGAAGGTCATCTTGAAACTTATCCAATGAATGCTCAAATTGTAAAAAACTATTTTCCCTAATCAATTTGACTAAGCTTGTACATAGTGTGTTGTGTTTTCTTTCATTTCCCATTCCACTTTATTTGTCTTGTTATATTTTTATTTTTTGTCTTTAGTTTAATAAGGTGGTTGTAATTAATCCTTGTTGGATTATTATTATTATTTCTCTGAAATGCCAACAATGTGCATAAATTTTTTAGGATTATCATAAGGCAGACTGTTAACTCGGTGATTTCCCTTTATTGATTATTTTTCTTATGAACTTCTCAAATATTTTTTCCAAGATATCAATTATCAAAATTACTAAGGTCTTTTCTAATTTCAAGCAAAATTTAATTTGGATTGGAGTCATAAAAATATTGAATTTTCTTTGAAAGGAATGCTCTTGACATGAGATGGGTGATATGCAGGGAGAAGCTATAAATATTCAAGTCATGTACGTCATCCCTCCCTCTTAAGGAGTCTTATTCATGCTTCCCCATCTGTTGAGTAACCTCTAATGAGGTTAACAATTAATACAACCTTGCTCTTAATAATAAAAGGTAAAAGGTGTACATAAGTAATTGAGGGATAGGAGGTCTCATCATGAGCTGTCCTATCATGATCATGGATGCTTATGGGGAAACATTTACACTACTAGTCACCATGCTAGGGTAATGGCTCTCGGACGCAAGGTTGAGGGACATGAGGTCTCATCACGATCCAACCTATTCGCTACTGTAGGTTTCTATGAATGACGCTACCACTAACTAGTCACCAAGCCAGGGTAGTGTCCCTTAATCGACTTCCATAAGATACCTGGCACTTGAGCCTAAAATTTGTATATTTATAACCAATGGATGGGATCAAAGTGACTAGCTTGGGCTAAAAGATAACCATGTCAAGGCTATGGACACCTGCTGGTAGCAGTGGAAATGCATGTGATATTGGGATTCTACCTGTAATACAACTCGGAACCATGTTTACTGATTTTGTAGTCTTGATCATTCCTAGCAAGGGTAATTCTCTAGAGCTTCAGTATCCCTTTTTAATTTTTATTTTCTTTCTAATATGATGGGCTAGGCCTTCTAGTAAAGTTGATTACTTATTTATAAACTTGGAATTTTTTTCTAAGAAGTTCATGGATTTATTTTTTATTGGGGGTGGATCAAAAATGTCACAAGTTCCAAATTTTAAAAATCCTTGTGAAACTTATGCATTTGTTGTTGGCCAATAAGAGATCACTAGTTCTTTTCAGTAAGTTGCCATTTGTTGTAGCCACAACATATCCCATCTTTGTTAGAAAATATGGGATCCCCTTCTAGACTTCAATTTCCTAGTTCATTCTTATGAAAGAAATTTAAGTTTTAATTTTTGAGTGAAATTTCACTAATTCTTCATTACAAATGGCTTGGAGTTAATTTGAAACAAATTATATTAAAGATTAAGCCTTTTCCTATGTTCTCGACGTATTAATTTTCATGATTACTTAAAATTCAGAATTCGAATGTCGGGAGTTCAATGTTTGTGTATTAACTCTGTCGACACTCCGATACTGATATCCCTATTTTTATAAGTCTCAGAACTCAGAAGTCGGAAAGTGGGTTTCCTTTTGTAAATCATTCGCCAACGTGCTGATGCTGATGTTTTCCATTTTCTAGGACCTCGAAAGTAGAGAGGTCATTTTCAATTATAGTTGGCTTGCCGACATGTCGATGTCGACGTTTCTTATTTCAAAATGAATCTCAAACTTTGGGAGTCAGCATGACATTGAATCATTAGTCAATTTCCTTGTCGACGTGTCGACGCTGATGTTTACCTAGGATATCGGACCTCGGGTGTCTTACTATTAGTATAACATTTTTTTCTTCGTGATGTATCGCATACTCGAATTTTATATTTATTTGGATTTATTTTATTTCCTTAAATTTTCATTTGCCTAGGTACATCAGTAATGTAATTTGTAACCCATTGTAAAATCCCCCAAGACCCGACATCCAAGTTTTACAAATTTTTTGTGGTCCCACCTTGGCGCCTCTATTCTGACATCAGAGGCTGGCATACCCAGTGCACGCGCCAAAACTAGCTCGGTGAACTAGTCAAATCAGACTTAATTAATGATTAATTATTACATAACCCCCAATATCTAACCAGTTCATTCGTGATTAATGGTAAGTGGATACTGTCTTAATAGAATTCACACTTAGCCAAATTTAAAAAACCCCTCGCCATTTTCATGTTGGAAATTCAAATTAAAGATTAATAGGAAGTTTTGCTTTCAAAGAAAGGACTTTCATTTTTCTTCTACAGTATTAGCTTGAACTTACTCTAGGTATTTATGTTTTATCTTTCGCTTCTATTTTTATTTTGAGATTTAAATCAACTTGTATTTTTTGTTCTCCGTCTATAGAAACAACTCGGGACACCATGGCCCAAAATACCAAGTCAAAAGCTGCATTGGAAAAGCTAAAGTTGAAGGACCCTAACTTTGGTATTTATTCAGAAACTGATGCAAGAATTTTTTATACCGTGTGCCTAGACTGCGAAATAATTTACAGTATTTTTGACAATGATCACTTCTCAGCATTCAAGGAAGAAGCCCCAATTTACCAGAATATCAGCAAGCCTCACCTGCATGCCATTAACATATTTGGTGAAATGGATTATTGACTATGCAGATATCCCTAAAAGCACCTCCAGGGATTCAAACTAGACCCCCTATGTTACATTTAAGATAGACACTTTTGCTAAAATATATGCCCTAAAAACTCCTTAACAGTTACTAATGCAGGATTTCATAAGATATTTCGAGCAAAATTATGAAGTAGACATGCTTGTCAAGACTTGGATGGTTGATCTAGAAATTTTTATACTCAAACCCAACAGAAAATGCCCTATCTATTTGCTTAGGGAAGCATACAAGTTTTCGCTGCAATGCTTTGTAGGTTTTATGGTGTGGAAAATTGTGCATATTTTAAACTAGAGTGGACTCCTCTGGCACATCATGTTGCTACTATAGGACAAGTGTTCAATTGGGAACAAATTTTTTCCATCACTCTCAGGGATGCAATTGCTCAAGCCTTGAAAGATCCACCCACAAAGAAGCCTAAATTATTTCTATCAGCATATTTGGTAGATATTGTGTGTGCTTCTTTTTTTTATCCTTCTATGAACTGGAATTGGACTAGGAAAAACTTCCTATCCACGTATATTGTTCAGTCTTGTGGGAGGATAATTATAAACCTTATGTTTATGACATATGTGATAATTTTCTTAGTGTTGTCTATTTTATCATTTTCAAGAAGGATACTCCCAGGATTTCCGAGGATGTCATTTACTTAGTATCACCGATGGGTGATTGGTGTGCTGGGGAATTATTCACTACCTCAGAACATGGGGCAACAAGTCGGTTCACCTGCTACCAAGATTCATCCCTGACAGGTTGGTTCTTGCCGAAGTGGCATATCAAACAGTTTTGGATGGATTTCATCGTCAATGTCATTCTCAGAAAAGGAGAGCATGGCCGAAGTTACCTCTATATGTTGGGCATTTAATCATCCAAAATTCTACTCATGCTTACCTTTTAGCTATAAAAATGAATGCCTTGAATCTAGGGTTTGCAGTTAAAAGGATGCATGATCCAAAGGGCTTCATAGCTAATCATTTTACTCGGGCTCAGTTGAAAAGTTCATATGCCCATGAAAAGGAGCCAGGTGATTCTCTTTATCAAAATGCATCCATTTTTGGGGAGTTATTAAGTAGAGTAACTGATCCCGATCAGAGAGTCCTCATTCATGAAGCTCCAAAACAACATAGGATAAAGGTAGTGTAAGAGAGAAACTGGATATTTCGACAACATGAGAAGGTTACAAAAGAAGCAATGGAGGAAACTGACAAAGCTTTAGTGGTTAATTCATCCCATTAAAAAATAAAAGGTTCTCCTTAGAAAAGGCACTGAAAGAAGAAAGGAAGGTGAAATGATAGTTGGGCATGTAGAAAATCAAGTCATATGGAAGAAGGCTACTACTAACCTAAGAAGGGAAGCCATTGAGACAGTTGTTTCCATGGGGGATTTTAGGCTTTACGAAAAATATTTGATGAAGAAAAGGCTAAGTTTGATTCATTGAAGGCATAGAAGGATGCTTTGTAACTAGACTTTCTAAAAAAAAACGTCAGCTGAAAATTCAACACCAAGAAGAAATATAGAGCCTATTGAATCAGCTTCAACAAGTGTCAGAGCAGAAAAATATTGTGGATAACAAAGCAGTTGAGTTGGACAGTGAGCTTACAGGAATTAAGAAACAATTGGAATAGTTTAAGAATCAATATGTTCCATCTTCCTTCTTCAAACTTACAGTTCAATAATTTAAGGATGAAGCTCTAACTGCCAATGAAATCTCAGGCAACACATATTTTGTTTTTTCGGGGATTAAATGAGATTCAATATTATTTTAATTATTTTGAGAATTTATTTCATATTTTGGGGGATCATATTCATAAAAGGAAGAATGCACATTCATCCTATGAACAAATTTGTGAATAGAAAACACATCTTAAGAACTCTCTTGTATATGTTCCTCACTTAAACCCACTTAAGCTTATGAGAAATCGGGTGCCTGTTAAGTCTTGGGAGCTTGTATGTGACGAGGTTTCCCATATGAGTGATAAAGGGAAGAAGATTTGTTTTAGGCAATGGATGTTGACCAATGGCTACATGGAACCCTTGGTATGCCTGTATTTGTTGAGCGGGCAGAGCCAATGCTAACTAAGTTGAGAATTGTCGAGGTGGATGAAAAGAGAGATCAATCATATGATGTGATTTGAGGCACTTATCAAGTTGATATTTTTGTTCTCAGATAATTTATTTCATCGCCCGTACATTTGAAATCCACCCTACATAGATTCCTTAAAAATTGGTTGAAGACAAGTAGTTTTCAATATTCCTCATCATTCATGGGATATTTCACGCTAGCCATCTAGAGAAATAGGGTTTTTGACTCCTCCTTTCATTGTTGGAAAAGGGTTCCGCGGTCGTCTAGGGTTCCGTTGGATGGATCCTCCCCTCTCTATGGATCCTGATCCATAGGCTCGACATTTTCTCTTAGAAGATTGATTCCGCAGGATTGTTGCGAGTCAACCCGTTTCTTGCATGCCCCCTGCGTCGAATGACTCTAAATTTGTCAAGAAAACTGCAGTACCAGAAGTGAAATTATCCTCTATTGTCGCCAAATGCAAAGTTGTTGCCTTAATAGACAAAGGTTTAGTCGGCCATTTCACTGGTTTATGGCCTTCTACCAGAACCACGGAGATTTGGATAAATAAAAACTGGAGGTCGTTAATTCAAGGAGAAGTTCAACAAATCTTATGTGGAAAAGGGTTCTTTGTTTTCTTGTTTGATAAAACGGAAGATATAGATCTGATCTTCAGAAATAGGCCATATTTTATGGGGCCTAGAGGTATGTATATCAACAAGTGGTACCTTTCATTTGAACCTGAGAAAGATATTCCTACAGCGGTCCCAGTTTGAGTCAAGTTGCCCCATCTTCCTCTTCATTGTTGGAATGATGAAGACTTGAGAGCAATAGGGAACTCACTTGGGAACTATATAGACAAATCAGATCCTAAGATGCCAATGTTTTCATGTGCAAGAATCTATGTTGAAGTAGATCTAGAAAAGGGTCTACCAGAAGCCATTAACCTCTCAATGGATGGATGGACTTACCTTCAGAATATTGATTATGAGCAAATCCCTTTCAAGTGCAAAGTATGCCATGAATATGGCCACTTTGCAAGATTGTTCCCTAAGAAGAAAAAGAAGGAATAAGAAGAAGGCCAAGGCGAAGAATGGAATAAAGTATCGAGGAAGAAAGGGAATAAAAAAAACCCTAACCCACCGTAATCACCAAATAAGAGGAAGCTCACTACAAACAGATATCAAGGTCTCATCAATGAATATCACGAAGAAGAACAAGAGAAAATAGGGGAAAAAATAAGGATGACTCTAAGGACAATGAAAAACCAGAGGAAGATCACAAGGCTAAGGAAAATACTCCTGAACTGGTAAATTCAGATAAGGAATAAAACCGCGTCTCTTTCAACCCTCATCAGTATCACGAGGAAATTAGGCCCGATATCTCACTAAGCTCAGGGGTACGGTGACAAGGTCTAAATCTAGGGAAAATATGGAAGATACATCAGAAAATAGAGAAGAAGAAGAGGAGACTCAGGAAAAAAAAGGATAGAAGCCCAACATAATTTTAAGAGAACAGGAAGCAGCAAGAGAAAAAGCGGTGGGTAAGCAAACCAGCTTATATCAACACATGAGGATAGCAGCAGGGAAGAAAACCCAAGGATCCACAGAGGAAAAGAAGGACAAATCACCTCTCCAAATACTCAGGAAAGAATGAAAGTGGTCTCCTGGAATTGTAGAGGATTAGGAGTAAAACAAAAGATGGAAGCAATGAAAAGGATTAAGAAAAATGAAAATGCCACAATCTTCTTGATACAGGAGACCAAAATGCAAGCGAAAGACTGTCTTCACGCTACGCATAAGATATGGGTAAATGGAGAAGGTAAAGCATTCAACGCAGAAGGAGCCTCGGGAGGTCTTATTTCCTGGTGGGATAAAACTCACTTCAAGCTTAGGTATTTCATTACCGATAGATATTGGCTATTGGTTGAGCTAGAGGATCTAATGAATAAGGAGATCCTTTGGCTAGGGAATGTGTATGGACCTACTATTGCAGGACAAAAATAATAATTTTGGAATTCCCTTGCATTACAAGGAGAGGGGAAGATGTCTAACTAATGCATTAAGGCAAGAGACTTTAATGAAACTATCTTCGCGGAGGAGAGGAAAGGAGGATCCAAAATCAGAGACCCCTTTGGAGAAAGGCTTGAAGATATTCAAAATTATTGGAACCTTACAGATATCAAACCAAAAAAAGGGAAGTACACTTGGAACAATAAGAGATCTAGACTGGGACATATAGCTTCTAGGCTCAACAGGTTCCTGGTGAGTTCTTCTTTTCTCAACAAACCCTGCATTCCGGATGCAAAAATTTTGTTGGTACCAATTTATGATCATAGACCCATAACTCTTTACTTCACGACTTTGGGAAATTTGGGCCCCATTCCATTTAGACTCAACTCGGATTGGTTGAAATATGAGGGCTGCATGGAGGTAATTAGAGAATCCTGGAAACAGTATGTAATAGGTTCTTCGAGTTTTATTTGGGAGACAAAGTTAAAAAATGTTAAACTGGACCTGGAAAATTGGGTAGCGGACAACTACAAAGATCCTGTGCTGGAAAAGAAAGAAGCTCAAGCAGCTTTGGAAAAAATTCAAGAAAATATGGAAGAAAATCCAGTCACTAAAGAAACCTTGGCAAAAGAAAAAGTTTTGTATAGGAGAATTCAATATCTTTCCAGAAGGGAGGAAGAGGAATGGCGCATGCAATCGAGAATCTTATGGTTAAAGAGAGGAGACATAAATACAAAAAAAATTCACAACCAGTGCAAAGAGAGGCAGAGGAAAAATACCATCTTAGAGTTGGATAAAGATAATGGAAGACAAATCATTGAGCAACAAGACATAATAAGAGAGATCAATAATTTCTTCGAAAAAATTTACAACGAAGAAGAAGAGGTGACTTTGGTAGAGATGGAGCAGATGTGCAAGGATGTGCCCTCCATAATTTCAGAGGAAGACAATGTCATTCTGTGTGAAACAATATCTGAAGAGGAAGCAAGAAAATCAGTTTGGTCCTTTCACCCGAACAAAGCCCCGAGACCTGATGGCTTCTCAATCCACTTCTACAGGAAAAGCTAGTACTTTATAAAAAATACCTTATCAGAATGGTTATTTGGACGAGAAGCAGGGATCACATAGGAGGGGCCACAAACTCCTCCTTTATAGCACTTATTCCAAAAAAAAACAACCCCTCCACAATTAACAAATATCGTCCAATATCCCTTTGCAACACATCTTACAAGATTCTGACAAAAAAAAATTCAGGCAGGATCAAGAAGTATCTTCCAAGGGAAATCTCAGCTAATCAAGGTGGCTTTGTCTCAGGAAAGAAAATATATGACAACATATTGCTAATCCAAGAGGCAATACATTCCAGTCAGAAAAGAAAAGAGGCAAGCATGGTTATTAAACTTGATCTTGCCAACGCCTTCGATTGGGTGAGACATGAATTCATATACTTGGTTCTTGAAAAGTATGGGTTCTTTGCAAACTTCATAAGATGGATTAAATATTGCATTGGGTCTCCTTGGATAGCTCCTCTTGTAAATGGAAGTACCACCTCCTTTTTCAGTATCACCAGGGGACTTCAACAAGGTTTCCCTATGTCCTCGTTCCTCTACATCCTCGTGTCATAAACTCTTAGCAGGAGACTTATCAGATTAATGATAGAAGGAAGCATTCCAGGTATTACCATAGCTAGAGGAGTTCAGCCAATAAATCATGCTCAATTTGCAGACGATACGATTTTGTTGGGATACACTTTTGTAGAAATAGCTAGGAAGTTTAAAAGAACTTTAGATCTATATCTCTAGGATCCTGGAGGAAAAACCAATGAAAGCAAGAGTAATATCTATGGTTGGAACTGGAATCCAAGTCTTCTCAGGGAGCTAGCAATGGGTCTTGGGGTTAAAGCAAATGTCGAATGGACTTCCTTTAAATATCTTGGAGTACCCATCAATAGGAACAATGCGAATTTTTCATCATGGAATATGATCACTCAAAAAATAAAAAATAAGATTCAGTCTTGGGGAATGCGATGGCTAATTTGGCAGGTAGAGTTACTCTGATAAGCTCAGTTCTCTCATCCTATCCGGTTTCATAAGTGCAATGCTCCTGGCTACAAAAAACGTGATGAATAGCATCGACATTCAAATTAGAAAATTTCTCTGGCAAGGAGGAAGAACTCAAGGTAAAAATTTCCATCTAGTAAATTGGGAACATAGTAAAAGAATCCAAGAGATCAGGAGGACTTGGAATTAGAGAACCCATCCAAATGAACAAAGCAATGGGAGCCAAACTAATATGGAGAATGATATTTGGTAAGAAGGAATGGTGGAAATAAGTTATAAGGAAAAAATACATTAGAAAAACTAGATTGAGAAGTGTAGATTCTCCGTTAAGTGGGAAAGGCACCAACATATGGAATTTATGCAAATCCTCTGCTGGTCTAATTAGAGACAATATTTACTAGATTCAGGGAATGGGAAGAAAATTAAAATTTGGATAGATAAAATTCTTGGCTTCCTCCCTCTTGGCTCCAATCTAGACTTGGCAGGAATTCATGAATGGATGCAAAACTCAGGTTTTCTTAACCTAAAGGACATTTCTATCTAGAAGAGATCAGGGGCATGGAAGGGGTGGCTTCCTTTAGACCCTCCAGAAAATATTCTTCAGGAGTACACCTAATTTCAATCACATATCCATGGGAAAGCTCCCATTCATCTCAGAATCAGAGACATTTGAGGATGGGGTCTAGCCGGACATTACACTATCCACGAAGGGTACAACACTTTGGAGAATCACAACAGGAAGCCCGCATCCAAATTTTGGACAAAGGTATGGAATCCCGATTGCATACCCAAGATTAAACTTTTTTCCTGGATATTAGCTCACAACAAACTCCTCACAGCTGATAATCTTCTTAAAAGAGGGATAGAAGGCCCCTCACGCTGTGTACTTTGCAAGGCTTCTTTGGAAAATGCCCAGCATATTTTTCTGGACTGCGCTTTTTCCAAGCAAGTATGGGAGATAGTTGTTGGAACTTTGTGTGATAAGTATTCTTCTCCTGGACAAGTAGATGAAATGATAAAAAAATTGGAAAATATGGTATCTGGGCAACATCCACAAAAAACCCACCCTTACTAGAATCTAGAAAATGGTTCCCATGAACATCTCTTGGAAAATATGGATAGAAAGAAATAGAAGTATATTTGAAGGGAAAAAGGTAGATCATAACAGAGCAGATTTTAGATCCATAAAATCAATTTTTGAAAGCCTCATAGTTAAAGGAATCTCTCTCCCGAATCGGAAGATCTCACTTTGAAGGAAAACTTGTGGTGCCAAAACTTTGTGAAAAAGATTACTACTCAGCTCATCATAAAGAGGGTCACCTATGCTTGGGAGATAAGAAAGAGCAAAGAAGAATTCAAACAATGGTGGATGTCGCAAAAATGATTTTCCTTGTTCTTTGATGGGGAAGCTAAAGGAAACCCAGGGGAGGCAGGTGAGGGAGGGATCATCTATGATCCTGGAGGAAAAATCGTCAACTCTTACGCTTGGGGATTGGGGGAGAAATCCAACAATGTTGTTGAATGGCTAGCTCTACTTCATGGCTTGGAAATAGAATCAAATTTAAACATAGGTAAGCTAATGGTATTTGGAGATTCAAGACAAGTCATCCAAAAAATGAGGAATGGATACGCCAAATGGTCCCCGTCCTGCAAAAGGATTCACAAAAGAATAGGCCTCCTAAACATTTCTCACGAAGTCATTTACCTTCACATCCTAAGAGAAAATATGGAATAGTTGATCATCTTGATAATAGAGGTGTAAACCTTGGTTTAGGAAAGGTGAACTATGGAGATGGTTTACAAAGGATAATTCTGATTCCCTAGGATCATTAGCCCCACCCACAAGGACTTAGTCCCTTTTGTTATCGGTTAAATTAGCACTTATCCGTCCGTGACCACCTTGCCTTGTCGGTCACACAAAAGGACACTATGGACGGAAGACCTTACCTTGACCCTAGATGATCTAGAGCTTAACCTTGCAATCCTTTCCTCAGAAGCATCTTTTTCTCCCTATTTTAATACACAACCGTGGCTCTTATATTGGTCATCGAGTGGGTTAGTCGCGGGTCTCTATACTAACAACCCGAGGGTATCAATAAAAATATGTACCCGCTAGCTGTACGTTATGATAGTAGCGAGTCACTTGCTAGTTGTCATATACCATAGTCGCAGGTGTCTTAATAAAAATTTAAAAAATATATTAAAAGCACAAATTGGGATTAGTTGAGACAGGTATTCAAACTACCCCAACTTCCCAACTCAACCACCTTTCGAACCTACTCTCCTTTCCTTGTTATAAATACAAGAGGAAGGCTTGAGAAAGGGACCTTATGTTCATTGGAGAAAGTTTTGCTGGAGAAATTCATAGCTACGAGAGAGGAGCAGGAGCCCAGGGTCTAGTTACGATGGTGTCAGTGCAGGAATAGGTGTATCCTATGTATTTTTTGCATTTTTTCAATAAATATTTGGAGATGCTTCCCTTCTCATAGATTTGTGTATATTTATTGTGTTTTGATTACAAGTTGATGTTATCTTGTTTTATTAATATCAATATATTATTTGTATTCAAACTGGTTTGAGGAAGGTTCTCATGTTTTTTTTGTATGTCGTTGTAGTGGAGGACAAAGGGAGAAAAGCTAGGATCAACCTTCATAAATAAGGTATACATTTCTCCTAACTCTAGTTGCTTAAATAATGATGTTGCGAAGCTTTATATGTTCATCTAATAACCCCAGTACGTTGGTAGTCTTTCCCCAACTATAAGAGTAATTTTCCTAACAACACCTTTGTATATTTTCCCAAGTGAGCAGTCCCCAACCAATATGGAAGCGATGACGCATGGGTATGGTCATACCTGCACCTATCCTCTCAATGGTAAGTGTCTGGCAGTATCATTTAAGGGGGGTCTTGTCCAAGACTCAAACCCTCTCAATTCATGCACAAACAAGATGTCCCGCAATTTGGCATTCGACAAAGTAGAGGGGAAGTTTTATGCAACAGTTCAGCTAGAGTAGCTTGGAGATTATTTGGGAGGCCTTTCCCTTATGCCATTGGATTGTGAGGAAGGAAACAGGTTGGAGCAAATTTCGCGCATGACTCTCTCACTGCATTTTTTCGAACTTTCTGAAAGCATCTAGCATCCCGGAGCAATGACAGGTATTATGGAGGCTATGGCCTTTCTGAAGGTGAGTTTTGAATACTTTAAACTGCATCTTAGGAAGTTTTATGAAGCTTCATGTGCTGGCCTCAAGGAAAACAGAGAAACCGTTAAGGATATAAAATATATCTCCAAATAGCTTGCTTGTCAGGACACTCGAATTGATGACCTGGAGAGAAATTTGATAGAGCTTATTGGAACAGTGGATGCCATCAAAGAAGAAATTTCAAAGATGGAAAAAATGACCCAATGCAGTCATTTCCAGGAGCCCCCAGCTGAATATGTGCTACCAATGGATGAAATCTCAGTCCAGCAGCAAGTGCAAGGTCTGCAAGGGTTTCAGGAATGATTTTCTCTCTCTTTAGGTTTATATGTTTTTTTTGTATACTGCTAAATTACCAATTTGTAAGGGTTTACCCCTCCTCTACTTTTGAATTTTCTAGGAATCATAATATAAATTCTGATAGAACTGTCTTGGAACAAGTTTTGATATCATATTTTCAGAGACTGTCAGAGCTCGGGATGAAGCTCTTCTTTTTGTAATGAATGGTTGTGCACAACTTTTTTATAATATAAACCCTTTTCCAATTTCTGTTAAAAAAAATTAATTGGTCGAAGATAAGGAGCAAGGAAGTTAGATCTTTTTTTTATGTAAGGCTCAACTCTAGTTGGAGCACGCTAATTATCCCGATGTAACAAAAATGTGGGAGGTTTATTCTAAATGGAAGGATGATCTTACTAATCATATTCAGGATGGTTAGCTATCCCTAGAGTCTAGGAGATCTTTGTTGATTTCGTGGATCTTCCTTATCTTTTTTTATTTATTTATTTTCCACCATACAAAGGAAAGGAGGGACACCTTGGATGAACCTCTAGTGGAATTTTCTTGTACCAAATATTGTTGAACTCTCTGTATCTTTTGGAGAAAGTGATGTAATTATTTACAAGCCTGTTAATGGAAGATGGAGATTGTTTCGCATGTGGATCTCGGCATGGTTGAAGTTTGAGTTTTATTAACCTATATGTGTTTCCTTGAGTTTGAGTTTTCTATTCTCTTAATAAACTAGTTAACAATTTGAATGATTGTAATTGTAGAGGTTATGTTTAAATTTAATGGATTTATTCATTTCCAAATTTAAATTGATGTGAACAGGGTGTATTGAATATGTTTAATACTTATGTTTATAGCTAAATCCTTTGTGATCAATTGGTCTTTAGTAATAAGTGCATTATTGTTGGATTGAATATATCTCCTTAAATTAATTATATTTACTTTTGTTAAATCTCAAATCTATAAACTAATGCCATCGTGATAATGTTTTTATCCTGGTTTTGTTAGTGAGTTTGTTTTGTTCGATTAAGGATTATTTTTCTTAATCATTTCAAGGCATTCTATTTAAATCAGAGATTAAGTAAGATAATTTGTACCTTAACTAGGTTTTCTTGTTTAGGTTAACTTGCATGAAGGTTTTCTTGTTTAGGTTAAATAGTCTTTAGTAATAAGTGCATTATTGTTGGATTGAATATATCTCCTTAAATTAATTATATTTACTTTTTCTAAATCTCAAATCTATAAACTAATGCCATCGTGATAATGTTTTTATCCTGGTTTTGTTAGTAAGTTTGTTTTGTTTGATTAAGGATTATTTTTCTTAATTATTTCAAGGCATTCTATTTAAATCAAAGATTAAGTAAGAGGATTCGTACCTTAACTAGGTTTTCTTGTTTAGGTTAATTTGCATGCAGGTTTTCTTATATTTCACTCTGAACCTAGATTAACATCTTGAGATTAGGATTCCATAAACTAGATTCTCCTACAGAAGGAGTTTTTAAAAAAAAAACCTTTGTATCCAATAGAGGCCTTATATCCGTTGGAAACAGTCACACCAAACGACTGAGGACTAGGGTGAATTTTATGTAGGGTTTCTTGCCACCTTCTAATTAGATTGTTTCCTTTGCGTTGACGACTTGAACCCCTCAAGGCATTGACATGCTCATAATGAAATATTTGAAATATCAATATCACATTAGGCAAGATTAGTCTCACAAATTACACAATTGCTTCATTGTGAGGATATCAGTTAGAAATGCAGCTTCTGTCTTGTTATACATATCCCCAAGTGAGTTGTGATTCCCAATTGCAACATGGTGATGAGACCTTATATATGAAAATTGAAGCAAGTGAAAGGTGATAGTAAAGGAGAACAATTTCTTTATAGTTAATCAAACATTCCAAGCATAAACAAAAGAAAGATGTTTTCTCCATGGTGTACAATAAAATTACAAAAATGAGTTGTATATGAAGATTAGAAAAATACCTACTTTTCGTGAGAATTGAAGAAAGTTGTAAAGATAAGATATTTCAAATGGCATACAAGTACATATTTACACAAATTCATAGAATAATGATTCATGCCTTGAGTATGTCATTCAAGTATAATCCCATAGTTGACCTTGAGCACTATGGACAAGGATGATTATCACCTTGTTCCTTGAATCTTGGTGGATTTTATCACTTTGAGATTGGACTTTCTCAAATATTATAATTCAAGTTTCACTTTGTGGAATACAGCATGGGAGCACATTCAATCTGAGATCTTTTATTCGATGACTATCATGAACTGCATAAAAAGATCATGAAATTAACACATGTGCACCATAAACGAAGAAGCATACACATGAAGAAGAGAACACCATAAAATAAGTACACAAGGCATGTTAACGGAGTTCGTCCAAAGAATGGACTACATCTCCGGACCCACTTCTGAACAAAGAGGCCTCTTAGCCTTAATCTCAACAAATTCTTGGAAAATACATGGAAATAATACATCAATACCTCAATGGTTGGATATGGAGAGAATATGTTTCTCAGATCCAAAAACTGACTGCACTAGCGACTCCGGATCGCGAAGATGATGAAATACAACTATAAGTATGGCCACCTTCACTTAACATGAGCCACAACAATCTCTTCCTCTCTCTACACATAAAGCAGGCTAAATAGAGGACTTGTGCCAATGGCACTTGGATCTCCAAGACACAAAATCTCCAAATCGATCCCCCCTTTCCACTCGAATGCATTGGCTTATATAGTTGGGCTTATCCCTTGGGGGCATGTTTCACATAGGGTGCTTGTTGTATTTTTGTTGCAACTTACTTTATAAAAATATCATCGGTTTACAACCAATTCGTTGGTGTTATCCCTTGGTTACAACTATTTAATGTTTTATATATAAATATACCTCACTTGTTGTAACTTATATAACAATATGTTTTGTTTTATCATTGGTCTCCCATGTAGTTATAATGACCCTACTTTTAACCTTTGTTTGGTGGCCCCCATATGTGGCACATACATGGTGGGTTTATTTGTTAGCATTTTCTTACCATGTAGTTTATTGCCATGACTCATATACATAGTATGCTATTGGTTGGGATTACTTTAATGTATGGTTGGCAGGACTATAATGGAGTGGGTCCCACCACCTTATGCATAGCATGTGGTCGGAATACCATGTTGGTGGCCACATTAAAACATAATAGTGGATTTGTTTTGATATATAATAGTGTTGCTTTGTTGGCGGGCACCTATGTTGTTGGTTGCAACGTTATAACAAACCAATAAACCATATAACAAGGGGGTCGGTCGGATTCTAGCATTGGCCTGTCGAACCTCCCCCCCAACCACGAAACATTGCAACCTTAACTATTATTTTGGTCCTTTTACTACCAAGTAACACCTGTAGGAAAGTTGGTAAAGGCACGGGCTCTTGAGGAGGAGGTTTGGATTTAAACCCCACAGCTTCACAAAAATTTTAATATGCCAGACCAACATTTACCAATCGGGTGTTGCCACATGGCGAGCCCGGTTGGTCCACCTATGCCACCTCAGATGCCAACTGTGATTCCACGTAATCCAAAGATGCCACATGTCAAAATGATATCGGTCCACGTCAACTTGTTTTGCCATGTCACATGTACGGACTACCATGTGGCACACTCAGGTGTTTCCACGTCAACAATCCATACAATTCTTTTTTTCCTTTTGCCTATTTACTTGAAACTTCAGAATGCGATATAGTTATCATCTGGAGCCCGTTTGAGGTTCCATTTGCATCATTGGATTCATCTCGGCGAGATCTTCTACATGGTACCCTTCTTGCTAAGATTTTCTGAGTTTGAAATTTTAGTATTTTAAGATCCTCCTGGATCACACATAGTCATTGTCATAATCACACAAGAAGTTAGTCATAGTCATAGGTGCAAGTGTAAAAACTAAGCAACATTGCTAAAGAACTTGCACAAATATTGGCCTTTGAAGCTACACACTTATTATGCAATGTTGTCTAAGTAATTTAGGACTTCAAAGCTCAAATTTTGTGAGTGTCATGACTCTTCAACTTATGTTACTGAAACCAATTATTCAATAGTTGGTTTGCAATGGGTTTTTCTACTAAGGTTTCTTGTTTTGATCTTGAAATGGACTATTTGGTTTGTTTCCTTCCTTGCCCCTAGGGTTGATTAGTTTTTTTTTTCCCAACTAATTTTGTTGTCAACTAGTCATATGGACACATTAATGTCTTGTTAGATTGGTTTTCCAACTTACATAATAAATTTATTATTAGTGAGTTATATGGGATTGTTTAGAATCCTTGGAATTGTGTGTTTCCTCAACCTTAGCACCTAGCCAACATGCAATGCCAACAGTGGTGATTTTCATGAACTTTAAGTAAGTATGGATATATTTAGGTAGAATTGAATTACATTTTGAATTATTGACCCAACTTTAGACATGGAATGGAATTATGATGCTTAATTTTCCATGGGATGACATTGCTTATGATGAATTCACTTCCATTACAAACAATTATTGAACATAATATCTCCACCAACAAAATTCAAATGATAGGGGAAAATTCAAAGTTACAAATGAAATCTTCTCCTTATTGGAAAGTAGGTTGTCATGATGTCCAATTCTATAACACCCACATATTTTCTAATGGACAATTCATAATGTTGGTGAGTTTTGATTTATGTGAATAGATAGTTTACTTTCTTCATGTCATTGTATGTGATGTTTTAGATAATGATGTCCCCCAACACTTTATGAGTTTTGGTTATGAGATGTTGCACCTCTTTTTTATTGTGATATTATAGAAAATTGTTGTCAATGCAATTTTGTTTTTTGTTAGTTTTGTTGATTATAGTTTCCAAGTAGTTATACATTAAGAGTATGCTAAATTAATTAAATAGTTATATCATTTAATTAGCATTATTTATTTAGTCAACCTTAGATTTGATGTTTAATGACCGTGTGTTTGTTCAGAATTTTATAGATAGGTTGATGACTTTCATAGGGACAGACACTAACATAATCAAATGTTGGGAGTAGCTATATTATACCTACATTGTTTTGACAATGATTCTTTCCCTTAAGGATTTCCCCAAAACCCTTGGTCTTGTCACTTCTAGTATTAGAATGGACTTCGAACAAATTAAATTTGTTCACTATAGAAATACCCAATGTAAATAGGCCAAATAGTCCATAAATGAACAAGTATGTAATAAATATATATAAGAGATGGTGATTAATTACAAATAGGAGAGATCGTATATATAGTCTTTTAAAGGGCACAAGTAACTCTTCGTAAAGAGTTGCAACTTTTAAGAATTATTATTATATTTATTTACTATTAATTATCAATTAATTATTATTTCTTTATTTATTTATTCTTTATGTATTTTTTATTCATAACCTTGCCTTCCTCTTAGAGATGCTCATGATTATGGAAAACTTTTATCCCTTGTTCTTGCTCGTAACACTTTCTCATAATGGTGTGAGCTTGGAACTGCCATTCTTGATGAAACCAGGTGGTATAATCTTCATATTCTTGAACTAATGTGTTGCATTTTCTGGGAAGTGATCCACCCCAAATTTACCTTCATTGGAACTGTTTGATGATCAACTGCTCATAAATAACTTCACATTTTAGGCTTCCATAAAAGTTGTTGATATTGTTTTCGTTCTTTTTCAATGTTGTAGTTGGTTTGTTTGTAAGAAGAACACTATTTATTTTCCTCTAGACTTGACGTTGGTCGTAACGAATTTTGTGATTTGGGTGACAATAAGGTATTCGATATGTTTGTGGAACCCTTGTAGAAACTTCAATTGTTTGTGCTTTGTGTGATTTACTGGTTGATAATAACTCTGAGGATTTTTCTATATTCTCATCTTTTAATTTTTTTTATTTGTTCAGTCAACCCTTTATTCATATTTTTTAAGCGAGTATTTTCTTCATCTTTTTCCAATAGATTCTTATTGAATTCTTTTTGAAGATCTACATCCTTTTTTTGGAATTTCTCTTTTACTTCTTCTTGCAATTTTTTTATATTTTTTTCTTGATTTGTGCAATCAAGTCTTGACTATGATTCTTCAAACGGGTAATTTTTTCATCCTTACTGGCGACAACCTTTTCAAATTCTTTCTACTTCTTTTGTTCTAAATTTTGATTGTCTTGTGAAATCACCTTTGATATATCCTTGAAGTATTCAGATGTTGGAGCTTCTAAATATGACTTCATTGTATCGTCCTACAATGCAATTTTCTTTTTTTATAGAAAAATGTCAAAAACTTCTTTTCGAAATTTAAGATGAGTGTCCCCAATGTTTTTATCCAAGGTAACCCCAAAATTATCTCACTATCAAAACTCCATAAGGAACTAACGATGATTTGCGATATGACCATATAATTTCCAACATTCAATTGTAAGCCACTTATTTCAAATTGTTTCCTGCCCTACAAGTCTATCCCTTCACTTATATTTGACTTGGGAATCACTAAATGGTTAGCGAATTCAACACTAATATAGTTATTAATTTCAGCAGGGGCAATAGAAATGGTGATAGCCTTCCCTACAAGTGTCCCTTTAATTCCAAATAGAATTGAAAATTTCATTTTCGAGGTGCTAGGAAACTTTTCCTTTAATTCAACATTAGAATCCATATTCTTTATTTTTTTTTAATTTTCGTCAATATGTTAGGAACCCATGTCAACCCTTCTATTTACTTTGTTAGTATATTGTTGTTGGACGCATATGCTTTGTAAGTCGTCCCGTAGTATTTGTTGATCCATAGTTTGTATTGTTGTTGTTGGACGCATATGCTTTGTAAGTCGTCCCGTAGTAATTGTTGATCCATATTTTGTATTGGCCCATGGTTTGTATTGACACATGGTATTGACCCATGGTATTAGTGCCTAGACTTAGTATATAAGTTTGTGTTGAGACCAATGAAGTTATCGTGAAGTTATTTGTATTGAGCTTGCTCAAAGGAGGTTGCCCCCTCGAAGTGGCCTGCGATCAATATAAAAGTGATTTTGAGTTCTTTTATTTCTTCTATCTCGTGTGTTTTCATTAATTAATTATTGCAGGTTCTTCACATCTGATATCAGAGCACTTTCTTGGGCTCGTTGGATGGAATTTCTGCAAAAAAAAATTTTGCATCTGTTGCAAGTTCAGATCTGGGAATAATATCTATCCGCTTAACTGTGGGAATTACTTGAGCATAAGCCCTAAAACTCACTGTGAGGAGTACCACAGGAACCCCAAAGTAGCTGTCCCATTGAGAGGACCTGCCAACGAAAATGGCAACAACCCCTGCCTGATTGATTAGTTCCCACCCGTGAGGTAAACCAAGAGCTGTCATTTGTGGCAAAGTGGTTATCAGTTTTACCTGAGCCGTGGAGTGACGGGTACTGCCCCAATACGCAAACCGTCAGAGCGCATTAGTGGCCAAGTGAAAACCCTAAACTATTAGGAAGTCGAACATACCTGGAGTCCATATCTATTTTCAGCTGAACTGTTTCCGATCACTTCAGAGCTGTTTCAGATCCATTCTGAGTCATTTCAGATCCAACCGTTTCAGATCCATTCTGAAAGTCGTTCCAGATCCAGTCGTTTCAGATCTATTCTGAAAGTCGTTTCAGATCTATTCTGAAAGTCGTTTCAGATCCATTTGGCATCGTTTTAGATCCATCTGTTGCATATCACTTCCGCGTCGTTGCATATCCATCTGTTTCCAATCCCTTCTGTGCCGTAGCAGATCCATTCTGAAAAAAAATAAAAATAAAAATAAAAACTTCCTTTTTTTCACTCTGTTTCCCTTGAAACTTCCCCGACACCCCTGTAATTCCATTATGCATCTTTCATTCCTGAGGACCCTATCCCAAATTCCACTTCCCAAAGCCCGAAATCCCACATTTGTCTATTTGTAGGGTTTACCATAACTTCTTTAATTTTCACCCAATCGCCTTCAAATTTTGCCACCGTGTTCATTCCTTATTTCTGCTTCTTTGTCCCTCTTGGACAAATTTTCCCATTCTTTCACCTCGCTTCTGAAATCTTCATTTTTCGCTTCCCTGTCCATTCGACAGCGTCCAAAACCTAGTCAAACCCCAATTACCCATCAGATTTTTTCCCAAATCCAAATTTCCCTTTACTTAATAAGGTTCTGTTTGTGTTTTTCTACCCATTCCCCAAAAAAAAAAACTCTCGGTTATGGTTGTCACCCACGCAGGAGCAAAAATCATGGAGGAAGCACTTGCAGCCATCCAAACCAAACTCCAGGATCTGGATGAAAAATTTATCGGCCTCCATATTGAGCATTCAACCATGAACAACAAACGACAGTCCAAGTCTTAATCAGACAATGGGCTCTCTTCTTCCAGCAATTTCCGTGGTCTGAAGCTTGATTTTCCTCGCTTCAATGGTACTGATCCAACTGGATGGATCTATCAGGAAGAACAGTATTTCAATCTGCATAATACTTTTGATGTCACCAAAGTTCCACTTGCATCATTTCATTTGGAACAGGAAGCTCTTTAATGGTATCGTTGGTACATCAAGGCTCATGAAGAGCCAAAATGGCCAAATTTTTTCCAGCTCCTTTTGCAACGATTTGGTCCTAGTGCTTTTGATGACTTCACAGGAGCCCTCACTAAACTTCACCAAATGGGCATTGTGAGAGAGTATCAGATAGAATTTGAGAAACTAGCCAATCACACAGAAGGATTGTCTGATGAATTCTACAGGAGTTGTTTCATCAGTGGTCTTAAGGATGAAATCCACTCAGAGGTTAAAATGTTTTGTCCCAACACAATGATGGAAGCCCTGGAGTTGGCTAAGTTGGCAGCAGATAAGATTGCAGCCCAACATCGCTCCAAACCCACTTATGTTCCCTTCCGAAATATGGGTTCTCAACGACCTCCCATTATGTCGGCTCCTCAACCAACTCCTATCAAGCATTTGTATGAAACAAAGATGCAAGCATGCAGAGAAAAAGGGCTTTGTTATAATTGTGATGAGAAATTCACTCGGGGAAATAGATGTGTTCAGCAAAAGCTCTATCTCTTGGATATGGACTCTTTGCCTACCTCTAAACTTGGTGAAGAAGCTCCAGATACAATGGATGATCAGGTCGACATTCAAGAGCCGCTTATTGACCCCCCATCTCAGGACGACCAACCAAAGATATCTCTCCATGCTATATCTGACGTCACCACCCCCCAAACAATGTGGGTCAAAGGTTACTTCAAGAAGCTTCCTCTTACAATACTCATTGATTCTGGTAGCACTCATAACTTCATTGACCACTGGATTGCCAAATAGGATGATTGTTTTGTCCATCCTTGCTCCAACTTTGAAGTCATGGTTGCCAATGGGGGCACCTTACCTTGCAAGGGAAAGTGTCACAATGTGCATATCTCTCTGGAAGATTATAACCTGTGCTCTGACATGTTTTCCTTGTCCTTAGGTGGATGTGATGTGGTTTTGGGCGTTCAATGGTTACGCACACTTGGCCCCATCTTATGGGATTTTGCTGAACTTTGGATGCAGTTTTTAGTTAATGGGACACAACACAAATTTACGGGATTACAATCAGGGCCTCTCTACATCATTAGTTCACATCGCCTGAAAAAGATCCTTAAGAAGAATTCACATGGTGTCATCGCTCAGCTCCATTCCATTCAGATGCACCCATCAACGGTCTCCACTAATTCCTTTGATAGATATGCAGGTATCTTTGCTGCACCAGTGGGCTTGCCACCTTCAAGAGACCTTTCCGGTAAGCATTTAGCCGCATCTACATCTCAGTAGGAAATGATGGCTATTTTGCATGCAGTACCGAAGTGGCATCCATCCCTATTAGGGAATTATTTATGCATCAAGACTGATCTCCAGAGTCTGGAAAAATTCCTGGAACAACGGGTCTCCTCTCCAGCACACCTGAAATGGGTTATCCAACTCATGGGTTATGACTATGCGATCACTTACAAGAAGGGTAAGGACAATATGGTGGCAGATGCTCCTTCTCGCACATTTGATGACCCAGTTTCTCTTACAGTTATTTCTCTGCTTGTTCCAAACTGGTTGCAATCTATTCAACAGGGTTATCTCTTCTATGAACTCCATGCTTCTTCATCGGACGAGCACTCTGGGTTCCTCAAAAAGTATGACCGAGAACAATGTAACTTCTTTTGGCAGGGACTGAAAATGACAATTCAACAGATGGTGGTTGACTGTGATACTTTCCAGGTCCACAAGGGTGAAACGACACTCCTTTTGGGACTGCTTGAACCCTTGCCCATCCCTACACAGATTTGGACAACTATTTCTATGGATTTCCTAGAAGCGCTCCAGTGGTACAATACCACATCTACAAGGACACCATATGAAGTAGTCTATGGACAGGCACCGCCAGTTCTTTTTCCATACACCCTCAGCAGGCCCCCAGTTCAGACAATTTACTCGGTTCTTCGAAACCGCAATCAGATTCTTCTCATTCTGCAGGACAATCTTCACATGGCAAGAATTCGACTGAAACAACAAGCCGATCAACACCATTCAGCGCGAACTTTTCACGCAGCTGATATTGTTCTTCTTCGTCTACAGCCTTCCAAGCAATCATCCTGAAACTCAAAAGGCGTCAGTGGCCTGGAATGCAACCAAAGAATGCTACAGGGGAACCACTCCTTCAAATTATGCATCAATTTCCACATCTAAAGATTTGAGGACAAAGCTTTTTCTAAGGGAGAGGGGATGTTAGGAACCCATGTCAACCCTTCTATTTACTTTGTTAGTATATTTTTGTTGGACGCATATGCTTGGTAAGTCGTCCCGTAGTATTTGTTGATCCATAGTTTGTATTGTTGTTGTTGGACGCATATGCTTTGTAAGTTGTCCCGTAGTAATTGTTGATCCATATTTTGTATTGGCCCATGGTTTGTATTGACACATGGTATTGACCCATGGTATTGGTGCCTAAACTTAGTATATAAGTTTGTGTTGAGACCAATGAAGGTACCGTAAAGTTATTTGTATTGAGCTTGCTCAAAGGGGGTTGCCCCCTCGAAGTGGCCTGCGATCAATATAAAAGTGATTCTGAGTTCTATTATTTCTACTATCTCATGTGTTTTCATGAACTAATTATTGCAAATTCTTCACACAATTTCTCTTTTTTTGTCCGGTAATTATTATTACTATTATTAAAAGCAATAATAATATTATACCAATATGGAATATACCGAACTTTGTAAACCAAATAATAATAAAAATTTAAAGAATATATTTCAATAAACTCAATAATATATATATATATAATAAACTTTTGAATCTTTCTCTTTTTTATTTTATTTAAGGGTTACTTTATACACTTTCGAAAAATCACATGTGGTTTTACTTTTTTTTTGTCTTTTTTCCTTTCAAATGTTTTTTTTCCTCTTTTTCTTTTTAGCTTCTTTTCTTTTTGGCTTTTTTTTTTAATTTCCCCACTTCTTCTTATTTTCACGGAATAATTAATTACTTCAAATTGATAGCCAAAATCCAAATTAGACAAAGTCTAAATAATGGCCAAATGTCGGATCGCTCTGATACCAATGGAGCAAATAAAATTTGTTCACTGCAGAAATACCCAATGTAAATAGGCCAAATAGTCCATAAATGAACAAGTATGTAATAAATATATATAAGAAATGATGATTAATTACAAATAAGAGAGCCCATATATATAGTCTTTTAAAGGGCACATATAACTCTTCGTAAAGAGTTGCAACTTTTAAGAATTATTATTATCTTTATTTACTATTAATTATCAATTATTTATTATTTATTTATATTTTATTCTTGATGTATTTTTTATTCATAATAGGACTTGTTTTTCCCTTTACCCTAAGTGTTTATCTCTTGAGGTTTGGGCATGTCACCTATGTTATACTTTTGGGTTGCTCTAAAAGTGTTTACACCATGTTTGGGAGTACTTCATTAGACTTGGGGTACACGGTGTATGACTAGCCCTTGGATGGTTCAAGGTGCATCATAGAATGAAAGATGGTTTGTGATGGATATGCACAATTGAGATAGATTAATGAGTGGGTGATTGAACTCAAGATAGAGTTGGCCTTACTTACTTTCCTTAGGCATCGGAGATCTTCTGGTAGTTTTGTGTATACCCTTTATTAAGGCCTCATGGAGGAACCATTTACTTGGAGAGTGCCCTTTAGGGGATGTGGATCCTTTGCATTACAGAGGGCGGATTCAAGCCCTAATTGGAATGTGTTATCTTGGTTTCCTATTTGGAGGATTGGAGATGGCTCAAGGAGGCCTAGGGATTTAATAATGTTCTTGTAGGGGGTATATTGTTAGGATATTCCCATACTCCATCCTAGTCCTACCAGCATTTTCATTGTTTGCAGTTTCAGTCTTGCATGCATTTCTGCACGCAGCATGCAATTGCATGCATCCCAGTCATCAGTCCCACACCTAGCCCTCAATTAGCCAGCCCCCGAGAGCTTCTCACTGATCAGTTTTAGCCCTCCTAGAGCTTAGTGCGCTCTTCTTCCTTGATTTTAGGAAGCCACTCGTCCTCTCTCACCTACCACTCTGTTGCACTACAGTTAATTGAGTTATCTTTAGTTATTTCCTTGATTTAAGGAAATGCTGACTCTCAACTACTGTATCACTCCGATGGACCTCCAGTGAGACTAGACTGCCCATTCTTACTCTAGTTAGCTCCTCATGCACCCTCCACTGAGTCTCCTTCATTCAGTTAGTGCCAGTTACACTCAGTTACACCTACCACACTCAGTTAGACTTAATTTGACTGATGGTTGACAGTTACTTGAGCATTGATGACTCCACTGATGATGATGAAGACTTCCAGTTGTGCTCCGATGACACTCCAGTGATCTTTTGATCACTCCATGAAGGCTAATTCGAATTTCCACCTTGGCATTCGAATCCTCATGCATTGTATTATTTATTTGTCCATTTGTGATTAATGAATTAGTGTGTGTGAAGTTATTTTGCTTCTATCTAAGTTCTACTGTATTATTATTTTGTTGCTCATTTTACTGCATTGACCACTCTTAATCTTATTCCTAAATTCTTTCATTGTGAGGTATACATCAACTCTTAGATCTGTTGTGAGGATTTTCACATGGTATCATAGCATGTTGAGAGTATTGTTTATCTCCATTCTTGAGAATTTTTTGTAGGTTATTATCAAGATTTTGAGTGCAGCAGTTGCAGTAGTTTCTGCACTTTTATAGTAGTAGCAGTTGCAGACTTTTCTATTGTTTTTGTAGGTCTTCTACAGCTTCCATGTATTCAGAATAAATTCATCCTCTTTCTCCATTCAACTATGATGAATGGAAACAAAAAATGATAGCATATTTGAAGAGCCATGATCTCTTTGATTATTGTTTTGAAAGAGAGTTTGAATCCTCTGAAGAAGAGAATGATTGGTTAAATAAAGGTGACAGTGTCTATGCAGCAATGATGTTTGCTATGCCCCGTTGCATGATGAACCACTTCATTGATTATGTTGAATCTCCAATAGAGCTATGGGCCCAACTGGATGTAATATTTGGCAAACATAATGAAGGAATTGGTCCAAACCCTTTCGAGAGAAAGCAAAGTGATGCATTCGCCCTCCTTGATGATCTCATTGAACATGAATCAGTATCAAACATATCTCATATTGAAGTTAGCCACAAAGAAGAAGAACTTGCAGATTCTACACTCATGCTCCAAATTTCTTCTATTTCAAATTATGTGCCAACTCACACTCTAGAAATTACAGAGGTTCCTAAATCCTCTCTTGCACCAGAATCTGTTGGTTTGCATCATGATCTACTGAATGTTTTGAAGGTAAAATCAGACATTGGAGGTAATGCATTCACTCTCCTTGATCAATCACCTCTTATTTGCTATCGTAAGATCATTATTTCATGCTTTTAGAAGGTTATTGAAGATGATGGCCATTGCCATTCGCTTGGGATAATTTCTCATGCATTTACTAGTTTAGATCTCACCTCAAATGGTTCAAAGGAGATCTTAAGCAACCAAGATTCAAGTCTTAGATCTGATTTGGATTCCAAGCAATCACTGATATTTGATGGTTTTTTTAGCATAATCTCACCCATGATGGTTCGAAGGAGAAGACAAAAGACTATCTGCACATTCATAGATTTGATCCTACCT
Organism: Larix kaempferi; assembly: GCA_027924585.1. NCBI lineage: Eukaryota > Viridiplantae > Streptophyta > Pinopsida > Pinales > Pinaceae > Larix > Larix kaempferi. Next base: position 46,460,744 of record BSBM01000510.1, read on the forward strand.
CAGCTGATTCGAATCACAGGTTCAAGGATCATCCTCATACTTTTGGATTTGTTCTCATCACATTCAATCTGAAGAGAAAGTACAAGCACATGCTTTCTAAGCATGATCCACTTCTTCCCAAGAAGAAGATACCTCCAGACATATGACCAAGCATCACACCTGCTTGAGTTTGGAGCTTTTTTTTTTGTGCCTTACAGTGTATTTTGAGGGGGGGTATTTTTCCCATGAGGTTTTCCCTATTTCCTCGGTTTATTGACTGTTATTATTCATTGTATTGGGTGACCTTTGGTCTCAGTTACCAGGGCCCGGGATGGATTAAGGGGGGGTGTTAGGATATTCCTATACTCCATCCTAGTCCTACCAGCATTTTCATTATTTGCAGTTTTAGTCTTGGATGCATTTTTGCATGCAACATGTATGTAATTGCATGCATCCCAGTCATCAGTCCCACACCTAGTCCTCAGTTAGCCAGCCCCTGGGAGCTTCTCACTGATCAGTTTTATCCCTCCTAGAGCTTAGTGCCCCCTTCTTCCTTGATTTTAGGAAGCCACTCGTCCTCTCTCACCCACCACTCTGTTGCACTACATTTAATTGATTTATCTTTAGTTATTTCCTTGATTTAAGGAAAGACTGACTCTCAACTGACTGTATCACTCTGATGGACCACCAGTGAGACTAGACTGCCCATTCTGACTCCAGTTAGCTCCTCATGCGCCCTCCACTGAGTCTCCTTCATTCAATTAGTGCCAGTTACACCTACCACACTCAGTTAGACTCAATTTGACTGATGGTTGACAGTTACTTGAGCATTCATGACTCCACTGATGATGATGAAGACTTCCAGTTGTGCTCCGATGACACTCCAGTGATCTTTTGATCACTCCATGAAGGCTAATTTGAATTGCCACCTTGGCATTTGAATCCTCATGCATTGTATTATTTATTTGTCCATTTGTGATTAATGAATTAGTGTGTGTGAAGTTATTTTGCTTCTATCCGAGTTCTACTGTATTATTATTATGTTGCTCATTTTACCGCATTGACCACTCTTAATCTTATTCCTAAATTCTTTCATTGTGAGGTATACATCAGCTCTTAGATCTGTTGTGAGGATTTTCACATATATGACCTAATGGAGTGCTTTGCTTTGTAGAATGGATGGAGTCCATGGAGGCTCATGATGGAGTAGTGTGGAATTTCCTTGCATAATTGCATCACCTTGGGGTCATTATTGTGCACGACATTGCCATTGGAGCATGACACTTGTACTCTTCGAAAAAATCTCACTTGTGTGGCCTACAAGAGCTCATGTAGGTTGCTTACAAGAGCTTAATCCCACACAGTATTGTTGGCATCCCTTACATCTCATATAAATAGATGAAGGAGAGAATCCTTATATACACATCATCATATCATCATGTTTACTCTTTTGTTTGTACTTAGCTTCTTGGAAGAGGTTACTAGGGTTTACTCATGAACCCTATGCAGAGTTATGAAGTCTAGAGGGGACATTTTTAGTTGGATTTTGCTCTTATGACAAGGGTTTTATCTTATAGAGGAAATGTTGGGATGATCACTCTTCTTTCTCTCTCCTGGATCTTCACATGTACGCTCTCTCTCTCTCTCTCTCTCTAGGTGTTAGGGTTTATTGTTCTTCTTGTGCATATTGAAGTTCCAGGATTAAGGTTTTTCCCTTGGAAATTTTGGAAATTTCAAGTGGTTGTTGGTGCTGATGTTTTCTTGTTGTGTCGATATTTGGTGGTGACTAGGGTTTTCATGGTTTCCCTAGGGATAGGATCAATAGTTTTAAGTTATAGCCACGGACAATAATCCAAACGGACTTTCCATGTTTTTTTTGTTAGAGCCATTTATAAACATGACTTATTGGACATTCAACCGATGTTCAAGTGGTGTGGGTTGAAATGTTGGTACCATAACTTTAATGTCAATTATCCAGATAATAAACGGTGTTAGTTCGACAGATCATCCACATTTTGTTTTGCTCAATGCATTTCTAGACTTCTCTTTTTGGAGGTTAAGCTAACGTTAAGTCTACTTTGCAAGCATCTCTTTTTGGGTGTTCAACCAATGTTAAGTCTACTTTGCAAACATCTCTTTTAAGACATTCAACAGACATTAAGTCCACTATGAGAATGTCTCTTTTCGGGCGTTCCACGGACATTACGTCTACTTTGTACACGTCTCTTTTCGGACATTTCATTGACATTTGAGTGGTGTTGGATGAATGTCGGTAACATAAATCTAACATCGATTACCCAGCCCAATCTTGGACGTTTGTTCAATAGATCATTCATGTCAAGCCAACGTTAAGTTTACATTCATAACATCTCTTTTCAAATGCTCAGCCGATGTTAAATCATATTTGCAAACGTCATTGTTTAGATGTTTGGCCGACATTGTTAGAAGATATTGATGGCAAGGAAAACATGACTTTAACGTCGCTTAACCGACTCCCATTACTGCCTCTTAAGCGGCATTTTCCTGTAGACATATGACCAACGTCTAGCAGGACCTCTTTCCGATGCTAAAAACAGGCGAACACACGTCGAATATAGTGATCCCATTCTGTAAAGCACAATTCCACACAAATATTCGGTAGGCATACAATGGTGGTTGATTGTGTGTAGTTGCTACACCCCTCTTCATTGTTAAGAGTTGTAATCTCAATGGTCCTAAGTTGGTTAGTTAGTTGAGTCAATGGTCCTAAGTTAGTTGAGTTAGTTGTTGACTAGGTTATTAGTCGACCCATGGTATACACTGGCCCATAGTATTATCCAATGGTTTTGGTGTTATGTGAAACTATGTATATGTGAGCTTAATAATGAGAAGGCAATCAATATGCCCTTTGTGTTTCTACTTTATTCTGTGTCTCTGCAAACTTTATCATGGTATCAGAGCGTATGGCCTGATCTATACATGTTGTTGTTGGGTAAGCCTTTTCACATAGTGGAAAGCACACACGTGTAGATCAGCTCTAATCATGGTATCAGAGCTGACGGCATGATCCTTTGATCTTGCTTTTTGGGTAAACCTTTTCAAAAGCTAGAGAGCACACACACACGGCTGGAAGTTGCAGCACGGGACGGAGACAGAACACTCGGGCCACAACCAAATTTTTAGTACACATCAAGGAAGAAAGTAAAGCTTAAGTTTATTTGAATGAAATGTATGCCTAGCTGAGACATAGACCAGTAGGCACTAAGTGTTGACGCATTGATAGTGCTGACCACACCATCCCACTTGAGATTAAGGAGATGTGTTAAGAGTTGTAATCTCAATGGTCCTAAGTTAGTTAGTTAGTTGAGTTAATGGTCCTAAGTTAGTTGAGTTAGTTGTTGACTAGGTCATTAGTCGACCCATGGTATACATTGGCCCATAGTATTAGCCAGTGGTTTTGGTGTTATGTGAAACTATATATATGTGAGCTTAATAATGAGAAGGCAATCAATATGCCCTTTGTATTTCCGCTCTATTCTGTGTCTTTGCAAACTTGATCACATTATCAGAGCATATGGCCTGATCCATACATGTTGTTGTTGGGTAAGCCTTTTCACATAGTGGAGAGCACACACATGTAGATCAGCGCTGATCATGGTATCAGAGATGACGGCCTGATCCCTCGATCTTTCTTTTTGGGTAAGCCTTTTCAAAAGCTAGAGAGCACACACACGGCTGGAAGTTGCAGCATGGGACGGAGATGGAACACTCGGGCCACAACCAAATTATTATTATTTTATTTTATTTTTAATTTCGACAGATTAAAAAAAAAAAAAAAAACGGCGGAAAAATCCCTGAGACAGAGAATAGAGCAGAAACACAAAAGGCATATTGATTTCCTTCTCATTATTAAGCTCATATATATATGGTTTCACATAACACCAAAACCACAGGCTAATACTATGGGCCAGTGTATACCATGGGTCGACTAATGACCTAGTCAACTAGTAGTAACTCAGCTAACTTAGGACCATTGACTCAACTAACTAACCAACTTAAGACCATTGAAATTACAACTCTTAACATTGGTTGCCACTTGGCTTATTTTCCGATGCGTATTGATTCAAGAAAAACAAATGGTACCCAATTCATTTCAAATACATTAGCAATGAGAGAAGGCAAGGTTTTTGCTGGTACGAAGCTCCTTCAAGTTAGTCAACTATTAGGAAAATCTACAAATACAAATACATATACTAAAATACTGCACAACAATGCCGAAATTGAAGCTCAAAGAGCTCTGCTTGATTATCTTCATGACGCAAGGAATATGACTTACACATATGTTGAGTATATTGTGATGAATGCACCTAGTTTTGTTAAGAAATTGTTATATAAATCCAGAGCATGGAAAGATATCAGAAAAGTAGTTGACAAGTATCTTCTGTACAATCCCGTCAATGACTTTGAGCCCTTCTTTGAAAGCATTGGCATAAACCTTCTAAGATCAATGCCCTCTTGGCTACTGATAAAATATATCTCAGTGAAAACACGGTATTAATGCACAATGTCTCCACATTATGGAACTATGGGATTTCCAGGAACAAGCTTGGGAAGATATACAAGGAAGAGAAGGACATTTTCAACCACCCACCTTGAGTTTTACAAGGTATGATTCAAGCTTACGAAAATGTTGGGCTCAGCTTACGAAAATGTTGGGCTCACTAAAGCTTGTCTTGCAAAGATTTTTGTTACTTGTCCTTCTCTTCTGAATGGTAATATTGATAAAGAATTTGATGCATTGCTTAATAATCTGTATGGGTTGGGAATGGCAAAAGATCATATTTGTAATTTTTTGAAAGCAATCCAAGTAGTTGGAGATAAATTTTTGAAAAGTTGAGGCTTTTGGGTAGATTTGGTTGCCCAAAGGAGGAGGTGGGCAGGTATGTTAGAAAAAATCTTCAAGCTTTAGCGGAATGTTCAGAGAAAGATACTTGTTTTGTCAGAGTTATCATTGACAGTAACATCAATAATAGTGACAAACTTTGCGTGTTGAGATATCTCTGAGCTCCACTTTTCAAAATGAGGATCGACTTCTCCCAGCGGCATCAAGAAGGTAAGTCTTTAACTGGTTTTTTTAGATATGGATGTTTGAGCTGTATTTGTCTTGAGCTCATTGATATCATGGATAAATAATAATATAAATGACAAAAATCTGTATCAGAATTTTGAAAAACAGAATTGATTCTGATATATAACATAAATATTGGTCCTTGTTCTGCATACAATTTTGAAGGAATGAGAATTTGGTGGATGGGGATTAATTCATAGTGCACTGTCTTTCGAGATTAACCCTTGCATCCATAGCTCAATGGATGGCTTTCCCCTATAGCTCTATGGCAGTAACCCTTGCCTCGCTTTCTGGTGGACCAGATTTTCCCTTGCCCTTGACAACATCCCGAAGCTACTAGGATCCTATTATGACTCTTTATTACTAATATACAGGTACAATCACAAGAAGCTCAAAAACTCACTATAGATATGGAAGAGATGCTACAGGCTTGGCATCGGTCATAAGAGAGCAGCTCCGTTAGTTCATCCCCTTCCTTTTCCTCTACACTGGGCATAAGAAAGCAGCTCTGGAGGAGAGCAAGCTCTGTGGCAGCAAAGACTTTTTCGACTGATGAGGGATCTCAACCCCTATGAAGCCAAAGGGTGTCGTTTGATATCAGTTGCTATGAAAGCATGAAAATGCAGTGCTATCGTAGAGGTGGTAGGCGGTGACAGTAATAGAGGTGGAAGCTATAGACTGTAGGCAGTGGCAGTAACAGAGGCACCGGCTGTAGGCGGTGGCATTGACAGAGGTGGCGGCTATAGGAGGTAGGCAGTGGCATTGACATTAGCAGAGGCGGTGGCCTCAATGCCAAGAAACCCATCCGCTGTCACCTGGACAATAAGACCCCAAATATAATAGCCAATTGGTAGAGAAATGAGTTAAACAATTGTGAAAATTAAAAAGATTGAATCTCTAATGTAAAACTTAGAGAAAATTAAAATAATATTATAGTGAAAGTATCAACTAATTGAATCTCTAATGTAAAACTTTGAGAAAATTAAAATGATATTATAGCGAAAGTATCGACTAATAGTGCTTGACCAAAGATCAATCAAAATATAACTACCTCACGACAAATATAATAAAATGACTGATCCAAATACATTATTATTAGCGATTACAACTTCATGACCTTGGTTTTTTTCCAGAAAAAAAAAGTCTCTTATTATTCATATTATGAATCAAAGAAACTACACATATTCTTGTTCATGAAAGACAATTATCATGATAATCATTTGTTACATGTGAACATATTTGTCATTCTAAATGAGACTATTCCTCATGTTACACATATTTTTATCTCATAAAACCTTGTTTTCATCATCCACCCATATCAACTTGTATCATTCCATATCACAATAAAAAATAAAAAATAAACCTTTTCATCTATGCAATAAGTTAATATTTTGTCGTATTATACAACTATTTTAAGTAATGTAGCAAAATAAAAGTGTCCAAAAAAGCCTTCCCTGCTCAGTATATATTTATGTCATATTCATCCAACACCAAGTGCTTGTGAAAAAGACAGATATGAGCCATTCCTTCCTCCATAACGAGACCTATTTTTTATATCTTGTCAGCCTGCATGTTATAGTTTATGCTCAGATGTTTATAACATATATATTCAAATTTCTTGTGTAAATGCACAATCCTTTGTTTCCAAGATGTCAAATTTGGAACCTGTAATCTGCAACTGCCTGTGATCCAATTTATAATAGTTGATGAGTCACCAAAAATGTTTATCCTATGAGTTCCCATTATCTGTGCTATTGTCAACATTCCCCATAATGCAAGGATTTCATCCCTTGTGTTGCTACCCATTCCGCATCCAAAGGACATCTCCATGTGATGTTCCTGATCCATGAACAAAATGCACCCTGCCCCACATCTTTCCAATTGACTAGCCCCGTCAAAATAACCCACAGGTAAATGATAATTGGTATCAAGGAATTCACTAGTTTTAGTCCTTATAACAGGCATCTTCCAATTTATGTCTTTCATGAAGTGTTGAATGTATGCCACAAACCCACGCAATGTGTAAACTTTCCCATCAAACATAATAGAGTTCTTTAGTCGCCAGAGACCCCAAATGAAATGCACTGGATATGCCATCAAATGATTTTAATTCGAATACCAATATTTAAGATCTTCTTTTAGAGTGCTTCCTGAACAAGTATCGGCTTGACAGTGGCATCGTTATCTCATCCCATAGCTGTAAAGTGAATATGTACTGATTGAACAGATGTTCACGTGTTTCTTCAACTCTGAATCATAGCTGACATAAATTAGGACCAATGCCCCCATGGTTTCTAAATCTATCACCGGTAATAATGCAATAATTTAGTGCTAACCATAGGAAAATATTCATTTTTTTTCTAGGGCCTTCCATTTCCATAAAATAAGACTCCACCAGTCTGGAGATGAAACCTGATGTTCAAAAGCAATTGCCCCATGTGCCAGATTTTTGATAACCAATCCATTCCCACAACCATAATCCCAATAAATATCATCCATTTATTCATTTAGAGTAATACCTACATGTTTCAACCCTGCAATATATATATCCCATTATGTTGCCAAATTCCCATCAAGATGTAAATCATACGCAAAATTCCAATAATTGCTCTCCTGCTGGTTATGAACATTCTTATTTGTCTGATTAAGAAATAAAATGCCCATCCTTTGTATACAGCTGAAGGTATGATATGTTAGAATACCTAAATGATTTGTACCAAGGATTTGATCCCTGCCAACCACAACCTAGTAACCATTTCCAGTTTTCCAGGAAATCCATCGTGAAGGAATGGCAAGGTTTCCAATAAACCCATCCAAATAACAGAGCTCTAATATTTTACCTTCTTCGATCATAGCCAACTAACCATCGTGTTTGGATAAATATTTTTGTCCCTGATGATCTTTCCCCAAAGTCCTTCATCATTAAGACTTCTCCAAATACTTTTTAAGTGCAATGCTAAGTTACCTAATATAAATTATGGATACCCCAACCACCCCTATTCTTTGGAGTAGAGATTATTTCCCATGAGAGTAAGTGACATCCTTTGTAGAGATGAGAGCCCTTCTAGAGAAAATTAAAGAATATTTTCCTGATCTGTTTTAAGATGGTCGTCGGGAACCTAGCAAGGGAAAACCAATATATCGGAAGATTTTCCAAAACCGAGTTAAGTAAGACCAAACGTCCACCCATGGACATCTTTCTCTACATCCAACATTGAATTATTTTTTCAACCTTTTTAACAATCCATATCCAATCAGAGACCAAATATGAATTTGGTTTGATAAAAAATCCTAAATATGTTAAACCAGTATTCAAATCTTGAATATCCAGTGGGAAGATATCCTTCAGAGGGCAGAGTTCATCCTCATCTGTATTGATTGAGAAAATACAAGATTTAGGATAGCTTACCCGCATCCCAGATGCCTTGTATAATGTATCCAAGACATACTTATAATGCATCCATTCTTGTGCACATCCCATACCAAAAAGCAGAACATCATCGACGAAAAGCAAGTGGGATATGGTGTGATTTCAAGAAATATTAACACCCATAATTAATCCCTTTGTCCTAGCCTGATGTATAAGACTACTCAAACCCTCAATTACCATAATGATGAGGAGTGGCGATAAAGGGCATCCCTGACAAAGACCCCAAGAAGGTTTGAAAAAGGATGCCGGACAACCATTTATCAGCACAACATAATTTGACGATTTTAGACATCCCATGATCCACTAAGTAATATTGTAGTCAAGTCTGGCATTCAAAATCAACATCCTGAGAAAGGACCAATCAAAAATATCATAGGCCTTGACCAAATCAAGTTTCATAACCAGTGCTTCAATTTTCTTTAACTTTGTACAGTGTATTGACTCCTGAGTTGTCCCAATAGCATAAAAAATCAACATGTGATTTAAGAAACTGAATTGTTCATTTGACATACCAAGTGATAATCCTTTATTTAACCTGATAGCAATTGTCTTTGATATAATATTATAAATAAAATTGCATAAGGAAATAGGTCTAAAATCCTGAAAGGTTGATGGATTTGATGTTTTCGATATCAATGCTATAAATGTAGCATTTACCCCAATCGATACCTTACCTGTGATCCTAGCTTCATCAACAAGTCAAACAAGTTTTGGGCCCAATATGTCAAAAAACTGAGTAAAAAATTCACAAGACCAATCGTTTGGACCCGAACTTTTTTCTGTTTCCATGCTCTTTAAGACACTCTCTACTTCAGATAAAGTTATGGGTCTAAATATTTCAATACAGTCAATATCATAAAACATTCTGGGCATTACCTGAAGGATCTTCATCTAAGCTCCCAAATTGTTTTCTTTTGGATCCGTAAAAAGAGTTGAGAAGTATTTAACATCCTCCCATGCAATCCCAACTGGATCAGTGATTTTTTTACCCACCGAGTTATCTATCTCCCGGATAGCCCTCTTTAACCTCCTATGATCAACATAAACATGAAAAAACTAGTATTAAGATCCCCATTGGATAGCCATAGAGCTCTACTCTTTAACCGCCACAATCCTCTTCATTCTTCAGTATAGTTTCCTTCTTGTCCTCAAGTAAGCTGAGCTTTTCCATAAAACATAGCAATACAGTTTTTGCATAAGGATAAGATAATAAACCAAGAATTCCCCAGCGATCTCCTATAGATCAATCAAAAGGTTTTATGTTTTTTTCCCTCAACCATGGACCCGAGCCTTTAATTTCCGCAAAAGAGTCCCAAAGGTCCCTAACCATCTTAATAAAAGCATTATTAAGAGACCAAATGGGGTAAAATTTAAAGAGGTATTTGGTGTTAAAGGGGTCCCTTTCCAATGCTTAAAATAACAAGTTGATGATCCGATATATTTGTTGTCTCCACCCATGTATTACACATAGATAAAGTCCCAAGAAGATCTCCATTAATAAGAAAACGATCCAATCGTTTTGCAATTGTTGCATCTCCTTTTCTCCCATTTTTCCATGTGGGAACAAATAGTTTTGGTAATATATCAATCATATGGTGTCCCTCAAAAACATCAGAAAACCATGATGCATTATCCGGAGTATGTGAATTGGTTCCCCATGACTCCCGAGCTCCAAGAGTAATATTTAGATCACCTGCTAAAATCAATGAGGGAATATCCATCAAACTAGTAGCTAAGAGATCATCCTAGAAACTCTGCTTATCTGAGTGAGGCCCATAATAGTTGTAAACATGTAAAGGGGTATCAATTTCTCTACTCTTTCCCACTAAGAATATTCCCCCCCGACCTCAAAGGGGATAAAACTAAGAAGGGAGGGATCCCAGGCTGCCAGAAGACTGCCTGATCTCCCCTCAACATCAATTGAACAAACTTCCCAAGTTGGATGAAACTGACAGAAAAATTAAAAATTAAAAAAAAAACCTAGCTCTCTATACACTTACCAATGTTTCATGTAATAGCACCAAATGTGGCCTAGTAGTCGACAATAATCTTCAAAAGGCATTTTGTTTTGAGGTGCCCCCAACCCCACGAATATTTAAGGACAAAATTATCATGGGGTAACCTCTGTGCTATCCGCCAAAGCTCTAAGTGGATGGAAAACAAAAATTAACAATGGTTGTGACACCCCACATCTCGACTGCTATGTTGAGGTCCCTGCCTCTAAGAAAGAACCTTCGGATATCCCACCCAGGGTGGCCCTAGCTAAGGCCTTTCGGTGCCTACCCCCATCTTTTTTTCTAGATAGTTACACTGGACATATTTGGAGAGGTCATTAAGAGGATGGGAGTGTCAACATTCTGAATAGGGATAGGGTTTGAAAATAATCCCCCATCCGGCATGGAAGATATAGAAAGAGATACCTCCCTGTCCCCAACAGGAGTAGACGAAATGGGAGAGGGGATCCCATAATGAAGGATAGTTTGTTCAACCCAAATGATCTACGAGTCCAATTCAAGATTTAAAAGCCCCAGTGAATTTTCCATATCTAGACCTAGATCGACAGGGATATCAATGGGTTCAATAGGAGACAATTTATCTTGAAATGCGTTACCACTAGAACCCCCAAAAAGTGTCTGGATACCCACAAAGTTGCTACCCCAACTCTCAATCATAAGAAGGTCATTTTCAGATAATGACTTAAAGATTTCCGGAAACAAGGTTTTAAACTTACCAGAAAAAGAGGATGTTTCCAAATTTGCTTGAGATACCCCCGGATTTATTGGAACCTCCGCTAAAACATCCTTCATATCGAATCGAGCTTGAGTTGGCTTGTTCTTTGGCAATTGAGAATGACCACATTCCTTTTGCAGATGTCATGTCTCGCCACAGGTGAAGCATCGAAAATGAGTTCACCAATAATCGATAACTTGGATGAGAACCCTATCACCCCATCTAATATTGATGGAATCTGGCAGGCCCATGTCCACATCTATTTCAACCAAAACCAAAGCACATCTCTTGTCTTTGTGGAATAATGATCTATCATCAAAGAATATAAAATGTCCAAGACTATTTGCTATAGATACTATCACATCTTTGGACCATAAGTCTAGAGGGAAGCCTTTTAGCATTACCCAAAAGTGATTTTGCTTGAGTTGTTCTGTAGCAGGATTAGAGTCTAGATGCCATCTCTTTAGCCACAAAGAGCCCCTGTCAATAACCCATGTTTGACCCAAAATAAGTGCAGCATGTTCTGTATCCAAAATTGGAAAACCACCCAATTGTTAACTAGCAAATTAACCCTCGATGTATATTTTGAAATGGGTTTCCAATTCAGATTTATCCAAATTAAGAGATCAGAACGGCTAATACTCGTATAACAGAGTTTTCCCACAAGAGCATGCTCAATAAAATTCACAACTCGGCCAAGTTGAATATCATTTCAATACCCTCACTTATGCTCTTTAGGGCTTTCAAGGACCTATTTTGACTGGCTTGTAAACCACTGCTCCGTGATTCCCCCACCCCCCCCTCTCATGCTTATTGAGAAAGGCTCATAAAACTCATTTTCCGAGCTAGAGTCTTCTTCATTAACAACCTCATAGTATAGACCCCCGCATAGAATAGGATCCCCAGAATCAATGTCATGTCCAATAAAAGAGAAAATATTTGAAGTCCCGTCCCGTTCCCCAGAGGTAGGGTCAGGTTGACTACCTGCCATATGGACAATAAAAAACAGAAAATTCTGACAATAAAACCCCAATCATTGTTCCAGATGTTGTGACCTAATAAAATAAAGAAACATCACATTATACCCATAAAACCAACCTAGAGACTAAATCCATGACAGTTGAGGACTTAAAGGATATAGTCAATAGAGGTATAGTCTCATAAAAGTCCTCACCACCATCCCTATGTATACTGCCAAACCCATGGCATCCATGACAGAAACAGTCGACAGCGAGGAAACCCTAATATCTATCACTTCATGACCTTGGTAGTTGTTTATACCATTGTTAATTGTAATGGTTTGGACTTTGAACCAAAGCTTTTGCGATGCCTATGTAAAAATCTCCTATAGAACTCTTGTTTTTCATTTCAAACCATTTAAAAAGTCTTTCAGATTAAATGCATAATAATTATTATAATTATCTATAAAATCTATTATTAAAATCTCGCTTACTTATATCAAAACACTATGTATAATTAAAAAAAATAAAAATTGCTTACTCTTTTTTTAATCTCGCTTACTTATAGCAAAACACTCTGTTTAACTAAAAAATTAGGATTGTGGTTGGTCGTTGGGATAAGTTATAAGAAACAATAACTACAAAGATTTTGTAAATGGACAGTGAGAATCTCACAAATTGATCTATTTGTCAATTTAGTGGTCCCATTTTAACATAAAAAACCTTATATTGGTCATGCGTTTGCCCACCAAAACAATATTAAATATTCTATTCTTCGTCATGTGTTTGCCAAAGGATTTTATTCGTTGATTCCTTCTACCAAGATTAAGTCTGTCGGGCAACCTTTCTGTGCAGCGGGTGGGAAAGAGTCATTATACAGCAATATGCTAGTTAATCTTTAGTCCATGTCCATGTCTGTGCATGCATTTTCTGAGAATGGCAGGCATCGGTCCTTTTGAACGATACAATAAGAATATATTCACACAATATGTGAACATGCATGTGGATGCGGACAGAGATATATAAAAATGGTAGAAATGAAAAGATTTTGGTCATTTTTCTGGAAAAAGCATATTCTACACCCACTTAGGAAGCCATCAGACAGTAACTTTGGGAAGAAAAAGAAGGCAAGAATCCCCATGGTTTCTTTATCAGAAAATATGAGAACCGCCCTCGTCTTTGCTTGATAGCCCAGTTGATGTGAGATGCCAAAGTGGAAGTGGGCAATTTGTAAATTTCATGGTGCTTTGCATACAAACATACAACAATTCAAAATTGAGACATTTTAACGATGCCTTGGACCATAGTCCCCTCATGGATGCTTTGGCTATGAAAGGACAGTAAGAATCAACAAATCTACATATAACACTCTGCTTTAAAAAAACCAAAGCTATCGTCAAATTTTGTCAATTCTGTAAATCTAACGTTTATGTGCCCTGCACAATTTTACAAAGTCTGAACAGAGATCATTGGATTTGTGAACACGGGAAGCCTCAGAGAGAGCATTTTCTGCTATTGTAGTTATCATATTCCTGTGGGATTTTCCTTGTAGAAATCTATTCGTTGTGGTTGAAGAATTGGGAAAAATGTTTTCTGGAGGGAATTCATTTTCAGTGAGTAATTTAAGAGATGGAAGTTGGCTTAGTAGAAAACAATCTAGAGGAGGGACAGCTCCTCAACCACAAGTGACAACACCAGAGCCGAAGCAATACCCAAAAGGTACAGATGCCAGGAAGAAGCAATCTTCAATTTCGAGTATAGATGACAAAAGCCAGGCTGCTAGGCAGCCATCTTCTGTAACTCAGTTGCCTCGGCCTCAACCTTGGATGCGCAAGATTCAAGCCAATGATCAAGAAGTTGCATGGACCAACAATGAAGAATTCTCTGTGCTTCCCGAGCCTAATTTCTCTCGGTTGTTTTCTACTGAATTGAAGAATGATAACAAAGATGCACAGGCGATAACTGTCAGAGATGGAAGTGTAGATGAAGCAACAAGTATCAAGAGTGGCCAAAATGAGAAGGCATTTCAGAAAGAAACTCAGGATGAGGTCTTTGATCTTGCTTGCAGGCTTGCTGAGCTGAATGCACAAAGGAAAGCTTCTATGGGTGAAGAGAAAACTGCAAGAAATGAATTGGGCGTGACAGTAATCACTTTGTCAGGAGACAACAGAGGGGCCACCATGGATTTAGGGTCCGAGAAGAGGAATGATGATGGCATAGTGGATATTTATAGAGGATACAAACTGTATCAGGATGATAAGAATGAGATTGGTTTGGAAGCAAAACCAAAAGGAAATGCTCACCCCAAGAGAACCACGGTGAGTACTTATGTGAACAGCAATGTAGAGGGTGCCAACAATTCTATTTTGTGCAATAGCTCATGCCCTAATAGAGATCCAGGAGTGCGTTTGGATATTTCCAATGGCCGTGTTCAATCTTCTAAGCCAACAAAGAAAGGGCCTGTACAGAAAGGAACAAAAGATCCGGTAACTGCTCCTCAGGCAGTGATAGCGAACCCACCTGTGAAAAGGAGATGCTTGGGAGCTCTGTTTTTGGAATCCAGCCCTGAAAGATCAAGGAACAAACCTCCAAAACCGATACGACATGGCTGTCGCTATGAATGCCAAGGTCATGGCAAATGCAAGGGCAATTTTGGTGAGAGCAGTTCAAAAGATGCCTCCGAGATGATTCTCTCAGGTTCCCAAAGTGGGATTCGTAATGGGAACGCTGGACAGGGAGAAAACAAGCGACCTTCAAAATAAGCCTCATGGTTTCACAGTAGCAAAATATCTCATAGGCAAAAGTGAGCTTATCAGGTCAAATGTACTGGCTGGCCAACTCAGGAAAACAAATCTTGGCACAATTGCAGATGGCACTAGACAAGGAGATTTAGTCGTTGATTACCAGACCTTGATTGACTAGTTGGCCTTGATTAAGGACCACTCGTTGGCCTTGATTAAGGACTAAAGTTTGGGATGACTTTAGTAAGGTTCAGAGATGGAGCAGGTAGAAAACTTTCAGACTTGCAGTCCATTTTTGAGGAATGAGGAATAGAACCTAACTTGGACATGAGTTGGAAGGGGTGATCTAGGAGTTATTGTGATTCAGTTTGATTGTGATTCAGTTTTCTCTAAGTGTTAGAGTAAAGTTCAGTGGAAGATTGAATCTATGGAAGTAAAGAGACTATAGAAGTCTGAGTATGAGGAGGCTGAGGAGTTCCCTTAATCCTTTTTTCCCAATGCCCTTAATCCTTTATGCAAAGGCTTTTAACTCTTTTGTGGGAGTGGACTACAGTGGACAAATTCCCTAATATATTTTGGAATTGTGGGAGTGGACTACAGCGGACAAATTCCCTAATATATTTTGGAATCATTTGTAACTATTTCAGTTGTATATATATATGGCTTGTAATGTGATTAGGAGAGATTTGTCGAAGTTTTCTGAGTGCTTTGTGGGAGTGGACTACAGTGGACAAATTCCTTAATATATTTTGGAATCATTTGAAATACTATTTCAGTTGCATATATATATAATATATATGGCTTGTAATGTGATTAGGAGAGATTTGTCGGAGAGATTTGTCGAAGTTTTCTGAGTGCTTTGTTTTGAATTTTGTATTGGAATTATGTTATATCATTTATGCTACTAATGAAATGGAGAATCATTGTACTTATGTCATGTTATATCTAGATTTGTATATACTTGTAATTAATCTAATTGATATAAATATTGTTAATTTAATTATTTTGTATATGTTTATAATTAATTTAATAATATAAATATGATTAATTTAATTGAATGTGATTAAATGAAAAGTAAAAAAACAATCTTCACTAACACTTTTAACACTTTACAAATTAATTATATAACTAACACTTTATGTGAAACGTCCTTCCTCTTTAACACTTTTAACACTTTACAAATTAATTATATAACTCACACTTTATGTGGAACGTCCTTCCTCTTTAACACTTTTAACGCTTCACAAATTAATTATATAACTCACACTTTATGTGAAACCTCCTTCCTTTTTCCTAGAGAGTTATATATGTCAACGCATTAAATGAAAAGGTTGAATATATCTATCATACAACCAAGAGCTCAAATACTGCACAAACAACTAAGGACAATCCAGTAATGATAAAACGTGACCTAAGAGAACAATTGCCCGATCAAGCCAGAGATTTAATCATCAAAATGTTAAGTTAGGCACTTTTAACATATTTCCATATTGATTTATGTGTTCATTGACTTCCTCTTATCTACATCTTCTTACTTTACTTTGCTTTAATTGATATGTATTTTTTTTTTCACTCTGCCTTTTTATTTTGAAATCTAGGTTGTTCCTCACTATCAAATCTATGTTCACTAATATCATGGTCTCTGGGTGATTAGCATCACTGCTCTTTTTGTTATGTCTTTGACATCATGTGTTCATTTTGGACATATTAAATGGTCGGTGGAGCATATTTTTCAGCTTATCAAAGTTTAATTATATTAAAACATCTAATTTTTATTTTGAATTTTGAAGAGGGGATTTACGTCGACATGTGTTCCCGATACGTCATCCTGTCACCATTGTTTGACCTGCGAAGTTAATGGTGGGTTTTAGCCAAATTTTTGCTTGAGTTTTTACATCCTGTGGGTTCTGTGCCTAATATAGCTTTTTGTGATAAACCTTCAAGGAATCCTCTATGCATTCCATTTCAATGGCAAGCAAAGGAGAATCCGGTCCTCTGACTCTGAGTGCGCTTCTAAACAATGCCTACGAATTGTTTTTATTGGCTCAGGCAAACAAATCTCAGCCAAATGAGTTCCAATGCTGATGGCCACAAGCTCAAATCCATTCCAGTTCATCCAAAATGTCTGGGATTCCCAAGGCGGGAATGAGTTCCGCTGGTCATTGAGTGCATTCTGGTTTACATGCGGGTCAAATTGGCGTACTTTTGGGTCGATTTGACTAAATTTGGCAGTCAGTTGAAGGGACTCTGTCATGGGAGCCATCGGCGCACTTCCTGGCTTCCATGGCAATCTGCTCGTCGAGATCATGGTGTTAATAGGAGCATTGACAAGGCTATAGTTTTAGTCTTTGAGAGAGTTCTTATGTTTCCTACTTTCATCGACGACTTCCTCAGTTCACTCTACCTAAATTCATTGCAGTGGCATGTGCTTAAGTGCCATGGTCGTCCTTTGGGCATAATGTTTAGCCATGGTAAGAGAATAGTTTTTGCTTTTTGTTTTTTTCCTTTACTCTTCTATATACATGCGTCCATTCAAATAGCTAATGTATTGTCACCATTCCTTCTTAGCAACGACATTTTGGTTGTGATTAAGTGCAACCGTCGAAGTGGAAAATTTCATTCTGCAATTTATCGGGGTTTCCAACCTTTAAGCTTGCATTATGACCATGGCTTGTCTCTCTGGTATCTACCCTCATTGTTTCACTGCATCTTCTTGGTTTCCACTTTCTTCTTTACTAAAAATCATTGGGGTTATTATAGTGTTGACCCGTTTCCCTTTATTTTATTTGTATATGTATATGAATAGGATGCAATGTTGCCGCCTCTTAACTACCTACAACTTTGACATCTCAGGTATGCTCCTTCTTAACCCTTCTTTGTGGTAAAATTGGTAGTGCCAGGTGTAGGATAAAAGATGTGTTAGGGTTCTGAATGGCTGGTGGCAGCATGGCCGACCCAATACCACATACACTACAACCCTTCATATTTTCACTTACATAACTGTCTAGGCGTATTTTGGGGCATTTAGCCCAGGTTTCATACTTTTTTTCCAATGCTTCCTGCAAAATGAATTGTTTTCGACGATATATATATATATATAGGTTACCGATTCTCGGGCCTCAACCCTCTGTCGAATGGTTTCTCTCTTGTGTAATTATGATATGTTCCTATTTTGAATTAAAAAGGAGACATTTCTAGGGCTTCGACCTTCTGTCGAATGATTTCTCTTAACTGTACATTAAACCCCAAAAGAGGATTATTTAACATTATTTTATCTTCGATAATGTGTACTTATGGTCTCTATTACATTCTATATCTGTGTTTATGGTACATGGATAATCATAGTAATGCGTACATTTATATATATCTTTCTGTTGAAAAAGGGTTTCGACCCTAAGTCAGTTTCTTGGCTCATGTTCTCTTTCCATGTATGTATTTGATGTACATAGGTCGCCTCTTATAGATGTAACAGATATTGTTATTTAAGAGCCGGTTAATAATGTAATTCATACATTTTAATCTTAGATCGGTGTATGATTATCTATATTGGAAAAATGGGGACGACAGAGCTAAACTCTATTTGATTTCTTATAATGAAGGTTCTTAACACATAATAGATTCAATTTCCAACATACTTTGCATCCTTATATTAGGTTTCATTGTACAGGGTTATTGAAATTGGTTTGGTGATAATATTTATTTTGGGCATCTTCCTTCTAGCCTTGTTATGTAGGGTAGGGGCCAACAAACACAAGGGAATATTATTCCGCAGGAATACATACTTCCTTGAGACTCATTGCTATTTCTGTTGTATCCAAATAAAATATTTGTTGTTCAGACTATTATGGTATTGCATGCTTACTGTGTTGTCCCAGACTATATAGTTGATGTGATTCCTTCTACTGTGCTTAATTTTTACATCTCCAATTATCTTAGCTACAATGCAATTGCTGAATTTATTATTGTAGACCAGCCTATATTTGTTTTTTATTTAAGTAAGATCAGATCAGATTAAAAACAAGAGTTTAATTCTATCTACATATGTATTCTATACATTGTCTAATGGTTGATTGGCCTCGTTCTATATATAAATAATATAACAAATAAACACCACTGTTTACCAGGAAAATAGCCCTATTGGATTTTTATAAGCATTGATAACTTACTCTAGGAAGAATGTTTGTCTGAGATATTTGTAAAGCATTTTACAGTTCTTTTTTTTCTTTTCCTACTTTTCTTAACCAGAAATACTGTATCCTTCCTATTTCTATGTATCACATTTCAATACTCGGAAATAAATAATGCTTGAAATGAAATTATGTAGTTTATACTTTATAATGTTTACTACTTCCTTATATATATATGCAGCATGCAAAGTATCATAGGTTAGCATTTTAACGTAACCCTGCTTAATTTTACCCAGTTAATAAGCATGGAATAATACCAACCTCACCCCTCGCATAAACTAAACATTATCCCATTCTTGTCCATCAATTTGTGCATTCATCTACAACAAAAGAAGTAGATTAAGGAACTTATCTGTTTTATTGTAGATGGGAAAAAAAACTGAACTCGACCGTTCATCCCCACCGTAGTAGCCACTAGCCAAATTACGTGTTTAGCTACACCCCCGAGCCTGATCAACTGCACCATAAGAACAATAAGACACAACCTCTTTCCTCGATTTGCACAAAACACCTTTCCCTCAAGGTCCTTAGTAGATCACTAGTACACTTCCACAACTCGAGAATACTTCATTTGATAGCATTTGCATGCGTCAACAATGCTTTGGCACCCTTTATAGTTATTTGAGCTAGGTCTTAATAATTGCCACTAACCCATCCTCCTTGCCATCACGGTCGATCTTCTCAATTTGTCCCCTGCGTGACTTTGGGTTTGTTGCCAAATTTTCCATTTGGTCTTTCCCAGTTGCGACATGTCTATCCCTTATGGAATAGTGATCACTCTTCAATGGTCAAATCCAGTTTTTCCCCTTTATTAAACTTATTATTAATTGCACCTAGAGGAGCAAGGTTCTCTACAGCTCAGTATGGGGAAGATGTTGTAATGTAATGTAAAATGTTTCATTGCCAAAATAAAATAAAAAACATAACGTTACATTACAAGAGAGATCAAATTTCTTGAGTTTACAATTAAAAAAATTTACACCTCACGAAATTGGATCCCTCTCGGTGCTTGATAGATCCAGGTTTAAAATGGATCTATGCTGGTGTATTTTGTTTACATGATTTGACCTCTAAGGTCACAATAAAGTTGAATGAATTTTACAAACTTAAAACAAAAACCTTTGCAATAATAATAATTGTCTTAACTCGGGGTATCGCAATATAGAAACAAATATTGTTCTCAAGTAGTACCAATAAAACTACACTGGAATTCATTATTGTGGATACACTCACGACTATACGTAGGTTTGTGTAGAATAACGAGTATAAGTATGTGCTAAAAAGTTTGTCAATTTTTTTGGTGACCTGATGTGAAGATTAGCATAATGCAATGAATAAAAAAACTAGTCAAAGAAGAAGCACTATAAATCTAATTAGGACAACATTATGTAGTCTAACAAAAAACCTATCTAGGTATAAGAAGCTCACATAAGTTGATGCAAAGCAAAAAGAAAAAGTGACTTTGGTAAGTGACTGAAAGATATAATAACTCTAATCATGGAAACAATATATCATGTATTTGAAACCCGTGATTATATTGTTGTTTATGATCCATTGTTACATACATCCATCTATGATGCATAATCTCTACTTTTTTCTATAGGTCATAGCTGTGTTAGAGCTTTGGAACAAGAAGAAATAAAGACACTATGAGTAGAAGGTCTATGTTCTACCAAAGCATCTAGATGGGAATGTGTCTATGTTAAAAACTTAAAACTTAAAAGGATCAGATCCAATAAATTTGGAGAAAGAGGACTTCTCCACCTAGAAATCCACAAGCCATTATACAGCTAAAGAAGGATATACCCTTCCTTATCCACAATCAAAGGACCCTGAAAAATTCCCTGAATCCCAAATGGATCCAAAAATCAGTATGCATTCCAAAGACCATTTTTTGTTTGGTTAATGGCACATCAAAAACTTCTAACTGCAAAAAATCTCCTCAAGAAAGGCATTTTAGGTCTGTCTTGGTATCTTCTTTGCAAAGAAAACGAAGAGAACTCAACTAATTTATTCCTGTAATGTCCCCTTTAAATTTGAGACACTGAATAAGGAATGAAAGAGCTTAGCCTTGAAACACCATGGTCCTAGGTTGAAATGAAGTATTTTCTTATAGTATGTATAATAATCCAGTACTACCATTTGAATGTGAATATTTTTTCGAGTAAGTTTTATTGTGGTTGCAGAGAATGGAATCTATGCTTTGAAGAAGGTCTTGACCCAAATTGATGAGCAATTACAATCAGTAAAACAAGAGATACATGTCTCATCTCTTTTCAATCATCCCAATCTGCTTCCTCTTTTTTATCACTCTATTATTGTAGTGAAGGTAGTGTTTTCATTGTTTTAGCACTTGTTTTTATTAAGTTGTTTTTATGGAAATATGCATAGATAAACTCTTGTAGACAACAAGTTTTGCAATTTTTTTGCCTCTAGTAGTGGCTGAACAATTGTTGCACTGAGATATGTATACCACCTCACATCAAAATTCAAACTAATCATCATGAAAACTAGTGCCATGGTAACTCTTTCTCAGTGTAAGCAACTTTCTTATGCATAATAGTTCAATTGTGATATTTGTAGAATTCTTGTGTAATTGTCATAGAGCTTTGTTTTTTTGTAATGCAGGTGTCTTACATTACCTATTACATAGTTTTCTTCGAATGTTTGACAACTTAGGGTTATAACTTATGTGGTGGAATGTTTTGAGGGAACTGAGGATTGTAAACATATACCTCTGGCATATCATACTTGGTTTATCAAGCAATAAGTCTTCAATATCCCAATTAAAGATGCATTTTCTTTTGGTCTATGAAGGAAAAAGTTTTCATTAATAATACAAAATGTACAATATTACAAATTTATAGTCTGGTATTGCTTCCCAGCAAAAGAGAGTCCACGTCACATGATGTTGAGCTAATCGTTGATTGACTAAAGTTGGTTGACCAAAAAGTACATAAAATATTCAAAAATTGATTAAAAATATATATATTCATATAGAGTAGGGTATTCTCGCGACGATTTGCACCAACCGAGTCGTCTAGACGTTTTCCTACGTCAATTCCATCTGCAGCTCCCTCGCCGTCCTCGTGGGCCCTCGTTATCTTGGGCTGACATATATGTCAGCACGTAGAACAAATAACCTAGCTAACTTAATGCATGATTTTGAACCTCGTCGACTCCCTTGTGCCCCTCATCACCTGTGACTGTGACTTCAGCAAACACTTTGCACCGTGAAACCAACCTTTCCTCCCTTTGCACACAGTGAACCAACATTCTTCTACGCTCCTACCCTTGCGATGAACCTCCTCTTGAAGCTCGAACACAGCCACCTCATAAGGTATGATTCACAAATTTGCTTGTTGAGATGGACCTGTAAACTTTCAGGATGTTAAGTTAGAATAGTAGTGAGCGACACAGTGACCATATTTAGTTCATAAAACTATAAAAATTCAGTATCTGTCGCCCATAAGGGAATCACACCTTTTACAAAGCATAATCAAGATTCAAAACGTTCCTGCATACATTCTAAAACTTTGCATGCTATGCCTTTTCGTTGGGAGCATGATGGATTAAATGTTTACTAAGTGCCACCAGTGGCATTCCATGAACCAAACTAAAAATTCTTAGAAAAATGCAAGTTGCACTACACATTAACGTTATATTAAACTTCGTTGTAACTAGTAAAGAGGAAAACTTCATAGGTATTTGCACTGTGTCGTCACTAAAAGGGAGCTCCTCGCTATAAGTTGGAAAATTATTTTGTTTTATCAAAAAATCCATATAAATTTAGAACCTCTGCGGGTCTAGAAAAGAGTGTGAGGACTGTTTTGTAGATGTGGATAGAAAATTTGCATTTTCTGAGGGAACCTGGTACCTGAAAACTCATCATGGGATCCACGAACAGATGAATTCTTTGTTTCTTATGCATCTTGTTTCATTGTCATCAACATAAAGCCACTCAATATTTCACTGATACCTATTCTATATAGATTTCACTGATAACAACTAACACACAACTAGTTACTAGAGTAATACCCATCACCAAATATGTACCTAAATTAGACCATCAACCTCTAACTCCTCTGATGGATTTCATGTTCCATCTTTCCCTATTATATACGTGTACATGCCTCCTCTTCTCATACTCATACCCATCTTTCTTGGTGTTTCAGGTTAACTGTAAATCTCTATCAAAATAAACCCCACTCACTACCAAAGCCATCTTTTTTTTAAAGTAAAAATACATCTATTAACATCACGGGGGCTTCACTCTATAAACCGCTATCATAGCACGTTCATTCGTGGCATATGAAACAATACCCCTAATTTCACTAAATATTGGAAAATACCTTCCAAAATCATTTTTTTTAACCCCCTCCCAATATGCCTTCGCAATTTAAAAAAACCCCTATTTTCACTAGATATTGTATGTATCAATTTTTTCATTAACATTTTTTATACCCCTTTATATTTCTACCCAGTGTATTGATATGATACCCCTCGTATGACCCTACGTGCACTCTTCAATGCACCTTACTTATTTCGATGTATATTGTGGATGCACATTACTTCACCCACAATGCAATTACTCAACCACATATCATTATGATTTGCAACATCTAATGGTCTAATGAAGAGATAGGATATCACTTCTTGTATGTCACTAGAGCCAATTCACATAGTACAACATTTAGATTGCATGTTGTAGTTCCCCAACGATGACTAAGCCTGTTGTGGGATAGGTATCCAAGCCCCCAGGGCCTGTAACAACCTCTAGGAGGATGAATAAACCTCCCAATGCATGTAATAGGCACGAGTGGTTGGGTATTCAAGCCCCCAAGGCCTATTGAGGGTGTATAATAGGCCTTGGAGGCTTAGAGCCTCCCAACGCTATTGGTAACAACTGGCTGAGTGCTATTGGTAACAATTGGCTGTCAATGACCATTGTCTCTTAACTATGATCGACTGGAAACCCACTTCACCATGAAACCCCTAGCCTCAAGCATGCCTCAAGATGCGATTTCCCTGCGTGCTAGTAAGCCCGATCCTTGCCTCAACCCGATTTCTCATCCGACCGTGATCCCGCCATCTCCATTTGGCGGATATTTGTCATCCCGCCCATATAAAAGAGACCCCAAAGTATTTTTGTATTGTTACATTAAATAAAAATAACCCTTTGCCCCTTAATATATAAGCAATATAATTTTTATGTTTTCATGAATATTTAATACGACAATATGAATGAACATGATATTATATTGCCTTCTAGTGAAGCCCCCGTGATTAACATCAAGACAATTTATATTATGTTCAACACTATTAGGTCTGATATCCAACAATTAGACACTCCTATAGTAAAATGTCAGAAAGGGGGGGCGCATATTCAGTTTTTACCCCTTCTTCTTCTATATCTACTGAATAATTGCTTATCTAAGGTAAAACCCTATTGTTCGGGGATTAAAGAGAAATATTTAGTAAGTGCTAGAAAATGATTGTTTACGGAAATGCAGAAAACTCACATCTAAGATGTTTGGATGCATAACCGAAATAACAATGTGACTTCAACTGTAAATTGCTTCTCTAATGAAGTAGCAACAGTATCATCCTCATCTGGTTGCCTCATCACCTTAACAGCCACAACCCTCTGCTTGTAAATTCCATGGTATAGCCGGCTGTAAGTCCCGGAAGCAAATTTAGTGCCTATGAACAACTGAGACATATCAATCATCCATTCTTCTCCGTCTCCAATGGCTTGCTCTCCTCCAATGAAATCCAAATATTGAGACCAAGAAGACACTCTTATGTGTTCTTTCTTTACAAAATCTATATCATCCAGCGTTTGGTTGTCAACGGGTAAAGGAAACGACTGAGTGCCATTCAATCTGCTATTTGACGAGATTTTGCTCGTATTCTCATATTTAACTTGCTTTGATCTTAGTTTACGATCACAATGCTTCCCAACATTCTTCAATGTGCCCGACCTCTGAGACCTTTGGGGTCAGGACCGTCAAAGGATTTCGAAAAGCAATAGACAATAACTGCAAAGCTTCAAGCGAAACAAAATGCACAAACAGGCCCTGTGTTATACAAGAAAACTCTGCAATCTAATGCTAAAATACCAAAATTTGCCCCGAACATCACCTAAAATCTTCTATTTATCCATTTAGCCGAACGCAACTATTTCCCCTCACAAATCATTGGAATTTAACATTATATTTCAAATCTTCAAAGCTTTAAATATCTTCACAAGCTCATTTAAAAGATTCAGCTAAAAGCTTCAAAATCCTCAAAAATGCATGAAAATCCTCACAATCACCACAAATGAATTGCACAAATTTTCCCCAAAACGGCTTCAAAACACTATATAACCCCGAAAACTCTATATAACCCCGCCTTGAACTCGGCTTCGAAATTTTCACAGCATATAACAGACATTCTCACCACGAACTTCAAAAAGCTTCAAGCTTCATAATCTGTAAGCAAACGGGGCAAATACATTCTAGGCTCCTTTTCTGCAAAATACTGAATTCAACATGAACCAAAAACTTAATCTAATGCGGCCAACTTTATGTATCTATAAAATCTATTCACCATTCGATGTAAGTTTCCTTTTGTTGCCTCCAACTTTCTTTATTGCATGAGTATTGATTCAAATTTATTAAAATTATATGTGGATAGGAAGTTTAGTAGTATCATTTAGGTAATATAGCTTCTTTCTTGACCTCACAACAAGTCTAAGGAGTCATACATTACAAAATACTTTCAATACCATTTCAACTAGCCACTCTTTCTCGCATTAAGATTTTGGGAAGTCTTTGCATAATTTTGTTCTTTCTTTCTTCTTTCTAATTGTTGTGTGTAAGCATGTAGTGTATTGCATATCACTCTGCACATCAGTACAACCACTTGTATCATATTGACTCACCCTCTCTAAAAAAGATGCAATAGATTGTTGTCATGGGGACATAGTTGGGTTGCATGGTACAAGGATCAATGGTTTTCTATGTTGCCACACTCTTGAGCATATCTCCATAAACCATCACACAATCTAGCATTTTGTCACATAGCCACTAACCTCTATCCACTATAAAGCCTATGGGGTACCATAATTTCACCTCTAAATTATGTCTTCTACTACCAAAATCATTTTCTATGGATGACTATAGATATTAATGACGGAAGCAATCTACAACAACCTTAATTATTTAATTAAGATACCAAACATGGATGTAGTTATACCATGCATACATCTGTAATTATGATACTTTAGTTACATGCACATAAAATTGAACAATATGTAGAACAATCAAATGCATAACAAATTATAAGGCAGGGCATTTAGATTCAAAGCACTTATCTCTATGGGAAGTAATCCTCCAACTATATACAAAGGAAAGATGTTCCCTTAACCTTAAGCTCTTTGTCATACTTATTCTTTCTATAATAGAGGCGACCTCTTATCTCAAGCTATTATTACACATGGGCGAAAATATTAATGCTTCATGTTTAACCCACAACCCAAAAAACACTCTAGTACCAAACCCCCCTCTACAACTGTCCCAATCAACTACCACTCTCCCCATGCAACCTACATAACAAGAGGAATGTGATCCCCTTCTCTCAAGCAATCCCTAAATCTATCCCAATTCCATTCTAGTGGTCTAGCACTGGCTGGTGAGGGAATCTCATTGGTGGGACTTTAGTGAAATTCTCAATTATAGGTCAGCTTTCCTATTCTAGTCAACCTAGAAATCATTAGCACTAATTTACCATGGAAATTGCATCATTATTCATAAATATACATAAGTATTGACATAAGTTTCCTCCCCTCTTAGCCCCAAAATTTGTACCAACAATAATGACGGATGAATGATGTTATAATCTAAATTTTCAAATATAATATTTGCATACTGGGAAACCTCCATGTGGCCCTCATGAGCCTATGTTTCCCCTTTAATCGAAAATCTTAAAGTATATAAGAAAATATTAAATTAATCGACTCTCATAATCATGGGTTTATGGATTTTGGATGAATTCATTAACTAAGGTTTATAATTAAGGCTAAGGAACTAGGTTAAATTCACTAAGGCCCTCTCCCCTTAGACCCCTTTCACTTCCCCCAGTGCGGAATCATATCGCCCCATCTCTTTTTCATCCTTCTCTATTTCCAACCATTAAGCATTTTTATATTATAGAACAATGTGCATAATTACAATATCTTTGGTAATCCACGACCATTCATGTCTAGTGCCCCAATGGAACGAAATTATCTGAGTGCAAGTGTTAACAACGTATATTATGTAGCTCCCACGTTCTCCCTACTTCAAGCTTATCATTTCTTTGTTAATGGCATCTATACGCTAGATTTTACATCAAAACCTCCCATTAGCTTCAATGACATAGATACGGATATAAGCGAAAGTATTTAGGTTCCTGACCCCACAACAAAGGTGAAAGTGCTTGAATACAACTCTACAGTGCAGGTAGTTTTTTAGTCAACAAACATCTTCATGGTAGAGAACCCAGATGCCGATCATATTAAATTTAAATTGGTTGATCTCCCAAAGCGTGACACAATAATCGCTCTAGTGAGAGGTTGGGTTTCATGCATTTTATTTTTATATGAATTTAATTTCATCATATTGAATTATGTACTAAAAACATTGATGTCAAGTATGGCGAAGATCAAAATCATGAGCCATGGCTAGAATCTATTGACTAAGTCCTTGAGCTAATGTATGTAGTTATCAACCCATGTGGAGATACATAGTCCATTGTTCCGGTTTTCTATCATATAGTTCAGGCGTAGATTCAATTCCAGTGCAAGATGGCATGTATCCTTCAGTTCCATAACCTGTAGGTTTAGTCACCATGTAAAAAAATTATACTAACATATTTTAGCGTTACACATTAGCTCCTGCTATGCAAGCTAATGTTCATCTTACTAATGGAAAGACACTAAGACAATGCTATTTGTAGCTGATTCT
The DNA here is from genome assembly GCA_027924585.1 of Larix kaempferi. NCBI lineage: Eukaryota > Viridiplantae > Streptophyta > Pinopsida > Pinales > Pinaceae > Larix > Larix kaempferi. The sequence continues at coordinate 46,488,867 of BSBM01000510.1, forward strand.
TAAAACCAATAGGGCTTGGAAAGAAAATCATGTCATTGCCACCTTCTAACACTTTGTGCTAGATTATAGATGCTTATAGAATGGGAACGTCATTTATTTCCCTCCTATGAATATTATAGCTCGTTACAATTGTGGCCAAAAATTCAGAATGAATTGAAGTTGTGATAAGATACTCTATTAGTTTCGTTAAGATACTTGCATTTATTCAAACCTCTACTTGCCTAATAATTTATAACTAATTGTGCATTCATTTTTACTTCTACTTTCTCACTACTTTATACCGGGTAGTTTGACTATTTCTTTCCATGAAAATCTTATCGGTGGAAACAAAAAATAGTTCATTGCATAATTCTTCAAAATGCTCAGCCTGAAACTAGATTTTGCAATACTTGAATATATGTAATAAAAAATCTAGTGCATGTTGCTCTATGTCAATGCAAGCATCTTTGAATCATAAATGCTTCAAATTGTTATGCCTTGCAAGTCTCACAAACATTGCCGCTTGCGGCTCCCAACATTCACGCTAATGCATTTTACATTTTGTCAAAGACATTGTTGCTTGCAACTCTTGTTTATGTTATTGTAATTGTTAAATGGAATGAAAATGAAAATTTACCAATGTAATTGTAAGTATTGTTTTGTTGGAATTTGTTGACTTCTTAATCCATTCATTTATTGGAAAGTTTGTTTTATGTTGTTTTTGAGATTTCGCGTTGAGTTTTTTTAAGTCTAAATAGACTTCAACTTTACTTGGACAACCTCTCAATTTACTCAACTCATTCCCCAATCTTATGAGTAAATTTGAGGATTTCAGTATGTACATTAGAGATATATGAATAAATTTTCACTTTCGTTACTTAAATTTCTTTTCAATTTAAGAAGTTTTCAACAAAAATAAAAATAAACCCGGTTATATGTAATGGAAATGTGTATATCAATAATTTTGAATCATATAACTTTTTTAAATCTATGTTTCTTGGGACGCGTGCCCCCCCCCAAAAAAAAATAGTACCTGACGTCCTTGCGTTCCTGTGACCTGGGGACCCCTAGGAAATGTCCCCAATCTTCCATGGATTGCATCGGGCACTTGGGTACTTACTAGTCGTACCCAAAACGTTCCTAGCATATTTCAGGGACATGCCGGGTTGATTTTCAAGATGTTCCTATTAAATTTTCAGAATTTACTTCAATCTGATCTAGGATCTTAACTGAGAGAACAACATGTACAGCATATCAATCATGGACACAATAATGCAAGCACACAAGAGACACAGAGTTTACTTGGGGAAAACCATAAAGGTGAAAAACCCCAATAACTTCCTCAGAGATAGATAGAGCAATGATACAACCAGAATACAAGAGATAGTCTTCTCCTAGTAGCAGAGCCTCCTCCTCCACAAGTGCGTCACTCTCCAAATTGTGAGTGAGAGAATAGAATGTGTAAAATGAGAGAGACACACTCTCTATTTATACACTAACTTGACTTGACCTTTACTCAACTAGGTCGGCCTCAACTTAACCACTTAACATAATGCTGACTGGGCCGACCCCCACTAGGGTGGTCTAATAACCCTTTGACCCACATGGCCGACCCCCAATAGGGTGATCTAATAACCCTTTGACCCACATGACTTATACAGGGCCGACCCCAACAAGGTGGTCTAATAACCCATCAAGTATAAGTTACGACACTTACAATATAAATGACGACACTTCCGTAGAGAGGAATAATAACATCTCTATAGGAATACAATATAAATATATGTGAAATGCATTCCGAAGTTACATATACATCAACACTCCCTATTAACTAGGAAGGTATTTCTCAACACAAGTCTTCTAGCACAAGTCATCTTCTCTGGATCATCGTCACTGGATAATCATCATCGAGTCATCATCATCGTCACTGCTGCTGCTATCTCAATCAATATCTGAATCTACTCATCATAGGAAGTTCTACAGAGCCAGTCATTTTTCATACTGGATGTGGGTCCACCACCTGCAGGTCTTCATCATCTATGCGAACGGTCTGATAGAGGTGGCCTCTCAGGACTAATTTTATGTGCGAATGCAATACTGGAAAGAGTATCCCAAGAACATTTATGTGCCTAAGCACGACCGGCAAGATCTCTTAGGACTGATTACATGCATCTCCTCCACAATACCTTTAAAGAGCATCCCAGGAACATTTATGTGCCGCAGCACGACCGACAAGATCTCTAAAGAGCATCCCAGGACTTATTACGAGCACACATCTCAACCTCTCGGATCTCCAGGACTTATTACATGTGGATAGACAAAACCTTTAAAGAGCATCCCAGGAACATTTATGTGCCGCAACACGACCGACAAGATCTCTAAAGAGCATCCCAGGACTAATTACGAGCACACAGCTCAACCTCTCAGATCTCCACGACTGATTACATGTCTCCGTAGTAATACCTCATCCCAGGACTGATTACGAGCACACAGCTTAACCTATCGGATATCTGAGGACTGATTACATACTACATAGCAATACCGAAAAGAGTATCCTAGGAACATTTATGTGTCACAACACGACTGGCAAGATCTCCCAGGACTGATTACATGCTATTTGCACAACCTGCCACATATCATCTCTGACCTCCAAGTATCAACCTAATACTCATGATCCCACAGATCATCATCGCACAAAGCATCATCCTGATGCTCATGATCACACTAATCGTCATCACTGTACCATCATGATACATATCATCTAGAGCAACATCCTGAAGCTCGTCATCATGATCATCCTGATCATACAATGCATCTACCTGATGCATACCAAGTATCTACTTGATACATATCATCATACATGATCCACCTGATCATATAGTGTATCCACCTGATACAAATACAAATGCATGATCCAACTGATCATATCTAATACATATCAACATACATGATCTACCTGATCATACAATGTATCCACCTGATACATATACAGATACATGGTCCAAGCATCCAACATGATGCATATACAAAATACATACAAATGATCCAACTGATCATATCTAGCATCCAACATGATGCGTACATACATATACATATAAATGATCCAACTGATCATATCCAGCATCATCCTGATGCATATACAGAGTAGTAACTGGAGCATCGTCCTGATGCTCATCATCCATGATCCTCCTGATCATCATAGCATCATCCTCTTCAGATCATCTCATCGTCCACGAAGCACAGCCCAGATGCACATCATCCAGTACTTACACCACTGACATGGGAGAACACATCTACCACCATTCAGGGAAGGCTCCAGCCCTTACTTTTTCACCATGGGAGAACACATCTACCACCATGTGAAAAATGGCTCAACAATTATATCACGACCAAGGGAGAACACATCAACCATGTCAGAAAAGCTCATGTGAATCTGCATCTTCCAGACTCATCACTTCCCTTTGGAAGGAACCTCAATCTGAAGTGCACCAAGCCTCTCTCTAAAGTACTCAAACTCCACTCTGGCCAATGGCTTGGTCAATACATCTGCAACCTGCTCATCCGTCGCAACATACTCTGCTTTGGTTGTACTCAGTGCTACGCAGGACTACTTCCTGCTAAACCAAGAGATCACACATGATTCCATACTGAAGCAGCACCCATAAGTGCTCTTCCTATCTGCAGCACAGCCTGCCCAATCTCAGAATATGCTTTACAGCAACCTGGTGAACATCTCTCGGATCCGTCAGGAATTGGCTCAATGTGTTCATCGCAAAGCAAATATCTGGTCTCGTGTTCGTCAGGTACATAGAGGACCCAATCATCTGACGATACATCGTGACATTGACCGGATCAGATGAAGCATCACATAGAAGCTTTAGGTTTGATGCCATAGGTGTGGCCATAGCCTTGTAGTCCATCATCCCGAACCTCTTCAGAATCTCTACTGCATACTTCCCTTTGTCCAAGGAAGATTCCATCTGTACTCTGCCACACCTCCATACCAAGAAAATAGTGCATCATCCCCAAGTCCTTCATCTCGAACTCAGCTACAATCTTCTGCTACGTGTCGGCAATCAATCTATCATCTCTTGTTACAAACAGGTCATCCACATACAATAAGAGTATCCCTAGATTGCCTACCTCAACCTTGTAGTAAAGGTTGGAACCCGCTTTACTCTTGGTAAAGACCAAACTGGATAGAAAGCTGCCTATCCTACCATACCAAGTTCTGCACATATATGGTTTCATGTCATGTGTCTCAGAACCAAGTGGCTGCTCCACATACACTTCTTCTTCAATTACACCATTCAAGAAAGCTGTCTTGAAATCCATCTGGTGTATCTTCTATTTCATCACTTTTATATTTCTCTATGTTGCCATCTGTAGCATGCTTGATCTTGATAGATCCATATGGAATTCATAACAAACTTCCCTTCAGGTCTTGGGACTTCATCCCAAACATCATTTTTCATGATCAACGAATCATGGCATTCTTCCCATATCCTGGGAACTTCAATATCTTCAATAGATAATTTTGTTGCTGAACAAATGTTGTAGTTCTTCTTTTGTAGGTGATGGCATACGATCTTTCCTACACAACAAGTTAAATTGCATGATTAGAAAACATCTCATAGTTTTCAGAACAAATTCTTACACATAAAGAAATATGTCATACAATCATGCAATTATATTAGCCAATGCTTCAATACAACATTTATCCATATCCCGTAACTTTCTAGATGCCTTCCAATCTCTACCAGAACATTGTTAAGAGTGTGCACAACTCCCAACATGTCAGCAAAGAGGTTTCATTCTAGATAACTAGCAATGGAATGTTGTACAGTGCCATAGGCCACTTACCCATGCATATTAGTAGTATACTGTTCATCAATGCAACTATTCTAATATGCATAATACACAACCTAATTCTAGGAACATCAGTATATACATTATTGACCAGTATTATTTAAACAATAGAATATGCAAGTAATGACAATTCAAATACTTATCTTTGTTTGTTTGTTGGGTTGACTCCCTCTCAGTCTTTGCTTCTTTTCTGCAACTCCATTCTTATGTGGATTGTGAGAAGTGGTCAACTCCCTCTGAATATCTGCATCCTTGCATAAACTACTGAAGTGTGCTCCTTTGCTTTCTTGCAGGAACAATTGGAGTGTGCTCCCTCTTGATCTTTACTTCCTAGATTACCTGTCCTTGAACTTACATCCATCCTTAATCACTATGCATGCTTATTAGTATCATCATTGTGTTATCCTTGAGGTCATATACATAATCACACATTTATTAGTATAATCTTAATACTATCAAAACACAATAATCTTAAACATGTATATTCATGATCATTCACAGATAATAAACATTAGTATTCAAGGTTTCAGGGAAGTCTTCTTTTACTCATACATATTCTTATTTGATCATAGGACTATTCTGGTTAGTTGAATCATCAATCAAGATAAGAGATATAATATGCATAAAACCCGTGATTATTCAAACCTATACCTTCATGATTCTTCTGGTTAGTCATATCATCAATTATGGTAAGAAACATAATATGAATACAACCATGATTATTCAGACCTATGACTTCATAAATAATCATTATCAACAACACAACAGTATAAGATCCTAACACAAGGTAGGATTCTAACTTGATATAGGAAAAACATACCTGGATTAACATGCTAGCTAGTTATGTCTAACACACCTGCATAATGTCTTCTGGTTCTCTTCAGTGACTTGTGCTAGTAACCTACATGTCTCATAAGTTAACCATTGTAGAACCAAGTTATACATACCTCGAAAGTAGATCTTCTATGTGATTCATGACAATGGATGAATCTTTGTCTTCATGTCACCATGAGCATATGTTCTTGAAGTAGAACATGATTTGACTTTCTTGGTGTACCTTTTGTGTTAGCAAACAACATAAACCTCATACAACATCACAATGCATTAGTACAATCATAAGTGTCAAAACCTTAATCAATGAATATCACAGGGTCTGAAATTTTTTCCTGAAATAGCCCGACCTGTTATCTTTCCATCCCAATAAGTCTGACCTCAATTGGATTCTCTAAGAGAGCGTTATGTCAAGTGTCGCAACGTGACATGTTTATAATATAATACAGGAGAGCGAACTTGTACAACATTCCACGTGTCACAGGTTCAACTTCGGCCTCTGAAAAAAATTTATGAGATAGCCCGACCTGTTATCTTTCTATCCCAATAGGTATGACCTCAATTGGATTCTCTGAGAGAGAGTTATTCCAAGTGTCGCAACGTAACATGTTTATGGGATAATATAGGAGAGCGAACTTGTATGGCGTGCCACGTGTCACTGGTTCAACTTCGGCCTCTGAAAAATTTTCTTGCGATAGTACAGTCTGTGTACTTCCTGTCCCTTTTTACGAAATTTCATTTGGAGCTTCATAGCCCACGTTATGATCTTTTTCCCAAGGTCACCTGATTTTGACTCAGATCTGGAAGAGGCAGAAACTCTATATTGTACAGATCATAAATCACAAAGTACAACGAATTAGAGGTTTTCCTTTGGACACAAGGTACATGGGGATCTGATATTCAACCTGTAAAAGTTTCAGATCCGAAAACGTTGCCAAAACAGATTTATAGCGAAAGTGCTACGATGACTGGTTTTTGCTATATCAAGCCCTAGCATCATAAGTGCAACAAGTGCCATACATGCCATATCATGCCTTCTTTTAGGCTAGCTCTGATACCATGTTAAATTTTCATAATTTACTTCAATATGATCTAGGATCTTAACTGAGAGAACAACATGTACAGCAAATCTACAGCATATCAATCATGGACACAATAATGCAAGCACACAAGAGTTACAGAGTTTACTTGGGGAAAACCATAAAGGTGAAAAACCCCAATAACTTCCTCAGAGATAGATAGAGCAATGATACAACCAGAATACAAGAGATAGTCTTCTCCTAGCAGCAGAGCCTCCTCCTCCACAAGTGTGCCACTCTCCAAAGTGTGAGTGAGAGAATAGAATGTGTAAAATGAGAGAGACACACTCTCTATTTATACACTAACTTGACTTGACCTTTACTCAACTAGGTCGGCCTCAACTTAACCACTTAACATAATGCTGGCTGGGCCGACCCCCACTAGGGTGGTCTAATAACCCTTTGACCCACATGGCCGACCCCCAATAGGGTGATCTAATAACCATTTGAGCCACATGACTTATACAGGGCCGACCCCAACAAGGTGGTCTAATAACCCATCAAGTATAAGTTACGACACTTACAATATAAATGACGACACTTCCGTAGAGAGGAATAATAACATCTCTATAGGAATATAATATAAATATATGTGAAATACATTCTGAAGTTACATATACATCAACAGTTCCAAGTATATTTTAGAGATGTCTCGAGCGGATTTTGGAGATGTTTCAGGCATGTATCTTCAGTTTTGATGATAGACATTGATGATTGGACAATTCATTTATTCTATCCCTGATTTTGTATTATTTTGAATATGTACAAGTTGTAGCTCAAAATATGGGGTTTGTATGTGGGCTTTAATTTGGGTGATTTAACTATTATCATTTCAACAGAATCATTACAAGCAGCAAAGCCTCCAAGTTAACAAACCAATAAATGCAACAACTCAAAGGTCTCATCCTTCTGAGTATTACTCTTGTTCTCATTTTTAGGGTTATTTAGTTTTTACATATGTACATAGTGTCCAAGATTTATTCAAGTCCATCTCTTTTATCATCCCGACCTTAGGCATTGTGAAAACAATTGGATAGTAAAGACTTGGATTGGCTACTAAATGTGTGAATAAATTCATTTTCAATATCATTCTTAATATGAAATATGAATATAATCTCTTTACACGATGTAAGCATGTATGTCCTAAAGTGTTTTGTAGTGGTTTTCAACACAACTGTAAAAATATGCAGAATCTATTGAAAAGGGAATAAATTTTAACCTAATCATCATAAACAAGAAATATACGAAAGAAAGGGTGTTATAAAGATAAGCATTATTTTCATAGACCCTGCATGAACCTTATTGCAAATTGAAAATAGCTATACTTAAGTTTGTGAAAGTTAAAATACATTTTACTAATATCCAAGTGACAATAATGGAATGTCACTTGGACCTTTTCTTATTTGTCTAAGTTTTTTTAGAACTAGCATGTGTAAAGGTTACACATAATACTTTACATTATAGACTATAAACTATTGTGTTGACAAGCAACTATGGTGAATTATATATATATCCCTTGAAAAAATTAAAAATGTGATATAGTCATCTCAAGGACATGTTCCATACCCGTTATTACTCGACCCCAAAACCAATGCAACATAGCTTTAAATTAGTCATAATAATAATAATAATAATTATTATAATATATATGTGGGAGAGCTCTGCTAGGGTTTTCATAGGGTTTGAGAGTCGATCTAAGAAGCACTCGGCGGCTATGGCCCTTCCATAGCTTCCATACACCTTTCTTACCTTAGTTGCTTTCCTTCTTGGCTGAACAAGGGTGATTTCAGATGATTTTCCATTACACTTGGAGCGGTGGTTGAGCTTTTGCGCAGCGACCCATCGTGTTGCAAGCTCTGATCCTGCATTCCTATGGCGGCAGTGGCGGTATCTGGGCAAAAGGAAGTCTGTGGCAAGGCGGTGATGGAGCAGTTCGGGTGCATCCTCCTATGGCAGTGGCCAAGGAGCTATGGATTGGCGGATCACGCGGGATCCCTTCCTGATGGCGTCAGTAGTTGCGGAGGGTTATTGATTCTGTAGGGTGCAGGTTTGAATCAACATCCCTTTTGATACCTTCCCGTGGTTGGGAACAACCCTCTCCAATGACTCAGCTGCAACGATTTTTTCCTTCAGTAGCTGGTGGCTCTGCTATCTTCCCTGTTGAAGGACCAGTCAACATAAGTTTTTTTTGGAATATCGTTTTGTCTTGCTCTCAGTCGGTTTTTTTCAATAAGATCTCCTCTCTTTTTCTTCAGCTCTATAAGAACGGGTTCTCTCATCTGTATTTGATCCAACCTTGGTTGCCCTAAGATAGGGTGTTTTTTATTCTGGTGGTGCTTAGATACCTGCAATTTTTTATGAAGCTGAAAAACTTACACTGGAAAATGGCTTCTTGAAGCTTTTCTGCAATATGTAATTTGATTATTTTTAAAGAAATTACGTTTTTTTCCTTGGAAATATATATATATATACACACTACGTGAAAACAAAAATTAATAAAAAAATATATTTTCTAACATTTATTTTTGGTAAATATATTTGGCATATTTATATTTTTATATTTTATGCTTTTAAAAATTGTTCGGGTACACAGGGTACTACCAAAGGACCGAACACCAAGAGCAACCACTTCACACAAATAGATCACAGATCAACACACCGATGTTTTAACGTGGTTTAAACCCTCTTGAGGGAAACACTCCACGGCCCCGGCCAAATAGCTTCTACGGAACAATTTATTATGCAAAAAAAGAAAGTTACAAATGAGCTTCTCATAATCGATCAACTAAACAATGACCATCCATGCTCTTTAAATAGAGATCATGGACCAATCGGGTGTTAAGCCACAGATCAAGGTTAGGTTTGATCTAAGAGAAGTTGAGCCGTCGGATCACTCTATGTCGGAAAAATATCGTGACCGTCGGATTAAGTATTTACAAATGCATACTAATGCATACTAAAGAAACACACTATCCCTAACGGATATATTACACAAGTTGATCTCAACTAACTCCTAAGTGTCTAAATATCCTAACATCCCCCCTTAAGAACAACTTGGGATACGATTGAAGGATTTACAAAAGTGACACTATTAGGAGAAGGAAGGAGGCATTAGAGCCTATCCCCTCTTAATGACAAGTTCCTGAACTCCTAACATAGATCGAAGTTTAGAAAACTTTGCTTCTGTAAGAGACTTGGTGAAGATGTCTGCAACTTGATCATCTGTAGGGAAAAAGAGCACTTCAAGAACACGATCATGAACAAGATTTCTGATGAAGTGCATATGTAGATCAATGTGTTTGATGTGTTGATGTAGAACTGGACCTTTGGCAAGCTTGATGGCACTTTGATTGTCGCACCAAAGTGGAGTAGGCTGTTTCTGCTCGAATCCAAACTCTGAAAGGATCTGTCGAAGCCATAAAGCTTCCTGACTGGCATTAACTGCTGCTCGATATTCTGCCTCTGCTGAAGAAAGCACAAAAGCTTGTTGTTTCTTACAAGCCCAAGTAATAGGTCCAGATCCCAGACTGAAAACATAACCTGCAGTAGACTTTCGATCATCAGGATCGCCTGCCCAATCTGAATCAGTGAAACCAACCAATAAAGGTTTCCCCCCTGTACTGTAATGAATCTCAAACTGAACTGTACCTTGAATATATCAAAGTATTCTTTTAGCTGCTTTCCAGTGATTTTCATGAGGTGTCTGCATATAACGGGAAACACGACCAATGGCAAAGGAAAGGTCAGGACGGGAATGAGTCAAGTATAAGAGACTACCAACAAGCTAACGATACAAGGTGGCATCGACTTCAGGTGAAGTACAAGTGGCATAAAGTTTGACTCCAGACTAGAAGGGAGAAGGGGATGGTGTACAATCTTCCATGTGAAAGCGACGAAGAAGGTCACTAGCATACTTAGACTAAGAAAGAAATATTCCTTCTTTGGTTTGTAGGACTTGGAGACTAAGAAAATAATACAAATGTCCTAAGTCTGACATTTCAAAATTTTGTTTAAGACTGGATTTCACATGGGTTATAAACTTAGGGTCACTACTAGTAAGAATAAGGTCATCAACATATAGAACAAGTATGATGAGATGGTTTCCTACTTTCTTGGTATAGACGTTGGGGTCAGAATGGCATCTAGAAAAACCAGTGTCAAGGAGAAAGTTATCCATTTTGGCATACCAAGCTCTAGGAGCTTGCTTAAGGCCATATAAGGATTTCTTAAGGCGACAGACAATGATAGAGTTATTCTGAACATAGCCAGGAGGTTGTTCCATGTAAATTTCCTCCTGTAAATCACCATGTAAGAAGGCAGACTTGACATCCATTTGATGGAATTCCCAGTTGTGTAAGGCTGCAAGGGAAAGAACAAGGCAGATGGAGTTCATTTTTGCGACGGGAGAAAAGGTTTCATTGTAGTCAATCCCTTCAACTTGGGAAAAACCTTTGGCAACTAACCTTGCCTTGAGTCTTTCAACACTTCCATCTGATGCATACTTAGTTCTGTAGACCCATTTACATCTGACAAGTTTTCTTCCTTTTGGAAGAGGTACAAGATCTCAAGTATCGTTCGCCATTAAGGGACGATATTCTTCATCCATGGCTGCATCCCAATCCGGATTCCCTGAAGCTTCTGCAAAATTTTCTGGATCATGATTCTCAGAAACTTGAGCCAAAAGAGAAGAGGCTCGCTGAAACTGAGAACGTGTTCGACGTTGATCTCTAGGATCACCGGCAAGATCACCAGTTGCTTCACATGTTGAACGGACCCATCGAAGAAGCACTTGTGCTGGTGCAACTGGAGGAACATGAGCAGGCGGAGGTGGATTTTCATCCTCACTGTCATCATCAGAAACTGGAGTTGGAAACCTGTCAAGGCAGTTGGAATAAGAAGAAGAAGGCACAAACGCTGAATCAGGCTCGCAGGCCAAAGATGGCACAATCGCCGAGTTAGGCTCGCAGGCCAAGATATTTTCATCAAATTTAACATCTCTTCTAATGATTATATCATGAGAATGTGGTTGAAGAAATATATAACCTTTTACATCTTCAGAATATCCAACAAATATGCACTTTTCACTTTTAGGCTGCAATGCTTTCCGTTTTTCATCCGGAATGTGAGCCCATGCTTCACTACCAAACACATGGAAGTGACTTACATCAGGTTTAGTTTTACTCCAGTGTTATACCTTGTAATGCTTTAGTGGGGGTGGGATTAACTATGTAATTTGCACAATAAATGGCTTCAGCCCAAAATTGAACACTTAGTCCCTTAGATTGGATCATACAATTAGCCATTTCTTTTAAAGTGCGATTCTTCCGCTCAGCTACACCATTTTGTTCTGGTGTATATGGAACAGTGTGTTGTTGTTGGATGCCTTGTTTAGTGCAGAAAGTAGTGAATTGTTTGTTAACATATTCTCCTCCATTTTCAGATCTTAACTTAATAATTTGATGACCAGATTGTTTTTCAACAAGGGCCTTGTAGGCCAAGAACATGTTAAATACTTCGCTCTTAAGTTTTAGGAAATAAACCCAAGTGCGTCTGGTGTAATCATCAATGAAAGTTAAGAAATATTTGAAACCAGAAAAGGAAGCAGATGGAAGAGGACCACACAAGTCATTATGCACAAGCTCCAAGGGAAACGAGGTGTGCCAAGAGGCACGTTTGTCAAAACTGTCCCGATGATGTTTTCCGAGTACACGACCGGAGCAAACACCATCTCTGCAAGATATTATTGGAAGACCTGTCACCATATTTTCTTTACATAGTTGTTGCAATGAGCGATAATTTAAGTGACCAAATCGCTCATGCCAAAGTTTGCTCAAGTTATCACTATGAGCAACAAAAACTGAAGGGAAAGGTGATGACCCAAAGTTGTTAAACTTGTACAACCTGGTAATATCATCAACAATTCCAGTAGCTAGGACCTGTTGAGGATCTTTAAAATCCTTAATTACAACTTGGTGAGGTGTAAAGGTCACAGTTTTACCTTCACCAGAATGAGTGATCTGATAGACCGATAGCAAATTGCAGAAAATTCTTGGAACACATAGTACATCACTACAATGACCATTATCTACTGGAACTGTTTCAGCTCCTACAACACTTAGATATCTATCATCACCAACAAATATTTGTTTGGTGTTACATTCATGCATAGTAGAAAAGATGGCTTGATCCTTAGCCATATGATAAGCTACTCGAGAATCAATGAGCCATTCATTTAAAGTAAAAGAAGAAGATGCATTATAAAAATAACCAGAAGCACAAAGTACATGTCCATGAGAGGTAGATTCTGAAGGTTAATCTAGGCTGATGTGGTGCTTCTTCATTGTTGCTTCCAAGGCTGCCATCTTCTTGAAACACTTAGATTCATCATGGTTATCTTTCCCGCAATAGTTGCAATGACGCTCAGTCTTCTTGCCTTTTGGCTTGGATCCTTTGTCATTTTTTAAAAAAGGAGCTGACTGAGAGGGTTTTGGACCCTTGTTTGACTTATTATTGCGAAAATTTTGTTTCTTGGGAGGCTTGGACTTTTCTTTCTATTGGGACAATAAGGCTTTCCCAGATGTATCTGCATTGTTGATTATTCCAAGATGAATGAGTTTATCTTGTTCCCTAATCAAGGAATCACAAAAGGATTCAAGACTAGGCTCTTGATAGCTAGCTGCATTCAAGGATGCTTTCATGGAGTAAAATGTAGATACAAAAACAGAATATGCAGGTCCAAGTTTGGAAAGAATATGATAAATGCATTGTTTGTCTTCCCTCTCAATCTTACATTCTGCACATAAGAGCTTAAGAGTTTTGTACTTAGATAAATAATCTTGAATGCATGAAAAGTCACTTGGATTTAAAGAAATTAACTCATTTTCGAGTTGGTGACCTCGAATTTCATTGTGTTTACCAAACATAGATTCCAATTTGTCCCAAACAGCATTAGGTTCATCAATTCCAGATATGTGGAATCGCAAATCAGTATAGATTGATATCACAATCAATCCACGAGCTTCATCACATCTATTTGCCCATTTTATTTTCTTATCATCATCAGTGGGTTCTTTTTCTTTCCCTGTGGTAATTCTGAAAAGTCCCTTACTTCGTAGAACATCCTCCATACGAGATTTCCATGAGAAATAGTTGAAACTGTTAAGTAGAATATCACAAGGGGCGGCCATATTTGTAAATTAATGGCTGTAAAAGAAAAAACCAATAGTCTAAATGTGAAGAGCTCGAAAAAATAGGCGGTTTAAAAAAAAACGGCACTGAAAACTGACTCTGTATGATGAAATTATGCTTGAACAAAGAAACTGTTGAAGATGTCCCCAATAGTGACGTGGCAGCTAGAGAATGTCCAGCAAAAAAAAAGAACCCACTCTCTTCCCAAGATGAACATTTTGACAATCACTTTACAAGAAAGTTGCTTTAAGTGAACCACTTTTGTAAAATAAGTGATTTCACTTTTACAATGATATTATTTTTAAATAGTGCAACAACAAAAAAATTTAAGTGACTCACTTGTATTTTTATTTTTTATTATTTAAGTGAGATGCACTTTTACAATAAAGTAACTTGAAATTAGAAATTGCATGCACTTTTTCTTTCAAAAGTAACTTCCTAAGACTTGAACTCAAGACCTATTAAGGAATAAAGCAACTTTGAACCAAGTGAGCCAGATTAAAAGCTATGTAAAATATGGGAATGAGGAAGTGAGTTTTTTTTTTTTTTTTTTACTCCTCTTGCTCGGTTTGCGTGCTTGCCATTTTTCCTGCAAAACAAACCACAAATCGAAACAAAAAAAACTTTTCCACACTCGTGGAGTTAGATCTTGTTAGCTCGGGATCGCTCAAGGTGCACGGCAAAGAGCATACGCATACAGGAAAGCAACAATCCGAACCCAAAAAAAAATCTAACAGTAAAAAAAGATGAAATATGAGATTTTTTCTTTTTTAAAAACGAAATAAAAAAAATGCGTCACTGTAACATTATACCTTCAAATCTGATGAAATACGCATTTCTGGAGCAACCGGAAACCGTTTTCGATCAAACGAAAACTATTTCCCAATGGAAATGATGCTCCGGATGCAATGGAACACCTCCCACAGCCCAGAAATGCATAGAAATACCGAAACTAGAAACCCTTTCGAGTTTCGGCAACATCAGTTCAAGATCTAGATCATAACCGGAAGCAGCACTTCATAAAAGCTCTGATACCATGTTCGGGTACACAGGGTACTACCAAAAGACCGAACACCAAGATCAACCACTTCACACAAATAGATCACAGATCAACACACCGATGTTTTGACGTGGTTTAAATTCTCTTGAGGGAAATACTCCACGGCCCCTGCCAAATAACTTCTACGGGACAATTTATTATGCAAAGATAGAAAGTTACAAATGAGCTTCTCATAATCGATCAACTAAATAATGACCCTCCATGCTCTTTAAATAGAGATCATAGACCAATCGGGTGTTAAGCCACGGATCAAGGTTAGGTTTGATCTAAAAAAAGTTGAGCCGTCGGATCACTCTATGTTAGAAACATATCGTGACCGTCGGATTAAGTATTTACAAATGCATACTAATGCATACTAAAGAAACGCACTATCCCTAACGGATATATTACACAAGTTGATCTTAACTAACTCCTAAGTGTCTAAATATCCTAACAAAAACAAGTTTTCAATTACCAGTTAGTTTAATTTTTTTAATTGAAAATCAAAATAAATAAAATAGATAATAAAAATTGAATTTTGAATTTGTGCTTCCACTAAAAAACATAACATATTTTCAATAGAGTTATTTTGATGAAGTTGCTTAGAAAATTATCATGTTTATATATATTTTTTTATAATTTTATTTTTTTTGTAACTAGGAGAATCGGCAACTGGGAAGGGGCTGGTACTCGCGTGACATGGGATCTAATCTCGTCCACTACCACTATACCTCTAGGTGCACCCACACAGCCTGCAAGCATGGAGCACGGATAAGTCAGGGTGATTTGAACTCGTGACCTCCATTTTACAACATTTCTTTCATATCAAACGAATCACCAGTTAAGCTACACCCCTGCAGGCATATATTTTTTATAAATTAAATGAATAGAAAATATTTAATAAATATTATTAAAAATATTAAAAATTTGAGATATAATTAAATTTGATTAAAGATAAAAACATATAAAAATAATGTTATTAATTAAATGAAATAAATATTATTAATAAATTGAAAAATTAAAATATAACTAAACTTGATTAGAAATCAAAACATATAAAAATAATGTTACTAATAATAAAATAATGTACAGTGGCCATGAGCAAAAGATATAAGGTAGCACGAAAATAAAATAAGTGTCATGTTCCATGTATTTAAAATGTAAAACTTAGAGATCAAATTATATCAATAAAATCCTATTAATGGGTCGGCACAGTTCTATTCCTATCGATATGTTATATGATTTAATTGACATGGTATCGATATGTTATATGATTTAATTGACATGGTTCATTGTATCGATTGATATTGTTTATAGTTTATAATATCCGTTAATATAATTTATCACATCGATTAATATATGATATAGTATTACATCGATTAATATATGATATAGTATTGATGTTTTGTTTTTTTTGTTTTTTGTTTTCGTAATTGAGAGGAACTCCACTTGATTGTTTGGTTAGTTATGTGAACTGTGCTTTCAAGTGAATAAACTTTTTGAGTTGGGACTAGCTTTAATGTTGGACATGACATAATCAATAGGAGTACAGTCATTATCGTAGTTGTAGAAAGCCTTTAAGGAATGGTATGCTTCTCCCTTCCCACGCATAGATTCGAATCTAGACTTCCATCAAAACAACCATCAGACCCCACCACTGACTCTGACCTTCAACCCCTTAGTATCTAATGATGTTATTAACAATATTTATAAATTTTATAATGATGTTTGTAATATCAATCTATTTTCTATTAATTAATTTGTTTTATAAAATTTTAACAATAATTATTTTATATATTAACAATGTTTACATCCACTCTCTTTTTAACAAAGGTCATTTATACATTGAATGGCATTGAACATGGAGGTACATTTATTGATATACCCTTTAAACAATATATTGGTATGTGAAAGTGGTCCTAAATGGATCATGCTCCTTCACCAGTCACATTTAATTATGATGGCATCCTTTGCACCATGTGTTGATGACATATAGGAAATGGATCATGGATCAACATTATGTTAGCATATTTCGAATGATATTGTTTTAATGTCAAATGTATATATTAATCAATATTGTTTTAATGTCAAATGTATATATTAATCAATATTATTTTAATGTAGACTTGTTAGGTATTTGATTTTTGTGGAATTTTGATGGAGAGAGAAAATTAACAACTCTACACATAGAGATCCACAATAGAACTATTCACATATAGTAGTATAATTAAAAGAAAATGCAAATAGACATGGACAGTATAATTTAAAAACCACACATTATATACATAAACAACCACAATTCTATAATATTTATTTATTTATTGAAGATGGACTACTCCCATATTACATTCAACAAAGCCATTCTCTAGAACCTTTGGAACTCCATGCTTCTCTTGGCCTCTACAAATTAAACCTAAGAACTCACAGCCTCCTCTCTTCTATGTTCTGTCTTTCATCACAACAAGAAATTTACATATATAGAACTGTTGGAGGAATACCAAACATTTCAACTACCATGGATTTTATTCATCTTTGGGAAAGGAATCATTTCACATTCTCTCCACTATCTTACAAACTTTATTGGTTTCTTAGTATACATTAGAAGTAATTAAATGTCATAATGTATACATAAGGGAAAATTTTAAGGACGAAATTTAGTCCAAGGGATAATTTTCGAGGTTTTTTTCCAAAAAAATATTTTTCATTTTCCATTTTTTTTTTCCAATATGATTCGCCCAAATTCCACAGGATTCAATTTTTTAACTCTAAAAATCGCCAAAAATTCCCAAATATATATATAACCCTTAGAAATTTGAATTTAAAAAAAAAAAACATTGCAAAATATTTTATGGTTGAAAATTTGATAAGTAGTGAGATTCCCCAATGTTTTAGCACTTTAAGAAAATTATGTATCCTTAAAAACTTCCCTGGTATACATATATTTAAAATGTTTCTTCATCAAATATCTTTGGAGGTATTCATTATAAATTGGGAGCCCCTAATGAATGTAGGGTTGTTGGGTGTCATATAACTAGGCCTCAAAGGGATTATGAATTCTATAGCATTGACAATTGTTATGCAACAAAGAAAATATGTACTGCATTCATGTAGTAGCTTTTGTAGGAACCATAGAATCTGTGAAATTGTTAGGAAAGAAGAATCTAAACAATGGAAGTAATTAATGTCCAGGATAGCATTATGCACCAGGGATGCTCCTGCATCAGACTCCTTTGGTTGGAAATTTGAGCCTCTTGCTCAAAATGTGGTGAAAAACATGTGCAAATTGGACACCCTCCTATGCCCATTTTCGTTGCTAATATATGCAACATCTCCCTCAATCTTCTAACCCACCATTGTACTGCATCTACCCCACTCTTTAATGTTTTTTTTTTGTGAATCCATTCCACAAGTTTGTGCTACCTCGATTTATTTTACCCCAACAATGCTTACTTCTTGGCAGTATTCCCTCTTGGGAACCATTTTCATTTCCAATCGTACTAATTGCATAAGTACAACATTCTCATCTCTATCAACTCTACCCTTTGTTGTCCTCTTCTTGGCCACCTTATTTGTTGTGTTTTCTGCAAGCATACAACCATTCAAAATATTACAAGAAAGATCATTCCCCATCTACTCCTCCTTCGAAAGTGTTTTTGTTGTAGCATGCAAGTTCTAATCTTTATTCTCTTTATCCCACTGTTGCACACATTTTTTTTGCTCCACTCCTTTCACATATGCCAATATTGTCCCATTTCCATCCTTCTCCACAGTTCATCATTAAGACGATGTAAATTGAATTTCTTTCCATCTTTCTCAATTTGATAGGTGTCCATCCTCCCATCATGCATCAGCCTTATGTCAAATTTCCATGGATCCCCAACAAAATGTGACATGCATCCATGGGAAAAACATCAAATAGAATTCTATCATTATAATCCCCAATATTAAAACTAACCAAGCATTGCTTATTCACAGTGACCCTATGCTCGATTTGTAATCGAAACCCTGTATGCCTCTGGATGAGGTGCACACTTCAATTTTAATTTGTGAACAGACTCGATAGATGCCAAATTCTCATAACTTCCACCATCAATAACCAAATCACAACACTTACCTTCTATTTTGCATTTCATTCCGGAGGGTGTCTTCCTTTATTATGGTTCTCTCTCAACCTCTTTCTTAGACTGCAACAATATCTTCCACATCATCAATTTTTCTCCTTGCTCTGGATGTAATTCAATCACCTCACTTGTTATTACCATTGATTCTATTTCAACAAGACGTGTTCTCCCTTCTTGTTCCATCCTTCACAATTTATGGGCATTTAAATTTCATGTGGCCTTGCATTCCACATCTGAATCAAGTTCCATCAAGTTTGTCTTCTTTATTAATCAGCCTCATCATTTCTCAGTATCAAATATTCTTCCAGCAGGCTCATTCACAATACTGGGACTGTTGTCACCTTCTTCAAATTGTTTTTCCTTCTGCTTCCCTCTTCCATATCCTGGAGATTTCTTCACATTTAGTTGTTTCCTCAATAATTTCTCGTCAATCCTCAAGGATTATTGATAAGCCTCTTCCATAGAATGAAAATTCAAAACATTAAAATCATATTGTCAAATGGAATAACTTAAACCATTCACATACCTGGAAATGGATTATGGACTCTCTTCATTCTATTCATACCTTATAGAAAACCTGTAAAATTCCTCTGTGTACTCCTTTACTAGCATCTTCACTTGCTTCAAATTCTACAACCAAGCTCAATAGATTTAAATCATAATCCACATGCAAACATTTACATTTCAATTCTGATGCCATCCTATCCTAGGTTTTAATATTCCCTCTAACACTACATTCTCTATTTAGTTGTAACTTATCCCACCACAAAGAAGAATAAATTTTCATTTTTGGGCTAGCAAACCTAACCCTCATAAGATCTCTAATTTGTTCAAACTCAAAGAAATTTTCCATTTCTCCTATCCAATCTATCAATTCCTCAAGATTTAAACTTCCAGAATAGATACGAGTATCAATTTTAGGTTTACCTCCAATACTGCTAATGGCTATGATCATTCTATCTTCCATTGTCATGTTATCCTCTATTTCTTCTCTTGTAGTCTTTGATTCAGATTCATCATCACTGTTGTCTTGCACCACATGTGCAATACATCTCCTCTGGGATGCCTCCAGATTCCATGGCATCCATTATGGCCATCATTCTACTCACCATTGTTGCAATCTCATTCATAACTTCTGTAGTCTTTGGTCTTCTAGGTCTTCCATGACCCCTTCCTCCAATTGTCATCACTTTGAGGGATGTATTTTTGTGTGCTCCCCACTTCAACACCATCAACAAATTAATCAATATGCAACCACAATTTCTCTAGTCCTCCCCACTGCGGGTTCAACTAGCAATGATACCACTTGATGCAGAGAGAAACTCAACAACTTTGCACATAGAGATGCACAACAGAACCATCCACACACATGAGTAGAATTCAAACAAAATGCAGATAGACATCAATAGTATAATTTAAAAAACACATACTATTTACATAAACAACCACAATTATGCAATATTTATTTATTTATTGAAGATGGACTACTCCCATATTACATTCAACAAAGCCACCCTTTGGAACCTCTGGAATTCCATGCTTCCCTTAGCCTCTATAGCTTCAACTTGAGAACTCACAGGCTCCTGTCTTTTGTGTTTTGTCTTTCATCACAACATGGAATTTACATATATAGAATTGTTGGAGGAATACCAAATAGTTCAACTACCATGGATTCGGTTCATCTTTGGGAAAGGAATTGTTTCACATTCTCTACACTATCTTACATACTTTATTGTTTTTTTAGTTTACATTGGAAATAATTAAATGCCATCACGTATACATAAATTTAAAATGTCCCTTCATCAAATATCTTTGGAGGTATTCATTATAAGTTGGGAGCCCCTAATGAATGTAGGGTTGTTGGGTGTCATATATCTAGGCCTCAAATGGATTATGTATTTTATAGCATTGACAATTGTTATGCAACAAAGAAAATCCGTACTACATTCTTGTATCAGCTTATGTAGGAACCATAGAATCTATGAAATTGTTAGGGAAGTAGAATCTAAACTACTAAAGCAATTAATTTGCAGGATAGCATTCTGCACCAAGCATGCTCCTACATCAAATTTACATTCTAGGGCGTTTTGGGTTAACTACTATATTTTATATATTGATTGACATCCAAACAAGTTTGAAGATAGCTTGTGTCTGTGCTAGTGTGTCAGTGGGTTAAATGATTATTTGATTAGTGGGATTTATGTGTTAGTGGGTTAGTGGCTTACAAGTCCATGGTCAATGGTCAATGGGCTAGTAGTTAAGGATCAATGTGTTAGTGGGTTAGGGGGTAGTGGTCAGTGGGATATGAGTTAGTGGTTAAGGGTTAGAGGGTTAGTGGTTAGTTGTTATTGTGTTAGGAGTTAAGGTATAGTGGTTAGTGGATTAGTGGTTCAAGTGTTAGTGAGTTTCGATGTCGATTAGTGGGTTAGTGGGTTCGGAGTCATTGGGGCACTAGTGACTTCTTAGGAATTTAAGGGTTATTGGATCATGGGTTAGTGTGTTAAGGATTAATGGGAAAGGATTGTAACATTTAATAGACTAGTTTAACTAATTTTTAGGTAAATATTGTTTTTTCACTATTTCTTTTAATAGTAAATATTTTCAAATATTCAATTATGTTATATGAATTATTATTTTTTATAATAATGTCTTTTTTCAAATAATTTTAATGATTTATAAATATTATCATTATGACAACAAGAAAATATTATTATGACAATGATGGTGGTGGTGGTGGTGGTGGTTAACATCCATTGAGACCAGCCTGTTCTATCGAAACTTAAGAGGATTACCTAATTGCTTAAAATTTTTATTTTGATGCTCACAAAGCTTAGAAAGAAGCATTTGTAGGCCACCATAGTCTTGTTAGGTTAAAAAGGTTAGGGAGGCTTGTATTGTAGCAAAGATTAGGAAACTACGATCTAATGTGGGTGTACGCAGGGCATTGTAAGAGAAAGTGACTTTTTGATCCCGGTCGTGTCCAGGAAGCGCGAGGGGGACAACAGTTCGACTGAATGAGTCAGCTCTGTTATGGCAGAAGCAATTAAGAATAAGCATAATGAGCAAAGCGGGATTACACTACACAGATAAACACAAATACGCACATACAATATGCAGGAATGCGAATTGAAATTCTATTACTGAAATCATCAGATAGCTTGTTGTATGTTACAATATTATACATGCTTATATAGAATTATGAGACGCTTGGGTGTCTTCCCATTACGTTCAGTTACAAAGAAGAAGTTAGAACGGTTCAACAGTTCAACTGTTACAGTCGACTAGAAGACAGAGAGATAGTCTGTTGAAGTTCGGCAGTCGTTGGTTGCATGTCGACACTACTTGTCGATGTCGTGAACTGTGAGGTTGTTGAACATGTCGAAGGTGTGGATGTGTCGATGTGTGTCGAAGTCGAGACTCGTCGGAGTTGTGTCAAGTTTGAAACCTTTCGGAGCTAACTTGTCGAGTTGAATTCATGTCGAAGTTGTATCAACGTCGATGACTTGCCAACTGCGATGCGGATCAGACCTCCTTCCTTAAGAAACAATGGACCCCATTGTTTTCTCATGAAGGTGAGGAAACTTGTCAGTCAATTCAGTAACAGAGTACCACTTTCCTTGAGAGGGGATCTGGCCAGCCTTAGCAACCTAAAACAAGGGAATTGTGTTCGTCCTTGTATGGTGTACTCGTCGTCCCACAATGGTGTCACAAGGAAGAGGCTCCTGAACATCTGGATGGATGTCTTTGGGTTCTGCTGTCTGCAGGTCATTCTGTTCCAACAAGGGTGCATGGCATGGTCGAAGTAGATCCACATTGAATACTAGATGCAGACCCAGGCATGCAGGAATGTCGAGCTGGAAAGTGTTTTCTCCTATCTGTTGAAGAATACTGTATGGACCATATCGCAAAGGCTTGATCTTCTTGAATGGGCCTGTGAAGTGCTCCTTCTTGATATGTAACCAGACCTTATCCCCAATTTGAAATAAATGAGGAATACGATGCTTGTCGTGTCGGGCATTATATTTCTCCCTTGTTTTGTGCAACATTTCATGTGCTTTCTTTTGAATGTCGCATATCTGATCTCTGAACTTGGCTGCTTTATCAACTTCTCGTTGGTTGTAGTCAGTGTCGCTCTGTTGTGTCGAGGAGTTGATCAAGTCGATAGGTGTTGAGGGCTGAAATCCATAACAGACTTCAAATGGACTCTTGCATGTAGAGTTGTGCTGAGCTCGATTGTAGTTGTGCTAGATGTATGGAAGACTTTCATCCCATGTGCGTCGATGTTGGTGATTGTACATGCGAAGTAGTTGTACTACCAAGCGATTCACAACTTTCGTCTATTTGTTGGTCTAAGGATGGAAAGCTATCGACAATGAGATTCGTGTGTCTAGCAATTGCCAGAGGGTCTTCCAAAAGATGTTGATGAATCTGGAATCTCGGTCGAAAATAATGGTTGTGGGTAAACCAGAGTGTTTCCAAACATGTGTAAAGAAGAGCTGAGCAGTCTATTGCGCTGTCGTGGTCTTCTTACATGGTATGAGAATGGCCATCTTGGAAAATCGGTCGACTACTACTAATATTACGCCATGCTGATGTCCAGTAGTAGGATAACCCATCAAGTAGTCCATAGAAATAGATTCTCATGGTCGACTAGGAACTGATAGAGGTGTATACAATCCCTGTCGTCGATTAGAAGGTTTAGCGATGGCACAAACCACGCATGATCGAATGTACTTGTTGACATCATATTTAAGTGTAGGCCAGAAGAAATACTTCTATAGAATAGCAAGTGTCTTTGCTACTCCAAAGTGTCCTGCAGTCTTGTTGTAGTGCGCGTCTCAAATGAACTGTTGTTGATGCTCACCGGTCGGTACACAAAGCTTCCCAAGCTTGTATAGCAAGGTATCTTTTAGGAAGTAGTCGGAGGTTGAGGTCGACGACTTGTTAGTCTGTAACTGTCGGTAGACTGCTGAGAAATCAATGTTATCCTCATACAACTGTGGCCAAGTGGTCGTTTCGTATCCCTACCTACTCATCACTGTCAAAAGGAGAGTAATGGGTGGTCGAATGAGGCAATCGGAGGCGGCATTAGCTTTACCTTTCTGATACTTAATCACCAACTAGAATTGTTGTAGGTAATTAATCCACTTGAGTTGTCAGTTTTTCTGCAACTTTAAGTGTGTTTGAGCGAACTATAGAGGCTTATGGTCAGTGAGAATGATCATTTCCTTGCCAAGGATGTAATTCCTCCATTCCTTGAGAGCTTACACAATGGCATACAGTTATTTTTCGTACGTCGAGTATCTTCTAACTGTGTTGTTAAAAGTCTTGGAATGAAAAGCAACTAAGTGATCACTGTGCCCAAGGCATAGTCTGATGCGTCCGTCTCAATCTCAAAGGGTTGATGCAAATCAGGTAACACAAGTACTAGTGCAGTGCAGAGCTTGTGTTTGAGTTGTTCAAAAGTTGCTTGTTGTGTTGTTGTCCACTGGAAGATAGTTTTCCCATTTCCCTTCGTCAACTGATTCAAGGGCCAGGCTATGTGACTGAAGGCGAGTATGAATCATCGATAGAAATTCGCCAAACCAGGAAAACTTCTTCTTGTACGCTTCTAGGAATGGGCCAATCTTTGAGGATTTGTACTTTTTCTGGGTCGACGTGAATGCCTACAGAGTCAATTACATACCCCAAATATTTGATGTTGGTCATCGCAAAAGAGCACTTGTCTGTGTAAAGATAGAGTCGATGTTGCTGGAGAGTGTCGAAGATGTCCGATATGTTCTTCCCATGATCGACTAAAAATCAATATATCGTCGAGATAGACAATAACCCATTTGCTGATGAAAGTTCAAAGAAGGTTATCCATATGTCGCATGAAGGTCGCAGGGGCATTGGTTAAGCCAAAAGGCATGACTAACCATTCAAATAATCCTTCCTTGGTTTTGAAAGCAGTTTTCCACACATCTGAGGGCTTGATTGGAATTTGATGATATCCCGACTTGAGGTCGAGCTTAGTAAAGAATTTAGCACCTTTCAGACATTCGATGAGCTCATTTATCTGCGGCAGAGGGTACTGATTCTTCACCGATATTTTGTTGAGAGCTCTGTAGTCAATGCACATGCGCCAAGTCCCGTATTTCTTCGAAACTAGGATGTCTGGACTTACACAAGGGGAGGAGTTGGGTCGGATATGAACTTTGTCGATTAATTCTTGTATTTGTCTGCGAATCTCTTCATTTTCGAGAATGGATCTTCTGTAAACAAATGCGTTAGGCAAAGAAGAACCAGGAACAAGTTCAATGGAGTGTTTTACCTAGCAATGTTGAGGTACTCCATCTGGAACTTGAAAGAGGTTTTGGTACTCATCGAGAATATGATCGACTTGCTGCTTCTGTTGAGAGCTGCATTGGTTGGTGATTCGACTCATTGTTGCAGTCTTCTTAAAATGTTGCGGCTTGATCATGATTAATGCGAACTTCTGAGTATGATTGATGAGCTTCTTTGCCTGTTTGGCAGATATCAGTGCAACCGTCGGTGTAGGTTGATGCTCTGGTATGCTGAACCATCGATTTCAGATTCTAACAATCACCTTCTGAGGCCGTGACTAGTAAATTCCATGTCTATCCTAGAGGTAAGGTTTCCCAAACAGGGCATCGGCTACGGAGAGTGGTGCCACATCATAGAGTACTTCATCTTCAAAAGGCTTTATGAAGTAGGCGAGTTTGCATTGTCGAGTGATCCGAAGTTCTTGTCCATCCTTCATCCAACCGATGTTATAAGGCTGAGGATGCGGAGTGGTAACAAGACCTAGTTTATTCACAAGTTCTTCAGAAACGAAGTTCTTCTAGCTCTCGTTGTCCACAATTAGATGCAATGGGTTTCTCTAGACCCATATCCGTGTATGGAACAGGCGTTCTCGTTACTCCTCGTCAACGATAGTCGAGGATGTTGGAGTGGTTGAGGTCAAAAGGGTCGTTGCATCTAGATCAGATTCTTCCACCGTCTTGTTGAATGCGTCGAAGGTCGACACTTTTGCCAAAAATGTCTTATGAGCTTTGCATTCAGACATATCATGCCAAGATGAGTGGTGGTAATCGCACCATTTTCCGGTCGGCGGTTGTTTGCTACATTCCCTCTTGTGAAAAGGATTCTTTCCATGATCTGGCTTTGGCGGTGTCGGCTGAGAATATTTTGACTTGTCGAATTCGGCTGGTACCTTCTTGTCGGGTGGTCGTCCTGATGTCAGCTTTGTCATGAAACGTGCTTTTCCTTTTTGCTTGGTTTCCAGTTTGTTGGCGTAGTGGAAAGCATCCGCAAGAGTATTGACAATTAGAAATCCCATCTCTTGTTGAATGTACTAGGACAATCCACTAACGTATTTCAGAACAAGCAATTTCTCTTCTTCTTGGATGCCAAGTCTAGCCATGAGTCGGTAGAACTCGTCAGTGTAACTCTGTACTGATTGGTCTTTCCATTTCCTTAGCTGCTGCCACTTCTTATACTGCTGCTTGAGGTATTTCGGGGATAAAATTCCTTTCAGATGTGTTCGATGAATTTATCCCATGTGTCAATGGGTTCTTCGCTTTTCTCCATCTTTGTCGAGAGGTTCTCCCACCAATAGTGCATGGAGGTTGACATCTTTAAGGATGCAATGGTGATCTTTTCAGCTTCTGAGAGTTGATTCACAGCGAAATAGGATTGTAGTTGTTGTACCCAATTGTCGACGGATTCCGCATTAATCTTACCTTCAAGATTCGGTATGTTCAGATTCATTTGTACTTTGAAGGGGCTGATTTTATCGGAGTGAGTTCTCGTCGAAGATCCTCCGGATGTCGAAGCGAATTGCATGAGAATCTCGTTGAACTGGGCGAACATTTCAGCCTGTTGTCGATCCAGAGCTTTCTCAATAAGCTATGTTGTCTCGTCGGCTGCATGTCTATCGTTTGTTTCTTCTGCCATCTTTCGAGGTAGCATCTGCTTGGATTGCTAAGATTGCGAGCGAGTTTGAACCAGCATAAGTTGGGTAACTTAGAGCGAAGTGTATACGCAGAACTTAAGCACGAAAACTGAATGCTCTAATTTGAGTTTGCTCTGATACCAATGATCTGGGTCGTGTCCAGGAAGCACGAGGGGGACAACAGTTCGACTGAATGAGTCGGCTCTATTATGGCGGAAGCAATTAAGAATAAGCATAATGAGCAAAGCAGGATTACACTACACAGATAAACACAAATACGCACAGACAATATGCAGGAATGGGAACTGAACGTCTATTACTGAAATCATCAGATAGGTTGTTGTATGTTACAATATTATATGTGGTTATATAGAATTCCGAGACGCTTGGGTGCCTGTCCGTTACATTCAATTACAAAGAAGAAGTTAGAACGGTTCAACAATTCAACCGTTATAGTCGACTGGAAGACAGAGAGATAGTATGTTGAAGTTCGACAGTCATTGGTCGCATGTCGATGTTGCTTGTCGATGTCGCGAACTGTGAGGTTGTTGAACATGTCGAAGGTGCGAATGTGTCACAGTGTGTCGAAGTGTAGACTCGTCGGAGTTGTGTCGAGTTCGAAACCTATTGGAGCTAACCTGTCGATTTGAAGTCGTGTCAAAGTCGAAACTTGTCGAAGTTGTATCAACGTCGATAACTTGCCAACTGCGATGCGGATCACTTTTGTCCTCAACACTCGCAGTCTCACATAAATGGAAAATCCTATCCACCCACAGTGTTTTAGGAATTGTCCAGTGCCCCGTTTCACTATGAAGCTCATGAGAGTTCGTTCTTATCTTGGCTATATTATTTTTCTTCTTCGAACTAGCTAATACAAAGAGATATTTTTTATCTTCCAACATAGGGTTAATAACCTCGTTATAGTATCTTAATTTTATTTTAGCCTCTAATTATTTCTCGCCCCACATTTTCTCTTTAAACTTAGATATGGTAATATTTTTAATTTTATTCATATCTTGCAAAGGGGCATCTTTGTCAATTCCCCAATGGTTTAACCAAGCCATGGCATCTTTATACCATCCTCTCTTAAGCCTAAGTTGGTCTTGACTAGATTTTAAAGAAATTTAAGGAAGTCTCTAATATCCCATGTTATTTATCATAAACTTGTACATCATGTACCTGGTCATGGCAATGCTCTCAATGGGGGGAAGACCCATTTCTAGAAGGAGAATAGGGTAGGGAGTATTGACTTTAATTTTGAGGTTATACAATATGAAACACTTCTGGATTTGTTCAATCTTTCATCAGGATCCTCTAGAAACGCTGCAGCCCCAAACTTCACAACCACACAAGATAACAGGAGTGACGAGAGTTTAAAAAAGAAACTTATTTTTATCCCACGTCACAAAGTTTGTTGATTTACAATTGTTTTCAAGACCAAAATAATATTTCCACCCTCTATTAATCCTTTTCTCAATGCTATAGTTCCAGTTGAGCTTGTGATGAATATCAATTCTGATATATTTGTAGGAAGACACTTTCTCCAAGTTGCTAATGTTATATACAAAATTAGCGAAAGTGACCTTCTTGGACTTGATAATCATGACTTTTGTTTTGTTGGTGTTAACAGTCATGCCCATATTCAAGTAGAAATCCTTGAGAATTCGTAATTGCTTATCAAGATCAAAGGGGCAACTTGTCATTAGAATGATATCGTTAGCACAGCAAAGGAGGCTGATGACTATTCCAGCTAAGGACGTGCTAGCACAACCTACTTCTTCTAAACAACTTTCTAGCGTATCGATGTATATGCTAAAAAGGGTAAGGCAGAGGGGGCAACCTTGCTTAACTCCAATATTACAATTAATATCTTTTGACCACCCCTTAGTGCTCTTAAATTTTGCAATGGCATTCTCATACAACCTTATCGCAGCAGCTCTCAACTCGAAAGGAACCTTTAGTTCTTATAATCTATTCCACAAGTTATTTATAGGCACTGTGTTGAAAGCTCTCCTAAAGTCCACAAAGCAGCAAAAGAAATTGGATTTACTATTACGACACTCCTCTGCAGTGATCCTAAGTGTAACGAGGTGGTCTATGGCAGAGCGATGTCTTCTAAAACCCACCTGACCTTTAGCCCGCTTACCTTCACTTTCTAACCATACGTTGATTTTATTTTCTAAAATGACACCATAAAGCTTGGCTAAAAGAAGGCTAATCATAATATATAATACAAACCAATTTTATTAATTAAAAGAGAATCTTAAAAAATGTTTAAAGGTCCCCTAAAAAATGTATAAAATAAATGAAATATGTTAAATTTCATATCATAAATATATTAAAAAATTATACATTATAGAAAACTTGAATTAAAAAAACTTGTATACTTTCTTTAAAAAAAATCTTAATTAAAAAATAAATATTTTATATTTTAAAAGATAAATTCATTAAAATATCAAAATTCGAAAATTTAGAATTTTAGTTTTCTAAATTATAATTTTAAAAATAAAATTAATTAATTAAAAGAAAAAGCAAAAGTGAAAAAACTCTTTCTCAATGGAATCCTATATTAAGTGGTCATAGTCAAAAGTGTTTTGTCGTTGTTTTAATAAATTTCTTTTTTTTGTTTGCTCGAATCTCCTTGACTTGCGGGAGTATCCTGTGATCTGAGAAACCACGACCCAAGGGCATCTAAGCCGTCAAAATCACCTAGGGATCGCACCCGGCTTGGACTGCACCAACCTCAACTTGACTAGGTTTCTGGGTGTCGCCTCCAAACTAAGTCACCCCTAAGGGGAATTAAACTCGGGTCGCCTTGCTGACAAGACCCGCACCTTAACCGAGTGAGCTAGTGAGAATTGAATAAATGTTAGGAGGATATGGGGGTAGGGTTTGATCCACTTATATGTGTCCATGGGTCACGAGATCATTTAATACAATCTCTTTGGGTGGAACCACACGTTTGACCACTACCTCAAGGTGCCCCCATGGCTCCAAGCTTGGCCCTCATTGGAATTGAACTTTGCCCACTGGTGAAAAACTCCTCGCTCTTCACCAAAGGATCCAACCCCTTTGGACTTATGTTAGGAGAACATGGGGGTGGACTTTGATCCACTTATGTGTCCACGGGTCACAAGATCATTTAATACAATCTCTTTGGGTGGAACCACACGTTCGACCACTACTTCAAGGTGCCCCCATGGCTCCAGGTTCGGCCCTCATTGGAATTGAACCTTGTCCACTGGTGAAAAACTCCTCGCTCTTCACCAATGGATCCAACCCCTTTAAGCCATTTTTTCTAATAAATTTCATTTAAAATATTTTTTTAACTTTTTTTATACTCATTTTAAAGTATATTTTTATTTAAATAAAATTTTGAGAAAAAATAAATATTTATTTATAAAAATAAAAACATCCTTAAAAAATTGATTTTTTACTACATATATTAAAAATTAAGAAATTTACAATGTTTTAAAATTGAGATGGAGTATCACCATATACACAATGCAAATTCAAACTTATCTGTACAGTTTGTGTATGTGTAAGAAAAAGATAAATAACCGATACAATGAATGTTAAACAATTCATTCAAAATCATAATAAAAATATAAAAATTACTTATAAGTATGGATCATGATTAATAATTTACTTTACTCAAATATTCAAAAAATCATTCATATTAGATTGAACTACAAAATGTTTGAAAGGACGGTGAGAATCTCACAAATTGATCTATTTGTCCATTTAGTGGTCTCATTCTAATGTAAAAATCTAATATTTGTCATGCGTTTGCCCTCCCAATCCAATATTAAAAACAATCGTTCGCCTCGTGTGTTTGCCCAAGGGATTTTATGGCCTTATTCCTCTTACCAAGATAAAAGTCTGTCGAGATACCTTTCTGTACAGCAGGTGGGAAAGAGTCAATACAAAGCAATATGTCAATCTTTATATGTCCATGTTCTGAGAATGGAAGTCTACTCTTCTGCTTACAATGGCAATGGTAGGCAGGCATCGCCCCTTTTGGACGATAGAATAAGTAATATATTCACATTATATGTGAAAGTTTGAATATGTGAACATATGCATGTGGATGCTGACCGAGATATGTAAACACTGTATAAATAAAAAGGTTTTGGACATTTTTCTGGAAAAAGCATATTCGACACCCACTTAGGAAGCCATCAGACATTAACTTTGAGAAGAAAAAGAAGGCAAGAATCCCCATGTTTTTTTAATCAGAAAATATGAGAACCGCCCTTGTCTTTGCTTGATAGCCCAGTTGATGTGAGATGCCAACGTGGAAGTGGGCAATTTGAGATTTCATGGTGCTTCACATACAAACATACAAAAATTTGAGACATTTTAACAATGCCTTGGACCATAATGCACTCATGGATGCTTTGGCTATGAAAGGAGACTAAGAATCCACAAATCTTCATATAGCGCTCTGCTTTAAAATACAAAGCTATCGTCAAATTTTGTCAATTCTGTAAATCTAACGTTTATGTGCCCTGCACAATTTTACAAAGTCTGAACAGAGATCATTGGGTTTGTGAACACAGGAAGCCTCAGAGAGAGCATTTTCTGCTGTTGTATCATATTCCTGTTGGATTTTCCTTGTAGAAATCTATTCGTTGTGGTTGAAGAATTGGAAAAAATGTTTTCTGGAGGGAATTCGTTTTCAGTAAGTAATTTAAGAGATGGAAGTTGGCTTAGTAGACAACAATCTAGAGGAGGGGCAGCTCCTCAACCACAAGTGACAACACCAGAGCCGAAGCAAGACCCAAAAGCTACAGATGCCAGGAAGAAGCAATCTCCAATTTCGAGTATAGATGACAGAAGCCAGGCTGCTAGGCAGCCATCTTCTGTAACTCAGCTGCCTCGGCCTCAACCTTGGATGCCCAAGACTGAAGCCAATGATCAAGAAGTTGCATGGACCAACAATGAAGAATTATCTGCGCCTCCCGAGCCTAACATCTCTCGGATGTTTTCTACTCAATTGAAGAATGATAACAAAGATGCAAAAGTGGTAACTGTCAGAGCTGGAAGTGCAGATGAAGCAACAAATATCAAGAGTGGCCTAAATGAAAAGGCATTTCAGAAAGAAACTCAGGATGAGGTCTTTGATCTTGCTTGCAGGCTTGCTGAGCTGAATGCGCAAAGGAAAGCTTTGGGTGAAGAGAAAACTGCAAGAGATGAATCGGGCGTGACAGTGATCACTTTGTCAGGAGAAAACAGAGGGGCCACCATGGATTTAGGGTCCGAGAAAAGGAACCATGATGGCATGGTTGATATTTATAGAGGATACAAACTGTATCAGGATGATAAGAATGAGGTTGGTTTGGAAGCCAAACCAAAACCAAAACCAAAAGGAAATGCTCGCCCCAAGGGAGCCACAATGAGTACCTATGTCAACAGCAATGTACAGAGTGCCAACAATTCTATTTTGTACAATAGCTCGTGCCCTAATAGAGATCCAGGAGTGCGTTTGGATATTTCCAATGGCCGTGTTCAATCTTCTAAGCCAATAAAGGAAGGGCCTGTACAGAAAGGAACCAAAAAGCCGGTAATTGCTCCTCAGGCAGTCACAGCGAACCCACCTGTGAAGAGGAGATGCTTGAGAGCTCTGTTTTTGGAATCCAGTCCTGAATCCAGCCCTGAAAGATCAAGGGACAAACCTCCAAAACCGATGCGACATGGTTGTCGCTATGAATGCCAAGGTCATGGCAAATGCAAGGGCAGTTTTGGTGAGAGCAGTTCAAAAGATGCCTCTGAGAAGAATGGGATTCGCGATGACAACGCTGGCCAGGGAGAAAACAAGCGACCTTCAAAATAAGCCTCGTTGTTTCACAGTAACAATATCTCATAGGCAAAAGTGAGCCTATCAGGTAAGTGTACTCGTTGTCAAACTCTATAAGAAAAATTCTCGCTGTGGCACTAGAGGAGGATGACCCGTTGATTACAGCCTCATAAATAAAGGATCAGGAGATTGACTCGTTGATTACAGCCTCATAAATAAAGGATCAGGAGATTGACTCGTTGGCCTTGCTCAAGGACCCCGAAGTAAGGGGCCAGGGATCAGATATGTCACAGCCATGGGATGGGAATGTTGAAAAATAACGATATTTTAAATTTTATATTTAATTAGCCTGTTTTATGTTTTATATTTTGGGAGTGGGAAATTCTTGGAAAGTTTATGGTAATGTAACTAATTGTGCTTGGAAAATGTGGAAAGATGTGTAATGGATTTTTATTTATAATGTGAATAAATTTGTGTAAGGAAATTGGAAAAATATTGATGTTTTAAGAATGTGATAAGATTTATAATGGATTATAATTTAGAATGTGAATAAATTTTTGGAATGAAATTAAGAAAAAAAATGGAATTTAATAGATGAAAATATTGGAAATGCATAAAAGAATGGAAATATATTGTAAAAATTGTATTTTGAAAATGTGGATTGATTTTTAACTGGTTGTATTTTGGGAATTTGTATAGATTCTTGTAATAACACTTCTTGGGAATGTAATGGATGAAAGTATTAACAATGCATAAAAGGAAGGTCATTGTGCTAGATTGGATGAAGATAGGGTGTTTCCCACATGCAGACTTATTTTTTGTATTCATTGTAAAAAAATTGTTGTCATAATCAATTTTGTTTAGATATATGTATGTATGTATGTATATTCACTTATATTAATTATGAACAGCCTCAATTTCATTATACAGTGTATTTAGCAAATCTATTTATACTTTCTTTCCTGTTTTACAACAATAAAGAGATCAAAATCCATCAAGGACAAAGGAAACTCTAAATAATGATATAGATCACTGATTTTTGAATTGATTGTATACTTTCTTTGTATTCATTATTGGTGGACTCTGTTTCATTGCACAATGTATTGTTAGATTTTTGTTATATATTTTTCTTGTTTTACAAAGAGGTCAAAATCTATCAATGTTCAAGGAAACTAAAAAAACTATTTGAATAAAACAAGCCAATTAATGTAATTATAATATTATTCCAGTCTTCCCACATTATATGGAAGTCAATCATTGTCAACTTTTTAGTTTAAAGAAGTTTTAAATATTGTTTAAAAATATTTTAAATTTCTAGTCTTGATACAATCAAGTTTTAGTTTTGTTAGAGAAATTTTTAGATTTATTAGAAACAACAACAAACCTTATATCATATTTTGCATTTTAAATAATACAAATATTATACAAAAAGAATATATAAAAATTCTAAACCATTTAAACAAAATAAGTGGCATATAAAAACAAATTTCTAAAATTATTTATTATTATTTAAACACATTCAAACATGAAAACACAAGGTATTTTTTATACAAATTTAATTCATTTACAAAAAATTTGGGATGATATTGTATTTTAAAATTTAGGATTTTAACAATTATAAATTCAAATGAAATGTTATTTTAAAGAAAAGATTTAGAATGATATATTGTATTTTAAGATTTAAAATTTAGGTAATTAAACATGGAATGTTATTTTAAGAGAATATTTAAAATAGTAGTGTATTTTTATTTTTTGTAAGTTGTAGAGAGAAATTTAATTAACAGAGTCGAAAGATACATCAAGAGTTGAAAAGTCTGTAGCAGATTGGGGAGGCCTCAAGTGGTGAAGCCACCATCCCAATCGCTCAAAAACGCTGGACTGACTGACATAATACATAATAAAGACCTCAAGGGTATGGTCTGCCCATAAAAAGACTGGGACTTGCTTCAAAAATAGAGTATCAAACTGTCTGGTGTTGCTATAAAATAAACTATACAAAAATTTAAAACAAAAAAACTGATAATCGCAAAGATGACCCAGAGCTATGGCAGCCCATTTAGTGCTTTGCTTGAGGTTCGTCTGGTGTCTCTTCGAGAATGGGACAGGTAGCATAGAAATCATCAAGAATCCCCAAAGGGGGGAGAGTGGGAGAGGGAGATCTTGGGGCTTGAGAACCATTTTGAGCAGCATCGGTCGCGAGAGTTGCAGGAGTCGAGCCCTTGTCTTTTCTGACCTTGGACTTTTTCTATGCAGACCCAGGTTTCGGAGCTTCAGGAGCAACGTCGTCCTTGTTGTTTTCTTGCATAGCCGGTTTAGCAATACCACCCAGGGAGAAAATGTCCCAGGTCATGTTGGCGTCCAACGTATTCGCATGGTTGGTGGCCTCTTTTAGGCTGGCATTGATGTTCCTCACTATGCTGATGCTGGCATGCCAGCTAGCTTCCATCTCCTCGACTAATGTACTGATCATGTTCTTTAACAACCAATAGTGATTAATGGCACCACTAGTGCTGCAAGAGGCGAGCAAGGCCGCCACCCTACGAGCTTCCCACCCATCAATTAAGCCGCAAGTCTGTGCAGAGATGCACGGAGCGTAACCATCCATGACAGTCCAATCCATGGCAACCCTGGACCTTCGACTGGAATTAGTTCTGCCACTACTGCATCGTGAAATACCTCTGTTGCGAGGCGTCATGGTGGTGAGAGCAACAAGGGAGACCACAAGGATAATTGTGAACTCATTGGAGTGAGTCACAGAGAATAACCAGAGCGCTGCAGTGGGTGCAAAAACCATGACGACCAGATCCTTTAAAGTGTCGAGCCGAGCAAGGTTCCTCCTATGGAGGCAATAAATGAACTAGTCTGTCATCATCGGGAGGGTGGCAAAAATGAATGCACAACACATCCGAGAGAGAAGTTAAACCAGACTCGCACAAAGGAGAGTGCGATTATCACCCTCGTCCTCCTCCCTTAAATGACCGTCGTCATCCCGGTTGCCAGCTGACAAGTGTGAAGCTGGCGTCATCGCATGGCCAAGATCATGCATGTAGAAGGTGTCACCACGTGTGGAGTGGTTGTACTCCTGGGCCATGTGCGCATTGTAGGAGGTGGATGGCACGTGGTCACCTACATCCGGGGAAATAGTAGTGTATTTTAAAATAGTAATGATAATATATTCTAAAATTTAAGATTTAAATAATTATAAAATCAAATAAAAATGTTATTTTAATAGAAAAAAATTAGAATGATATATTGTATTTTAAAATTTGGGATTTAAATAATTAAATATGAAATGAAGAGTTGCAAAAGAGTTGCAATGATACTATATTCTAAAATTTAAGATTTTAACAGTTTTAATGTTATTTTACTGAATTTTTTTATGAAAAGATTTATAATAAAATTGTATTTTAAAATTTAGAATTTTATTTTTTTTGTGAGAAGATTCATTTTTAAAATTTAGAATTTTAAAATAGTAATTAAAAGAGATCCATACCTTTATATATTTTTAAAAATAAAAATAAAAATAAAAATTTCAAGGAAAAAAATATTTTTAAAAATAAAAATCTTTATCCTTTGGCACCTATATATATTTTTAGGTTCGCAACCTTTGTCCTTTAATTTTTAAGTTCACACGCTTTGTCTTTGCAAATATTCATTTTTCATGACAATCACTTCCATTGATAAAAAATCAGACACATTGAAGCCCACGATCACATAAAGCCAAACTGCCAAACTCATAAGTAACAAAAACAATAAAAAGAAAGTACTTGCTTAACTAAGGTCCCACATGCTAACAACGAAAACTAAAATATCCATTTGAACGACTGTAATTTAAGTAATTAGTATATGTAAGATTGTTCCACAATTTACTACCAAACGCTCCACTTCAAATTTCACGATCATGCCTGGACCAAAGTAATTTGTACCAGGTTCATTCGGCATCTCCAATACATACTTGCAATTCAGCTCTATGGTAAATGCACTGTAAATCAATCTTTGTGGCCTTGTTAACTACGTTCTGAATTTATGGTCGAACTGTAAGTCAATCTTTTTGGCCCTTTTTAACTATAATCTGAGTTCGGTCCAGTCAAACCATAAATTCTCTGTATACAATTACATTGACAAACACAATACTGAAGCTCCAAAAATGGCATCAACAGAAATAGCGAACACCTTTCTGAATATTAAATAGGAGACCATAGTACATACTGAACAAGTATTGGTTTCAGCTTCAACTCGTTTCCATGGAGAGCGCTTCCATCCAAGCGATGGTACCCTAAACCTGTATAACACATCTCATGCCAAACTCAGACAAACTGCAAAATCTATAACTGGCTTCATCCCTACTGGTGACTACAAATGGAGCATGTACACATGATTGGTTCCACCATTATTGGAATTGTTGAAAATTTACCCCCTTAACAGCTATGGATTTGTTGGCTGAACAGCTTATTGGTAGCTGGCAAACAGTAAGGACGTACAAGAAGACAAGCAAGGGATGCACAAACCAAACCACGATAGCTGCTCATAGATCCTGCATTAGGTGGGTCTGAACTGCTTTGTCACTTATGATCACCTGATTACCCTGTTATTACATGAAATTCTTAGCATCTTGGGCAGACAGCTGTTTACAGGCCCGCCTAGTGCTGCCGCCTTAGTACTTGCAGAATCATACAAAACATGCCCTTCAAAGTTCAAACAAACCTATAACAGCTTATTGGTAACTGGCTAACCAGTAATGACATACAAGTTGGACAATGGAGGGATATGCACAAACCCAACCACGATATCTGCCCGAACCTGCATTAGGTGGTCCGCACTGCTTTGTCACTTGTTGATCACCCGAGAACAACGTTATCACATGAGATTCTTACCGTCTTGGTCTTACAGCTGTTTATAGGTCCACCCAGTAGTACCGCCTCAGTGCTGGCATGATCATACTGAATATACCCTTCAAACAATCACATCGTTATGACAAGAGACAATTCTCCAAAAATTGACCCCAAAGTTGCCTCTCAAGAGTAATTGAAAATGTTTACTCTTTGTCTAACAATCAATTTGACATCGAAACAGACAATTCGCCACAAACCAATCAGTAAGGGAATGCTTCCTGCACAACTTCCAATTATTTTCAACTATTTTGCATAACTTTCGCCATTTTGTTAGTTTGCAGTGTTAAAAAATGAAAGCTCCAATATTAATGACCTTTTTTCCTACTCAAATGCAGATTATAATTATCTACTTATAAGCAGGCAGCACCGTAAGTGCAATACATCTATTTTATCATTTACATTGCAACGGTGCACAGATAAAATAGCGGATCAGTTATGAAAAGTTCATTATCAACGATGAAAAATTAACGAGAAGATGGCTAAGCCACTGATGCTATAAGCTCTCTAAATATGGATGCAACAAGCAGTACAAGATGATAAAAGGCTCCTGGTTGCTGAATAAATTTACCAACCGCTTGATAACAGCATTAAAATTTCTCCCTGCCCTGGGTATTATGAGAATATAAATTTTTCGGTTACATAAACATAGTAGCCATTAGTTGTGTACCTCGATTTCTTGATTTTCTCAAGTAATAGAAACACACAAAAGCCAACTAGTGTGTCATATAACTTGGAAGATGCCTGACCATAATCTGCAATATTACATTAACATATTGTTTTCCCATGAAACTAGTTCCAAAATGCTTTACATATTCATGTCCAAAAACTGAGGATTTATCACCCCTGAAATCCTCGTCATCCTTGTGAACATAATTAGCTGGTGGTGTGTTCTACAGAAAAATTGGTCTTCTAATACTGCACCTGAAAATCCTATTCTTTGAACTGAATGAGCAACTTCAATGAACCAAGCCACCACTCTCATTCACAGGCCAGTTTTGTGTCAAAGCTGCTTAGGCATATAGCAAAGGCCTGGAAAGCAGACAATGGGTAGCGATAATCCATGGTAAATATGTCTTTTCCAATCTTCCCAAACTGAAGGATAACTTTGTCCTGGTCAACTTGTGTCACCAACTGCGAAGGTTCCACTGCAGCAACAAGCTGAAAGTTTTTTACAGATGCCACTGTCACACGTCCCCTGAAATTAAGGCACCAACACTGCAACTGCTCATGCCATCTCGGTGCCTTATTTTTCAATGAAAGCGGTACATCTTTGCTCTCAACATTGGTTGGAATTTCTGATAAGCTAGAGCTGCTGAAATCTACAAGGAGTTCTTTGGAAAAGGGTAGGGAAAATGATTCATCCAATGAACGAGGAAATTCTGTCGGTGTTGGAGCATTTCCTCCAACCTGAATAGAAGAAACTGGAATAGAATGCATCGTGCACTGCATCCTTCTTGGCCCTCTGGTACCAAGGACATTGAGTTCATAAACAATGTTTGCTATGTTATAGCTGCCAGGGGGTACTCTTGGAGATACTTGCTTGGAATAAAATCTCCGACTTGGTCGGCTAGTTAAGACTACTGCACCACTGTGTGGAGGTTGGCTATCATATATTGTGAACTTGGTACCCAAGAAGTTTGACCTGTAAAAAATATTGACCATAAAATAAAATTGAGCTTGTAGGGATGATGCTTATAGCCGCGTAGATATCAGAAACGACTCTTAATCTTGTCAAGTAAAATAATGAAATTCTTGTAAAAAGAAACCATATCAGGTAATGTGCTTACCTCAATTTTCCCACGTATGTGTTACTTGCTCGAGAAAAGTCCTCAGCACTCAAAGAAATTATATAATCTGTGCTTGTGGCATGTCTAATTTTTTTGGCAGCAAAGAGGAATTTTCCATTTTCAACAAGCAAAGCTGCACATTAACCAAAATGAATGTCAAAGATGATTCCAGATTACTATCAAATTAAATAAATGCTTGTTATGTTTGTTAAGTCCTTCAAAACACTTACTGAACCTCAAAAAACTATTTATGTTTTTATCTCAATTATTCCATAATTCCAATTTATATTTGTCAATGTTCCAACATAATGAACCCTTAAATATTGCCAATGGCAAGCATGGAGTGTTTATAACAATATATTGGAAAATGACACAGCTTCCACCTAATTTCCGATCATGAGATTCAAACATATAATACAGAAGAAGGCAAAATATTGCCAATAAGAAATTGCTCTAAAGTTAGGATCTGACATGCACTGCACATGCATGCCGTTAAGGATCATTTGCAATACTCAACATATCTGGATAAATTAGTTTCAGTACTAAAATTTACTTAAACTTCTATCTAGCATACATTACAAACTTTGGTTAAGGGAGACTTTGCAACACAATAAACCAGGATAAATTACTTTGGGTACTTAAATTCACTGTAAACTCGGATTGCCTTGTGTGTTACACTTAACGATGAGGTGCGTAAAGAGTAGTCTAACAATGCCCAATTATTTCCTGAAAAGTAAGTTGGGTACTTTCTACCACCACAAGTTAAAATAAGATCTTATAATTTTCTTGCCGTAGGTCCTGAGCTTATCCTTCAGCAAAGGGCTTTAACAAATTGTAGATTTGTAACTGAGGAACCTAATTTTCCAGGTATAGAAAGAAATCACATAAACAATAGTGATTGCAACTACGAGTTTGAACGGAAACATTCACAGGCTGGCCTGCATCCAAAAAGACCTTCAAAAACAGACTATTAGACACCAAACCCCTAAAATAGAGGTTTACATAGAATCAGATTAAAATAAAGTTGATGTCAAAAAGGATTTTTCTCTTGTACCCATGTTGCAGAAAAGCAAACACCATCAAAGTAGTTATTCCAAAAGCAGGGAAAAATTAAAAAAAGTTAATCATCACCAGAGAAATATTCTAACAGATGCCATAAGAATCAAGCAAACCATCTTCCAAACAAGTTTAATCATGACACTTCAATAAACTTTCAATATTATAACCAGGAAGAAATTTTCAGAGCCCAGCAACTTTCTTCACTGACCATGAAAAACACACCCATTACATGCTACTACCCTAAATGCCATATTTGCAAATACTTTTCCTTTAACACACATTTCCTAATCAGGAAGAAAATTTTATAGGCCAGTAATTTTCTTCACTGATCATGAAAATACAACATTACATGGTACGCTAAATGCCATATTTGCAAATACATAGGCTGTAACACAGACTTGCTAACACTCCAAAAAGAAGCACATGGCAGAGTTCTTAGGGATGGGATAAGAGACTAGAAAGATTCAACATCAACTAAATTTGGCATTCTTTTCATAAACCCCAAAATCATTACTCATTAGCACAACAACACCTCCAAACAGACAATTGAAAGAATTATCCCTGTGCCAACTGCTGAACTAAGAGGTGCCCGAATTGAAAGAATTATCCCTGTGCCAACTGCTGAACTAAGACGTGCCTGATTTGAAAAGGACTAACCACTATCAACACGGTAGCAGCATCATAGATATATAGCCCTGGGGGGCAGAAACAGAGCAACATAACAGATACACTGAAGTAATGTAACAAGAAATGCAAAAAGGGATAACAAAAATAGAAGCAGCTTTTACTTATACATATAAAATATCCTGTGTCAATCTTTTATTGCAGAAACTGTGTTTTTTGCTTACAATCCCTTCATTTTGGTTTCCAAGTTCTTGCATTGGGCAAGAAAAAATGTTCCCCAGTTGGTTTATTTGAAATTGGATAAGAAACTGTCAACCATGATACTATTAGTCATACTCATTGGTACTGACTCCTGTATAAATACTAAATATAGCTGACCCTCTGCCACTATAAAAAAAAAATAAGAGCAATGTAGGCACTTACAAATGTCAAATGCAAACTTCAAACACCCAATTGCACACATATACACATCTTCTGCACCAGTAGGCAGCCAAAACAAATAAAAGTGTTAGAAAGAAACTGCATCAACAGAGAATAGGTTCACTGATGATGTTGACAGAGGGTCAAAGTTCAAACCATCGACCAGATTTAGATTCCCACTATAGTCTACCCCAGAGAGACAAAGTGCATGAATTTAAAAGGAATGAGACAAAATGCAAGTCCCAGGCAACTTTAGCAGTATAGATACCCATCAAATATGGATTTTAAGCTGAAGGAAGTCTACTCTTTGTGACATGGCCCCTTGGGACATGTTTCTTGAAGCACTTCCAACAGAAAGAATTTTAAAAAAAGAACTCACAAGGCATTGCTTAGGCTCCAAGCATAAAACCCAAAGCACAAATGCTGATAGCTGATAGTGGATTGCAAGAACTCTGGCCTAAGTTTCCAGAACAGGCCTAGGCCTCATTTTGATCTAGGAATTGCTTTTGCACTCCTAGTTTGTACCTACACTGGATGGACTCTTCTGGTCTCATTGATCCATTTTTGTGGTCATTGTTAGACATTAATTAAATATCGTATCTAGGTAGCAAATATTGCTCTGGAATGCCAAGTAACCAATGAATTACAACATATAATAACTAAGGCTCAGTTAGAAAACATTAGCTACAAGTTAAACTCCAAGTATGAAAAATGATCACATAGGAATGACAGGTTATAATCAACTGCAAGAATCCCAGGCATAAGTTTCCAGAACAAGTCTAGTACCAATACCATAAGCAGTCAAAAGTATTGCTGAAACACATAAAACCACTTACTAAAATAGGTATGAACTTATGAAGGCTCATTGTTCTAATGGTAACATCATTGTATATGATCTACAATTTATAAGGAAAACAACCTGGGCTCATAAATAACTGGTACAGTGGCTGGATAGGACCTAGATTGTTTGCATCACAAAAAAACAATTTCTAGGAATAAATGCAGAAACAATAGGAAGGCAAGCACTCAAAAGGAAACAAAATGCTGGATAAGGTAAATAGAAATAGCAGGAAGAACAAAAAAAGGTTTCTCCAAAAGATTCAAAAAAATGGATAGGAACAGAAACTATAGAAACTCTTCAAGCTCCATCAAAAAACTAAAACCTCCAGAATGATGACCAATAAGGAAGCTATGAAATTAAACAACCTGGATATGAGAAGTGATCAACCTTATCATCTATGGGACTAAAAGTCCTGATGAATGAAGAACAAATGACTAAAGATCCACCAACAGCCATGGCCTCTCTCTAACCAGGACAAGGATAAGGTAGAAGTTTATCCATGTGACAATTGTAATTAATATTTGCTTCAAACAGTAAACATAGAAAATACAGAAACTGTTTTCCTTCTTTGATGTATAGTTTTCCAAAATTGATGAAAAGAAGAAGCTTACCAGGAGTTAGGCCTAGGAACAAGTGGTATGTAGAAGTTGCCCGATCTCGTTTGATAAAACATTGCATGGGTGCATCACGTGGTCCAGGCTGTTAAAACAAAACCACTTATGAGTACATTTATCATGGAGACAATCTCAAAACAAGTCTTAGCTTCAATGGTCTACCTAGCCATCACTTTTGTCTCCAGCATATGGCTACCAGAAGAATCATAACTAATACTACAGTAAATAAATTAAAATATAGATATTGCTTTGCCATTAACTACAACATGAATTTAAAGGGAGAAAGAATCACCGCATAGGCATCTTGTTATGTCTTCCGACTCTTACCCTCGATTTTGTTAGTGCATTGACATTTTTCTCAATGAATAAAATAACAATTTACTACCACCAAATCAATTAAACTAGCAAACTAACAGTTTGAAACAATAAAAAAAATCCAGCATTTTCTTTGATCCGGAAGCTTGGCACATTCTAGATGCTGTACACTCACCTGTTTCAACGATATTGGAAATGTAAGCTTTCCACATTGCTCCGGTGTTTTGACAACTTCTTTAGTTATCTCACGCCAAGACTTGCAGACGCCAGCACAGGCAACTACATATTTTCGAGCAGGCCAGGTACCTTCACTGGCTTCCAAGCGCTGAATCACATTATGAAGTAATTCTGGTGGAAGATTGGCCCATCGACTTTGTTGAATAAACAGAACTTTACTCAGAGTTTCATCTACGGGTGCCTGTGACCTTCCCCTGTGGTGGTGTGAAATCCTCATGTCAAAACTCCGTCGCCTAGAGATGTTACCAATGCCATTTCGCACTTCCTTAATCTCACGCATTATGCTTTTCAGAGACATCTCGACAGTTCTGTAATTTCTTTCCTTGAAAAGCTTTCCTTTAGTCCAAATACGCAGCCACTATGATGAGTCGTTTTTGCAGTACGTTTTCCTGCCAATAATAGTGTTCCCCTGGGGCACTCCTAAGACTTCCTCCCAGGTTGAAGTTCCAATACCATATATTTAATGGAGCATAATAACAAAACTAGAATTTCCATGCAAAAAAAGTGGGCTAAAATAAAATGCTGCCTCTGACGCAGTTTTCTCGGACAAGATGCAAAAGTTCATTTCTTCTTCAACAAGCTTGCTCAAGAAGGATGATCAAATTTTCGATTTGTATCTGATGGTTGAAACTTTGAATCACCTCATATACCATCTCTCTACGGCAGTACAAGAGGATGCCCAATAGCAGAATTCCGATAAAA
Organism: Larix kaempferi; assembly: GCA_027924585.1. Lineage (NCBI taxonomy): Eukaryota > Viridiplantae > Streptophyta > Pinopsida > Pinales > Pinaceae > Larix > Larix kaempferi. The sequence goes on from BSBM01000510.1 coordinate 46,533,221, forward strand.
TCGCCCAGGTTCCTGGATCAAATAGCACAGAAACGGCAGCGATTGAGCACCAGAAAATGTTGCAGTTTAAGCTCTTAAAGTTCATATTCCTATTCATGGTTTTAAAAAATTTGCTAATAATCTCTAATTTTAACAGCCCTTCATTCAATCTAGCATTCGTAAAAGAATCATAAACTGAATATTAACAACTGGACTTAAAAGCACGGCTTTAGATCGTCAAATTTACCACAGCTACGAGCTTCAGGCTACTTGTAAAGAGCCAAGGTTAAATTTACAGGAAACAAATGCTTGAGGGATTAAATCACATCCAGAGATTAATCTTCCCCTTTCTGGCCGCAAACAGAGCCAAACTCGCTGGTTCTTCATACAAATAGATCACGGATCCTTATTTTTTTGGTGAAAAGAGTGTTCCAAGTATTTCAACTGTATGATTTGATGCTTAGAGATTAGGATTTTAGGATCAAATGCTTCCAGGTGAGATGAAAAGTCACCGCTTTAACTTCATTCTTGGATCAAAGCTTCATTCCTCTGCCCAAGAGCCTCAAAATCTTTTTATTTGCCAATGAGATTCAGCGTACAGTTTTCCCCATAACTTACTCGTCATCTGCCTGAAAATCTTCAATCTGTCTCAATATCCGCTGGAAGTCCTTTTGTCCTTGTGACTCTCGCCAAAATGACCACAACGCTTTTTTTTCTCCTGAAGGCAAGCAAAAATACACAAAGAAGGGACTTAAAATCTTGCAATCATTCTACATAAACATCTGAGCGAAAAGAAATGCTCAAGATCTTTCAAATGTCCTACAGAACATCTGAAGCCTAAAACTCAACTCGCTCACAATCGTTCAAATTTTCTCTTGAACGTATTAAAAATCTATATTTTCCGGCCGAAAAAGGGCTCGAGACCTATGAATTTCAACAAAATTCATAGCAAAATAAAAAAGACTTTTCAAACGTCCTCCAGAACATCCAAAAACCTAAAATTCTCTCAAGTTTCCCTAAAACATCTCAAAAATATCCATTTTCCTTCCCAGAAATGGCTCAGAACCTATCAGCTCCAACAAAATTGACAGCAAAATAAACAACATTTTTCTACACAAGTGAAGAAAAAATTACCTTAGAAGGACATGCCAGACTTCGCAGAGACGCCTCGGGCAGTGCCTTACAGCAACCACAAAACTCCCGAACGACAGCTATTTAACGTTCAGATCTTCAAAATTCCTTTGCATTCTCTCATTTGACCATTTCTTTCCTTTCTCCGTGCCGGATTCCAAACCGCCTTTAAACGTATTGCACAAAGACGAAATAAACTAAATATTCGTTAAATTTCATTTTCCGAATTATTTTCACTTCTTTTCCAATCGCCTAGCCTTCGTGTTCGCCGGATTCCTTGCGAAACTGTACTTTAAAAAAACATAAAAATAAAAAAAAATCATACCTCTTTTCCTCACGTTGGCTCCTCAAATTGACCTCCTATTTCAACATTTTACTTTTTACAAGAGACTATTCCTGTGAACTGTTTAAATATTTAATACACATTATAAAAGCTAAGATGTTCTCTTCGTTCATGGTGACCACAGGTTATGACGCATAGATAATTACACGAAGATGTTAATTTAACAATTTATATGACGCATAGATAATTACACGAAGATGATAATTTAACAATTTATATCTCACCAATTTTATAAGGCTGAAATTTTGCTGTAGATAATGTTTGGTAACCTATCTTTATCTCTTTCGTTATAGTGTGTATGAGATTCATTATAACTATCTAACACACAATTAAGAAAAGGAATATTAATGTGACACGAAATCTCATAACAGTATACATATATTATAGTAATTTATAACAGTATATATAGATAACCATCTCTTTGGTAAAATAAAAACATTTAAATAATTATTACAAATTAAAATCAATTTATAAAATATAATATCAAAATTATTAATAATATTTATATTATAATTTAAAAATATATCTAATTTTTATAAATTATAATATCAAAATTTAATAATAATTATATTATAATTAAAAGACATAATATAAATAAGACTTCCTAGAATTACTTTAAAATTCACTCAAGATTAATTACTGTGTCACATAAAGAGAAAAGGGATTTGAACTTAAGACTTCCTAGGAGGAAACACATGTTCTTAACCACTAGGTCCACTCAAGCTATAGAGCATTCACCTTAATATAGAAGATCAAAAGTATCTCTTTGTTTAACTGGCTCACGAAGAAGATTAATATAGCCAAGATAAAAATGAACTCTCATGAGCTTCATCGTGAACAATTCCTAAAACACTACTGGTGAAAAAAATTTGCCATCTTTGTGAGACTATGAGTGTTGAGGATAAAAGTCACTTTCTAATACATGGTTTCATAATTTTTTCTACAATATAAACCTCTATAATCTTTAGAATAAAATTTTACAACAATCCAAATAATTTCTTTTCAAAAAAATCAATAAACCAAAACTAATCTTATCATTATCATTAATATAACCATTCATAAAATATAATATTAAAATTACAAATTATATATTTTATATATATATATAATCACAAATCATAAAAAAAGTTAAACATATATATATATATAATAAGTTTAAACCTATCAATTTCAAGAACAAAAAGTTGAACGACCTCGCAACTAACCAAACCCATATTTTTTAATGGGTATGTTTCTATCTATACAATCATCATTTATATAAATGAGTTGTTAAATTCTACATCTTACACATATTTTGACCTCCACACAACACACAAATAAGATAGTAAAGTAAATTAATTCATTTTTTATATTTAAAAAAAAATTATAAACTAAAATTAATTTCAATAAACAATAATAATCATTATCAATGACATTATCAACAACTTAAAAAACATTATAAATCTAATGTAATTCTTTTAATATAATCATTATCATGCACATTGCCATTACCAATAATTTAAAAAAATATATAAATTAAATTTTTTTTAATATTTATTAAATTTTAATATTTATAATATATTAAGTTGTATAAAAATACTAAACATTTTTCCACTCAAAATCAAAACTTAAATAGTAATAAACAATTAAAGAGAAGCAACTTGCCGTTCTTTTTTCTTTAAATATTTTATATCTTTAATTTTTATTTAAGGTAATTATTTTAATTAAAATTGCATCATTGACTTTAGTGAATAGAACATCAATGTACTTTATTAATGGAATAGAAGAAGAAAAAATTTGTAAAATAAAAAATTTATTAAAATTTGTTTAATTTTAAAAATGAAAAAGTTATTGTAAGCAGAGAACAAAAGAATAATATAACATAAAATGATGACAATGATGATTAATGTATATAATGTTTTTTATATATTTATTATATATATAATTTAAATATTTAATTATAATAAAAATTTGAATTAAATGAGCGGCAGCAAGAGAGGAAGGAATTATCTTTAGCGATATGCTTGGGATTAGGTAATGTTAGTAACAATCAAGTGGAAGCTTTGGCCCTACTTCAAGGTCTCCGACAATTCGAGAAAAAAGGAATAAGGCACGCAAGGATAATAGGAGATTCACAAAGTCTCATCAGGCTCATGGTAAAAAACTCCCTCTCGAAGGATATCCAGTTAAAACAAATTGTGCTCAGAATTCAAAACTTAGCTTCCAAATTCCAAAAGCTCCACTTCTTTCATGTTCTTCGAAGCAGTAACAGGGAAGTTGACCAAGTTGCAAATAGAGCCAGTGTCTTTAGAACCAAGTGCACTTGTATTAAATGAAAATGTCTTCGAGTGGGATCCACTCCCCTAAGGGGAACCACGAGCGTGGTGGCCTTGCCTGCATGTGGAGTCCTACCCCGGGAAGGTGGCAACACGCCCTTAATTTAATCATGGAAAGGGTTGATGAAAGGAGGGTGCATTCAGAGCAAGCGAAAATAATGGATCCGTCCAGAGTTCTGGTCTTGCAACGACTTCTTTGTCCAAGCAGTACTTTATCTTGCATGTTTGATGTCACCCAAGTAGATTTGGCTGCGAGGAGCAAGGATACGGGAGATTTGAAGCACACACCATTAATTACAAACCTTATCATGGAAGTGTGTGACTTGATTTGGGAAGCCAATGCTAATCTTGGTGTAGGCATCCTTCTGTTTATTTTGAAGGAAGGTAAGAACAGACTCATTGATTCTCTATTTCGAGCTCGGTCATTTTCCAGCATCAAAGCGTATTGCAATAAATTTGTGGGTTAAAAGAGGCACTGCACTCAGTCTGTGGGTTAAAAGGTATGGAATCCAGCGATGAAAGTCGCGATTGTTGCTTGGAACATGAAATGGCAGGGTCGACATCTGCGTAGGGTAAAGGAAGGAGTGATGGCCCAGAAGCGACAATTGCGTCGGTTCAGAGAGGGGATGGAAGAACGTCTGGAGCAGGTGGAGGAAGTCAGTCACGAAGCCAGGGTGGGACAAATGGAACAAGTGGCAATTGAGGAAAGCCATCGATGGGAGTTCGTCCAAGCCATTCAGGAGCTCTCGAACAGATTGCTTCAAGTGGAAATTCAGCTTGGAAGAATGCTCTTCGAAGCCCAAGTTCAAAAAGAAGTGGCAGCCAACTAGAACATAGCTAAAGGTTCAGGACCAGGGACCTCCCTAGGAAAATAATCAGGTTTTAGGAGATTTTTTTGTCTGCTTTTGGGACAGTTTGTCTTTATATTTCGCCTTTTAGGTATTAGGGGCATAGTTAGGCTTCTTGTTTTCTAGCTTAAAGACAATATGGAACATACCAGCTCTATAGTGATGTTTGAAGCAAATTTTATATGCCTTGAAGGCTTGAATGTACTCTCCCCAATGCTTCTACACTTGGGGTTTTTTTATAACATAAAATTCTATTATTTTCTGTTAAAAAAAAAATTAAATGTTTTTTAATATTTTTAGATATTTAGCAGGTGGAGTCTTCTTCGACTCTAACGAAAAAAAGAAGAAGAAAAAAAGACTATGCTTGGGGAATCGGAAGAAGGACAAACAACAATGCAAAATGGTTAGCTCTAACAAAAGGTTTGGAGACTGAAAGGGAGGTAGGCCTTACCGACTTAGTCGTATGTGGCGATTCAATGTTGGGAACCCTACATCCAAAATCCACAATCTTCTTAAGTGTCTTGTTAGTGAATTCAACACCATAAGCTTCTTTCATATCTTGAGAATCAATAATCAAGAGGTAGACATAATGGAAAACAAAGGAGTAAGATTCGATCGTGGAGTTCTCATCAACAATTGCATGGTGAAAGACAAGGTTTGGATCCGTTGTCTCTTCTAAGCCCTAAACTCTGGGATAGTCTCAGCATGTTCTCACCAATTGAGAAGTGATCACTATCGGGTTGGAGTAGTGGTTATACAACCCACATATTCATCCAAAGTCATGAGTTGCATTACTTGCTCGAATTGGTTTTTTATACCATAGTCCAAAACCCACTTTGGGGCCTCGATAAGAGGGACAGTCACTCGCTTGTATCACATGGCTTCCACATGGGAGGCATGCAAACAATAACTCCGGGTGATTCTCGAGGCCTGAGGTTATTTAACGAGGGGTGCGGGGAACGTTGGCATTACTGTTGCTCTATCGTGCATGCGAAGATGGCGGACTTTGGTCTAAACTGTCTTCTCTGCAAGAAGACCATTCCTCATCACGGTGGTGCTGTAATTCTGGATTTTAGAAAGCGTTTTCCTTCGATGCCAGGGGGTCAGGAAGGCAGGGCTTGTGTGCAGCGCAGCGAGCAGGTGGATGGCGGCTAGGCTCAGGATTTTCCGTTTGTAGATGGTGGCTCTGGTGAAATACAGGGCACTGCGATCTCACACAATGTGACTGAGGATCATTTGGCAATATTGGATGCCCAGGTCTATGTGTTAAGAAACGAGAATTACGAGCTCAAGAAGGCCCTGCAACACATGATAACCTTAGATCAGGCAGCTCGCCTGGAGGCCCGAGAAAGCAATAGCAAGCTTAGTGAGAAGGTGGATAGTCTCGCCACTGTCCTGGACAATGGTTGCCCCTGTTCGATTAATTTGGATGCCCAAATCAGGGTGGTTAACGGCACTTCCAGAATAGTTGAAGGGAAGGTCGATTGTATGCGGATTGAAATTATGGACCTGAAGAAGGAGCTGCAAAACCAGGGCAGCAAAGTTGTAGGCAAGGACGCAGAGCTCCGTTGTTAGTATGCAGGTTCGGTGCCACCCTAGGTTTTCTTTTTTTGGGGTATCCCTCTCTCCGTTTTTGGAAGCATTGTAGCTCGTTGTTTTTTGTCAAAGAAAATGTAGAATTGTTAAAGATGAAGATAGAGTCATGGTAGTTCTCCACTGTTGGGGTGCTGGCCTACTCTTACACTATGTAACTATGTTGTTCCTCTCCTTTTATATATAAAAGCTCTAATCAATTTGTGTTAAAAAAAATTAAAAGAAAATAGATATTTAAATAATAATAAGATAATCCTTGCAATGCAATTTAAGTTAAAAATATTAATAATTGTATTTTAAATTAAATAAATCCTTTAAAATATATATATAAATTTGATAATAAAACCAACCCCAAAGTACAATAATATATAATAGACGGTAGAAATCTAGAAAAGAAATGTAGAATGATAAATAGGGTATGATTTTGTTTCCTTGTGGGTAGACATGGTTATTGAAGTGATATAATGGGAACCTATCAAAGCAAACCCATTGACTTTTAGCATTAAAGCTTGGCGTGCCTATCAAACCAAGATTTTCGTGATCTTTATAAGGTTTAGTCACATCATTATTTTATGAAAGACGTGATAAAAAATAAAATTATATTATTATGATTTTATTTTATGTTTATGAAGGATTATAATTTTTATTATTATAATAATTTATTTTGTGATAAATTATTATTTGCCTTAATTCTAATTGTAGATATATAAGAAATACCATGTAATGAACAAAATATTAAACATATCAACAATATTAGAAAATCCGTGGTCAATGAATTTGTTTCTATTACAAATATTACAGAAGGAGTTTTATTTTTGAAAAAAGTGATTGTTCCTTTTATCGAGAACAACATTCCATATAGCAAATATCCCGTGACTTCCAACATTACTAGAATAAGGTTCTATTTATTCTCATTGGGCTTCACACATTAAGGGGGTCTTTAGCATAAACAAACACAAAGGAAGGTAATTTACTCCTAAGTTATATGTAATGGTGTTTATGGAAGTTATGTTATTTAATTTAATATTAAGTTTTATGTATATTATTTAGTTAATAGGATTGAGGTAAGAAGATGTTTAACCAATAGAAGGAGATTATTAAAGTAACTTTTTTTTTTCCAAAATAAAAATAGTTATACTAAAACAATACAAAAATAACATCATCATTACTAAACATAACAATATGCCCATAAATATCTACATCTTATCTAAATAGCACATATTTACTAACAATATTGAATACAACACATCTACATACTTTCTCATAGAAATATGGAGGCCATAAAACAACAGGCCTCAACACGAAGAGGAGGAAAATAGACCTCCAAACAAAAACATAACAGTAGTAGCAAATCAAAGTAACATTGGGTACCAACATCATCCATGGCAAAAGACATAACCATAGGCCCATAGAGGGACAAATGCGTCTCGGACATTGCCCACCAAGAAGATGCACATGGGCCAAACATGAAGGCCACGAACCCAAGCATCAATGAGCCAATTGATGTTAGCAAAAAAAAAAAAAAACTTTAACTAGAGCTCAAATACCTAAAAATAATCACAAGCTAACATCGGGTAACATGTATCTATGTATGCAAAAATATATCAACATGCTTCAAAAAAAAAAAAAAGACTAAGTGTAAAAGATTTATTAAAGCAACTTAAAAGAGAATAAAGCATATATATATAAAAGAAAAAATGGGAAGAGTAACTTCTTTTATTATTTGATGTCAAGAATCTATGTATAGGGTGTTATGGATGAGCATTGCATATCTTTTGGAGGAGCAAGTGGTAATAAGTCGTCATCATATCTAAGCCTTGTAACAAGAAGGTAAGTATGGGTCCTGCTTATAGGCGGGGTGGAGGGGGCAGTCGGCTGTGGCCATCCCCACCCCGGTTCAAACCCCATGCCCTAGTTCCTACGGCGCCCCCGCTTATCGGGCGCCAGATACATTGCAATTAAAAAAAAAAAAACAAGAAGGTAAGGATGTCAAGTGTTATTTTGGATTGACCCTTTCGCCTGTTAAACGTTAACCCTTAGTTTGTAAGAATGACGGCTTCGAGTGGGAAAGGTAGTGACAACAACATGCAATTTGATTATGATATGAGGAGCAATCATGTTTGTAAGGATAATTTTCAAGGAAGGTATTTATCTTATAGGTGTTTGAGGTGTCTCTTCCATGTTCTTTTGGTTCTTATTAAAAGGTTTTGGATCTCCATGGGATTTGGTCTAGCATAGCATTTTTTATAGGCCTCCAAGGAGCCTCACCCACTAGCTTCTTGAGGAAAAAGGGAAACCCCATTTTCCCTAGTTCCTTGTAGTTAGGGGAGTTTGCATTCGCAGTAAACAAATGTGGGTTGGGAATCTGATTACGGTAAGAAGGCAACTTTTATATCATTTTTTCATATGCTTGGCTTCGGAAATTGAATCCTTTGTCCTATGGGACTCTATGATAGACTGGGAAGAGTAGGAGGGGAGGATTGGGAGTCCCTTTGCTTGGTTCATATGCATTTCTCAATTCTAAACTTGTGGAATTTGAACGGGTAGAGTTGGTTATAAAATGTGAATAGGTAGCAGGGAATCCGATAGTTGGGGGCACCAAATTCATTGTTGCTAGAAGGGGCAAACTAAGGACAAAAAAAAATTATGGCAAGGGAAGTCCTCCCATCAAGCAAATTAGGGCTCAAACAGAGGCTATGGAAGTAGCAGTGTGATTTAACAAAAGGTTCCCAACTACAATCAAGGTGAAGGTCAAGTGGATAGAAAGTTTAGCCAAAGAGAAATGTAACAACACCTATAATGACATTGATATGAAGCTCATCGACTAGATCCTGGACATGGATTTTTCTCAAAGTAGGGACACCAAGTATTTCAAGTCGGTCGAGTTATATCGGCACAACAAAACCTTCATAGCTCAACTATTTGAAGAACAAGGTGTGTAGCAACAAGCAGTCTTAGACAAATTCGATTTCTTAGATTGCAAGTATGAAGCAATGGTCAAGACAATTTGGGGCATGGAATCTATGGAGCAGAAGCCGAGTCAAGATGACTAGGCACAATAATGAATGATCAAGTAGACACCAATCTAGTCTACATATACGTAGACTCCTCTAAGGACCTAGGGGCCTCACTAACTAGTCTAAGTTTTCTTTTTTTCTTAATTTTTTTATGTTAATGTTTAGGTTGGGAATTCATTTCACTCTTCTTCATGATAAAGATTGTCGGTAGACGATTTTTTGTCTCAAAAACAATTATTGTTATTTTTATATTATTACATCTAGGTCTCATAGGTTACTGTTAGATAACTATGAACAACTACACTAATGGTAGAGAACATCTCAAGCAAAATTATCTTATTTTTGATGTTTTGTGTAGTTTCTTTTTTTATATTAATTAACATATATAGAGAGAAAGAGAGAGAAAATATAATAATATTATAATATAAAATAAACTTCAACAAAATTTGCAAATAAAAAAATAATATAATATGATATTAATAATGTGTTTTTTTATAATAAATAAATAATATTAATTTTAAGATTACAATATTGCATTATGTTGTTATTGGATTTGATATTTGAAGTTTGACTAGTTTAAATATTAATAAGTTTAATATCTTAAAGAGTATGTTTTATGTTAAGAAATGGAAAATGTTATCAAACAAGAGCCACGAGGTGGCAATGTCCCGACATTGTTATTGCAATGGTTGCTTGTTTGCAGGTGCAAGGAGTTGCATTGTCAAGGAGGAAGGATTACATTAAAATAAAACAAAATGATTCAGGTTTATTGAATGATACTCCCTTGTTGTTTAATGAGCATTGATCTTATGTCAACAACACATTAGAAAACACATTAGTCCTTGGAGTTTGTGGACTATATTTAAATGTCTTCAGCTAATGTATTCATCTCAAGCAAGAAAGTGATTCATTTGTTTCTCAATGAAGCCTTGAATATCCTACCAGTTGCTTCATAATTTTTATTTTATGATTGCATGAAAGGATGTATGCGATATTTTGAGCACTAGTCGTTGGAGTCCAAGCCAAGAAGCCACACTTTGATCACTACTGTCATCTTTGAAGATAAATACTTTGCTCGGTTTAGCTTCAATACTTGGTATTGGAGAACGCAAATCTGAAGAGCAAGGTCTATAGATACCCCAAGAGTCTCTACGGGAAATATTGTCGAATATTTCAAATAATTTGCACAGTCCATGCAATTGCATTACAGTGGATAAATACATAAAATGATACTTTGAGGCTAAATTTGTGTGCCCATAAAATTCAAAGCAGAAACCCAACGATTTCGTCATTCTTTTAATACATTTTACTACATTCAATGATGGCTTGTTGAGGTTGCAAGCCAACGTGATGGGTGGTTAATGGATAAAGAACAGGGTAAGTTAATGGCAGATAAGAGAACAATCTCTATCTAATCAGGGTGGCTTGGTGGGAGCCTTTTTACTGCCATCGCGCCTACACCTGTGGCCAACATTATGATCAGGTAACGCCGACTCCTACTATATATTGATAGAGACAAATCTCTGATATTCGTGAGCAGACAGGTGAGGAAACAAGGAATACTTTTGTTTCCAGCAGATGGATGGTAAAGTAAACAAGAGCCACGACGTGGCACTGCGTCTTGTTTTGAGTTTTTATCTCTTAATGTGATGACAGAAATAGAACTTGTTTTGAGTTTTTATCTTTTGATGTGATGACAGAAATAGAAAACTGTAAAAAGAGAGACATGAGATGAATAATTCAATGTCAAGGATTTTACTTTTTCTTTTATTAATATGAGATTTATTAAAAGAGTGCATTTGCCTCCAAGACAACATGAGAGAGGGTGTAATATATCAGTCTTGTATGTTTCTTTTATTGGTACGAAATTTATGAAAAGACTGTAATTTCCTTCAAGCGATATGAATTAATTGGGCAATATATTAATTGCTAATTTATTAATAATAATGCATTTTACACTAAGATCATCATATTGGGCTAAATTTTTATCAAAAATCATTGAAACAACGATGAGTAGATCAATCATATTGAACTAAAACAACTATGAGTGAGAATAAAAAACCCAATTCCATAATGAATGACTTCGTGTCAAGGAAACAACTAGTCACTGGAAGACTGAAAATCCGAAATAGTGTTGAAATTCTGACGAGGTACATAAAGAACCTGGTAACAAGGAAAAAGGAAAATAAGTCAGACTAAGCCTCCAAAGCAATAAGATCTATACATACAATTGCCAAGAAAAATGTTGAAATAAAGACACAACAACCAAGGAATTAACAGCAACTAAAATGTTAAGAATTAGATGCTATAGAAGTTACTATAGTCATGGCCATCTCTCCCTCTCGTAGAAGCATAACATTCTCAATTTTATAGTCATAGACATCTCATCCTCTTGCAGAAGCATAAAATTCTGAATTTTACTTCCAAGAATGATTGACCTCACATATTTAAAAGCAAAATCAACTTATCTATTGTAAAAATCTAAAATCAACTCAAGTCAAACCATTTATCGAGTATCCTAATAGTATACATTCCATCACCCATGCATGGACTTGGACTCGAGGATTTATTGGGGATTACTAAAAGCTTATCCAAATTTAGCTCTGTATGCAAGAATGTGGAGCATGCATTATTATTACCCATGCATTCTTGTACAAAGCATACCTTCCTGGATATTGACAGTTTAGTGTAAGTGCCATTTGTAATTGGGCAGTGTTACAAATGTATAACATATACTAGTGAAATATTTTGTGAACACTACTAGTCTACTACCAATCTTATCTTAAGATTCACAAGTTAACTAACGATCATGAAACTACACGAGGGACAGATATTAAAAATTAGGAGAAAAACATTGTATTTGAAGTTTTGTTCTTGGCGAAACCCCAATAAAAAAGATTGCAGATTATGTTACCCTCCCCACTTCTGATGAATCCACATTCAATACGCGCAGTTTGGTTTTGGTGACTATTATCTAGGCCCAAAGAATTTGACATTATATTCCATCCACTCTCTCATTCGTTGAGAACTCAGGTCACCATATAGTGAAGAACCACAGTAGAGATAATCATAGGGAGGAGCCTGGATGTAAATGAAGGAATTGTAGCTACCTTTTTCTTCTTTGAGAGCAATGATCCTCTCTGGTTTTCCAAACTCGTCGCCATGGAGTACATGAAGAATGAGGTCTCCACCATTGCCATCGATGCCCACTCTGTGATAAAACGTGCGATTGACAACTACGACTGTGTAAACTCGACCATAGCCCCAGTCTGGGAGCATTTTGTAGGCCTTTCCCTTTATACAAAAAACTTGGCTGGACCTCCTCTGTATGCCCCCATTTGAATAAACAAGTATGCGGCATTCCCATATGGAAGAAACACCCGCTTGTTCGGATCTGTTTTCACATGAATTAGTTCATTGCCTATGTTGTTAATAGCAATGGTGCTATTATGAATGCTACTTCCCTTGTGCATCTCGTTCATATCTGTTGAGCCAATTTCAATACTGTATGTGTCTGGGTTCAGTCTTCCTGGAGAAATGTTGCCGTGAGAAGACCAGTTGTTGAAGGAGTCGTGACTCGTGAGAAAACCAGCTGTTGTTGTACATCTTCTACCCGTTGTCACACGTCCATCATCAATATTTCATCTACAGTTCCGTTGATTTTGTTGGCTATTTGAACATGTCCACATCCAGCCAGCTTCGAGCGCATCTCCATCTCCTGAAGGAACGTACGCATGCCCATGCCCGCATTAAGGAGGAACGTACACATGCCCATGCCCGCATTAAGGTTCGCTTACGAGAGCCCACCACCGGGGCCTGGGCAACAACGCCCGAGGCAAACGTCACATGTAAGGAACCAATGGGAAAGCAGATAAATGAAGTTTTTAAAATATGCTTAAATAGATTCGAAAATCCAACTATATGAAAACTTTGCAAAAACTTCAAAAATTCGGCACACCCATCCCAACTAATAACGCTTCGCGAAAACTATATTGTCCCTGTCGGGACATAATAAAAACAACAATGTACAATGTCTTTTGACTCAATGATGTTTACATTTTTATCATTTTAAAGAAATGATATAATAAATTTTTAATTTTTTTAAATTTAAAATTTGACTAACATTTCCTTTTATCAAGGAGAATTCATATAAATTTAAATAAATTTGTTATCTAATGTATAATATCATTTGACTTATTGATGTTCTACATTCTTATCATTTTGAAAAAAAAATATATATAATAAATTTTTAATTTTTTCAAGCTTACAATTTGACTGACATTTCCTTTTATTGAAGAGAATTCATATAAACTTGAATGAATTTGTTATCTTTCTTTTCTTTACTTTGGTTTACTTCTTTATCTTATAAACAATATGAATTATATAATGACCATGATTGTTTTTCACTATTCAAAATTTTCAAAAACCAGGCCTCTTCTCTGTATGATTCATCATTTCCCTTTCTTGATAGCCTCAATAAAGATACCATACAAGAAGATTGTAAAATTTGTTTTATAGGTGATTTTGTCCTTTGTAGAGTAATCAGTTATAGGCAATTATTTTCCCTATTTCAAGGGCCATAGCTTTGGTGGAATCAACAACCCCCACTAAATGGTGAAGTTTATCAATGCCCTGTGACAAAGCGATTTTGTTTTGTACTCTCCTAAATGGTGAAGTTTATCAATGCCCTGTGACAAAGCGATTTTGTGTTGTACTCTCCTAAATGGTGAAGTTTATCAATGCCCTGTGACAAAGCGATTTTGTGTTGTACTCTCCTTTCCATAATGTTTTAGGGACGTTTTTAGTAATCTTGACACACAATGCATTGGACAAAAAATTTGCCAAATGACTATAGGTAAGATATATTTTGTGTCTAAAGACAACATGTTTGAACATGTTTGTAGTTTAATGTTCGCTTCTAGATCTTATTAGCAACCTTTATTCAGATTTCATCAATAATCATTTGAAAAAACTACTTCAACTTACATTCGAGCAAAGGTTTTTGCAGCGAGATTAGTGAAGTGCATTTACAATCTCGATAAATGTATTAAATATGTCTGGTTTCTTTTGATCCTTCTTTAATGTTTATTAGATCCAAAATTAAAATAGATCTAAAATAATGAATAATGATATATCATCTCAGCGTGAAAAGAGAACTTAAATAAAACTTCCATAGACCATTTTTCCTTTTGAAAAGGATTTCCAAACATGACAAACACATCGATATAGATCCCATGCACACGAGCAAAATTTGGTTAAGAGACGAGGATCACTCCCAAGCCAGGACATGGACCCCACAGTTATCTAAAACCCTAGCTCGTTCTCCCTTCGAGCTTTATACATGCCTCAAATTTGTTTATTCCATGCATTTTTGTGAAGAATATTTAATTAATTATGAACAGTATTGTTTTGTCTCATCATAATTATCTGGTATACTATTTCCGTCATGAAAGGGCGTGTGATGATGATGTCCATGGTGCATTACATGATCGCTGCTCCCTCAGGTGGACCATCCAACTAAATGCGCTCCCTCCACGTGTCCACGCCGGCGGGAGCCTGGAGGGCGCGTTAAATGAAGAAGCCTGCCATCTTCCTGACTACGTTGTTTACTGTCTGCCGTTAAATGTACGAAATCCCAGTCAACGGTGTTAGGTAGGCAGCTCTGAAGCTTGCCGGCTGCCGCTTTTAGCCTCTCGTAAAATTCGTCTCTGCACAGTGCACGTGACTCTTCTCCACTTGCGCTCGCACGTGTTGCGCACTCTTTTAAGCTTTTCGATACTCCCGGATTCCCAAGTTGATGAACCAATTTCATAAAAAAATCAGTAAAATACAATTTAAACAAAACAAAAAAAAAAGCCCGTTATCTTTTGGACACGCCTTATTAACAAAACCCTTTTTCCTGTCGATAGTAGAATCATCATCATTCTATCCCCCTTAAAAAAATTCGGCATGGGTATCATTTTATTAAATTGGTTAAGATAGAGGGACATTAGCTTGAATGATTTGAATGATGAGGATGAGGAGGTAAATTTGATATTTTGTTTACTCGAATTTTTTTTTTTTAAGTGCGATCTTATGTTGGGTGTGTATTTGGATGTTTTGATCCTTGTTAAGTCATAAGTATCATGATAGGTGATGGCTTGCAGGGTGTTGGCACTAGCTTAAAGTTTACAATGGCAGTTAGTAGGATTTGAACATGGATTTAGTCTAGATAATTTCAACCAACATCCCCCTTAAACTTAAAAATAAATGGTCAACCACAAGTGAAATCATCATTTATTTTGGCCATCATTAAATCATAAATCCTTATACAAAACCCCCTAAATAAGAGTGAACCAATGCATGGGTCTATAAACTTGTATCATTACTTAAATCATAGATCCTTAGACAAAGCCCCCTAAATAAGAGTGAACGAATGTATGGGTCTATATACTTGCACCATTACTTGAGCACTTATGACATAAGAGGACAACATGTTTTCTTCATTTTTAAAAATCTTATCAACATTTGCAATGCATGTGCCCCAAAGAATATAGGAAACATGGTTCAACCAGTGACTAGTAACAACGACCATTCACGAGGAGGGGTTTATCTTGCCCATTCACTTGACACTCACTGCCCTCAAACTACCGTATTACCACCACAAATAACAATTGCTAATTATGGGGAACTTGACCATATTTCAACCTATAACTGATTCCCTCCTCATCTGTAACATGGCTTCAAATGGTTCAACCAATTCACCTAACCCTTTTTCTTCATTTGAAACACGATATGATTTAAAAGCTTTTCTTTTAAGTAGATTATAAAGACACAACGAATTGGTTATTTTATGGTTGTATAGAGTAACATGAAGGCAAATTAAGATTTTTGGCCTAAAATATGGTAAGAACCATTTTGGATTTGATGGAATTGCAAATGTTAACATTACACAATTTAGTTGTAATCGAAGTATTTGATAATCCTAAACCCATTTATATATTAATAACAACAATTTTATCAATCCAAAATTGTAAATTCAACACATATTTTTTCACCAACTTTTAGTAATGACAAATCTAAAAAATCAAAATCATAAAATGTCTATTCTTTCTTTTACCTTTAGTTAGACTCTATATTTTTTCTTTTACCTTTAGGTAAACCTTTATACTGATACATTGGTTACTATCATGTTAAATGGGCTCCCTTCAATGAAAAAAATAAGATTTAAGGCATGAATGGGAGGAGAGTGGGAGTGATAATTACACATGTAGATTGGGAAGTAAGCAAGTGCCTATCTCTCTAATTGATACCTGCATTGAGATATATAACCAATGATTCCATGGACCTACCACTAGTAGGGAAATCTATGAAGAATCATATTTGTAGCACTGATAAAGTATAGAATAAGGAAAGTGTGATAGTTGCTATAATAACTCATAATGACGTCTAGCATACACTATATAGAAAAGAGCAAGAGTCTTTATAGTATTGTACTTTCTATTCATCTTTTCTTATCAACAAAGATGAATACCTCTGCCATGGGATAAATTTATATTTTATATTATTTAATACATATTTTGTTTAAGTGAAAGTTCAAGTTGACTATTTTGATTTCCCAAAACTCATCCTGTTTAATAATGGTGTGTTTTTACGCATTCCTATTATTGTTGCTTCCATTTTTGTTTTCAATGTCCATTCTTAAGCATACTAAAGCAAAAGGGAAGAACACTTTTTCTTTAAATACTTTTTTTTTTACTCTTGAATTTATAAGTAAAAATTCTATGTCTTTTTTTAACTTTTTGAAATGACGTGAGCTAAACTCTAAACGATTTATACTCAAAATTTGGCTATTTTTTCGGCCAAAATTCGGTTGAAATTTGTTGAAATGGTGGTTTTGGATTGTTGGAATTGCATAATCAGGGTGCCCTAGGGGTAATCGAGGATGTTGAATCCATCCTTGCAATCAAAATTGCAATTCCAACAACCCAAATTACAATTTCAACAATTTTTCCATCGTCGGATTCCGGCAAAAAACGTCGGAAAAGGTGCAAATCGTCTAGATATTATCTTACTCCTTTTGAAATTTTCACTTTATCGTTTTCATCATTTTCATTACATTAAATGAAGATTGAATGGGGTCAAGCAAATATATACCGAGCTATGTTTTATTGTTGTATATGTAAGAGATTTTAGTGTGAGGTTAAATCATTGTCCTACTTGAGGTGTTAGTGGTGATGCAATGATGGATTTTGAGTTGGGAAACTTGGTTAAGGGTGCATGGCGAGTCTATACGTCTAGTAGTTTTAGCGACCAACTCATAGTGGTGTCTCATGAAGTGGTTAGGAAGGTGTATTAGTCTGGTATGGGCTAAAAGGACCAAGTATGCTTAGGCAAGTAACTCAAATGACCAGCGAATTATTGTGATGCATGCTTTAACGAAGGGTAGTGTGATCTAGCAACTAGAGAATAGTGTGTTATATGCATTAGGGAAATAATGTTAATGCGTGTATTGAAGGTATGTGAATGCTTGATGCAGTGAGGACATGGTATTTAGGGACTATTAAGGGTTTGCCTAGATGTATGACAACATAATCCTACATTAGACAGTTGGTTGTTCAAGTGTAGCTGTCATAAGGGGGGCGATGTTGTAACATCACTTGTGGTCGGGTGGCGATGGTGTAACATTGCCCATGGTGAAACAATATAAACTCAACATTCCTCTCACTCAAATGTGCTTGGATTAAGTTTGGTTAGTACATGTTGGTTAGGCATAGTTTGGGTGATACAAGTGGTGGGTAGTCATGATCAACTAGCAAGGTCACATCAATGTTGCGTGGTTACTAAGCATCTTAAGTGGTATGGAACATTTAAGTCAAATGAAGTACTCTAGCTCCATGACAAATGGTATCAAAGCCATATTTGAATTTTGTAAATGTGGAAGTGTCTCTTCATCAACACCCCTTTTGTTGGAAGATCTGGTGGAGCCACATTGATGAGGATGTCAACAAGTCAAGTGGGGCAAAGTGTAAGGGACAATGGTATGATGGATGGCAAGATGAGAAAATTTGGCTAAGGGTGCACAATGTGTCTATTGTTTGGTATCCTCGGTGAACAACTCATGGTGGTGTTCCATGAGGTGGTTAGGGAAGTGTACTAATCTAGGGTGGGCTAGGAGGACCAAGGATGTCTATCCTAGTAAGTGCAGATGATCAATAACGTATTGCAATGCATGCTTTGATAGAGGATTATGCAATTTGGCAATGTGGTGGATAGTGTATTGTCTATGTTATGGCAACAATGTAGACAAGTGTACTAAATGTATGTGAATGCTTGGTGTAGCTAGGACATGATCTTCAAGGACTATCAAGGGTTGGTCCAAATTGATGAGAGCATAACCCTTGAGGGAGCTGATGGTGTAGCATCACTTTTGGTTGGGTGGTAAAATAAGCACTAGACATTCTACTCACTCTAAGGTGCCTAACTTGTGTTTGGTCAGGACATGTTGGTTAAATGTAGTCAAAGCGATACAAGTACTTGATGGTCATGCCCAACTAACGAGGTCACACTGGTGCCATACAATGACTAAGCTTCTATAGTGGTATGAGATGATCAAGTGGAGCAAAAAGTCTAGCCCCGTGACAATCTATGTCAAGATATATACCATTGGTTGTATATGCACAAATATCCAATGCTATATATCTATACATATAATGTTATAATTGTTCCATATTATTCATTTTTATTGAGTGTTGTACTTTATCCATGTGTATGTAGACACCAATTATGTTGTTTTGGTTGTAGTCTAGCAGTAGATTTGGTGGAAATTTATCACAATTAGCTTAGGTTCATTTCTCAACACACTTTACCTCAGTTCTATGGAATAATCCCCGAAGAAACATGTCGTAAGAGTGTTTGTTCCATTAGTTTCAACTCAATTTAATTCCAATCCTAAAAGATTAAATTTTGGTATAGTAAAGGGTGCTAGGGAGGCCGAGAGAAATAAATGCCCAAATCTAACTAAAGAAAAGACTAATGTTTTGAAAATAAAATAAAAAACCTAATTATGTATAGATTTTGGTAAATGGTGCTAGGAAGCTTGGGAGAAATAAATCCCCAATTCTAAAGATAAGACTAATGTTGTGAAAATAAAATATAAAAAACTAATTATGCATTAATTTTGAAGATAAGACTAATGTTGTGAAAATAAAATATAAAAAACTAATTATGCATTAATTTTGGTAAATGGTGCTAGGAAGCATAGGAAAAATAAATCCCGAATTCGAACTCAAGAAAAGACTAGTGTTGTGAAAAAAGAAAAAGAAAACTAATCATGCATATTGAATGAGTTGCAGTAATTGTAGCTTCGATTTGTAATCACGGTCCTTTTGAGCTTGTGTATTGTAAGTTGTTTTTTTTTCTATGAAAAAAAACACATAGCTTTATTGAAAACAAAACTACAATTTTCAATGTTGAATGGAGGCATGTGAGCCTATAAACCAAACTACATATCAGTATAGTATGAAAATTAAAATTTATACACAGTCATCAAAATGATCATGTTAGAAGAGAGTCCCTCTACAAGTAACTCAGCATTTCCTTTTTTGGTCCAAAACACCTCGTCTCAATTGGGAGACTACGCAACTTTTAACTACACAAAAAGCCACATCCAATAGCATTCCGAGACAATCCGCTCTTGTTGCATCAGAGAGTAGTCACCCTTCTATGAGTAGTAGCTTTTGTTATTATTGGCATTCAAAGCTCTTACATGATTTTTATATAATCTTTATTAGTTTCTTGTTTTTTTTTTTCAGCGAAAAAAAACATACTATTGTTATTCATTATGAATCAAATAGTACATGAAATTGGCAGGTTCATAAACTAGCCCAGGTCTTGTTTATCCGCAATACATTACAAAATAGCTTAACATAAAAAAGGATCTATTCTGCAATAAACTTCAATATATAGCTACAATAGATTTCTATTTTCCGAAAAAAGCCTAAAAATTTCTAAAGTTAAAAAATATGGACCTCCCCTTGGTCCAATATTGTTTGATCCAAGACTTCTTCCCAAAAAATGACACCATCAATACAATCTAAAGTTGCTTTGGAGATTTTATCAGCTAAGGAGTTGTGTTGATGATAGATATGTTCTATAGTGACTGTTCTAAAAGAACTGAGCAGGTCTTTTATCCTTCTGCACCAATGGACAAGAGAGATCACATTTAAATTAAAAGCTCCTTTAGCCCATTTGATTGTTACTCTAGAGTCACCAAAAATCTTTAAATCCCCTAGCCCGAAATAAGAAGCAGCTTTCAAGACACACCATAGTGCCATCAGTTCCGCTTTCATATTAGATCCAACTCCACAGTTTAGTCTGAACTTGAAGAGGTGATCTTGAGAGAGAAATATTACCCCACCAGCTGCTGAGATACCATAATTTGATGCTCCGTAAAAAAAAATTACAGGACTGTTAAACTCTGGATTAAAGAGGCCAATCTTTCATATTTTTGGGACCATAGATAAAGTTTCTCCTTCCCCCACCATGTGAATAATCTGTGCACAACTTGCAATAATATTAGGACTTTGATCTTCAAAAAATGCTTTATTCCTTATGTTCCATACAAACCATGAGATCCAAGCTGGAAGAAGCTGGAAATGTTTGCACTCATGCATCCAGTTTTTGAAGGAAATATCAAACTGATAATTCCCCTAAGTATTATCGTTTTTCAGAGAGAGACAACATTTGTTCCAAATCTGTTTTGTAAAGGAACAGTCCACTAGAATATGATTAGTGGATTCTCCATTAACTCTGCATAAATAACATATACTTGGACCATTCCAACCTTTTGCCTGTAAATTCTCCCAAGTGTTCAAAGAACCTTGAAGAGCAAACCATAAGAAACATCTTAATTTTGGAGGAATCTGCCATCTCCATAAGCTCTTATACCACCAATGACGGGGAAATATACATCTGTGATTGATTACTACATCATAAACTGATTTAGCTCTAACTTTCCCTGTTTCCAAGTTCCCACTCCAAACTAAGGTATCACTTACATTGGAAATTAAGCACCCAACCAGATTGAGATTTTTAATGAATTGATTCCATTCAATAGCTGCATGAACAAATAACCCCAAATCCTCTGAAGTATACCAATAATTTTCCACTCCATGCTTTGCAATCTAATCAAGGGTGTAAAAGTTTAGACTCATCAAATGATTCCGAGTGCCTTCAGATAGCTGATAATGTTCTTCTAAACCTAAGATTGGATCAATTCCAATTAGTTTCTTGTTAATCAGTATAGTTTATGCTTAAGCGAACTAGTTTATCTTATAATAATGGTTGAAATTATATGTTCAATTTGAACTTTTTAATTTATTTTGAATGTTTTTATATTTCGTTGTGAGGAGGAAACAATGAACATTGACATGGAATGGGTTAAAAAACAGAGATGTCTAAAAATTCGACGATTTGGATCGGATGGCCATTTTTAGTCAGAATCTGGCATTTATTTTTATTTCGCAAAATCGAAATTTAGTTGTGTTTTATCGAGATTTTGATGGTGGAAATGGATTCAACACCCTCAAATACACCGGGAGCACCCAAAATTCCAGAGTTTGACAACTCTAACCTGGATTTTGAAAAATTACAGCCGGATTTTTTTAATCAAAAAATTCATTTATTCCGGCTCAAATCGTAGAATTTTTAGACTACGCATTAAAAAGCTGCTCAACCCATTATTTTCTCCTTATAGGTGTACTCCATGAACCAATTCCATATATATATAATTTGAAGTGTTTAATGATCTCATTGATTTATTGCTTTCTCCCTTATTTAATGTATATTACATAAGAGTATGAGAATTTCCTTTAAATAAGGAGAGCTCTCATGTCTAGCTCATTGACTTCTCTCTCTCTCTCTCTCTCTCTCTCTCTCTCTCTCTCTCTCTCTCTCTCTATATATATATATATATATATATATATTATATTAAAAGTCAAATTTTAAATCAATTTATTGAGAAAACAATATGTCGACGAGAAGAAAGAGAAGTTGAAACTTTAAATATTGGGGATCTCAAATTTGAGTACTAAGTGACAAAGGTAGAAAAATGTGTCTAATGTGAGATTGAAGAGATTTTACATAAGTTCAAATAGGAAAAATGATTTGCATGCAATTTTATATGAAATATTCTTTTGATAAATGGATTGATTAAATTTTACAATTAATAAAATAATTCGATTTCCAATTTAAAGCCTTCGATAAACATAAAAGCAATTCATACGATCCAAATTAAAAGAACTATAAGTAATTTAAGCACTCCAATTTGTGGATCAAATGTGGAATATAGTAGACTAGTCAAGAATTGTAATTGTAAGTACAATCCAACCATTCATGAGTTTAGATACCACTGATTAGGTTTAAGTTGGGCATTACCACATCATGAATCATTTATGAGACACAATTTTTTGATAGCAGCTACGAGCAATTTTATTTCAATTCATCCAATTTTATTTGGCTAGTTTTATTTAGTCTAATTAGGTGAAATCCTCAACATTCTCAACTAAGGATTAAGTCCCACTACTATCGTCTTCACAAATGACAAGAAAAACACAAGAGCCGCAAGTTAAATTGGCCTCTCCCACCTTCCAATAAATAATCAAACACAAAGGTGTGCCCCGGGGCTCTCTCTGCTTGATTAGCTTGAATCCCCAAAATCCTTGGACCTATCCATGTCTCCCAATGAAACACAATGAAATCTGAGAGTGACCAAGGGTGGCCTTCAAAGAGCCAACCTCTCCACTGAAAACATAGACTTGTGGATGACTATAAAATATTAGCAAATGACGACCCAAACCTATTAGATCGACATACCTCAGAGGGACTGAGCTAAGGAATGGTGTATCATCCAATGTCGAGTATTGCAGAAGACACTAGGCTAAACAAGAACGAGAATAGACAAGGGTGCAAATCCACATTATCCCACCTTCACCTATGGGACAAGAGTCGGTGCATTCAAAACAACATGACTTGGAGTGGGATGACATGTGTGATGCCACCCCATGCCTATATTGTTCCTTGAATGCATTCTTGTAGATATCAATTTCCGCCTTGAACACTATGCTACGTGGACAACAAAATGAATGGGTCCAATGATAATTTTGTATGTTGTATTTCATTGCTTAAACCTTAGGGATTGGGAGATAACCAACCTCCCCATTTTTCTTTTTCTTTTTCCCTTCTTCCATTTGAGTTACTAGATTGATTTGTGTGTTAGCCTCTTCATTGAGATCTTATAGTACATGATAGAATTCAATGTTTTTAAAATGAGAGGTTTCATTTTTTATCCTAGAGATTGCCTAGGTAGAGAGTTTTTCAATGAGATATGTTGTTTATTCATGAGCCTTATTATTATTATTGAGTCCCCCATTATGATCAGTGAATGCATCTTATTAGAGTCTATACTCTAAAGTCCTCAGAGTAGTGCATAGGCTTGAGATTGATTATTGATTGCAATTCCAAGGCCCTAAGCATAACTTATTTCCATAATTCGTTTAGGATCAATGTTGCCCCCCCCTGAAACTATCGCTCCTAAAACTTGTGGTCATAGTGGTAACAATTATTGTTCAATCTTAAGGATGACAAGAAGGTGGGATTTAATCCACTTATATGTGTGTGGGGAGTGCAACACAAGCCTTACATGTTCGACCACTACCTTAAAATGCCCCCATGAAAACCTCATGGGTAGGCACCCTTTGGGCCATATTACTTTGGACCATTGAAAACAATCATCAATCTCTTATTTTTAAAAATCATAATCTATAATTTTTTGTGAAAATAAAATCAATAAAATATTCCCCGGATCTGGGTGACGTGGAGACTAACACGTGTTGCCAACACAGGAAACCGAGCACACGTCGGCAAGGTGCCCTTGTCTAGTGCTCAGATCAAGGTGACGACGATGCTTTAATACAGCCCGAGCGAAGGATAGCTGGTGCAATAAATCCTCGTGCTGTGGAAGTCACATCGTCGAGGGAGAATAGGTCGAGAGGTACCAACCTCATTAACTCGTCATCACCACCAAGGTGACTGCCATGTGCATTAACTCCATCAGCGAGGATAAGTCAAGCATGATGGCCTGAAGCAGTTTCTGCATTTGCATTGACGATCTGGAAGCTTCACAACCTAGCGTGGAAGCCCCTATTATTGCTCTGGTTAGCGTCATTCCATGTTGGTACATCGCCATGAAGAGACCTCATGGAACTCCGAGAAGGGGCGACAACAGGCGTGGAGCTGGAAGAAGCACCAGAAACACCTATGACTGGGTTGCCATGGACGGTTACGCTGAAGGTGTTTTGCGTCAACCCATAGCCTAATTGATAGCTGGGAAGCGCAAAGAGTTTTGTCCATTCTGGCCTTGGGGCAGCATGGTGGCAGAATCAACTACTACTGGTTGATAAAGAACATGATGAGCACTCTCATAGAGGAAATGAATGCCAACTAGAACGCCAACAGAGCCACGCTCAGGGATGTCATAACCAACATCGTCAAGTTGGGGGAGCGGCTCGAGGGTATGGACTCTGGTTTTGTTTGGGAGAACTATTCCCTAGGTCGCAGCAACAAATTCAAGGGTCTGCAACAAGAAGCTAATACAGGCGGAAACAACGGGCATGTCAGAGGTTCGTTGGGAAATGATGCTCCCGGTGTCACCGATAGTGGCCTCCCTGGGATCGGGGCCTCCTTGGAAGCCTCCCCACAACCTCCCCCCTCTTTGGTGTTGTCCACCATAGGCCCTTTGTAGCACAGTAGAACCAAGGAGCAGATGGAAGGCCACACTTCCCCAAGCCGCAACGCTCTGCCTCAGTCTCCAAATCTCCCCTCTCAGAACTTGGACGACGACTTCTATGGTGGCTTCCTTATCATGGAGGAAATGCCCAACCTTCCTTATGCATAAGCTAGCTCCTAGAAGGACTGCGGTGGCTCTGGGTTGCCTTTGTGACACTCAACTTATATGTTTCAATTTACTTTACTATTCGTTGTTTAGTCATGTAATTAAGAATGTTATGTATGAACTGAATCCGACCCCGAACTACAGTGATGCGGTACTGCCCCATAGGGTTTTTTTTGTCATGTCAATAGTTTTTTCAGCATTTTTGAGCACCTGGGATGGTGGTTTCGCCACCTTAGGCCACCCTAGCAGGCTGACAGACATGTATTTTTTGATGTAACTTATGTTCCTCAGTTTTAATATAGTGCTGCAGCTTTACAAAAATAAATAAATCAATAAACTATTAATTTATGTAATGTAAATGTGCCCGCACGGGTGTGGCTCAATGGTGTTTTGCTTGATATGAAGTCACATGTTGTAAAGAGAGGTCACGAGTTCAAATCACACCCGGCTTTACTCGTGTCCCATGCTTGCGGGGTGTGTGGGGCACCTAGGGTTATAGTGGTAGCGGGGATTGATCCCTAGACCCCGTGTCACGTGAGTACCAGCCCATCTCCAGTTGCCGATTCCACTAGTTAAACAAAAAAAAATATGTAATGTAAATGTGAGAACAATAAAAATATTAAAATGCCATAATACATATTAAAACAATTAAACTAGAAGTCATTTAATAATTTTGTATTTTGTATTTTTCCTTTTAGTTTATGTTAACATGGGAAAATCGACGAATATTATTCATCCGCTGCAGGCCATTTAATGCGGCGACAGCAGGCTGGTTGACCATTGGATCTCAAGTAGCTTGAGATCCAACGGTCAACCAGCCTGCTGTCGCCGCATTAAATGGCCTGCAGCAGGCTGGATATCAATCGTCGGGAAAATCGTTCCTAAATCATGGCTAGCTCAAAGGGTATTTAAACGGCTTACTATTATTAACAAATTCCGCCCAAACAACTTAAAATCTGTTCAAAGTACGAGATATTTGGCTAAGCCCCCACTCCCACTTATGAGATTCAAACATTTCTTATGGAAAAGTTGAATATTATCCGTAACTATTAATCTTAAGTTATGTTGTAGTTTACAAAATATAAATCATTTTGAGTCACATTGAAGGATTTAACAATTTTTTTTTGATTGCACAATATCTAAAATTTTATTTTAAATAATAATTTAAATTTGTGGTCGGTTGACAAACAATTTAATTATTAGGAATGGAAGCTATTTTAGTAATGTAAAAATATAAATAATATATAAAAGTGAAAAAAAGAGCACTTTAAACTATGGTTAATTATCCTCTTCAAAAATAGATTTTATTTTATAAACAAAGTTATGTTATATTATTATTTTTAATTGAAGTGAGTAGAATTTATATTATAAAGGAATTGTGGAAAACCTAAAATACATAGAGTTTCAAAATTTAAATAAGATTGTTTTACTGAATTGTAACAACATATATAGTTATCAACATAACACAACACAAAAGTATGGATTGGGATCTTAAAAAAGTATGGATTGGGATCTTCTTAGAAAATCAAAACTATATTGCATAATATATTGTCTAAATAACTTTATACAAATAAAAAACATAAGCAAATGGATTAACTAAATTTATGCTCTAAGTGGGCCTCCTCCTTGGACACGTCATCTCACTCCATACCACTATCTCCTTGAAAGTCTGGTTGTTCTATCGATGCCACAATAATCTCCTACACTATTTTCGATAATGAGTGATTGTTAATTCATTGTGAACCTTGAACAAACTCGAAGATAATATTATAGTGCATTTCTGATTCATTTGCAAGCTTTTCATATTTCATATTTTCTTTTTTTAGATTTGTTTCCATCTTCTCTGGCTTATTTCTTTCTTTTCCATATGGATGCTTATATATCCAATTGCTTATCGCATCCTTTCCAGTTGACTAGTCATTCTTCTCATAAATTTTTTTAATCTCGATATTTATTTCTCCCCCATTTGGATCGACATTGGAAGAGTGAAGCATACCAATGAACTGAATTGAAAACCCAAGACCATTTTGTGCACTGTAGTCTAAATAAAAACCAAGAATGAGCCAAAAACTGCCAAAAATACCCCAAATAGAAGATATGTTTAACCTCAAAGATGGTATAACCATTCCACTACAAAGTTCCAAAATTACCCTCTGACTCCAATGCAACAAAGGAACAAGAAGCTAAACCAAAACAAATTTCACCTCCAGGAAAATATACCATTTTAACTTACCTCTAACATTCAAGTTGTTATATCTGCAAAGGTGCACCACCAATGCACAAACATACTCCCAAACCCGTCCACCACTAAAGTTGCCTTCACTATAATCCAAAGCCTATCTCCATTGTGTCTGATGTATCCATGAGGGCGAATTGCCAAGACACAGATAGACAACCCCTCACAAGCTCGACCAACACTATAGTTTCTTTCCACAAACATAGTCCCTGAAACACAAATAATCCCACCTCTGCAAATAGAGTAACATATAGGGTCCATATAATTTGACATGATGTAGTTTGAATACCGAGTAATGAGGGAACACAAGGCACGTGGGAGAGTTAATTCTCCCTTGTGTGGACTAATATGCTTGATGAGGCTTGCATGGAAGTCATGTTGATCACTATGACAAGTGTTTCACTTGATTTCTAGACCCTTCTTCAAAGTGCTAATGTTGTTTGATTCTTTAACAAGGTCCTTCATAATTAAATTAAGGGAGCCATTACCTCTCAGGGAGGTCCCCATTTTTTACTAAGACCCCCTTGTCCAAATAAATGGCTTCATTTTCCTTTCAGTATGTTAATCCATTATTGATTCGACAAACATGAAAGAACTTAACATCGTCTAATGCTTCCAAGTTCCCAAATATTCTTTGAAATGTTCTAAAGAGTAGAGTTTCCTCACGAGACTTTCATTTCTTGGCTTGGTTGATGAAAGGAGGAATCACCTAAAATCACGACCTTCTTCACGTTGTTTACTTGTAATAGAGTTGTTCCAAGGAACAAAGTGTATATACATACTTGACATAGTTGTTCCTAATCCCCATGAGAAGTTGAATTCTGAATTTCCTTTGGGTTTTATAAGGACCCCCCCCTTTCCGCCCTCCCTCCCTACTCTTTCGACCCTTGAAGTCATGTCATATTACTTACCCAAATACATAAATAAATATTTAGTTTAACTTTATCATATATCATTCTTTTTTTAGAATACATATATTTATACCCAACCCATGGAGGGTTTTGAACTTGAGTCTTCACACTAATACAAGCCCAATCATCATGTTACTTGTCGTTAAACCACACTCATTTGGACTATATCAAATTCTTTTAAGTTCCAATTTTTAATTTAGTTATCATAGTTAATTTTTATTTATTCTTTTAATTTTAAAAATGAAGTTATAGATTATAAGAGCTAAAAGTCCCTTTTGAGTTGAGAGATGTTGTAATAAGATTGCATGAGAAGGTTATTGCCAAGTTTGGGAACTTTGAGGGCTGGGCTGGTCAAAAGAAATTAATTATAATACAGGAGTCAAGCAAGGTTGTTCCTTATCCCCTATTCTTTTTTAGGATTTACATCGACAAGCTAGAGGGTTGTTTGGAAGACGCAGGTTGTGTTGGCATGAATTTGGTTGGTATAGTCATCATTATCCTTCTCTATGTTGATGATATTGTTCTTATGGAAAGGAGTCCATATTATCTTGACAAACAACTAAAAATTCTCAAGGACTTTTTCTCTAGTGTAGGTATGATTATTAACGCTGACAAAAAAAAGGTTATGATAATCAAATCCCAAAAGTTCTCTTATGATAATTTCATGTATGACAACAACAACTTGGAGGTAGTGACTTCACACAAATATTATGGAATTGATCTTTAGCATAAGCTTAATTGGAACTATAGCATTGAGAAATGGATTTTTGGAGAGTGGAAAGCTTATTATGGACTTGAAAACAATTGTAAATCAATAGACCTCTGGATTTGGGATAGGGAGGAACTCCTCTTTGAGAATTTTTTTACTCCTATTATCTTATGGATGCGAAGTTTGGGGCTGTGGCATCTTCAGAGAATCACGGAGAATGACAAAGCAAATCCAAAAGTGATTTATAACATATAGTCTCAAAATTAAAGCAATACACCGTATCATATCCTCCTCATAGAAGTGTGTCTCTCATTAATTGAGAGCATGGCTATGACTAGGTACCAATGTACAAGAACAAGATAAATAACATGGGAGACAAGAGGCTTCCTAAGATTGTTTTGTACTCTAGTCAATACCACTTATGACTTAAGAGAGGTTAGCATGAAGACATCAAGTCTTGGCTAAATTATTGGGAAGTTGAGGAAGAGGTCACTATGCAAAATAGTCATAATATTTAAAGTATTAGTACATCTAAATTTAAGAAGAATAAGTGGTGTGATAAAGAGTTAAAAGATAAGATAAAATTAAGATATTATAAGGAGGTGATAAAGCCTAATATAGAATATCAAACATATCTCTCTATTTTAACTAGTGTAAAGAAGAAAATCAAGATTGCTAAAATAAGAACAACCTCTCATGAGCCCCATAGTGAAATAAGGTGTTGGACAATTCCTAAAATGCCATGGAACAAAAGAATTTTTCATATTTGTGACACCAAGAGGGTTGAAGACGAAAATCACTTTTTCATAGAATGTCCCACGCACACCCACATTAGAGCACAATTTCAAAATATTTGCTGCAATACTAACTTTCCTAACCTTTTAACTCATCACAACTATGGAGATTTAGGAATGCTTCTCTTAAAGTTTTTGAGCATAGAAATATTTTTTTAAAGAAAACCAGTTGACCCGTTACCTTTTTAAGGTATGTAGACCAAAGTTGGTCTCAATGGACTTTAATAACTATCATCATCATCATATTAATTACCCAAATAAATAATAAATAAGTATATAGTTTAAGCTTATCATATATCATTTTTTTGACATTCCAATTTTTAATTTTGTTTCATGGTTAAGTCCTTTTTATTATTATTGAAAATATTAAAAGTAAAAAGTACGCATATAATTTTAATCAGTTTTCTTGATTAATATACCAAATTTTTTCTATTCCAATTTGTAATTAATTTTTTATAGTTAATTTTGATTTTTATATTATTGAAAACGTAAAAATTAGAAAACATGTATATTTTTAACTTTAGTTTTTTGTGTCAATTAAGTGTAACTCAAATGATTAAGAGGAAAATTTGTTACCCTACTTGCTTAAATTCAAATGTTATTTTGCAATATATTCATTAATGTGTTAATAGCACATAAAAATATTGCCCAACACAATGGTGAAGATGCTAGGGAATTTTTGTGGTTGTTACTAAGTTTCTTTTTATAAGGGAAATTTGAAGTCTAGAGTGTTGGGGTAATTGGTGATTCAATTTGGTGAGATTGGTGACGAGCCTATGATAAGCCCATTAATGAATATAACAAGAAGTTGTTATACTTTCTTTATTAATTAGATTAGTGTGTAATGGAAAACTGATCATGACTTGCTCGTAAATGATAGAAACTCCAGTTCGCTTGGTTGGCTTGTCTCCATAAGAAATAAGCAAGGGATAACTTATTGTTTGCTTATGGCATTGATAATAAGATTACAAAATGATTCTCATTTGCTGGGATAGCTTGTCATTTGATAGAATCAATTGATTGTTGATGAGCTTTTTTTTTTGTTCCAAGTAAATTTCCGAGGTAAACCCCCAAGCACTTCCCTTAAATTCTAGGATGGTACCCAGGGTAAACCCTATATTCTTCCGGGCACACAGCCAATTAACAACAAGGCTGGAAGCCATTACAACAATATACTCATTATGGGATCAACATAGCACTAAGGGGAATAAAATCTCTATGGTGAGGATAACATTCCATCCCACAACCACTCGGCGTAAACCCAATTAACATCATTGATGACCTATATGTAATGTATCCCCCAAAAAATTCTAAATTCACATATGACTGTAATTCTTTGTAATAAAATTGAACTATTCATATATATTTAAAAAATTGTTTGTTATTATATCATTTAAATATAGTTGAATGATATCTCTCCCTCTCTCTCTCTCTCTCTGTATATATATATATATATATATTTCACTTTTTTTTGTGGGGGGAGCTCTGCGGTGGTGGGGGGGTCTGAAAGTCTGAAGTTTTTGTTAGGTCCAAAGATCGTGCGAAGATACAGTGTGATCGTGCAAAGAAGCCTTAGCTGCTTTTTTGATGTTTTTTCCATTTTAATCTAGCTTTTTATATCTGCGGTGGATCTCTCATCTTGTTCGGGGTGAACTAGCTGGAACGAACTCCCCTCCCACGCAGCTTAATTATGGTTCTGGTACAAATAAGATTGAAGTAAATAATGGTCCCAAAAGGAAAAAGGGAGCTCATGTGAAAAAAGAGAATGTTCCTCTTTCATTTGGTAGAGATATCGGAATCGAGAAAGTCCTATAATATCTCAATTTTGCTTTGGTAGGCCGTTTTTGCGGTAAAGAAGGTTGCGAAGCCTCCTTGGTGCGATGGATGGAGAAAAATTTGAACTAGGTTCTGCACTTCCACATTATGTCCAGAGGATGGATATTATTCAAAGTTAAATAAGAGGAGGATATACATAAGCTTTTAAATTGTAATTGGAAGTGGGGACTTTCCAGGCTAATACTGAAGAGGTGGCAGGTGGACTTGGATGCAGGTAGAGAGCCTCAGAACTTACAACAAGTGTGGGTGATCTTTCCTGGTCTTCTGATGATTTTTTGGCAAAGAGCAGTGTTGGAGGCAATTGGTGTCAAGCTAGGAAGATTCATTGCCCTGGAAGAGGATTGGGAACTTAAGGTGGATAGGAATTGTGATAGAATTTTGGTGGAACTATATCTCAGAGATGGTTTATATGAGGAAATTAAATTGGAATTGGATGGGAGTGTATGGAGACAAAGAGTAGATTATTGGAAGATCTCGTTTCGATGTTTCGGATGTCGAGAGGTTGGACATCTAATTGGGGATTGTCCAAACCCTTCTATTGGTTATTCAAAACATAAGAATATTTTGTCGAAGAAGAGAGCTGTGGATACGACAGATATGGGAGTTAGCAGTGATGTAGAGGAAAAAGGTGGTAGAAATCGAACGAGTATGATGATGTAAAAAAGGTGGTGGCCAACAAAAATAACGATCCTTTCCTTGGTAAGACCATATCTACTTGTGCTAATCCCCTTTCAGATTGTGTCCTTGAAATAAAAAAACCTCCTAGTATTTTGGCTTCGCCCCCTTCCCCTTATGTTGAGGCTGTCCCATCCTTGGGAAGTCGGGATAAGTCGACGTCAAGCACTGGAAGATTAGAGGAGAAGAATACAATGCATATCCCTATTCCTTCTTATCAAGCTTCTCCCTTTTCAGATAAAGAGCAGGAGAGTACAGACAAACCTATGATTTGTGTTGAGGTGGTGTCTCCCATGAAAGAATAGAATCCGCCCTCCTGGATAAGACATAAAATATATAATACCAGGTCTGGAGTGATGCTCTCGGGGATGGAGGAGATAGCCTCAGCGGGAGGTCTTGCGCTTGACCCCCTTCTGAAGGTCACTTTGGGTAGGAAATCCCAAATTTCGAAGGGTAAAAAACAAGTTGAGTTGGAAGTCAAAATTGGAAAGCAGTCAACTGTAAACATGGCCCTTAGAGTAGGGAAAGCTCGACCCAGGGTTCCCTGATGCTTTTCTTGTCCTTCAATTTGAGGGGGTTAGGGAGCTCCCCCAAATTTAATTCTCTCAAAATAATGATAAAAAAATTAAAACCCTCAGTCATCCTTCTTCAGGAAACAAAGGTGGAAGGGTGTAAAGCTTAGAAAACCCTAGAGCCATGGCTTAAAGACTGGTATTTTTCTCTCTTAAGCTCAGATGGACATCCAGGAGGACTTGTAACATCCTGGAGACTGGAATTAAGGGAATTTTTTGTCAATTCGTATGAGTCAATGCTGAAGACTGTTATGGAAGGTAAGATATTAGGGAGTACTTTTTAAATCTACAATGTCTATGGACCTTTTCAGAATCGATGGACGTTTTGTGAGTCTTTCTTTTCTTCGGGGATGTTGGAGGCGAGTAGTATGATTATGGGTGGAGACCTTAATCTCACCCTCTCTGAGAGAGAGATATGGGGGCAGAAAACTAGATTTGACTTGTTAAGGAATTTTTTCATTTCATTGTTTGATTCCAAAGGATTGATTGACGTTCAACCTTTGAAGTTAGAACCGACTTGGAGGAACAATAGAAGTGGTGTAAATGAAATCTTGAAACATGTTGACAGGTTCTTAGTTTCATAGAATTTGTTAGATGGTTCTCTACTGGTTAAGTCTTGGATAGAGGTTGGAGGTTTGTCATACTATCATCCGATTCTCTTGTTTATAGAAAAAAATATCTTAAGCCTCATCCCCCTTTTAAGTTTAATCCCACTTGGCTCAAGTAAGAGGATGATAG
This sequence comes from Larix kaempferi, assembly GCA_027924585.1. Taxonomy (NCBI): domain Eukaryota; kingdom Viridiplantae; phylum Streptophyta; class Pinopsida; order Pinales; family Pinaceae; genus Larix; species Larix kaempferi. The sequence continues at coordinate 46,566,849 of BSBM01000510.1, forward strand.
TAATTTGGTTAAGGATTCGTGGATTCCCTTGAAAGACAATTCCCTTGAGTCTTTTACGAAACAATTCTCGACAAAAATGATATAATTCTTGACAACAAGAATAGTTGAAAGAGGCGGAAGGAAAGATAGCTGAAGTGTATTAGTCGAACATCTCATGGGTTTTCTTGGCATAACTGAAAGCCTTGGAACTAAAGCGGGAGGAGTTATTGGAAAATGAGGAGAAGAAATGGAGACTCAAGAGTAGGGCTATATGGATCATTGAAGGCGATAATAACACAAAATTTTTCCACAGGTTCGCTTCTCATAGGAAGAATGTTCATACGATCACATAAATTAAGGATATAAATGCGATCTTGGTCAGCTCCTTTCAAGATAAAGCTAGTGTTGGGAAGGATTTCTTTCACAATTTATTTAAGTGACTCAAAGGGTGTCCCATTCAGGAAATAATACAGGTTCTTAGATTATTCCCTAAGATGGTTTCTGAAGAAATGAATGAGGGATTAATAGAAAAAGTGTCAGAGGAGGAACTGAACAAAATGGTACATGCCTTCCAAAAAGGTAAGAGCCTTGGGCCTGATGGGTTCTCGATCAAGTTTTTTCAGGGCTTCTTTGATTTGGTAAAAGAAGATTTGCTTAAGACTGTTCGAGAATCCCAAAGGTATGGAAAGGTTTTGGGAGCTTTAAATTATACCTTTTTAGCGTTAATTCCTAAGAATCGGAATCCTACTTATTTTGAGGACTTTAGACCTATCTCCTATTGCAGCGTTATATACAAGATCATAGCTAAAACCAATGCTCAGAGGCTAAATCCTATTCTGAGTAAGATAGTCTCCGAGGAACAGTTTGGGTTTTTATTCAACCATCAAATCCATGATGTTGTTTCTTTGGAACAAGAGGCTATTCATTCTATCAAGAAGAACAAATGCAGTTCTTTTGCACTTAAATTGGATTTGTCCAAATCCTATGATAGGGTAACTTGGACCTTTCTTAGACTCCTTCTTCTCCAGGTGGGATTTGTTGTTGATAGTGTGAAATGGATTATGGGTTGCATTCAATCAGCGTCCTTTGTAGTCCTTATCAATGGTTCACCCTCATCCTTCTTTAGGCCTACTAGAGGGATAAGACAAGGATGCCCTCTTTCTCCTTTTCTATTTCTCTTGGTAGTTGATGCTCTACGTAGTCTAATTCATCAGGCCAAGCAATATGGTTCTTTCAAGGGAGTGAAAGTCTCAGGAATAGAAGAATTGACCCATATTCTGTTTGTGGATGATGTTTTAATAATGGGAAAGGGCTCTATTGAAAATATCCAAACTATTGCTCAGATCCTTGAGACTTACAAGAAGGCCACTGGAATGCACATCAATGTGGAAAAATATTGTCTTGCAGAGAACTTTTTGTTTGAAAACTTGCAGTCCAGAATTAAAGAGGAAGTTTCCTTTCCATTGAAGTCCCTCTCTGATGGTTTCAAATACCTTGGGTTTTACCTAATACCTAATGCTTATTCTTTCAAGGATTGGATGTGGTTGCATAAAAAAGTGGAAGGAAGAATTTTGTGCTGGGATAACAGGTTCTTATCAAGGGGAGGAAAATTGGTTTTGATCAAAGTAGTACTCCAAAGAATCCTTGTCTATTGGGCATCTATTTCTTATATTCCTAAGGGGATACTCACAAATATTAGCAATAAGTTCTTTTCCTTCTTGTGGACAGCGAGAAAATAGGCTAAATGAATCTCATTGGTAAAGTGGTTAACAATCGCTAACTTCAAATAATTAGGTGGTTGGGGGATGAAAAACCCTATTATGTTCTTCCAAGCTCTTGCTTCTAAATCTCTGTGGAGACTAGTGCATAATTATGACTCTTTATGGTGTAAAGTAATGATTTCCAAATATTGCCTCAATTGTTCAATTATAGATTGGATAAGTATCCCTGATAAGACCCATAAAAACAAATCGATAGGTTGGAAGGCCTTTGTGCTCTCCTTCCACTTGATAGGAAAGTGGATAGCCTAGAAAATTGGAGATGGAAAAAGTATTCATATTGGATTAGATCCGTGGATCGGTGCAGGAGATGACTATAAACTCTCGGATAGTACTATCGCTTCCCTAAAGATTCAACATATTAATAATTTATTCGATGCCAAAGATCAATCCTCTCGGGATGGGATTTGAATGATTTGGAAATCCTCTAAGGATTTGAGGTTGGAAGGAGAGGCAGATAGAGAGTGGACTTCATATGTAGTTAGATTGGGATCCTGCTTTATTCATCTTGAATATGGAGAGTCAGATAGGCTTGTTTTGTCAAAAAATAGTGTGATGGGAGACTTTATTGCGAAGCTTGGATATGAGACTCAGGATTTAAGTTCCTTTGCTGGTAATTGAGAGTGGTGGTGGCTGTTGGTGTTTATTATTTGTTAAATAATTCCAATATTTAATTGTCAACCCGGGAAGGGAGCTGATGAGATGCAAACACTATATGTGTAGGATTGAAGGCTTGACTAACCTGAGCTAACTAAAGATGCAAATGTGCTAACATGCAACTATATGATTTTAAACTACTTGCATGACTTTCATAATTCAAATGCAAGAATTTATTCTATCTATGAAAACATGAAACTGATTAACGAATGAAAGTATCAAAACTGAAATAACTGGAAAATGGAATTATTAACTTTTTACTTAAAAATAAACTATCTAGGAACAAGACTTGATAAATTTTGAAACAATAACTAATTAGTAAATCAGATATGAAGAACTTAACTTTGGAAGAAGGTTAAAAAGAAGATTAAGGAAGATAATATGGAACTAGGAAATAATGAGAAAACTTAATTAAAAATTCTATGTAACATGAAACAAGATTTAAATTACATCTAAAACTGTTAATTAGAAGCAAGAAGCATTACATTTAAAAAGTAGAAGAAACTGGATTCTGAAAAAGCAAAAAACAATGCAGAAAGTGTAAAGGTCCGAATGACTATCCGAATGCCTGTCTGAATGCTAGTCCGAATGGAAGAAAACGATTTAAACTAAGGAAAATAAGAATTTTGGATGACTTTAATTACCATTTGGTTGATGCATATGATCCTATTGTGCAAAAGAAGCAATATGTTGATTAATTAGAAGCTAAACTAACAAGAAAACTATTTATACTAATCATTCTCTAAACAAGATGAACTATTTCTATGATATGCTAAAGCAAGACTGATGATGGAAGATAGAAGTAACCTACAACTACAAGAATAAAAACTAACAGAGAGAGAGAAGCTAATGGAACTAATGCTAACTATAACAGAACTTAAAACAACATATAACTAAAGATTATGAAATATGGAAAACAAATTATAAATAACTAAGCTTGGTCGACCATTCCTAATTCCGAGAAGTAAACTATGTTAGCAGCAAAATACAAGTTACAGGAAAAGCATTAACAGAAAATAAACTAAGCTTGAAATACTGAAAGAAGCTAATTTCATTATCATTAAAACTTAAGATAATCAGTCTAGGAGTTAATATGAAACTAAATATGAATTGCCGGAGATGGATTCGAATCCCATACTAGCTACAAAACATGATTAACCTAATCCCTAACTAATTATTTTTGCATAAAACATAATTCTGAAAATTCTGGAAAATACTGAAAATTCTGTCTAAATACGAATGACGGGATGAAAGGCGAGCTAAAAGGCAGGCTGAACAATGGTGCGAATGGCCGGCTGAATGGATTCTGAGAGAATAAATTACATAAAACGCAGGAAAATTACAGTTAATGAACAACAAAGTGTCACCTACACGAAAACGAACTACTTGCCTGCAAAAACGAAATGAGTTAAGGGAGAACGTAATAAATATATGCAAAAACAAAATGAATTAGCTGCAAATAAAAAAATAAACTGTTGAATATACACAAATGGAACCTCTGATTGTTGAGGGGCCCTTCCCAACAACAGAGGTCTGTTCCAAAGCTACTCAGTCACCAATCATTAACAAAAAAATGATCACCAACAGCTAAAACAGAGTCTTTGTATTAAACTTAGCAAAGTTACAAAGAGTTTCTCTTCTCCATATTTCAACCCTGGGGGCCTTTATACAGTGTTTTACAAAGAGAGAGTGTTGAAATATTGTAACTTCCAAGAATATTATATTTGTATTTTATTATTCCGGAGATGGTACATTCCTCCGTGGTGACCCTATTGTATATCCAGAGATATTTATTCCTCCGAGAGAATGTGGTAACTAAGGTTATTAGATCTCCCATGTGAGGTCGGCCCTGAGTTTACTTTTGAGGGGTTATTAGACTCTCCTGGGAGAGGTTGACCCCATTAGGGTAAAAGGTCAGTCGGGAGATGAGTATAAGTAGAGGAGGATGTTCCTCACTTATCTCATTCATTCATCCACTTGGGAGTAGTGCACAAGTGAGAAAGAGTTCTGCATAGGAGGAGAAGGAGCTCTAGTCTTGGACTACATCTTGTATTTGGTTGATTATCTATATTGAGGAAAACTTTGGTGGGTTTTCTACCCCATGAGGGTTTCCCAGAGTAAATCGTTGTCTATCTTTTGATTGTGTTTCTTTCAGTGATCTTGCTAGTCAAATTAGGCTAAACTTAACATGGTATCAGAGCTAGCCTAAATAGGACATCTTTCACAAGGTGAAAATACCTCTCTCTCCTCCTTCGGTGAAAATTAGGGTTTATGCAAAAGCTGAAATTTTTGGATTTTGATTGCATGGCTAGATAGCCCTCCTCAAAATCGAAGTTTTGAGCCTTGCATCAAGATTTTTAGTTGGGTAGAAATCCGAGAAAGTCAAACCCTAGTTTGACCAAAAGTGCAGAAAACCAGAAAACCAGAGAACCAGAAAAGCTACGCACCTGTGCACCAGAGAACCAGAAAAGCTGCGCACCTGTGCACCAGTGAACTAGAAAAGCTGCGAACCTGTGCACCAGAAAAACAGAAAAGAAAAGACCAGAAAACCATAAATTTTGTTGCAGATCCGGAAGGTGAAAAGTTGAAGTTTCCAGAAACAGAACACACCAGATCTCTCAACTCAATCAAGCACATCTCCTGGCAAGTGTTATTCTATCTCTTGAGAAACTTCAATCTCTATAATCCCCTGAATAAGATGGCTCCAAGCACTAAGCTTGAAGACAAGCTAGAGGGTATAGAAAATTTTCGGGCATGGAAATACAAAATTGGTCTCATTCTTGAAGAGAATGATCTTGTCCAATATATTAAAGATGAGGTTGTAGAACCTGAAGAAGATGAAGCTAAAGAGAAGTATAGGAAGGACCTGATTAGGGAAAATAGAATCATTGTTGATTCTATTAAATACCACTTGATTCCCCAAGTGGTATCCAAGAAGACTCGAAAGGAAATGTATGATGCCCTTTCTAGAATGTATAAGGGAAAGAACATCAATAGGAAGATGAATCTGAGATCTCAATTGAAGAGCACCAAGATGAACAAAGGAGAATCCATTCAAGACTATTTGTCAAGGGTTTCCCAGTTCAAGGAACAATTAGATGCCATTGGAGATACTCTTGATGAAGATGAACTAGTCATGACTACTCTAAATGGTCTCACTAGGCCTTGGGAGTCATTAATCCAAACCATGTGTGCCAGAAAAGAAAGTATGAAGTTTGATGTGGTATGGGAAGATTGCATTCAAGAAGAAGCTAGGGTAGCCAATAGAGAAGCCCTTCTCAAAGAGGATGATCAAGCCTTGGCTACTCACACCAAAAGAAGAAGAAGGAATCACTTCAAATCCAAGAATATTGGTCACAAGGAGTCTCAACCTCCTCATAGATTTAAAAAGAGAGGGGGAGTAAACTCAGAAAGAGACCTCTCCACAGTTCAATGCTACAATTGTCTCAAACTAGGACACCTTGCTAGAAATTGTACTTCACAAAAGAAGAGGAAGAATTTTCACAAAAGACATCATGCACATGTAGCAAAAGATGACAGTGAAGAAGAAGAAGAGGAAAGGCCTCAAAAGAAAAGAACTAAAGTAGAGAAAGAAGATGTGGAAGAATATGTTCTATTCTATGCACTCTCTGGGTCTGTGACACCTGGAGAAGATACATGGCTCATTGATAGTGGTGCTTCAAAGCACATGACAGGACAAAGAAAGAATCTCTCAAGACTTGAAGAGAAGTCCTCTCCACAGAAGGTATCTCTAGAAGATGACTATCAATATCCCATCAAGGGAATTGGTGAATCAAGCTACAAGCTTGATTCTGGAACCCCATTGAAGATGAAGGAAATCTTATATGTACCAGGTTTGAAGAAGAACTTACTTTCTATCTTAGCTTTAGATAAGAAAGGCTATAGGGTTGCATTCATAGATGGTAAAGTACTCATGTGGTCCAAAGGAAAATCAATTGAGGATGCAATTGTTATTGGTGAAGAGGAAGGAGGCCTATACAAACTCAAAGGCCATCCAGAAGCTGCCCTTGTTCATGAAGCCACTATCCCAAGTGAGCTTTGGCATAGAAGGCTTGCTCTGATACGAACCGTTACACCAAAACCTCGAGATGTTAGTGAAGGCCGCCCACTAGGATCTTAACATCCCACCACGCTCCGCAGTCCAGACTCTGGGCTGGATGTGCGCCCGTACGGTGGTGTCCCCTTTGAGCCGTACGAGCCTCGGGAAAACACTGCAATGCCGACGTTGCCACCCGCTCTGTGACTTGAACCTGGATGGAGGCTCTGATACCAAATGATACGAACCGTTACACCAAAACCTCGAGATGTTAGTGAAGGCCGCCCACTAGGATCTTAACATGCTCACATTGACTACAAAGCAATACCTCATGTGAGCAAGGTAGTCATAGGACTATCAGACTTAAAATTTAATCATGAGGGCACCTGCAAAGAATGTGCAAAAGGGAAGAATATCAAGAACCCATTCCCAAAGAGTGAAACAAAGACAAAGAGTACATTGGAATTGATTCACTCAGATGTATGTGGACCAATTCCATCCACATCCTTGACTGGATATGAATACTACCTTGCATTCATCGATGACTACTCAAGAAAGACTTAGATATATTTCCCGAAGGGAAAGGATGAAGTCTTTGGAAATTTCAAGGAATTCAAAGCCTTGATAGAAATCATTCAGAAAAGAAGATCAAGATACTCAGGACAGATAATGGTGGAGAATATAATTCAAAAGACTTTGAAGTATTTTGTAAAGAAGCTGGAATCAAGAGGGAGCTAACCACTCCCTACAATCCTCAACAAAATGGTGTTGCGGAGAGAAAGAATAGGACCATCATGGAAGCTTTAAAGACAATGATACATGATCAAGACCTACCTATGTATTTATGGGCTGAAGCAGCCAGGACAACAGTCTATGTACAAAATAGACTATCTCATAGTGCTCTCGATTTCAAGACCCCAGAAGAAGTGTTCACAGGGAAGAAGCTTGAGGTAAGTCACCTCAAGATATTTGGATGCCCAGTATACATTCACATTCCAAAAGAAAAGAGGACCAAGCTAAATCCTTATGGGAAGAAAGGAATATTTTTTGGATATTGTGAAGCATCCAAAGCATTCAGAATTTACATTCCAAGATTCTATCATATGGAAATAAGTAGGGATGTGACATTTGATGAAGAGGCATCTCTCAAAAGATCTAGGAAGTGCCAGTATGAAGAAGTATATGAGGAAGATGCACCTTCCAGAATTACAGAAGCTACACCCACCCATGAAGAGACAATACCTGAAGACCATCACATGGTGGAACCACAAGAATCCCCTGTCATGGAAATTTCAAGAAAGAGAAAACTGGCATGGGCAAGAGACATTATACTAGGAGCAGAAAAGTATGGAGCTCCTGAAGGCTCCACTAGGGTGAGAAAGAAACCAAAGACATTTTCCAACTATGTGGCCCTGATGTGTGATCTTGTAGATCAAGAACCCATTAGTTATGAAGAAGCATCCCATAAGAAAGAGTGGGTGGAGGCAATGACGGAGGAATACCAATCAATAATGAAGAATGATGTTTGGGATATAGTTCCCAAACCAAAGGACAAAAGTGTGGTATTGTAGCGTCCCCTTCCGTCATCCCAATGCAGGGGAGAGAACATGACCAAACATACGGGCTTCGTTCTACAATCTCATCCCCATACGTTACTCAAAAATGGTTAAATAATTAAAAACTTAATGTCTGCAGGTTCAAATTAACTAAGCACAGCGAAATTAACTCATATTTGTACACACACACAATTAGTAATGCATAACATATAAATCACAGCAGAGGATGATTCAACATATAGAGACTCAAACTCGTTCCAATGCCATGCATAGATTCCAAATTAAGAAAATCATTTCATTTCATTAAACATGGACAATTAACATATTGTATAACACAGAATGCATATAATTTATAACACAGATAACACTTATCTTGAAGATGAAGCTGTCCAAACTACTGGCTATGTGAGAGCAACATTCCACCCAACCATATATCTCTGTCCAGCTTGTATTTTTTCAGCTGAGAGATCACCCCCGAGCTCGGTTGTGTATCCACTAAGGAGGAACTAGCTGGGCACTCTCACAACCATGGTTTCACTTAACAGCTATGCTAAGCCAACACACAATTGGGTTTATCAAGCATACAAGAAGATAGAGGAGGGTAATTCTAAGTTAGTGAGCTCAACCACAGAGCTACAGGCATCTCAAATGAACTCAACAGTCAGGTACCCACATTACCTACCACATCCAACACAAGAAAGGTCCCCTTCTCTGCTACACAGTCCTTCAGGAAAATCTTCCCTCCATTGCTCTTCAGGATGGGCATAGAAAGGTCCAAATGCTAGCTTCCTGAGATTATAGCCTTCACTGGGTTTATCAAGCAAATCCAACCTTTGTTCAATTGTTCATAATCGAATTTCTCCCAATTCAGTCATTCAATAACTCAAATCCGTCACTGGTTTTCTGGGATGCAAAATCTGGGTTTTCCTATGGATTTCGGGGTAGCTAACACTCTCAATTTCGCCCCAAGGTTCATGTTTATGGATCCCCCATTGGATTTTACTGTCCAATACCAAATCTGGGCGTTTTTGGCTCTTCAAAATGTGGGTTTTTGCAAAGTTGCGATTTCTGGTTTTTCTCACTGCTGGTAATTCGTTTTTGGATGAAAAATGATGCTGGTAACTTCCACAATGGAATGGGAATGAGATTGGAAGGATTCCCAAGAGGTAGAGTGGCTTGTGGGTCAAGCAAAACAGAGCCCATACCCTGCCATACGAATTTCTGGGCTGCCCATGCTCCATTGAAGCCATGGACTGAATTCTTCAACAACTTCCTCTCACAGAAATAAATGTCAGCAAGGAAAGTCAAAAGGGTTTACAAGATGACATTTGGAAGCATATTGTTCAATCCCACAACCCCCTCACCACTCCCTAGTGGATACACATGTCCCCTTCTCATTCGTTGCTCCCATAGCCAGTTCTGGTATTTTATTGCAATATTAATATTTACATCAATTTACAATTTTCCATGGCTTAATAGCACATGGGTAACAAAATGTCAAATGCTTGTCCATTTTAAATAAAATCCGAACATACACTAGCGGGGCCTTGGACTTGAGCTCCACGCTAGCGAAAACATACATCGCATGTATACAATATTTATATAAAAGCCAATATTTTACAAGGGTCAAAATTGGGGTATTACAGGTATCCTCCAAATGGATATACAAGATAAAGCATGCTGCAGATGGCAACATTGAAAAGTATAAAGCAAGGTTGGTGGCCAGAGGTTTCTCTCAGAAAGAGGGAATTGACTAGGAAAAAACATTTGCACCAGTTGCAAGGTACACTTCCATTAGAACCATCATGGCACTTGCATCCATGATGAAGTGGAGATTACACCAAATGGATGTGAAGACAACCTTCCTGAATGGTGTGATTGAGGAGGAAGTGTACATAGAACAACCACAAGGATTTGAGGTTGAAGATAGAAACCACCTATGCAAACTGAAAAAGGATTTATATGGGTTGAAGCAAGCTCCCAGATCTTGGTACGGAAGAATTGACGGTTTCTTGACAAGCTTGGGCTTTACCAAGAGTAAAGTTGATCCTAACCTTTATCTCAAAGTTATGAATGATGAACCTGTCATATTCTTGTTGTATGTGGATGATCTATTTCTGACTAGAAATGAGAAACAGATTATCAAGTGCAAGAAGAAGCTCTCTTCAAAATTTGATATGAAAGATCTTGGATTGATGCACTAATTCCTAGGCTTGGAAGTATGGCAAGGCCCCAAAGGAATCTTTATTAACCAGGGAAAGTATGCTGTGGAGATCCTAAAGAGATTTGACATGTTGGAATGCAAAGCCATGACCACTCCCATGGATTCCAACTTGAAACTTTTAGTTGATGACTCATCAAAATTGGTGGATATGACTCTATACAGACAGATTATTGGGTCATTAATGTATTTAACAAATACTAGACTAGACATATGCTTTGCTGTGAATACCTTGAGTCAGTATCTAGTGGAACCTAGACGAGTTCACTTGATAGCTGCAAAGCATGTAATGAGGTACCTAAAAGGTACGATAGATTTTGGTCTATGTTATCTTGGAGATCATGACTTTAGTCTGCATGGCTTTACAGATGCTGACTGGGCAGGAAGTGTATCAGACAGGAAAATCACATCGGGAGGATGTTATTGTCTAGGATCTTCCACAATCTCGTGGTTTAGCAGGAAGCAGTCTAGCGTGGCTCTCAGCACAGCTGAAGCGGAATATATAGCTGCTTGCTCTGCTAGTTGTGAAGCAGTATGGCTTCGAAAACTGTTATCAGGACTATTTGACTTAGAGATGGACCCCACTGTGATCATGTGTGGCAACCAGAGTTGTATCAAGATGATAGAGAATCCAGTGTTCCATGATAAGTCAAAGCACATAGAGATCCGATATTTCTATATACGGGATATGGTGCAGAAAGGAGCTATCAAGCTCGAGTATGTAAGCACTGACGAACAAGTTGTTGATATATTGACCAAACCTCTATCTCGAGTAAAGTTTGAGTATTTCTGAGACAAGCTTGGTGTAGTTCATAAAGACCCTCCTCGAAAGGGGGAGTGATGTGGTCCCTGATCATGAGGTTGCCTGCATCGATAGTGAGGTCGATGGTATGGATACCTGTATTGGTGATACCAACGATGAGGTCAATGAAGTGGTACTTAGACTTGGTCTAAGTTGACAAGTGGATTGTATCATCCTTGGACACCTGTCCTAAAAGAGATTCGTAGACATATGTATCCGAGAAAGTGGTCCCTTGTGGACGTGAGTGGACTGCATCGTCCCTAAGCCTTTGGTTCAAAATGTATGTGATAGGACTGCATCGTCCTTAAGCCTTTGGTTCAAAATGTACGTGATAGGACTACATCGTCCCTAAGCCTTTGGTTCAAAAGGTACGTGAGAGGACTGCATCGTCCCTTAACATTTGGTTCAAAAGGTACGTGAGAGGACTGCATCGTCCCTGAACATTGGTTGAAAAGGTACGTGAGAGGACTGCATCGTCCCTGAACATTGGTTCAAAAGGTACATGAGAGGACCGCATCGTCCCTGAACATTTGGTTCAAAAGGTACGTGAGAGGACTGCATCGTCCTTGAAAATTGGTTCAAAAGGTACGTGAGAGGACTGCATCGTCCCTGAACATTGGTTCAAAAGATACATGAGAGGACTGCATCGTCCCTGAACATTTGGTTCAAAAGGTACGTGATAGGACTACATCGTTCCTGAACATTTAGTTCGAAATGTACGTGACTGGATTGCATCGTCCATAGACATGAGACTTGTCTAAAATTGATAAGGATTGATCATCATGGAAGTAGATTTGGATTGCATCGTCCATAGACATGAGACTTGTCTAAAATTGATAAGGATTGATCATCCTGGAAGTAGATCTGGATTGCATCGTCCATAGACATGAGACTTGTCTAAAATTCATAAGGATTGATCATCCTAGAAGTAGATCTGGATTGCATCGTCAATAGACATGAGACTTGTCTAAAAGTGATAAGGATTGATCATCCTGTAACTAGATCATGTGTATTGCATATGATCCAAATGCTGTAGATCAAAATGATCCATATGCTGTAGATCGAGATGATGATGCTGTAGCTGATCAAGTGCTGCAGAAGATGAAGACTCAGTACTGAAGATGATGATGTTCCAGTATTGATTATGTTCCAGTAATTGTTGAGTCACTGATGATGATGTATGACGAAAAGCTTCCAATGATTTATAGATGTATCATCTACCATGTAGTTGATGACTTCTTGCTCCTGCAGTGTTGTTATAATATCATTCTCGTTAAGGGGGAGTGTTGAAATATTGTAACTTCCAACAATATTATATTTGTATTTTATTATTCCGGAGATGGTACATTCCTCCGTGGTGACCCTATTGTATGTCTGGAGATATTTATTCCTCCGAGAGAATGTGGTAACTAGGGTTATTAGATCTCCCATGTGAGGTCAGCCCTGAGTTTACTTTTGAGGGGTTATTAGACTCTCCTGGGAGAGGTCGGCCCCATTAGGGTAAAAGGTCAATCGGGAGATGAGTATAAGTAGAGGAGGATGTTCCTCACTTATCTCATTCATTCATCCACTTGGGAGTAGCACACAAGTGAGAAAGAGGTCTGCATAGGAGGAGAATGAGCTCTAGTCTTGGACTACATCTTGTATTTGGTTGATTATCTATATTGATGAAAGCTTTGGTGGGTTTTCTACCCCATGAGGGTTTCCTAGGATAAATCTTTGTCTATCTTGTGATTGTATTTCTTTCAGTGATCCTGCTAGTCAAATTAGGCTAAACTTAACAGAGAGCAGGTCGACCCTTTCAGTGGTCGAACTCTCTAAAAATAGCAAGTCTTTACAACTGGAGAAACAACCCACTAAAATAGGAACTGACTAAAAAACGGCTAATCCAAGTTTTCCGTTTTCTGGCCAAGTTGGCTTCAAGGAACCACGGATTTCTCTCAAACGGCTTGGAATTTTGGCGAAATTCCACTCCATGATCTAAATGGGCCTATTTTGCACAAAGCCCATGTGCCGAAATTTTGAATTTCGCCTTCATTTGCCCAGAAATCAAGCCTGAAATTGGTTGTCTGTTAAAAACACGTGGACATCCGAATGAGCGACTGTATAACTTGTAATTGCCATTAGTTTATAATTCCAATTCTGGGCTGAATTGGTGCTAGTTTGTTGGCCACCTTGACGCCTGGGTGCTTGAATTCTATTGGCTGAGCTAGGTTCTAGATTCTTGTCATATCTCCGGCGTGATGTGTGCCCTCCATTTCTTCACTGTGCGTTAATTTCCATTTCGCGTGCCTTGTGCTTCTTTCACGGTATGTTCGTAATATAAAGGCGTTAGTTATATTCAATGGCATGCTCATATATTAAGAGGAATGCTCTATTACACCCAAAGTATTAAAAAAAAGAAATGCATGCTTAAAAAAATGTATGAAGTGGCCATTTTTTAATGAATATGCTTTGTTAGTGAAGGTCACACTTTTAATTCCATAACCATTCCTTTGAAGCTACGTGACATTCTTTTAATGAGTTTTATTTTATAATTGAAAACATATAGGTGGTTTTATAATTGAAAAAGTTAAACACTTTGTTGTAATATTAAATTCTTTGAATATTTTAATGTTTTTATCTAATTTTAAATCAATGTTTAACTTTAAATCAATGTTTAATTCTAAATCAATGTTTAATTTTAAATCAATGTTTAATATTAAATTCTTTTAATATTTTAATCTCTTTATGTTTTTAATTTGTTTATGTAGAATCGAAAGATAAATGTATCATGGAATCAAGACAAAGGCAAGCCAACTCAACGAACAAATAAGGAACATGTCATAAAACCTAGCGTGGAACTCAGAGTTGATGGGAATGCCGAAATGTTAAGAATGTGGACAATACTGCGTTTAATATATCGAAAATGACATACTAGGCTTCATTTATGTTTAAGAGTTTTTAATCGATGGAACATAGTAGAAGATAGCCATTTTAAGGATAGTTGTATCAAATGATAGTAAATAGGTGGGAAATTAATGTAAATAAAATCATTATAAAAGACAATTCCAGATCCCAACACTCCCCCAGACCAAAGGTATGGCACGTCCGCGTGCCATGAATGAATTGGAAGTGGTCTTTCATTTATTCAAAAACTCTGTTTGATCATCAATAGTTTATAGGCAATCTTTCTGCAAAACTAAGCCAACTTTATTACTGCATGAAAAACTAGAACTTAGAAAAAAATTATTAATGTTATGTTATGAGAAGACCAAAAACAACTATTAATTAAGATTTCTTAATACATACAATTCCGCCAACTAGTAATAATTCATAATTATGAAGATCATATCAATTGAGACTCTTTTCTCCCCCAGACCAAAGGTATGGCACGTCCTTGTGCCATGAATGAATTAAGACTAGGTTGTGTTCTCTTATGTTAACACTTTGGATCAACAACACTTAGCAGGTAATATTATACTAAGGCAGATTCTTTAATAAATGCAAGTTCATCAGTTTATGCTCACAAAGACCACATAAAGAATAATAGTGTAAGAGATGCGAAAAATTCCATAGGAAAACTAGTCGTCCATGACTCATTGTAAAGATCTCTTGTTATCTAAAGAATATAGATAAGGTTCACAGTAAAGTTTGTGAGATCTACTATAATTATGGGTCCCATTAGGATAATCATATCCTAGGTACTTGTTTGAATTAGATGACAGGGTTCAAGTCCAACTTACAACCATTATCTAATGATAGTATAAATAATCGGCCTAAACATGTGTTTGTATACTCAAGTTTTTTATGATCTATGTGAATAGCAATGCATTAACCAAACCTATTTTACCCGATATTGACCCACTGCCAGTAGGCCTGTTCAGTACCCCGACGGGTTTATCTTGGTACCATGCAAGCATAGCCCTACTACCAGCGAGCCTGTTCTGTACTTCGATGGGTTTACTTGCAATTATCGAGCTTCCTTGTTTAAGAATTTGCTTAGCATGGACCTGCTGCCAGTGAGCCTGTTCAGTACCCCGGTGGGTTTACTTCGTATAATGATATTTTTAGTAAGGAAGCCGGTTGGCACTAGAGTGTGCTAAGCCTGTTAAACACATAATTCAAATATTTTGCACAAACCTTATGAGTAACTTTATTTATAATGGCCTAAATTACAGATCATGTCAAAAGATAATAACCTAAAGCTGTTCTTTTACTTCATAGTCTATCTTCTTCATAAAAGGTCAGTAATGTTCCACACAAAATAGAAAATATCACCCACTTTTAGGCTACCTTTTAAAGGTGCTTTAGAGACAAGTTTTGATAATGAGTCCAGGATGAACTAGGAGTCCATAGGTGTAAGATTGAGTTTTGTGGAGATCATAATAATTAAAGTAGGTCTTTGAGTAACTGGTATAATAAGAAATATGCATGTATGATGTAAGATTGCTTTGGTTTAATCATTAACATGATCTTATTCTTAGTTCTTTTATTTTAAAGGAAAACAGAAAGTGAAGTTGTATGAATATCTAAAGCTAAATAACCACATACAACTTTTTATTTATATACATACTATCCTATGCTATTTAAAAGAAAGAAAACTCATTATTCAAGTGTAAGAACTTTTCCATTGTAACCATGTGTGAAGCAAAATGAAAAACATACCTATATCCACATATGAAAAATTTAAAGCAGTGATTACCTGGATGTGGAGAATCAACCGACTTACTTGCTTTTGCAATAGAAGGTGTAGAATGGAGGAATAGTATTGTGGCCTCATTACCTC
This sequence comes from Larix kaempferi, assembly GCA_027924585.1. NCBI lineage: Eukaryota > Viridiplantae > Streptophyta > Pinopsida > Pinales > Pinaceae > Larix > Larix kaempferi. The sequence goes on from BSBM01000510.1 coordinate 46,582,667, forward strand.
TTGGAACCATCTTTCGATGTTATCCTGATACTCACCTCCCTTCCTCATGCCATGCAGATCCTCTTCTTCTGAATGTTCATTTGCTTGAGTACATGAGAGATCTGTTGATAGATATGTGGAGAACTCTTCAACATCAGGTCTCTCTCCATCAAATCTAGTCTCCAAGTTTTTGGTTTCCTTGGCAGATTGGAAAGGAGATTCGATTTGTAGCTCATGGAACTGTGGTTCTTCTATTATTTCTAGAGAGGTAGATAAATTCTTGACTTCTGTCAAGATGTGTTCTTCTTGAGAAGAAGATATTGAGATCCCCATTGCTGCTAGGATTTGAGAGAGTTCTCTCATACTAATAAGTACCTTTGAAACCATTTCATCGGCTAGTAGGTTCTGCCTCCCACATGGGTTAGTCCTAGGGTTCTTATAGCACCAATTTTTTTTTATGTGTTTTTAAAATAATTTCTATTACTAAAACAAATTTGCGAAAAACACACCACATTTGTTGAAAGAATAACACACTTGAAAAGAAGGAAGGAAAAATTTATGAAATACATTGCAGAAAATTAAACACTCAAACGAACAGAAAGGAAATCACACTTGCATAAAGGAACAACAAGTCTTTGGGGTGACCCACTAAAGTGGATGCGTCAGGCTATTACACTACATGAAATATGTAGTGAGGTCATCTTTGTGTCTTACCGTTTCCCCTCCCCTTTGTTGTGTAATGTAAAGGAAACCTATCTACCCCTATCTACCTAGATTCCAATCCCTTTAGCAGACAACGACGCCAAAATGTTGGGTAAAATATATGTTATCTAATTCAACATTTAAATTGTCAACCCGGGAAGGGAGCTGATGAGATGCACACACTATATGTGCAGGATTGAAGGCTTGACTAACCTGAGCTGACTAAAGATGCAAATGTGCTAACATGAAACTATATGATTTTAAACTACTTGCATGAATTTCATAATTCAAATGCAAGAATTTATTCTATCTATGAAAACAGGAAACTGATTAACGAATGAAAGTATCAAAACTGAAATAACTGGAAAATGGAATTATTAACTTTTTACTTAAAAATAAACTATCTAGGAACAAGACTTGATAAATTCTGAAACAATAACTAATTAGTAAATCAGATATGAAGAACTTAACTTTGGAAGAAGGTTAAAAAGAAGATTAAGGAAGATAATATGGAAGTAGGAAATAATGACAAAACTTAATTAAAAATTCTATGTAACATGAAACAAGAAGCATTACATTTAAAAAGCAAAAGAAACTGGATTCTGAAAAAGCATAAAACAATGCAGAAAGTGTAAATGTCCGAATGACGATCCGAATGCCTGTCCGAATGACAGTTCGAATGCCAGTCCGAAGGGAAGAAAATGATTTAAACTAAGGAAAATAAGAATTTTGGATGATTTTAATTACCAGCTGGTTGATGCATATGATCCTACTGTGCAAAAGAAGCAATAGGTTGATTAATTAGAAGCTAAACTAACAAGAAAACTATTTATACTAATCATTCTCTAAAGAATATGAACTATTTCTATGATATGCTAAAGCAAGACTAATGATGGAAGATAGAAGTAACCTACAGCTACAGGAATAAAAACTAACAGAGAGAGAGAAGCTAATGGAACTAATGCTAACTATAATAGAACTTAAAACAACATCTAACTAAAGATTATGAAAGATGGAAAACAAATTATAAAGAACTAAGCTTGGTCGACCGTTCCTAATTTTGAGAAGTAAACTATGTTAGCAGCAAAATACAAGTTACAGGAAAAACATTAACAGAAAATAAATTAAGCTTGAAATACTAAAATAAACTAATTTCATTATCATTAAAACATAAGATAATTAGTCTAGGAGTTAATATGAAACTAAACATGAATTGTTGGAGATGGATTCAAATCCCATACTAGCTACAGAACAGGATTAACCTAAATTATCCCTAACTAATTATTTCTGCACAAAACATAATTCTAAAAATTATGTCTAAATACGAATGACAGGCTGAAAGGCAGGATGAAGAATGGTGCGAATGGTCGGCTGAATGGATTATGAGAGAATAAATTACATAAAACGCAGGAAAATTATAGTTAATGAACAACAAAGTGTCACCTACAGGAAAACGAACTACTTGCCTGCAAAAACGAAATGAGTTAAGGGAGAATGTAGTAAATATATGCAAAAACGAAATGACTTAGCTGCAAATAAAAAAAGAAACTGTTGAATATACACAAATGGAACCTCTGATTGTTGAGGGGCCCTTCCCAACAACAGAGGTCTATTCCAAAGCTACTCAGTCACCAATCATTAACAAAAAAATGATCACCAATAGCTAAAACAAAGTCTTTATATTAAACTGAGCAAAGTTACAAAGAGTTTCTCTTCTCCATCTTTCAACCCTGAGGGCCTTTATATAGTGTTTTACAAAGAGATAGCAGGTCGACCCTTTCATTGGTCGACCTCTCTAAAAATAGCAAGTCTTTACAGCTGGAGAAACAACCCACTAAAATAGGAACCGACTCATAAACGGCTAATCCACGTTTTTCGTTTTTGGGGCAAGTTGGCTTCTAGGAACCACGGATTTCTCTCAAGCGGCTTGGAATTTTGGATAAATTCCACTAATCATCATAAATGGACCTATTCTACACAAAGCCCATGTGCCGAAATTTTGAATTTCGCCTTCATTTTTCCAGGAATCAAGCCCGAAATTGGCTGTCTGTTAAAAACACGTGGACGTCTGAATGGACAACTATATAACCTGTAACTACAATTAGTTTATAATTCCGATTCTGGGCTGAATTGGTGTTGGGTTGTTGGCCACCTTGATGCCTGGGTGCTTGAATTCTATTGGCTAAGGTAGGTTCTAGATTCTTGTCATATCTCCGGCGTGATGTGTGCCCTCCATTTCTTCACCGTGCGTTAATTTCCATTTCGCATGCCTTGTTCTTCTTTCACGGCCTGTTCGTAATATAAAGGCGTTAGTTATATTCAATGGCATGCTCATATATTAAGAGGAATGCTCTATTACACCCAAAGTATTAAAAAAAAGAAATGCATGCTTAAAAAAATGTATGAAGTGACCATTTTTTAATGAATATGCTTTGTTAGTGGAGGTCACACTTTTAATTCCATAACCATTCCTTTGAAGCTACATGACATTCTTTTAATGAGTTTTATTTTATAATTAAAAACATATAAGTGGTTTTATAATTGAAAAAGTTAAACACTTTGTTGTAATATTAAATTCTTTGAATATTTTAATGTTTTTATCTAATTTTAAATCAATGTTTAACTTTAAATCAATGTTTAATTCTAAATCAATGTTTAATTTTAAATCAATGTTTAATATTAAATTATTTTAATATTTTAATCTCTTTATGTTTTTAATTTGTTTATGCAGAATCGAAAGATAAATGTATCATGGAATCAAGACAAAGGCAAGCTAACTCAAGGAACAAATAAGGAACATGTCATAAAACCTAGTGCGGAACTCAGAGTTGATTGGAATGCCGAAATGTTAAGAATTTGGACAATACTGCGTTTAATATATCAAAAATGACATACTAGGCTTCATTTATGTTTAAGAGTTTTTAATCGATGAAACATAGTAAAAGATAGCCATTTTAAGGATAGTTGTATCAAATGACAGTAAATAGGTGGGAAATTAATGTAAATAAAATCATTATAAAAGACAATTCCAGAGCCCAACAGTGGCCCACGGTTTGGAAGCTTTTAGGACCTTTAAAATCCAAAATCATTCTGTGGCCCTCCCTAAGCAGCAAATTTCTAACTTGGGACAAACTGTTGAAATGCAAATGGTAGGGTCCGAGCTGGTCTGTCCTGTGCCATTTGAATGAGGAATCATGCTCACATTTATTTATTTTATGTTCATATGCAGTGTCTGTTTGGAACGTTGCGGAAAAAGAACTAAAGGCCTCTACATTTCTGTTGGGGAATTCCTTGGATCAGAGTTGTCTTTCGTGGTGGAAAATCTCAATGGTACGCTCTTTAGATGAATTCCCTTCTTCCTTTGCCTATGGAATTTGCTAGGCACTGAACACATCAATCTTCTAGAATCGTCTAATTCCAGTAGAGGTGAGAGTGGTTCCTATTGTGTAGTGGACAAAGGAACATAAAACATTAGTTAAATCGAGAAAGAAATGCACATTGGTTCCTCCAGCAATTGACAGATCCATATCGTGGGCATTCTTCGATGGGGAAATCCAAGGAGAACCTCTGTTGGGTGATTTTGGGGGTTTTCTATACATTGCAGAAAAAGTTCAACATAAAATTCGCTCTAGGTCATTGTTGAAATAACAAGGTTGAACTTGTTGCTCTTCATTATGTTCTAAAAGTGGCAATATCCAGAAATATTTCCATTTTACACATTTATGGAGACTAAAAAATGGTCATTGATTGGGCCAATAACAGAATCCAAATCAGGGCTCCTGATCTCCAACATCTCTTAATTTCTATTCGTTGGAAAATTGAACACTTTACAGTTATAACATTTGCTCATATATACAGAGAATTGAATACAGAAGCAGATCAGTTATCGAAAAATGGCTTGATGTTGGAGGTTGGGAAAAATGAGATAGAAGAAATAAGGGAAGGAAATGGCTCTCTGCTGCTAGGATGATTATGCTTATATGTACTCCTCATAGAAGACGACTGTTAAGGAAACAATGCTCCTATTTTGTATATGGAAATGTAAAGCGATGTTTTTGTAATAAATAATATCTCTTGTGATGTATGGATGTAAATCTTGTATTGTTAGTCCTTCTTGGGCTGTTCATGTTCATTCTATATAGATGAATGATATTTTCCATTTGGAAAATATATTTCACATTTTGGCTTGGTATAATATTTGAGTATGATCTTGTTCTTATTTTGTGATTTTCGAGACAGTTTCTACTTGGATTTTAACTTTGTAGGTTTTCACAAAAGAATAAAAATGAACATTAATATAAGTGGATAAAGTATGATTCTAAATAACTTGAAATGAAGAATATAAGAACTAAGTTGCATGCAATTTTTACTATATTATATCAATATATGTTTTTCTAAACATAAATGTATTTTTTTAAATTAAAATGAAGTTGTGGCCGAACTATCTAGCATAGAGATACACAAATTTCTAAAAGAGAGATCGTCTTCTAGTTCTTTCCTCCTCCCAATAAAGTCTTGGGAGGAGAACATTACGTTCTTTCTCTTACATAAGTACTTTCTTTTGAAATCCCGAGAGTTTAGATAAACGCTTATATGTTGATTGCAAAGCAAGATACAAAAACAATGCATGATTAAATAGGTTTTATATTTTGACTTCTTGTCACATTTGGTTGAGTGGTTGGAGTTGATTTCTTCTTCTTTACTACGATTGTCCATGCTTCCTTCAAATTTGATGTGGTTGTGGTTAGGAAAATTGATTCCTTTTTTTATTTAGCTAGGGTTTCTGAATGGTACTCACCCTCCACAAGAATTAAATCATCTGCTTTTGCTTGGTTTGCTTATCTCTCCTTATGCATGAGTTGAGAGTCTACAATAAAAGAGGGTAGAGATATATCTTCCTTTATGGAGATATGATTTGAGTCCTATGGCATGGTTTTATCTTCTAACAGAGGATAATCACTTTGCTTTACCTAGGGAGAGATCACTAAATTGTTAGTTCTAATACCAATTACAGTAGGCTTGAAAATTGATTCATATCGCTAAACACAATTAAGCATAAGGTAATGTCACACAATATATCAACATAATACACAGAAATTACCCTGGAAACCCCTCTCCTCAGGGAAAACCAACAAACCAGTGAGATTTTCACTCATCTCCTTCAAGCCAAAAAACCAAAAATACCTAGGGGAAGAATAAATTTTCACTGAAAGGCTTGTACTAGCCCATATACGGTACATTCACTCATGTACTTAACTAGGCCATATACGGTCCATTCATCCATATACACTGCCAAAAATTTGTGAATGAAATCCTTAAACGCATTGACAACCAGCCTTGAAAAGATTGTGGGATCTTTCTTGAGGGAAAATGACATCACTGTGTATTGAAAGCAACCCCATTTTGTCACGAAAGTTGTTTTATGCTGATCTTCTTTCGCGATCCTTATCTGATGGTATCCTGAAAATCCATCTGTAAATGAATATATCTCCTGGCCTCCAACACCTTCCAGTACTTCATCAGTGAATGGCGTGGGGAATGGATCGTGAAGGCATCCATCATTCAGTTTCTTTATATCGACACAAATCTGAATTTCGTCAGTATTCTTATCTTGGACGACCATTGGGCTGATCCATTCCGATTCTTCGACAGGTTCTATGATTCCTACATCCAACATTCGCTCTATCTCAGTCTTTACTCGCTCCTTATACCTGGTGTTAAGTATATATGGTCGATGCTTTACTAGCTTCACATCAGGTTTCAAAGGGATCTTCATCTCACCAAGGTCCTCGAAAATGCCTTTCATTTCTGAAAATTTTGTCGGGAAAAAGTCTTGAAACTCGTGCAGTAGATCAGTAACTTTTCCAATTGTCGAATAATCCTAGTAATCTCCAATACTAGAGAACTTGGGATTTTCCTCTGACCCAATATTAACCTTCTTAATTTTCAGCGGTTGTTGGAATTTGTCGAATGGCATCTCTAGTGCTTCGACATCGTGACCTCCCTCTGAATCTGGGACATAAATGGATCTAGGATCATCCTCGTCGTCATGTCCTCCCGACACATTATAGAATTCCATCATCATTTCTAGTGTCGCAGTCCACTATAATACGATTGGTATTTCTAGCGGAACTGTTTCAAATTTCTTTTCGCGAATCTCCTGCAATGCACTGTGGATGAAAGGATTCTCATCAGCGAAGCTGAAAGTCTGGCTGAAACTAATGCTCAATTCTTCCCATGTAGTTGTTCCTCATCGCAATTCTGCTGCGATGTACCATCTCCGCGGTACTTCATCTAGCATATGGATGAACATATGAACCCATTCTTGCTTCGGTCTCATTCCCCATGCACTTTGACACTCTCCCAGATGATCACTTGGATCACCCCTTCCATTGTATTTCTTTCCGTAGTAGCGTTCAATCTCCCCAAACCCGACTTCCATTGATTGTTGACATAGTTTCAAGCTCGTGATTGATGACATGTGTGCTTCCCACCACCTTGCTAGCGTAGCCTTGAATGCTTCTTCAAGCACCAACAGTCGCTTTGGTTATGATACCTTGTCTTCGAATTCAATGATGAACATATCCATATTAGGTAATCCTTCATATGTCAGCAAATCACATACCTCCGTCGCTACCCATCTCAACGACTGAGTGATTCATGCGCACTTTCTGAATGACACCTCATGCAATCGTTTCTGCCAGTTTTCTAGCGCCTCATTCGAGTCGGACGATGCCGGACTAACACTTCACCACCCCAATTCCCTGTCGGTGGTAGGATTGATGTAATCCTCCGAAACGTTGTAAACATTGTCGCATCCTTCTATAAACTCATCCCTCATTGGTTCAACATACCTTTTCCCTTCCATTGGATCAAACGAGGTGATAACCCTCATGTCGCGATTTTCAAAAGACATCATCATCTTCTTAAAATTGATGATAGTCTGATTCTCCATTTCCAGTCTATCCCAGTAGCAATGGATATGGGCTTGTGTTGTCAACTATCTCTATGACATCGAAGTTTGCTTAAGTCTTTAGTCCTTATACTTCGGGAGGAAGGTGAGATAATCGACCAATTGGTGTGACCTTGCTCTAATTTTCCAATCGAAGTTTCCCAAGGGACCATACCAACTGCGTTTTCCCCATCATCTCCCATGTTTGCTTAGTCAGGATGTTTACCTCCGATCCTAGATCCAAAATGATAGAATCTACATCGTATGCACCAATCTAGGTGTTCATCCTCATTTCTCTTCCCGTCTTCTTCCTGTGAAATCGGTTCATTGTTCAATATTTTCTCCCTTCCTCCTGTCGATACAATAAACTATCTTTCTCTGCTAGTGCATCTTGATCCTTCGCTAACGTCAAACATCTTTCCAAGAAATTCCTCAGGGTGCTGACCTTCCCTAGTGACCTCTGCGAATTTGTCATGTCAAATATCAGTGACATATCATAGACAGGTTCCTTCTTTCCTATGGGTGGCAACTTAGTATTTTTCTTTCTCATCGCATCTCACGCTTCCAAAAAGGTTTCCTTCTCTGCTTCCACATCAAATCGAATATGTTTCCACGTTGTAGGTTGGACACTTGGCAGTGGCCTGCCTTCTCTTGTCGTAGATCCTCCCCTGGTTACTACTACGACATTCACGGGTCGACTTCTTATCTCTGCTGGGATCTTCTACACATTTGGATTAGGGTTCTAATTCTAATTTACATTCGGATTTGGTTGTGGTTGTGGCGCATTCTTAGTCTGTCACTTCGCAATCAACTGAGGACAATCTTCAACATTGTGGTACACTAAGGGGTTGGATTCGGGCAATCTCTCTGAGAATGTCCAATCTGGCCACAATTATAGCACGTAACCGGTCCTCGACCTCGACCAAAAGTTCCTCCGCTACCAAATACTCCACCGCGACCAAAGACTCCACCGCGACCTCCATTGAATCCTCCTTTGAATCCTCCTCATAGATGATCGTATTGCTGCTTATTATATTGCGGTGGTTGATACAACGGTTGGTTATACTGTGGCGATGGTTGGTTACACTGCGGCTGCGGTTGATTATAATGCGGTTGTGGTTGATTATACTATTTCTGTGGTGTGTGATATTGTTGTTACGGTTGTACAGGAGGCTAGTCCTCTCCCTTCATGAAAAATGTATCCAAAGTTCTTTCTTGGAGTAAATCATATGCTCTACAATCCTTCTCCTCATGACCGACCGATCGACAAAAGTTACAAAAACGATTAGTCGGCTTCGAAACAATCTTCTGTAAGTATACACATTCTTATGAGCGATGTCCCCTCGTTTTACAAATTTGACACCAAGGCATTCCTCCTTTATTGAGTGGGTTTGGTGCGCCAAATTGTAAATATTCACGAAATTGAGGGCAATGATCCTTATGGTGTCCTTCATACTTGCATCGACTGCACCATATTTCTTCGAGAACTTCCTTCCCCTTCTTCATATCATGTAGTTGGATAGTCAAGTTTGCTAACTGCGCTTGGATCTAGTTCATGCGAATCCTTGTTTCACCAACCGGTGAAGCCTTGAGATTCAGCGCAATTTCCAATGCCTCCGCATGGGACACAATCTTCTGCTGCATTAGCGGCATCCAAATGTGTTGTATCAACCTTGCAATAAACCATTCTTTTTGTTCCATGTCGGTCATCCCAAAATTTACTTTGGCCATTAGGGTCTTGTATCTCTGATCAAATTCCCATACCGATTCATTAGAAAATTGATTTATTTCCTTCAATTAAGTGATATGCTGCGATTCTGATTTCGGGTTCCTAAATTCATCGACCATTCCTGTTCTGATTTGTGCTATGGTTTTTTGTGGACTCCCTATAGGTACTTGTACAAAATTCATAAACCAATCTAGCACACGGCCCCTAAAGGTCGTTGCCAATTGTCCCTTCTTAATATCATCATCCTAGACTTCTTTCATTGTCCACACCGCTTCGCATAAAAACCAGTATTATTCAGTATCCTCAGTCCCATTACCCTGAAAAAGAGGCATATTTACATCATCGCCTACCATCCTTGGTTTCCTATTGGTGTTTTTTAGATTCGCTACTCTTTCTACTATTCTAACACACAGGACAACCCTACGAAGAGCTTATAATTCTTCTTCTGAAGTTTGGCACAGTGCACGGGTTTGTGGGTACGTTGTAGCTTTGAATCTGTCCTTCCTCAAGTTGAGGGGTAGCCTGTTCGTCCTCTTTGTCACAGTTGGGTCGTTTATTCCCTTGTGGTCCCGTTTTGTAGTTCTCTGTTCCGGTCGCACTATGAGACTCTCTCTATCTCAGTCCTCCTCTTCTTCTCCGTCTGGAACCTCACCCCGCTTCTCAGGAGACCACAATCTTCCGCAGCTTCCCTCAAAATTTTGTCGTAGCTCATATCCATCTACCCCGCATCATTCTATCAGACCCAAATCTGCGCGGTACCCACAACCTTCGCACACCCGAGATTTACTCGTTGGAGTTTATCTTTAATATGCCCTTTTCACAAATGAGTATCTTGATCCATAGTTTTAGCGACAATAGATACCTTCCTCTAGGTCCCTTGAAAAATTTCCTTCCTACGTCGCTGTATGACTTAATGGTGTCAACAGATAATTCAATAATGTATCCTTCCAAAATACTGTCTACCCAAACCTCGGTAGCCATTGAAGATTTTTTGTTCACTTGTTTCAATTGTTGGATCTGTTCTGGGGTCCAGTGTTCAGGCTCACCTGCTTGGAAATCCTTCTTCTCAAAAGTTAGTTGCGCCAACCATTCGTATAGCAGTATGGGAAATTCGCAAAAGAATACTTCGTCGATATAAGAGTAGATTTACTTTTGTAGCCAATCGGTTGTCGATCATCCAGGGTTCTGATTTTCTTCCTCAGAAAATTCTCGCGTCTTCTTATGGAACCATTCCCTGATCTCTGTCTTTGTCGGATGCCAGAGCATGTCCTCTCTCCTTTCGCACTAGGGTCTCAACAAAGGAACCATTTGTTGACACAGTTCTGTCGAGAGGGGTTCACTTCGCACTGTTGTCAACAAACATCGACACAAACTCCCTTAAACATCGGCCCATAAAGGTTTTACCCTTTCCATCAACACCTACAGAGCGAATGAAGTCTCACCTGAGATGTCTAAGGGGGCTGCAGGAACCAAGTTTCCGCAGTTGTAAGAAGACACGCATTATCTCGCGCTCATTCGCAACATAAACCAGAGATTCACATTCGCATTAGAACATCACATTATTGACCTATCAACCAAATCTACTTAAACATTATCTTCATTTGCATCGACACATTATCATCTCACAGTTGACGAATTAAACAAATTATCAAAACATGCTTAAGGAATCTACATTACATAACATAACTGCGATCTCATTGAAATATCAAATACTGCTATAATTGAATTCAATCATACTGCAACAAGACAACGAGAGACAGAGATATAACATTATCGATCATTCTCACTATCCATCAAACTGTTCCATACATCATGGAATTGTCCATATCGCAAAACCAGTACAAACACAGAACAAAACAATACTCCGCAAAAGATAAAGGTGCCAAAAAGATAGATCAAAAGATGTTCTACCAAAGGATGCCCTTAGGCTTACAATCATACTCCTATTTATAGGCTCACTTGGCCGTTACAAAATGGTCCAAATGACCCATTACTAACTAACTTAACAAAATATTCTGTACTTGTCGGCTCTTTTATACTTCGCAATCGGTCCTTTGTTCCTGTCGATGACCCTTTCGTCGCTTGGCGATACTGCACTTGTATGCTCTCGACCCGTGCCAAAAACCATTCTGAAAATTTGTCTCATGCTATCCTCAATTACAATGCCTATGAAAAATAATTATATGCTCTCGTTCAAGCATTGAAGTAGTGGGGCCACTACATCCTAGGTAAGGAAACTATCCTTCACACTAATCACCATCCTTTGATTTTCTTACATTCTTAATCCAAGATTCAGGAAGGCTGAAATCTTAAATGGGCGGCATATATCAATAGTTCCATTTGGTTATCAAATATAAGAAGGGAAGTTCCAATCAGGTTGCAAATATGTTGATCCGCCCCCCTTAGGTCCTACTATTTTGGAGGTGCATTGTGCTACCTGTGAAGGTTGGAAAACATTATATTCCACAAACCCTATCTTTGGCCCCAGTTGGAAGGAAGTACACATACCCACATAGGTGAATTAGAATCCTTTTTTGGGTTACTCTATCAAGGATAGTTGGGTGTAAAAATTGAACCACCTATGTGCGTTGCAGAATCCCAATCACCTAGTTCTCATTTGGGATGCCCACTCATTTTCCTACAAGGGTCATTTTTGGATATACAAGACACTCTAACATCTTCAATGTCATTTATTCTATCCATCTATGCAGCGCTAGGTGGAACAATATCTTTGATATTTCTATCTTTGTAGTTAGAGTAAACCAACCAATTGGAAGCACGGTTTAGATGTGCCCTCACCAATCCCTTCCCTTCCGTGGGAGTCCATCTCCATGGATTTCCTCAGTGGTATTCCAGTGACCTTGCAAAAGCATGATACTATTTGGGTGGTGGCATGTCATTTTTTTAAAGATGGATCTTTTCATTCCCTACACCAAAACCACTTATGTAGCTCAGATGGCTGGACTTTTCTTCACTCAGGTATCATCCTATTTTGGTCTTCCAAGTAACATCATTTCTAACCATGACCCTCTCTTTCTCAACACATTTTGGAAAACTCTTTGGAAACTATGGGTTTCTCACCTTCATTTTTCCATAGTCTTTCTCCCTCAATCAAATGACCAAATCGAAGTAGTTAACCACAACCTGGTGCACGCTCTATGTCTCTACTTTTCAAAAAAACACTAGTGGGATTCATAATTGCACGTTATCTAGCATAGTTATAACCACGTTGCCACTCTTCGGCTAGTATTTCTCCATTTGAAGCTTGTTATGGATACCATCCCTTTGCCCCATATGAGCTACCTACCACTATTTCCATACCAGGTACCCCACATCAGTGAAAAGAATACAACGACACCCTCTCCTTTGTTCAATAGTTGACATAGAAACATGCTCATGTATATACTACCCTTCAAGCTACCTAGGAACGCTATAAGAAACATCACAATCGTCATTGCACTCCTCTCTATTTCCATCCTAGAGATTGAGTTTTGTTGTACCTAAACAAACACCACTTTCAGGGTCAGTACCATCCCAAGCTCAAAACTCTCCTCTAACTAATCCTCCAACTAATGGGAGAAAATTCTTACATGTGGACTTAACTCTAGTCTTCATGATATTACCGATGTGAATAACCTCAAACTTTTTGAGCCCCCGCAATTGGAGGAGGAGGTTATTGTTCCTAATCTAGTGGATAAGATCACATAATTTCAACCTCCATTGGTCATTGACACTATATTAGACATTCATACCTGATCCACTTGGAAGTAGTAGCATACTTCTTACCTAGTGGGATGTCAAGGCCAACTACCCACTTAGGCCAAATCATGTTTCCCTATTCTACCATGCGGAACCAATTCACTCAACTACTAGTGGTAGTTAGGACACTTTCGGATCTAAACAAGGAGGGACTGGGCCATCAAGAGGGGCGCACCCACTCCCACATGGTTGATAGATTGGGACACACCTCTCCACCTAATAAGCTAGAGTGCACCACTCCAGAATTGCACATTCTCCAAGAGGAGAGTTAGTCTCTAATGAGTTGAGCAGTAAGATAATATATTAAATAAATAAAGTAGGTAACTACTAATGCATCTAGGTTCTTGGTTAAATTTGACTTTGTCAATCTACTATGCATTGTGTTGGAGCGGGTTTTGGACCTGTCTTGGAAGTCATGAACCAAAGATGGATTGTGAGACAACTCAACAATTGGACCAAAACTACGCAGAAGGCAGGAGTTAGTTAGAAGTTAGTTAGGTATTTTGTCCACTTTGTAATGAGCTCATCCCATGTTGTGATGTATAAATATGTAAGGGTTTTAAGGGTTAATGGAAATGTTTGGCTGAAATGATTTTACTCATTCTAGAGAAGTATTACTCATGACAATTGTCATGTTATATGGTCATGAGTCGATGTTTTGTTGTGTAATGATGGGTAGTTGAGGTCTGTAACAAAGAATGGTTGCGCACTTCGCAGGTTATGTAACACTGCCCCGTTGATAATGAGAATAATTACCTCTATTTGTAGTACTTTACACTTGTATTGAATGTGATGAATGCTTATGTCTGATGCACACATGGATGCTATGTTATGTTGCTATCGTGAATGTGTTATCTATTACCATAGGTATGTCTTATTATATTGTGCAACAAATGAATGAATGGTAGATCTGTTAACTAAATGAATGATATATGTGTTAGATGAATGCAGTTCCCCTAGATTCCTCGAGTGAGACTTCGCCTGCTTCCAACTGATGCTAAAAGGGCTGGTGTCTTGGGTTTTGTTGGTAAATTTTATGATGAACCCTAGGTCTACTCGCACGCCAACATATTACAAAACCTATAAAAGGTGCAATCTATCAAAATAATAGAGAGGATGGTATTCTATGGTTTCACTCTTATTGTCTACATTCACTTCATTTATTTATTGTTTCTTGCAAATCATTTCCAATAAAACAAATCATAGGGCCATCTTATATAGTACCAAGATGTAACTAACTCTCTTGAAGTGAGAAAGTTGAGGTCCACATAGATTGGTTACAGAACCTAACGAACTCCTTATTTTTTCCTTACTCATGCACAAGTTGATTTTTCATCTCTAACTACCCAACTAGTGGAATACTTAATCAACCTTCCAATCCATCTCCTAGTCGACCTTCCACTATCGATTGATTGTCTCTAGAGGGTCCAAAGGTGTGATGAATCTACAAAGCCTATTGTTCCAACACCCCCCCATCAACACTACACTTTAGAGATTCAAGAGGTGAAATTATTTTCCATAAACCCCTATAATTGCAGCTCCTTGAAGCCCAAGCATAGCCTAAAGTTTCATAAACTTACCTTCTAAGAGAGCCTTTCTAAATATATCAATAACTTGATCATTTTCCTTACAATAAACAAGATTTACAACATTTTATTGTATTAATTGTCTCAAATAATGAGCATGAACTCTCCACGTGCTTCATTTTACTGTGTGCAACCAGATTTTCTACAACCTATATTACACTTTGATTACCACAATAGACCATAATTGATGTCTCAACTAGAAATCCAAGTTTCCCCGTGAGATATCAAATTCATACATCTTTTGTGCCAACATGCAATACACGACAATATTATGTTTGTGTGGTTGATAAAGAAACCACCTTGTGCTTTTTACAAGACTAGATAATGGGTCCAAAACCATGTCGAGATACAAAACCAAATGTTGACTTCTTATCATCTTTATCTTTAGCCCAATTGGTATGTTCCTTTGATATGACAAACAATTCTCTTTGTGGCTTTAAGGTGACTTTCTCATCAAACATATTATATAACTTGACGAGGACTCTCTAGAGTTCTCGTTTTTTTATAGGCTACATTTAGTACCTATTTTTATCCACGAATCGAAAAGTTGTGCTACCAGTACCACATTTTTTCTAGGACTAAAATTACAACATTTTTTAAACCCTAGTTTACCATGGTCGATGCCATTGCAATCAAAACAATACATTGACCCCCGAATAGAAAAATGGTTCTCCAAGAATCAGCCTCATTTTTATTCAGGGTTAAAATTATAACTTGTTGAAGTCCTGGCCTTATCGACTGATGTTGCTACAATAAAAACCCTAAAATGATGCTCCCAAAATCATTGAATCGCCATGCCACCCCATTTTTTCCGGGGATCAAATTACAACTTGTTTGAAACTGTGGCCTTAACAATCAGCGTCGTTGCAATGAAAATACCAAAACCAACTCTTGAATCGAAAAGAGATGCTACTAGTAACACCACTTTCTTTGGTCGAGTTAAAATTACAGACATTTGGAAACCATGTCATAATTTATTTATTTTTAAATCACTATAAAAATGATAAAAACATCTAAAATTTTGAAAATAAAATAAATTTAAAAAAAAATTAATCCTTCAAATACATTCAAAATATTTAAAATAATAATATAATAAACATTATAAAAAAATTAAAAATATTAAACATGGTTAAAAAATTAAAATATAATAAATCAATAAAAATATTAAACATTGTAAAAAAATACACCCAAGTAAACATAAAAAAAACTTAAACATTATAAAAAATAAAAAATAAAACATCAATATAAACATCATCCCACCTCACCTCCCCTCCTCCTCCCCTCCTCCTCCACGCGCTTATAGTAAAACATTAACACCATCCCCTCACCCCCTCCTCCACGCGCTTCTAGTAAAACATTAAGACTAGAGTCAAACATCGCCCCTGCCCTCAGCCCTCCTGCCCCACGTTTCCACGTCACGTGAGTCCGTGACCATTCCCTTTTTTCAATGTTTGACTTTAGTTTTAATGTTTTATTTTATTTTTTATCTTTTATAATGTGTTTTTTTTTATGTTTTACTTTATTTTTATTTTTTTAATAATGTTTTAATTTTTTAATGACTTATCTTATTTTTATTATTTGTTTATAATGCTTATTATTATTATTTTAAATGTTTTGAATGTATTTAAAGGAGTAATGTATTTTTTTGGAAAAATTGTTTTATTTTCGATTTTTGGATTTTTATATTCTCAATTTTCTCTTTTTATCATTTTTAAAGTGACTAAAAAAATTAATTCCTTTTACGGCGTGGTTTCCAAATGTTTCTAATTTTAATTCAATTAAAGAAAGTGGTGCACTAGTAGGATCTTTTTTCAATTTGGGAGTTGATTTTAGCATTTTCCTTGGAATGATGTTGTAAGTTAGGGTTGAGGTTTCAAACAAGTTGTAATTTTAGCCCCATAAAGGAAAATGGGGGTGCCATGGTAATTCTAAGAGATTTTGGTAGCACAATTTTAGGGTTTCCATTACAACAACACCAATTATTAAGGCTAGGGTTTCAAACAAGATGTAATTTTAACCTTGAATAAAAATGAGGGTGATTCCTAGAGGACCATTTTTTATTCGAGGATCGATTTATAGTTTTGATTGCAATGGAATTGGCCATCGCTGGCCGGGGTTTCAAAAAAGTTGTAATTTTAGTCCAAAAAAAAGAGTGCTACCAGTAGCACCACTTTTCGATTCAATGGTTGTTTTTTGGTGTTTTTGACGCAAAAATATAAGTTTTATGGCTAGAGTTCTCAATTTGAGTATAAAGTTCTCGTCAAGTTGTATAATGTGTAATAAATCCTCCATAAACTAAGAAAACTACCAGGACAACAAATGAAATATCAAGCCAACTATGAGTTAGATAAATAAGGCTACCAACAAGTTTTTGATAGAGTGTAGCATCAACTTTGGGAGAATCACACTCCTTGGTTAGCTTCACTCCCAACTAATCAGGTGTAGCACAAGGTTTAGAGTCTTCCATCTTGAACTTATGTAAAAGATTCAATACACAAGGTTTAGAGTCTTCCATCTTGAACTTATGTAAAAGATTCAATACATATTTGGGTTGAGAATAAAGATACTATCATGCATTTGTAATACTTTGAAGCCTTAAAAGAAATACAACAAGCCAATATCAATCATCTCAAATGTATCTACTAAATGTTTCTTCAAAGCCAAAATTATATTAGCATTGCTTCTAGTATTCACTAAGTCATCACATATAATATAATAATAAATGTTGCATGATCTTATACATGTAACACGTAAATAATACGATCTTATTCACAATGGTTGAAACCAAGATTGAGGATAAAGCAATTGATCTTCTCATACCATGCAATGGGGGGGCTATTTCAAAACATACAAGATTTCTTTAGTCATCACACAAGACTACCATCATTTTCAAAATGGGGGGTTGCTCCATGTAAATTTCTTTAGTGAGATCACCATGTAGAAAATCATTTTTGACATCCATCTAATGTACCTCCTATTCAAAGTGAGTAAGAAGTGAAAGAATCAGTTGAACATAGTTCATATTTGCAACTAGTGCAAATGTCTAAGTGTAGTTAATGATTTAATGCTAAGAAAATCCCTTAGGCACCAACAAGATTTATGTATTTCAACAACACCGTTAATTGCAAATTTTGTCTTGTAGTCCCATCGACATTTCACCACATTCTTTGCTTGTGGTCGAGGAACTAAATCCCACCTTCCATTCTTCATTAAGAAATGATACCTATCAACCATAGCATTCTCCCATCTAGGTCAGCCATGTGCATCTGCATATGTATCTAGATCACATGTTTGTAGCACACATGCCATTAGAGCGACTCTACCATGTTGTTGTTTACTTCTTGGTTCCTTAAGTCATTAATGTTTCTTTCATCAACTACAACATCATCAATTGTCTTGGCAATTCATTTGGGAAGACAAGCTCGAATTATTGGAGTTCTCATACCAAGATTACCATTTCTAGACTTAACAGGGGTCCTGAAACTTGTACTTGATTCAGGTGTGGAAGATCGACTATCGGTCAAGTGAAACAGAGAAATGGATTGTCTAGTTGAGAAAACATTGTGAGGTAGTTAGATGATCCATCATTCCCAAGAATTTCCCAATGGATCATTAGCTCAACAATCTAGAAGAAGAATTTAACAAACTGATACCTGCGGAGGATTTCTCATCAAAGACAACATCTCTTTTGCAGATAATATTCTGTTTAACAGGGTCAAACAAGTTATATGTCTTTAACTCTTCAAAGTAGCCCATCACAATACAAGCATAACTCTTCACATTTAATATCTTCCTTTTATCACCCAATTTTTTCATTTTGTCATCGAAATTTGGGTTTCTTACACATAAATGAAATAAAGTACAACCAACATTCAAATGAATTACAACTCACACTTAGTAAATGGTTACAAAAACATCATCATCCCTAAAAGTCGAGATGAGCATTAAAGATTATATCTCATTGTAATGATTTTTTAAAATGATCCAGGGTTGGCAGGCGCGGGGGGGGGGTGTCATTTGGGACCCCAGAGGAACCAAGAAGAAAGAGTACTCCTGGAGCATCGGGAAAGTGAACAATAACAAAGCTGAGTGGCTCGCCCTTATAAAAGGTTTAGAACTAGCCAAGAAAATGAATATTGAGGATCTGGCAGCGTTTGGGGACTCAACAGTTGTCATAAGTGAAGCTAGAAGGTTAGCAAAGAATAACAAGAAGCCCTCCACCAAACTACATCATCTTCTTCTCTACCTCGTCAAGGAATACAAGAGCATCAACTTTTATCAGGTTCTTAGAGCTCAGAACCAGCATGCGGATAGGATGGCCAACAAAGGCATTGGCCTTGGCCATGGAATGTTGGATTGTGATAACATGATCATGAAGGACGTTTGGATTCATTAATAATCTATTTTAGCCATCTATGGATCGACTTTGATGTTTATTAATCCATCCTTTCCTGATCGGGGTGGTGAATGCGCAAGTACCAACTACATTAAAGATCCTTGAATTTCGCCTTTCTTGTGTTTATAATCCTCGTTCCAAGCACTGCCAGATGGTCAGCTCGCACGAGGCTAAGGGGAGCTGACGACAACTCACTTTCATCATAAGCACATACAACTTACATTTCATTCTGCACTCCATTTGCAGCAATTCCAGTGTAGAGAGCTTGCATTTCTGTGGTTTTGGTCTTCTTATTAGTTGTTTTCATTTCAGTAATGGGAAGAAAGCTCAACCACCAGTGATGGAACATTATGTTATTGGCTCCAGGAAGTCTTGTCCTTACCATGATAGAAGCCCTAAACGGGCCCGAAGTTGGATTCACCCTTTGAATGATAGGATCCAGGTCACCTGCGAGAAACACTTCGGTGGTATTGATGCCAGGGGAGAAGATGTGCTGGAGATCTATTGGGATGAAAAGCTTCAGGGTTCTGCGCAACACCGGGGTTTCAACTCCAACACATATCTTCAAGCTCGTGTTGACGATTTAGAGCACCAAGTAATGTTGGCTCGTAATGAAAATGGGGACATTAAAAGAGCCCTTGCCAGGCTCTACTCTCTAGCCCAGGCTACTCATTTTGAAGTCAAAACCCATAACATAAAACTTGAGGACAGGGTCAACGCCCTCACAAATGGAACACCACGGATTCCACCTCTGGAAGCTCCCATCATCAGCTCGGGGAACCTAGAAAAGAAGATGGAGGATTTTGGTAGCACCCTGGTGAATTCAGGTGTGCTTTTCGGCCTCAGGTAAGCTAAGCATTGCAGCAAGAAGAAATACGAGGAGCTCAGTTAGTAAGCGGCTCAGTCCTGGTCTTAGCAATCACAATGGGTATTTTGGTCTATCTTTTCTTTGGCCTCTGTTTCTTGGAATATGAATTTGCCTCCAGATCGCCTTTCGGTTTTAGCATAAGCAACCTGTAATGTTTTGTTTCTGCACCTACTTGCTTGGGCATTTTGTAAGAAGCTACAACTTATATAGATTAGGCAAGGTTAATAAGCTCTATGAACTTGAGAAGGATGAACAAGGGGTGACCAACATCGTTTTGCTGTGAGATCAATCACCCACTTCCATCTTTGTAATTTCAATTCTCCACTTTTAAGGAAAAGCTACTAAATCGTTACTGTTAAAAAAAAATGATTTTTTAAAATGATGAATTTGTAAATGGTTACAAAAGCATCATCATCCCTAAAAGTCGAGATGAGCATTAAGGATTATATCTCATTGTAATGATTTTTTAAAATGATGAATTTGTAGCCATAGAGTGAAAAGTTTGAGATTTATAAAGTGATGAATTTTTTTCACTTAGGTAGAACACCGACACGCATTGTTAGGAGAAGGCGTTGATATGGATGGGGTCGGGGGTTTGATCTAGGGTGGAGACGACCACATTCGACTGCCCCAACCTATTGAAGCAACCCCTATAAAGTGATGAATTTATAGCCATGAAGTGAGAAGTTCAAGATATTGAGAAGACATAGAATTGTTAGTTGTGTACAACCATGTGTTTTTAGTCAAAAGTGTAATCAATGTATATACCTAACGAAATGGTATCAAAGAGTGCCCATTACTCTCTATTTGGTAATTTGATAAAATTTGGTGAAATTAGTCAAAAGTGTAATCAATGTATATACCTAACGAAATAGTATCAAAGAGTGCCCATTGCTCTCTATTTGGTAATTTGATAGAATTTGGTGAAATTATTAATTTTAAAAGTGTTTTTTTTTTATATTATAAGTTTTGCTATTTAAAACTTGCATAGAAATTTTCAACAAATTTAAAAAGAAATATATGTTTTGCTGTAGGACCAATGTATTCCACTAAATTTGGGGTAGTTGGCAAATCAATATTGTCAACCAAAACTTTCACTTTAAAGAGAAGAAATATTTAAAGTTGCAGTACGGGG
Organism: Larix kaempferi; assembly: GCA_027924585.1. Classification (NCBI taxonomy): domain Eukaryota; kingdom Viridiplantae; phylum Streptophyta; class Pinopsida; order Pinales; family Pinaceae; genus Larix; species Larix kaempferi. Next base: position 46,603,773 of record BSBM01000510.1, read on the forward strand.
AATGGGTTAAAAGTAGTTAACGTGCCTCACTTTATCTCGTTCAATCATAAAAAGTACTCAAGTGTGAAAATTCAATGCCGGAGGAATGGGATAAAAGTGGTTAACGTGTCTCACTTTATCATATCCAGTCTTTAAAACTATTATTGATTAAGAATTATATTTCAAAATGTGAAATGCAAAGTAAATTAATTATTTATATAAAATATAATTTTTTTACACAAATACATAAAGTTATAATATATTTTTGACATATATAAATATATAAAGTAGTAATTTGAATATAATTTCAAACACTATATAAAGCAATAATTTGAATATAGTTTTAAACACTTTGAAAATGAAAAGGATTAATGAGGTCAATCTCATTTTATTTTATACTAAATACTTTACAGTATTTTTTTACATATTTTATTAAGTTGAAAAGTTTTAAAATTTATGTATTTTAAAATTGTTTTGAACATATAAATATCGTTTTAAAAAAAAATTAATTTTATATTAATTAAAATATGTAACTTATAACAACAAATAAGTTTTAATATATCATAATCCTTATATAAATAAAATAGTTACACAGAGTGATGTCTCCCACCCTTAACTTTTAGGAGTTTCTAAAAAAATCACATATAAGGTTGTAAATCTAAAAAAAGTTCACCGTGTCACCATGTTAATCTAAACAAGTTCACCATACCACCACCAACCAATCTACATTGATTTTAAAAGTTAAATAACCATCATATAAAAGTATTTATTTTATTAAAGTTGTTTGCGCATTGAATATACATTTGAAAATATATAAAAATATGTAGCTGGTTAAGAAATACCTTCCCAACTTATTTTAATAAAAAATAACAACCACTCCACTTCACCAACCAACAAAACTTTCGTGACCATCAACTAACAATGCATATTAATACTATTTACAGTGACTAGTTTGTCACACGTTTAATAATGCATAGCTAGTGTTTTTTTCTTAAACTTTCATTATTTAATAATAAAAAAATAATGACAAAAGTTTATTTGGAATTTACATCAAAACGGCTATCATCTTTCGTAATGTTATCCATTTTCATTATTATCCATGCAACCAAAAACAAAGACAATGATGGTTTAGTTACTAGGCGTGCGACTCATAACAAATACAATGATGGTTTAGTTACTAGTCATGCGACTAGAAACAAATAAAATGATGATGTAATTCTTTCTTTCCTTAATTAACAAAGTAAAACAAGTGTTTGCATTTTTATTGCATGAACAAGGATTTTTAGTAATCAATTTTCATTGATATGTATATTTTTATATTAATCCTTTAAAGTTGACTTAATGAAATGATTCATTTTCCAATAATATGATTTTTTTTTTGGAAAAATAACGTAATTCATATTAACAATGTAATGAATTACATTGTTCAATAGAGGCATTGAAGACAAACTGTAAAATATCTTGTGTATATATAGGTATTCAAAATAATTAGTCCCATAATTAAGAGTAACTTGAAATAAGAGCTACAAAATGAGTTCATAGAGATCATATGATAGATCATTGAGGGAGCAGAGTCAAATACTGTGGAATATGTGCTACATCAATCGATCATCTAGGTTTAGGAGCTAGATCTAAAACATTTTTTGTACCATCATCCCCTGTCCATTGCTTTCAAAAACCATCTTCATATTGTATAACAGCCTTTGAAAAGGCATTTGCCACCATATTCTTTCTTTGAAGATATGGTGAAAGGATATGTTCTGTAGTAGGCCTATGTATCTGAGAATGTCTTCATACAAGGCTCACAAATGAATGTTCTTTGGAGGCTTCCTTTGTCTAAACCAATCAATGACAAGTAGAGAATCCTCGAAAACCTGTAACTGTTCTACCCCCTTCGATAATGCCAACTTGATAGTCAATTTCAATGCCATCATCTCAGCATGGTTGTTTGATGCCCTACCTAATCCAACTGCAAATTTGTGCCATTTAAGATCCAATGTGTAAATGATACCACCCGCTCCACCAGTTCTTGGATTTCCTATCTTCCTATCTTTGAAACAACAAAAGAGCTTAATATAGACTTGTCAACTTCTACAAAAATATATATATCCACGAGCTTCGGCGAATAACTAACCGTTAGTGGGGATAAAATGTTGGGGAACCTTGACCCAGCTCCAGCTAAAAAAAATCATGATGCCTTTTCAGCTCTCTTCCATTACGGCTCTTCGACTCCCAAACCCTAGTTCTTCTCGGCTCTTCGACTCCCAAACCCTAGTTCTTCTCGGCTCTTCCATTACTTTACATTTGTCCCAACTTCATGAAAGTTACACACTATTATGGTCAAATAAGGATCATGCCACAAATGGGATATTACACAATTGAGTTAAGGGTATTTCTAAACTTAATTTAAGAATCAAACATTTAGTTTTTATATGTAAATTAATCTTATGTTTTGAGATGATGTTCTTGAGTTATTGTTTTTAACTTTTTTTTTAATTGTGGTTCACCGGCATCATGGGCTACATCCACAAAAAGAACATACACCTGCTATTCGCGAAGAATAAAGGTATCCCCAATGTCCATCATAACATGTCGCGAGCTAGATTTGAACCTGGGGTAGGGAGTATCACAACCAATGCTCCCAACCATCCAATATAGGTTATATTGATTGGCTTATTGTTTTCTACTTATTACTTTGGCTAAGCCATTATCACATTTTCCCTTTATTTTAAAATATTATAAGCTAAACTTTACTACATGCATGATTTTCAAACATATTCAATACATCATAAATCCAAAGTTAATGGCTCTAACATCATTTATCATGTCTATTCAAAACTACAACTAGATGTGTGTAGCTTCTCTTAGTAGTGATGCATCGCATTAATCCTTCTAGACCTTCATCTTCATCATTGGAAACTAATTGTGTTTTTCTTCTAAAACCAGTTTTCAAAGCCTTATTTAGGACTCGAGTGGCCACGATAATCACACATCACTCCAAAGTACTCATGAATTTCATCTTCCATTTCAATATAAGTCATCCTCAACATCGAGCTTAGCATCAGGAAGCTCAAATCTCAGGTGTTGAATTTCCTTAAAATTTTTCAAGACCTTTGCAGGGGATTGATGGGAAACTTCAACTAAAATAGACTTACTAGAGCCTATTAAATGTTGTAAAGCTTGTAGGAAAACTTCGACTAATATATCCTTACTAGGGATTAACAATGCCTCCCATCATGAACTTAACCAAGTGGCTAGAAATGCCTTGCACTTGGGATTAAGGTCTTCATCTTCACCAAAAATAAGACATTATACCTTTACTACTACATTTTCCACTTGTGGCATGAGGGATTTGACGCACTTTGAGATTATGCAACATTGACCTAGAGATTTTATGTGAGCTGCTTTGTTGAAAATGAGCAACAATAATGAGTTTGAGATTGAATCTAGGTGACTAATGGATGACATATGAGATGAGCAAGTGGAAATGGTAACCTTATGTGTGGTTGGTTGTGGTTGTCTACTGTGCATCGCATCTCCCAAACATTCAAACATATCTCAATATACCATGCATGCTTCAATTATAATGTTGATGATAATCTATTAGCACCTTCAAAGCTCAAGCAGGGTGAGAAAATTCAATGGCATCTTGCATTTCAAGATACCAGAGTTGAAGAAATATCATGAAAATAAAGAGCCTCTAAAGTAACTGGAAGATACAAAACCATAGGACTAGCAAGAGTAGAAGTTATCTATATTTTCTTGACTTGGGATGGACTATCGTAAATCAATTCACCAAAGCTCAAGTAGAAATTGACAAATATTTGAAGATTATCCCTCTCATCACCCTTGTGGACAACACTAAAGTTATTGTCATATTCTCAAGCCCTATTTTGTGTTTAGTTTTTACATGTCATGCCACTAATTTGATTATTTATTTCTCATATCAAGATCATCATTAAGAAGTAATTGTGTAAAAATATAAAAATTGTTCTCTACAAAGCTTCATGGTTTTCTCTCTAACTCTAATATCTACTACATGTCTTAGATTATTGCCCTTCAAAAACATATTAGAGTTGTGATTCATGTTAGGCCATTGAAACTCTAAATCATATTAGCACATAGGTTCATATGTTTTGATTTTTTTTGTTGACACCCTCATCTACACTTTGCATGCCTTCATAGTGAAACTATGCAAAATCTAATTTTCCCATATGGTTAATTTTCCAATTTGAGTGTAATGTACCTAGAACCAAACATATGTTTCAACATGTACTATGTTAACCTCTATCTATAAAAAATGAGTTGACATTATCTGAAAAATGTGCAAGTGTGTAGTTGTAGTTTGGATTCTAGTGATTCGCCAAATGTGTAATTGCAATTGGATTCAAGTGGTATGTCAAATGAGCACCTGTAATTTTGATTACAATTGTTCACTAAATGTGTAGCTACAGTTTGATTCAGATGTTCCATGCAAGTACAACTATTTGACTCAATAATCCAATGGACATAAATATGTAGAATCAATGTGCAAACACCAAAGCATTACCTTTTCAAATGGTTTGACATGGCATGTGTTAAAATAAGTGAATCGATATTTTGTTTTTGTTTTGAAAGGTCTAGACTTAAAGACCCATAACTTAGTCGCAAACTCATGGTGGTGAAAGGTCACAAGAATGAAACCATGTATTGGGTTCATGTCTAGACCCTTGAGAATGTGTTGATGGGTCAAATTGACCATGTCAACAATGGGGGAAAACACCTGCTTGCAGATCCCAAGTCAGACCCAGTCGCGTTTGGGATGGTGCCTTCGACTGGTTAAGGGCCCAGTTGCCATTGTAATTTATGAGCTTTTTTAGTTTTATATATTTTTGTATCTTTTTGTAAAATCTAATCTAAAACAATGGAATAAATTAATTCTAACTAAACTTTTCAGGAGCAAACTTATAAATTAAGGGAATGCACAGGATGAAAGATTTTGTTATTCATACTAAAAAATAATTCCTTAGTATCAATAACTCATTAAAACATCAATATCAATAAATATCCAAGAGAAAGATAATTACTCCTTGTATCGTTCACCAATACTGTCTATGCATTCATATTATGATGGAAATGGTGATAAATTACATGTTTTAATACAAAATGCAGAAAGTAATGGAAATAATTCATACAATCTGCAATTCAGTATCAAAATATATTTGAGGTTCTCCAATTAATTGTTATACTCAATATATATGTTCCTGCAACATTAAAAACAAATAAACTGGAAAACTAAACGATGCATCTATAATAAGAGATTAAAAAATAAATCAAAATGACATTATTATAGAGTAGACATTCATAACTTCACCAGGGAATTCCGAAGAAGAATTTGTTGCATTCCATTATCAAAAAATGTTTCGAGCATATCTGATTGGTCCCCCCATTCTATCTATCCATACAATAATATACATCATTTCAAGAAGTAAGGGTTTCCCACCACCACCTTCCCTTTCGGCTTCAAAAATTATTTCTTTTATATCCCAAAGCTGGGGGGACAACTAAAATGATTGTCCAAAATTAATAATTGTCTTACTTGACTTAATTTACAATAATAAAAATTAAATAAACATAAATATAAAATAAACTCAAAAATTTCAAGTTGCTCTTTGTTGGAATCTATCCCACTGAGCATGCCAGTCTTTGAAATTCTTTGTGCACTCACCCTACAACCTTTCAAATTGCACTTCAACGCCCAACACCTTTGGTTCAATTTCATCATCAAGGCCAGTTGGGATAACATTTTTTTCTCATCGGGTAGTGTAACTGGTGCGCGCCCGGAGCCGAAGGCACCTTGAGAAGATAAGGCGTGGGGTCGATCCCGGGTGGGGACGACCACAACTGACCGCCCCATCCACCCAGTCGGGATAGCATTTATGAGAGATTCAATCCATACCGCTAATTATGTTGGTTGATAGATGAAATTATTAAAAAGCTCATTATTGACTTTTATCAATTGGGATATCGCTTGTTCACTTTGCTTCCTTTCATGTCCCGTGCCACTATGGTAGAGCTAGCTTAAGAAACTACGACAGGGGCTAGCCACCTCATGGCTCCATCTTGTTTATTATTAACAATGCCAAAAATATGCATCCAAATGGTAAGGGTGAGTACAAATACCATAAAAACTAGTGTATGTTAGACATCATTATGAGTTATTATAATTATTAGCACATTTTCCTTATTATTTACTTTATAGCTTCTACAATATCGTTCTTCATAGATTTCTATCTTAGTGACATTTTCATTCCCATAGAATGAAACCATCACATTGACTTGATAGATCAAGGAAATTCTTGCTAAATTCAATGATGTATCTTACTATTCTATGTTATAGATCAATACTACAAAACACAAGTTCTAAGATGAACACTTGATTACTTCTCAATCCCCAATATAGATGTATAATTATGACTCCCACTCTTCTGCAATGAGTCAATGAGATGCCATATTATTATGTTGTTATGGTGGATGAGCTCAATTCATTGCTTACATCCATTAATTGCTTACATTTTATTTTATTCATGGTTAACCAATCAAATGGATGCAACTTGCTAATAATTGATGTATTATTCAATGAGGTTCTAGTTCATTAATAATCACTTTCATCCCCTTCAAGACAATCTCATATTTCACAAACCACATCCATTCAAATGTCATGTGCCAATTCATGCCACCTAGTTCATTAATAATCACCCACCTTTTATTCAATTAAATCTCATATTTCACAAAGCACATCCATTCAAATGTGTTGGTAGGCGGTTTGGACAAGTCAACATCGCAGTATCGTGGATGTTGCAAGGCCAAAGATACCGCAAAAGGAGGGAAGTCAAGCACAAATGATAATATTTTATGTAGTTTTGGGTCAGTCGAACTGCAGTATGTGGGTTTTTGGGTCATTTGGACCACAATAGATAGATTTTGGGTCATTTGCTTTGAAGTGTCGGTTAGGAAGTAGTTAGAAAGTGGACAAGCATTGTAAAGGTGCAAGCCTATAAATAGATGTAGATTTGTAAGTGTTAAATCATCTTATCTTTTGGAGTTGTTGAGATATCTCGTTTTGGAGAGTAATGTCAAATATTATCTTTTGGAGTTGTTGAGATATCTCGTTTTGGAGAGCAATGTCAAATCTTATCTTTTGGGGAGTTGTTGAGATATCTCGTTTTGGATAGCAATGTCAAATATTAACATCCGGGAGATCTTGATCTGATGCAGAAGACTGTGTATTCTGTTGTATCTAGGTTTTTGCGGAGTTAATATGAAATATCAGAGCTTTTGAGCAGAATCCCTATGTCTTATTTTGTATTTGTGGTAATGTATTTTGCGATATGAATAATGCGATGTTTCCTTGCTGCGATTAATGTTTTACTGTTATATCTGTCGCATATTTATGGTTTTGTCAATGATGAGATCTGTTGGATAATGTCGCAATTATGTTTAAGCCTGAGGTGAATGCTTGGATCTGTTTCTGAATGTTGAAATAAGTTAAATGGTTGATGCACAACATCCTCCTACATTCGGTGGAAACATGGTTCCGTCAACTCTCCCTTGAACATCTCTGGTGAGACCTCATTTGCTTTGCAGGTGTTGCTAGATGGGGTAAAACCTATCTGGGTCGGTGCTCAGGGAGACCGCGGTGGTTTGGGTGTCGACAGTGCTGGGAACCCCTGTCGACCAGGTTTGTGTCAACAAATGGTTCCGTTGTCGGGACCGTGTGCGGAGTGACAGGAGGATATGTGGCATTCGACGAAACTAGAGATCCAAGATTGGTTCGACCTAAAATTGCAGGAGTTTGCTGAAAAAGAAAACAAGAACCTTGGGTTGACGACAGACTGGTAGTTAGCGAAGTATATTCATGACGGTCCACACGAATATTTTTTCTGCGAGTTCCCAATCATCCTGTATGAGTGGTTAGCGAAATTGAATTTCTAGAAGAGGAACTTCCAAGGTGGTGAACCAACATACTGGACCCCTGAACTGATCCAGGAGCTGCGGGAAGTTGACAACAAAGCGTCGCGGGTTGTCGAAGTTTGGCTTGATAACATATTGGAAGGCTACATCAGTGAATTTGCGGTTGATACGAACAAGTCCTATAGTGAAATTGGAAGATATTTCTTCCACAGACCACAAGGCAGGTTTCTATTATCGCTACAGTTGTCCATTAAGATGCTTATTTGTGAAAAAGGCATATTGAAGATGCATCTCGATCGGTAAAAAACCTAGTGGGAAAAGGCCGTGGATATCGTGACGGCAGGGGGGCAGTACATGGAATGGTAAGGGGTAGATGGGTGCAGGTCATGGTGAGACTGTGAAGAAAGCCGAGGAAGAGAGTGGTCTTACAAGGGGAGGAGCAAGGTTTCGAAAGGAAAAGAGGCAGAGGAAAGGAGAAGGTCCTGCTGCGATCGAAACGCAAGACCACGAAGGAATACCACACGGGACGAAGCGACCTCACAGCCCGGACAAGGACAACCAAGCTACGCCCATGATAGAGGCATGACCAAACCCCAGCAACCACGTGCCCACACCTCCGCTCACTATATTTCACCCAGTAAGAAACAAAAATTCGATACCACCATGTCAACAAAACTTGATTGCTAGTAGTTCAACGAATGCAGGAAGGAAGCCCATGATGGTGGGAGAGGATATGAAGTTACCGTTGTTCCATGGAAATGAAACAGATAATCCTGAACAATACTGGTTCTTATGTGAGGCAGTATGGACCATGAAGCAAAGTACTGATGATGATTCTAAGAAAGGACAATTAGCGACAACTCTGTGAGGTTGTGCATTAGACTGGTTTATGAAGTTTGTTCTAGTCCCTGCAGGAGCTCCAGAGAAGACGCTAAACGATATCAGGAACGGATTGATTGCAGAATTTAAAAAACCCAAGTCTGAAGCACAGTATATTACAGAACTAAAAGAGATTAATCAATATCCCAATGAAACGGTGGGGGATTTTGACCAGCGAATTAAAAATCTGATGGCGAGGGTCAGCTTTGACATGAGTGTTGTCCAACACAAAGAATGGTTCATCGCGGCATTGCTTCTACATATTCATCTACCGCTGATGCAAAAAAACTTGATTGCTAGTAGTTCAGCGACTGCAGGAAGGAAGCCCATGATGGTGGGCGAGGATATGAAGTTACCGCTGTTCCATGGAAATGAAACAGATAATCCTGAACAATACTGGTTCTTATGTGAGGCAGTATGGACCATGAAGCAAAGTATTGATGATGATTCTAAGAAAGGACAATTAGCGACAACTCTGCGAGGTTGTGCATTAGACTGGTTTATGAAGTTTGTTCTAGTCCCTGCAGGAGCTCCAGAGAAGACGCTAAACGATATCAGGAACGGATTGATTGCAGAATTTAAAAAACCCAAGTCTGAAGCACAGTATATTACATAACTAAAAGCGATTAATCAATATCCCAATGAAACGGTGGGGGATTTTGACCAGCGAATTAAAAATCTGATGGCGAGGGTCAGCTTTGACATGAGTGTTGTCCAACACAAAGAATGGTTCATCGCGGCATTGCTCCCGCATATTCATCTACCACTGATGCAACATAACATTACAACGCCCAGTGAAGCCTTGGAAATCGCAATGCAGTTAGAAGCATCGTCGATCAGGGAAAATGCAGCTGGGATGTCACAGATTCAAAAACAACTGTCTAACCTGACCATACAGCTGCAAGATCTTAAGAAGGGAAAGGAACAACGAGAATGATCCGGATTCACTCAGATCTAATTAATTTTACAATGAAAAATAGAAAATATGAGAGAAACCAAATGAGTAACTTATTGGTAATTAGTTTAAGAGGTGGGGCTCCTCTTTGAGCCTCACCTCCCATTCACTTCATATGTTTTTGTTCATGTTTATTCTTATGCAATATTAGGGTTTTCATGTGAATTTTATGACAGATTTGCATGCTTAATATCCTCCTCTCTCGGAATTTAAGCATTCCAGTTCTCAGCTCCCAAGATCCGGATTTTATGATCAGAAGGAAATGAATATAGATTATTATCAGATGCTTAACACAAAATAACAGAGATACAATAAAACTGGTTTTCTATTCAATAAGGAAATAAGCTAGAACTGTAAAATGCAGCGGAAAACAAGCTTGCTGGAATGGTGGTCGCTTATCTCTGAGAAGAGATGTGACGGCTGCGCTCATTTCGTAAGAAGATCATTACAATGAGGCTCTCAAGTCCTTTTACAATAAACATGAATGTCAAAAACCCTAGACATCCAAAAACCTAACCCTAGGAGATGAAGCGCCAAAAGTCATGTGGGCCCCGTTTGGGTAAGTTAGTACATCAACTTCCCGGGGTCGTAAATTTTGCATACGATCTCCGTTTGGGGCGCTCGGTAGCCCGTTGGAAAGGTCTATCCGAGATTTACAACTTTCGACTAGGGCCAAATGTATGTCGGGAGCAACCATTTGGCCCCTCAAATTGCCAAAAAAGGTCGTTTAGGGCCTCAAAACGGCCCCGGAAGTTCAGGACCCAAAAAATAAAGGGCAGAGCTAAGATGGACAGTATCAGGACAACCAGTCCAAGCCACAAGCAAAGAAGGACACCGGAAAAACAAAGAAAGATACCGGGAAGTGGTGCGACTTCCATAAGAGCCCTTGGCACAACACTGCTGATTGCCGCTCAAAGCAGTCGTTGGTGGCCGAAGTGAAAGCATCTGAATCAGATGCGGGTTCTGACTCTGAGTCTGAACCAGAAAGGGGAAGACGGATCATTGATGCAGAACCCAGTGCCACCATTGCTACCACCAAGCTCCAGCCTGATGAACCAGATGAGCCAGAAGAAGGAGAACTCCTCTTCCATTCACAGATGTGGGTAAAAGGCACCTCGCTGCACTTCATCGTTGATAGCAGTAGCCAGAAGAATCTCATCTTAGCAGAGGTCATCAAGCACCTGGCCGTGCCGACAACGCCGCACCCACAACCCTACACCATTGGATGGCTCTGCAAGGGAAGCGATCTCTGCGTCAGCCAACAGTGCCGACTGCCATACGGCATCAAGCCCTTCAAGGACGAGGTATTGTGTGATGTTGCTCCTCTCGAAGTTTCAGATGTTCTTTTGGGCCAACCTTATTTATGGAAACGTCATGCTGTATATGAGTCTAGGCCTCGTAGTGTTATTATTTCTTTGAACAGGAAATTGTACAGGATACCCGAGGCAGTCCCTCCTAGTGCTATTTCCTTGATCTCTGCCAAGCAATGCAGGAAGGTCATTTCTCAGACCGAGAAATTTGTCTTCTTCGTGATTCGCTCTCAGAGTGAAAGAAATATCACAGCCACATCCCCGGCCTCCATGACCGATCTATCCACACAACAAAAGCAAGTGGATAAGGTGGTGGAAGGATACTCAAATATCTTCTCCTCTCCGACCGGGGTACCTCTGCACTGCTAGGTCAAGCATCCCATCGATCTGACCCCAGGAGCACCGCTACCCAATGGGCCAGTCTATCACCGCTCTCTGTTGGAAAACGAGGAGATCAAGAGGCAAATCCAAGAATTGCTCCACAAAGGGCACATTCGTCCCAGTTCATCACCTTATGGGAGCCCAATCGTGCTGGTGTAGAAGAAAGATGGGACCTGGCGACTCTGCATTGATTATCGGGCCCTGAATAAAATCACAGTCCGCAACCGGTACCCGATTCCCCGAATCGACGACCTCCTTGATCAGCTCACGGGGGCCAAATACTTCAGTAAGATTGATATGAAGTCTGGCTACCACCAGGTCCCAATAGAACAGACAGATGTATGGAAGACTGCCTTCAAGTCAAAAGAAGGTCTTTTTGAATGGATGGTCATGCCTTTTGGTTTGAAAAATTCTCCAGCAACTTTTATGAGGATGATGGATGATATACTACGACCTTTCACCAACAATTTTGTAGTGGTGTATCTGGATGACATCCTCATCTACAACAAGACTTGGGAGGAACACTTGCAGCATATTCAGCAGGTTCTGCACACCCTGCGGAAGCACAAACTATATGCAAACTTGGAAAAATGCTCCTTCGGCATGGACATGGTCCATTACTTAGGCTACATCGTTGATCGACATGGTGTGCATGTGGATCCAGCCAAGTTCCAGGTCATCTGTGACTGGCCAGCCCTAACCACACTCACTAAACTTCGGATCTTCTTGGGCCTCGCCAATTTCTATCGCCGGTTCGTGCTGGGATTCTCTCATATCGCATGGGCCCTCAGCCAAGTGACCAGGGGTGGTGGTAAGGAAAAATTTGTGTGGGGCCTGTCCCAACAATAAGCCTTCGATGACTTGAAGAAGCGTTTGTGCTCATCGTCGGTACTCTCATTACCGAACCTACAACATCCCTTTGAGATCGAGACAGATGCTTCAGATTATGCTGTGGGCGCCGTTCTCACTCAACATGACCACCCCGTGGCATATTATAGTGAGACACTCTCAGATGCTGTCCGTAAGTAACCTACCTACGATAAAGAAATGTACTCCATTGTACAAGCCTGCCGCCAGTGGAGACATTACATTCTTAGGAAGGAGACATTCATCCACACTGATCACAAGCCACTATAGTTCATGCAGACCCAAGGAAAGTTGCAGAATGACCGCCATCAGAAGTGGTCAACATATTTACAGCAGTTCCACCTCAACATCAAATATAAAACAGCGAGTACCAACCGAGTTGCTGACTGCCTCAGTCGACCTCCAGTCGCGACACTTACCATGGTGCTAGACTCTTGTGGCCACGAGACCTCTGGATGGCCCCACCTCTACGAGATAGACCCTGACTTCTCCACCACCTATCAAATGTTGGGAACCAACTCAGTGGTTGCTAATTTCCATCTTCAGGACGGGTTGTTGTGTCGTCTGGGCCATCTCTGCGTTCCATCAAGCGAGCGCGTGAAGCTAATTTGGGAAGCTCACTACAGTCGGGTGGCAGGACACTTTGGCGTCGAAAATACAGTGGCAGTGTTGCAGAAACATTTCTACTGGCCAAAACTTCGACAGGATGTCAGCAAGTATATCAGGTCCTGCACCGCTTGCGCTATTGCCAAACCGACCACTAAGAAACAGGGCCTATACACCCCTCTGCCTACTCCTGACAGGCCGTGGGAATCCATCTCAATGGACTACATGTCGGGCCTCCCGTCCACCAAGCGGGGAAATGAATGTGTTTTCATGGTTGTTGATTGCTTTTCCAATATGGCGATTCTAGCCGCTTGCAAGAAGAACATCACAGCAGAAGCCACTGCCAAGCTCTTCTTTGAACGAGTATGGGTACATTTTGGGATCCCACAGACCATTATCTCAGACTGTGATAGTCGGTTCCTCAGCTCATTCTGGTCAAGCCTCTGGTCACTGCTGGATACCAAGCTCACCAAATCCACTGCCTTCCACCCCCAGACCGATGGACAAACGGAGGTCGTCAACCGGATGGTCGTACATATCCTGCGCATGTACAATTCAACACACCCCCGCACATGGGATGAGAGTCTCCCCTATGTCCAACATAGCTACAATCGAGCCCTGCATAGCTCAACTGGCCACAGCCCCTTTCAGGTGGGGTTGGGATTCCAACCATTGGGCCCCATGGATGTTGCACTTCCCCTTGCGACCACCTCGGCCGACTCGTCCCCAGAAGCTGACAAAGCCGCTCGGTTCATTGAACGGATCCAGTATATCCACCAACAGGTTCAGGATATTCTACAGAAGTCTAATGCCAAGTACAAGCAGCGCCATGATCAACATCGGGTGCCACATAAGTTTCAGGTGGGCGACAAAGTTTGGTTGCATTTGCAGAAAGAACGCCTTACAGGGCCCCATCGAAAGCTTCGCCCACTCCGTTATGGGCCGTACACCATCACCAAGGTAGTGGGTGACAATGCTTTTGAGCTCAACATTCCCCCCTTCCTTGGTCTGCATCCAGTCTTCAACGTGGCTCTCCTTCGGCCATATTTCCCACCACTATTAGACACCTCAGAGATAGCAGAGAAGTTGACACCAAAAAATCTCAACCCTGGCTGCCTGCAACAAGCATCCAGTGATCATATTGCAGACACACAGATCAATGACACTCGACATCAAAGGATCCAACTTTATCGAGTTGTCAAAGCAGGGGAGCTCCTGCACCAAGGCAAGTGGCTCACCCGAGGCCAAATTCAGCAGAAATTTCCTCATCTGATGGGGGAGCTCAACGCAATGGAGAACATTGCTTCCTAAGGAGGGAGGATTGATCCAGGTGGATATTGGTGACCACCCACCTTTCCAACTGGCTCAAAACAGTTTTATGGCAATTTTGGTATTGTACTATTTTTAGCAGTTTTTCAGGTCCTGAACTTTCGGGGCCGTTTTGAGGCCCTAAACGACCTTTTTTTTGGCAATTTGGGGGGCCAAATGGTTTCCCCCGATATACATTTGGCCCCAGTCGAAAGTTGTAAATCTCGTATAGACCTTTCCAACAGGCTACCAAGCGCCCCAAACGGAGATCGTATGCAAAAGTTACGACCCCGGGAAGTTGATGTACTAACTTACCCAAACGGGGCCCACATGACTTTTGGCGCTTCATCTCCTAGGGTTAGGTTTTTGGATGACTAGGGTTTTTGACATTCATGTTTATTGTAAAATGCCTTGAGAGCCTCATTGTAGCCATCTTCTTGCGAAATGAGCGCAGCCGTCACATCTCTTCTCAGAGATAAGCCGCCACCATTCCAGCAAGCTTGTTTTTCGCTGCATTTTACAGTTCTAGCTTATTTCCTTATTGAATAGAAAACCAGTTTTACTGTATCTCTGTTATTTTGTGTTAAGCATCTAATAATAATCTGTATTCATTTCGTTCTATTCATAAAATCTGGATCAGAGAAGAAGCATGGTGTACGCGATGTCGTGGAGAGGGGCATACTAAGGATAGTTTCCCGGACTTCCGCAATTATTTGGTTTCAGGGGCACCGAACTCATTGAATGGCGGCGGTATGCCGTGGTGTCGCATCTTTCAGGTATATGGGCACCACCATGAGGAATGCCAATACATGCAGAATATGGTCACAAAACCGATGAATCTGTATTGTACATTCTGTAAATCTGTGGGACATGAGGATAAGGATTGCCGGGCGTATGGGTTACTTCAGGAGTGAACGTACGATGCATTCTATGTGAAGGACGACCAGGGTGTCGTACAACAACTGCAACCACAACCGCAAGTATCCCAGTCGCTACCTCAACTGCAGGTACAGTTTGTACTACAACAACAACCATGACAGTTTATGCTGCAATATACTTCAATGCAAATGGCTCCACAGCAGCCAAAGTACGTTCAACAACCACAGTATGTGTAGCAAGGGCAAGGCATGTAACCGAATCCTATGCATCAACAGTTCAGTCAACTGCAGTACCAACAATAGGGAGGATTTCGTGGAGGATTCCGAGGAGGACGTGGTGGAGGATTTGGTCGCGGAGGAGGATGAGGAGGTCACGGACCTGTTCAACATTTAAATTGTGGATGTGTCATTTTATTATTGTTGTATATAATTGGCCAATTATGTTTTTTATTGATTTTTTTTATGTTGGAAATGATTAGTTAACAACGATTTTCAACCATCATGTTGGAAAATAGTTATGATCCTCCTTCCATGTTGATAACCTTGTAATATAGATGTAATGTCATATGTTAAGTAAAAAAATAAAATACTTGAAGAGGTTTAGTGTGTAAAGTCATTTTATCTCATTGCACATTTAAATACCTATATGTTTAGGTGCTCTTGGAGATTTTAAAAACATATTTAAAAAAATATGGTAATTTACATTATATATAATTTGTAACTATTTGTTAAAAAGTAAAAACATTTACCATTAGTTCTAAACATTGTTATATTTCATCTAAATATTTCATTAGAGGTTAGAAATAATTTTTGTAAGGTTATAGCTAAGAATACTTTTTATAATTTTTAAAACATTTTAGTTGGTTTAAAATCAATATAATGTGTAATGCATTGCTTATCTATCTAGTATTTTGTGATAGTATGGAAAGTTTGTCTATAAAATAATTTTATTCAGTCGAAGAACACACTCTCTCATATTTGTTTTGATATAATCAATTTTTTTATTAAAATTTAATATAGTTTACTAAATTAATTACATTTGTAACAATATGATAATTTAACCTAGATGTGAGTGCCATCCACCTAGCACACCCACATTCCCAACATGTGTAATGGATGGCGTCAGCGCAAGTGGAAACCATAATATGGTAGGGGATATGTGGACAATAGGGAGCATTAGATACATAGTCATTGTTGAGTGTGGAGAATTTATGGTGACTGAGAAGCCAGACGAGGAATTAACCAGCGGTGATGAGATTTGGATTGTTGTATCCTTGGAATGTGTGACATGATGGTCAATAACAAGGAGTTTGTGTCCATCACTAGTCTCTTTTTTGAAAGCAGAGGAGGCATAGGAAGCTCATGGGAAGGCTTGTCATTTAAGGAGACTTGGAACTGGTCTCATAGGGACCATGGTAAGGTTGTAGTGGTTTCCTAGAGAGGGGGGATATCAAGAGTGGTGGTGAAACTGGAGTGGTGGAGAGTTGGTGGTATTTTTGTATCCAGTGTGGTGATCCCGGTGTGGCCATGAGTCTGGTGTAGCAAGGGTGGTGTGGTGAGCCTAGAGCAAGGTGATTCTAGAGAGGTGGCGTGCCTGGAGTGAAGGAGAATCTGGGGTGGTAAGTGTAGTGTCTAGTCCAGTTTGGTGGAAATATATTATGGCCCCAAAGTAGATAGCTCATTTCCACCAAGGAAGAGGTGAAAGAGTACAGTCGACGGTGGAAAATTGACAAGCCTTTCGATGAAAATTGATTCTTTCCCTAGGTATGGTTTTGATCCCATCACATGCAACGATTTTCACTCATCTCCTACAAGCCAAAAACCATTGGTATTTTTTAGGACAATAAGGCAGAGACGACTTATAAGGGATTGGAAATCAAGGTCATATTAATCCAATCAATGAATATCTCTGCACTTATCCTCCGAAGAGGTGATAATGTTGAAATCCCCCTAAGGATCCAACATTTCTCCTGTATGATTTCCTGAATTCGCTTGATAATGGCTAAGAAGTCAATTTTTTCCAGCATTGAAGTTAGGCCATAAGCATTTGTAATAACACTTTCCTAATTTGAGCCAATGATCCTAAATTTGGATGAGAGATTCCATCTAGTAGAAAACATATTGTCTATTAAGACTATCATGGGGTTCCAGAGAATGGCTAACCCACCAAAGGATCCATGGGAATCGGATATAACAAAATCTCCATTCTTCTAACATTTTGAAAGGATGGAATTAGCCTCTTTGTCTGCACACTTAATTTCCTGAACAAATAGGATGTCAATATTTTCCTCCATAATCTCTTTCCAAAGGAGACGATGTTTTATCCTTCCATTTAGCCCTCTTATATTCCATGATATAATCTTCGTTGCAAAGTCTTGGAGGGAAGGGGTTGAAACAGATTGACGACCACCTGGATTTGTCCTGAATTTACCATGAAATTCCTAATATCCTTAATTAATTGTTGGGTTGATTTTCTACCAAGTTTTTTCTTGTCCTTTATGCATATGCACTTGTATTTAAGGGGGTCTTTGTGAATTCCAATTCCTGGGATTGATTTGACAACAATGCCTGAAGCTCCTGATGAGGATTTCAAGAAAGCCCTATGCACCCTTTGTAACTGATCCTGTGGTAAGGCTAACAAGTTCTTGCTTTGATAAGAATTTTCCAACTGGACAAGATCAATGCCTTCAAGTTATTGATCATCCAAATTAACCTCCATAGCATTGTATTCTACCATATTAGGAGCCATCACATTTTCCACAGGCGGATAAAGCAAAAGCAGGTATGGAACATAATTTGAGCTAGGAGTAGGTAGATATGTGGTGGGGTGTTTCCCCTCAGTTAGATTTTCCTGGATTGTGACAGAGTTTGATTGAAGATCACTGAGGATATAAAAGGAGTTGTTAGTCAGAGAAATCATTGACAACTTATTCAATGGTATTTTCTGATTGCTACGCCATTTGGATTGGACTTGGGTAAACTCAGCCTTTTGGTTCTCTTCTTCTTGAGGGATAGTTTTGGGTTGAGAATTCAGTGGGTAGTCCTTGAATAGGTTCCCATGGACATGGAATTTGTTGCACCTAAAAGGTATGTGCTCATAGTTGATTGTTTTCTCCCAGCATTCATCTTGGTATTCCAAAGAGATGGATCCCAACAACACTTGCGAGATGTCCATGTAAACATAGATCCGAGCGTAGGAGGTATACTTGTGCTGTTTAGTAGTTTCTGTCGATTTGACATAGTGGCCTAGGGTATTCCTATCCCATCTAATATATCTTCAAGCTAGAATTCCCGGGGAAAAGAATAGAGATGGATCCATACTAGAGCATGCTTGAAGTCCTCCTTTTCTGGGTTGAACTGATCTGTCCATAATTTCATGAAGATCCTAGTGGAGTTGAAGAAATAGGGCCCATTTTCAAAGACCCACTATTTGTCTTCAATATTGTGGAAAATAGAAGTAACGAAACCCTTGGATCCGAGTTGCAGATCAAAGTGAAACTTTGGTTTCCACCAGATCTGGGACCATTTCATTAGATCTCGCTTCGTAGGCCAGAGGCCGAGAAAATTGCAGATCATTATGTGGTATCTCATGTATTAAGAGTTCTGAGCAACCCTCTTAGATTGGATCACATAGCAGGGAGAATATCCCTCATGCGGAATACATTATCTAGGATCCTAGGCTCGAGCTGGATTTGGATGTGACAGAGAGGCACATTGGGTTGTAGCCTTTACCTTGTCCATATATGGTATCGTGTCTTGCTCCATGATGTCTCTGTATCCGAAAATGAGGGGCAAGAAAAACCACCATTATCATTAGCATTTCCCAGAACTACATTCGAGAAGGAGGGGGATTTCACCCCCTTGATTCCCATTGCAATAGAAGAATCAGGCCACCGAGAGGAAAGGTAGCCCTTGTGAGTCTAGAAAATATCAAAAAACCTAAACCCTAGAGTAGCTGCAGAAAATCAGAGCGCGTTTTCAATCAACAAAGTATTGCATGGATATCACATTATCAACTACCCCAAATTTATTGGAATATGTTAGTCCTATTGCAAATATATATATATTATAGATTTGTTGAAAGTTCTTTCCAAATATTAAAATAGTAAAACTTATAATATTAAGCAAATCACTTTTAAAATTAATATTTTTCACCAAATTCTATCGAATTACCAAATAGAGGGAACTGAGCCATATTTGCTTCCATTTTGTAGGGTATATAAATTGATTACACTTTTGAATTAAGAAAACATGGTTGCACACAACTAACAATTGTATGTCTTCTCAACATCTCGAACTTTTCACTCCATGGCTATAAATTCATCACTTTAAAAATCATTATAATGAGATTTAATCCTTAATGCTCATCTCTACTTTTAGGGATGATGATGTTGTAACCATTTATTGAGTGTGACTTGTAATTCATTTCAAGGTTGGTTGTACTTCATCTTTGTGTAAGAAAGACATATTTCGATGACAAAATGAAGAAATTGGGCGATATACGGAAGATAATAGATGTGAATAGTTATGCTTGTATTATGATGGGATATTTTGAAGAGTTGAAGACATATAACAAGTTTGAACATGTCAAATAGGAGATTATCTGCAAAAGAGATGTGTCCTTTGATGAGAAATCCATAGATATCAATCTATTATATTCTTCTTCTAGATTGTTGATCAAATGATCCATTGGGAATTATGGATCATCTAACTACCTCACAATGTTATCAACTGGACAAACAACTTCTTTGTTTCACTTGACTGATAGTCGATTCCACATCTGAATCGACTACAAGTTTCAAGACCCCGTTGAGTCTAGAAATGATAATATTGGTACGAGAAATCCTTCAATAATTGGAGCTGATATTCCCAAATGGCTTTCCAAGACAATTCAAGATGTTGTAGTTGATGCAAGAAATATTAATGACTTAAGGACCAAGAAGTAAACAACAACATAGTAGAGTTGCTCTAATGGCATGCGTTCTAGAGACATGTGATATAGATATATATGCAGATGTGCATGGTCGACCTAAATGGGAGAATGCTATGGCTGATGAGTATCATTTATTAATGAAGAATGTCAGGTGGGATTTAGTTCCCCGACCACAAGCAAAGAATGTGGTGAAATTTCAATGGGTCTACAAGACAAAATTCATAATTGAAGGTGTTGTTGAAAGACATAAAGCTTGTTGGTGGCTAAGGAATTTTCTTAGGATGAAGGAATTGACTACACTTAGACATTTATTGCAAATATGAACTTTGTTAGATTGATTCTCTCACTTGTTGCTCACTTTGAATGGGAGGTACGTTAGATGGATGTCAAAAATGATGTTCTACATGGTGATCTCACTAAATAAATTTACATGGAGAAATCCCCCATTTTGAAAAGGATGGTATCCTTCTGTGCTAACTGAAGAAATCCTTGTATATTTTGAAATAGTCCCCCGGGGCATGGTTTGAGAATATTGACCGCTTTTTCATCGATCTTGGTTTCAACCATTATGAATAAGATCAAATTATTGATGTATTACAAGTAAAAGATCATGCAACATTTATTGGTGTATTGTATGTGGATAACTTATTTATTACTAGAAGCAATGCTAGTATAATTTTGGCTTTGAAGAAACAATTAGTAGATACATTTGAGATGATTGATCTTGGTTTGTTGTATTTATTTTTGGGATTAAATTCTTACAAATGAATGATAGTATCTTTATTTCTCAACACAAGTATGCATTGAATCTTTTACAAAAGTTCAAGATGAAAGACTATAAACGTTTTTGTGCTATACCCTATTAGTTGGGAGTGAAGCTAAGAAAGGAGTGTGATTCTTCAAAATTTGGTGCTATACTCTATCAACAACTTGTTGGTAACCTTATTTATCTAATTCACAGTTGGCTTGATATTTCATTAGTTGTCATTGTAGTTTCTCAATTTATGGATGATTTTTGAGAAACTCACCTTAAAGGAATAGAGAGAATTTTTCATTATATCAAGGTAACTTACCAATTGGGATAAATATGGAGATGATAAGAAGTCAACATTTTTTATTTATTTATTTCAACTTGGTTTCAGATCCATTATCTATTATTGTAAAAATCAAAAGGTGGTTTCCTTATCAACCGCATAAGCATAATATTGTGGTCTATTGCATGTTGGCACATATGCTGTATGAATTTGACATGTCATGGTTTCTAGTTGAGACATCGATTATCGTGTATTGTGATTGTAACCTCAAAAACTAGCAGTCTTCCATGATTGAAGCTAAATGGACCCAATTCAAGTATGTGGACCCAATCGAAATCTATGGACCTAGTGCTATGATTGGAAACTCTTCAAGGAAGTACACCCAATCTCACCTAAATTTAACCCCCTTTCTCTTTATACCTTTCTAATTAGGCCATGGGAGGATCCCTCAAACACGGTAATGATATTCCTTTAATAACACAACAAAATACAATTCTATCCCTACAAAACCTTTCCACCATTAGTAGACCAATGCCTAATGGAGTCAATGGAATATATGTACAATGAACCCTTAGAATTAGAAGGTTAGGAGAAATAATGAATACTCATAACTCATTGCTTCAATTTTTTGTAGTAAAAACCAATGATAGAAAATATGAGATATCTCTCAACCCAACCATCACAATCGCGTAAAATTGACCTCCCGACAACCAACAAAGAGGGGCACACCTATCCCCCCTAGGGCGCACTTGTTTTAGTGGATGAAATATTTTATTTAGCACTAATTTATGCTACATGTCTGCAACTTAATATAGTCAAAGCAAATTAGAAAATTCCTTGGCCTCAAATCCCCCGAGGGTCCTCTCGAGTGATCTAGAATTTGACCCAAGCTTCTTCAAACCCATAGGGTTTCAATTTTCCTTATATAGACCTGCACAACTCAATAAAAATATATAAAACAACCCCTCAGGATTGAAGCTACCTATCCCTTGGATGACTTCACCTCCTTTAGGGAACTTTTAGGGCCAAAAAAGGTTTTTTTGCAAATATTTTCATTTTTTTTGCAAATTTTTAATATCTAATCTAAATATGAAATTTATTGCTGCAAATGAATATTTCATAAAATCAAAATTTAAATGAATAGGGCACAAAAACAAATATTTTTGTATTTTTACAAAATTATGCAATTAGGGTTTTTTACAATATCCAATTTTTTGTGTTTTTTTGCAATAATACATAATTTTGATAAAAATAGATTCCAAGTGAAAATGAGGGAAATAAATACCTAAGTCTCTTCCCTTAAAGGCCACTAAGGATTCATGGTTAGAATTCCTCTCAAGAATTGATAATCCTATTTTGATGAACTAGGCTAAAACTAATAAACCCTAGGTTGTATTGGTCTTGACCTAATTACGACAAAAGAGTTGGAAAATGCCTAAAAAGAGGGACCCTCAAAGGAGGGATGTATCACGTACAAGATAAATATTTTATGAATAAAAATACCTAATTTACCCTTACCTATAGTGCAAGAGAAAGAGGACCAAATATCTTACCATAAACGAAGAAAAAGGGAGAAAGGAGTAACCTCCTAAGAATCCCTTTCCTTAAAAAAGCCTTGCAAGATTTATAAGTATGAACCTTCAATCACCAAAAAACATGCCACATTGAAGCTTTAAGAGCGACAAGAAGAGAGTACACACCACTTATCCCAAGTAGACAAGAAGAAAAATAGAAATGAATTTATTTGATCTCATGATCTTGAGTTAAAAGGAGGAGGAGTTGCCTTATTTATGTGTGAATTAGGCAGAACTTAACCTCCTTTACAAACCGACCAACCTAAAATGTCTAAAATAACTTCAAATGTTTTTTCAATGAATTTTTTAGGGTTTGTCATCCACAAGTCGAGTACTAAACCTCATACAATGTAAAATAATTATAAAATATGATGAATTGCCACAACTTTGATGGAATGTTGAGAATGGAGGAGTGTGTCATGCCCCATATAACCCCAACATTGTGATTTTTCCCTCAACATCCTCCTCCTTTAGGTGGTATGGATTCTTCAATGGATGGAACCGTCATCAATTCGGCTTGCTTGAGCCAAGAGGAGGGTAAATACATAATAAAAGTAGGTCCAAGTAGGCATAGTGATGTGTGCTAAATCAAGTATGCCAACCCTTACACATATAATCACCTTCTACAAAGTGTAAACATGAGTGTGGATGGGAGCCTCTAAGCCATGTGTCCAAATGGATTCATCCCAAGAAGCACTGGACACCAACCTAGGGCACAAATGACCAAACATGACATGGATATTTTTCCCATCAAGGGGCATTAAACAATGCCACTAAGCCAACACTTCCTGGAATGAAAACCAAGAGAGCCTTCCATGACCAAGTCGTGGGTCTTGAGCCCCACCAGACCAACAGTCTACATAAATCAAGCTGAAACTTGGTCTTTACATAGAAAAGAAAAGGATCCATCCTCTATGAAAATATGATATGACACATTGCATAACATATGGAGGGTAACAATGATAATCAAAGTGTGATATAGGATGTAGAAAATCCAATTGCACATACTAAAATGAAGCATGTGGAGTTTCATGCTCATTATTTGAGACAATTAATACAAGACAATGTTGTGAATCTTGTTCATTGCAATACAAATGATCAAGTTATTGATATATTTACAAATTCTCTCTCAGAAGGTAAGTTTGTGAAACTTTAGACTATGCTTGGACTTTAGGAAGCTGCGATTACAAGGGTTTGTGGAAAATAATTTCACCTCTTGAATCTCTATAGTTTTGTGTTGATGGAGGGGTGTTGGAACAATAAATTTTGTAAGATCATCACACCTCTGGATCCTCTAGAGACAATCAATAGATATTCAACTAGGAGAGTTGAATGGAAGTTCTACGAGGAGATGGATTGGAAGGAAGGTCGATTAATCATTCCACTAGTTGGGAAGTTAGAGAAGAAAAATCAAC
Source organism: Larix kaempferi (assembly GCA_027924585.1). NCBI lineage: Eukaryota > Viridiplantae > Streptophyta > Pinopsida > Pinales > Pinaceae > Larix > Larix kaempferi. The sequence continues at coordinate 46,627,845 of BSBM01000510.1, forward strand.
CAGTGCATGAAAAAGGAAAAATTAAGGAGTTTGTTAGGTGTCCTAACCAATCTATGTGGAACTCGTATTTCTCACTTCAAAGGAGTTGGCTACATATTGGTACTATATAATATGGCCCTATGATCTATTTTATTGGAAACGATTTGCAAGAAACAATAAAAAAATGAAGAGAAAGTAGAGAATAAGAGTGAAACCCTAGAAGACCATCCTCTCTATTACTTGGATAAACTATCCCTTTTATAGGTTTTGCAATACACAATAGATTGAATGAATAAAATTTAACGCAGAACCTAAATGCACATAGTATTTACTTGCTTTATTTATTTAATATATTAGCTAACTAATCAAGTAATTAGATCACAATTCTCCTCTTGGAAAATGTGCACTTATGGAGTGGTGCACTCTAGCTCATCAAGTGGAGAGGTGTGTACCAACCCATCAATCACACGGTAGCTAGTACACCCCTCTTGATTGTCCAATCCCTCCCTATTTAGATCCGAAAGTGTCCTAAATTTTGCTAGTAGTTGAGTGATTGGTTCTGCATAGCAGAGTGGGAAAACCATTTGGAATTGGTGTCCAGTTGGCCTTGAAATCCCATTAGGTAAGAATATGCTACTACTTCCAAGTGAAACGAGTGTTAATGTCCAATATAGTGTCATTGAACAATGGATGATAAAAGTCTAGGATGTTATCCATTAAGTGAGGAACAATAACCTCCTCCTCCAACAATGGGGCTTTAAAAGTTTGAGGTTATTCACATTGATATCATCATGAACACCAAGTTGATGAGGTAAGTCCACAGGTAATAATTTTCTCCCACTGATTGGAGGATCATGTAAAGACCATAAAGCAGAAGTTTGAGTTTGTGATGGTGATGACCCGTAGAGTGGTGTTTGTTTAGGTACAACCAAATTCAATCTCTAGGATGGAAATGGATAGGAGTGCAATGGTGGTCATGACATTGATTATAGATCTCTTAGGTAGGCTAAAGGGAAATAGAGACTTGGGCATGTTTCTATGTCAATTGTTGAACATAGGAGAGGGTGGAGTTCTATTCCTTTTATAGATGTGTAGTGCTTGGCGGGGCAACAATGACATGTAGCTCATATGGGGCAAGGGTTTGGTAGCCATAAGAAGCTTCAAATGGAGAAATACCAACCAAAGAGTTGACAATATGTTTTTAACTATGATGGATAATGTGCAAATATGAATCCCAATGGTGATTTTTGGAAAATTAGAGACATAGAGTGTGCACCAGGTTACGATTAACTTTTACGATTTGGCCATTTGTTTGAGGGTGAAAGGCTATGGAAAAACAAAGGTGAAAAATCCATATTTTCCAAATATTTTTCCAAAATGTGTTGAGAATGCAAGAGTCATGGCTGGAAATGATATTGCTTGGAAGACCAAAATAGGACCATACCCCAGTGAAAAAATTCCAACCATATGAGCTACATAAGTTGTTTTGGTGTAGGGAATGAAAATATCCATCTTTAAAAAAATGACACAACACCACCCAAATAACGTCATGCTTTTGCAGAGTCATTGGAAGGCCATCGAGGAAATCCATGGATATGGATTTCCATGGATGGGAAGGGGTTGGTAAGGGCTCATATAAGCCATGCTCCCTGTTGGTCGGTTTACTTTGACTACAGAGAGAGCAAGATCAAAGAAATTGTTCCACTTAGTGCTGCATAGATGGCTAGAAGAAATAGTGCTAAAGATGTTATATTGTCTTGTATATCCCAAAATGACCCTTGTAGGAAGAAGAGTAAGCCTCCCATATGAGAACCAAGTGATTGGGAGTCTGCAATACACATAGCTAGTGCAATTTTTACACCAACCATCATAGATAGAGTAATCCAAAAAGGGATTATGATTCACCTATGTGGGTTTGTGTACTGCCTATAGGTAGCACAACACACCTATGAAATTTGTAGGACCTATCCCCTAAGAGGGAGGATCGAACAACATATTTGCAACCTGATTGGAACTACCCTTCTTATATTTGATAACCAAATGGCATTGCTAATATTTGTCTCCTATTTAAGATGTTGTTGTTCTAGAATCTTGGATTAGGAAAGTAAGAAAATAAAAGGATAGTGATAAATGTGAAGGATAGTTTCCTTAACCAAGATGTACTGACACCACTACTTCATGCTTGAATGAGAGCATATGATTCTTTTTCATAAGTACTGCAATTGAGGTTAGGATGAGACAAAGTTTCAGAATGGTACATGATAGGGTGTCCTCACTATTTAAGTACTACACATATAACATGTTGTGACCTTTTTTTCTTTCAAAAGGCCATTGGAGATCAAGAACGTGTAAAAATAGGGTGAACATAGAGCTACTTCAGGCATTGGAACTTTTTAATTGTTAAGTGCGTTCAAGAGAAGTGAGATTGATTGGAAAGCTAATGAAGTGGATGATAGTGTAATAAAAAATGGAAATAAAACATCAATAGAAATTTAGACCACCCAATTTTGTTTTTAGCTCAACAACTATGGTAGGGGGCAATTATCTAGGGCCTGAACTCGAACATAATTAGGGTGGATGTTATCCCGATCATTAAAAAACCCAAGGAACTAGATTAAAGTATGGCCAAAGAAAGATTTTGGTTACTTAAATTTCAATTTATGTGTATGCAATAATTCCAACACTAAATAGATATGATGTAGGTGATCCTCCCAAATGGAGCTAAAATCTAAAATATCATCCAAATAAATCACAATAAAACACCCAATGTGGGGGTGAAAGATATCATTAATTAGGGCCCGCATGAAGGTGGCTAGAGCATAGTGAGACCAACCACTTAGACATACCAAACTTGGTTTTAAAAGTAGTTTTCCAAGTACCAATATCAATCATATAATCCTAATGGTATCTAGTAGTCAGATCCATTTTAGTGAAGAAGCAAGCACTGCGTAGGTGGTCCAACAAGTCATCAATGCGAGGTAATGGGTAACATTTTTTTACAATAGCCTTGTTGAGAGCATGGTACTCAATCACAAGGAGCCATTCCTTAGTGTCTTTCTTAGGGTTAGTAGAGTCAGGGGAAGAATAAGGAGATGAATTGCGATGAATATAATGTTTGAAATTCAAGAACTATTGTAGCTAGAATTCTATTTTGTCTTCATCACAAGGAGCAAAGCGATAGGATGGAGCATTAGGGATATAGGTACCAGGGATTAATTCAATGGAGTTTTGAAGAGAATGAATAAGAGAGAGACCTTATCGAGGGGAAAATACATCTACAAACTCAATAAGTAAAGGCTCTATGTTGGATGGGATGAGTAAGAAGGGATTGTTAGGTTTTTATAGGAAGTACGATGTAGAGTTACATGCATGTGTTTAAACTAAATTGGTGGACTGTAGCATTGTTTGTCCACAGAAGAGGCGATTGTTATGTAGAGGAGGTATGTGCATAGGTATTTATGTCTTAAGTAATTTGATAGGTGTGTTTACTAACATGATAGACATCCTTGATTTGCTATTGATAGGGGATGCCTAGGAGAAGATATATGATTATAGGGGATGCCTAGTATTTCATAGGCACTATAAATGAATTCCTTGCTTTTAAGCTACAGTTTAAAAAATGTTTCAATTTTAATCCCAAAAAAAAGGAAGGGGTACTACGAGTGGAACATCTTTTCAATTTTGGGGCTGAATTTAGGATTTTGGTTGCAAGGGTATCGATTGTCAAGGACATAGCTTCAAAAAAGTTGAAATCTTGACCCTAACCAAAAGTGGGGGGTATTATGTTTGGTGCCAATTTCCAATCTAGGGGTTGATTTTAAGGTTTTGTTGGCAATGATATTGGTTGTTAAGTCCTGGTTTCAAATAAGTTGTAATTTTGACCTTGAAAAAAATGAAGGATGTTGTTGTAGGAACCACGTTTTTATTAGAGGGTTAATTTTATAGGTTTGTTTTTAATCTTATGAGGTTTCTAAGGATATGGTTGCAAATTTTTTTAATTTTAACTTTGAAAAATTGGTGTTACTAGTAGCACCACTTTTTGATTTGAAGGTTGATTTTGGTGTTTTTACTAAAAAATATGGGTTTTTAGAGATAGAGTTCTTGTTTTGAGGTCACTATTCATGTCAATTGGGTAACTATGTTCATCATAATCATCATCATCATCATCATCATCATCATCATCATCATCATCACCCTCATCATCATCATAATCATCATCATCATCATCATCATCATCATAATCATCATCATCATCATCATCACCACCACCACCGTCATTGCATGTTCATCATCTCCATCATCGTTGTCATCCACATCATGTGTAATATTTTGTTTTCGTCTATGTCGTGCATCGTGCATGATGCATTATTCATAATTATCATGGTTTTCATCATCATCATCATCATAATCATTGTCATAATCGTTATTGTCGTCATCATCTGTCATTATCAACATCATCATTTTTGTAATCATCATTTCCAACATTGTCCTCATTACCCTCGTCATTATCATTGTTGTCCTTGTCATCATCATCACCGCCACCATTATCACAATCAATATCACCACCACCACCACCACCACCATCATCACCATCATCCTCATCACCATCATCATTGTCCTCATCACCATGATCAACATCACCATCATCACCATCATCACCATCATCATGATCATCATCACCACCACCACAATCACCACCACCACCACCACCACCACCACAATCACCACCACCACCACCACCATAACCACCACCATCATCCCCATCATCATTGCCATCATCATCATCATCATCATCATCACTACCATCATCATCGTCATCATTGTTGTCATCCTCATCATCATTGTTACCATCACGACCACCACCACCACCATCATCACCATCACCATTGTCATCCTCATCATAATTGTCATCCTCATCATAATTGTCATCATCATCATCGTCATCATCATCATTGTCATTGTCGTCATCATTGTCATGATCATTATCAATCATCATCATCATCACTGTCATCATCATCGAAGATCATCATCATCATTGTCATCATTATCATCGTAGTCATCATTTCCATCATCATCATCGTTGTCATCATCATCATCATCATCATCATGTTCATAATCGTCATCATTATTATCATCATCCTTATCCTCATAATCCTTGTCATTATACTTGTCGTCATCATTGTCAATCATCGTCCATAGTCAATAATTATTGTCAATCATCATCATCATCATCGTCAATTATCATTGCCATCATCGTCATCATTGTCATTGTCATCATCATCATCATCATTGTCGTCATCCTCATTATCGTCATTATCGTCATCACCATCATCATCGTTGTCAATCATAATCGTCATCATCACTTTCGTCGTCGCCATCATTGTCGTCATCATCATTGTCATCATCATCATTTTCATTGTTGTCATCGCCATCGTTATTATCATCATTGTCTTCATCATCATCTATTATCATAGTTGTCATCGTCACAGTCATCATTGTCAATGGTGGTTGTTCTCATCATCATTATTTATAAATAAATTTGTTTTTATTAATTTACCAATTTTATAACATTTTAAAATAATATTTTATTGTCATATTAAAGTTTCGTTCATAATTTTTTCTTTTATAATTTATTTAATATTTATAAAGATAATTCCATGATAAAGGAATTCATCTTTGTTAATAAGGTAATGAAATGCAAATACATGTGTGAGGTACACACTTCCCTTGTGTGTATGAGAGATATCATTTCCAGCTCAATGTAAATAGAAATCGGTATAAACATTTAATTTTGTAAATCTAAATGAGTTTATCATCTCACCCTAATAAAAAATCAGTATAAACATTTAATTTTGTAGAAATCGGTATAAACATTTAATTTTGTAAATCTACATGAGTTTATCATCTCACCCTAAACAATTTCGTTAATAGACTTTGGATTATGAACATTAATGCTTAAGATATTCTCAATAAAGATTTAATTTTTTAAGTCAAAGCTAAATACTTCAAATTCAATTGTGAAATTGAACCATTTCCACTTTGTGGTATCAATAAAAAATTTCCTTCACCCTTTCACTATGCACTTTCCTAAGTATGTTGCAGTAATAATTAGTGTACAACTTTACATCTTCACTTCCATAACACCTATTCTCTCGGAGATTGAGCTACATTATTTATATTTATATTTTAATATCCTCATCTCATAAGTATCTTTTTTAGTCCTTGTTATAGGTAGAGACTATATGTTCCGCTTTTTACTATTGATCTACTTCATCCAAAAATATTTCTAAAACTTGCCTGTAGTTTATGTAATGTTGAAAGAATTTGGTTATTTATTTGTATTTATTTAATAAAATATTTTAATAAGTGTGTAATCCTTATTGGTGAAAAGGAATTGCAAAGACAATTTTTATCATTGTCACTCATTAAGAAAAATAAAAATAAAATAAAATTTGGAATTGGTATGTTATACAATGTAATTTTTGACACAAATGTCCAACAACAAGTAATTGATTTCGTAATCCCTGGGTGGACACGTGGCATACATGCTCACCATCACCGACCTCAAGAAATAATCCATGCCTAGCCAGGTGGCAGACATGCTCACCATCACCGAACTCAAGAAATAATCCATGCCTAGCCAGGTGGCAGACATGCTCACCATCACCGACCTCAAGCAGGAATAAGTTGTGGACGACCGGAACCAACAACCACATAACTCGTATGGACTTGAGTGTAAACAGAGCTATGGCAACTAGTATGGACTTGAGTGTAAACCGAGGTGTGGTTGGGCCAGCTGCTCTCCCTTCGCTTTAGAAGGAGGTCCCTTCATCTTTAGAAGGAGGTCCCTTCATCCTTAGAAGGCATTGAATGTCATGTCCCAAATTTGGAATTGGGTCACAATGGCCTAATCACATTAGCCATATTCATTATATTTTGTAAAATTGATGTTAAGGGTCAAATAATTGCCAAGGAGGAAAATTACTAGTTTCCTAGGTTTGGGGTGGAAGCTTTGGGATTTGGAATAAGGGGGATAATAAATGATGTTTAGACATTAGAAGGGTTCAAGTATTTAATAAATAGAGTGAATAAAGAAATTCAAGATAAATCCTAGGTGACAAATGGTTTTGGAGACATATGGAGGATGTGGGACCCACACTAGCTTGATTTTTCATAATACATGGTATCTCTCTTTTGCAAATTCGAATTAATGGGAATGTGAACACTCTTGGGTGAGTTGGTAAGTCATAAAACATGTCATTGAGCATATTAGGTCGAATTGGGAAGGATTGGTAACCTCCATGGAAGATAAAGAGTCAAAGTGGAAGTTTGTGGACACTTGGGCTAGATTCCCTAGCCCCTATGACACCAATGATGGAGCATCTATGACAACTATGACAACTTGCAGACCTGACCTCTGACATCTGACCACTATGACATGTCAGCCCCAAAAATAGGCTCAAGGAAGGCGAATTTGGGAGTTGGATAAGCCAAAGAGACTCAAAATCGAATTTGGGAGAAGATGGAAGGTTGGAACTAGGAGACAAGTGGCAAATGTGGAATATTTCCTAAATGGAAATCTATTGAAAGGATTTCGACCCTTAGAAGGCTAATGTTGGTTATAAAATGTAGAAATGAAGTATGAGAATGGCTTTTGATCATTTGTAGAATTTGCAATTGCATTTGTGAAGAGGGAGAGCTAGTGGATGACTAGTTTCTTGCCTTAGCCAATTTCGAGGGTGAAAGATTCCCATCCAAGTTGGTAATTGGAAAGGCCATTCAGACCTTTCATTTGGAGCTTTAATGGAGTCTTTATTTTTAGGTGTAATCTACAGGGCATCTCATGGTTTCTTCTATTGCAACTCACTCCTTCAACCATTTCCAGTTTTGATGGCATATTCTTGATCCTTGAGGGAGGGCGTTTTTGGTGAGCTATTGTACTCTTTGGGGAAGCTTTTAATGCCCCATTTATTTTTTAATATGAAGTAAATACTCTGTTCTTCATCTCCAAAAAGTTTCAGGTCGAAATTCCAAGTAGAAATGTATAAATCTCATTTTTAATGGAAGAACAATGCCATTTCCCCACTACCTTGTTGTGAGCCAATGTATTGATGATGATTTCGAATGAATGGATGATTCTCTGATATATTTTTGATCAATATACTGCCATGGATGTCTTCTAAAAGTTTCATGTACTGTACTTGAGCATTTGAACCATTTTTACTCAGTTTAGTTGTATTGGGAGGTGAAATAGTGCCATTCCCCCAAGGGTCGAATTGAGGATTTTTGCAGTTGAATGGGAGAGGGTGAGAACAGTTGTAATAATCCATTAATGGTTCATATGATACTTTAATAAAATACTTAACACATTACATACCTCTGTTAATAAATTTGAGTGGGTTTGGAGGCATTTGGGAAGCCATTTTTAGTACTTACCCCAGGGGGATTTGAACCCCAAATTACTAGTAAAATTGCATAATTGGTCCAGAATATTAAGAGAGTTTGCAGAGGTCTTTTGGTGGACATATGTCATCCATAAACATCATATTAAAGTTCTAATATCATTCATACACCTTCCTTGAATATTTGAAGGCATTTGGAGTCAATTTGAGACCTAGAGACCAATACTAGTCAAAGGAAAATCACTAGTAAAGTTACCTACATTGATCAGAATTGAAAGAGGATTTGCAGAAGTATTTTAAAGGTCCAAAGGCATCCCTGAAACACATATTTATGTTCTAATATCATTCATATACATTCTCAGAAGATTTGGGATCATTTGGGGCAAATTTGGGACCTAGAGATCAAAACTAGTCAAAGGTCGAACTAGGGAAAAAAAAGTGGAAATTGCAATTTTAATAAAATTCCTAACAAGGGACATTACATTGAAGGCTGGAACATTTGAGGGTTGCAAATTTGGGCTAATTTTTTTTAACCGGAGGTAAGTTTTATTAAATCAATTAAACATTTTCTTGACTCTTTCTCAAATGCAATGCTCACCAATTTTTTGTTAAATAAATTCAGAGTAACACTCCAAGAAAGGTCAGGATAGCAATAAGAAATCCATTTGATGGCCGTCAGTCTGTTGTGTTTTCCATTCAACTGACCATCCAACCCCAGCAGCTTCCGTGACAACGGCCCATCACGAGACTGCTCAGAGTATTAAATCGTTCTTTTAAAATAATTGCGATTTTCCTTTCAAATGTATGAAGAGCCGTGGTGGCATTAATCCAGTTTTACTTCTCTAATATTTATATAGTAGTTTCACATGATATAATTAACAATTTATAGTATTGAGTTTGGGGTTATGTAGAAAATAGCAGAGTAGATAGCATCTATATATCAAATTGAGAAAGATAGCGTCGGTACTTTGCGTAGTTAAGCATTGAACTAGTTGAAGGTAGGACTCGAAATTGTATTTTGTATAAGTGGATCGCTGTATTAATTTTGTGTAAAATGCTTTCATATATTTAAAAATGGTTTGAAATTCGAATCCTTAACGAATCGAAATTATAAATCCATGTAATAACTCTGTGAAAATCGTTTTCATATATTGAATTTCGAATCCTACAGGAATCAAAATTATAGATCTCTGTAATAACTCTGCTTAAATCATTTTCATATATTGAAATTCGAATATTGTAGGAATCGAAATTATAGATCTATGTAATAACTCTATGAAAATGGTTTTCATATATTTAAAAATGGTTTGAAAATCGAACTTTGTAAGAATCGAAACCGTGGATCTCTGTAATAACACTGTGGAAATTGTTTTCATATATTTAAAATGGTTGGGAATCGAATCCTATTCTAACGAAGATCTATTGGCACAAACTTCTGATAATTGTTTTGGTCTAAAGATAAAAATCTCTATTAATGGTATAGTGTCAAACTATGAAATCGATGTAATTCAAAATGAACCCGGGCTTGGGCGTTTTAGGGAATCAATCTGAAGCATTATTGTAAACAAAAAGAATGGGATTCCTTCAACTCTGTTCTTATATTATAGAACTAGTGGGTTTATATATGAACGAATAGGAGTCTTAATACAAGACTCTATTCATATTATAATTACAATGGATGTAATTCCAGGTTCAGGGATCAGATCCCTCGGCATCCTGTTTAAATATCAATATTGTTTGTATCAATGCTTTAAATCTGCAAAGCATTATAAATCGATTTATCTCTAAGAGAATAGTCGAAATCATGAAAGCTTCAAACTATCTCATGGAGTTACCTTCGGTTAAATTCCTGAACTCATGCAGTAGATGAATATTGTAATCTAAACGATCAATATCTTGTTTTTTAAATACCTCTACCTCAAACCCTGTAATAGTATGTGCATATTCATGTTATATAACAAAATGTCCATGATCTGAAATATGGTTTAAAAATATTAGAAGAATAAAGTAGCCAAAAATATATTTCACAACCCACTTATTTTCTCTTTCCGCTTAGTTTCTTTCCGTAACCTGACTATTTCGTCGCCACAAAGACAAAAAGTCAAATATAAGTTAAAAATAAGTCAAACAAAAAAATGCAAACTAGAGACGAAATTGGAATTTCATCTCAACCGCACCTCTCAAAACATCTTGCCATGTAGTAGTGGGACATGAATTCTTATCCTTCTATGATTTTTTTTCTTTCTCAAATCTGGTTATCTTCATCAGTTGAGTATGATTTCTCGCATGACATTGAAAAGTTTTGTTTATCCTTTTAATCCACTCAAGATCTATTAAACCACTTTAGTGGTGGTGGATTTGGGGAAAAATATCACTGGACCTTAGTGACGGGAATTTCTAACAAACAAAAAAAAATCCTCTTTAACGTAATACATGCATTGTGTAGAAATCTCAAAAGGTATCATAGATCACAAACTTACTCTCATTTTCTGAATCATCTACAATAATTTGCAGATTCAATGGTTTTTGGCCTCATGTATTAGACTTGTACTAGTGGATATAATTGACTTCGCTAAGGAACTTATGAGTTATATTTATGCTTCAAATGTTTCTTTATTGTTCAATTAATTATTAAAGAGTTTTTGAGGATGATTATTAATTTTAAGAAAGAGTGGGTTTTTTTTGGTTAACTCAGTAATTCCTAGATTTTGGCCATACTACTGCATCTATCACAAAAATGTTACTTTATATTTTCCTCCCAAATCCACCACTCCCTTTTTTGCATTATCACAAAAATGTTAGTTTATATTTTTGCCCCAAATCCACCACCACTGCCTTTGAAACAGTTAAAGTAAATGGGTTGTTCTTAAAAACCAAAGTGAGAGTTATGTCTTTGCATATGTTATTGTTGGACAATATATGCTATATATCTATCAAACAAATACCATTTTAAATCCAAATATTTAACATGCATCAAAACAAAATTAAACTTAATATATTTAAAATCTATCTATTAATATTTAAACATCTATGAATGACATTTATTATTTTTAAAATAATTTAATTAACAAAATCTAAAATATTTAAACATCTATGCATTACGTAACATAACATGACAACATCTCCCTTGTAACATAATGTGACAACATCTCCTAGGTAACATAACATAATATAACTATTTCCTCATTGATGAGATACACCGGCGTAGATCCATCTCAAACACGGATCTATTAAGCACCGAGAGGGATCCAATTTCTTGAGGTGTAATTTTTTTTGTTTTATCTTAATTTTTTTACACATTAAGAAAAAAATACCCCTCAAGAAATTGGATCCCTCTCTTTTAATTTTTTAATTCGGGGCAATTGGATCACTTTCTTGCGCTACTCCTACATGGAAATGTAACGTGACAAACGTGACAAATGTGACAAACGTTACAACATCTCCCCCATACTGGGTTGTAACGTAACGTGACAAACGTGACAAATGTGACATGTGACATCCGTTACAGGATCTCCCCCATACTACAAACATGACAAATGTGACATCCATTATAGGATCTCCCCCATACTATTAATTTTTGCATTTTATTACTTTTGAAAACGTTACATGTGACATGTGACATCCCTTACAGGATCTCCCCCATACTATTACTTTTTAGATTTTATTACTTTTGAAAACATTACATGTGACATCCGTTACAGGATCTCCCCCATAATGGGTTGTAAGCACCTCGTTTACACTCAGTGCAATAATAACATTTATATTTTACAATATAATTTATTATACACGTTATAACATTGTTATTTTTTTGGATTTAAATTCATTTTAAAACTCAATCGCCTATTACTTTCAAACCTTGTAACATTCATTCCAAAATTGTGAATTAAGTATGATATACCATTTAAAAGAGATTCTAGCCATCATCTATTTATATAACATTTGTAAGCGTATTATTCCCTATTCTAAAATTTCATATTAAATTTATATATCATAAAATGAAAACATGTGCAATATCATTCTACTTTATTAGTCCATGCCATAGGTAGAGACTATATATTCCGGTAAATGCTATTAATTTACTCTCTACCAAAATATTTCTAAAACCTTATTATACTTTGTCTAATGTTGAATAATTTTATTTATTTATTTGTATTTATTTAATAAAATATATTAGCCATCATGCAACGCCTATTGGTGGAAAGTGTTTGACAAGACTATTTTTATCATTGACATGAATTAAAATAAATATAAATAAAATAAAAAATAGAACATAACTTTAATCTTGCAAGTGTAACATCTAAATATTTGCTTTTTAGTGAACTAATGGATAGTTGGATAGTGGACTGACAAACAATCTGACAAGGTCAGTTGATGGGTATCAGACAATGTGACAAGGTACGGTTGGCACGCATCCAAAAAAGACCAAAAGCCAAGTTTTATGGGAGCTCTATTTGAATTCATTCCACCATGACAATTGCCCTATTATGTGTAAGAAGACTTGTTACCGAGTTGAACTAGGTTCTCCCAAGCTACTTGCAGGTTGCAGCAAGGCCATCTGTTATATTGTTCTATGCTAGTCTTAGTTTAGCCGGGATTTATTTGTATTATCTTATTAATGCAAGTATATAGACCTATGTCAAAGTAATCCAACAAATTTAAAACAAAGGGCTTATAGAAGTTACATGTCTTGGCACAATACACCTGCAGTAGAATCGTGTCTTTACAAGCTTGTAGCATCAAGTGTCACCTTATAGCAATAGTTTTCGGTTTCAGAACAGAGGTTCCTACTCATTCCAACCTTTCCCCACTCACAAGCATAGATCTCGTAAGGACAACAATGTTACTTACTGGCGTACTTGAAACAACAGATTAACACTGACCAAACATAGTTTCCATTCTTTGAAAAAGAGTCTAGTGCTAGTCGGAGTCAAGAATTTTAAAATGGGGATGGTGGTTGGATTTCTCCTAGGTTTTTTCTCTTTTGATTCTCTAGAAGTTGTCAAAATCCTTGATACTTCATAGTTATTTAGTGTTTTTGTTACAAGTGTTGTTGTACATTGGTATTTTTTTTTTGTAAGATAATTGTTAATATGAAGATTTTGTAATTCTATGTTTAGGATAAGAGAAGATGGCCTCTGCTTTGGGTAATATGAAAACATTTTCCACGTCTGCCTCATTGGGTAACAATGGAAAGGAGAGGAAGTTGGGTGCAGTGTCCAACAATTATGGCAGACAATTGTCTTCTCTTTCTGCGTTGTCACCCATTTCCTTTAATCGCTTAAGCAAAAGGCAGACTATGAGATTACGCAGCAGAGAGCAGGTTGTTAATATAAGAGCTATGGCAAAGGAGGCGTACTTCAACAAAGATGGTTCAGCGACAAAAAAACTGTAGGTCAGAGAAAAAATTATGTTTAAAGGAAGGTCATGTGCACATGAAACTTCACTGTGGTAGATCTTTCCTTGTCCATTTATATTTGATGCTAATGTGTGGTTTTAACTTTATATTTAGCTTGTTTTTTCATATAGCCTGGCATTCAATTGCATATTTATTGAAAGCATTTTCAAATTGTCTTGTAGGCAGGCGTGAACAAGCTTGTTGATCTTGCTGGAGTCACGCTTGGATAGAAGGGCATAAATGTTGTATTGGAGAGAAAGTATGGTTCTCCGAAAATAGTCAATGATGGAGTGACAGTCGCTAAGGAGGTAAATTGTAGATGTGTGTTGTGATTTTCTTTTCAATTGTATGTTAGTTTTCCCTTCCTAATGTCTTACATCCGGTGTGCAAAATTTGAAATCCCAAAGGTTATAGACAATGTAGTTTTTACTCAATGGTCTACTTGACCAATGGACTAGCCACATTAGAATAATGAATCAAGCTTTTCAGAATTAGAAACAAAGAGTTTTGGATGAGTCAAGTTCTATTGTAATTGCCTCTCTAGTGAGTGTATTTCAATATTATAGTTCCCCGCTTTTGACAGGTTGAATTAGAGGACCTAGTTGAAAATATTAGGGCCAAGTTGGTAAGACAAGTTGCAACAAAGACAAATGATTTAGCTAGTGACAGAACCACCACATCTGTCGTACTTGCAGAAGGTTTAATAGGTGAAGGTGTAAAGGTAATTTTATGTTACTTTACTGGTTTCATATTTATTATTTGATGATTCTTATGGTGTTTGTTTGTTTTATCCTCCCTTCCATTAAATCCTCTTAATGTCTGAATTTTCCAAGAGCTTTAATGGGTTTAAGATGGTGTTTGAATGAAGAATGCTAATAGATATTTGAAATTTGTGATTCTTTTGTCAATTCTTATGATGGCTAGTAAAAAGCCAGTAGGCAAAGCTTGTATCTTAAATTTTGTGAATAAGGATTTGAATTGTAAACTTTCTTGTTTAGGTTGTTGCAGCAGGAGCAAATCCTATTCAAATTACTAGGGGCATTGACAAGACAGTAAAGGCTCTTGTTTCTGAGCTCAAAAGTCTGTCAAAGGAGGTAAATCCTTTCTGAGTAGGCTGGTTTTCTGATGGTTTGGTGTATCTAAGTGAATGATTAGTTAGTTTGCTAATGTATTGTTGGTTGAGAACTCCTTTTCATTTTTCATATAGCATTGGCCTTGTGGAATAATTTTAGTTGTTGGGGTGTTGTTAGATATTTAACCTTTGTAGATGGTTAAGGTGCTCTTTTGTTATGGGAATAGTTGATTAAACATTGTCATTTAAAGTTCCTTTAAAACTCCAAGGTAGCGTGTCGAGGAAATATTTTGGTGAAGCATTTTGGATTGATGTTATCTGTAAATGGTTACATATGTTAAAACCTTGTAATTTGTATTATTCTCTAGGTTGAAGACAATGAATTGGCAGATGTTGCTGCAATGAGTGCTGGGAATAACAATGAAATAGGAAGCATGATAACAGAGGCTATGAGTAAAGGTGGAAGGAAACGTGTTGTGACACTTGAAGAGGGGAAAAGTGCAGAAAATAATATGTATGTTGTAGAAGAAATGCAATTTGATCATGGATATATTTCTCCATACTTTGTGACAGACAGTGAGAATATGTCTGTGGAGTATGAGAACTGCAAGGTAATTGATGCAAAGGAAGTTTCTTAATTTTTTTTTTGTGCAGTTATTCTTTAGTTATCCTTGTAATGGAGAGAGAATGGATGAAAGTCACACACCACTTTTTGATATAACCCTCACAAGGGGCAATCCTTAAACACCCGACAGACTTTAAACAAGATATGGCAAGATATGATAGTTTCATAATCTTACATTTCATGTAAAAAATCAAAATGAATTATGACACTTTCAAAATCTTCTTCCATTTCATATAAAAAAATCAAAATGAAATATCATTAAGTGAAGAGTTTATTTTTTATTTTTGTAACTTATCAATTAGAGAGATCACGTCAAGATGGGCTTGGGCTTCACTTTGGGATTGAATTTTTTTTTTGAAGATGGCAAAACCAAAATTGGCAATGATGATAGTGACCTGCCTTATTTTTATTTTTCATTTTTTTCATCTTTAAGTTTCAACTTCAAATTAAGGTTAATTCACTTCTTGTGATATCCCAAGCCTCTTGGGCTCATTCATGAATCGTCAAATAAAGAAAAAAATATTTATTATATTTTGCAATTACTTGTGCTATAATGCATGACTCTTTTGTGTTGTGTTTCTTAATATATTTTCTTGGTTGGTCACATGATTCCTTAACTAATGGGTTGTTATGGTTGGGAGATATTGGGTTTTTTTTATAGTGAGATAAAATGATAGCCTTTGGTTATGTAGTATGATCGAATATTAGTATCTATATTTACCCTCTTACATTCTATGCGGTGGTGACAAGTATAATTTTGATGATGTTAATAATTGAAAATTAAATGTGGTTTAAAAAATATTATTTATATTTAATTTTTATAAACTTAAATTAGTATTAAAAATGTTCTTAAACATAGTATAAGATTTTATTAATATAAATATCATATATTTTAGACATAAATATGGCATAGCATTCAAGGATGGGCATATATATAGGTGTTAATGTTATATTATGTCCAACACAAATATGGTGTAATAACAACTCTAACATGGCATGCCATTTGAATGTTAGTGTATGTTTTTTGAATGTTAGTGTATGCATGTGTATTTATATTGTGTCAGGCATTTTAAGTAGAGTGTTACTTTGATGTTTAGTTACCAATTGGCATTAGTTTGAGGTGTTGAGTGTTAGTGAGGGCATCGATATTTAGGTGTTAATGGGCATCTATGTGAGGTGTTGTGTTACATGTTTGTGTGTTAATGTTGTGCTAGGTTTTATAGTTAAGTGGTGGTGTCATGATGCATGCTGAAGGTAGACTAGGGCTTGATTTAATTGAGACGAGTAGGAAATCAAGTCAATGAAAACTCCAATGAGAATCATAAATGTATGCAAACAAGTAATGATGTGTATTATTTCATATACTAATTGTAAGGAATTTTACAATGTGAACCCCATTGCATTACACAATGTAGTTATCTAAAATCCTTTTAGTTTAGTAGTGTAAAAAATTGGAATTCAAAATAATATCTACAAAGAATATAGAATATAAAAGGGTTATCTCTTTCTTTTGATAATAAGACAGAGGAACATTATATAACAATTTTGTAGATATTTTATTAAAAAAAATATAAGATAAGTGCAAAGAACTTCTCGGTTACTTTTGGAATATAAGCAATATCAAGAAAAACTAACTTCCAATAATAACTATTCGAGATAATTTTTTTTTAAATAAAAATTTTGTTCACTTTGTATGCATTTTGAAATAATAGTTTTTATCAGTGATGAAATTATGTTTTATGCTTTGGTTTACTGCAAATAAATGTCCAAAACACCTTGTTTCCATTGTTAGGAGATATTTCTAATAACATGTATAATCTAGTTCATGCATCCAATGTATGTACCAGTAAATTAGAAGGGGGTATGTATGATTGGAAATGTTTTCATATAATGTGTTTTTGCATTTTTTATATCTAGTTTTTAATTATCTTTCTCCAATTTTCAAAGATTCCATTTTCATTAGGCATGGATTTGCAACTTAGTTGTTATTTTTTATGTTTAATATTTAACCTAATGACATTGTAAGTTAAATTGTATGTTGGGAATTCGCATTTTTCAAACTTAACATCTTCACAATTTTAAGATACTTAAACTTTTAAATATTAACATTTAATATATATTGATAGGGGTATGAGTTTTATGTTATATATAAATTTACTTGGATTTTAATTTATTTTAAAATAATTTTGAATAACTTTTTTTTTTCTATATTTTTTTCTTAAACTAAAGGGCAAGGACTAAGCTACATGCATTTTTGTTAAATTAAAGGGTAGGGATTAAACTTATTATGTGCCTTTGAATTGACAAATTAAAACAAGTCAAGAAGTCATTCAAGCTAAAATCTAAAAGAGACATGAAGGATAAATTCTAAGAATTTAACTAATACTAAAGTTTAGAAGGCATAATTTCAACACAAGTCATTTAATCACAAGGATTGGTCCATAACCATTTTAAATCCATATATTTGATTGTGTTGAAAGGTATCACAAAACTTGAGATGCAAATATCAATTTTTTGAACATTGAGATTCTAAGTGTGGAAAACATTGAAATTGGTACTCTCAAGTTTTTTTATACCTCTCAACTTTGAATGTATCATAGACATAAAACGTTAGGATGCGTCAATTCAAATGGTAGGGACTAAACTGCTTGCAGTTCTTATTTTAAAATGTTCACATTTTTTCATTAACTTTGTTAATTTAAATTAATTTATATGATGTTAAATATTATTTATTATAAAAAAATATCTTTATATTTATTTCATTCCATATTAATATTAATAGTCATATTATTATTATTATCTTTACCACCCGTTTTCATTAACTTTGTTAATTTATATGATGTTATATATCATTTATTATAATAAAATATCTTTATATTTTTTTCATTCCATATTCATATTCATATTCATATTCATATTATTATTATTATCATTATCAATATTATTATTGTAATAGTTATATTTATATTTTAATATCCTCATCTCATAAGTTTTTTTTTTCTTAACTTCTCCTCTTTACCAGTTAATTTATATGATGTTATATATTATTTATTATAATAAAATATCTTTATATTCATTTCATTCCATATTAATATTATTTTTTATATTATTATTATTATCATTAGTGTAATAAAATGAAAAATATAGAAGTCAAGGATATGGTGGTCCGTTGGTGGGGATAGATGGATTTCATTCCATCCACCCGGGTTCAATTCTGTTGATACATCTTCTGGCTTGGATATCCGGCTGACGGTTTGCTCGACCTACCATCCATGATATGTGAGGAAGTTTGTTGAGATTTCCCGTGCATGTTATCTTTCCTTGATTCCTTCAGAATAGCAAGAAGGTGATTTTTCCGCTGGAAAAAAATGAAAAATATAGAAAACAACATTAAAAAGAAATACGATTCAACAAACTCTGAGAGTGGACCAAAGAAAATGATTTAACAAGTCTAGGAGTGGACGAAAGAAAATGATTTAACAACGATTCTCTTTTGGTAGTTGAAAAAATGAGTGTTCAAATAAAAATATATTTTGAAATGAGTTAAAGTCCTTATTTTTCACAATCTCATTATTCTGAAAAGGAAAGCCTTACTCACTTGTTGAAAATACCTATATTAACCATTATATTTACATTTTATCGTGTGTGGGATTATTTATTTTCAATGGTGGTTTACCGTAACTACATTCACTTGGAAATATGTCAACACTTGCTATTATGGAGAATCAAGGTATGACCATAATTTCTGTTAACACCTAAATTTTGTCCACCTACCTTGCCATTAGCCCCATCAAACCCATACATCATTACCTGTCACGAACCCAAATTTCGTAAAATTTAAAAACTTTTCTAAATGCCTAAAATGCCACTAAAATATACACGGAAATATAAAGTGTAGTTTCACTTTCTTTAAATACTGCTTTACAAAATAATTAAAAATTTGTGACACTTATTATTGTTTACAAATGTCGTTATGCTAATCAAGGAAAAGGTATACGTTTTAATTTCAACTAAATAAATTATGAACTTGATACGTCAATCATTTCTTAAATCTTGCGGGAACAGAAAAACTTCATTATGTCTTAATCTACATCTTTAGAAAGAATGTATATCTTTTATCGCACCGATAGAACAACCTAAATTGTAACAACATAACCATAATCATAAGGGAAACATATTAGCAATATACCTCATAATCAACTTTCTAATGGATCAGATACTTCAAAATAGTCATAAACATTTTTAAGGACAGAAAACAAGTACTCATACATAAGACACATTGAGAAACACCATAGAAAACATAGGAGACCAAAAGTAACGTGGTTCACCCATACACGGGCTAGTCCACAAAAGTGTGTGCATCTTTTATTATAATTATCGAAGCACGTGAAGTATTACAAAAATGGCAAACTCAGTTGTTTGCAAAATTCTATCATTCTTGATGCAAATACTATAAGAACATTTTTCACGTGGTTCACCCGCATCTTGGGCTACGTCCACAAAAGGGGGTTGTTTTATAATATTCATCAAAGTTTGAAGGATACAATCAGCATTACTCCTGATGCTTGATACATGTTCCCGTCTTTCTTATATTCATACCTTCATTGTATAAAAGAGAGAGACTCCTCTTTAGTCCATACAAATGGAGCAACTAAGTATTTGTCGTACTTAATTAAACCTCTTTTACAAAAAATATCTTATTTATTATTTGGACAAAGAGTATCATGACCTATTATCATAACCTTGATATAATTTCACTAAATATCGTTCACATATATAAACCTTTATACATATTTATCATCACCAAAGATATATTCAAGTAATTACATAGCCTCTGTACCTATGTCCTGTCAACATGAATATATATACTTAAATATAATTATTTTCATAACCCCTTTACTTATTTTATAACTTATTTATCCAATCTTCATTACTCTATCCATACAATAAATGTCACATCCTAAAATAATAACGAATTATAACTCAAATATGTTATAATGTTAATTACAATATACTCTTTTAACATTTCAAAAGTCACATACATATTATCTTGTGGTAGATTAATCCCTTCTAGAAGTCTTCCTTTATGGTAATTAGATTCTTTTGACTATAAGGAGCTTCAAGTCTCTTCACAAAACCCTTATCCTAAACACAATATTTATAAAGTGTTCCTGCTTTATCATTATACTCATTATTATTAAAAACTTCTAAGACATAAGTATTATAAGGCTAGTGTAGTGTACCTTTGCTTTATTATGTCTCTAATTTAATAACATACTTATGTTAGACATTCTAGTCTCAATAGTAAGGTTCCTATCATCAATACCGAGTATTAAAAATTATAATATATACAAAGTAAGGTAAATTTTGATCTAGTATCTAACCTATAAGAAGGTAAGTATTTCAATTCGGCTTTGCATGTATAAGCTAGGGAAAGTGTTTTCGACTAATCATCGAGAAATGTATATCTATATACATAGTCTGAGATGACAATGACAGTATTCAAAGATGTGATGTAAACCAAGCCAGTATTAAATGTAAAAACCGACTGAGTAATTAATTAAGTGCAACAGTGTGGAGGATCTTGACAAGAGGTTATACGATCATACATAGATCTTTTTTAATAGACATAAACTTATATATCGCTAATAAAAATACGCGTGGGTTGAAACCTGATCAAAGGAGTCCGATAAAGGATGCCTCCACATGTGAATTTCCAAAAGCAAAGACCGGAAAAACTTCTGCTCGGTGTTTTAACCAATGGGACGACACGTCTACCCCAGGAAAGAAAATGGAGCTGCGCTTGGACAGAGATCCAAGGCGTCCGGATGTTAACCCTCGGCGATCACATGACTAACAGATATACCCGGATATCTTGGCAGAGGTTTAAACCACAAAAGGGGAACAACTTCCGAGAGGGTTTCTACAACACGCAGCCATCAACTGAAAAATCACAAATTACATAATTTATAAATTAACAACCTTCTGTCGACACCCTACAGTTTTAAGAAGTAGTGAAATAAAATTATATATATATATATATATCTCACATCATGGGTAGCAGGGTTTAACAACAAGAAATATATCGGAGTTCAAAAGAAGTCGTTTCTTTTTCCTTGAGCCGGACCTTCACAATAGATAAAAAGTGCAGTAGAGAACATATATAATGCTTTAGACGTAAGGGGTCAGTCTTATGTGAACACTGTATATAATTATTTTCTTGCAGTTAACGTGACCATAACTTCCAACACAAGAGATCAATTTATTTATTCTCTGAAGAATATTAAAAGATAAATATGAATCATTCGTGATCTATTGCGCCTTGTCTCTCATAGGAGATCCTTATTATACACAGAAGAAACTGATAGAATTAAACTCTAAAATAATTTTAGAAATAATAACGCAGAGATCAACATTTGTTTAAAGACTTCTAAAGTATTCCAGACATCAAACCTAACTAGTATTTAACCCCAAGCTTTCAACCAGTCGCAGATCTAGGGTTGAAATTCCTACATTAATACTTAATGGAAACGAGCAGAAATATTTTAAAATAAAAGATGTTACCTCTGATCCCAGCACTCTGGTTGATCTGAGTACTAACCTCATTCACCATAGATTACCCAAGCAGGGAATTCGCTGTGCCATGTTAACCCTATCCCGCAGAGATTTTTATCCATTCAGAGATCGATCTTCAATCTCCACATCGCACGCTATTTTTCCCCCCCGGTAGTAGATAAATTCCTGAGACATATATGTAAGCTCAGGGATCCATCACGACTCAACGGTTTCCCTTCTAAATTCAATAACGCAGAGATTTTTCACGTAATGATCTTCTGTCTTCAGAACTGGGGTGAACACAGTTTTGTTCCGTTCCCTCAACCACTTGACGAATTAAATGATAAACAAGTTTTAAGAGTTCCCGCTCCCAAAATGTACCCCCCGCTTATGGTGGTAGAAAATCTCTTCACTATCGACGCTTAGCTGGGCAAGTGGTAGTGGAGTGAAATCCACAAACCACGTGGAGAGCCACTAAAATTAAGGTGGAAAATGTATGTCCCCCCACTCCTCTTTTCCCCTACCGTAAGTGGTAGTTCTCAACGTGGCATGTATAAATGGTTACTTTTATTTACAACCACCTTCCCCATCAAGGAGACAACTCTCCCCAGGTGAAGACAGATGGCGTTGTTTAAAAAAATGCTCCACAAAGTGTGAAGACAGATGGTGAAGATGATAACCACTAACTGTCGGTAGGTATGATTTTAAGAGCTCCACTAAGGAGACCGTTTGCTATCAAATCTCTCTCGGATTCTTTATTCGTCATTACTACAATATGGATACAATAACCATGGATATCCCAATGATTATGTGAGTGACCGTTTGAACCATAAAAAAAACAAATGCTCTTCATTCTCTCCTTTTTAAAGGCATATATATAAAGAAATATTCTTTTTAATAATTCATCACAACTAAACCTTTCCTATATAAGACATAGGTATATATAATAGTTAATAGAATGCCTTTTTAAGCCACTCTTTATTATGAAAGAAAAGCATATTCGTTCCACTTGTTTATATAACTTGGCTATGTGCATACATATAGTTTAGCTAATCCCCAATAACTTTTGGTTAACACAACTTAAAAATGACATTAAATAAATCCAACTCTTTCCTCTATTATATGTATCTATCTAGTTTAGATGGTTTTTCTAATAGAGTTTGCACCTTAATTTCTTTTTATATAGAAAATAAATATATATATCCATTGTCATTTTCATGTATTTATATATATTTTCCACTTGGATAAAATATATTTCTGTATTATATGCCTTAGGATTTTGTCCAATATGAGGAAGCTTTCCTCTAATATATATATAAATTTATCATAATCAGAGTTATCATTTCACTCCTTTATATATATATATATATATATATATATACCTTTTTTTTTATGATAAATGAATCTTCTAAATGACTTTTCAATGTAATGAATGAATGCCCCTCTCCTTTTGATTGGATAGGGGTCATAGTTTACTTAAAAATAAAATAGTTAACCTAGTGTTGACCATTAGATCTTTAGAATTCTTTTCACTGCCTTTTCGGCAACTAAAGGTGTCTTTGGTATCCTTTTACTAGGACTTAACCGATAACTTATTTTTAAGCGCTTACAACACTTTTATGACGTTTGTCATCAAACTTATTTCCTACTAGCCATTAGATTCTTTCATTTTAGTGGATTTGTCGTCTTTTAGATGTGCGATCCTGAAGTCTCCCGCAAATAATACTAATGAGCATGACACTAGATTTAAGGTCCACTGGTGGTGCCTTGGCCTTGAGCTCCTCACCAGGGCCGTTTTACAATCATCATCACATTTACAATAATAATAATAACTAATAATAAGATCAAATTGGTGGGATGTTACATTACCACATTCCATTTCGATCATTTTTACCTTGGTAAAACCAAAAAACCAAAGTCTCACATAAAATGGCCAATTTACAAAATTAATTTGCTCAATTATCTAAACAATGAGAAACTTATGCCCTGACTTGTTTTTTGGATATTTCTTCTTTTCATCACTCAATAAAAAGAAGAAACTTGGCATGATATCTATGATAGCTCAATTTGGAAAAATGATAAAAAAATGAAAGACACAAAATCAAAGGAAAAAGCCAAAAAATAAAATAAAAAAATCAAAGCCTTATCCTTATCCTAGATCTATCTGTTGTGCCTATAAATGAACCATCCAGGTCCATCACTCAACACCCATTCTCCATAAATTACTCAAGTCATTACTCTATGAAAATCTCCATGAGACCAGAATTCCCTTTGTGTTCCATTCTCAACCTTCTGGAGATTGTGTATGTGACGCTGTAATGTCCCTTGTTAGGAATTTTATCAAAATGGCATTTTTTCACTTTTTTTCCCTAGTTAGACCTTTGACTAGTTTTGATCTCTAGGTCCCAAATTTGCTCCAAATGATCCCAAATCTTCTGAGAAGGTATATGAATGATATTAGAACATAAATATGTGTTTCAGGGATGCCTTTGGACCTTTAAAATACTTCTGCAAATCCTCTTTCAATTCTGATCAATGTTGTTAACTTTACTAGTGATTTTCCTTTTACTAGTATTGTTCTCTAGGTCTCAAATTGACTCCAAATGCCTTCAAATCTTCAAGGAAGGTATATGAATGATATTAGAACTTGAATATGATGTTTATGGATGACATATATCCACCAAAATACCTCTGCAAACTCTCTTAAGATTCTGGACCAATTATGCAATTTTACTAGTAATTTGGGGTTCAAATCCCCCTGGGGTAAGTACTGAAAATGGCTTCCCAAATGCCTCCAAACCCACTGAAATTTATGAACAGAGGTATGTAATGTGTTAAGTATTTTATTAAAGTCTCATATGCAACATTAATGGATTATTAAAACTGTTCCAACCCTCTTCCATTCAACTGCAAAAATCCCCAATTCGACCCTTGGGGAAATGGCACTAATTCTTCTCCCAATGCAATTAAACTGAGTAAAAATACTTCAAATTCTCAAGTACAGTACATGAAACTTTTAGAAGACATCCATGGCAGCATATTGATCAAAAATATATCATAGAATCATCCATTCATTCGAAATCATCATCAATACATTGGCTCACAACAAGGTAGTGGGGAAATGGCATTGTTCTTCCATTAAAAATGAGATTTATACATTTCTACTTGGAATTTCGACCTGAAACTTTTTGGAGATGAAGAACAGAGTATTTACTTCATATTACAAAATAAATGGGGCATTAGAAGCTCCCCAAAAGAGTACAATAGCTCACCAAAAACGCCCTCCCTCAAGGATCAAGAATATGCCATCAAAACTGGAAATGGTTGAAGGAGCGAGCTGCAATAGAAGAAACCATGAGCTGCCCTGTAGCTTACACCTGCAAATAAAGACTCCATTAAAGCTCCAAATGAAAGGTCTGAATGGCCTTTCCAATTGCCAACTTGGATGGGAATCTTTCACCCTCGAAATTGGCTAAGGCAAGAAACTAGTCATCCACTAGCTCTCCCTCTTCACAAATGCAATTGCAAATTCTACAAATGATCAAAAGCCACTCTCATACTTCATTTCTACATTTTATAACCAACATTAGCCTTCTAAGGGTCGAAATCATCTCAATAGATTTAATAGATTTTCATTTAGGAAATATTCCACATTTGCCACTTGTCTCCTAGTTCCAACCTTCCATCTTCTCCCAAATTCGATTTTGAGTCTCTTTGGCTTCTCCAACTCCCAAATTCGCCTTCTTTGAGCCTATTTTTGGGGCTAACATGTCATAGTGGTCAGATGTCAGAGGTCAGGTCTGCAATTTGTCATAGTTGTCATAGATGCTCCATCATTGGTGTCATAGGGGCTAGGGAATCTAGCCCAAGTGTCCACAAACTTCCACTTTGACTCTTTATCTTCCATGGAAGTTACCAATCCTTCCAAATTAGACCTAAGATGCTCAATGACATGTGTTATGACTTACCAACTCACCCAAGAGTGTTCACATTCCCATTAATTCGAATTTGCAAAAGAGAGATACCATGTATTATGAAAAATCAAGCTAGTGTGGGTCCCACATCCTCCATATGTCTCCAAAACCATTTGTCACTTAGGATTTCTCTTGAATTTCTTTATTCACTCTATTTATTAAATACTTGAACCCTTCTAATGTCTAAATATCATTTATTATCCCCCTTATTCCAAATCCCAAAGCTTCCACCCCAAACCTAGGAAACTAGTAATTTTCCTCCTTGGCAATTATTTGACCCTTAACATCAATTTTACAAACTCTAATGAATATGGCTAATGTGATTAGGCCATTGTGACCCAATTCCAAATTTGGGACATGACAAATCCTCCCTTCCCAATATTGCTTGTCCTCAAGCAATTTCAAACATGGGTGTTGAAGAACCTGCTTTCTGTATAATTCTTTGAAGTTTCCATTGAATTGCCAAACCTTGAGTCTTTGAGTTTCCATGAATATTTTAGAGAGGAACCACCATGCTTGCTGCTGCACTACTCTTATTAAAATCACTTTATTAAGTGGGGAATCCATCTCCCATGCTGCTTGCTTCCCCCCAAAAAATGAAACCAATGAGACAAAAATTATTCCAGGGTCCCATTGCTTGTATTGCACCCCAACAATTAAGAGTGCTCTCCAACCTACACCATTAGATAAGAGGATTCCTGGATCCCATTTTCTTGTATGAATTCTTCCAAACATCATGAGTACCAAATATATATCATCAAAGTACATAACAACATAATGAAAATGTACATCAAGGATATGCTTCATCAAAGAGTCATGAAAGTGCTTATACCTCCAAGCAAGTAGACCACCATTTTTCAAGTGCATACAAGCTTCAAGTGACCAATCAAATCTGCTCCAATGACATAGGTGAGGATCCCATGTCCTATACTGCTGCTCCAAAAGGATGTGATATGCATCAAAATATTCAGCCATGTATTCTTTCATCCAAGAAGTGAATGAAGAATCTCCACTAGAATCTGAACCAAATAATGAGCAGAAAAAACAAGGAGACTTCAAATGACTCAAAGAAGTCTCACCCATACATCCATGAATGTGAGAATCATAAAGATGTAACAAAGTATGTGGCTGCCAACAAAAATGTTCTCCCATCATAAATCTGTTCATCCAAGTGTTGGATGAAGTTCCTCTAACATCAAATGAACCCAGTGTTGAGCAAGAAAAACCATGAGTATTCAAGTGACTCAAATCCATATCATAGGTGCATCCATGTAGATGTGAATCATCATAAAGTGGCAAATTATGCTGCTGCAAATGTGAATAAGAATGTGCTCCAACCATGTCATCATAAAAGTTAAATCTAGGAGTTCCATACTCCTCATGTGGCACCATCAAAAAGAACCCTTTCACCCATACTTCATTGAGACTAATACTGCAAAACATGGAATTGTAGGATGTAGGAGAATGTACTAACTCACCCAAATGATCAAAAACTTCAGGAGTTTCATCATGGAAAGGATCCATGTGGGTAGTATCATGCAGCTCCTTCAAAAGTGTGAACTCTTTGTCATAGTTTGGTTCCAATGTAGAGGAATCATGCTCTTCTTTAAAAATTGCATAACCTTCATCAAGAGGCAATTCAAATTCCTCTTCCACCACATCAAGTGTTTGGATCTCTTCAAGTTCATCTTCAAACACATCAAGAACATTCAAATTTTCACATTTCTTATGATCCACCATGTCATGAGAATCCTCCAAACAATCTACCATTTGACAATCTGAAACATAGGAGGAAAAACAAGTATCTTGCAACTTTTCAAGAAGTTGCTCATTTTGAATTGTGAGCTTATGAATATCCTCATTATTCTTCAAGTATGCATCATGTAACAATTCATTAAGCTCAAACAAATGGTTTCTATCAAAAAGCAAAGACATGAAATTACCTTTGATGTGGCACATTGCTCTTTGAATCTTCTCCATGTCTTCAAGGAAGGATGTTTCCTCCAATGAAGTAGCTCTCCAACAAGAATTTGACACCAATGCTTGAGTGTCATGGAGAATGCTGAGGGACTCTTGGATATTATTTTCATTCATCTTTAAGGACCCTTCAAGAAAATAAGGCTCTTGCAAATGAACCTCCTCATCTTCTTCAATTTTGCTTGGACCAACTTCATGAAGCTCAAGTGGTGATGGGGAAGTTGATCCTGGTTCTTCTTCAACCGCTACAAGGTCTTCATTATCATGCTTAATGAAAATTGTACTTGTAGAAACACTTTCAAAAGTGATCTCTATGTCACCAACATAGAGGTGTGAGCACCCATCAGTAGGTACTCCTTCATAGTTTAAGCATCCATCAGTAGATGCTCTTTGGTTCATGTCTAAGCTAGAAGGTGTCTCGAAATGATCTTCCATATTTTCAATAGAATCTTCTTCATGCTCTTGTGATGTCTCTTCCTTTTGCTCATTAAAGCAAGATGATGCATTTTGCCCCTTGTTTTCCTTATGATCAATATATTTGGAATCTCTTCTTGAATAAATCTCAAAAGCTCTCCTCAAGGAGGACATCATTTCATGCACACATATATGATACTCGCTCCAAGGGTTTTTACAAGAAGGGCATAAACCTTTCTTCACTAACTCCACATCTTCATTTTTGGGCCTATTTTCAAAAACATGTTCAGCATAGTACTCAAAAGACATGGCATTTTGTGTATTTTTGCTAAAAGCAAGATATTCTTGATATTTTTGATATTGTTGGGGCAAGGTTTTATATTTTGCTCTCCATCTTTGGAACTCACTCATAGAATTATCCTTGGTTGGTGTGACACACTCATATTCATCAGATTTAAAGTCATAAGAATAATCTTCATTTATCTTGAAATTGTAAGAAGTGTTGCATGATGGCACCTCTTCCTCATACCATTCACATTCTGCTTCATATTGCTCATAAGCATCTGCATATTCCTCATAAGAATTGTACTCATAGGATTCATCATAATAGTAAGACATGGCTGCCAATTATTCTTGAATGTATGTACCTAATACACAGGTGCAAGGAACATGCTCTGATACCACTGTAATGTCCCTTGTTAGGAATTTTATCAAAATGGCATTTTTTCACTTTTTTCCCTAGTTAGACCTTTGACTAGTTTTGATCTCTAGGTCCCAAATTTGCTCCAAATGATCCCAAATCTTCTGAGAAGGTATATGAATGATATTAGAACATAAATATGTGTTTCAGGGATGCCTTTGGACCTTTAAAATACTTCTGCAAATCCTCTTTCAATTCTGATCAATGTTGGTAACTTTACTAGTGATTTTCCTTTTACTAGTATTGGTCTCTAGGTCTCAAATTGACTCCAAATGCCTTCAAATCTTCAAGGAAGGTGTATGAATGATATTAGAACTTGAATATGATGTTTATGGATGACATATATCCACCAAAATACCTCTGCAAACTCTCTTAAGATTCTGGACCAATTATGCAATTTTACTAGTAATTTGGGGTTCAAATCCCCCTGGGGTAAGTACTGAAAATGGCTTCCCAAATGCCTCCAAACCCACTGAAATTTATGAACAGAGGTATGTAATGTGTTAAGTATTTTATTAAAGTCTCATATGCACCATTAATGGATTATTAAAACTGTTCCAACCCTCTTCCATTCAACTGCAAAAATCCCCAATTCGACCCTTGGGGAAATGGCACTATTTCTTCTCCCAATGCAATTAAACTGAGTAAAAATACTTCAAATTCTCAAGTACAGTACATGAAACTTTTAGAAGACATCCATGGCAGGATATTGATCAAAAATATATCATAGAATCATCCATTCATTCGAAATCATCATCAATACATTGGCTCACAACAAGGTAGTGGGGAAATGGCATTGTTCTTCCATTAAAAATGAGATTTATACATTTCTACTTGGAATTTCGACCTGAAACTTTTTGGAGATGAAGAACAGAGTATTTAATTCATATTACAAAATAAATGGGGCATTATAAGCTCCACAAAAGAGTACAATAGCTCACCAAAAACGCCCTCCCTCAAGGATCAAGAATATGCCATCAAAACTGGAAATGGTTGAAGGAGCGAGCTGCAATAGAAGAAACCATGAGCTGCCCTGTAGCTTACACCTGCAAATAAAGACTCCATTAAATCTCCAAATGAAAGGTTTGAATGGCCTTTCCAATTGCCAACTTGGATGGGAATCTTTCACCCTCGAAATTGGCTAAGGAAAGAAACTAGTCATCCACTAGCTCTCCCTCTTCACAAATGCAATTGCAAATTCTACAAATGATCAAAAGCCACTCTCATACTTCATTTCTACATTTTATAACCAACATTAGCCTTCTAAGGGTCGAAATCATCTCAATAGATTCAATAGATTTTCATTTAGGAAATATTCCACATTTGCCACTTGTCTCCTAGTTCCAACCTTCCATCTTCTCCCAAATTCGATTTTGAGTCTCTTTGGCTTCTCCAACTCCCAAATTCGCCTTCTTTGAGCCTATTTTTGGGGATGACATGTCATAGTGGTCAGATGTCAGAGGTCAGGTCTGCAATTTGTCATAGTTGTCATAGATGCTCCATCATTGGTGTCATAGGGGCTAGGGAATCTAGCCCAAGTGTCCACAAACTTCCACTTTGACTCTTTATCTTCCATGGAAGTTACCAATCCTTCCAAATTCGACCTAAGATGCTCAATGACATGTGTTATGACTTATCAACTCACCCAAGAGTGTTCACATTCCCATTAATTCGAATTTGCAAAAGAGAGATACCATGTATTATGAAAAATCAAGCTAGTGTGGGTCCCACATCCTCCATATGTCTCCAAAACCATTTGTCACTTAGGATTTCTCTTGAATTTCTTTATTCACTCTATTTATTAAATACTTGAACCCTTCTAATGTCTAAATATCATTTATTATCCCCCTTATTCCAAATCCCAAAGCTTCCACCCCAAACCTAGGAAACTAGTAATTTTCCTCCTTGGCAATTATTTGACCCTTAACATCAATTTTACAAACTCTAATGAATATGTCTAATGTGATTAGGCCATTGTGACCCAATTCCAAATTTGGGACATGACAGACGCATGGCCAGAGAATTGTGTATTGCAAGGAGACCAAGAGAACCCTCCCTCAGAGAGATGCAGGGGCTTCTCCTACTGTAACTCAGAGGTGATATTAAATCCTTGTAAATGCCATTTTTTACATAATGAAAGAGCATTATTTATTCTTTAAAATATTTTTCTCTGTTTACTTGATAAAAGGTTTGCATGTTTGATTAGTTTAATTGTTTAATTTATGTTTTGTTTATTTTCTTTTCCATTGAGACTCTACTCAATTTAGCAAAACCCTTAGTAGGTGCATCTTTGCACGTGCTGGTGTGAAAACACCAACAACAATTACATAATTGGCGCAAGTCAGGTCGGTTTGACCCTCTTGTTTAACAATAATACACAACACACACAATGCTCACATAGACTTGGTATGAACTGAATGCCAGAAGCCGGCTTCTATTACTTCAATCAATTACAGTGTTACAATATAAAATGTAAACAAATAAACTAGTCGACCTTAGCCTGATAGAATATACAAAAGTAAAAGGTGTGTTTTCTCTGTGTGCGATCTTCCTCCCTCTCATGGCCACTGCTGAATGCAAGTGCTCACTGAGTTATGGATGAACGATCTCTCTTCCCAAACTGGGACATTTTTCTCCTTTGTTCCTGCGCACTGATCTTCTACCATGCTACTGCTTTTCCCAAGGTCTACTTTGCTCCCCGAGACACTCTACCTCTCTGTCCGTCGAATCCTCTAGACCCTGCAGACTTGTAGTTGTCAACGCCCTCTAGCAGTGCTGCACAACCTCTGTCTGCAGTGACATCTGTCCTGATCCCAACCACCTTTTTAACTGCTCATAACTTCCTCAACAACCTTGAATGGATGCTAAGTACTCTGCTTTGAATTCTGCAAAACTTGGACTCTGTAACATTTTTCGGCCCCACGTATTGACCGTGCTGCACTTCGTCATCCTTTGACCTTACTTGTTGGTTTTTTCTCAATTCCCATCGATGCCAGTCCGCCTCGTCCTCCCGGCTTAGATTCCGTTGCAAACTTGTCAGTGTCGCTGTTCAAAAACCTGTCGACACCCGACCTCTTTCGCTGCAAACATGTCATTCGTCGACATCCTAAATCGTCAAACTCTGACTTCTCCTCCTTCTGTCGATCGCACCTCGACAACTTCTGCTCAAGTACTTTGGCTTCGACAACCAATATTCCTTTCACACCAGTGGTCGTCTGCAATCCTCCCAGTCGAATTCTCTTATCGATCAACTTCAACAATTTTTTCTAGGCCCCGATGCTCTTGCATCAGACTCCCTAGGTGAAAAATAACTCGACTGCTCCGTCAGTCTCCTAAATTCTTCTTCGGAAATCCATGTCACCTCCTGCAAGTCATCATATTTCCATCGCACTAAGTATTCTTTCTTCTGCGAACTGCACGTACGCCTGACTTCACATTCCTCTATCACTTCAACGATTTCCTCCTTGTCATGTTGACCTGGAATGTTCACTGTCCAGTCAATGTTTGACACTTCCGTGCTGCTTCTGGTTGAACCTTCTTCATACTTTTATGGATCTGAGACATTGAATGTAGGTGATATTCTCAAGTCTTCCGAAAGCTCCAATACATAAGTATTGTTCGAAATATTCTTCAGAATCTTACATGGTCCAATCTTCTTAAGCTTTAGCTTGTTATAGGTTCCTGTCGAAATTATCTCCTTCCGCAAGTGTGCGTAGACTAAGTCTCCTTCACTGAATGACTGTAGACTCTTCTTCTTGTTGGATCTCAACTTATATGCCACTTTTCTATTTTCAATGTTCTTTCGCACATCGTTATGCACTTCCTTCATATGCTCCATGAACGTTTTTGCATCTACGCTTTTCTTGATTTGTGTCGATACCTCAACCAAAGATACCACTCCATGTGGAATTCGTCCTTGAACAATCTAGAATGGGCTTATACCTATCAAACGATTCATATAATTGTTGTACGCAAACTCTGCTTGCGCCAACACGTTCTCCCATTGCTTGGGTTTGTCGGTCGTCAAACATCTCAGAAGGTTTCCCAAAATTCTGTTCACCACCTCGGTCTATCCATCTATTTATGGATGATATGCCGAGCTAAACTGCAACATCGTGTCCTGTTTCTTCCATAGGATTCTCTAGAAATGACCTATAAACTTGGTATCCCTGTCCGACGTGATATTCTTCGACAACCCATGCAATGTGACTATCTCCTTGAATAATAGTACAACAATGCTTGTGGCGTCACTTGTCTTTCGACACAGAATAAAGTGTGCCATCTTCGAAAATCTATCGACTACCACAGATATTGATTCATTACCTTGCTGCGTATTTGGCAATCCTAGCATAAAATCCATGCTTAGGTGATCCCATGGGGTATTTGGTATTGGTAATGGTGTACACAGCCCTGTATTATGACTTCTTCCCTTTTCCAACTGGAAAAATTGAGAATGTCGTACCCACTTACTGACATATGTCGTCATCCCTAGCCAATAATACTTTTCCTCGACCAATGCCTTGGTCTTGTCGATACCAAAATGACCTGCTAATCCGCCACTATGCAACTCTCGGATTAGGTTCTCTCTTAAGGATCCTCTAGGAATACACAACTGCTGTCCCTTGAATAGGTATCCCTCTTGGACGAAATAATCCAAGTATGGCATCCTGTCGACACTCCATGCTTCGCTATTCACCTTCCATGCTTTCACAAAATCCTCATTGGTCTCATACTGTGTCTTCACTGACTCTATTCCTGTTTCCTGAACTGTCATCGTGTTAAACAATGCAATTCTTCGAATCAGTGTGTCGGCAAACTTGTTCAACTTGCCTGACTTATGTTGCAACGCGAAGGTATATCCCTGCAAGAATTCGACCCAATTCATGTTCCGCTGATTCAACTTCGACTAAGTGTTCAAATACCTCAGTGCTTGGTGATCTGTGTATAACACAAATTCCTTGGGAAACAAGTAATGCCTCCACTTCTTCAACGCTTGGAAAATTGCATAGAACTCCTAGTCGTAGACCAAATATTTTCGCTTCGCATAATCCATCTTCTCACTGAAAAATGCAATTGGTTGGCCCTCCTGGCTCAGCACTGCTCCAATTGCCATTCCACTCACATCGCAATTGAGTTGGAAAACTTTGTCGAAATCTGGGAGTGCTAGCACCAGGTTCTCAGTGACCTTTTCCTTCAACTTGTTGAAATATTTTTGGGTAGCTTCCATCCACTTGAAATCCCCTTTCTTCATGCACTTTGTCAATGGTGCACATATCCGACTGAATCCTTTGATGAACTTCCTGTAGAAACTAGTAAGTCCATGGAAACTTCCCACTCCCGTCGTGCTTGTTGGTTCTGGCCAATCCAATATTGCCTTTACCTTCTTTGGGTCCATCACTAACCCTTTATCCGAGATTACAAATCACGAGTATACCAGTTCTTCCTTCATGAAGAAACACTTTTGCCATCAACTTCTCTCCCTGCAACTTCTGCAATACTTGTCGAATGTACTCCAAGTGTTCAACATTGGTTCAACTAAATATCAGGATGTCATCTAGGTACACTATGGCGAACTTTCCCAAGAATGGATTCAGTACTTCATTCATCAACCACATGAAAGTACTGGGTGCATTAGTCAATCCAAATGGCATGACTAACCACTCATACAACCCTTCCTTCGTCTTGAATGTTGTCTTCCATTCGTCTCCTTCTCTGACCCTTATATGGTGATAACCACTTTTCAGGTCAATCTTCGTGAAGTTCTTCTCTCCACTCAATAAATCCATCAAGACATCCATTCTCAGTAATGGAAACCGATACTCGATCGTGATCTTGTTGATGGATCTGGATTCTGTACATATCCTCCATTCTCCACCCTTCTTCGGTGCTAGTACTGCTAGTACTGCACACGGGTTCAGACTCTCTTTGATCAATCCTCTGTCCAACAACTCCTGGACCTGTCGATTGAGTTCCTAATCCTCTGTCGGAGTCATTCTGTGAGGTACCGTGTTTGAAAAACTCAATCCTGGAATCAAGTTGATCTGACGGGATATGATTCTTGTCAGTGGAAATCCCGTCGGTGCCTTGTTGACTACTATTCCCCGAAAATCATCGAGCATCTCTTCGACTTTGACCAGAATTCTCTCCATTGTCGACCTCTCAACACGTGGTCCCTTTGGAATGATGGCGAAACATCCTGACTGTTTCTCCTCCTCTGTGAGGAATTCCTTGGATGTACACATCAACACTCGCTTCTCCCAATAGTTTCTCTTGCCTTACTTATAGTCGGCTTGCTCCTCCTTCTTCGACTTCAATATCCTCCGCGTGCCATTTTTCCACACTGTGACTGTGTTGGCTTGACCATCATAGATCATCTTATGATCATATTTCCATGGTCTCCCTAATAACATATGACATACATTCATTGGGTTTATGTCACATAGTATGTTGTCTTCAAGCTTCCCGACCTTGAAGTTAATCAGGTACTATCTGGTTACCTTCACATGGTGACCATTCTGCAACCATGATATATTTTATGGATTTGGGTATTCCCAACATCTCAAAGCCAACTTGTCGATGACTTCTATCGACACAAGATTCTCAGTACTACCACCATCAACTATGGTCTTGCAATACCATTCGCCAATCAACACTCTAGTTCGAAAGAGAGCCTTTCGTTGTGCATTCTCTTTCTCGTCGCGTCAGTTGTCCTGAACCAACATTCTCCTGAATGTCATAGTTCGACCTCGTTCTCTACACTCTTCACCACTATCAGATGTCGATTTCGTCCTCTCGTCGATTTGCTCATTTCTTCTATGTCTAGGCTTTGACTCATCCTCTGCATGTAGATTCTCTGGGAATTCATAGGACTTGTGTCCCACACCTCGACACTTGTAACAAAACACAACTGGTCTGTAAGCTCCTTTCTTCTCTGTCAGACCGGTTCGACCATACGCACCCCGACCACGGGTCTCTCAACCTTCTGGTCGGTTACCTTGCGTTTTCTCCCTGGTCGTTGTCCCTTTTATGTGTGGTTTATCTTAGACGGCTTCTCTTTTGGTTCCACTACATTGGATTTTCACGGAAACAGTCTTCGCACCTCAACTAGTCATCCTACCTCTAGTCGATGCGGTTTTCCTCGACAATTTCTCTTTTGCCTTTAGAGCTAACTAGTAGGCTTCACCGATCGCTCTGAACCTTGACAGGAGCAACTCGTCCTGTATGGCATACTTCAAGCCATTTACATATCTTGCGACAAATTCTTTGCCTTCGTTAGTTTGAACCGACCTTATCGACAATCTGTAGAACTCTTCCATGTACTCTTTCACGGTCATCTCTTTTTGTCGAAAGTTTTGCAACTTCCTGTACAAGGAAATCACATAGTAGTTGGGAAAGAACTTCCCTTTCAACTTGGAAACTATCTTGTCCCAAGAATTGACCTTTTCCTTTCCTTTCTTGACTATGTTAGCCTGTACATTGTCCCACCATAATGAGGCACGACCCTTCAACCTCAGACATGCAGTCTTAACCCATTTGGGGTCCTTGATCTGTTCTATGTCGAAGTATTTCTGCATTTCTCTAAACCAGTTGATCAAGTCTTCTGAGTCTAGACTTCCTGAGTAGGTAGGTACATCCATCTTTGTTCTACTCCTCATCTCTAACAGTAGCTTGGTCAGTTTATCTTCTGGTTCTTCCTCAGTTGCTTCTTGTGCTTCCACTTCCTTGACTTCCTCGTTGATGTGGTCTAGCACATTAGGAATTTATCCACGTCTTTGGCTCTCTTTGATTGCTGTGACTTCACTCGTCAAGCTTCACATTGTTCCCATGCACTCGTCGAACATTCATGATCAATTGTGACTGTTGTGCCATGCGATATTCATCCTCAAACATTAAAGCATATTTGAGCCATATTTCAACCTCAGTTGAAATATTCACTCATCCAATCACAATAGGACTTCACCACTGTGCACAACTCTACCCAACCGCCGTTGGAGTTGTCAACACTCAACCGGATTTTCAACTCTGGGATGTGATACCAACTGGCGCAAGTCAGGTTGGTCGGACCTTATTGCTTAACAATAACACACAACACACACAATGCTCACACAGAATCGGTATGAACTGGATGCCAGAAGCTGGCTTCTATTACTTCAATCAATTACAGTGTTACAATATGAAATGTAAACAACTAAACTAGTCAGACTTAGCCTGATACAATATACAAAAGTAAAAGGTGTGTTCTCTCTGTGTGCGATCTTCCTCCCTATCATGACCTCTGCCGAATGCAAGTGCTCGCTAAGCTATGAATGAACGATCTCTCTTCCCAAAATGGGACCTTTTTCTCCTTCATTCCTGAACACTGATCTTCTACCCTGCTGCTGCTTTTCTCGAGGTATACTCCGCTCCTCGAGACACTCTACCTCTCTGTCCGCCGAATCCTCTAGACACTATAGACCTGTTGTTTTCAGTGCCCTCTATCCATGATGCATAACCTCTATCCGTGGTGACATCTGTTCTGATCCCAACCACCTTCTTAACTTCTCATAACTTCTTCAACAACCCCAAATGACCGCCAACTACTTTGCTTTGAATTCTGCAAAACTCGGACTCTATGATAGTTGTCGGCCCCACATCTCGACCATGCTGCACTTCGTCATCCTTCGACCTTACCTTTCAGCTTTTGCTCAATTCCCACAGATTCCATTCCACCCCATCCTCCACGCTTGGCTTCCACCACAAACTTGTCAGTGTCAATGTTCGTCAACCTGTCAACACCCGACCTCTTTCGCTGCAAACATGTTGTCCATCGACATCCTAACTTGTCGACCTCCGAATTCTCCTCCTTCTGTTGACCGCACCTCGAAAACTTTTCTAGACTACTTTGGATTCGACAACTAATCTTCCTTTCGCACCAGTGGTCTTCGGCAATCTCCCTATTTGACTTATCCTGTCGATCAACTTCAACTGTTTTTCCTAGGCCTCGATGCTCCTGCATCAACAATCCACGTAATCGTTACATAGGGGATCAATAAGAGCATCATATCTCTTACAAGAATTGAACCTGGGTGTGGAGGGTAACAATCATTCCTCCCGACCACCCAACTACATCCAATGGACAATGAGCATGTGGGACTATGCCAAAGCAACATTCTCTTCTAGAATTTTTATTTTAAAAGTATAGTAATTTTGAATTTTTATTTTAAAAATATTTTTTATCAAAAAAATATAAGTATAATTTCTTAAATATAATTTTGAGAAAAAATCACGGTATATATATATATATATATATATATATATATATATATATATATATATATATATATATACCCACATGGATTTGAACTTGTGACTTTCCATTTACAACTTCTCGTCTCATTTACTCCTTACCAATTGCTCTACCTCTGTGGGTAAAATCATGCTATAATTAAGATTAATTTTTTTTTATATAAAAAATAATGAGGATATTATTTTATTGGTGAGGTGATGAGATGAGGATAAATGATTTGGTATAAGAAAAAATTCATCTTTGAGACACTTGTTAGTCATCACTCCTTTTATTTTATATGGTTGTGAAGTTTGGGGTTGTAACATCTCTATAGAATCGTGGAGAAAGATAGAGCAAATCCAAAATCATTGTATAACTTATAATCTCAAACTTAAAGGAAAAACACTCTATCCTATCCTCATAGAAGAAATTCTTTCCCTCATTAAGAGAATGACTATGACTAGGTAGCTATTGTAGAAGAACAAGATAAACAACATGGAATACAAGAGGCCTCCTAAGATTGCTTCAAATTCCAATCAAAACCACTTGCAAGTCAAGCAGGCTTGGCATAAATATGCCAAGCATTTGACTAAATCATTGCACAATCAAGGAAGATGACACTCTGCAGCATAGTGATAATATTAAAAATATTATTACATCTAAATTTAAAAAGAAATTGTAGTGCGATAATGAATTAGAGGATAATAGAAAATTAAGATACTATAAGGAGTTGAACAACCCTGATCTAGAAATCAAACGTATCATTTTATTTAAATTGGTGTAATGAAGAAAAACAACATCGTTAAAATAAGAACAAGCTCTCATAGTGAAACAATGTGTTAGACAATTCCTAAAACACCGCGGAATGAAACAATTTGCCATATTTGTGAGATTAAGAAGGTTGGATATAAAAAACACTTTATATTAAAATGTCCTACATACACCCACATTAAATCACAATTTCAAAATATTTGTTAAAGTACCAAACTTCATAACTTTTTAACTCATGAAAACTATAATTATTTAGGAATGCTTCACTTAAAGTTTTTCAAGCACAACAATGAAATCCTAAAATAAACCAAGTAATTCATTACCTTTCTTAAGGTTTTACTCATTTAATAAGAACACAAATTTAAAATATATACAAATTATAAAATACAATTTTCAAGTTCGACTTTAGTATGGTCGAAATGTGTATGGCATTTTTCTTAATATAAAATTTTGTTCAAATAAATTGAATATGTCTTATACATTATGGCAACTATATTTTAATGAATGGTTATGGGTAAGACCTAAAATTGATTATGATTAGATAAGAGCTTGTCTTCATCAAATGAAAGGAAATAGGTTAACGTCATAAGACTCACTAGCATATGGCAGTAGCACAAGTCTACTTCCTTACAAACTACTATAAATTTTCTCCCTTATGGACCACCAATGGGTTATTTCAAGTGGTGAGGTTTTCCTTCAATAAGGATGATGAGTCAACTAGCATTTGTGGATATCAAAAGCAATAGAACCCATTGTTGACCAAGTTTCACTTGTTGAATCAGTTACAATTGCAAAGGATTTTTTTGTTGAACCCATTGATCTAGCCAACTAGATACAAATTTGCGGAAATTGATTTGGAAAAATAACTGAGAATGGATGAATGAAGCAAGCATAGAGAAGCTCTTTGAAAATGAACCTGGTACATGCTGTCTCTTGTATCTAAAACTCCTAACTGCATCTTCATGTTACAGAAGATGAAGGGTAGAGTAGCTTCCCAATTCAACATACTTTCATATATGTTGGTTGTGGAGCCTGATCTCCAGATTTAGAGACATTATTATTCAGTCATGTTTGTACCCAAGCTTTATATGATATGTAAAAGGACTGTACACTCACCCCAGCGGGGGGGGGGGGGGTGGGGGGGGGGGTGTGTGTGGGTAATTACCCCCAGCTGGGGGGTCCGAGGGAAGCACCCCCGAAGGAAAATTTTGGGGTTGTTTTACGGGCCCATGGTTTTGGGTAACCCGTGGTATTTTCCCTTTGTATTTCCCCTTTATAGGAAAGACATTGTAATACGGCTAGGGTTGATGTATTAGGTTTTATGCATTGTAAAGATCTCTGAGATCAAGAAGAGAGACCGTGAGACAATGAATAGGAAGTGCAGCGGCTATGCTACAGGTTGTATCCCTTCACTTTGCTGGACGGTATAATAATAAGAACTAACAACTTCAGTGTGGACGTAGCCCATCTTGGGTGAACCACGATATGTCTGTGTCTCTCTTTTAATGTGTATGTGTGATTATATTTGCATTTCTGTTTATTATTATTGCTATGCGATCTTGTTTTTCTAACAATATAGTCATGTACTACATTTTCATATCATTCAGTTCAATGGACCTGCTCACCAGATGTCTTCATAAGATATTTCCACAAGTACTGAGTTCAATACAAATGTTCATAGCCCTTTCTTAGAGAAGAACAAGTGAATTGGAGAGCTTCACTAAGCCGGTCGAAAAATTTGGCAACTGGATGAGTTGATAAGCGGGTCGACGATACCATTTGTCATTTGGTTGATACCATTTGGCATTTGGTTGAGTTGATAAGCTGGTCAATAATACCATTTCGCAGCTAGTTGAGTGTTGAGTTGATTACAACGTTTGGAATCAGGGAATTGACGACAATACATGTCTCATGGTTCAATTTTTTTATCTGATTATGTAGCGGGACGCGTAGGGACTTTATATTTGTCACACACTTGTCACTTGTAAAAATAATTAGGGTGAAAGTGGACATCTTTCTGAACACGCGGTATGTACTATGCATTAGTTATGACGTGTGCACATTAAAAACTTGCCCACCTGCCATGACTTCGTTCACCATATTCCATGAACCAATAGACTGTTTTGCATGCACTTTGAATCTTTTGTTCTGCAAGTGAAAAGAATAGATCCGAGACTTTGATTGTTAGTCAATGACATTGCAAATTATCTAATTAATTTCTTTTGTATCCCGCACCAGGTGAAATCTTCATGGAGGACGGATGACGAAGGAAAGGTAGATAAATCAAGTATGGATGTGACTGGTTCAATTCTAGGGCGATATAAGCTACATATGGTGAGAATTATGTTACAGAAAATTCAAATTTGGGGATTAGCCAATCCCTTCCGTATTGTTTCCACCAATACGTTCAGCCAGCTGCACGAAAGGAAATACATTGTGAGGCTGAACACCTAGAAGTAGAGAGCAAATAAAATCGACAACATTTCTTTTATACAATTACATTTATGCATAGAAAAAATGAGGTAAAAGAAAAGATTCTCATATGGGATATTGTGTTAACTCTATAATCTACAACTGCAAATATGGATGGCAGTGAGAGTAGCATGGAGATAAACATACACCACCTAATTCATCCAATTCGTAGAGTGATAGCTTCATTGGTAAGCACTATAATTCAAAAATCAGTTGCCAACATCCTCTACTTAGAGAATTCGAACGATTATGTTTTTGAGTCCAAGGGAATTGCCCATTTGTTGATGCTTCAACTGTTGATGGCGAGAAGTTTAAGATAATTTATAGTAAGGTTAATCCTTTAAAAAAATTCAAATAAAGGGATTTTACCCTGGTTTGAATTGGAGTTAAAGATTATGCGGCCGAGTCTCTGAATGTAGCCAAATGGAGAAATTTCGAAGATAATTGCGATATCATTGACAAAATGAAGAGGATTATTCGTTTAGTAAGCTAAAGGTGTGGCAGTTTCATTTTTTTCGTTTACTAAAATGACATTGAATCGTCATTTTGCAAATTTTGCGTTTGAAATAAAGCATGAAATAGTGTATGCGAATTTGGGCTCGAAAGGTTGTCTTGTATAAGTTCAATTAATTGAAAGCATTAATTTGTCTGAGACAGGGGACTGTAATAGATTTTGTAATAACT
This sequence comes from Larix kaempferi, assembly GCA_027924585.1. Taxonomy (NCBI): domain Eukaryota; kingdom Viridiplantae; phylum Streptophyta; class Pinopsida; order Pinales; family Pinaceae; genus Larix; species Larix kaempferi. Next base: position 46,670,130 of record BSBM01000510.1, read on the forward strand.
TATTTTTTAATCAGGTCAATCTATTTCCTTGAACTCAAAAAATCCAACAATTTGCCTTTAATTCTTGTACTTTGCATATTGTGTTGGAAGCTAGGAAACACCGTAGACTGATTGCAGGTGTTAGTTGAGAGAAAAACGAGTGTGCAACACAAGACAAAGTGGAGGTTATTTCTCACCCAGGAAAGAGACCCGTGGGATAAACTATCTAGCAACTAAACAAAGATATAGCAAGAAACCCCATAGACAGTTTCACTGATATACCGCAGGCGATAAGAAGCCATACCTTGGAGCAACATGTCAAATTGTAACTGGTTTTCTTTTGTTGCCTGCCATAACATGCATATAATATTTATTATTTGTTTACTTGTAGAATATTGGTCCAGACTGAAGACAAATTAAGTAAGCAAGGAAAAAAGAGTGTCTGCGGAAGCCCTAAATGTTCTTTGTGTCATGGTCACGCATACCTTGCTACCTTGGAGCAGCATGCCAGATTGTAAGATGTTATTTCTTTAGCTCTGTAATTAGATTTTTTTTACATCTTCCATCTTCCCCAGAGCCTAATTCCTACTTGGGAAATATTTACATTTCTGTAATGCAATCATTTCGTATATATAACATGCTGTAAAGATTTACAAAACTCACCTGTCCATTTGCTTCAGTTGTGCGTAATCGGTTCTGCATAATCCTGTAGCTTCCGTAGCAGGTTCTAGGGATAGCATGCTTCTCCAAGTGGGTTTGATTCCCAGGTATTGTTAGCGAGTTTCTCCAGGTATTGTTAGCGAGTTTCTCCAAGTGGAATTGATTCTTAGATATTGCTAGCAGGCTACTCCATGTGGGTTCGATTGTTTAAGTTTCTCCTAGAAATACCATAAAAACATACCCATCATTATTATGAGTTATTATTATAACTAATAACACATCTTCTTATCCTCTCTACTCTCCCCACAGGGTATGATTGTTGCTAATTTTATTATTTTTTATTCCCTAAGAAATAATGTTGACGAGGAGCCTTTTATTTTTGTTTACACGAGTGATTTTGCTAAGTCATTTTTATATGGAATACATAAAATGAAGATGTCTAAATTAGATCCTCACTATTAAGTCGATTCCTCTAGCATGTAGTGTTGATTTAATATTTTAGATTTTTTATTATTAATTGATTTTCATGTCTTTTTTAATAATATTGTTGGAGAATTAAAGGATTACGTAAACCAAAGAGTTAGTAGTATAAAATAGTTTGTGTTTAAAAAACAACTTTACATCACTTAAACACAACCAAGCAGAAATCAACATAAAGAAGTGTAAGAAACTAAAATATTTCCATACACAACACATATAAGAAACTAAAATATTTCCATACACAACACATACAGAATTTGTTGTTCACCATGCCATATATCAACCCATATGGTGAGCCATCAAGAGGGTGCATCCACTCCCACATGGTTGGTGGGTTGGGGCACACCTCTCTATCTAATGAGCTAGAAAGCACCACTCCACAATTGCACATTCTCCAAGAGGAGCATTGGGCTCGAGGTAACTGAGTAGTTACATAATGTAAAAAAAAAAAAGTAGGTAATTGCTACATGCATCTAGGTTCTAGGTTAAAGTTGACTCTATTAATTTGTTATGTATTACAAAACCTATAAAAGGGATAGTCTATCTAAGTAATAGAGAGGATTGAATTCTAGGGTTTTAACTTATTGTCTACTTTCTCTTCATTTGTTTACTTTTCTTGCAAATTCTTTCTAGTAAAGTAGAACAATTGGTGTTAGAGAAATGATTGTGCCTTCCATAATTCTCCAAGTTCTCTAAGATCCATTCTCCACCCAACCGATGAAAACATATTACGTTATGGTTACTTAGGGTTTGTACCCACCCAAAACTTCTACTTCAACTCATGCTAGGTTCTCTTTGAGGCTGCACACCTCCACCTTGAGTTTTTCTCCCTTGGAATCTTAGATTTGCCAGGTTCTATTGGTGCATCCCATGCAACACCTTTCAACCCCTGTACATCATCCTACAATGTATTTCTTCATAATGCCTCCATAATGAGAGGCCGCACCATAGGAATCAAACTCTTGCGATTCCACTATGGCCCAAGATCTAGTCCTCGAATTGTAAGAGGTCATAAGCCTCTAGCAATGTCGAGTACCTTCTCTATTTCATTTGGTCACTCAATTTACCTTACCAAAATATGCTAGCTAGATGCAAGGGAGGTTTACTGAGTCATCGATCTATAATCTGTCAACCTATTTCAAGACTTTCCTAGAACTCACTAACGAGACCAAGTTACAATTCATTGGTTTACAACTAGAAGGTGTGGCCCAAACTTAGTGGGATACCTAGTTTAAATATTCTAAGTTAGTGGTCAAACTCAACTCACCCAGTTCTTCAACGCTGCCTCCCCAGACCTGGGATGCATTTTTCCAAGCTCTTCGATGGCACTTTTACCCTCCAAGGTATTTACAGAACCTAATGTGTTGTTGGTTACAACCTTGTCAGATGCTTATCCAAAAAGTACAACAATGCATTGATATCTTCTACAAGCTCTACATCTAGCTTCAAATCCGCGAAAACAAAGAGGTAATTATACTAAAATTGAATTAAGGTTTACTAGTGGTTTTTAGACGTGAATTAGAATTGTTTGATAGCACTACCCTTAATGATGCATTCCTTCATGCCCTCATTCTTGATTGCAATCTCGACCCCATTTCACTCTCTCAGCATCTTCATTCACAGTTTGCTTCCTCTTCCTCTTAGAACCCTCCTACCCCTTTTTATTTCCCAATGCACATGTCCTTGGTGTCATTACCACTGCAAGACCACTGCAGATTTCTTCCACAATCCCACCACGCCAAGACCTCCTGGTTGATTCTCATGAGTCTCCAATATGTGATGTTTTTGATTTTGAACCGATCACATTACCAAACCCTATTGCGTCAGACCCTTCTTTTCTCCTCATGGCCATGAATGTGACCCTCGCTACTGAAGCCCCTCTCTTTACGTTAGGTTAAGCATGTACTTACCACCATGATCCTTGACAATTGTAGTTAGAAAAACCTTGTGGCTTAAGAAAAAGTGGGAAAAAATCCAAAATGAGGAGAAAAACCATATTTTTTAAATAAAAAATATTATTGTTTGAAATTTATTTAAAAAAAATACAAAAATATAAAAATAACAATTAAAAAATCATATCATCAATTACAAAATTATACTTAAAAATATTGTGAAACTTTATAAAAAATAAAAACAAAATAAAAAAGGAGTCAAGAAAAAAAAATTTGGGGTGGGGGGCCATATCTTGGAGTTGCCCCCGTTCCCACATTTTCCTTTGTTTTTCATTTAAAAACAAAAGAAAATGGATGGTGGGGGTTTTTCTATTCCAAAAACTAGGGAGAGATGCACCAATGATTAAGTCAATGGAGTGTTGGATAGCTCATATAAGAGAGAGACCTTTTGGAGGGGAAACTACATTTGCAAACTCAGTGAGTAAAGGCTCCATGTTTCCAGGGGACTAGTGGGGAGGGATCGTTAGTTTTTATAGGATGCAACGAGTAGAGTGACACACACATGTTTAAACTAACCTAGTAGACAACAACATTGCTTGTCAGCATAGCAGATGGCTATAACGTAGAGGAGGTAAGTTCATAGGTATTTTTTTATTTAGTAAGATGATAGGTGGTTTTACTAGCATGATAGACCACCTTGCATTGTTACTAATAGGGGGTTCCTAGGAGGATATAAACATAGTGAAAAGAGATACGTCATAGTCCATAGTGTCATGAAAAGGGCCAATGGTGAAAGTAACATCAAAACATTTATTGACTAGTAGCTGAGGACCATCCTTGTCAACCTAGCTTAGTTGGTAACAAGAAGGGTGAGGAGTAGTGGGAAGGGCCAGGTGATGAACAAAGCCTTGATCAATAAGGTTTTTCTGACTACCATTGTTAAGAATCATGGTGGCAAGGACATGATTAACCTAATATTTATGAGTAAAGAGATGGATTTGAGTAGTGAGGGACGCATCTGTGGCCATGAGGAGAAAATAAGGGTTTGACACAATAAATTTTGGCAATGGGATCAATTCAGAATTGGAAATATCACCTTCTAGAGAGTAATACGTGTTGGATACCTAATCCTATAGGATTATTATCCACTTGTAAATAAATATTGTTTTTATATATATATATATTTGTGTGTGTATTTGAAAATGAATGACGTGTCACGTAACTTTGGAAGCCTAAGGCCAAAGATCACTCATTGATGTATTAAGACACCATTCTCGTCATTGAAAAACCAATCCAACTTGGAGTTTCGTAGCCTGACATGGTATTAGAACCTTGGTCTATTTTTAATTCCCTAGTCTTCCTTTGATCCTCTCTACTCCTGACATATTCTCTCTGTGTAGTTCTACTAGACTTGCAACCCGCAAATCATAATTTTTAAATAATCATTTAATGTATTGATATTATGGTACTCCTCACCCCTGTGCAACCCGAGTACTCACCTCCACAACCTGGATATTTACCTGGCCTTTTTCTTTTCAAACTTTAAAAATGCACTCCTACACTATTTACAACAAAAATTAGACCAATTATTTAAAATCTGATTTTTGGCCTAATATTTTCAACTTATTTATGAAAACATTATTCAAACCAAAACAACATCAAAATATAATATTTTTTTGGTTGATGCAAGATGGCGGCTATTATTCCTCCTCCTTCTTCTTATACAGCGATGTGATAACAAACGTCTTTATCTATAATTTAGAAAGGAACGGAAAATTTTTAATCTTCCACCTATTGATTAATGGCGTAAGTCGAGGACCGCACTTGACCTCTCTAAAAGGTAAGCAAAGAGGTAAGCGAGGAAGAGATCTTCAAAGATGCACTGCTGCAGCTTGTTCCTCGATATATAAACCCATAATGAGCTTTGAACCCGTAGCTACTTCTTCTTGAATGACATAACCAAGGAAAGGAATTGAATGAAGAAAAAGGAGAAGTACAACGATGGATGCTCCTACATAAAACACCCATGGTAGAAAGAAAAGTGACCCTGTCACTTCTCAAGAGGAGAACCAAGATGATTAACCTCAGATTCTAACAACCAAGATGAGTCTTTAATATGTCTTCCAAACCATTTCACCAAGTATTCAAAGTATTGCTTATGCGTTGTGCTCCTACTCACCCTACTGTCCACGATTACTTCTATCTCCTCCTTCTCTGAAGTAGGTGCTGGTATATGCAATTTTTCACCTATTGTACCTTCATCATTTTCATCTTCAAGAAACTCTGTTAGATATGAAACATTAAATATAGGTGAAATATTGAGCTCACTAGGAAACTCTACTTCGTATGCATTACCTAAATCGTGCTTTCTTACAATTTTGCAAGGCCCAAATATCTTCATTTTTAGCTTTTTGCAGGCATCAAACGAAAATATTCTTTACTCAACTGTACCATTTCTTCATCACCAATATGAAATTCCTTATGTCCCCTCTTCAAATAATCTTTAGACTTGTATTGAAAATTCATTTTAATGATGCACTTTCTTACCTCTTCATGTATGCTCTCGATGTGATCAGTAAAGTCCTCTACTTCTACACGTCTCTTCTCACTTTTCTCTATCTTTTTTAGATCTAAAACATACCTTGGGATGCTACCATAGAAAATTTGAAATGAAGTTCTTCCTGTGCTCCTATTGATTGAGTTGTTGTATGCAAACTCTGCTTGAGGTAGAATCAAATCCCACTCCTTTGGCATGTCTCCAACTAGACTCCTAAACAAATTTCCCAAGCTCCTGTTTAAAACTTTTGTTTTCCCATCTGTCTATGGATGGTAGGCTGAGAAAAAATTCAAATCATTTTTTCAGCTTCTTCTATAATGTCCTCCAAAAGTAGGCAACAAATTTGGTATCTCTATCTGAAACTATGCTCTTTGGCAGGCCATGTAGGTGCACTACTTCCCAGAAAAACAATTCTACAACATGCACAACATTATTAGTCTTTTTACATGGAATGAAATGTTCCATCTTAGAAATTCTATCTACCACGACAAATATTGAGTCATATCCCTTCCGTGTCCTTGGTAAACCAAGAAAAAATTCCATACTAATATATTCCCATGGCCTCTCGGGTATCGGTAAAGGCTGATATAAACCAGTGTTCTTACTAGTTCCTTCTGCCACTTGACAAATTCCGCTACTTTGCACACATTTTCTGATATCTTGTTGCAATTGAGGCTAAAAATATTGTTCTCCAACAAGTGCTATGGTCTTATCAAAACCAAAATGCCCTGCAAGTCCTCCACTATGTTTTTCCTTAATCAAATTCATTCTCATTGAACTTCTAGGAATGCACAACTTATTACCTTTGAACAACATACCATCTTGGATTAAATAATCTAACCACTTTGTCCTATTTGCTGCAATATGTGCTTTGCAAGCTCTCCAAGCCTCTCCAAAATCTAGATCTCCCTCATACAATTCCTTCAACTCATTGAAACCAACAACCTCAACCTGCATTTTAGTTAGCAAACTCAGTTTTCTACTCAATCGATCTACAAATATATTGGAATTCCCATTTCTATGCTTCAAAATAAATGTATAGCTTTGGAAAAATTATACCCATTTCATGTGTCTCTGATTCCTTGACTGTTCAAATATTGAAGTGCTTTATGATCAGTAAACAAAAAAACTCCTTAGGAAAAAGATAGTGTCTCCACTTTTTCAGTGCTTGAACAATAACATAAAATTCTTGATCATAAATTGAATATTTCTTCTTTGCATCATTTAAATTCCCACTAAAATAAGCAATGGGTTTACCTTCTTGAATTTGAACGGATCTAATGGAATTACCACGCGCATCACAATCTACTTGAAATACCTTGTTGAAATATGGAAGTGCTAAAACAGGCTTCTCTGTCACCTTAGACTTCAACAAATAAAAACTCCTTTCTACCCTTGTAGTCCATTTGAACTCTTTCTTGTCCCCTCTCATGGTCTTAGTTTATGGTGCATAAATACTACTGAAACCCCAAATAAAATTTCTATAAAAACTTTCCAAACCATGAAATGATCTTACCTCTGTAGGACATTCTAGGATAGCTTTCACCTTTTCTATATCCATCTTGATTCCCTCTTCTAAAAAAACAAATTTGGCATGCATCAAGTGTTATTCTAATGTCTTATTGAATATCGAAATGTCATCAAGATAAAGAATAACAACTCTGCATCAATATCATAAACATGCTAGGTGCATTAGTTAGCCCAAAAGGCCTGAACTGTTAATATTTGGTTGAGCTTTGATACTCAATTATTTTAGATGTAAAAATTGAAACAATGAGAAAATTCAATCTCATGATATTCATACATCCATAACACAATATATACCCTGGGAAAATCCTCAAAACTATGTGAAAAAAAACCCCAACAATTCTTCTCAGTATAATATAATGGATAGCAGAGAATGCTTTCTTTTACAACATAGCATATTGCTTTCGAAAGATAAGAGATCACCAAAACACTAGTGGTGAAGATATGGAAGCAATATAGAAGAGATATCAATTGGATGTGTTTTCCAATATGCCCAACACATGAATAACAAGCAAGAACAATGACTTTCACAAAGAGAAGTACCTTGCCTTCAATGTAGAAGAGAATTCACTTCACATTGAATTCATCAATCCCATATAACATATTTATACATTATTCTCATGCATTGGATTCTTTTAAATTCAGGATGAACTCTCTGTCATACTGTATGTATCAATCTTGCATGAAGAAGTGCGCCCCACTTCTCATGCAGTGCTTTATCTCACTGATCTGTCTCTTAGGATGAACTCCCCTCTTAACTGAAAGCTTGCCCACTTAGTTAGGTGGCTAACTTAAGTGTCGCCATGCAAGTGTCGCAACTCAAGTGTCGTATTTTAGTTTAATATAAGTGTCGTCACGCAATAACACTTAGTTAATTAGATATTCTTTGTTGTCACTTACTTAACTCTCTTTAACTAATTCTTTCTTGATACCATCACTGTAGTGATCAATTCGAGTTCTCCTTGATTTACTGAAGTGTCGTATTTTAGTTTAACTAAAGTGAAAATACTTTAGTTAACTAGTCCTTCTTACTTAACACTTGGTTAACTATTATTAATTGAAATCATGCTGATTGATTTACTTGTAGTGACCACTATGGGTTCTTTAGTTAACTAAGGCATACATTGTGGCTTTAATTGAAGCTTGAAAATCCGAGTTCACTTAGTCATCTCTAGATCAATTCGAATTCTATTTTTCTCTATGCATTTATATTTATCTCTTTATCTTTTATTGCATGGTCAATATGTGCTAAGTTATAATTATCCGTCACATTACATCATACTAAGAAGAATTATAGGATGTTGTGATCACAGTATATTATTCCAGACCAAATGATCATATGCTAAAGTAATTCACTTTAGAGGTGATCAATCTCTAAAGGAGACTCAATAGCAATCTGGTGATCATGGTTAATAATACATCACACAACATTAAATGCTTTTAACAAGTAAAGCATGACCTTTATATGGAAGTTCCACCTTTATATGGGAGGTCCATCCTATGGATACCTTTATATGGAAGGTTCACATGAGAATAATGACTTGAAAAGCAAGTCAAGAGCCTTGTCCAACAAGAATTTACAACATCATTACTTTGATCAATTACCTCTATACGGGAGGAATAACCTTTACATGGAAGGAAATCAAAGTGTTCACCCCTATACATGAGGATCAATCTTGGTTGCACAAGATTGGTTTGGAGTATGTTTCCTGGTGCTGTACATTTTACACTCCCTCTCAGTGAGGGAGGCATTCTCTCCCATACCAAGCTTGTCTCATAAGTATCTAAACTTCGTCGCTGGAAGAGGCTTTCCTAACACATATGCAATTTTCTCATCAGTAGCAATGTATTGAAGTTTCACTGTACCTTTCTGGATCATGTCTCAGATGAAGTGATACTTCATTTCAATGTGCTTTGACTTGTCATGAAACACTGGGTTTTTGGAAAGCTTGATGCAACTCTGATTGTCACACCTAATAAATGTAGGCTCAATATTTTCACCAAACAACACTGCAAGTAGCTTTCTGAGCCACACTACTTCTCGGCAGGCAACAATAGAAGCTACGTATTATGCTTTTGTAGTGCTCTAGGCTACAGAGCCCTACTTCTTGTTGGACCAAGATATCATAGTTGATCCTAGGCTATAATAGTATCCAGATGTACTCTTACTATCTATGATGATTCCTCCCTAGTATGATTCTATATAACTAAGTAACATTACTCCTCCCCTGGTGGCATATCTAAGTCCATATGAAATTGTACCTTGAAGGTACCTAAGAACATGCTTAGCAGCTATCCAGTTTCAGTGTCTCGGATTAGACATAAATTGACTCAGAATCCTCATGGAATAACATATATCAGGCCTTGAATGTATCAAGTACATTAGCGAGCCTATAAGCTGTCTATACAAAGTGGGATATACTGGATATGATCTAGAGTCCGACTCATGAAGTTTCCTCAAATTGGAAACCATCGGTGTAGTCATAGATTTTCTATCTATCATGCCAAACCTGCGCAACATATCCATAGTGTACTTCCCTTGAGATAGAAAATTTTCATCTTTTCTTTGCTATATCTCAAGGCCAAGAAAGAAGTGCATCAGACCCAAGTCTTTCATCTCAAACCCAAGTCTTTCATCTCAAACTTTGAGGTGAGATCCTTCTTGCACCAAGAAATCAGATGTTTCTCTCCAATGAGAAACAAATCATCAACATACAAAAGCAATATCAACGGTTGGTTCTTCACTACTTTGAAGTACAAATTTGGATAAGCTTCACTCTTATAGAAACCCATTTTCTAAAGGTAGCTATCAATTCTAGAGTACCAATCCCTAGGGGCTTGCTTAAGCCCATATAGAGATTTCGTTAGCTTTAAAACATGGGAATCCTTCCCATGCACCAAAAATCCTTCAGGATGTTGAATATAAACCTCTTCCTCAACCTCACCATTGAGGAAGGCTATCTTCACATCCATCTGGTGAAGTTTCCATCCTAGAACAGATGCAAGTGAAATCATTGCTCAGATTCAGGTGTATGTTTCCACAGGGTAAAAGGTATCATCATAATCGATGAATTCTTTATGAGAGAAACCTATGGCAATGAATTGGGATTTATACTTATCAATGCTACCATCCGAAGCACGCTTTATCTTGTAAATCCATCTAGAAGTCACAATGGACTTCCCAAAAGGTTTGGGAACAACCTCCCAAACATCATTCTTCATTATAGAGTTGTACTCTTATGTCATTGCATCTTTCCAAACTTGCTTCTTTGTAACTTATTCATATGAGGATGTTTCTAAATCATTGATGCGACTCATTAGTACAACATACCCTAAATATCTGTCAGGTTGCTTGCGCTCTCTGGATGAGCCTGCTGGTGCTCCATGTTTCTCTGCATCTTGTAAGATATCTCAACACCAAGCAGATCTTCTTTCAGTGGGAGGTTCATCAGGTGATATCTCAATCAGTTCTACTAGTTCTTCATGAGCTAGCGAATTTGAGGCATCTTTTGGTTTCTCCCTCTCAAACTCTGATGGGGGAGAATCAGACTCAAGATCCTCCATCTCTGAATCACATTGAATATATTTCGATCTTTTGAAAGAAACTTCCTCATGGAAGGTAACATCTCGGATGAATTCAATGTGTATTTCACTAGGTACATATATTCTGTATGCTTTGGATGACTCACTATAACCCACAAAGGTTCCTTTCTTTCCAAAAGGCTACATCTTTGTTCTCTTTTATTTCGGTACATGAATGTATATTAGGATCCTGAATATACTCAAGTGTGAGATGTATTGATTCTCACCAGTAAACACTTCTTATGGTGTATTCTCATATAGAATGGCATGCAGGCTTCTATTCTGGATGTACACAACTGTACTGGTGGCTTCTTCCCATAATGAGGTAGACACATCTTGATCATGCATCATGGATTTTGCAACCTCACATGTGGTTCTATTCTTCCTTTAGACAACCCCTTTTTGATGAGGGTTGTATGGTACTGTTAATTGTCTACATATTCTTGCATCACTACATAGATCATTAAATGCATGTGAATCAAATTCGACTCCATTATCAGACCTTAATGCACAGATGTGCTTTTCTTTCTGATTTTCAACTAGCGCTTTAAACTCTTTAAATTTGCTAAGAGTTTCACTTTTAGCCTTCATGAAATAAATCCATGACTTCCTAGAAAAATCATCTATGAACAATACATAATATAAGAAGCCACTCAGGGAGGGGGATGACATAGGACCACATACATTGGAATGTATTAAATCTAAAATCCCTCTAGATCTAGTAGAATTGTTGAAATTTTTTTTCTTAACATTCTTCCCAAGTGCACAACCCTAACATACACTATCATGCTCAAAATCAAATACGGGAATACCTTTTAGCATCTTTTGAAGTCCTGGTAGCACTTTGTAGTGTAGGTGTCCAAGCCTTCAATGCCATAGCTCACATGGACTGGTAGTGTTTTGAATCATAGCTTGAATGTACTTCCTGGGTACCTTGTAGAGTTCTCCCTATCGAACTCCAATCATAGCAACAAATTCTAGGATTTTGTTATTCGGCTATAATAGTGATTTGTTATTCATGAAGATAACTCATAAGCCTTTGTCTTCAAGAATTGAAACTGAAAAGGAGGTTCTTCTTCAATCCTGGAACATATAGAATGTCCTCCACATGTAAAATATCACCGGTTCTCAGCTGGAGTGAGGTGGATCCAACTCCTTGGATCGAATATGTTGAGTTGTCCCCCAACTCTAGCATGCATGTGAACATTTTCTTTGTTAGGTCAGTGCTGGCACTCTTGTAACCAGTCATATGTTTGGATGCGCCCCTATTAATCAACCATGTGTTTTCACTTGTGATTATGGATCCTAAAACAGATGGGAAAATTCAATACTCCCTTCTTGTATCCTTTTCTTCGGATGCATTCTTTTGAGTGGTTTCATCTTCTATGGCGATAGAAGCATGAAACTTTCCTTTCCACTTTGCTTTGCACTCTCTTGATAAATGACCTTTCTTGTTGCAATTGTAGCATCTATCTTTTGACTTGTCAAATCCTTTGTTGAAATCCTTCTTCTTTGGATGAGAGAACTTCTTTTGGAAGAAGGGTTTCTTTCCTTTCTTCATTCTTGTCATGAGGGAAAGATTTTCTTCTTTAGTGTACATAACTTTGCTATGGATTCGCCCTTCCTCTTGGATACAGTCATTCCACAATATTTAAAACCCATGTTGCACTTCTTGTCCATTGATATAATATAATAATGTCTCCCATGAATATGGGAGACCATCAACGACGGTTTAGATGAGATCATCTTCATCCACTACAACTCCAATGTTAACAACTTGATCTCTTACCTGAGAGATATTAGTGAAGAAGGAGGCCACTGTCTCATCCTTCTCCATCTTGAGGTTTTGTAACTTGTTCTTCAATGCCCTCTTTTGAGTTAGGGCCTTCTTCTCATATAGATTAGTCAATGTATCATAAAATTCTTTTGCGGTCTTCAGCGGTGTGATCACGGGAATCAAATTATCTTTTACCGAATCATAGATTATCCATTTGGACTTAGCTTGATTCTTCTTGAATTTGATGCTCCATGCATTGGTTGTAGGATCCTCCAGCACAATGGATACGTAGCTAAACAAGTCATGTTCCTCTAGGATTGTTGAGAATCCTATCATTCCAAGTGTTAAAGTTTGAGGTTCCCTCAAGTCGGTCTTCTGATCGTACATAGATTGATGCCATAGTCTTCAAATATTGTGCTCAACTTCTCAAGATCTACGTGGGATCTAGTTGGGATGCAAAAACTGAGCTCCTTCACGGCTTGGAATCTGATACCATGTTAATATTAGATTGAGATTTGATCTTCAATTCTTTTAGATGCAGAAACTTGAAACAATGAGATAATTCAATTACATGAAATTCATACATCGATAACACAAGATATACCCTGGGGAAAATATTCAAAACTATGAGAACGAAAAACCCCTACAATTCTTCTTGGTATAATATAATGGACAATAGAGAATGATTTCTTTTACAGCATAGAAGATTTCTTTCGAAAGATAAGAGATCACCAAAACACTCTTGGTGAATATATGGAAGCAATAGAGAAGAGAGATCAATCATCTGTGTTTTTTATCGTGCCCAACACATCAATAACAAGCAAGAACAATAACCTACACACAGAGAAGCGCTTAGATTCAATGGAGAAGAGAATCCACTTCACATTGAATTCATCAATCCCATATAACATATTTATACATTCTTCTCATGTATCGACTTCTTCTAACTTCAGGATGAACTCACCCTCAGATTGGATGTATCAATCTTGCATGAAGAGGTGTGCCCCACTTCTCATGCAGTGATTTATCTCACTGATCTGTCTCTTAGGATGAGCTTGCCTCTTAACGGAAATATTTCCCACTTAGTTAGGTGGCTAACTTAAGTGTCTTCATGCAAGTGTCGCAACTCAAGTGTTGTCTTTTTGTTTAACATAAGTGTCATCATGCAATAACACTTAGTTAACTAGACCTTCTTTGTTGACACTTAGTTAACTCTCTTTCACTGATTCTTTCTTGATAACATCACTGTAGTGATCAATTCGAGTTCTCCTTGATTTACTGAAGTGTCGTCTTTTAGTTTAACTAAAGTGAAAACACTTTAGTTAACTAGTCCTTCTTATTTAACACTTGGTTAACTATTATTAACTAAAATCATGATGATTGATTTACTTGTAGTGACCACTGTGATATCTTTAGTTAAATGAGGCATACATTGTGGCTTTAACTAAAGCTTGACCATTCGAGTTCACTTAGTCATCTCCTGATCAATTCGAATTCTCTTTTTCTCTATGCATTTATCTTTTACTGCATGGTCAATATGTGTTAACTCTTAATTATCCATCACAACACATTATACTAAGAATAATTATCGGATACTATGATCATAGTATATTATTCCAGACCAAATGATCATATGCTAAAGTAATTCACTTTAGAGGTGATCAATCTCTAAAGGAGACTTAATAGCAATATGGTGATCATGGTTAAAAATACATTGCACAACATTAAATGCTTTTAACAAGTAAAGCATGACCTTTATACGAAATGTCCACCTCTATATGGGAGGTCCATCCCATGGATACCTTTATACAAAAGGTTCGCATGAGAATCATGAGTTGACACACAATTCCAGAGCCTTGTCTAACAAGACTTTACAACATCATTACTTTGATCAATTACCTCTATACAGGAAGAATAACCTTTACACGGAAGGCAATCAAAGTGTGCACCTCTATATGGGAGGATCAATATTGGTTGCACTAGATTGGTTTGGAGAATGTCTCCTCATGATGTACATTTAACATGACCAACCACTCATACAAACCTTATTTAGTCTTGAAATATGTATTCCAGTCATCCCCTTCTCTGGTTTGAATTTGATGATAGCCACTTTTCAAATCAATCTTGGTGAAGTACTTAGATCCACTTACGCAATCCATAAGATCATCCATAATAGGCAATGGAAATCTGTATTTGATGGTGATCTTGTTAATGGCCCTTGAATTCGTGCATATTCTCTATTCTCCACCTTTATTTGGTGCCAAAACCACAGGCACTAGTCATGGACTTAAGATTTATCTGATCAAACCTTTCTGCAACAATTCTTATTCTTGTCTATTTAGTTCACTCTTTGTAGGATACATTTTGTGGGATGCCTTGTTAGGTAAACTTGCTCCCGACATCAAATTAATCTGATGACTTATCCTTCCCATAAGTGGTAATCCTTCTGGTGCATTATCAGAAACAATTTCTTGAAATTCAGGCAGCAAATTTACAACTTCCCAAGGAACATATTCCACATTGTCTTGGTTAGTTTTTGGAATCAAAGCAAAACAAACATTTTCATGCTTTAGGTAATCTAAAAAAATCCTAGAATCAACTAATCAAATTCTTGCATTGCTGCAAACCTTACCCATTTCCTCTCTTAATGGCTTCATTTTGTGTCTTACTCCATCTGTTGTCAATGAGTATGTGTTGGCATACCCATCGTGCATTGCTTTCTTGTCAAATTTCCAAGGCCTTCCCAACAAAACATGACAAGCAACCATAGGTATAATATCACACATAATTTCATCACTATAACCTCTTGTTTTAAATTTTACTAAACTTTGTTCACTGACCAAAAGTTTTTGATCATCCTGAATCCAAGCAATCCTATAAGGATACAGGTGTCTTCTTCTTTCTAGCTTCAACTTGTTCACCATTTCTTCATATACAAGGTTATGAGTGCTTCCACTATTTATGATAACACTGCATACCTTTCCTTCACATTTGCATATTGTTTTAAACAAATTCTTTCTTTGAATATATTCATTATCTTCATTGAACATGGCTCTTCTAGTCATTAATAATTCCCCTTTCTCTGCTTCTTCGGAATGTGATGACTTTGCATCTTCCTCATTCACATTCACTGCCCTTGCATTGTTTTCATCCCTTATATTGGTTCTCTCTTGATTATGAGGGTATTCATAAGCTCAATGTCCCTCTTCTCCACACCAAAAACAGGTTCCTTGAAAACCTCCTCTTTCGAATCCTCTACCCGATCTTCCTCTCCCTCTGAAATTTTGCTCTCAGCAGTCATAAGACCTATCCACTTTCTGATTTTTTTGCTGCCATGGTCTTCATTTTTATGATTTTATGATTATTGTCTTTCCCTCCATAAGACCTTCCTCCAGTTCTTCCACCATGACCTCTTCCTCTTTGCTTATTTTCAAATTTTTTATTTAATCTTTCTTTCACCGTCAATACAAATTGATATGCATCTTCTATGGTGTAAATTCTCACTATTTCCAATTCTTCTTGATGCTAAGCCTCAATCCATGATGTAATGGGCTACTTTCTCCTTATTTGCTTCAACATGCCTAGTTCTAATTAGGACTTTGTAGAATTCTTTAGTATATTCTTTTACTAATCTGATTCCTTGTCTTAGACTTTGCATATTCTTGAGCAAATCTAGTTCATAATCCACAGGAATGAATTGCCTCTTCATATTTTCTACCATTCTATACCATTTAACAATTTTATCTTTTCCTCTCCTTTCTCTTTGAAGTTGTATTTATTTACACCAAATACTAGCATGTCCCTTTAGTTTTGTCTTTGCAAATTTCACTATGTCAGGGTATTCAATCTCTTTGAATTCAAAGAATTCTTCCATGTCATTTATTCAGTCTATGAGATCCTCTAGATATAAGATTCCATTAAATGTTGAGACCTCCATCTTCGGTCTTTTTCCAATCTTGGAAATGGCTCTAAGCAATCTGATTTCTCCAAGATCTATTTGATCATGTGCTTCTTCTTCAAATAGTTCCTCACTTTCAACTTCATCTTAACTTTCATCTCTTCTTCTAACATCAACTCCATGACGTAACTCTTATTGCAATGCTTGAACTTTCCTATGAAGGGCTCTAATAATCTTCCATACTAGGAAGCTTATTTCTACCCCTATCTCTACCCCTACCTCGTGGGGCTACTTTGGGAGGCATTTTTCTCACAACTCATAACTCACATGATTTGATGCAAACTGCCTCACTTCGACGCTCTACCTACATACTCAGGAACAACCATCTTTGATACTACTGATGCAAGAGGGGTATACACAAAACCCTCTCTCAAAAACTCACAACACAAACAACATGGATTTGAATCCAAAAATGTACAACTATGAGGTAATACCTTGTATTCCGAACTTGCACAAAATGCTTACAAAATTTAATAAATATGATTAAATCAGATTATATAGTCTCTAGGACTTATGAGAAACAATACAAATGGGTTACAATGATAATAACATAAACAACCTTCTCTTTCATGTGCAAACTTCAATCTTCAATCTGCAACATGTAACCTTCAATCTGTAAACTATTTCAGTCTTCAACAATGGATTCTTATATTCAGCTGCTGCGATGTACCTTTAGAATTGCAATAACACGGCTTTCATCTTTTCCATGAAGAGATGCCACCCCTCTTCCCAACTAACTCCCCAAAAAAATTCTTTATTTTTTTCACCACCTTCAAAAAAATTATCAATACCATTTTTTCTTTCTTTTTGCACTCTTTTCAAAAATATGATTTTTGCCTTCTTTGCAAAGCTATGGCCATAAAACTAAAAAGGTTGATCCAACAATTAAAAAAAGAATTAAATCATTCCAAAAATATGATTTTTGTCTCCTTTGAAAAGGCTACGCCATGTAATTGAAAAGGTTGCTCCAACAATTAGAAAAAGGCATTAAAGCCTTCCAAAAATCTGATTTTTGCCTCCTTTGAAAAGGCTATTCCATGTAATCGAAAAGGTTGCTCTACAATTAGAAAAAGCATTAAATGCTCCATGATGCATTTCAATAACTATAAAAAAATCCACGCCATGTTGGCTCTTTGCTTTTTAAACTTTAAAAATGCACTCCTACACTATTTGCAACAAAACTTAGACCAATTATTTAAAATTTGATTCTTGGCCTAATATTTTCAACTTATTTCTAAAAACATTATTCTTGAACCAAACCAACATCAAAATATAATATTTTTTTTGGTTGATGCAAGATTTCCAACAACCATGGATGCTCCTGCATCAACATTTCTACTGCCCACAAATTGTAGGTTATTAAGAGATAAGGTACTTCTGAGTGATAATGTATTGCTGGACAAATGCGAAGAGGCAAATAAAATGTTGAAAAGATTGGGTGTTGAGTACATATTAGAATATGCTTGTCCAAATGATTGTATTATATATAGAGGTGAATATGCAGATAAAGAGATGTGTCCAACTTGTGGGCATGATAGGTACAAGAAATTAAAAAACAAGGGTAAACACATGTTTCTCCTCATAAGATATTAGGGCAATCTCAAGGATTCAAAGACTCTTTGGTTGCAAAGAATTAGTAATGTTGTAGGGGTGACATGCCTCACATAGAAGATGAGCTAGGATTTATAGAAGTGAGTTAGAAGTTATGGTTTAAAGGGCCAAAACCATATTTCATCATGACAAGTCAAAGCCATAGTAATTACTACATAATTACACCATCATTGCCTTGAATATCCACAAATTTATTTTTTTCTTGAAAATATGTATAAATTCATGCTCTTCCAACTATGATGCCCTTTATTTTTAGCCTATGCCAAGGGAGTATACTTTTTGTGCAAGTCAAAGTGCTTTGACTTTGTATTAATTGTCTTTCATGCCATAAAATTTTATAAATTTTTTCAATGTTTTTAAAAAACAATTTATTAAATTAAATATCTTGAAAATTAAAAATAAATTTCAAATTTTTAAAATTTAACTCTTTCCATTTTTTGATTGGTGAAAGAGGAGGTTAATGATGAGACATAAAACATTGTTTAAAACACACACACAAAACACATTTAATATGAGATATTTTAAAAATACTATGTAATAACTTTCATATCTAACTTTATTAAAAACAATTAAAAAAGTTATTGTCACTTCGTATAAGATATTTTGATTTTGATGACATATTTTGTATATATTATATTTTAATTTTTTGGTAAGTATAAAAAAAAAAATAGACTTCAATTTCAAAGTATTTGCTATAGTATTGATCTTCCTAATCTTTTAACTCATCATAGCTATCTTGATTTAAAAATGCTTCTCTTAAATCATCATCATCACAAATATTAATAATGCAAATCATCATCATCATCATCATCATCAATGCAAAACACTTTCATTAGACCGCAAATAACTCATCACAATTATGGTAATTTAGAAATGCTTCTCCTCCTCCATTATCATCATTATGATTATCATCACAACTATGGTGATTTAGAAGTGTTTCTCCTCCACCATTATCATCATCACTTATTAATCACTTATTCTTATCCTTCCATCATCATCATCATTATCATCACAACTATGGTGATTTATAAATACTTCTCCTCCATCATTACCATTATCACCACTATATTAATCACTCATCATCATCACCATCACTTCTTAATCACTTATCCTTATCCTACCAATAAAATAATATTTCATTATTTTCTACTATCAAATAATGTTAACCTCAATTATAACTTTATTTTTCTCGAAAGTTGCACAAAAGTGTAAAAGTGTAAGAAAAGATGGAGTATAAATTAAACTTAAAAAATATACCAAAGTGTAAGAAAGGATTTAACATAAATTAAACTTTAAAAACGATACTTATTAAAAATTAATTAATATTTAAAAATAAAATTTGAAAACTCTTATATAACTTTTTCCTTATTTAAGGTTAAAAACTAAAAATCTCTTAAAGAGAATGCCACTTCATCATACCACACACGCTCATTAAATTATTTTTACTTTGGAATGTGTGAATAATTATTAATATTTTGATCGTATTTTCAATGAGTTAGTTGGACTTTTCTTTTCAAAGTAATGAAAATTTTCTATCTGATTGTGAATATCTTGGTCGTGTTTTCAACGAGTAAGTTGGACTTTCCTTTCCAAAGAAATGAAATTATGGAAAACAAGATGGATGAACAACAAAGCTGTATATTACCGGCCATTGAATTTGTAAGTTGCATGCATATGATGTATTTTTTTATATGTATAATGTATTTATTTATTTTTATTGAAAATGGATGATATGCCAAAAAACAAACATACACGCATTTTATTGTAGCAGCTCCTCACTCTACTAGAAGTTTTATGTGATTTAAAAAAGAGGGCCAGTGTTATTTCCATGTTTCGTTCTAGTCTTGAAATATGGGCCGAGGTGGTAGTGTATTCAACTTTGGTGTTGAAGTAATGCTTAAAACAAACAAATCCAATAATTCACATGGAATGATAAAGAATTTGAGATGTTTTATATGAAATGCGTTATCATGTTTTGTAAAGAGACAATATGGAATAGTCATTTTTTTGGTGTTTATAGTAAGGTGATGAAACATCACAGGTAATAGACACATTGCCAATTAAAGATAATTCAATGCGTGAGGATGGAATGCAAGATATGTGAGGCAATTTTTGAGTCTTTTGTTAAAGAGGAAAATGTGGAGGATCTGCCTGGGTATCTTATGCCATTCTCTGTGTGGGTTCTGAAGGATGACTCATTGGATGAGGCGGGGATACCTAATACAAAGGATTATGTGAAAGGCCAAAAGTTTGACGTCCTTCCGCCCCCCATACTCAACCTGATCCCTTGGTCATCACTTTCGAGTATTATCCCTGCTTGCCTCTTTTTAAGGCTTTCCCAACATGCTAATCACCTGGTACCCTAGTTGGATTTTTCAAGGCTTGAGATGCTAATAATAATTACAACCATTTTCTTTTGTTCATAAGCTAATGAATCTCCCTTCCCTTATAGTAAACAAGATTTAGCTGCGAGGTAGATTCAATTGACATCAATTGTTTTACAGTTCTAATATTTTCAGAGCATTAGAGAGAATTAGTGTTGAAAATTTTCTTTAGTTATAATTAAAACTTGGAATATGCATATATGGATTTCCACATATTGCTAAGCATTTTTTTTAACATAAACAAGAAGTAGTATCATATTATAAAAAAAAGAGAATACATATGCCCCCCTGGGAAACATAGTTTAGAGCAAAGGTCCGAGAGTAGATTTTTAGTACAAACAAAACCAACAAACACCTCTATCAGGTCTGAGATATTCTAGGCTATTACAAAATTGTATCTACTACTTCTTACAGAGTATATATTTATAAAACATCCTCCTAAAAGTTTGCAAAAAAACATCTATCTAGACAAAAAAGGAAAGGGACTGAGACATCATTCCTCATCTAAATCTTCATCTATTTCAGGCTGCATCACTGAGGCATCGTACATTGGAGAATTTTTTGTGGGCTCCCTAGCAGGATCGCTATGTCCTTAACATAGGCCATTGACATCTGCATGAATTTCTTCAAGAAATTCATTAAGTTGGGCAAGGCGATTTTCTTTTCGTTCTAGATAATTCATGCTCAGCTCCTGCATGACCTTCCTGAGCTCTGCAACCATTCCATGAACCTCATCCAAATTTTCCTTTAGAATATGTTCCATTTTTGTAACGCTCTGCTTCATCTCTTCCACTTCACTGGTATGCACTTGATAACCTGTCTTTGCATCCTCCAAACATGATTCAGAATGGGTCAAGTCTAGTCGAGTCTGTTGGATTCATCTAGGGTAGCTTTTGACACCTCGAATATGCACTTGGCCATTTTCTTCATGTCCGACATATCATGCTTAATACCTCTCACTTCCTCAAGGACACAAAGTGGAACAAAGTCGTCATCCGGGAGTTTCTCCCTCATATGCATAGAGGAATCTCTCGCAACCATAGCATAATATGATAATAGCATTTAAGGTAGGGATGAATCTACATTAAACAACAATCTTACTATGAATAGGTGAGGTTCATTGTCAGAAATCCACAATTATCTAACATTCCCTAATACATTTAACCATTTAGAATTCAAATCAAACTTGGAATAAAAACTTTAAACTTATGAATAGAAGGGAAATTGAATTGCTTCATATTATGCCAAGGAAGAAAAATACTTACTTATAATAGTGCTTGAGATGCATCCATCCTCCCTTGCTTTGAGCCATCCTTCTCCATCCTTGCTTTTAATGAAGATGAGCTTTTCAACCTCCAAATCTCCCCAGCATGCCTTTTCTTTCACCTTTTTCCTCCCTTACCATGCCCCAAATGCCTTTGTTTTATAGTATTGGGAAATGAGATCTCAAGTTTCATATTTCAATGTGGGATCATCCATTTTCTTGATTTTTTATTCTTTTTACCCAAAACCCACTTTCCATAATATGTTTAGGCTTGTGTCATAACCTCACCATTCTTAAGTAAAATTAATGCAATATTATGCACTTCTTTTCACTGTTGACTGGTGGAGACTAGATTTGATCCTTCAATTGAGTAGTTCAATCACTAAACCATGTCTCTTTAGGATCCTTCTTTCTTCACCCAATTCTTCCGATCATGGAAGTAGTGATTAGATAAGAGAGGAATGTTCTCTTATGTACTTGTATTCTGTCTTCATGTTGCGGGCGGATAGAAAAGTGTGCTTCTACCTTTCACTTTGTTAAGGGTGTTAATTTGATTCTTAACATATGCCCCCTAATGTGTGAGGTCCGAAGCGGAGCTAAGGGTCGAAATACATTATTTTTATACTACTGATACTCTTTATTGATCAAAACAAGGATGAAAAAGGATTAGCTTATAGGAGCAGGATTCAAGAGAACACCTGCAAGTCAAACATAGCAATTTATCAAATATACAATATATTCCCGAGGCAGGCATACCCATGCTCGACAGTAAACAAGCATGGACACAACACAGTAGATCGATGTCAAAAGTAAAAAAAATCAGAAGTGTAAAGATGCAATTTAATGAGTGTGAGAACAAGGTTTCCATCAAAATTCTGACATGGTAGTTTAATCTTGCGCAACTCGGGTAGTGCATAGATGGGTGATACAACTATTTTTTCCAAGGTATTCAATAAAAACCGATGATAGTATGATTTTATATCATGTGAATAAATGAACTAATGTCGAGCATAATAAAACACCATATGATTACCGGTCATTGATATATATCATTAACATATGCAAAGAGACCCATTGATAATGATGATGGACTCTAAGGTACTGAGCACAAACTAGCAAGTGTGAATAGATGTTCTGAAGTTGAACACTTGTAGAATCAAATAATCAGGGGTCGTTGATGTATACCCACTGTCATTTGCGAGGAAACCTGCCACTAATGACTGCAAGATCCAAGGTACTCCTAGGTTTCTAGATCCATTTCCTAGATGATGATTTGGTGTCGATAGGAATATATCCATTGGAAGGAGGGCATTAATGCATCCCACATCAACCGATATGAAACAAATATCAATAGTCTAATATAATTTGGTAGAGCCGCGAGATACAACACTGTATACTGACACAAGGAAGGCTGACGTGATTGGTTAGGAATATTTGAGCCATGGTCGACTCTATTTGAACTTCCCTTGAACACATAACACGATGTAGAATGGAGACTTGGAAACATAGGACTTGAGTAACTGACCTTAATGAAATCCTCTAATTCCAAATGCATTAACGAAAGATCCATTGGTGATGGGAAGGATAACCCATCGGTGGAGATATGTTCAAAATACTGGTACAGTTTCCTAAGGCAAATGTGAATGGTGTACTAACAACGGATATAAAATTATGTGTCATGTTCAAGGGAGACAAGGACTGATTGTTTCCATTTTCTTTAAGGATATAATATGAAATGATTCAATTCTCCTTCTTTTTGGATTTTTTTAAAATTTTTTATGGATTTTTCATTTATCAGCTCGAAAAAGAATAAAGAATGCTACAGTACATGGGAGGGAATGAGTGTTTCATGGGAATACTAATCCGGGTCATGTCCAGGAAGCACAAGGGGGACAACAGTTTGACTGAATGAGTTGGATCTATTATGGCAGAAGCAATTAAGAATAAGAAGAATGAGAAAAGCAGGATTACACTACACAAATAAACACATTATGCATAGACAATATGTAGGAATGCGAACAAAGCTTCTCTATTACTGTAAAATAAGTCCAAGACATGATAAGATTGATATGGTACAATATTATACATGCTTATATAGAACTCTGAGACGCTTGGGTGCCTGCCCATTACGTTCGGTTACAAAGAAGAAGTTAGAACGGTTCAACAGTTCAACCGTTATAGTCGACTGGAAGACAAAGAAACATTCTGTGGAAGTTCGACAGTTGCTGGCTGCATGTCAACGTTGCTTGTCGATGTCGGGAACTGTGAGGTTGTTGAACATGTCGAAGGTGCGAATGTGTCGAGGTGTGTCGAAGTCGAGAATCGTCGGAGTTGTGTTGAATTCAGAACCTGTCGGAGATAACCTGTCGAGTTGAAGTCATGTCAAAGTTGAAACTTGTCGAAGTTGCATCAACGTAGATGACTTGCCAACTGTGATGCGGATCAGACCTCCTTCCTTAAGAAACAATGGGCCCCATCGTTTGCTCGCGAAGGTGAGGAAAATTGTCGGTTAATTCAGTAATCGAGTACCACTTTCCTTGAGATGGGATCTGGCTAGCCTTGGAAACCTGAAACAAGGGAATTGTGTTCATCCTTGTATGGCGTACTCATTGTCCCACAATTGTGTCGCAAGGAAGAGGCTCTTGAACATCTGGATGGATGTCTTCGGGTTTCGCTGTCTGCAAGTTGTTCTGTTCCAACAAGGGTGCATGGTATGGTCGAAGTAGATCCACGTTGAATACTAGATGTAGACCTAGGCATGCAGGAATGTCAAGCTGGAAAGCGTTTTCTCCAATTTTTCGAAGAATATTGTATGGACCATATCGCAAAGGCTTGAGATTTTTGAATGGGCATGTGAATCTCTCCTTCTTGAGATGTAACCAGACCTTATCCCCAATTCGGAATGAATAAGGACTATGATGCTTATCGTGTAGGGCCTTAGCTTTCTCGCTTGCTCTGTGCAACATTTCCTGTGCTTTCTTTTGGATGTCGCATATATGATATCTGAACTTGAATTCTTTATCAACTTCTCGCTAGCTATAGTCAGTGTCGCTCGGCTGTGTCGAGGAGCTGATCAAGTCGATAGGAACTGACGGATGAAATCCGTAACAAACTTCAAATGGACTCTTTCCTGTAGAGCTATGCTGAGCATGATTGTAGTTGTGCTAGATGTATGGAAGACTTTCATCCCATGTGCGTTGACGCTGGTGATTGTACATGCGAAGCAGTTGTACTACCAAGTGATTCACAACTTCCGTCTATCCGCCGGTCTGAGGATGGAAAGTTGTCGACAATGAGAGTCGTGTGTTTATAAATTGCCAGAGGGTCTTCTAAAAGATGCTGACGAATCTGGCATCTCAGTCGGAAATAATGGTTGTGGGTAAACCAAAGTGTTTCCAAACATGTGCAAAGAAGAGTTGAGCAGTCCGCTGCTCTGTCGTGGTCTTCTTACATGGTATGAGAATGGCTATCTTGGAAAATCGATCGAATACTACTAAGATTGCATCATGCTAATGTATGGTAGTAGGATAACCCGTCAAGTAGTCCATAGAAATAGATTCCCATGGTCGACTAGGAACTAGTAGAGGTGTATACAATCCCTGTGGTCGATTAGGTGGCTTAGCAATGGCACAAACCACCCATGATCGAATGTACTTGTTGACATTGGATTTAAGTGGAGGAAAGAAGAAATACTTCTGCAGAATAGAAAGTGTCTTTGCTACTCCAAAGTGTCTTGCAGTCTTGCTGTAGTGTGCATCCCAAATGAGTTGTTGTCGGTGCTCACTGGTCAGTACACAAAGATATCCAAGCTTGTATAGCAAGGTGTCTCTCAGGAAATAGTCGAAGTCTGAGGTCGACGACTTGCTAGTCTGTAACTGTCGGTATACTGTTGAGAAGTCGTTGTCGTCCACATACAACTGTGGCCAAGTGGCGTGTTGCATCCCTGCATACTCATCACTGTCAAAAGGAGAGTAATGGGTGGTCGATTGAGGCAATCAACAATAGCGTTAGGTTTACCTTTCAGATACTTAATCACCAACTGGAATTGTTGTAGGTAATTAATCCACTTGATTTGTTGGTTCGTTTGCAACTCTGATTGTGTCGGAGCGAACTGTAGAGACTTGCGATAAGTGAGAATTACCATTTCCTTGCCAAGGATGTAATGCCTCCATTGCTTGAGAGCTTGCACAATGGCGTACAATTTTTTTTGTATGTCGAGTATCTTCTAACTATGTCGTTAAAAGTATCGTAATGAAAAGAGACTGGGTGACCAGACTGAGTGATCACTACGCCTAAGGCATAGTCCGATGCGTCCGTCTCAATCTCAAAGGGCCGATGCAAATCATGTAACACAAGTACTGGTGGAGTGCAGAGCTTGTGTTTGAGTTGTTCAAAATATGCTTGTTGTGTTGCTATCCACTGGAAGAGAGTTTTCCTGTTTCCCTTCATCATTTGATTCAAGGGCTAGTCTATGTGATTGAAGCCGATTATGAATCGTTGATAGAAATTCACCAAAACAAGAAAACTTCTTAGTTCTTGAATGCTTCTAGGAATGGGCCAATCTTTGAGGATCTATACTTTTTCTAGGTCAACGTGAATTCTTGCAAAGTCAATTACATACCCCAAATATTTGATGCTGGTCATTGCAAACGAGAACTTGTCGATGTTCAGATAAAGTCGATGTTGCTGGAGAGTGTCGAGGACTTGTCGAAGATGTCCGACATGTTCTTCCCATGATCGACTGAAAATCAGTATATCGTCGAGATAGACAATAACCCATTTGTTGTTGAAAGGTTGAAGAAGGTTATCCATATGTCGCATGAAGGTCGCAGTTGTGTTGGTTAAGCCGAAAGGCATGACTAACCATTCAAACAATCCTTCCTTGGTCTTGAAAGCAGTTTTCCACACATCTGAGGGCTCGATTGGAATCTGATGGTATCCCAACTTGAGGTTGATATTAGTAAATAATTTAGCACCTTTTAGACAATCGATGAGCTCATCTATCCGCGGCAGAGCGTATGGACTCTTCACTGATATTTTGTTGAGAGCTCTGTACTCGATGCACATGCGCCAAGTCTCATCTTTCTTCAAAACTAGGACGACTGGACTTCCACAAGGAGAGGAGCTAGGTTGCATATGACCTTTGTCGATTAATTCTTGGATATGTCTACGAATCTCTTCATTTTTGAGAATGGATCTTCTGTAAATAGATACGTTAGGAAAAGAAGAAACAGATACATTAGGAAAAGAAGAACCAGGAACAAGTTCAATGGAGTGTTTTACCTAACAATGTTGAGGTACTCCATCTAGAGCTTGAAAGAGGTTCTGGTATTCATCAATAATATGATCAACGTGCTACTTTTGTCGAGAGCTGCATTGGTCGGTGACTCGTTTCGTTGCTGCATTCTTCTTAGAATGTTGCAGCTTGATCATGATTAATGCGAACTTCTGAGCATGATTGATGAGCTTCTCTGTATGTTTGGCAGATATCAGTGCAACCGTCGGTGTAGGTTGACGCTCTTGTATGTTGAACCATTGATTTCAGATTCTAACAATCACCTTTTGAGGTTGTGACTGATAACTTCCATGTCTATCCCGTAGGTAAGGTTTCCCAAACAGGGTGTCGGCTACGGAGAGTGGTGCCACGTCGCAGAGTACTTCATCTTAAAAAGGATTTATGAAGTAGGAAAGCTTGCATTGTTGGGTAATCCGAAGTTCTTGTCCATCCTTCATCCAATCGATGTTGTAAGGCTGAGGATGCAGAGTGGTAACAAGACCTAGTTTATTCACGAGATCTTCAGAAACAAAGTTCTTCTGGCTCTCGTTGTCCACAATGATATGCAATGGGTTGCTTTGGACCCTGTTGATGCCTTGGATATCGCAGCATCAATCAGAAAGGGATTCTCCCCGGTAGGCAAGCCCAATTAGCTCGCTCACCGTTTGGTGTGGGGAATCCGTCTAGTTAACGGTTCCGGCTACCGTAAGATTTATTCTTATTCTTTTCACCGGTTATGGCCCGATCCACTGTTTATGTATTTTATTTTTAAGATGATATGCAAGTGCCCTAAGCTAAATGCATGTAACTAATCTAAATTAATCTAAAAAAAAATAGTATAAGTAAATCTAGTCTATCCTTGCAAGGAGCAAATTGTAAATATGAGTAATGCGTTGAAAGAAACATCTAAAGATCATACAGATAGCCATTAAATCTGAAGATGCAATCTCAGCAGGAGGTAAAAGATATTAAAATATAGCTTCTAATTCAAATACAATACATTCCATTACTCATTTGAGAGAGACATCATTGTACAGGAAAATAGAAAGATCATTCATTACGCAGAAATAATTCATAGCAGCAAAGAAAGATCTCACTATAATATGTGAATGACACAAGAGTAGTCCAGTAAGCATTCTACACACAATTCCATGGCAAAACGCCTTCTCCAGGCTTTCATTAGGAAAAATCGAGTTCCTTATACATGCAGAGAAGTAGTTCACATACACGACAGGAAATGTCCTTCACCTACCAAAAGTCACTTACACTATTCACTAATCATCTATTTATAAGTTTACAAAATGCCTCTAGGGCTGGCACCTGTCTCTTTACAATTTTCTTTAAAAAACTCTCCAAAATAAAGCAATTCATGGCCTCCTTTATATAACAGAAAAAAGGATAGTTGTCCTTGTGACTTCACGTTTTGACCACCGGGACAAAGAGAAATAAACAAAATCAAAACAACGCATCATGGCTGGTGCAGCTAACTTTGGGGTAGTTCCTCTTCTGGTGATGATGTGCCTATGCTGGTTGCTACCGCTACTGCTTTCTTCTTCTCTTCCTCTGCTATATAACTAAACCATACACCAGTGTCTCTTTTAACAATATTTGTTGGCGAGGGGAGCAGGATTTTTTGTGAAGTCACATGTTTATCAAGTTCTGCTTCAATACTTTGAATTCCTGCTATTGCTATCTGGTAGATCTCCTTGAACATATGATTGTACACTAATGATAGGCCAATGTAGTGATGGAGATCATCTGTGGCCAACACATCAATTTTCTTTACATACTCCATTTGAACGCCCAACTCGTCTTTTAAATCGGACAGGCATTGCTCTTTACTTGGAAATTCATCAAGGGCCTGGGGAAAAACAACTTTGCACTTTTCATGCACTTCGTGAATCTTTTGATACAGGCTATTACCTTTCCCCATCATACCCTGGATATTAGCAATTAGCTTGGTGCCGCAATTCTTGCAAAATTCCATGAGGGATACATCTTCCTTAAAAACAGCTACAGATTTGAACGGGAGGTGCTTAGGGAAATCTGTCTTCCCTTCTCTCCACTCCATCTGGCTCAAAATGTTTTCTTTTACTCGAGAGTACTTGTTTCTAAGCCTAATAGCCTCGGCATTAACCTCCTTCATTCTATCCAACATGGTCTTGAGTCTGCAAACCTCCTTAGTAATTAGTTCTTGCGTGGCATGCATTTGTATCAAGATGTCACAGGACTGTTCATGAAAAGGAGACATATCCATTGCTCTTCTTTCTGCTTGCTCTAGCTGCTCAACCATTGACTGTTTATCTTCTTCCAACTAAACAACTCTAGCTTTGG
Organism: Larix kaempferi; assembly: GCA_027924585.1. Classification (NCBI taxonomy): domain Eukaryota; kingdom Viridiplantae; phylum Streptophyta; class Pinopsida; order Pinales; family Pinaceae; genus Larix; species Larix kaempferi. The sequence goes on from BSBM01000510.1 coordinate 46,699,410, forward strand.
AATCATTCTTTTCAGCCTCAAGTACCATCATCTGGATTTCCAGGTGCTTATTTTCTTCTTCCAGGTGTCGATACTTATCTGACAACTCTTTGTGGTCAGTAGACAGGCGATTATATTTGTTCACCACAAGGTCCCTGTAAGCCTGCTCATTAGCCACAGTATGCTGCAGCATACGAGCTCTTCTCTTTGTTGACTCGAACTCTTTAACCATGCCGATACACTGTCTTCGGTTGCTTTTGCTGCCGCCACAATAGAAGATGCCATGGTCACGGAGGCCGTATTTGTATTTTGCATAACAATGGTTTCTCGCTGGGTGACAATATCCGAATGAAAAGGTCTCTTTAACCTTGTCTATGACTTTAGGACTACAGACTTTCTCTTCTTATAATATACAAATCTATCCCATCGGGACACAGTATGATCTTTGGATGGGGTGAAAGGGATGATTGGGAGATTTTTTATATTGTTTGTCTCCGCGGGTGGGGTTTGTACCATATGAGATGAGTCTATATCCATATCCTGGGTGTTAGAACCACCCACTTGCGTATCTTGGCTGGCCTTAATCTCTTCTTCGGCTTTAAGCCATCTTTCTTCTTCAACACTTTGTTCTTTCTCAATTATCTCCCTCTCTTCTTGATCCTTGGCAGCTTGTTGCAACCTAGCTTCTTCAAGTTTAAGAGCCTCTTCCTGCTCCCTTTGCAACTTATCAACAGCAATTTTCTGGAATCTCTCTGCCTCCTCTTTCAACCTTTTCTCTTCACGGGTCAAGATCTCAGCTGCTTCCCTTTCTTTCTGCAGGTTGGCTCCTCAGGCTGTGGTAGATCTAGAGCTAGCTCCACCATCATGACGACAAATTTGCAATTCAGTCATATTATTGATTCCCCTGAACACTTCTTCTTTGTCATCATAGTAATGGGCATACTCAAAATGAGCATGCAACTCCTTGCAATGCTCCGCAACTTTGTTCTACCGGTCATTTCTATGAAAGAGTGCTTCTCTGAAGTGAAAACCTCTTAACTCTTGAATGAACTCTTCGGCTGCTGCAACCCCCGAGAAATTATAGGCTCCTATATAGAAAGGAAAAGTAGGGAAGGAAGGCTTATGTAGCTTATTAAGAAATCCGCCCACTCCATCAAGGAAAACTTGTCTGATTGCTTCTTTCAATATTATGTAATCAGTGGCATATATTGGTAAGATGTATGGTAGCTTAGTACCTCCAAACATTCTGATATAGGTACCCTCTTCTGAGAAGTAGAAATTGCCATAATTTTCCATGACTTCCATGGCATTCTCTGATAGGAAATTGGGTTCTTCATTGAACATCTGCTCATACAGAGGCATAATGAATTCTTCACATATGAGCTTATAGTGCACCCTGTAATTTTGAGCCCACAATATTTTATAAGCAGTATATACCGGGGTGTTGGACTGATCCCATAAGCAACCTAACTTGGGGAAAGGGAGTTTTGCCAAGATGCAATCAATGAGATATGAAGACATGTAAAACTCTAACATTTTTAGAGCCAGACCTTCTTTAGCTGCAGCCACAGTAGATGCCAAATTATTTGAGAGGATAGTGGCCCAATCAAAAACAGTTCCCTTAAATGCTATGTAGTGGATTATGGGGGCCCATTGTATCCTATATATAGTTCCATCAGGCATGCCGAAAATTATGCTTAACATAAGGTCAATCATCCTAAAAGGGGGTCTCAGGCTCTGAACTTCATACTCATCATTGTCTCTCTTTCTTAGTTGTTTTCCCGCTATTAACAGCCTTTTAGCTATTTCAAAATTATTCATCTATCCCAGCCATGCATCATCTAGTGCCTGCTGGGGACGTGGGAACTTGTAGGCTGTTGCAATATAAGCCAGATGGAACGAAGCGAATGCCTCTCCCTTGCTATCATGTAACACTCTTGTTTCTGGGTTGGCATGCTCCAATATCCACCCGATTACTTCTGAGCAAGGGAATATCTCAGGGCGTGTAGAAGCTCTGGATATGCCAGAGGCCCTGATGTTTAGGTAGATTTTCTCTTCTTCTAAGAGTACCCCTGGGATATCTTGGTCTCTAAGCATACGGTAAACATCTCCCCACCTGACCTCAGGAGGAACGCCTGTGGTGCACTTATTGTCTTCAAACAAAGTTTCAATTCTCGGCTCTACTGGCTTTGGTTCCACCATTTTAGCTTTCTTTCTGCTACCCTTTGGCATTATAGCTTATCTCTGTCAAGAAACCATACGTGAATGGACATAATGTTGCAAATAATCACGTGAAATGGAGCAAGATACCAAAGTATTTTAATACTGAACTAGCATGATAATATTTAACAATAACGAACAACGATGCTGCAAACTGGGGAAGGAGATACGGAAAATCACTTAAACGAACCCACATTATAGCTGTGAAACTAAACGTTCTAGGGAAGGTGAGGTCGGGTTTGGAAAATTTTGAGCAGGCATATGCATGAAGTTATGGATAGTGTTGCCAAGGAGGATTGAGTCTCACGGGTTCACAGGACTGGGAATGCCTATGAGGGTTAATGGCTATAGAGCCTATGTTTGGAAACACCCGAACAAATGAAGAACGTCCAAAAGCCATGCAATTTAAACGGCGACATTTATCCCAAGAAAGGTTTGACGCAAACAATAGAGCAAAATAATGGTAAAACCACCTACCTGGCAAAGAAACGTTGATCTCACGGAGGTCGACAAGGCAGTGAACAAGCTGAGTTGGAGCAGTTCGCACAGTCTCCAAACAACATTCTCCAAGGCAAACAAATTCTACCAATGGGAGTGGAGAACCCCTACAACCCTTATATCCAATTTGATATGTGTGGGCATTCAATGGGTAGGTGACGATTTTAAAACGGAGTTAAACATGCATATGGTGGGGTCATTTCAACACACTTGGCATTTAAGCGTAACCGTCAAAACCGAAGGGAAAAGGTGAGTTTCATCCGCCGTTGTGGCAAGAACTTGTGAGTTTCTTCCGAAGCGCGGGAGACTTGGCGTTTGAACGCGGCATCTGCTCGTTGCGGAAAAGGAAAGAGAGTTGATCCTCTATTGCGGAAAGACTCGACGAGTTCTTCCGAAATTGACAAGTGAATAGTCCATTGCGGTGAAAGTTCTTGAGTTGGTCCGCCGTTGCAGAAAGATTCGACGAGTTCTTCCGCAATTTCGGATGAATTTGGTAAGTCTTTTCCGGAAAAGTGAAAGGTCGAGGGACTTGGTAAGGAGGCGCTTGTTGCGGAAAAACTTCATGAGTGCTTCCACCGTTGCGGGTGAACATCTCGAGTTCTTCCGCAATATCGGATAAACGTAAGTGCTTCCACCGTTTTGGGTGAACATCTCGAGTGTTTCCGCCGTTTCGGGAGAAAAACTTGATTTTTGACTTAGAAGAAAAACTACAACTCGAAAAAAGATTTCTCATTGAAACAAAAACTAAGTACAGAGAACTTTCCAAAGGAGACTTAACTCCTAAGAAAAATTTCTAGGAAGAGAAAAGGAGGGGCCCCAATGTCTACAAAAAAGAATTGGGGGGGGGGGGGATGTTGCTGCAACAACAGACCCATATTCGTGTATGGAACAGGTGCTCTTGTTCCTCCTCGTCGATGATAGTCGAGGCTGCTGGAGTGGTCGAGGTCAAAAGGGTTGTTGCGTCTAGATCAGATTCTTCCGCCGTCTTGTCGAACGAGTCAGAGGTCGACACTTTTGCCAAAAATGTCTTCCAAGATTTGCATTCAGATGTATCATGCCAATATGTGTGGTGGTAATCGCACCATTTTTCGGTCGGCGGTTGTTTGCTACGTTCCATCTTGTGAAAAGGCTTCTTACAGTGGTCTGTATTTGGCAATGTCGGCTGAGAAGATTTCGACTTGTCGAAGTCAGCTGGTGCCTTCTTGTCTAGTGGTCATCCTGATGTCGGCTTTGTCGCGAAGCGTTATTTTCCTTTCTGCTTGGTTTCCAGTTTTCTGGCGTAGTGGAAAGCATCTGCAAGTGTACTGACAGTCATAATCCATCTCCTGCTGAATGTACTAGGATAATCCTCTAACGTACTTCAGAACAAGCAATTTCTCTTCTTCTTGGACACCAAGTCTAGCCATGAGTCGATAGAACTCGTTGGTGTAACTTTGTACTGGTTGGTATTTCCATTGCCTTAGCTGTTGCCACTTCTTATACTGTTGCTCGAGGTATTTCGGTGGGTAAAATTCCTTTCGGATGGTTTCGATGAATTTATCCCATGTTTCGATGGCGTCTCCTCTTTTTTTCATCTTTGTAGAGAGGTTCTCCCACCAGTAGTGCACGAAGGTTGACATATTTAAGGATGCAATGGTGATCTTTTCAGCTTCAGAGAGTTGATTTACAGCGTAATAGGATTCCAATTGTAGTACCCAATTGTTGACGGATTTCGCGTCAATCTTACCTTCAAGATTCGGTATGTCCAAATTCATTTGCACTTTGAAGGGGCTAATTTTATCTGAGTGAGTTCTCGTCGAAGATCCTCCAGATGTCGAAGCGAATCGCAGGAGAATCTCATTGAACTGGGCGAAAATTTCAGTCCATTGTCGAGCCAGAGCTTGCTCAATAAGTTGTGTTGTCTCGTCGGCTACATGTCTATTGTCTGTCTCTTTTGTCATCTTTTGAGGTAGTGTCTATTTGGATTGCTGAGATTGCAAGCGAGTTTAAACCGACATAAGTTAGGTAACTTTGAGAGAAGTGTATACGCTCAACTTAAGCACGAAAAATGAATGCTCTGATTTGAGTATGCTCTGATACCAATGATCCAGGTTGTGTCTAGGAAGCACGAGGGGGACAATAGTTCGACTGAATGAGTTGGATTTGTTATGGCGGAAGCAATTAAGAATAAGCAGGATTACACTACATAGATAAACACAATATGCGTAGACAATATGCAGGAATGCGAGTTGAACTTCTCTATTACTGTAAAACAAGTCTAAGACATGATAAGATTGATATGTTACAATATTATACATGCTTATATAGAATTATGAGATGCTTGGGTGCCTTCCCATTACATTCAGTTACAAAGAAGAAGTTAGAACGGTTCAACAGTTCAACCATTACAGTCAACTGGAAGACAGAGAGACTGTCTGTCGAAGTTCGACAGTCATTGGTCGCATGTCAACGATGCTTGTCGATGTCGTGAATTGTGAGGTTGCTGAACATGTCAAAGGTGCGAATGTGTCGAGGTGTGTCAAAGTCGAGACTCGTCGGAGTTGTTTCAAATTCAGAACGTGTCAAAGATATTCTGTCGAGTTGAAGTCGTGTCGAAGTTGAAACTTGTCGAAGTTGCATCAACATCGATGAATTTCCAACTACGATGCGGATCACATACTCCTATTTTTCAAGGGCATGGTTCAGGCCAAGGGAAAGATCCATATTGAAAACAAGGGTTGAGATGGTTGTGCACACTCTTACAGATGTTCCCTCCATGGGTAGGCTATTTGAAGCAAGGTTATGTGTCAACATACGGTGAAATAATACCATGTAACTGAGCTTATCCAATTTGGTATGATGGCCAAGTAGGAATGGGTCAATGAGGTTTACTTCATTAAGAGTCTTGTGAAAAATGCCAAAACGCCAAAATCATAAATCATCATGAATCATGGTCTATCTCCAACTACCTAAATAAAATAGTTTGAAATGTCAAAGTCTCCAAGTCCTGTAATAAAAACCATTTCATTGCCCAATTGTTTAGTCAAAAACTGGTTCAAATATGCATTTAATATCTAAAAAGATAGCCAAAATTGAAGAATTGTGCATCATTCTATCATTCAAAAGGATACGGTTATACATGCATGAATAAAAGATAAGTAAAAACACTCATTTTTTACCATATTCCTTGTAGGTGTAGCCGATGAATGAGAGGAAGCATCTCCTTTCAGCATGAATTTATAGAAGCTGTGAACCTTTATCCATTGATCTTCCAGTTGTGGGTGAGTTTTCATGCTGGACTAGGAAATTTTGAAACAGTTTCAAATGTTTTTGAAGTTTCCAAATATTTTCATTATTTTTGTGAATTTTTTGGGTTTTATCTTGAAGAAAAAGAAACAAAAAGAGCAAAGTATTTACACTATTCTTTTTGGTGTGTGCAAAGTTAATATTCAAAATGTCTAAACCTCAACACACTTTTTGGTTTATGATGTAAGCTAGTTTATTTCGGCTTTTACTTATGTCTTTAAATGATATGTTCAATTAAATTGCCATGAATAATGTACATTCTTGTTTTTTTCGGTATGATGTTAATGACTTATATTCCAATCAAGTATGTAGTTGGCTAAGGAATCAACCAAACAATTCAGACTTCTAGGAACGTGAATATATTCAATGAACTCCAATTGACATTCTAAAAGACGTACTCATAGAAAATTTCTAAATAGTGTAGGATTTCGAACCTGATACTGACCATTTAACTGAGATACAACTAATTTCAAGTCCAGTTTGACTATTATCCATCAGATGCCAAGGGTGATATCCTCGACAAGAAGCTCAATGACTGTGCTATATTCTGCAACATCGTTGGTTGCAGATCTGAGAAAAATTCCTCTTAAACTTAAAAATTCGTCATTAGGTGTGAAAATCATCCATGCGGTGGAAACAATGTTCCAATAACTACGGCTGGAGCCATCCGCATATCCCAAATATGTGAAGGTTTCTTGTGCCATATTCCAAAGTGACAATGCCAAGCAAGATAAGTGTGTGCACGAAAAAACTAAAGTACAAAATTTTATACAAAGAATACAACATAATACAACAAGTGTTGCAAGGAATTAGTGCCTACACGAAGTATTTGTTGATGTATTTGTAACTTCAGAATATATTCACTTGTATATTGCATGCATTACATTTGTACTTTATTGTATCCCCAATGGAGATGTATTATTCCTCCGATTGGAAGTGTCATCATTTGTATTTGCAAGTGTCGCAAGTTACATTGTAAGTCTCGTAACTTATATTTGATGGGTTATTAGACCACGTTGGTGGGGTCGACCCTATATGAGTTATGTGGAAGGGTTATTAGGCTTCCTTAGGAATTCGGCCCAGTTAGGGTTAAAGGCAGGTTAAGTTAAAGTATAAATAGCGAGTGTGACTCTCTCATTCTATTCATTCACTCACCCATCCAACTCGCATAGTTGAGAGAGAGGAGTGGCACAATTGGAGGAGGAGTAGTTGCTGAAGACATCTATCTTTAGGGGATTCATCTTGGTGATCTTTGTCTTGGTGCTTATTCTATCTCTGAGGAAGTTGCGGGGTTTTTCACCTTCTTGGTTTTCCCCAAGGAAACATTGTGTCTCTTGCATCTATGATTGTTATGCTGTGCATGCTGTTCTCTCAGTTAATATCCTAGATCATATTGAATTAAATGATGAAAAACTAGCAGTATTTATTTTGATAGAGACCATTTCTGATCTCCGACATAGGTTCCCCATCATAATTGATCAATACATAAGCTCCTCTCTTTAACACAGTTTTGACTACAAGTGGGCCAAACCATTTTGGTATAAATTTCCCTTCTCCTATTTTGTCTTGGTCTTGGTCATAAACTAAAACCAAATTTCCTTCAAAAAAGACTTGGGGACGAGATGATTTGTCATATTGCTTTTTAACCCTTTTCTTGTGTGCTTCCACATTTAGAGAAGCTTCCCTTATAGTTTCACTGAGAGAATGAATATGGATAAGCCTTTCTTCTTCTACATAAGTGTTAGGTAGGAGTTCGACTTCTATTTTTAATGACGGGATTTTGCATTCAATCGGAAACACAACCTATTCTCCATAAACCAATTGTAAAGGAGTGAATCCGGTTGTACAGTAAGCCCAGAGAGAAAAAAACAACATTAAGTGCCAATTAGTTTTGTTCTTATTAATCGTTCTCTATAACATAGTTTTCAAAATCTTGTTAATGGCTTCTACTTGTTTGTTTTCCTGAGGGTAGTATGGCAAGGAAAAGTCCTACCACAATACTAATCTGTTGTTAAGTTCATCCATAAAGGAATTCCTGAAATGACTTCCGTTATCAGTAATGATATCTTTGGGTACACCAAACCTTGCTATCACGTGATTGAATATGAAATAGGCTGCAGTTTTACCCGTGCAGTTGAAAGTAGGCATCGCCTCAGCCCACTTGGTGAAGTAGTCCACTCCTATGATGATGTAGTGGTGTCCATCGGTTGAAGGTGGGTTGATTGTCATAAAATCAATGGCCCATTTTGAAAATGGACCCACGGTTACTACATGGTGTAATGGAGCAGTATCTACGTGCATTTTTCTTTTGTATCTTTGGAAAGGGTGACACTTAACTGCATTGATGCAATATTTAGATATTGTAGGTCAAAAGTATCCTGCACGTGAGATGTTCTGGGAAGTTTCCAACCCAGAAGCATGAACACCACATGCCCTAGCATGGAAATCATTCAAAACTTGTTCAAATTCCTTGTGTATTAAACAACGTCTTAATATCATGTCTACTCCTCGACGGTACAAAGTATCCCCTATGATGAGGTATTGTGCTTGGTGTCGAATGCGACGTCGTTCAATTCTAGAAAATCGAGGATCAATCCTTTGGGTTTGGAGATATGTGATAAATGTTCCATACCAAGGATCTGATGTTGCGATGAGTAATACATGTTCATCTACCCAAGATTCAACAGATACAGTACCCTCTTTCTCAGAGGGTAACTTGGACATTAGTTCAGCAAATGCCAACGACTTCTTGGCTTTAGCATTTTTGAACTCAAGATCGAATTCTTGCAAAATTACTATCCATTTTGAATATTTGCCACTGATGAGATGGTGAGACAAAATGTGTTTCATGGGGTTCATTTCAGCCACTATGGTCATTTTTCTTGGAAGTATATAATGTATAAGTCTTTGGACAGCATGAACTGCTTCCAAGGCCAACTTCTCAACCTTGGAATATCTCAATTTGGGACCTGCAAGGCCCTTACTAAGATAGTAAATAATATGCTCTTGTGATGATTCATCTTCTTGTCCCATTACCATTCCTATGATGGAACTAGATGCTGCCAAATATAGCAAAAATTCTCTATTATAGTTTGGTGGACTAAATACCGGGGCAGAGACCAAAGATTTCTTTATTGCATCAAATGAGCGTTGAGCTTGGTCATCCCGAATGAATAGTGCATATTTTTTTAGGAGACACATGAAACCTTTAGCTCGTTCAGCAAAATCCTCGACAAATCTTCTCAAGTAATTAGCTTTCCCTTGAAGGCTTTGAAGTTGTGTTATTGTTTTCGAGGAAGGCCACTGAAGTATTACCTCAACCTTGAGGGGATCCACCATAATCCCTTTTTTTGAAACTATGAACCCAAGTAATCTCCCAGAGTCCGCACAAAACATGCATTTGTGTGGATTCAACCTAATGTTATATTTGCGACATCGAACGAATACGGTTGTAAATGTGCACTATTTTCAGCTCTCCTTTTAGATTTGGTTGCTAATTCATCAAGATAAAGCTCAACGATTTTCTTAATGTCATGAAATGCATATGACATGGCTCTTTGAAAAGTATCCCTGGTGTTTTTAAGGCCAAATGGCATTTTTCGATATGCAAAAGTCCCCCAAGGGCATATACAATATGTTTTATGCTGGTCTTCCTTTTATATTTGGATTTGGATGTAACCCAAAGAATCCGTCCATAAATGAAAAGATTTCATTCCCAACACATTCATATATAATCTGATCAATGAAGGGTGTGAGATAGTTGTCTTTTGGACAAGCCAAATTTAGATCCCTAAAGTCAGTACATACCCAGATAGTTCCTTTCTTTTTATTAATAGGAATAGGATTGGATACCCATTCAATTAAAGGAACATGATAGATCAATCCAGCTTTCAAAAGTTTTTTGACTTCTGCTTTGATGGCAGCTGGTTTCTTAGATTAACCAGACGTAGTTTCTATCGCACTGGTTTAACATTATCATAGGTTTTTTTCTCATGTTCAACTATGTTGGGATCGATGCCTGACATTTCTTCATAAGAACAAGTGAACACATCGCAAAAATATTTGAATAGAGCAGTGTAATGTATGATTTCTTATGAAGAGAAATCTGCACCTATATTGATGTTTTCAACGATGCCAGGCTTAATGGATATATTGATTAGGATGGTTTTTGAAATATTTTCCAAATTTCCTTCCGAACTCACATTGTGTGTTTGGATGGGGCATTAGTATTTTTCCATGACATCATCGAGGTAAAAATTTTCGGGTTTGACCTCTAATGAATCTATCTTTGGAAGAAATGAGAATCTGTGATGCATATCTTCCTAGGGTCGTTGAGATATATTCATGACTTCAAGGATGGCTTCATCTGATGAAAAATTATGATCCAGGATGTCATGAGTGCTAGGAGCGTTGATGGCCCATATGGGTGACGTGTAAGGAACATATTCCTCCATAGGGGAAGGATTTTGATCTGAATCTTCCGAAGCCATTTGAATAGCTTGATAAGAGAAAGGGGAACACTACTCTCTGTTTCATTATGTTTCATAGAAGTTGGTATATTTCCATCACTCTTTTCAACTAAGATGTCCTCCTTGGAGGCTCCCTCCGATGAGGTGGATCCAACATCTAGTATGGAATTAGAAATGTTTTTTAATGGAAAGTATACTTCTGATGTAATAGTGAAAATTGGAGCAGTTTTAGGGGTCAATACCGGTGGTGGAATCACGAAGGTTACCATGAGGGATGGATCTTTGAACATTCCTACCCCAATACCTTGAATTGTCATTTTTGAATCCCTTACAAAAGGTACATTCGAGTGGAGACCAGTTTCAGGTGTGCAGTAGTCTAGTTTATCGATCGTGACAATCTTCCCTTGGTGTGGGAACCGTATAACTCGGAATATTGAAGACACTACAGCTGTCATCTTATGTATCCAACTACGTCCCAATAGAAAATTGTAATCTATTGGCACGTCCACTACCTCAACATCTACTTGGACTATTTTACCTCCCAGTTCAACTAGGAAAGCCATGGTAAGTCCATGAGGTGGGAACGAATGACCATTAAATGCTTTGAGTATTGTATGGGATGGTACTAGGGTGGGTGATCCCAAATATTTCCAACATGGTAGTGACATGAAACAAGTTGAGCCTCCTTCATCCACAATGGTTTGAAAAATGTTCTTACCATGTGAAGTCACTTTGATTTGAAATGCAATTTGTGATGCAATCCTACATGTGGACTATTCTAAGTTAAAATTGATCAAATTGATGTCAAATGATTTGATAGCACTGATAGCAGACAATATTGCCTTTCATTGAGCAAGAAAAATTTGCAATACTTCCAAGGCAGACATTGCACAAGGAGATTGAGCTATGTCTTCAACCACATTGTAGTTTTGAGTAGCTCGTGCATTAGGATTGTGTGTTGTTCTACAGAAAACCCCTTTTGGAGGTCGAGGTACTATGTCTATGGTTGGTTTCTCAATGGTTAGAGAACCAATAGGCTAAGATCCAGTTGTTTCTGCATCTTTAGAAGGTATGTCATACTAACAAGCCACTGTTTGAATGTTTATTTCATGTTCACCAATCGTGAAGATATTAGCATTGGGTGGATTTCCCCCTGTGGGGGGGTTTCCTGGTTTCCTCCTGGTGGAGGTAATGGAATCACATAAACCATCTATTGTTGCTGGGGGAAAGGTTGAGTTAGGACGACAGGTTCTTGTTTCCCTCCTCATTGTGCCGACATTCGATGAATATCATCCATATGAGGACAAAGGTGAGTAGGATGATCCCCTTGGCAAATTTACAAGGTTATTTGTTTTTATGGTTCTCCTTATTTCCTCGAGTAGGATTATTCACCTTAGGTGCATCTCCCATCCCAGAATTAGCATTGGGATTCTTCTTTTTTCCTTTTAGGTTCGTAGTTTGAAGCGTAAGTACTTCAGAAGTTTGGGTGGGAGTTGCAGATTGTTGTGTTGCCTGGAAAGCTGTGGGTTGCGAGGTATGAACCAACATTTTTCCCAATTTTTGGGTAATCTATTCAAGTTGTTTGAACGATCCCATAACACCATTGGTATGAGTTCCTTTCAGTGGCCTAGCTGGATCAGATGTAGGTCTTACAACATGAGGCATTAAATCATAAAGTGTGCATGATTGGGAATATATCAAATCCATCTATTGAGTACTCTAAATGAGTTGTTCTTCGGTTATGGATCCTGACATGGATACATCTTTGGAAAGAGTAGGTAATACTGATTTTATGAACCAATCTGCTAAGAATTGATCAAGTATTTTGGCGTTTATAACCCTTCGGTGCCTCCTCCATTCATGGATATGATCTGATATGTGAGTAGAAGTGGACTGCCCAAGTAAAGTTAAAATTCATGTTACCTTCTCATAGCGGATAGGTAATTGAAAATGTGTTAGAAATACCATAGCTAAAGATTAAAATTTCGTGAATGTATTGGAGGGAAACTCAATGTACCATTTTGCAGCAGTTCTTGTTAGCATCTGTTGAAACAACCTTAACCTAACACTATCATCAACTAGGGAATTGGATGAACACCACAAATAAAATGTCATCACATGATTTGATGGATCTTCCCCTGGTTTTCCGTCAAACTTGGGTATGTCTGAGGGTAGTTTAGTTGGTATGGTTGGCCATCCATTCAAATGTAGAACATGATCATTAGTCGGCTGGGATAAATTCGGTAGATTTAATGCAGCTAGAAATGGTGATTTGACTGGTGCCATAGAAAATTTTTGATATGTAGGTGAAGCTTGATGGCTCCATTGTTGTTTTCCTTGGGATTGAAAATAATTCCAAGAAGGATTACCTCCTTGCGGAGATTGAATCCAAAAAGATTGGTTACTTCCTGAATGTTGTCCATTCCATTGTGGAACAGGATGAATGTATGGATTGCCCCTTGTGGAGGTTTGTTCCCATAAGATTGGTTACTTGGTGGGACATGACCATTCCATTTAAGGATAGTATTAATGAGTGGATTTCCCCCTTACGGAGGCATGTTCCAATAATATTGGTTACTTGGTGGAACATGACCATTCCATTGCGGGATAGGATTAATGGGTGGATTTCCCCCTTACGGAGGTGGGACCCAATACGATTGGTTACTTGTCATAATATGATCACTCCATTGATTGTTTCCTTGGTTTTGATAAGCATTCCAAGGTTGATTTCTCCCTTGTGGGGGTGGTTCCCAAGAATATTGGTTACGTCCTAGAACTTTCCCACTCCATTGCAGAATGGGGTTGATAGGTGGATTGCCTCCCGGTGTGCTACCTGTTGGGGATATGTGATTACCCCCAATATTTGTGGTAGGAAAGGTTGGGGGATGAATTCCCGAGGTGTTTCCACTAACCTGTGGATCATAACCCCAATTGGAATTATTGTTCTATGGTCCATTAGTTCTGCCAGGAATAATAACATTCCATGGTGAAGGGTTTCCCCCAGAAGTAGAACTCGAAAAAGTTTTAGGTATACCAAAAGGATTTTGGTTTACTCCTTGACTATTTTGACCTTGATTATCCAAACCATATGGAAAACCCATATTTGGTAAGGCGCACGCTCTAGTAGAGATCCGTGCAGATGAAGTGGATGTACTTATGGGATTGGAACCCGAAACTATACCAATTGGAACTGAAGTGCTAGTTGAACTTGCGCTAATAACATGTATACTAACTGTTGGTATTGATGTAAAGGACAAATTGGAAATATTTATATCTCCATCAACTATTTGAGGTTGAGATGATGTAGTCCCTTGCGTTCCTGATGAAGCCATAGGTTCAATTGTTGAATTTTGCATATTAGTCCAATAACTGAAAAGAGGATTGACATAATCCGATGACTCACTAATGTGAAGTATCACTGGGTCTGAAATATTTTCCAAAGGTGGGCTTACCTGAGTAGCTGTGTTATTCTCTAGTGTTTCAATTTTAAATGGAGCAAGGTTATCAACAATGTTTGTGTTTGCTTCATTGGGTGAAGTTTCAGTATTTTTTTTTATATTGTTCTTCTTTATTGTTTTTAATTGAATCTAGTAGTTATTCAGTTTCCAAGTCACAAGGTTGGTTCTTTTGAATCCGTATCCATGATGTAGCGGGGCCTTCAATTTCTGGTGAGTTACCTCGCTACCGCTGTGACTGGCGGATCGAGAGAGTATCCACTTTGAATAATTTTGATAAAAGGATTTGTTTTAAAATGGTATTCTTAATTACAAACATAATCAACCAATCCTAAGGCACTCTAGACTCAAAAAAGGAAAAAGTTTCCACACAGTAAAAAGTCCTATGAAACCAAGCAGGTAGTCTACTCTCCCAAAGAACTGAAGCTTAGTGAAAAGTTGGATTAGAGGGCCTTCCAAACTAGTATCTACTGAGGGATATCAAGCCTCAAACAATTACTAAAAGCGAAGGTATGAGAAACAATTACAATAAACTTTAATCACCAGGGGTGAAAGTATTGGTTCTTGACCAATCTCCCTCCCAGGGAGTAAAAGTTTCAAAGTACGTCTCAGGTACTGCAAGTGTCCCCCACTCACAATAGTCGATGTGATATCCTATGAAGATAAAATAAGGTTTCCACTTCACAATCGATGGTCGGGCGGAACAATTGTAAGTCGAGGACAACTCTCATAACCAGGTATTCTAGAAAAGTGATGTCACCCTTAGGACTTGTCACTTACATAGAATTCCTTGATGAGATCATGTCCCACTAAACAAGAAATATGGAGGGTACCACCCTTACTTATCTATATTGACCTCGTTCTTGAAGCATGTGTTAGATGCGCTTTCCCAAAAAGCGTTTTTTACTACTAATGGATTTAAATTCTCAATAATCAATGCTAGTTTCAAAAATTTTGTAGCCCAGGAGTGTTAATTCTCCAAACCTAATCCAAGGCACTAACCTATTCTTGTTGGTCATATGAAAATAAAATGTTGGTTAATTTTAGATTAAGCGCCAATTTTAATGGTAGTTTGCTTAGTTTCAAGAGTGGAAGTGAAACTGGTGGTGTGTTGACTCGAAAAATATGAACCAAACAATGCAATATTCTCATTATTCTACCTTTCAATTCGATGAATGTTCTAAACTAATGAAATGTTAGATGTTCATGTGTGTCTTTCAAACATGCAAAATGTTTTTGTAGATTTTTTATATTTAGGAACAGTTCTTCTGAAATATGGATAATAACTGATTTCAAAAATCAATGTAAGCCAAACAAATATCTCAGTGATAATGAATCTAATTCTTTTACACGAGGGATCTCTGTTTCTCATTTGCAGGGCCACCCGAAAGTGCAATCAAGGAGGATACACAGAGCCCTTTTGACTACTTACGAATTAAATTCTTACACTTGATATCTACTTTCTTGTTTTCAAGGCCACTCGAAAGTGAAAGCAAAGAGGATACGGTAGCTCGAGAACTGTATGCAAAAATTGGAATCTACACTATTACACTTGAGATCCACTTTCTCATTCACAAGCTCACTCGAAATACCAACGAAGAGGATATCGTGGCTTAGACACAACGTATCACAATAAAATCAAGATGTAAAGCTACAAATTTCTCTAATTGTGCATGAGAATGATGAAAATATTGTATATCCAAAAACAAATTGACTAATTAAAGCTTGTTTTCGGTTTTGGAGGGAAATTGTTTTCAAAATATCTCAAAGTGCGATGTTTAATTTTTTTGTTTTTTAATGCAAATATATTTGTGAAATGTGTTCAAGTGATCTTTTCATATGTCATAATTGATATTTGGTTCCATGTTTCAAATAAGCAAGTGTATAAGAGTAAAAAATTAAAGGGCCTTAAGGTTCTTTAAACAAATATTTATGTTTTTTTCAATTTTCACTGTTTGCAAACTATGAAATGAATCAAAATTATTTAAGGATCAAAGCTAATCCTATCCAATCAGGGATCTAACAACAAAATAGGACCTTAAGCAATTGGATCTACCACAAATTGTAAGAAAATTTGGAAACAAATGCCAATTTAGACCATTTTTAAAGGTTTTTGGAGGGAAATTCCAAATCTAAAGATCTCCAACCAAATCCTTCCAATTTATTTTCTAATTAGTGTTAAACTGATCCTAAAAAGATTTAAAATCTCTGTGAAGGTCTGCACATACAAAAATGAATCCTCTAAGTAGCCCTAAAACAATGAGATCTCAAAACTAGTTGACAATTCATGCAAATCTGAACCAAGAAAGCTTGAAAAAACTCTAAAAATATTCCAAATTTGTAGCTAAAGAGGGTCTAAGGAAGGTTTAAACTCTAATATAAGGGACTCCTCAGCCCATCCAAGAAGAAAAGATAAAAAATGAGACAAGAAGGAGGAACCAAGCACATAGCGTTGTTGGGGATTCAACACAACTTTCACACAGGCATAGTGTGTTGATGGCACCTTTTTATAGTGTGCAGGGTGTGTCTTTTGACCTTCGATGCACCTTGAACAAAGACAGGGTGCGTTGGACCTGCAACTCAAGAAATACCGAGATCTGAACCTTATTTTGAATATTTTTTATTGTTTAGGAGTTGATTAGGGCCAGATATGATATTCTAAGGGTTTGTAAGCATGAAACATAGGTTCTATAAGATTTTTTGAGGCAAGATTTAAGCAGATCTAAAAGATTGAAACACCAAAATATTGAAGAAATTTTCAAATTAAATCAAGCAGTATGGTCGCCAATCTGATAATAACATTTAAGGTAGGGATGAATCTACATTAAACAACTATCTTACTATGAATAGGTGAGGTTCATTGTCATAAATCCACAATTATCTAACATTACCTAATACATTTAATCATTTAGAATTCAAATCAAACTTGGAAGAAAAACTTTAAACTCATGAATAGAAGGGAAATTGAATTGCTTCATATTATGCCAAGGAAGAAAAATACTTACTTACAATAGTGCTTGAGATGCATCCATCCTACCTTTCTTTGAGCCATCCTTCTCCAACCTTGGTTTTGATGAAGATGAGCATTTCAACCTCCAAATCTCCCTAGCATGCCTTTTCTTTCACCTTTTTCCTCCCTTACCATGCCCCAAATGCCTTTGTTTTATAGTATTTATAAATGGGATCTCAAGTTTCATCTTTCAATGTGGTATCATCCCTTCTCTTGATTTTTTATTCTTTTTACCCAAAAAAACCACTTTACATAGTATTTCTAGGCTTTTGTCATAACCTGAACATTCATAAGTACAATTAATGCAATCTTATGCACTTATTTTCATTGATGACCGGTGGAGACTAGATTTGAGCCTTCAATTGAGTAGTTCAATCATTGAATCCTTAGAGAAATTTTGAGGTCTAAAATGGGCCTCCTAAGGAAAATTATAAAATAATAGTGGAAATAATAAAATAATATTAGCATATATCATCAAATTTTGGAGGAAAAAGAAAAAACTACTTCCTCAACTCATATTGTTTACTCATCTCCCTGTATATTCACTCAAATTTCGAGCATGAGCAGTCGTTGGATGGGGAATTCAATTCCGCATCCAACGAGTACCCACTCGGCATACTTTTTATGGACCCCTTTTCCCCAAAAACAATAAAACATGAAAACATGGTGATTCATCCCCCATGGTTGACATCATCACCTTGAATCCTATTGGTTTATTTTTATAGTACATTTATTTTGTTTTGAGGCCCATTTTTTACCTCAAAATTTCTCTAATGCATGTCTCTTTAGGATCCTTGTTACACCTACTTCTCATGATCATGAGACCCATGTCAACTTGGTGCCTTGATCCTTGAAGTCTTCTTGATCAAGTAGTCATTTAGAGCAAGTTGTTGACCTTTGTCCACCATTTCTAGTTGGGCAGGCGCAGGTTTCCTTATAGAAAGGAGTGCCCAACTAGGTCAGGTGCATACTATATTCTGACAGATTGTGCCGGTGGCTCAGGTTGCCTTTGTGTAGCCTACGCTTTCCCTCTCAGGCGCAGGTTTCCCTCATGCAGCTTGCACCGAAGTTGGTTAAATTGGATAAAGTTATCTTTCGAGCAAATTCTAGAAAGTGGATGAGGTGGATCTCTATCCCTAACTTGTAGGTGAGCTATCCTACGGTTCCCTAACCTCAAGGAAGGATCATGTAGTCCTCTCCCCATAATCCTCAACCTACTCTATCCACTTGGTCTTATAAATACAAATATCCTATCCATTCCAAAGGGAGGAAGTCTATAGCACTTACATGTTGGTGGAATTAACCTAGGTGATCCCTATCCATCTATTGGGAGACATACATTTCCTTTGGAGGCATTGGCTTGCCTTGTTGGAGGAAGATTGTAGCATTAAGGCTTGGGTTGTAATCATCACTCTACTGTGTATTTCTCACTCATTTACAATAATATAATCTCTTTCCATAAAAGTATTTGTGTTAATGACATTTAGAGCTCACTTACTTAACTGTTTGCTTAGATCAATTAGTGTTTACCTGTACTTTTATTGCTTGTTTTATCTATATGTGCTTTGGCAGGTCTTGCAGCTACAGATCTGACGACCACGAATTTTGGAGTGATAAAGAGGAGAAACATCTACGAATATGAAGGTAAGGCATCTAATTACCTTGATCTCTAATTGATCTAGGAAAATAGCTTTATATTCTGTTTCCATTTGTTCTAGATCTCATTGGAATAGGGAGATCATGCTCGCGTCCACTCGAGTAGATTGTCCGATAACAAATCTAGGGACCATACTGGGGAGTACTTAGCTTTGATTTCATTTCAAATGTGTTCTTTGTTGATTTCTTAGTGAACCATTTATTTTCCTCTTGACTCTCTCCTTTCATCAGATATTATCTTTAGAGAGTCTAATGTTCCCCTCTGATTCTTTTAAGATCATTATCAGGTCACTTTATTTTTATTCTTTGGAGATCTTTTGATTTCACAAGTGGTTATTCGCCCGACGCACCTGGGATTTGCATACAGTGCACCTAGACCCATCTGACACTTTCCCTATGTGTTCAATCTGCGTCGGCGACGCTATTTCATTGCATATAGTCTGCGTCACTGGCGCTTTTCCCTTTTAGACAGTCTGTGCTGGGCACTCTGCAGCATACTGGCAGAGTGCGCCAGCCCTTTAAGCTTGGTGCTTGGTTCAAATCCTCTCCAAATTTTGCTTTTTTATCTGATTTGCAAGCTTCAGTGTGATGCACCTTACAATTACAGAACCCCTGGATACAACATATTGTCTTTTTCCTCCATTTTTGGGTCTCATTGAGATTTGGATCCATGTTTGGCCCTTTGAGTCAAAACTAGTATTTTACTTGCATTTTTAAGCGAAATGGATTCTATTTTTGAATCATGTATCCTACAGTCGTTTTGACCCATATTAAGGTTTTAATATAAATTTGGTTTGGTGTGGTTGTCTTGTTTTAAAAGACTTCGAAAGTGTGGGATATCCATGCCTTTTTTAGCCTCTTTTTCTTGGGTTGCGCATGTTGTTTCCTTTACATGCTGAGCTATCCAGTGATTGTTGAGAAAGATTGATTCCTTGTCTCCACTTTAGTTCAAAGTTAAGCTTGATTTTGTTCCTCTTTTTCTATATTCGCAAATTTGGAAAACATAAATATTCTTCTTGCTTCAATTTGATCACTTGACATTATTGGTCTTACACTCATAAGAAGGAGGAAGGCTTGTTTCAGATCTGTGTGCATTTGAGTTAGATAAGATTATTAAGTGCTTTTCTTTGTCTTGCATTTGATTGGAAACGTTTGTGGAATCCTTCTTTCCATAGCTTAGATGTGTCTTTTTCGAGTGTAAAAAGATAGGAAACACATTAGAATTATTGCATTTGGTATTTGTAAAAAGATCTCTTTTATTGCTTCAGTTTAGTTTTGGGTGTATCTTTACTTCTTTCTATCATTTTGAAAAGAGTTAAAATTGCATTTGCATAGGGTTGTGAATTTGGGAAGAAAACACATCCCTCTCCTTCTTAAGTAGGACTTCATAGAAGTGAAGACTTTCATTTTCATGTAGATCAGATTTGCATCTTGTTTAAATTCCAAGTCTTCACCTCATGGATTCACATGACTGCATAAGATAAAATTAAGCGCTAGTTTAAGTTAAAAACTTTTATAAACTTGTGTGTTAGGTTAGTGACATGTTCCGACATCGTTAGGCGTGGAAAATGTCGTTATCTTCATGCAATGCATCTCGGGGTCTTGCAGTTCTTCCATGTACCAACCGGTATATCGAAGGCTCTTTCGCGTACCAACCGGTATATCGAAGGCTCTTTCGTGTACTCTAGGGTATATTGAAAAGAACTTCACGTACTCAGTAGTATATCAGAAGGATCTTGTCGTATGGTTGTGCATTAGACATCACCACTATGGATTGGCACTCCCATGTAACTTGAGTATATCGGGAGACCCCATTAGGATTCCTGGAACCATCCGAGCAAACCTTTTGACCGTCTTGTTGTTGCAATACACCAAGAACAATACTCGGGGAGATTACTACGCACGTATTGTTAGGTAGTTTGGTTATACGGACAAGGGTATGGTCCCAATCCTTCTTGGTTAGTGCTCTGGAAAATTGTTTCGAGTATAACTATTGGACCCTACAGTATATCGCGAGTTCTGACAGCTTGACACACCCGTGAGGATCCGACTCTTACATCCCTCCTATCTACAAGTTTTCATGTTGCTTTTAGTTTGAGTAGCATTTCTTATGCTTGATAATTAGAAGGACTTAGAGAGTTTAGATATGGAAACCTCTTATGGGACTACCAATCAAGAGACTCCTTTTCAAGGGGTACCTTTTTCCTTTCCTCCAGTTGGAGATATTGGACCTCCGTTTATTGCCACTTTAAATATTCCTGGATTAACCATAGGATTACCGGTATAGTTATTCAATCCGGTGATTTCGAATGTACCCAATGTTTCAAATGTTAACTGTCCACCAAGAGAGTGTCAATCCCAAACTAATCCTTCCCCTTCTTTGTCGGATGCTTCTTCTTTTGTTTCTTCTTCCTCGCCTGATCAAAACAATAGTGTTAGTAATCAGGAGGACAAGAAGAAGAAGAAAAGGAAGATAAAGAAGAAGAAGGATAAGAAATATACCAAACATCAACCAGTTTCCTCTAATGACACTTATCCTATTTGAACACCTCGTAGACCCAAGTTCTCTTGCAAGCTTTGCAAGGGTGATCACCTTCTCAAGGATTGTCCCGGTCTTTCCAAAGTGTTAGAAGAGTGGTATAAAGCCTCCAAAACACCTATATCATCAAACTATGGACATCATACTGTGATGATACCCCATCTACCAGTGACTCTATGGTGAACAGTTGAAAAGGTAAAGTCAAGAATCCTTGTTTGTTATGCAAGGGCATTCACCTTACTTACCTTTTTACGTGCATGGATGAAGCCTCACAATTGTTGGAAGACATTATTGTATCTCAGAAACACCTTCTAGTTGGATGTCGTAAGTCATCCCTTGACCCCCCATTGGTTGATCAAGTTGTCGATCCAACCCCATCCTCGATCAATCCCACTCTTTCTTCAAAGAGTGAAGTTGAATTGGTAGAGTCGATATCACCTCCACTCGATCCCACTCTTTCATTGGAGAATGCCTATACTGAAGTATTCACCATGACACAATCTTCGTGTCATTCTAGTCTTCCAGTTGAGAGTGAATTGGAAATCATTAATGTTTTCCTAGTCAGTTCAGATTGATCTAAGCGAGGGGAAACCCTGTCCATTACCACAGGATCTCCTCCAAGTACTGAGGTCATTTCATTTGATTGGAATTGGTTAACAGAATCTTGTCTCCCTTTGAGTGTTCATTTCTAGATATCTGTAGGAGTTTCTAATAAGGAAATATTTCTCACTATAGTGGATGAGAGAGATTCTGTTAGTATTTTATCCTCAACTGCTTGGAAAGCTATAGGTTCTCCTCAGATTGTGCCAGTCATTGACCAGATATTGGATTTTAATAGAAGGCCTACTCGACCTTTAGGGATCCTTCCTCAGTTACCTATCACCTTAGGTGGGAAAAATGTCTGTATTGATGTTATGGTAGTCCGAGGTCCCTTAGATTTTAATCTGCTCCTTGGACTTGATTATATGTACGCTATGAAAGTTGTAGTGTCCACACTCTTTCGAGTGATGTATTTTCCCTATTATGGGATAATCACGACCATTGATTAGCTTTCCTTTGTGACACCCACTCATCGTATGACTCCTAGTCACCAGACTTCCCTAAATGTTCCACATGTTTTAGTGGTTTCTTCCCCTTAGAGATGGGGGGCATGTCTCCAGACTCTGGACATCATGCTGGAGTTATCCCCCTAGCTTCTTATGCTATGGGGCACACTACCAACCTATAGACATCATGTTGGGTAGGAACTAATCCCAATCATAGTTTACCTTTGGTTTCAAGCTTGTGTAAAAATGAAACCAATCCCAAGCACAATTTCCCTTTGGTTTCGAGCTTGTGTAAAAATGAAACTGTTCATGAGCATAGTTCCCTTTCTGTTTCAAGCTCGTTAAAAAATGAAATAGGTTCTCACGAGAACAGATTAGTATTTGATTCCAAGTTCGTTAAAAAATGGAATAGACCCCTACAGGCATAGTTTACCTTTGGTTTTGAGCTTGTGTAAAATTGAAACCGTTCCCAAGCATAGTTTACCTTTGGTTTCAAGCTTGCATAAAAAGGAAATCAGCTTCATGAGCATAGTTCCCTTTCCATGTCAAGCTCTTTAAAAAATGAAACAAGTCATATGAGCAGAGTTCTATTCCCGTTTCAAGCTCGTTAAAAAATGAAACAAATACTTTTCCATTGAGTCGAGTCTTCCCATAGGATTAGTAGCTAAACCTTCTTTTCATCCTCCTATTCCTATTGATCTTCCTTCATCACCAGTGAACATATTCATATTAGTAACCAGGAGTTTAATCGAGTGAATATGTAGATTAGGAGAATGAAATGAAGCTTGGGGGACATGTCTTCAACCTATGGATAGTATGTTGAATTCAAATCGGTTGCCTCTCCACACCATGTTAGAGTTAAGTCACTTACTTCTAGCAGTCATGTTGGGGGCATGTACCAACCTTTGGATATCATGATGGAAAAAATAAACCAATGGGAATATTTTCGAGCATACTTTCTTTTGGGTTTCAATCTCACTAAACCATGAAGATAAACCCAAGCATAGTTCAGTTTCTATTACAAGCTCGTTAAAAAATGAAGAAGACATCATGAGCATTCTGGTAGGATATTCCTATACTCCATCTTAGTCCTACCAACATTTTCACTATTTTGCATTTCAGTCATGCATGCAGTCATGCAATTGCATGCTTGGTTGGTGTTTCCCAGCACCTAGAGCTTAGTTTACTAGCCCCAGGAGCCTGTTTTTGCTTAGTTCTATCCCTCCTAGTCAATAATGTGCCCTCCTTTCACCCACCACATGAGAAAGGAGCCCTCCCTCACCTACCACCAATTACAATTCAATTAGTTGAGTGATTTGTGGATCTGTTCCTTGATTTGAGGACAGATTGACTAGTTTACGGACTAAGACACTTCGATGGACCTCCAGTGAGCCTAGATTTCCAGTTCTGACTCCAGCTAGCTCCTCTTGCACCCTCCTTTGAGCCTCCTTCACTACATTAATGCACCATTGTTAACACCCCAAAAGTGCTCACTACCTCATCTACCCCATTACATGACTCATTTGTCCATATTTTCCACCATATTTGCCTCAAATACCTTAAAATACCATTAAAAAGCCTCCAAAAGGTCAAAAAAGCCTCCAAAAGGCCAAAAAACCCCTTTTCCCCCCAAAATAATCCAAAATTCCTCCAAAATAGCAAAAACCCTCTAAAAAGGGAATAAAAAATACAAAAAAAGAGGAAAAAGAGGGAAAAAGGAGGCAAAAACCCTATACAGCTGACCTAAGCCATATGGTGCCAAAAACCATGGGCCAACACTCCACTGCTCAAAACCTATAAATAGGTGATGGAGGCCCCTCATTTCATATCCACAGTCAAATACACCCTTACTCTACCAAATCACTCTTGAAACCCTACCTCACCCTTGAGCTACTTTCACACTTGAGTGCCCCTTTGGCCCATTTCCAACCCTTTGGAGAAAGAGAAAGGAGCAAATCTGGAAGCTTGGAAGCAACCCTCCTGGACTGCTGCAAGAGCTTCACCAACCTCTGCACTTGAGGTAATCTTTAATACAAAAAGAGAAATCTTTTGCCATATCTTCATGTTTTATTATTTATGTTAATGCTCATGCTAGGTTAAATTTCATATTGTTTTAGTGCTTTAATTTACTGTTTATTGAACTGCTACTAAGGAGTCACTTCTCCTTAGTAGGTGCTCATTTGCACAAGTTGGGGTGAAAATCCTAGCTACAGTTTTGGCAACTCCCCTTGTGTTCCTTTGAATTTCTGGTTATAGTTTTAAAGTTTCAAACATTTTCAATTTTTTGCAATATTTTACTGTTTTTTCCTTTCGGCTGTCCCTTTTAGCTACCGTAAACCGCGCCTTCTGCCGCCTGTAGTTGCATTCCAACCGCGTCTTTCAGGAATTTACTTGCGATCCGACCGCGGCTCTCAGACTATTTCTGGTGACCTACCGACGGTTTCCAATCTGTTACCTACAATCTGACCGCGGCTATTTGCTTGTTTCGTACGGTCCGACAACGGCTATTAACCCAATTTTCCGTGGCCCGCTTATGGATTTCAACCATTTTTCTGCAACTCGCCTGCGTCTTTCGGCCTTTTCCTTGCGGTCCGCTTGCGGCTTTCAGCCATTTTTTTTGCAACCCGCCTGCGTCTTTCGGCCATTTTCCCGCATCTCGCTTGTGGCTTTCAGCCATTTTCCTGCAACCCGCCTGCGACTTTCGACCTATTTCCCGTGGTCCGACTCCATCTTTCGGCCAAAATACCGCAACCTGTCCGCGACTGTTGAGCTGTTTTCCTTGGTCCGACCGCCCAGATTTGCCACAGACCCGTGGTCTATTTTCTGCACTTTTTTCCTTGTTTTGAACCCATCACTTTGCTGCAATATTTTCTGCACCTGCACAGCCATCTGTCCTACCTGTAACCATACTTCCCTACAGCCTTTTCTGCCCTAGCATGGTCACACCCACTAGTATGTCACAGCCTTTTCGCGGGCTACATCTCAATCCGGAGCAACCAATTCGTATGCTCCCATGGCACATCACCACCATTCCCACGGACCCTCATGTCCACCTCAGTGCTTTGGTCAAGCATCCCCCGCTTACGCCCACCCGGTCGCACCTCAGCCATATTACCACCCACAGGATGCACTAGCTGCTATGTCCTCTCAAGCCCAACCTGCTTATTACCCACCACAGGAAGCCCCTGCGGCAAACCCACAACCCGTTCCGCAGATGTATCAGCAACCCCCACAAGGTTCAGCACCTGCGCAGCCTCCCCCTACTTATTATCCACCACAGCCTACTCCTGCACCTGCACAACCCCAGAACCCACCTTCTGCCCAAGGGTAAGTATACGCCCAACATAATCCGTAGCAAAACCAAAATAACCAGCGCTAGCAGGGCCAGCAAAACCGTGGCAAAGGCCGTAACCATGGGAACAACCCCCCTCCAGACCAAGGCGGTCAACCTCCCAATCCTCCAAACAACAATAACGTAGCACCTGCCAACCAGAACCCTGATTGGCTGCCCAAGCAGGCCAAAAATCCTAATTTGCGAACAAACCATCCTTGTTCTATTTGCGGGGTCTATGGCTACTACACACATGCTTGCCCACATTTGGAGTGAGCTCGACAACTCTGGACTGATGATGCCCATTGCTAAGGGCATGCGGCTCCTCAGGCACCACCTAACCCCCCACCCCCTCAGCATCAACCTTTGGTGCTGCAAAACCCCTTACCAACCCAAGGCGTAGTGAACACTCAGCCGTTGGCTCCCCCTCAAGGCAATGCGCCACCACAACAACAAATCACTTATGTCGCTCCTGATCAACCCATGTTAGACTCAGGTACCCACCACTTGTTAATGATGTCATCCACCGATGTCAACCTCCAAACCCGTCGAAACCAATATGGCTCCACCCCTGAAGCCTCTCCCGTCGACAAAACCCTAACGCCCATCCCATTGCTCAAACGTTACGTATACCTCCGGCTCTACTAGATAGCGCCTCCAAAGCACCTTGCTTCCCACTTCGTCGCATCAACAATAACCCTAATGCTCGCGCTACATCAAATTACAATATTGTAGATGACTTAGCTCAGTCTCCCACAACCATGTCTACGTTATAAGTCTTAAAAAACTGTCCTTCACAGTGCAAGACTTTACTCTCCACCATTGGTGCTATTGACCCAAATGATTCACAACTGATGGGCTTTGATTTGGACCAGTCCGAACCACGCCTGCCTTCCACTTTAGCGTTCCAAGTTTCTGTTTCCGTTTGGAATCTTGTCATGCATCGATGCATTATCGATGAAGGTGCCTCTACATGCGTTATGTCCACATTCGTTATGTATGCCATGCGGGCGGTTTCGTCATCCATTTTTTGTACCATGATGTTCCCCCATGACGGACGCATGGTCAAGGTTGACCAACTCACCTATTACGATCCCAATGCCCCCGCTGCACCCGAGAATGTTCTCCCCATGGGTGAACAACCTGTTTGTGGTGAAACTAACTCGTTTGTGTCCTCCATGGGACCCAGAGTTTACTCAGATACGCCGATGACCTCAACATTCCAATCCATTCCACCCCCGTCACCCGCAACCGAAGTATCTGACCTATGTACCCTTTCCCACAATACACAAACACCCACCAATCAACCGACCTTGTTACCCAAACCACCATTGGTACCTAGTCACATTGGTGTTACACCCATCCACACAATCCCCTTCCTATTCCCCCCTCGGGCGTAGTAAGCGCCCCGGTTATGGCTACTCTCAGCCTCCCCGGGTTAAACTTGGGATTACCTGTGTGTTATATTTCGCCTCCCGTTCCCCCGCCGACACCAAATGTCATCCTACAACCGGTGCAACCCATTGCCACTACTAGTCAACCACCTCCCGGTGTCACTACCCCTTCGTCATCTACGAATCCCCCCCCTCTTATCAAGCACACTAAGGGTAGAGGCCCACAACCATACACTACTGTACCCTCACCCAAAACAGTTAACCCCCCCCGTGTTTCATGCTCCCCCCAAATGTTCATTGTGTGATGAGTTAGGCCATCCGACTCATCAATGTCCACAATTACCTGCATTACAGGAACACATGCAAATGCTTTACGATGACCCCAACATCCCGGTTGTCGAACTCGATCCAACCCCTAAGCCTCGTGATAAATCACTGCGTACCAACCACCCTTATGCAATATGCGGTATTTACGGCCATTACTCACATCACTGTCCTGATCTCCCAGATTACAGAGCAGCTTTCTACGAGATGAATAATTTGGACCTTGAGACGGCACCCCCCACAATTGAGGAGATCCAACCCCCGGTATCATCCTCATCCGAAGAGATTAACACCATTTATATGATCTCTTCGACTACCACTCCCTTGTCAACCTATTTGACAACGCAAATTTTCCGCAATGATGAAGAGATTCTAGAGGCTCTCACTGCCCCAGATTATCCCTGGGACGACATGCACCATCGTTCCTATTTTCTCCCAGAAGAGTCCTCCTCCACCATAGCTACCCAATTTGCGGTTGACTCCAAAGATTTCCTTCCCACCAAAGTCGACTGGTTTAAGAATCCCATTCCTGCTCCTGATGCATTTGAGGAAGGTAACATGGCCAACATCTCACCTGTCATCCACATAGATATCTCTGACCCACCTGGTGCTCTTGAAATCATTACATTAGGAGCCTCCTGCAGTGAGTATGAGATTGGAGAGTACAAAAAACTTTTCCAAGAGTTCCGTGATGTCTTTGCTTGGTCCTATACCGAAATGCCTGGTCTCGACCCCGCTATTATAGAGCACCACATTGACACATGGCAAGATGTACCCCCCGTTCGTCAGAAACAACTCCCCATTCATCCCTCAAAGCTCCCCACTGTTAAAGCAGAGATTGAGAAACTTTGCAAAGCAGGTATCATTTATCCTATTGCATATACCACCTGGGTTTCAAACCTCGTCCCTGTTAACAAAAAACAAGGCACCATTAGAGTATGTAATGACTTCCGCAATTTAAACCGAGCCTGTCCCAAAGACAACTTCCCCATGCCATTTATTGACCAACTCATCGATGTGTGTGCGGGGCATGAAGTCCTATCTTTCATGGATGGTTTTTCCGTATACAACCAGATTCAGATCCGTAAGGAGGATCAGTACAAGACTGCATTTACCATCCCATGGGGCACCTTTGCGTATCGCGTCATGCCTTTCGGCCTAAAAAATGCTAGTGCCACCTTCCAGCGGGCCATGACCTATTGTTTTCATGACTTGGTCCATATTCTACTTGTCTACCTTGACGACCTTACAGCTCGTTCCCGAAAACGATCAGACCACCTTAACGACCTCCGGCAAGTCTTTCTGCATTGTCGCAAATATCAAATCCGCTTGAACCCACACAAGTGTGTCTTTTGCATTCCGGCAAGCCGGTTGTTGGGTTTCATTGTTTCCCAGAAAGGAATTGCTGTTGATCCCCTGAAAGTCCAAGCCATCATAGACCTTCCCTCTCCTCGCACGCTTCGGCAGCTCTAGAGTCTGCAGGGGCGATCTAATTTTCTCTGTTGCTTCATTCCTGATTATGCCACCACCGTTCATGGTTTCTTATGCCTGCTTCGTACCCACATACCCTTTGTTTGGGATGAGCAAGTAGAAGCTGCATTCGAAGCCCTCAAGAAGGCTCTCACACAAGCCCCTTTGATCTCCCCTCCGGATTTCTCTCAGGACTTCATATTTTATGTCTCGGCATCTGATTATACCGTGTCCGGAGTCCTTGTTCAAGAAGACGCTACTCGCCAGGAGCATGTCATTTATTACATCATCCAGACCTTGTCTGGACCACCCCTACGTTACCCATATGAGGAAAGACTAGCCCTTGCTGTGGTCTTTTCCGTCCAAAAATTGTGACACTACATTTTTCTCAGTCATACCACAGTTGTCGCTGACTCCAACCCCATGGTCTATCTCTTAAACTGGTGGCTCTTGCAAGGTCGCGTTGCTAAATGGGTAATTATCCTCTAGGAATATGACCTCACTTTCAGAACCCCTAAGAGCACTAAATCCCTTGCGCTTGCCCAGCTCATCACCGATCTCCCCTCCCTTCTGCCGTCCCCACAAATCTCTGATGAGTTACCCGACAATCACTTGTTCGTTTGATGACCCATGGTATGGTGATATTTTGTTATACCTTCGCACACAGAAGTTCAGACCCAACATCCGTCGTGATGGACGCCGTCGTATCCGTCACCAGGCCTCTCGATATCTCCCCATAGGTGCTGTCCTTTATCGGCGATGGGTTGACACGATTCACCGTCGTTGCCTTACACACGAGGAAGCTGAACACGTCCTCAATGACTGTCATAGTGGTGCCTGCGGCGGCCATTTCTATGGAATGGCCACCGCCCAAAAGGTCGTCCGCGCCGGATACTTCTGGCCCACACTCTTTACCAACTGCATCATAGCGGTCAAACATTGCCATAATTGCCAACTTTTTGCCCCCAAGGCCCGGACACCACTCGCTCTGTTACACCCAGTCGTCATCATTGGTCCCTTTTGTAAGTGGGCCATCGACTTCATGGAATGTAAACCCCCATCTGCCAACGACCATAAGTACATCATTGTCGCCATCGATTACTTCACCAAATGGGCTGAAGCCATGCCCACCTTCAATTGTAAAGCTAACACCGCTGCCCGTTTCTTTTTTAACCACGTTATCACTCGATTCGGGGTCCTCAAACAGTTGGTCTCAGACCATGGTTCACACTTCGAAGATTCCCTTTGGCGTGATTTATCCACCCTACTGAAGTTCGAACATCAGTATTCCTCTGCTTAATACCCCCAAAGGAATGGCCAAGTAGAGGCCATTAACAAAATTTTAAAAACCATCCTCCAACGCACTATTGACCGGCATAAGTCTAGTTGGCACCACATGTTATTCCCTGCCTTATGGGCTTACAGTACATCCACCAAAACCGCCACCAGTTTTACCCCGTTTCATTTAGTTCACGATGTAGAGTCTGTCCTCCCCATCGAGTGTCAGATACCTACCTTACACATCGCAGTCGAGCTTCTCCCAGACACATCCCCACTCGAGCAATGTCTGCTATCACTAGAACAAGATGATGAAGACCGTCGTGCCACTCTCCAGACCATTGAGGCCGCCAAGAACCGCTCCAAAGCTGGTTACGACAAACATGTACACCCTCGAACTTTCCATGAAGGGGACCTCGTCCTCGCCTATGACCAAGCCCACGACAAAACTGGTAAAGGAAAGTTTGAATCCATGTGGCAAGGTCCTTAAAGTTTGAATCCATGTGGCAAGGCCCTTACATCATGCAGACCTGCCTCGGCAATGGGGCATACATTTTAATTGACTCAGAAGGTCACCCTTTGTGCAACCCCTATAATGGGTTGTATCTTAAGCGCTTTTATCCCTAAATAAACTCGCGGCCCCATTGGTCCACATTGTACAGTTTGCTCTCTTTTTGTTTTTCACCTTTTTTATTGCAATCTTACATTCATCACTTTTGCATGACCACAGATGGACCATCTTCCACCTCATTACATTGGCTTCGCCGATGGAGCAAGCCGCTGGTCTCCAAACCTGGCTTCTGCAGTATGGGTCTTATATTCCTCTTCACATGAATTGATTCACCATGACAGAATATGTATAGGCGCTGCTACCAATAACCAGGCGGAGTATGATGCTGTGACCGGTCTCCTGACTGCTGCCCTCCAGATGGGCATATGTCACCTTCATGTGTTCCTTGACTCCAAGCTACTTGTCTCCCAGCTCAACAACTGCTATCAGGTGCGTGATCCCTACCTCTTTCGAAAATTCCTGCACACAAAACAACTCAACCGACAATTTGAATCCATAACATTCACCCATGTCCCAAGAGCTCAAAATAGTGTTGCAGATCAAATGGCTAACAACATCCTAGATTGGCATATCAATCACACCATGTAAAACCTCGATCATGCATCATCATCCCATAACATCTCATCAAAAATATATAAAAATCCAAAAAGATTGCAAGGGGCATCCATGTGCCCATCATCACATAAACATTTGCATCCATGTGCAAAAACATAAAAACCCATTACTATACAGGGGCATCCACGTGCCTAATCCTACATCCATCATGTTGCATCACATACAATACACAAAGGGAATCCATGTGCCCATCATCCTATACTACTTGCATCCACGTGTAGTACAATCATATAACAAACCATAAGCGCATCCATATCCGTATACTAAATCATCATCGCAAAAAGGTGCATCCATGTGCATATATATATATCAAAAAATAAATGTCAATATGCTACACATGTCCTGAGTACCCACGTACTCAGTTATACAAAAAATATCTATACATCAATATACCTCATAAAATACATGCCGTAGCTACAAAATCGAGGGGAGTCCCTTGCACTCCCTAATGAGAGTCATACCCTCCGTCACTGCCTGCATCAGCTGCCTCTGAGTCCTCACCCCGCTCCTCCTCCGACAGCTCCTCATCCCCTGCAGGATCCTGTGCTCGACCCCTATCCGCCAAGATAGCCACCCGGATCGCGATCGACCATAACTCCCGTGGCACCCTCAGATAGTCCTGAATCACCTTTGGATCCACGTCCCGCCACCTGTCATCAGTCACTCCAACCAGCAACCGATCCAGAAGCATCTGTACGGACTCTAGAGTCCCCTCCGTGTCCTGTTGACGCACCTCCCCTCGGCATGGCAGGGCTAGTACTGCCACATGCCCCTGCAAGCTACATGTCCTAGTGTTGGTCTCGGGCCAACATTTGTAGATCACACAGCAGACAATAATAGTATATCAACAAACTATCATGCACAAGACTTGACATCCATAACATGTAAGCAAAACCATACATACCATTTGGTCCCCACGCCTGCCTTGGCGGCTGTGGTGCCTCCGGATCCCCAGTGTAGTCCATATCTCTGTATGGATAATCATCCAATGTCAGTGGCATCTGCAACCACTGGAGGTAGAGCTCCTGAGTAAAGTACCTCCCAACCTCACCACCACCCCAGCGACGTATCATCTCTCCCCACCGTACCATACGCGGCTCCCTCAGTCCTCCTGCCCTGACCGGCACCCGTGGCCACAATGTAGGTACCCGCTCCATGAAGAAGGCACATAGAAAGGATCCATAACAAAATCCCTTACCAGATTCCTTCATCGATGTCAACTGCCGTTGAACACAAGTGAGGCACATCTAGCCCCAAGCATAATAAACACCATCCAGCACCTGCTCCACCAGCTGCATATGGCCCCCGGACACCTTCTGAGGTGATTGGGACCCCAAAACTCGAACCACACACACCGCAATTGCCTGTACTGCTGGCTCCTGCAGGTCCACCACCCAGAGTGCATTCCTCTGCACCCTAGCCTCTGGAACATAGTACCGCTCCAACATATCCTCCATATCCACATCCACGGATACTCGTGGTTGCATATCAGCCACCCTAACCAGACAGGGCAACCCCATCAAAAAGTATACATTTGCGAGGGTGAGATCCACCCTCTCTCCTTGTACCCTGAATGCCTGAATGTCCAGCTCCCAAAATCTCACTAATCAGTTCAACAACAGCGCTATTGAACGCATCATAGGCACCTGTGCGAACTTCAGCAACCCGCACAACCCTAACGTAGACCGCATATGCCGATCCCTCTAGATGACATCCACTATCTCATCTGGGACATCTTGCTCTCGCCACAACACCAATGGCATCCTGTCAATCACACAAGGCAAACTCATCAGATTCATGTCAAAGAAGTAACCCTTCCCCCCTGGGGAAACCCTAAAAGCTCGATCCCAATAGCGGCTTTAGGGCCCCTTGCCGTAGTTTCCGACCGCGGCTATCAGGGCTATAGTCGCGGTCCGAAACCGTGCCTATAGGAGCCGAACTCGCGGTCCCACACCGTGTGTCCAGTCTCGGAACACGCGGTACTATACCGCGTCTTCCGATCCGAACCTCGCGGTCCCCGTCCGCGTGATCTTCCCTGGACCGCGCGGTCCCCAACTGCTGTTCCACCCCACAAACCCGTGGTCCACCCCACGTGGACCGTACAAAAACTCCCTTGGGACCCACTAGCCCCCCCCGAACCCAAAGCAAATGCAGGTATGAGTTTGTCGGAATACCTGTAACTCCCAGATCTGAAAATGGCCGATCGGATCATCCAGAAACACCAACTCAGCTCTGGTCCACTCTGATCACTGGACAAAGTCAACAAGTCCAAATGACACTTGTCATATTGGACCCACTTACTATTTATAGTCCGTTGACTTTTTCTTGTTTTGGCCATTCTGAACCCATACGGAGTCCATTTTTTGAACCGTTTCCACCACTGGAATTAGCACGACGAGACCATCATGATGGTCAGCTTGTTCTCTTATTTTTTCAACATCATTTTTTGAGCATTTTTTAGACACCACTAGTCACCTCGGTTTGCGTGCCACTTCGTCTGCTCTCCATTTTTTGATATATTTTATATCATCGGATTCATTTTTCTGCACCCATGATGATGCTTGAGATCATTTCTCGCTCTCACCCCCATATTTTTCAGGTATTTTTCCAAAAGTCCCCCCGTCGTCTCGGTTTGCGTGCCATTTCAGCCGTTCTACGTTTTTGACACTTTTTATATCGTCAGATTCATTTTTCCGAGTTCGTGATGATGCTTGAGATAATTTCTCGCTCTCACCAGGTAGAGTTTCAACATTGTGTCCCGACACCTTGCTGCCTCGGTTTGCGTGCCACATCGACCGCCATCGGATTGTTCCCCATTTTTACATGAGCCATTCACTACTGTCATACTACAATTATTTCATTATTTTTCCACCATTCATTATCCGGAAAGGAGGCCCATCAGTGTTCCCCCCTACCCTCATTCTTGGTCATCATCAATGTTCCTTGATTGAGCACTTCCTCCTTGCCTGCCCATTCGTTTTGTTCGGTATAATTTTATCCCTTTTTCGGGCCGGACAAGTCCTTTACGAAAAAGGCACTTAGGGAGTTTCTGTTAAGATCTTTTCTGACTCCTAAAACAATGAAAAGATCGCCGAGCAATCTTGCTTCCTTTCATGCTCATTAAAGTACTTGAAAGGGCGTCTATCTGGCATAAGTTTAACCCTTTTCCAGACCTGGTAGACTAATTACGAAAAGGGAATACTCTAGTCACACCAGCTAGAAGAGTTCTTCGTTGCATCCTTTTATGCTTCTTCGGGCCTTGGAGACTAACACACGAAAAAGCAACCCTCTGGAGTCTTCTTATCACTTTCAGACTCTCTAAAATTGAAAGCAACCACGAGCATGAACTGTCCTGGGCTCGTACAAATCCACACGACAGTACCATTCCATTATTTTAGAGTCTTCTTATTGCTTTCAGACTCCTTAAAATTGAAAGAAACCACGAGCATGAACTGTCCTGGGGTCGTATAAATCCACATGACAGTACCATTTTGAACACACTTCTTTTAGTTCCTTAACCCGTGAAGAAGTCCCCCCGTGCCTCTTAGAACTATGATCGATCATCTCGGCAGCACCCCCAATCAGGTCGCCTTTGTTCAGAGTATTCTGTAGTCTCCTGCCATTTTACACCAGCTTGAGTCTCACTCATCCCAGTCACTATCCTTGATCCATTACAGCTATGATCCCTTTCCCACCAGTCAGTTTCATATGCTGCCCGATCGTCCCCGCCATCATACTCTGAATAAAGGAAGTTTGAGTCCACCCACTCTACTTGCCCAGTTATCCCTCATAGTATGTCAGTCCTACCATTAGTACTCTCACACTTCGGTTCTCCACCTCGCGCTCCTATCAAGGAAACATCATTACCTTGCTAGTTGGAGGTCTCCCTCCATCGACGACAGCCCCTCTATTCCAGAGGATAGACCCAGAGGTCCCTGTGGCTTGGACCCATCACCATCTGTGGTGAGTGCCTACGGACCATTCTGAGAGGAGTCATCATTGCCTCTCTGAGTGGTTGTTTCTCACATGCTCGAATTCAACACCTTGATCGCATCGTTGAGAATCACGTAGGGTTTATATCCCTTTAGTTATTGGTCGAAGACCCCGGATTTCCCTCGACTCTAGCACATTGGTGAGTCACTTCAGAACACCCTGTTATATGTTCCCGTGGATGTCCGAGTTGCGTTGGTGATTGTATTCAGAAGCCATCTAGTTATATGCTTCCTTGAGTACCCAGTTCAGATCCAATTCAGTATACCATTGTGGATATGACTCCTCGTCACTACGCTCTAGCAGCTCATCAGTTCCTCTGGTACCTCACTCAGCAGCACTGTAGTTATTCCAGTGTACCAGTTCTTCAGCTCAGACATGGTCAGCCCAGCAGTATGTCCCAGATTTATGTCCCCTCTGGACCCTTATGATGTACACAGTGGTTCTCTATGTATCCTACAGGTCCCCCTTTTCGGGCCTCACAGTTATTTTTTATGTATCTTGATACGAGCATGGGTATGCCTGCCTCGTCCATATATTGAGATGCTTCCTCATTCATTATTTGAGGTCATGTATATTTCAGGTCCCCATTGTTATTCTATATCTTGATACGAGCATGGGAATGCCCGCCTCGTCCATATGTTCAGATTATTCCTCATTCATTATTGAGGTCATGTACTTTCAGTTTTTGCAGTTTTTTCGGGACCGTTGTTCCGGGCTCTAGTTCGTTTCTTCTCTTCTACACACCCCAGGAAAACCATAAAAGACTTATGATATCTATCGGCCATACGATGAGCTCCTGCCCTCACACATCAGGGGGCAATCTGTTAACACCCAAAAAGTGCTCACTACCTCATCTACCCCATTACATGACTCATTTGTCCATATTTTCCACCATATTTGCCTCCAATACCTTAAAATCCCATTAAAAAGCCTCCAAAAGGCCACAAAACCATTAAAAAAGCCTCCAAAAGGCCAAAAAACCCCTTTTCCCCCCAAAATAATCCAAAATTCCTCCAAAATAGCAAAAACTCTCTAAAAAGGGAATAAAAAATACAAAAAAAGAGGAAAAAGAGGGAAAAAGGAGGCAAAAACCCTATACAGCTGACCTAAACCATATGGTGCCAAAAACCATGGGCCAGCACTCCACCGCTCAAAACCTATAAATAGGTGATGGAGGCCCCTCATTTCATATCCACAGTCAAATACACCCTTACTCTGCAAAATCACTCTTGAAACCCTAGCTCACCCTTGAGCTACTTTCACACTTGAGTGCCCCTTTGTCCCATTTCCAACCCTTTGGAGAAAGAGAAAGGAGCAAAGTTGGAAGCTTGGAAGCAACCCTCCTGGACTGCTACAAGAGCTTCACCAACCTCTACACTTGAGGTAATCTTTAATACAAAAAGAGAAATCTTTTTCCATATCTTCATGTTTTATTATTTATGTTAATGCTCATGCTAGGTTAAATTTCATATTGTTTTAGTGCTTTAATTTACTGTTTATTGAACTGCTACTAAGGAGTCCCTTCTCCTTAGTAGGTGCTCATTTGCACAAGCTGGGGTGAAAACCCTAGCTACAACCATGCATGTGTCACACCTTCTACATTCAGTTATACTCAGTTTGCCACCTAGTTGACAGTCACTTGTGTATTGATGACACTCCACTGATGATGATTAGGACTCCTAGTGGTGTATTGTTGACACTCCACTGATGATGATGACTCCTAGTGCAGATAAGCCATGCCCATGTAGGATAATTCAAATTGCCACTTTGGAATTCGAATCATCTCCACCATTGTATTATTTATTGTTCATATTATGATTAATGAATTAATGAGTGTGTGATCTTATTCTGCTTCTATCCGAGTTCTATTGTATCATAATTATGTTGCTCCTTTACACTGCATTGACCACTCTTCTTCTATTTTCCTACTTAGTCTTAATCTTTCTTGTGAGGTATACATCAACTCTTAGATCTGCTGTGAGGATTTTCACACATTCTTTTCACCTATCTTGGAGCTAGTTAAAAACAATAAGATGGTATTGAGCTTACTTTTCACTTTTTTTGTGCTCTGGTTCAAACATGAAAAATATTTGGAGTTCTTTTGATACCATTGTCACGCTCGTTTAAAATTTGAGTAAAAAGGTGTGTCTAACGTGTATAGGTTTATCACTTTATTCGACCTCGCTAGACTATTTACGGAAAAAGAACTGTGCCAAGTTTACTTTTTCCTTTGTCGTACTCGGTCATCAACCATGAAAAAGTTGTGCATGGAGTCATCTTTAAGCTCTTTTCAGACTCCCTAAATAGAAAAATATTTCCAAGTGAACTTGATTCTTTTACGATTGTAAAAGTATTTGAATGGTCGTCTTTTTGGTGATAGTTTACCCCTTTTTCGGACCAGGAGGCACTATTTACGAAAAAGGAATACTCCATCCAATCATGACTGGAAGTGTTATCTCTTGTGTTGTTTTACTCTTTTTCGGGTGAAGAGACTAACTTTATGAAAAAGGAATTTTTGGAGTCTTCTTTAGTTCTTTTTAGACTCTCTAAACATGAAATGACGCCGAGTTTACCTTCTATGGGATTTTTAAAATTTAACATTGAAGGGCCCGTCATGGGACGAACCCCTCCTATCCTAGGTTTGTAAAACATTTGGGATTGGAATCGTCCATGGGATGAGCTATACCGAGCATATGTTTACCCTCCTCAAGCTTGTTAAAACACAAAAGAGGCACTCATCAATCATGATGGGGAAAATGAAAGATTTTGTGTTACACTATAATTCATGGAAGTACATAGTCTCTCTTGAACATGGCACTCATTTGCATTTGCATTCAATACTTGGGTAATCCGTTTGTCTTTGATTCCTACTGATTTCATGACTCTTGTCACTCTTTTGGGTCATCCAAAGAATGCTTCCATCATCAGTTGCATTGGGGGTTGGTATCATTCTCGCCATGTCAATACTGTCAAGTCATGCCATGCCCCTGTTCAAGAGATGTTCATTACTCATCATCTACGATCAGTACGCCTTCCATCATGTTGATCTACCTTGAGTCAGTATTGCATGTTACTCTACCATCTGATCTACTCCAAACATCTGTTATTGAGTTTCGTGTCGATGATGGGGGATTCATCATGGCCCTCCTTCGATGGATTAATCCTTGTCAACTTCAACACATCATCCAAGGATTGAATCTAGAAACCAATCGAGTCTTACCCAGGTTGCAATGGAGATTGTTTGAGTCATATTACACGGATCCAGTTTGTATTGGTCATGGCTATGTTATCATCTCATCATGGATCTACAATTGTGTCTAGTAGCCATGATTGTGTTCAATCAGTCCCTACTACCATGGATCTGCATTGTATTGGTCGGCAGCCATGTTGAGAGTCATGTGAGACTTGGATCTCAGAGTCAGTTGTACTACAACAACATCTTCCCGCCGACGATTCCTTGCCATCCATATTTCAAAGCACTTCACCTGTCTTGTTTTGACAACTTAATGCTTTGGGGGGCATTATGTTACACCTGATTCTCGTCATCATGAGACCCATGTCAACTCGGTGCCCTGATCCATGAAGTCTTCTTGATCAAGTAATAATTTAGAGAAAGTTGTTGACCTTTGTCCACCATTTCTAGTTGCACTGGTGCAGGTTGCCTTCTAGCAAGGAGCGCCCAACTAGGTTAGGCGTAGACTGTATTCTGATAGACTGGGCCGGTGGCTCACATTGCTTTTGTGCAGCCTGCGCTTTCCCTCTCAGGCGCAGGTTTCCCTCATGCACCTTGCACCGAAGTTGGTTAAATTGGATAAAGGTAGCTTTCGAGCGAATTCTAGAAAGTAGATGAGGTGCATCTCTATCCCTAAATTGTAGGTGAGTTGTCCTACAGTTCCCTAACCTCAAGGAAGGATCCGTTAGTCCTCTCCCCATAATCCTCAACCTACTCTATCCACTTGGTCTTATAAATACAAAGCTCCTCTCCATTCCAAAGGGAGGAAGTCTATAACACTTACATGATGGTGGAATTAACCTAGGTGATCCCTATCCATCTATTGGGAGGCATACATTTCCTTTGGAGGCATTGGCTTGGATTTTTGGAGGAAGATTGCAGCGTAAAGGCTTGGGTTGTAATAATCATGGCATGACTTGGCAGTCTTGACGTGACAAGAATGATTCCATCATCAGTTTCATTGGGGGTTGGTATCATTATCGTCACGTCAATACTGCCAAGTCATTCCATGCCCATGTTCAAGAGATGTTCATTACTCATTATCTGCGGTCGGTACGCCTTCCATCATGTTGGTCTACCCTGAGTCAGTCTTGCATGTTACTCTACGATCCGATCTACTCCAAACATATGTTATCGAGTTTCATGTTGATGATGGGGGATTCATCATGGCTCTCCTTCAACGGATTAATCCTTTTCGACTTCAACACATCATCCAAGGATTGAATCTAGAAACCAATCAAGTACCTTGGGCCTGCATGCCTTAATGGCAGGTTACCTTGTTTTCAACATGAGTTTATATCATTGACTCTTGATTGAAAGATTTCATCGAGCGTTCGAACTCAACTCATTGATTCATGCTTGGTGATATGTATTATGATACCCTGGGGATAATTGACATCAATGGTGATTTCCCTCGCACTTGTTAATGGTATACACAAATGACCGCTAATCAAGTGGTTTGTACCATGTTCGAATCCAAGACATTGTAATGACATGGATAGATTCGTATCATTGCGGGTTCGGCTTGAAGACCCTGGGGAAAATAATATCTTATCTAGGTTGCGATGGAGATTGTTTGAGTCATATAACACGGATCCACTTTGTATTGGTCGTGGGTGTGTTATCATCTCATCATGGATATATGATTGTGTCTAGTAGCCATGATTGTGTTCAGTCAGTCCCTACTACCATGGATCTATATTGTATTGGTCGACAACCATGTTGAGAGTCATGTGAGACCTGGATCTCAAATTGATTTGTACTATAGCAGCATCTTCCAGCCGACGAGTCCTTGCCAT
Organism: Larix kaempferi; assembly: GCA_027924585.1. Lineage (NCBI taxonomy): Eukaryota > Viridiplantae > Streptophyta > Pinopsida > Pinales > Pinaceae > Larix > Larix kaempferi. Next base: position 46,739,574 of record BSBM01000510.1, read on the forward strand.
CCATCTTTCAAAGCACTTCACCTGTCTTGTTTTTCCAGCTTCATGGGGCATTTTGTTACACCTAATTCTCATCATCATGAGACCCATGTCAACTCGGTGCCCTGATACCTGAAGTCTTCTTGATCAAGTAATCATTTAGAGCAAGTTTTTCACCTTTTTCCACCATTTCTAGTTGGGCTGGAACAGGTTTCCTTATAGCAAGGAGCGCCCAACTTGGTTAGGCACATACTGACAAACTGCACTGGTGGCTTAGGTTTCCTTTGTGTGGCCTGCACTTTCCCTCTTAGGTGCAGGTTTCTCCCATGCAGCTTGCATCGGAGTTGGTTAAATTGGATAAAGGTAGAGTTTGAGCAAATTATAGAAAGTGGATGAGGTGGATCTCTATCCCTAACTTGTAGGTGAGTTGTCCTACGGTTCCCTAACCTCAAGGAAGGATCCCTTAGTCCTGTCCCCATAATCCTCAACCTACTCTATCCACTTGGTCTTATAAATACGAAGCTCCTCTCCATTCCAAAGGGAGGAAGTCTATAACACTTACATGTTGGTGGAATTAACCTAGGTAATCCCTGTCCTTCTATTGGGAGGCATACATTTCCTTTGGAGGCATTGGCTTGGATTGATGGAGGAAGATTGCACCGTTAAGGCTTGGGTTGAAATCATCATTCTACTATGTATTTCTCACTCATTTACAGTAATATAATCGCTTTCCATAAATGTCTTTGTGTTAATGATATTTAGAGATCACTTCCTTAACTATTTGCTTAGATCAGTTAGTGTTTAGATGTACTTTTACTACTTGTTTTGTCTCTTTGCTTTGGCAGGTCTTGCAGCTACATATTTGACGAACACGAAGTTCAGAGCGATAAAGAGGAGAAATATCTACGAATATGAAGGTAAGGCATCTAATACCTTGATCTCTAATTTATCTAGGAAAGTAACTTTATATTCTATTTCCATTTGTACTAGATCCCATTGGACTAGGGAGATCATGCTTGCGTCCGCTCTAGTAGATTGTCCAATAACAATCCTTATTTCTTCACTCAATCCTTCTGATCATGGAAGTAGTGATTAGATAAGAGAGGACTGTTCTATTATGTACTTGTATTCTGTCTTCATTTTGTGGGAGCATAGTAAAGTGTGATTCTACCTTTCACTTTGTTAAGGGTGTGTTGATGCCCTGAAATTTGCAGCACCAGCAGTTAGGGATTCTCCTCGGTAAGCAAGCCTAATTAGATCGCTCATCGTTTGGTGTAGGGAATCCGTCTCGGACAAACAACCCGGCTACCATGTGTGATTTAAAGATTTGTTTTATCGGTTGCGGCCCGATCCACTGTTTATGTATTTTATATTTAAAGATGAGATGCAAGTGCTTTATTATAATCTAAACTGATCTATCTATCTATCTAAACTATCCCTGCAGGGAGCAAATCTGAAATATGAGTAATAAACTGGAAATGCACCTAAGAATCTCATAGATAGTTGTTTCAATAATATAAGCACGTTTACAGTAGAACATAAAAGATATTAAAGATAACTCTGATGTAAAAAAAATTCTATTACTCATTAAGCACATAAATTTTTACACAGGAAATAAGAGCATTCACAACCATGAATTAATTCAAGACGGTTAGGAACAATCTCACAGTGTGCATATGAATGGTGAAGAAATAATTCCACATAACATTCCACATATCCCAAGCAAAATCGTTGTGCTAGCTTTTCCCAGGTGAATAGATCCTTCTTTATTAAATTAGAAAAGTAGTTCTTATACAAAACAGTATAGTTCTTTCACCTGCCAAAAGTCCTTATGTCCTATTCCCTCCTCCTATTTATAGCTTTACAAAATTGTCTCTAGTGCCTCTTTACATACCCTAACCCTAGGGAATCTCAAAAAGAAATTCCTCTAGTGCTTACATCATAAAATATAAAAAGATAATTAAAAATTCAAATTTATGTGGGCCCAGCCACACGAGAGAAATAGTCCTCCCATGCATTAGCTCCCTCTATTATGACATTTCGCATTTTGGGCTCTAATACTTCCAAATATACTTTATGGTATGACAGCTAGGTCTCAACATGCGCTACCCCTGCTTCTGCTGCCGTGCAACTATCCTCCAGGAAATAGGCATGTCTAGATGCTTTCCCCAAAAACTGATGTACGTCCTCTTCAGTGAGAGCATCCATTTTTCTGATGTATTCTAACTCCCCTTGCAATCCACTTTGCAGCTTTGTCATACGCAACTCTTCTAAAGGAAGTTCATCCATTGGCGGGAGCGGAGAAAGGTGACACTTCTCAAGAACTTGCTGGATTTTCTTATAGAACTCGAGACATTTGTGAGTAGTCTTGAGGATGTCATTATTTAGCTTTATGGAAGCTTTCCTGCAAAATTCTAAGAGTTCCATCTCTGACTTCAACTCTGCTGCTGTTTTAGGATGCAAGTTTTCAGGGTATTCAGATTTTGTCTCTCTCCAGGCCATTTGGCTTTTGATCTCTTCTGCAAACTCATACTGCTTTTGCCTAACCTCTTGTGACTCTGCAGATATATCGTCCATTCGTGCCATCATTAGTTTCATCTTGTATATATTCTTAGTGAGAACCATATGAGAATGATAGATTTGCTCTTGGATCTTACAAGCTTGATCATAGAACGGGGACATATCTAGCTTTCTATTGTCTGCAGTATCCAGCTGTTCTGTCAGAGATTCTCTCTCCTTTTCCAATCCTTCCATCTTAGCTTTTAATTCTTCAACCTGCTGGTTAGCAGCTGCCTCGCTTGATCCTAGCTGAGTGTTCTGAGCTTCAAGATCATTCTTCTCTCCTTCCAATTTCATTAACTGAACAATTAAGGCCTCGTTTTCTTCATCCAAGCTCTGGTATTCACTTATTATTCTTTCTTTCTCGAGTAGAAAAGTGTGATATTTCCTTTTCAATTCTATACCTTCTACTCGTTCCTTCACCAGATCACCCTTTAATTGCACTTTCTCCTTGCTTCACTCAAAATCATTCATTATCTTACCAATATTATCTTCACTTTCTTGAGTGGCAGCCACAATGACAGATGCCATGAATCTGGGGTCTTTGTGTGTACCCTCCAAATGGTGTTCACTTTCAAAGCGACGACATCGGGTTTGGAGCCCACTTTCAGTCTCTTCTCAGTTATTCTCAAAATGGTTTTCCTATTATGGTCAAAGACAATTGTGTCCAATTGAGCCACAGTGTATCCCTTTGATGGGGTGTATGGAACGAGTCTGAACTCCTTCAATGGGAGGTGGCTTCCTGTGAGCATTTGGGACTGATCTGTGTCCATGTTCTGCATGCTCGGGCTTCCCATTTCCACAAATTTCTTGGAATTTTCTTCTTCTTCTTCTTCTGCTTTCTTTTGCAATTCAGCTGCTTCCTTGTATGCTCTTTCCCTTATCTCTTGCAGGTTATGGGCTTCTTCTTTCCGAATTCTTTTAATCTGTTCTCTTTGAATTCTTTCGGCTTCATCTCTCTGCAATTTGTTGGCCTCTTCCTTCTGCACTCTTTCCGCTTATTCTCTTTGAACTCTATCAATTTTTGCTTTCTGAATTCTTCCAGTTCCTCTCTCTGAGCCTTTTCAGTTTCTTCTTTGAGACTTTGTTCTGCCCTTTCTAGCTGTAAAGCTACTTCCTGCTGTGCAGCTTTGGCAGCGGTGCTAGAACTAGCTCCACTTTTGGGGTGAAAGCGCTTGCTGAGTTCAGTCATATTGCTGGATCTCCTGAATACTTCTTCATCCTTGTCAAAATGATTAGCATAATCACAATGTACCTTAACCGTTGTGCAATGGTCAGCCACTTTTCCTTGGATATTGTTCTTGGATAAACTCTTTTCACCAAAATGGAATGTTTCCAGATCTTTGACAAAGGTTTCGGCTGTCTTAACCTTGGAAAATTTGTATGCTCTGATGGAAAAGGGTAGAGGTGGAAAATAAGCTTTCTTTTAGTCATGCAGGATCTTGTCCATATGATTGATAAAAACTTGTCGTACTGCTTCCTTGTGAACTATGTAATCAGTTGCATACTTGGGAAAGAGAGATGGAGGTTTGGAACCCCCATACATCCTAAGGTATGTACCCTCCTGGGAGAAATAGTAATCTCCAAACTGTTCTACAACTGCCATGGCGTTTTCAGATAAGCAGTTGGTCTCTTTGTTAAAAATTAACTTGTATAGAGGCATGATAAATTCCTCGCATATGAGTTTATATTGACTTGCATACTTATGAGCATACAAGATTCGATAGGAAACATAGAAAAGGGAATCGGATGAATTCCAAATGCATCCCAAGTTAGGGAAAGGATGTCTCGATAGTATACAGTCTACAAGGTATGAAGACATGTAGAATTCTTCCCTTTTCTGGGTTAAGCCTCCTTTTGCAACCGCTATTGTTGATGACAAACTGTCCGAGATAATGTCTGCCTAGTTCAAGACTATACCATAAAAGGCTACGTCATGGATCAGAGGTATCCAATTTAGTTTTTAGACTGTCCCGTCTGCCCTACCGAAAATCTAGCTCAACATCAGGGCTATGATCCTAAAGGGAGGCCTCAGGATTTGACTTTCATATTCTCTGCTTTCCTTTTGCCTCAACTATTTTCCTGTTATTATCAATTTCTTGGTGTAGTCTAGAGTGTCCATGTTCAAATATTCTAGCCATTCTTTAATCAGTAGGACCTAAGGGCATGGTAACTTGTACGTTGCTTCTATGTGGGATGGATGGAACGAAGCAAAAGATTCTCCTTTGCTGTCAGAATGGATCCTTGATTGGGTATCAACTTGTAATAGAATCCATCCGATGACTTCTGAGCAGGGAAACAGCTTTGGGCGCATGGCTGCTTTAGTGATGCCAGACTTCCTGATGTTTTGATACAAGAACATCTCCTCAAGAACTGTGTCGGGGACATCTTGGTCTCGGATCATCTGGTATAATTCTCCCCACTTGAATTTAGGGAGAGCCCCTGTGACTGCTTTGGTGTCCTCGAATATGGCCTCTACGTTGGTCTCTAATACAATTTTGACATCTGACTCCACCTCAGTCACCTTGGATTTCCTCTTGGCTCCTTTCTTAGTCATTGTTTAAATTCTGATAAAAAGAAACCATGTGTAAGCGAAATTTTAACAAAATTTGATTAATCATTTTAACTCGTATTGAGAGGTATGCAGGGTTAAACGGAAACATCATTCTTATGCTCATTAAGATTAATGCTTTGTTTTATTAATACATAGGTGAGCAATCAGAGCATATGCGAAATAAATCAAACATCATTCTACCTACCAATTTAATAATAAAACATCTAACTACTGACATGCAAGGTTGAGAAAACCAAAATATCATGCTATTAGAAACTTTTGTGTTTGTTTTCCAATGTACAGATTATATGCAAAATAAAACTAAGCCAACTTTTTAATTGTTTTAACAAATAAAATACAACTAGCTACTGAAATGGAAATGAATGCAACTTGGGGTGTGCAGCGAAAAGGTGAGCTTAAGGGGTTTATGAGTAGAGTTCTGAACAAAGAAATACTACTCTTCCGGTTAAGTCTTGTAACTTTTTTTAACAATGTGCAGGTGAGCGAGAGACATGTAATGCACCCAAACGTCGCTGTCATATACTTAAAGAATAACCCAACCAAACGCTAAGCGTGAAATCTGAATGAAAAACCGGTAGATAAAAAGTTAGCTCGAAGGAGTGCATTGATTAGGTTCAAACTGCGTGGGAAACATTTATGGGTACAATCGGTTAGTCTGTCGCGGACAGGGATCAGAGCTTAAGTTTGGGGAGTGACATCACTGTTTCTAGGGGTTAACCTTGGTCTTACGGCCGCAGAGGTTCAGCTCGCGTGATCAATATTGTATGTGACACTGATGCTAACACTCTAAGACTCCCAAAACAACATTAGTTCCAACATGGTTTCCAAAGCTCAACACGTGTTTAAGTCGAGGTGGGGTCACGGTCGAGGTAGGGAAATTGCGGATGCTCGATGCTTAAACTCCCCCTACTGATAGAGAAGCTAGAACCTGAACTAGCTTACCCCTTAACGGGTTAGGATGGTGAATACCGACCAGCAGTAGGGAAGAAAAACAACATAACTCCCTTCCCTTAACTAGTAATCAGTAAACAAAATAAATCCAACAAGGGTACCTACCTATCAAGTGATGACTTGCTGTGAAGCTTCAATGGAAAAGGGATGCCTGGTGCTCGATGAGTGATTAAGACAGCAGCTACTCGAAATGGCATTCGCCAAAGCTTAAGATAATAAAAAAAATGAAAAACCCCCAATCTTATATATAGCTTTTCTTTAAAATGGGGCATTTAATGCCAATTCGGCTGGTTGTTGTGGTTTTAATAACACCGTTAATGCATTGGGGTCTAGCATCGTATTGGTTCCAAAACCATTCCAAACTTCGCTGCCTCCCAAAGTATGTCGCCGACGGTTTCAGGCATACTTATCAAGCCGCTGCGACATGTATCGGTTGTCACTTTCGAGTTTCACCGATGCGCTGTGTCATCTAGTTTCCTTCTTCACTTTTCGACGCATCTTACTGACTTCCAGTGATTGTCTTGGCGCAAGAATTTCAGTCTTGCCGAAATGTATCGCGAGCGCGCAACCTTCTTCGCCGACCCGGGAAAAAGTCAAAGTGCCGAAGAAACCAAGGGTAGCACTGTGCCTATTTTGGCAGAGTTAGATGAGAACTGCCAACCGTTTCAGCTTGGTTTGGAAAGTTCTGCGAAAACAAAAAACGTTAAAAACTTTAAGAGAAAACTGCTAAACTTTTCGGCTTGACTTGGCGAGTTTCGCCGAAAAAGAAAAAGGCATAAAACAAGAGAAAACCAATCGACCGTTTTGGCTCGACTCATGGATTTTCTCCGAAGCACAAAAAGCTTGAAAAGAACAAGGCAAGAGGTGCGACGTTTTGGAGGATAAGGTTGAGTTACGTCGATCGTTTCGGCTCTATTGGCTGAGTCTCGTCGACTGTTTCAGTGCAAAAAGTTGAGTTTTACTTGGTGAGAAAAAGTTTATTTGCTCAACTTTTTAAGAAAAAACTAAGTAAGAAGGCGTTTTTTTCTAAAGACTAAAACTTCTAAAAACTCTCTTAAGAGAAAAGAAGGGCCCCCATTATTTTTCAAAGAAAATTGGGGATTAGGTTGTAGCAACAACAATTGGTGATTCGCTGGTGAACAAAGATCTCTGAACAATCTATTTCCAAGGTCAGAAAATTTACATGTTAGTGATCCCATAAGTAACAAAATGCTTATACAACTCAGTTTTCATACTAGGGAGTAACCACTTTATCATTTTGGTCATTTGGGAAGAAGGTAAACTTTGAATTAGACTTCTCAACTACTCTATTGAAGCCAAAATGTGAAGTTCATTTTAAATCCATCTTTCGGATGTCCGCTAACTGAGACTCCACAGGATCGTAACAAAATCCCACAGACGTATTCATTTGTTCCCCATTCCCATGCTGTTAGCATTTCTTTAGATGCTTTCTTTATTGATGAATTTTGTCGTCTGAGCCTTCCATGATAGCTTTCTTCAATATTCAACATTTGACTTAGGTTCTTCCATCCATAATGTCATTTTGTGTGAGTAATATAATTATTTGATTGTCATGGTCAAGGATGGAGAAGAACCTTGTTGGGTTGACCATTAGAGCATCTTTCTTGGTTGGATGTCTTTGCTTTCTCAACCATGCGTTAACAGAGGTGATATTTTCTGGAAAATAGACTCTTTAATACAAGATCTTTTGGCTTTTGATTTGAAGCATGGGATCATTTTAAATACCATACATCTGTGAGACTTGCTTTCTTTTCATGGGTATATCATAGTGAACTACCCAAGATAGTTATTAATGTGAGAGTGAATGGAGCCCTAAGATAGTAAAACATAAATCATAAATATCAGTTATTTTATAGGGGTTATCACAACTCAAATATGAAGCTGAAGAGGGTCTTTCCTTTTAAAACCAGTTAGCAAATGCAGAGTCACAGAGAGAAAATTTCTTTTATAATTGGATCCTGGCCTTTCAATGTCATTGATATTGCCCATATCCATATCTTTCCGCATACCTAGAAGTTGTTCTGGGATTTATTTGAAACAAATAAAGAAATCAAACAAAAATAAAAACAAAAGAATCAAATGAAAGCAATCGAAACGAAAGATACTAATCAAAAACAAAAAACAACAAACTAGAAACAACACAAAAACAAAGTTTATTTATGTACAACAAGCTTCTGAACTTAAGTGAAGTACTGCTTCAGGGAAAGGTCATTGATAGGGAGGTTTTCTTCCTCTCCTTGTAAATGTTTCAATTTCTATGTCGATCGACCAAGCTTGTTGGAAACTTGGTAAGGGCCAAGCCACAATTGTTGAAATTTTTTGTGCTTTCCCTTATCATCGTGTGGGTGATCCCACTTCAAAACTAAGTCACCTACTTCAAAAATCATTTTTCCATACTTTCGTTTATCGAACCACCTTTTGAAAATATCTTGGTGTTGGTGCAATCTATCTTTGGCCTTCTGCCGTGATTCTTCAAGCTTTAGCAGGGTATCAATTCATGACTGCATGGCTTGACTACTAGACCCTTGAGAGGCTTGGGCTAACTCTAGGGATGGGAGTAGTATATTAGGCAGGAGTATGGCTTCTTTCCCGTAGACCAGTGTGTAAGGGGAAACTCCTAAGGATTTCTTTGGGCTAACCCTATCTTCCCATAAGGTGTTTGGAAGGGCTGCATGCCAATTTCTTTGATTCTCAATAATAGTTTTCTTAAGAATCTGGATGAGATTCTTATTAGTGGATTCAGGTAGTCCATTTCCTTGGGGATAATAATTTGCTGAATAATGCAATTTAATTCCTCTTTCATAAATAAATGCATTTAATTTTACAGATGAAAAGTAAGTTGCATTATCAAAAACTAAAGAAATTGGAACCCCAAACCTGGTTATGATATTCTCTTGGAGGAACTCGATAATTGCGTCTTCGTTCACTTTACGCAGCGGAATAGCTTTTGTCCACCAAGTGAAATAATTTGTAGCCATTAGGATATATCGGTGTTGCAGCGAGGAATTCAGGTTTATTTCTCCAATAACATCTATGCCCCATTGCTCGAATGGTTCAGAAATAATAATTGGTTGCAAGGGACTTGCTTATTTTGGCAATCTACCAATGCCCCTTTGACATGCATCACATTTTCTGGCATAAGCATGAGCATCTTTGAAGAGAGTGGGCCAGTAGTAACCAGCTCTGAGTATTTTGTGAGTTGTAGTGTCTTCGGAATAATGTCCCCCAGCAGGGCCATCATGCAATTCTTTAACCACTTTATCAACGTTCTCCTTCTCCAAGCATCTGAGAAATATTCCATCATAATTCTTTCTAAAGAGTACTCCATCAGAGTGCTCTTCTCTGCTTAGGACTCCAGTGTTCCGGTAGATATCCTTGTTGTAAATAGTACACCAAATCTATGTACCAAGTATATGGAGCAATTAAGACAGGGCATACCTCAGTAATATTCAATTCAACTTCGTTTTCCCACTCCTGCTCTTCACTGGTTGGATTTGCAGTGAGTAACTTACACAAACCTTGACTGGTGGCTAGTTTGAATTCTAGATCATACTCTTGAAGTGCAGTTACCCAGTTTCCTCTCCTTTCACCCAATTCCTTCAGTACAAACATAGATCTGACATCGGGGTGAGGTACTATGACTTTCATCTTGTTTTTCAAGATATACGGCCTGAACTGCTTCATCGATTTGAATACTGTATATGCTTGTTTATCCACGGCCGGGTAATTCAGTTCAGGTCCCTGCAAACCAGTGCTCATGAAAGATATTGGATATTCGTCACCTGAATCTCCTTTCTGAGTGAGTACTTCCACGAGAGAGTTATCCAAAGCAAAAGTGTACATGATAAAATCTTTCTCAAAATCTGGACTCCTTAAAGAAGGGGCGTTAGCTATGGCAGTTTTAATGTCTCTAAACACAATCTTCTCTATGTTACTCCATTTAAATTGCACACTCTGCTTTACCATCTACTGCAAAGGTTTAGAAATCTAAGCGAAAATGGGTAGTTGTATTTATCAGATGCTCTATTCAAATTCCGAAAATCCACACACAATCTTATTTCTCCCAACTTCTTTCGCACAGGGACTAAATTAGCCACCCACTCGGAATGTCGGACTTTAAATATGATCTTAGCATCCAACAATTTTTTCAACTCTTTCTGTATTAATGGTTCGAGTGTTGGATGCATCCTTCGTAGGTGTTGCTGAAATGGTTTCACGCCTGGATTCATGGGTATGACATGTTGTATGATAGGTGTGTCATATGTCTTCAAATCTTCGTAAGTTCATGCAAAAGCATCTTTGTATTGCTGGAAAAGTTGAATGAACTTATACCTCTTGCCTGGTGAACGACATTTACCCAGACTAACAAATTTGGGCTCAGCTTCTATACCTAAGTTTACCAACTCATGCTGCATCGATGAGATATTAGTCTTGGCATTTGTTGGCCTCCTGAATTTGTTCTGTAGATTAAATAGTCCTTCAAGAGTCCTTACTCCTTTGGCATAAAGTTTCCTTTAGTCGCATCCTTGTTCTACAAATCCATATTATGTCTGTCTTCATCGATTATAGATTCTTGGAAGGCATCTTCATTTGTTAGGAAACTGATAATCTGATCATCATCATAAAAAACTCTTAGATTTGTAATGTTATCAGGTACGGATGGCGTGAAAATCAATTCAATGGAGCATTTGTTATTTTTTGGTACTAATCTGGAAGCAGAAGTAGCTAATAAATCAGCTACTGCATTCTGTAATCTACACACAACATTTATATTGAAAGCATCAAAATGTGAAATCAAATTCCATAACTCAGATTGATACCCTTTTAAGTGTGGTGATAGACAATGAATTATATTTCTCACTTGTCTGACAACTATTTCAGAATCACCGAAGACTTTTAAATATTTGATATTCAAACCAATAGCCTTCTTTAAACCTTGAACTAAAGATTCATATTTTGATGTATTATTTGTGCATTTAAACTCTAGTGTACAAGATAAAAAATGTTTGTTTCCTTCAAGATCGATTAGAACACAACCGGCTCCGGATCCTTCTTGAGTTTTAGAACCATTGAAGTATAAAACCCAATTTTCATTTTATGTTTTAACTAAGTTAGCATTGTTATCTAAGTTAGTAACTAAAGCTACTATGTTACAGTCAATATCACCAGTCCATGAAAATTGAAGGGGATCGAACTGTTTGTCTGAGTCATGGCTAACATCCTCTGATTGATAATTTGCCGGTTCAATTTCTAAAAAATAATTTCCCAATACTGAAGACAAAAAATTTACAGCTTCATTCTTTTCTTCCAACTAAGTCACATTGTGTTTCATATAAGGCTCTCTTAGTATTTTGATTTGATTTTGTCTATTTTGGTATGGCAACCATAAGTGGGACTAGTATGTTGCAAAATAATCGTCCCGTTTCATAGACCAGACCCTACTCAATATTAATCCATAGGCTTTAGGTATATCTACCACCATAATATCTATGAATTGACACACTCTAGGATCTGCAAACAGTCTAATAAGTACATATTTCATTTCTCCAATTACTTTAACACCAGTCCTATCTAACTATATGATCTGATATGGGGATGGTATTGGCTGCCCATTAATTTTCTTGCAGATCGATAGTGGCATAACATTTGAGGAATCCCCATTATCTACCAAGCAATTGTGCTCATTATGATTAAAATTTTTGAAGGTCAATAAGAAAGGCAAGGTCTGATATTTTGATTTTCCACCGATACTACCTTCGTTTATCTTAGTCTCTGCTTCAATGGTTTCTACTGTACTGCTTACTTGTGGGTCAAAAGCTTCTAACAACTTCTTTCTTTGCTGGGGCAGATTACATAATTCAAACAAAGAAATGTTTTCTTTAGTTTTCTTGATATCTTCAACGATGTCATACCCCATGTTGTATTCTTCCGGGATTTTCCCACCATTTCCTATTTTATTCACTTTGATCTTTTCCTTTTCATTAATTACCGGGGTCGCTTATTTTACCGCCACAAGATTTACCTTAGGTTTTGGTTGAATAACACTTATGTTCCTTTTGGGCATTTTATTTACAATCTTTGCTTTAGGCATAACTGGGATTTGATCAACAATCATCCCTTTACTTCTAGTAGTAATGTTTACTGTTGAAACTTGGATTTCTTCAGCATGAGCTTCTTTAGTCAATTCCATTGAGGGAGCCCAATCCCATAATACCATCTTGGTGTCTGGAGGGGGCTCTTCCTTTTCAAAAGTCTGATCTTCTTGGGGGTCCTCTTGGTCTGTTACTTGTGCATCTAACAATTGAGTTATGACCAAACTAATTGAATTTATCCACTGCAGGCAGCTTTTTTCAGAATGTTGTTCTTGATGAAAAGTGTAGAAATGATCCATGTCTACTTCGTTTAAATTTAGAACAACGGATTTGTTTATAGGTGGAAGAGGTTTTACACTTTCCTCTCTTTTCTTGTAGAAATGTTTGAAGGGTTTTCTAGACGTGCTGGATGCCTTATCCTTTTCCATATCTACAATTTTATTGGACAGCTTCGACACCATCTTGACCACATTTTCTAATTTGGTTGATGGTTCTTCCTTAGGTCTAGATAACAAAAGTGGTTTCTTGCCGGTTGTTGGTTTTGCTTCCAAATCAACTGAGTGTTTATCAATAATATTCGTCTCAACTTCTACTTTCTTGGATTCTTCAAAGTTTTCTACCAATGTAACCTTAACCGCTCTTTTAACAAACATAGCTATGGGTGGATCGAGTGCTGTAGTATAATATTCTACCAAGGATTCCTCGGTGGGTCTTGTTGCAGCACTAAAATTATTCAATATGGTAGTAAACCTCTGATTAAATTCCTGTACCTTTTCTTTCTTTTCCATCCTCATAGATAGCAGTTCTTTCATAAGCATGGCAACGATATTTTGATTTCCAAATTTACTTTAAAAACATATCTCGAAACCGTCCCAATCTGCTATTGAATTAGCTTGCAAATTAAAGTACCAAGAAGATACCTTAGGTTCAAACGTGTAGGGAAAAAGTTTGCAAACTACATCTTCATGCTCTACATTTAGGAGATTCAGAGCCAAATAAAAACTCTTAAGGTGATGTTCAGTAGAAATTCCTTTTCCAGGATCATATTTAGGTAACACCTTTTTTGGCTGTTTGGGTGGATCATGTAAAAGTGTAGCTAAATTAAGTGCTCCTATGGCTCTCCACGCAGGCACAACCATAACTTGTGGTGGTGTATGAGGCTATGGATGTGGTGGAGTATGAGTATCTTCTTGAGTCGAAGGAGTATCGGGTCTTAATTAATCAAGGGGATCTATGATTTCTTGCAAAGAAAGATCTAATAATTCTTCCAAACTTTCCACGAGTATCAAATCTCTTGTGTACTGTGGTTATCTCCTAGGGATTCACCTTCTAGGTAACAAAGGAGTTACGTTTAACCCCCCAAGTCTCCTCACATAAGAATGTGTGTGTCTTCTAAAGCGATCTATTTCTTCAAAGGGGACAACGTATAATGGTTCTTGATATTCACTTCCAGAATTGGGATTTTCTTGATCTTGTGATTCCAGAAAGAAATATTCTGGGATATTTTTTCAAGTGGGTCTTCAGAGGAATTTATTCTAACAAATGGGTTTCCTCTACTAGCCATGCACTGGAAGCCTTCCTTCTAGCGCTAAAAAACTGTTGATGCCCCGAAATTCGCAGCACCAGCAGTTAGGGATTCTCCCCGGTAAGCAAGCCCAATTAGATCGCTCACCGTTTGGTGTAGGGAATCCATCCGGTTAACGGCCCGGCTACCGTGTCTGATTTAAATATTTGTTTGATCGATTGCGGCCCGATCCACCGTTTATGTATTTTATATTTAAAGATGATATGCACGTGATCTATTTAAATGCATGTAATCTATTCTAATCTAAACTGATCTATCTAACTATCTAAACTATCCCTGCAGGGAGAAAATCTTAAATATGAGTAATAAACTGGAAATGCACCTAAGAATATCACAGATAGTTGTTTCAATAATATAAGCACATTTACAACAAAACATAAAAGATATCAAAGATAATTCTGATGTAATTAAAACATTCCATTACTCATTAAGCACATAAATGTTTACACAGGAAATAAGAGCATTCACAACCATGAATTAATTCAAGACGATTAGAAACAATCTCACATTATGCATATGAATAGTGAAGAAATAATTCCACATAGCATTCCACATATCCCAAGCAAAGTCGTTGTGCTAGCTTTTCCCAGGAAAATAGATCCTTCTTTATTAATGCAGGAAAGTAGTTCTCATACAAAACAGTCCAATTCTTTCACCTGCCAAAATTTCTTCTGTCATATTCCCTCCTCCTATTTATAGATTTACAAAATTGTCTCTAGTGCCTCTTTACATACCCTAACCCTAGGGAAACTCAAAATTTTTGTCCTCCAGTGCTTACATCAGAAAATATAAAAAGATAATTACAAATTCAAATTTATGTGGGCCCAGCCACACTAGAGAAATAGTCCCCCCATGCATTGTCTCCCTCTGTTATGACATTTAGCCTTTTCAGATCTAATACTTGCAAAGATACTTCATGGTATGACAGTTGGGTCTCAACATGCGCCACCCCTGCTTTTGCTGTCGTGCAACTATCCTCTAAGAAATAGGCGTGTATAGATGCTTGCCACACAAACTGATGTACGTCCTCTTCAATGAGAGCATCCATTTTTATGATGTATTCTAACTCCCCTTGCAATCCACTTTGCATCTATCATACACAACTCTTCTGAAGCAAGTTCATCCATTGGCGGGAGCAGAGAAAGGTGACACTTCTCATGAACTTGCTGGATTTTCTTATAGAACTCGAGACATTTGTGAGCAGTCTTGAGGATGTCAATATTCAACTTTTGGAATATTTCGTACAAAATTCTAAGAGTTCCATCTTTGACTTCAACTTTGCTACTATTTTAGGATGCAAGTTTTCAGGGTATTCAGAGTTTGTCTCTCTCTAGGCCATTTGGCTTTTGATATTTTCTGCAACCTCATAGTTCTTTTTCCTGACCTCCTGTGACTCTGCAGATATCTCATCCATTCGTGCCATCATTAGTTTCATCTTGTATATCTTCTCAGTGAGAACCATCTGAGAATGATATATTTGCTCTTGGAACTTACAAGCTTGATCAGAGAATAGGGACATATCTAGCTTTCTATTGTCTACAGTCTCCAACTGTTCTGTCAGAGATTCTCTCTCCTTTTCCAATCCTTCCATCTTAGCTTTTAATTCTTCAACCCGCTGGTTAGAAGTTTTGAGCTTCAAGATCATTCTTATCTCCTTCCAATATCATTAACTGAACAGTTAATGTCTCCTTTTCTTCTTCCAAACTTTGGTATTCACTTATTATTCTTTCTTTCTTAGATAACAGAGTGTGATATTTCCTTTTCCATTCTATCCCTTTTGCTCATTCCTTCACCAGATTACCGTTTAATTTAAGCACTTTCTCCTTGCTTCGCTCAACATCATTCATTATCTTGCCAATATTATCTTCACTTTCTTGAGTGGCAGCCACAGCGACAAATGCCATGAATCTGGGGTCTTTGTGTGTACCCTCCATAATGGTGTTCTCTTGCAAAGTGATGACATCCGGTTTGGAGCCCACTTTCAGTCTCTTCTCACTTCTTCTCAAAATGGTTTTCTTGTTACGCTAAAAGACAATTGTGTCCAATTGAGCCGCAATGTATCCCTTTGATGGGTTGTATGGCACGAGTCTGAGCTCCTTCAATGGGAAGTGGCCTCCTATGAGCATTTGGGACTGATCTGTGTCCATGTTCTACATGCTTGGTCTGCCCATTTCCACAACTTTCTTGGACTTTTCTTCTTCTGCTTTCTTTTGCAGTTCAGTTGCTTCCTTGTTTGCTCTATCCCTTGTCTCTTGCAGCTTCTCAGCTTCTTCTTTCCAAATTCTTTCAATCTCTTCTCTTTGAATTCTTTCGGCTTCTTCTATTTGCAATTTGTCGGCCTCTTCCTTTCGCACTCTTTGCGCTTCTTCTCTCTGAACTTTGTCAATTTCTGCTTTATGAATTCTTTCAGCTTCCTCTCTCTGAACCTTTTTAGTTTCTTCTTTGAGCCTTTTTTCTTCCCTAATTTCTAACTGTAAAGCTACTTCCTGCTGTGCAGCTTTGGCAGCGGTGCTAGAACTAGCTCCACTTTTTGGGGCGAAAGCGCTTGTTGAGTTTAGTCATATTGTTGGCTCTCCTAAATACTTCTTCAGCCGCTATTGTTGATGACAAATTGTCCGAGATAATTTCTGCCTAGTTGAAGACCATACCATAAAAGGCTACGTGATGGATCATAGTTATCCAATTTAGTTTATAGATTGTCCCGTCTTCCCTGCCGAAAAACCTATTCAGCATCAGGGGTATGATCCTGAAGGGAGGCCTCAGGATTGACTTTCATATTCTATGCTTTTCTTTTCCCTCAGCTATTTTCCTGTTATTATCAATTTCTTGGCGTAGTCTAGACTGTCCATGTTCAAAGCTTCTAGCCATTCTTCAGTTAGCAAGACTTGAGGGCGTGGCAACTTGTATGCTGCTGCTATGTGGGATGGAGGAATGACACAAAATATTCTCCTTTGTTGTCAGAAAGGATCCTTGATTGGGCATAAACCTGCAATAGAATCCATCCGATGACTTCTAAGTAGGGAAATAGATCTGGGAACGTGGCTGCTTTAGCAATGCCAAACTTCCCGATGTTTTGATACAAGAACATCTCCTCGAGAACTGTATCAGGGACATCTTGGTCTCAGATCATCTGGTATAATTCTCCCCACTTGAATTCAAGGAGAGCCCCTCTGACTGCTTTGGTTTCCTCGAATATGGAATCTACCTTGGTCTCTAATACAATTTCGACATCTAACTCTACCTTAGTCACCTTGGATTTCCTCTTGGCTCCTTTCTTAGTCATTGTTTAAATTCTGATAAAAGGAAACCATGCGTAAGCGAAATTTTAGCAAAATTTGATTAATAATTTTAACTCGTATTGAGAGGTATGCAGGGTTGAATGGAAACATCATTCTTATGCTCATTAAGCTTAATGCTTCGTTTTATTAATACATAGGTGAGAAATTAGAGCATACACGAAATAAATCAAACATCATTCTGCCTACCAATTTAATAATAAAACAACTAACTATTGATAGGAAAGGTTGAGAAAAACCAAAATATCATGCTATTAGAAACTTTTGTGTTTGTTTTCCAATGTACAGATTATATGCAGAATAAAACTAAGCCACCTTGTTAACTATTTTAACAAATAAAATACAACTAGCTGCTGAAATGGAAATGAATGCAACTTGGGGTGTGCAGCGAAAAGGTGAGCTTAAGGGGTTTATGAGCAAAGTTCTGAACAAAGCACTACTACTCAAGTCCGGTTAAGTCTTATAACTTGTTTTAACAATGTGCAGGTGAGTGAGAGACATATGTAATGCACCCAAATGTCGTTATCATCTACATAAACAATAACCCAACCAAATGCTAAGTGTGAAATATGAATGAAAAAACTGTAGATGAAAAGTCAGTTCGAAGGAGTGCGTTGATTAGGTTCAAACTGGGTGGGAAAAATTTATGCGTACAACTAGTTAGTCCGTTGCGGATAGGGATCAAAGCTTAATTTTGGGGAATGACAGCACCATTGCTAGGGTTTAACCTTGGTCTTACGGCCGCAGAGGTTCAGCTTGCACAATCAGTAGTGTATGTGACACTGATGCTGAAACTCTAAGACGCCCAAAACAACATTAGGTCCAACAGGGTCTCCAAAACTCAACATGTGTTTAAGTCAAGGCAGGGTCACGGTCGAGGTAGGGAAACAACGGATGCTCGATGCTTAAACCCCCCCTACTGACAAATAAATTGGAACCCAAATTGGCTTACCCCTTAACGGGTTAGGATGGAAAATACCGACCAGCTGTAGGGAAGAAAAACAACATAACGCCCTTCCCTTAACTACTAATTAGTAAACGAAAGAAAGCCAACAGGGGTACCTACCTGTCAAGTGTTGACTGGCTGTGAAGCTTCAACAGGAAAGGGATTCCCAACGCTCGGTGAGTGACGAAGATGACAGCTGATCGAAATGGCGTTCTCCAAAGATTAAGATAATAAACAAAATGAAAACCCCCAATCTTATATATAGTTTTTCTTTAAAACGAGGCATTTAATGTCAAGTGGGACGGTTGGTGGGGTTTTAATAACACCATTAATGCGGTGGGGTCCAACCTCGTATTGGTGCCAAAACCATTCCAAACTTATCCGCCTCCCAAAGTATGTCGCTGACGGTTTCGAGGGGACTTATCAAGCTGCTGCGACATGTATCGATTGTCACTTTCGAGTTCCGCTGACATGTTGCATCCCACGGTTTCCTTCTTCGTTTTTCAGCGCATCTTACTGACTGTCGGGATTGTCTCGGTGCAAGAATTTCAATCTTGCTGACATGTATCACAAGCATGCAACCTTCTTCGCCAACCTGGGAAAAAGTTAAAGTGCCAAAGAAACCAAGGGTAGCGTTGTGCTTATTTCAGTGGAGTTAGATGAGAACTGCCGACTGTTTCGGCTTGGTTTGGTGAGTTCTTCCGAAACAGAAAACGTTAAAAAATTTAAGAGAAAACCGCAGAATGTTTCAGCTTGACTTAGCGAGTTCTGCTGAAAAGAAAAAGGCGTAAAACAAGAGAAAACCAATCGACCGTTTCGGCTCGACTCATCGAGTTTCTCCGAAGCACAAAAATCATGAAAAGAACAAGGCAAGAGGCGTGACCTTTTGCAGATAAGACCGAGTTACGCCGACCGTTTCATCTCTACTAGTTGAGTCTCGCCGACCGTTTTAGCGCAAAAAGTGGAGTTTTACTTGGTGAGAAAAAGTTTCTTTGCTCAACGTTTTAAGAAAAAAGTAAGTATGAAGGCATTTTTTCTAAAGACTAAAACTTCTAAAAACTTTCTTAAGAGAGAAGGAGGGGCCCCATTATTTTGTAGCAACAACAGGGTGTTAATTTGATTTTTAAAAAAATCCTTCAGCGTCCAATGTTCCTTCCCAAGAGGATGGTTCTCTCCACAATGGGATGAGGAAAAAATCATCCATGGGTTTCTAATATCATCTCTCTCAAAACGTGCTGAGATCTCAACCATAATGTCATAGGGATCCTCGCACCACCTTCTATTCCTCTCGGCACAAACAATGGGATGGGGAGTTAATGCAATCGACTTTTGAAGGGACCTTCTGGTGCCAGCTCGCTCTTCCTACATTTCAACTGTCAAGTGTTTCAAATGACGACATGTCATGTCATTAATCCTCAAGACCTTGGGAATGTCAGCTATTAAATCCTTCCTCAAGCAGGACATGACCTTTTAAGTTGAGGGGTGGAGTTTTTAAAGGAGATGAACCCTTGGGAAAATCTAGTTCCCTTGTTTGAAAATTCGTTCGCCTCCACGTTGAGGTTCCTTTTCATGTGGAGAAATCAAATTTTAGAAATATTAGGAAAAAAAATTGAAATTCTTCGTTGGAATCCATTCAAGATATCCATAGAGTTCTGGTAGAAATTCATGGATTGGATCACAATCCAGGAGTCTCTGAGGATGATAAATTCTTCAAGGTGTAGCTCAGACATACATTCTATACCCTGCATAAGTGCAGATCATTCTACATTGTTGTTCGTGCGCATTCCCAAGCCCCATGCAAAATATTTAACTATTTGTACTCCTTGATAAAAAATTATCCCTCCCACACCTGCCTCCCCTGGATTTCCTTTCTAGGCACCATCAAAGAATATCTTGAATTTATTTTGTCTCTTGATCGAATTTTGGAAGTCCTGTAGTTGGAGATTGATATCCCGGGCCTTAGAGTTGTTAATTCTTTTGGATTGAAGGGATCTGATCCCAACAAAAAGGGTATCCCATCAGAGTTATGAAGTGGTCAAATCATCATTTAGATTAATCATCCTGCTATGCGAGGATAGGAATTATTTCATTTGAAGCTCGGATTTCATTGCAGTCCTGCATACCTCGGCCTTTTTCCCTTAAAAAATTTCTCTGTTTCTTGCAAGCCAAATTTTCTAGTTTATGTACTTTGGGGCCGCACACCAAAGATATTTCAAGGATTTTTTGTTCCCGAATGAGCTGGCGAATTAATTTATCCATCCATTGAAAAAGACACTAATTTGGCCAGGCAGGGTGAATCCCAAATCCTTCATGAATTCTTTCCAAACGTCTTTGGAAAATTGACAATTTAAGAATAGATGTTGACTGGTTTCTTCATCATCTTTGCAAAGGGTGCACCGAATTGGTCGTTCAATACCACTCTTCTTAAGATTCTCAACTGTCAATATTTTTTGATGCATCGCTAGCCAGGAAAAGGAATTGAGCTTGGAGGGGAAATTCAGCTCCCAAACATTCTTCCAAGCTCCATCTAGAGGAGGAGCGGGAAAGGCTTTAAGTAGAGCTCAGTATCCTTCTTTAACACTATAGCAAATTTTTGGTCCCCATCCTCTAGTATCTTTGTCTCTTGTGTGTATCAAATCTATCCCATTCAGTTCTAGGAGGAGTTTATTGAACCCTTCAGACAGATTCTCAGGTATCTCCAAGTTCTTCTAGTTCATCCAGTTCCCATTTATGTGCCAACGGGAGAGATCAAATAGGGTGAAGACGCCTTTCCCCTGAAGCCAATATTTGACATCAGAAAACCCTTCAATCTCCTTATGGGAGGGGGTTGTTGAGAATCATGTCCTCCCAAATATTTATCCTCTTCCCATTTCCTAGGACCAAATGGAGATCATCTTTAATACATTTGTGAGCTGACTTGCACAAATCCCATATTCTGGACCCTTGTCCCCTAATGTCCATATCAAGGCAGTGAAACTTGGGGGATTTGAGATACTTTTTGCGTACTATTTATTTCTACCATTCATTCTTACATGAAACTATCCTCCATAAGAGTTTGGCTCCTATAGCTATATTAACCAACCTTGGATCTCTAATGTCAATACCTCCTCTATTCCTTTTGCTTCTTATAGTTTCCCATCTGACAAGATCGAATTTTTTGTGCCCTTTTTTTCCCCCTTGCCAGAGGAACTTCTTGAATTCTTTACTTACATTATTCATGAATCCCACCGGAGCTATTATAGAAGAGTGGAGGAAAATAGGTAAAGAGGAGAGGACTGATTTCAATAGGGTAATTTTCCATTCAAGTTTAGCCATTTTATTCTCGAGGAAAGGATCTAGTTCTTAATTTTTTGTAACACCTCGTCCCAATCCCCATAGTTTCATTTTTTGAGGGATATGGGGATACCAATATACTTGAAAGACATCCCATTGTTGTCCCCACAGAAGCCAAGTATCCTTGAAATGTCTGTCAGGAGGGGAGTTGGGCAATTCCAATTGTATATTCTACAGTTTTTCGCATTTGTCTCCCCCATTGAGGAATTTAGGAAGGAGTTGAACACTAATTTGAAATGCATTGAAATAGGCTTAGAGGCATATCCAAGCAATATGGTATCATCTGCAAATTGGGAATGATTCACTGCTTTGAAACCCCTCGCGACGTGGATTCCTCGAAGAAGACCTTCAGCTTGCTTATTTAAGAACTTGCTCAAAGCATCAACCATAATGAAATATAGAGAATGATACAGGGGGAAACCCCGACGGAGCCCTCTAGAAGCTATGAAAAAACTCGCAGGCCTACCGTTTATCAAGGGAGCAATCCATGGATTCTTGATACAAGCATTGATCCAACTAATGACATTTTGAGAGAATCCAAAACATTTTAGAACTTTGAAAAGGAAACTATGTCTAACTCTTTCAAAAGCATTAGCTAGATCTAGTTTCATTTCCATACCTTTTTCCTTCCTGCTTTAACTTGAGTGGATGGCTTCCTAGACAATGACAATGTTGTCCGTTATTTGCTTCCCTGCAAGGAATCCTCCTTGATTCTCCGAAATAATTTTTGGGAGAATACTTTTGAGTTTGTTGGAAATAATCTTAGTGAGGATCTTATAGGAGGAATTACACAAAGAAATGGGACATAATCTCTTTAGGGAGGACAACTTATTTTCCTTTGGAATAAGAACTATGAAGGAAGAGTTGGTTTCCCCCCCAAGATTATCTCTTCCCTTGGAACAATTGAGCATTTTGCATAGCTCCACTTTGATGAAATTCCAATATCTTCTGTAGAAAGATATCTGAAATCCATCCGGCTGAGATGACTTCTCAGGGTGAAGAGAACAAATTGCATCCTTGACCTCTTCTTCTACAATCCGGCTAAGGAGGAAATTGTTGTCTTCAATTGACACAAGAGTTATAATGTTGTTGCAAAGAGCATATCTAGCTTCCATATCTTCCTCCTCGTCTTCCTGGTACATAGACTAGAAATATTTATAGGCTTCTTCTTTTATCTTTGCAAAGGAAGAAAATGTTCCCCCTCTATCATCTTCAAGTTCTAGAATAATGTTCCTCCTCATTCTTCCCTTGTATTGATTGTGTGTTAAGTCTTAAGCCAAATAGACTAGCAAGATCACTAAAAGAAACATAATTACAAGATAGACACAGAATTTACCCTGGGAAACCCTCATGGGGTAGAAAACCCAGCAAAGATTTCCTCAATAAGATGATCAACCAAAATACAAGATGTGCTCCAAGACTTGTCCTTCTTCTCTACCTTCCAGACAGACCTCCTAGACACAAGTGCGCTACTTTTCTGAGTTGTGTGTGTGTGTGTCAAATGAGGAGCTCCTCTCCTCTATTTATACTAGATCCCAACTGACCAAAATCCCTAATGGGGCCGACCTCTACTTGAGAAGTCTAATAACCCCTAAAATATAAACTCAGGTCCGACCCCCACATGGTGCGTCTAATAACCCTAGTTACCACAAACCATCGGAGGAATAAACATCTCCGGATACATAATAGAATTGCCTCGGAGGGATGAAACATCTCCGGAATAATAATGTACAAATATAATATTCTTAGAAGTTACAATATTCAACACTCCCCCTTAACGAGAAGGATATTATAACAACATCTACAGGAGTAAGGAGTCATCGACTACATCATACATGATACATCTCTATATCATCGGAAGCTTTCTTCAATACATCATCATCAGTAACTCAACTAGTTACTGGAACATCAACATCATTGTTATCGCACAATCATTAGCATCGTCATCAGCATTGTCATCACACAATCATCAGTATCGTCATCACACGATCATCAGCATCGTCATCACACAATCATCAACATCGTCATCATATAATCATCAGCATCGTCATCATACGACCATCAGCATCGTCATCATACGATCATCAGCATCGTCATCATACAATCATCAGCATCGTCATCATACGATCATCAGCATCGTCATCATACGATCATCAGCATCGTCATCATACGATCATATTACAGGATGATCAATCCTGCTCTCTTTAGGACATAGGTCCATGGATGATGTAATCCTGTCATGTACCTTTTGAACCGAGGTCCAAGGACGATCCAGTCCTACCATGTACCTTTTGAACCGAGGTCCAGGGATGATACAGTCCTATAATTCAATTCTCAGAGACCTCATGTCTACGGCTCAATTCAAAGGACCAAAGTCCGAGGGCAATCCAATCCCCTTACCTGTTCATTCAGGATTTTATTTTCGGAGATATGTTGTCTACGGCTCAATTCAAAGGACAAAAAGTCCGAGGATGATCCAATCCCCTTACCTATTCATTCAGGATTTTATTTTCGAAGACATCTTGTCTACGACTCAATTCAAAGGACAAAAGTCCGAGGACGATCCAATCCCCTTACCTGTTCATTCAGGATTTTATTTTCGGAGACCTCATGTCTACGGCTCAATTCAAAGGACCAAACTCTGAGGACGATCCAATCCCTTTACCTGTTCATTCAGGATTTTATTTTCAGATACCTCATGCCTACGGCTCAATTCAAAGGACCAAATTCCAAGGACGATCCAATCCCCTTACCTGTTCATTCAGGATTTTATTTTCAGAGACATCTTGTCTACGGCTCAATTCAAAGGACAAAAGTCCGAGGACGATCCAATCCCCTTACCTATTCATTCAGGATTTTATTTTCGGAGACATCTTGTCTACGGTTCAATTCAAAGGACAAAAGTCCGAGGACGATCCAATCCCCTTACCTGTTCATTCAGGATTTTGTTTTCGGAGACATCTGTCTACGGATCACTTTAGGACTGAAGTCCAAGGATGATCCAATCCTCACATCAATACAGATACAAGTATCCTCATCCATACAAGTACATCATTAATACAAGTATTCTCATCAATACATCAATATGTAATAATACAAGTATCATCATCAAAACATGTATCCTCTTCAATGCATCAAAGCACATATACATATATCGTGTATCCTCATCAATACATATATCATCAAAGCATGTATCCTCATCAATACATATATCATCAAAGCATGTATCCTCATCAATACATATATTATCAAAACATGATTCTCATCAATACATACATTATCAAAACATGTATCCTCATTAATACATATATCATCAAAGTAAAAGAAAAATAGTGTAAGTGTTCTAAGTGTAAGAAATCTAAATTTAAATAAGCATAAATATCTAAGAGTGGTAAACAGGTATCCTCATCATCAGTGACGATACTACTCCCCCTTTCGAGGAGGGTCCTTTAGAGCTACACCAATCTTGTCTTGGAAGTATTCAAATTTCACATGAGACAGGGGTTTGGTTAATATATCAGCAACTTGTTCTTCAGTACTCACATACTCGAGTTTGATAGCTCCTCTCTGCACCATGTCTCGTATATAAAAGTATCGGATCTCTATGTGTTTTGACTTATCGTGGAATACAAGATTTTCTGTCATTTTGATGCAACTTTTATTGTCACACATGATCACAGTGGGATCCATCTCTAAGTCAAACACTCTAGATAATAGTTTCTGAAGCCACACTACTTCACAGCTAGCAGAGCAGGCAGCTATGTATTCTGCTTCAGCAGTACTGAGAGCCACACTCGATTGTTTCTTACTGAACCATGAGATCATGGCAGATCCAAGACCATAACATCCACCTGATGTACTCTTTCTATCTGAGATACTTCCTGCCCAATCGGAGTCTGAGTAACCATGTAATCTGAGTTCATGATTTCCAAGATAATATAGACCAAAATCTAAAGTACCCTTTAGGTACCTCATCACATGTTTTGCAGCTATTAAATGAACCTTTCTAGGTTCTACTAGATACTGACTCAGGGTATTTACAGCAAAGCATATATCTGGCCTAGTATTTGTTAAATACATCAAAGACCCAATGATTTGTCTATATAGAGTTATGTCCACTAATTCTGATGTGTCATTAATTAATAACTTCAAGTTGGAGTCCATGGGAGTGGCCATGGCTTTACACTCCAACATATCAAATCTTTTTAGAATCTCCACAGCATACTTACCTTGATTTAGAAAGATTCCTTTTGGTTCTTGCCATACTTCTAGACCTAAGAAGTAGTGCATTAATCCGAGATCTTTCATCTCGAATTCTGAAGAAAGCTTCTTCTTGCATTCAATAATCTGTTTCTCATTTCCGGTTAGAAATAGATCATCTACATATAACAGTAGTATAACTGGTTCATCATCCATTACCTTAAGATAAAGATTAGGGTCATCTTTACTCTTGGTAAATCCCATGCTTAAGAAATTGTTGATCCTTCCGTACCAAGCTCTGGGAGCTTGCTTTAATCCCTATAATGCCTTTTTCATTTTGCATACATGAGTTCTCCTGTCTTTAACCTCGAACCCTTGTGGTTGCTCTATGTACACTTCTTCTTCAATTACACCATTCAAAAAAGTTGTCTTAACATCCAATTGATGTAATTTCCACTTCATCATAGATGCAAGTGCCATGATAGTTCTAATTGAAGTATAACTAGCAATTGGTGCAAAGGTTTCTTCATAGTCAATTCCCTCTTTCTGAGAGAATCCTCGGGCTACAAATCTTGCCTTATATTTTTCAATGCTACCATCTGTAGCATGTTTTATCTTAAAAATCCATTTGGAAGAAACCACACTTTTATCTTTTGGTTTGGGAACTATATCCCAAACATCATTTTTCATTATTGACTGATATTCTTCTGTCATTGCTTCTACCCATTCTTTCTTCTAAGCTGCCTCTTCATAGCTAGTAGGATGTTGATCCACAAGATCACACATCAAGGCCACATAGTTGGATACTAGCTTTGGTTTCTTTCTTTCTCTAGTGGAGCCTTCAGGAGCTCCATATCTTTCAGCTCCTTGAATAATGTCTCTAGCCCATGCTGGCCTTCTTTTCCTAGATAAGTCTGAAATAGGGGGTTGTTGTGGTTCTATCATGTCATGATCCTCTGGTGTATCTGTAGCTAGGGTTTTACCCCTAGCTTGTGCAAATGAGCACCTACTAAGGAGAATGGACTCCTTAGTAGCAGTTCAGTAAATGTAAATAATTAAGCTAAAACAGAAATTAAAACTACTTTAGACATTGTGCATAAAACATAAACAAAAGATATAAAGAATGGCTTTTTGTATTGATATTACCTTCAATGTGAAGGTTTGATGAAGCCCTTTGCAGTGTCCAAGAGGATGCTCCAAGCTTCAATATGCTCCTTCTCCTTCTCCAATGGTGGGAATGGGCCAAAAGTGGCTCTCAAGGTGAAAGCAGTTCAATGGTGAACTAGGGTTTCGAGAGAGATTTTGGCAGAGTAAGGGTGCTTGTGATTGTGGATATGGAATAAGGGATCTCCATCACCTATTTATAGTTTTTTGGTGGTGGAGTGCTGACCCATGGTTTTAGGAAACACATAGTTTTGGGCAGCTGTATAGGGTTTTTTCCTCCTTTTCCTCATTATTTTATATTTTTTATTCCCTTTTTAGGGGATTTTGCTATTTTTGGAGGAAAAAGGGGGTTTTTTAGCCTTTTTTAGGCTATTTTGGTGGTTTTGTGGCCTTTTGGAGGCATTTTAGGCCTTTTGGAGGCTTTTAAATGGGATTTTTTAGGATTTTTAAGGGAAAAATGGTAGGAAAATGGACAAATGAGCCATATAATGTGGTGATGAGGTAGTGAACACTTTTTGGGTGTTAACAGATTGCCCCCTGATGTGCGAGGTCAGGAGCTCATCGTATGGCCGATGGACATCATAAGTCATGAATGGTTTTCCTGGGTGTGGAGAGAAGAGAAGAAACAAACTGAAGCCCGGAACAACGATCCCGAACAACTGCAAGAACTAAAAGTACATAACCTCAATAATGGATGAGGAATCATCTGATCATATGGACGAGGCGGGCATACCCATGCTCGTATCAGGATATAACATAACAATAACAATGGGGTCCAAAAAAATGGGGACCTGAAATATACATGACCTCAAATACTGACTGAGGAATAATCTCAATATATGGACGAGGCAGGCATACCCATGCTCGTATAAAGATACATAAACAGAACTGTGAGGCCCGAAAAGGGGGACCTGTAAGATACATGATCACTGTGTACATCATAAGAGTCCAGAGGGGACACAAATCTGGGACATACTGCTGAGCTGATCATGTGTGATCTGGATAAATGGTGCACTGGAACAATCAACAGTGCTACTGAGTGTGGTACCAAAGGAACTGATGAGCTGCTGGATCATAGTGACTGGGGTCATACTCTCCATGGTACACTGGACTGGAACTGAAATGGGTACTCGAGGAAGCATATAGCTGAATGGCTTCCGAATACAATCGCCAACGCAGCCCGGACATCCACAGGAACATAGAACTGGGCATTCCGAAGTGACTCACCAATGTGCTAGAGTCGGGGGAAATCCGGGGTCTTCGACTAAAAACTGATGGGATATAATCCTACGCGATCCTCAACGATGCGATCAAGGTGTTGAAGTCGAGCATGTGAGGAGCAACCACTCAGAGAGGCAATGATGATTCCTCTCAGAATGATCCGTAGGCACTTACCACAGATGGTGATAAGTCCAAGGCGTAGGGACCTCTGGGCCTATCCTCTGGAATAGAGGAGCTGTCGTCGACAGAGGGAGACCTGCAACCATCAAGGCAATGATGTTTCCTTGACAGAAGCGCGAGGTACAAAACCGAAATGTGATAGTACTGATGACAGGACTGACAAACTGTGTGGGGACAACTGGGCAAGTAGAGTGGGTGGACTCAAACTTCCTTTGTTCAGAGTATGATAATGGGAGTGATTTGGCAGCATATGAAACTAACTGAGGGGAAAGGGATCATAGCTGTATTGGATCTGGGAAGCTTTCTGGGCTAAGGGAGACTCAAGCTGTGGTACAATGGCAGGAGACTGCAGAGTACTCTGAACAAAGGCGACCTAATTGGGGGTGCTGCCGAGATGATCGAGGAAAGTGCCAGGAGGCACGGGTGGGGACTTCTTCATGGGTTTAGGAACTAGAAGAAGTGTGTGTAAAATGGTACTGTCGTGTGGATTTTACGAGCCTAGGACAGTTCATGCTCGTGGTTGCTTTCAATTTTAAGGATTCTGAAAGCAAATAAGAAGACTCTGAAGTAATGGAATGGTACTGTCGTGTAGATTTTACGAGCCCAGGACAGTTCATGCTCGTGGTTGCTTTCAATTTTAGAGAGTCTGAAAGCAAGTAAGAAGACTCCAGGGGGTTGCTTTTTCGTAGATTTAGTCTCCAAGGCCCAAAGAAGCATAAAAGGATGCAATGAAGAACTCTTCTATCCGGTGTGACTAGAGTATTCCTTTTTCGTAATTAGTCTACCAGGTCCGGAAAAGGGTTAAAATTATACCAGATAGACGCCCTTTCAGGTACTTTAGCGAGCATGAAAGGAAGCAAGATTGCTCGGCGATATTTTCATTCTTTTAGGAGTCAGAAAAGAGCTTAACGGAAACTCCCTAAGTGATTTTTTCGTAAAGGACTTGTCCGGCCCGAAAAAGGGATAAAATTATACCAAACAAAAGAAATGGCCAGGCAAGGAGGAAGTGTTCAATCAAGGAACAGTAATGATGACCAAGAACGAGGGTAGTGGGGAACACTGGTGGGCCTCCTTGCGGGGTAGATGAAATGGTGGCAAAATAACGAGACATTTGTAGTGTGACAGGAGTGAATGGCTCATGTAAAAATGTGGAACAATCCGACAGCGGCCGTTGTGGCGCGCAAACCGAGGCAGCAAGGTGTTGGGACACAATGTTAAAATTGTACCAAGTGAGAGCGAGAAATGATCTCAAGCATCATCACGAGCTCGGAAAAATGAATCCGTCGATATAAAGGATGTCAAAAACGGGTAACGGCCGATGTGGCACGCAAACCGAGGTGACGGGGGCGTTTTTGGAAAAATACCCGAAAAATATGGAGGTGAGAGCGAGAAATGATCTCTAGCATCATCACCAGCTCGGAAAAATGAATCCAATGATATAAAACATGTGAAAAACGGAGAACGACCGATGTGGCACGCAAACCGAGGTGACTAATGGCGTCTGAAAAATGGGCAAAAAATAACGAAACAAAATTAATGCAACGAGGTGACCATCATGATGGTCTCGTCGTGCTGATTCCAGTGGTGGAAACGGTTCGTAAAACGGACAAAAACAAAATGAAAGTACTGTACAACGCAGACCAATGAGGCCGCGGGTTTCTTTTATGGGTAAAAACGCTTGAGATACAACCCATTACGAGGGTTGCGCAAAGGACGGCCTTCGGAGTCAGCTAAGATGTATGCCCCCTTGCCGAGGCAGGTCTGCACGACGTAAGGGCCGTGCCACATAGATTCAAACTTCCCTTTACTGGTTTTGTCATGGGCTTGGTCATAGGCGAGGACGAGGTCCCCTTCGTGGAAAGTTCGAGGGTGAACATGTTTATCATAACCGGATTTGGAGCGGTTTTTGGCAGCTTCGATGTTCTGGAGAGTGGCCCGACGGTCTTCATCGGCTTGTTTGAGTTGTAGCAAACGCTGCTCGATGGGGGAAGTGTCAGGGAGAAGCTCAACGGTGACTTGTAAGGCAGGAATCTGACACTCGATGGGGAGGACAGACTCTACACCGTGAACTAGATGAAAGGGTGTAAAACCAGTGGCGGTCTTAGTGGAGGTGCGGTAAGCCCACAAGGCAGGGAACAACATGTGGTGCCAATTGGACTTATGCTTGTCAACTATTCGTTGGAGGATAGTTTTTGAGGATTTTATTGATGGCCTCTACTTGGCCGTTCCCTTGGGGGTAGTAAGCAGAGGAAAATTGGTGTTCATACTTAAGGAGGGTGGATAGCTCACGCCAGACGGCATCTTCGAAGTGTGAACCATGGTCAGAGACTAACTGCTTAGGAAACCCAAATCGAGCGATGACATGGTTGAAAAAGAAGCGGGGCAGCAGTGTCGGCGGTACAATTGAAGGTAGGCATGGCTTCCGCCCATTTGGTGAAGTAATCAACAGCGACAACAATATATTTGTGGCCGTTGGCAAACTGGGGTCTACATTCCATGAAGTCTATGGCCCACTTACAAAAGGGACCAACGGTGACGACTGGGTGTAACGGAGCAGGAGGTGTTCGGGCCTTGGGGGCAAAGAGTTGGCAGTTATGACAGTGTTTGACCGCAGTGATGCAGTCGGTGAAAAGTGTGGGCCAGAAGTATCTGGCGTGGACGACCTTTTGGGCAGTGGCCATCCCTGAGAAATGGCCTCCGCAGGCACCGCTATGACAGTCATTAAGGACGTGTTCAGCTTCCTCGTGTGTAAGGCAACGACGAAGAATTGTGTCAACCCCGCGCCGGTAAAGGACATCACCTAAGAGGAGATATCGAGAGGCCTGGTGACGGATGCGACGGCGTCCATTACGGGTAACTTTGGGTCTGAACTTCTGCGTGCGCAGGTATAACAAGATATCACCGTACCATGGGTCATCGGACGAGATAGTGAACAGGTGATTGTCGGGTAACTCATCGGAGATTGGTTTGGCCGGGAGAAGGGAAGGGAGATTAGTAATGAGCTGGGCAAGCGTGAGGGCTTTAGTGCTTTTAGGTGTTTTGAAGGTAAGGTCATATTCCTGGAGGATAATGACCCATTTAGAGACACGGCCTTGCAGAAGCCGCCGGTTTAAAAGATATACCATAGGGTTAGAGTCGGCGACGACTGTGGTATGACTCATTAAGATGTAGTGTCGCAATTTTTGGACGGAAAAGACCACTGCTAGGGAAAGTCTCTCCTCATATGGGTAACGTAGTGGTGGACCAGACAAAGTCTGGCTAACGTAGTAAATGACGTGCTCCTGGTGAGAAGCGTCTTCTTGAACCAAGACTCCAGATACGGCATGCTCGGATGCTGAAACATAAAGGATGAAGTCTTGTGTGAAATCCGGAGGGGAAATCAGAGGAGCTTGTGTGAGAGCCTTTTTGAGGGCTTCGAAAGCAGCTTCTGCTTGCTCATCCCAGACGAAAGGTATGTGGGTACGGAGCAGGCGCAAGAAACCGTGAACGGTAGTGGCGTAATCAGGAACGAAGCGTCGAAGGAAGTTGGATCGCCCCTGCAGACTTTGGAGTTGCCTGAGCGTGCGAGGAGAGGGAAGGTCTAAGATGGCTTGGACTTTTAGAGGGTCAACAGTAATTCCTTTCTGGGAAACAATGAAACCCAACAATCGGCCTGCCGGAACGCAAAAGACACACTTGTGTCGGTTCAAGCGGATTTGGTATTTGCGACAACGCAGAAAAACTTGCCGAAGGTCGTTAAGGTGGTCTGATCGTTTCCGGGAACGAGCTGTAAGGTCATCAAGGTAGACTAATAGGATATGGACCAAATCGTGAAAGCAATAGGTCATGGCCCGCTGGAAAGTGGCACCAGCATTTTTGAGACCGAAAGGCATGACGCGATAGGCAAAGGTGCCCCATGGGGTAGTAAAGGCAGTTTTATACTGGTCTTCCTTACGGATCTGAATCTGATTATATCCGGAAAAACCATCCATGAAGGAGAGGACCTCATGCCCCGCACACACATATATGAGCTGATCGATAAACGACGTGGGGAAGTTGTCCTTAGGACAAGCACGGTTTAAGTCACGGAAGTTAGTGCATACTCGGATGGTGCCTTGTTTTTTGTTAACGGGAACGGGATTTGAAACCCAAGTGGTATAGGCAATAGGATAAATGAACCCTGCCTTGCGCAGCTTCTCAATCTCGGCTTTGACAGCTGGGAGCTTTGAGGGATGAATGGGGCGCTGTTTCTGACGGACGGGGGGTACATCAGGCCATGTGTCAATGTGGTGCTCTATAATGGCAGGGTCAAGACCAGGCATTTCGGTGTAGGACCAGGCAAAGACATCACGGAATTCTCGGAAAAGGTTTATGTAGTCCTCAATCTCTTGTTTACTGCAGAATGCTCCTAAAGTGATGAGTTCAGGGGCACGTCCTGGGGCAGCGATATCAACTTGGATGACAGGTGAGATGTTGGCCATGTTACCCTCTTCGAAGGCATCAGGAGCAGGGATAGGGTCCTTGAACCAGTCGACCTTGGTGGGGAGGAAGTCTTTAGACTCAACTGTGAATTGGTTAGCTGTGCTAGAGGAGGATTCTTCTGGGATGAAATAGGAACGATGGTGCATATCGTCCCAGGGATAATCCGGGGCAGTCAGGGCCTCAAGAACTTCCTCATCGGTATGGAAAGTGTGCGTCGTCAAATCGGTTGACGAGGGGGAAGTGGTGGAAGAAATCATATAGATGGTATTAATCTCTCCAGAAGGTGAAGAGTCTGGGGGGTAGATCTCCTCAATGGTAGGTGGTTCCGTCTCAAGGTCCAGATTGTTCATCTCATAGAGAGCTGCTCTGTAATCTGGGAGATTGGGACAATGATGTGAATAATGCCCGTAAATACCGCATATGGCGCAGGAGTGGTTGGTACGTAGGGACTTATCTTTAGGCTTGGGAGTGGGAGTGAGTTCGACAGTTGGGATGTTAGGATCATCGTCGAGCATCTGCATGTGCTTCTGTAATGCTGGTAACTGTGGGCATTGGTGGGTCGCATGGCCCAACTCATCGCACAGCGAGCATTTGGGAGGAGCACGGAATACGGGAGGGTTTTTGACTTTTTTGGGAGGTGGTACAGCAGTGTAAGGTTGTGGACCTCTGCCCCCAGTGGGTTTGGGAGTAGGAGGGGGCGTCGTGGAGGACGAAGGGGTAGAGACACCGGGGGGTGGCTGAGTGGTAGTAGCCATGGGTTGCACCGGTTGGAGGATGACATCCGGTGTCGGCGGGCGAACGGGAGGCGAAAGGTACCAGACGGGTAATCCCAAGGTTAACCCCGGGAGGCTAAGGGTAGCCATAACCGGGGCGCTTACTACTCCCGATGGAGGGACTAGAAAGGGGATGGTATGGATCGGTGTAACACCAATGTGGCTAGGTACCAATGGTGGTTTAGGCAACAAGGGTGGTTGAGTATTAGGTGGTAGGTTGTCATGGGACAAGGTACATAAGTCAGACATTTCGGGCGTAGATGACGGCGGAGGAATGGATTGAAAGGTGGAGGTCATCGGCGCGTCTGAGTAGAGTCCAGGCCCCGAAGAGGAAACAAACGAAGTGGTGGCAGGAGAAACAGGTTGTTCAACCATGGGGAGAACGTTTTCAGGTGCCGCGGGAGCACTGGGATCATAGTATGTGAGCTGGTCAATTTTAACCACGCGTCCCTCATGGGGGAACATCATGGTGCGAAAGACGGAAGAGGCAACCGCCCGCATGGCATACATGTAGCTGCGGCCAAGTAAAAGGTTGTAATCCAATTGGGCATTGATTACCTCTATGTCAATAAGGACGGTTTTACCACCTAACTGGACGGGTACGTTGGGTAGGAGCCCTTGGGGCTGGGGCCGAACGACCGTCGTAGGCACATAACGCAGTGGTGGACTGCTGGAGAGGAGGGGATCCTAGCTTCTGCCATACGAATGTAGACATAACGCATGTGGAGGCACCCTCATCGATGATGCACCGGTGGATGACAAGATTCCTAACGAAGACAGTAACTTGGAATGCTAAGCTGGAAGGTAGGCGTGGTTCAGACTGGTCTAAATCAAATGCCATCAAATGCGAATCATTTGGGTCAATCCCCCCAATGGCAGAAAGTAAAGTTTTGCGCTGGGAAGGGCAGTTCTTCAAGACCTCTAACGCAGACATGGCTGCGGGAGATTGGGCTAGGTCGTCTACAATGCTGTAGTTTGACGCAGCGCGCGCATTAGGGTTATTGTTGATTCGGCGAAGTGGGAAACGAGGGGCTTTTGCAGCGCCGTCTATGGGAGGCGGAGGTATACGTAACGCCTGGTCGGTGGGATGGGCGTTAGTAGTTTTATCCGTGGGATTGGCTTCAGAGGTGGAGCCATATTGGTTCCGACGGGTCTGGAGATTGATGTCAGCAGATGACATCATCAGTAAGTGGTGGGTACCTGAGTCAAACATGGGTTGATCAGGAGCAGCGTAAGTGATCTGTTGTTGTTGGGGTGCGTTGGCTTGAGGGGGAGCCAATGGCTGAGTGTTCACTATGCCTTGGGTCGGTAAGGGGTTTTGCAGCACCAAAGGGGATTGTTGAGGTTGGGGGGGGTTGGGCGGTGCTTGGGGAGCCGCATGCCCTTGGCGATGGGCCTCGTCAACCCAGAGTTGCCGAGCTCGCTCTAAATGTGGGAAAGCATGTGTGTAATGGCCATAGACCCCGCAAATAGAACAAGGATGGTTTGTTCGCAAATTGGGGTTTTTAGCCTGCTTGGGTGGGCGATCAGGGTTTTGATTAGCGGGGGCCGCGTTGTTGTTGTCGGGGGGATTCACCGGTTGCCCAGCTTGGTCGGCAGGTTGGTTGTTCCCCCGATTACGGCCCTTGCCGCGGTTTTGTGGGCCCTGGTTGCGTTGGTTGTTCTGGTTTTGCTGCGGGTTTTGTTGGGCGTAAACTTGCCCTTGGGCAGCAGGTGGATTTTGAGGTTGCGCAGGTGCTGGAGTAGGCTGCGGTGGGTGATATGCAGGTTGAGGCTGAGCAGGTGCAGCAACCTGAGGGGGTTGCTGATATGGCTGCGGAGCGGGTTGTGGGTGTGCCGCAGGGGCTTCCTGTGGCGGATAATAAGCGGGTTGGGCTTGTGAAGGCGCAGGAGCTGGGGCAGCCTGCTGATGGTAGTAAGGCTGAGGTGCGACTGGGGGAGCATAAGCAGGAGTCGCATAACCGAAGCACTGAGGTGGACATGAGGGTCCATGGGAATGGTGATGTGTCATAGGAGTATACGAGTTGGTTGCTCCAGACTGTGAAGTAGCCCGCGACAGGTCGGGGCCAGGGGTAGGACGTGCTATAGAAAATGGTTGGGGATGCGAAGAAACATGGCCAATGATACCATCTGCAGCGTGGGATGCCCCCGGCGCATCATGCTGGGAGGACTCACCGCGAGGGGCATCAGGTATAATGGTATAAAGGTAACCCGATTGGGCGTAAATGAGGTCGAACTGTTGAGCCTTAAGGATGGCCTCTTCCTCAGACTGGGGTCTTTCTGAGGCCACATCCTTAGCAATAACAGGGAGAAGGGATTTGAGGAACCAATCTAGGAAGATACGGTCGTCTAGTTTAATCTTGCATAAGCTACGGCGTCGACGCCACTCATGGATGTGGTCCGTGATATGGGTAGCCGTGTTTTGTCTGCAGGATAGAAGGATCTCAATGCCTGCGTCATATCGGACAGGCAACTGGAAGAACTGCAGGAAGGTAGAGGCGAGGGAAGCAAAGGTGGCGTGGGTCCCCATGTGGTTGCTCGATATACCACTTGGCTGCAGAGCCAGTGAAGGTGCGCTGTAGGAGACGGAGGCGAACAGAGTCGTCCACAATGGAGTTAGAGGAACACCATAGGTGGAAAGACATGATATGGTTTTGTGGGTCCTCACCGGCCTTGCCCTCGAACTTGGGGATGCCCGAAGGGAGCTTGGTAGGCATATGAGGCCACGTAGGGTCGTGTCGAATAGGATCGTTGGTCAATCTGGCCAGGTCAGGTAGGTTGAGGCTAGCCATGAATGGCAAACTGGAAGAAGGATGTGACACTGTAGTGGGTTGGACCAAGTTGGGGCCAGTGCCCCCAAGTGGAGGGACAAGATGTGGGGTGGTGCCCCCAAGTGGGGGAACTGAGGTAGTGGAGGATGGTCCAGCACCACCATGGGTAGTGTGAGCCACTGACGTAGTGGGAATAGGTACCGTGAGGGGAACGGTAGATGGGGGCCCCATGGAGGGCATACCCAAAACAGGTGTAGTAACTGGTGTAGTGGTGGATGTGCCACCAATGGTCCCTATGACAAACGGAGTGGAAGTCGTGCCAGCCATGGGGCTAGTAGGGGCAGTATAAATAGGGTTCTCAGACTCTGTTTCAGAATCGGAGGTAAAGTAAGGTGCGTCACTATCTGGTGACGGAGACCTACGTCGCTGACGAGTGGAATCAAGTGACAAGGCTCTAGATCTGTGATGAGTGGTATCAACGGACAATGATCAAAATCTATGACGGGTGGTTTCGAGAGAACCGTGCTGTGGGGGCTCGCCCCTGAGGCACCGAGAATGTCTCGGGGACTCAATGGTGACAGATGGTGTCTAATCTTTGTGGGTTGAGGTGAGTAAAAACAGCTCAAAAACCCTAATGCAACCTAGTGTGCAGAAGGAGAGCTAAAAAGCAAGGCACTCAGGCCAACAACCAACTCAAAACACCCACTGCAGCAGCTGTGCTACAATAGGTGAAGTAACAACAAAGATGGTCAGAATACCAACAAGCAGCAGGTTTCCTAAAAAGAAAAAATGGTGGACTCACTAGACCAAAGGGAGGTAAAGGAGCATGCAAACACCTAACTAAAAGTATTCTGACTCAACTAAACATATCCTCTGCAAGGTGATGAAATCCAAGTCAGACAATATGAGTAGAAAAGCCAAGTGGCTATGATATCCCCCTACCGGGAGGGACACCGGGTAGTCAATCCTAGAAGAATGGCAACTAAGATACCCCGTTCATGACACGTCCAGAAAGGTGAATCTGCCGTTTAGTTCGTTGACCGCAATACCCCTATACAGGGATATCCCGCGAACCGCGAAAGGTAGCCCTTCGGTTACTGAATGGAGTGCGGTATTCCACTCAGGCCTCCGGAACCAGTCTCCCGACTTCAACCCTCCTAAGGGAGAGGCCCTCTGATAAACTGGTCGTGACCGTGCCAAAAAGTACTAGGGGATTTTGGTTCCCTATTTGGACAACAACTATGTCTCAAGTGAAAGTGACCGAGGGGTGTTATTGGAAGCCTATCCCCCCGACCCTACCTAACTACAATGATTCTTTTGTGTTCCCCAAGTGGGGTTAGAATGTTGGTTCAATTAGGTACTTTTTAAGGCTCACTTGATTTATGTGACAGAGTGTGTGCTCGTGAGGTGATGAACCCAAAAATAGAAGTGCCACAAGGGGGGCAACTTCCAACTATCAATAATGCTGAAATTGAAATTTTAACTTGCAAAATTTGCTGAATTAAAAATAACGAAATTTTAAAAGAATTCTGTAAAGGGCACAGAAATTATGTTGCAGAAAGGCTGTAAGGTAGTGAGGTTGCAGGTGGGACAGAGGGCTGTTCAGATGCAGAAAATATTGCAGCAAAAGGGGTTGGGTTCAAAACAGGAAAAGAGCAGAAATCAGACCGCGGGTCTGTGGCGAATCGGAACAGGCAGACCGCGGGTTTGAGGAAAACAGACGCGGTCGGGTCGCGGCTTTCGGGCCAACAGACGCAGTCGGGACGCAGGAAATAGGGAAAAAGACGCAGTCGGGTCGCGTCAGAAGGGCTAACAGGCGCAGTCGGGACGCATGAAAGAGGCAGAAAGCCGCAGTCGGGACGCGGGAAAAAGGCCGACAGGCGCAGTCAGATCGCGGCAAACAGGCTGATTAGCCACGGTCGGATCGCAGGTAACAGACTTGAATCCGCCGGCGGGGCGTCGGAAGCAGTCTGAGAGCCGCGGTCGGATCGCAGGTAAAGGCCTGGAAGTCGCGGTCGGGACGCGACTGCAGATGGAAAAGACGCGGTATGCGGCGGCCGAAAGGGACAGCCGAAAGTAAAAAATTCAAAACGCAAACCAGAAATTCAAAATCTAGGGGAGTCGCCAAAACTGTAGCTAGGGTTTTACCCCTAGCTTGTGCAAATGAGCACCTACTAAGGAGAATGGACTCCTTAGTAGCAGTTCAGTAAATGTAAATAATTAAGCTAAAACAGAAATTAAAACTACTTTAGACATTGTGCATAAAACATAAACAAAAGATATAAAGAATGGCTTTTTGTATTGATATTACCTTCAATGTGAAGGTTTGATGAAGCCCTTTGCAGTGTCCAAGAGGATGCTCCAAGCTTCAATATGCTCCTTCTCCTTCTCCAATGGTGGGAATGGGCCAAAAGTGGCTCTCAAGGTGAAA
Source organism: Larix kaempferi (assembly GCA_027924585.1). Taxonomy (NCBI): domain Eukaryota; kingdom Viridiplantae; phylum Streptophyta; class Pinopsida; order Pinales; family Pinaceae; genus Larix; species Larix kaempferi. The sequence continues at coordinate 46,778,109 of BSBM01000510.1, forward strand.
GTAGTTCAATGGTGAACTAGGGTTTCGAGAGAGATTTTGGCAGAGTAAGGGTGCTTGTGATTGTGGATATGGAATAAGGGATCTCCATCACCTATTTATAGTTTTTTGGTGGTGGAGTGCTGACCCATGGTTTTAGGAAACACATAGTTTTGGGCAGCTGTATAGGGTTTTTTCCTCCTTTTCCTCATTATTTTATATTTTTTATTCCCTTTTTAGGGGATTTTGCTATTTTTGGAGGAAAAAGGGGGTTTTTTTAGCCTTTTTTAGGCTATTTTGGTGGTTTTGTGGCCTTTTGGAGGCATTTTAGGCCTTTTGGAGGCTTTTTAATGGGATTTTTTTAGGATTTTTAAGGGAAAAATGGTAGGAAAATGGACAAATGAGCCATATAATGTGGTGATGAGGTAGTGAACACTTTTTGGGTGTTAACAGTATCATCTTCAAAAATGTGCACAGCTTCTGTGATTCTAGGAGGTGTATCTTCTTCATAGATTTCTTCTAGTTGACACTTCCTGGATTTCTTGAGAGCTGCTTCTTCATCAAATGTTACATCTCTACTTATTTTCATATGATGAAAACTTGGTATGTAAATTCTGAAGGCTTTGGATGATTCACAATATCTTCTTACCAGAAGGATCCAACTTGGTTCTCTTTTCTTTTGGAATGTGAATGTACATAGGAAAACCAAATATTTTGAGATGACTTACCTCAAGCTTCTTTCCTGTGAACACTTCTTCTGGAGTTTTGAATTCAAGAGCACTATGGGAAAGTCCATTCTGCACATAGACTGCTATCCTAGCTGCTTCATCCCATAAATACATGGGTAGATCTTGATCATGTATCATAGTTTTTACAACTTCCATGATGGTTCTATTCTTTCTTTCAGCCACCCCATTTTGTTGGGGATTGTATGGAGTGGGTAGTTCCCTCTTGATTCCATCTTCCTTACAAAAGTCTTCAAAGTCCTTTGAAGTATATTCTCCCCCATTATCTGTTCTGAGAATCTTGATTTTCTTTTCTGAGAGTATTTCTATTAAGGCCTTGAACTCTTTGAATTTTCCAAAGACTTCATTTTTACCTTTTAGAAAGTATATCCAAGTCTTCCTTGAATAGTCATCAATGAATGAGAGATAGTATTCCAAACCACTTAGGGAAGTGGTGGGCATTGGTCCACACACATCTGAGTGTATTAGCTCCAAAATGTTCTTAGTCTTTGTTTCACTCTTTGGAAAAGGGTTCTTGATATTCTTCCCTTTTTCACATCCTTTACATGAGCCATTTTGATCAACCTTCAAGTCTGGTAATCCTATGACCACCTTGCTTACATAGGGTAGGGATTTATAGTTAATGTGAGCTAATCTTCTGTGCCATAGCTCACTGCGGGTAGAGGTTTCATGAGCAAGGGAAACTTCTGGATGCCCCTTGAGCTTATAGAGACCTCCTTCCTCTTCACCAATGACAACTGCATCTTCAATAGATTTTCCTTTGGGCCACACAAGTACTTGACCATCTATGAAGGCAACTCTAAAACCTTTCTTATCTAGTGATGAGATAGAGAGTAGGTTCTTCTTCAAACCTGGTACATATAAAATTTCTTTCATCTTCAAGGGTGTTCCAGAATCTAGCTTGTAGCTAGCTTCACCAATTCCCTTGATGGGATATTTGTAATCATCTCCTAGAGATACCTTTTGTGTAGAAGACTTTTCTTCAATATTTGATAAAGTCTTCCTTTGACCTATCATGTGCTTAGAAGCACCACTATCAATGAGCCATGTATCTTCTCCAGGAGATACAGATCCAGAGAGTGCAGAGAATAGGACATATTCTTCTGGATCTTCTTTCTTTACTTTAGATCTTTTCCTTCGAGGCCTTTCCTCTTCCTCTTCTTCTTCTTCTTCTTCTTCTTCACTATCATCTTCTGCCATATGTGCATGGTGTCTTTTGTGTACAAACTTCTTCTTCTTTTGTGAAGGACAAAATCTGGAAATGTGTCCTAGTTTAAGACAACTGTAACACTGGACTGTGGAGATATCTCTTACTAGATTGGGTCCTCTACTCCTTTTAAATCTAGAGAAGTGTTGAGATCCTTTGTGGTCAACTTTCTTGAAGTGACCCATTCTTCTTCTTTTGGTGTGAGTAGCCAAGGCTTGGTCATCCTCCTTGAGGAGTGCTTCTTTGTTGGATACCCTAGCCTCTTCTTGAACACAATCCTCCCACACTACATCAAACTTCATACTTTCTTTTCTGGCACACATAGTTTGTATAAATTACTCCCAAGGTCTAGTGAGACCATTTAGAGTAGTCATCACAAGTTCATCTTCATCAAGAGTATCACCAATGGCATCTAGCTGCTCCTTGATTTGGGAGACCCTTGAGAAGTAGTCTTGAATGGATTATCCTTTGTTCATCTTGGTACTCTTCAACTGAGTTCTTAGGTTCATCTTCCTATTGATGTTCTTTCCCTCATACATTCTTCCTAGGGCATCATACATTTCCTTTGGAGTTTTCTTGGAATCCACTTGGGGAATCAAGTGGTCTTTAATAGAATCAACTATGATTCTCTTTGCCCTAATCAAATCCTTCCTATGCTTCTCTTTGGCTTCATCTCCTTCAGGTTCTACAACTTCATCCTTGATATACTGAGCAAGATCATTCTCTTCAAGAATGAGACCAATTCTGTATTTCCATGCCCGGAAATTCTCTATACCTTCTAACTTGTCTTCAAGCTTAGTGCTTGGAGCCATCTTCTCTTGGGGGAGTCCAAGAGACAAGAGATAGAATAGTACTTACCTGGAAACTTTAACTTTTTTACTTTTCCGGATCCTGGGACAGAATTTCTGGTTTATCGCACTTTTGGTAAAACTAGGGTTTGACTTTCCCGGAGTTCTACCCAAACAAAAACTTTGATCCAAAGCTCAAAAGATAGATTTTTGAAGAGCTATTCAACCATGCAATCAGAATTTGAATTTCTGGTTTATCGCACTTTTGGTAAAACTAGGGTTTGACTTTCCCGAAGTTCTACCCAACCAAAAACTTTGATCCAAAGCTCAAAAGATAGATTTTTGAAGAGCTATTCAACCATGCAATCAGAATCCAAAAATACTAACTTTTGCAGAAACCCTAATTTTTGGGAGAGAGAGAGAAATATAATTTCAAATTGTGAAAGATGTTCTATTCAGGCTAGCTCTGATACCATGTTAAGTTTTAAACCAAATAGACTAGCAAGATCACTGAAAGAAACATAATCACAAGATAGACACAGAATTTACCCTGGGAAACCCTCATGGGGTAGAAAACCCAGCAAAGCTTTCCTCAATAAGATGATCAACCAAAATACAAGATGTGCTCCAAGACTTGTCCTTCTTCTCTACCTTCCAGACAGACCTCCCAGACACAAGTGCGCTACTTTTCTGAGTTGTGTGTGTGTGTCAAATGAGGATCTCCTCTCCTCTATTTATACTAGATCCCAATTGACCAAAATCCCTAATGGGGCTGACCTCTACTTGAGAAGTCTAATAACCCCTAAAATATAAACTCAGGGCCGATCCCCACATGGTGGGTCTAATAACCCTAGTTACCACAAACCATTAGAGGAATAAACATCTCCGGATACATAATAGAATTGCCTCAGAGGGATGAAACATCTCCGGAATAAACATCTCCGGATACATAATAGAATTGCCTCAAAGGGATGAAACATCTCCGAAATAATAATGTACAAATATAATATTCTTAGAAGTTACAATATTCAACATTGTGAAATAATTTGGTGTTCTTATCTCCAGTATTGATCCGTAGACTCCTAGATTTTATTCTCCATTCCTCTTCTTCCCTTTTCTTGAGTTTTTGAATTTCTTCTCCTAGTTTTTTTGTAATATTTTTAAGTGCAATAACAATATGGATCACTGAAAGATAAAAAATCACATCATGAAAAAAGGTACACAAAATTTTTATCATGGGAAACCCATAAAACTTATTCTATATAGATTCGTTAGAATATACAATAGTATCTCTCATGAAAAGACCCAAAAACAACTTGACAAAACTATCCTCATTTATACTAGACAAAACACTTGGCCTTTTAACTAATTAGGTCGGCTTGACTCACCTAACAAGGCCAACCTGTACACTTTCCAATAAAATATTATTTTCTAGATATTTCTGGGTTGACCTAAGAATTAGGGTTTACATTGACTCTTTTAATGAATTTTACATGATCAATTACATTGATAATAATCCTTGTAGGGTGTACAATACAAATAATACAAATGACCCAAATAATACAAATGAGAATATCTTCCAAAGTTACATTCTTCAACACTCCCTCTTAACAAGGAAGGCATTCTTCAGTCTTTGTCACCATCATCTTCCAGCTGTTGCACTTGTTGTACACGAACTATTGACATTTGACATCTCCTGAATCTATATATCATAAGAAGTTCCACAGAGCCAGCCCTTTTCATGTTGGATGTGACCTAGACCATGTCTAGGAATTTCACACATAAAGCCAGCCCTTTTTTCATGCTAGATGTGACCTAGACCGAGTCTAGGAAATTTTCAAACAAATCCAGCCCTCTTTCATGCTAGAGGTGACCTAGACCAAATCTAGGAATTTTCCACATAGAGCCAACCCTCTTTCATGCTGGATGTGACCTAGACCGAGTCTAGGACTTTTCCACACAGAGCCAACCCTCTTTAATGCTAGATGTGACCTAGACCGAGTCTAGGAATTTTCCACACAGATCCACCCCTCTTTCATGTTGGATGTGACCTAGACCGAGTCTAGGAATTTTCCACACAGAGACAACCCTCTTTCACGCTGGATGCGACCTAGAATGAGTCTAGGAATTTTCCACTTGTAAATGATCACCCACAACTAAGTAGACCAAGAGCATCATTATAAGACCCATGAATGATATTCCATAGCTAGGCAGAACAAAAGCATCATTTTAGGGATTTCACCATAGTACCAGTCCTTTTTCATACTGGATGTGACCTAGACCAAGTCTAGGATCTCCCACCTATGAATGATCTCTTGCGGCTAAGTAGACCAAGAGCATCATTCCAGGATTTTCACCACAATGCCAGTCCTTTTTTGTACTGGATGTGACCTAGACCAATTATAGTATTTCCCACCTACGAATGATCTCCCACAGCTAAGCAAAACAAGAGCATCATTCCATGATTTTCACCACAGTACCAGTCCTTTTTCATACTGGATGTGACCTATATAAAATCTAGGATTTTTCGCAGAGCTGGTCCTATTTCATACAAGATGAAACTGAACTAAGAAATCCATCTAGTGGGTCATGAAAAAGAGCATCCATTACATTTCACACCGCAACCACCTGCATTACTAATTTACCTCACTGATCATCCAGATCCTCTCATAGCCTAGAAGACTCAATTACATCACATGACTCATGACTACCTACTACCTCATCTGAGCTCATCACTCCCTCTTGATCTGGACCACTCCAAGCTTGTCCCTAAAGTACTTGAACTTCACTCTTGAGAGAGGCTTGGTCAACACATTGGCTATCTACTCCTATGTTTCAATATATTGGAGCCTCACTGATCCCTTCTACACCATATACCGGATATAGTGATACCTTATATCAATGTGCTTCGACTTGTCATGAAACACAGGGTTCTCTGACAACTTCACACAACTCTGGTTGTCACAAAAGATACAACTCCCCTCCAACTTGAGATCAAATAGTCCTGATAGCAACTTTCGAAGCCACACTGCCTCACAGCTTTCCCAACAAGCTTCCATATACTCGGATTTTGCTGTACTGAGTGCCACACTCATCAACTTCCTACTAAACCATGAGATCATACTCGATCCCAAACTGAAGCAACACCCTGATGTGCTCTTTCTATCCGTGACACTCTAGGCCCAATCCGCATCAACATAACCCTGTAGGTTAATCTTCTGATTTGATGCATACCTAAGGCCATAATCAACCGTACCCTTCAGGTACCTCATCACATTCTTTTCCGCAACTAGGTGAACATTTCTCGGCTCTCCCATATACTGACTCAGAGTGTTCACTTCAAAGAATAAGTTTGGCCTCGCGTTCGTTAAATACATCAACGAACCAATCATATGCTGATACATTGTGGCATCCACTAATTCTGAAGTAGTATCACTCATCAAATTCAGATTTGATGCCATAGGTGTGTCCATGGCCTTACAATCCATCATCCCAAATCGCTTCAAGATCTCTACCATATACTTTCCTTGACCTAGGAAAATTTCCTCTGGATTCTGCCACACCTCAAGACCTAAGAAGTAATGCATCATACCCAAGTATTTCATCTTGAACTTAGTGGAAAGCTTCTTCTTTGTTTCTGCTATGAGCTTCTCTTCACCTGTCAAAAACAAGTCATCTACATACAATAGTAGAATCGAAGGATTTTCTTCCTCAACCTTTTAGGAAAGGTTGGATTTTTCTTTACTCTTGGTAAAGCCCAATCTCGTCAGAAACCCATCTATCCTGCCATACCATGTATTGGGTTCCTGTTTCAATCTGTACAAGGCCTTCTTTAATTTGCACACATGAGTCTGTCTGTCATGTGTCTCAAATCCTAATGGATACTCCACATACACTTCCTCTTTCCCTACACAATTTAGGAAGGCGGTCTTCACATCCATCGGATGCACCTTCCAATTCATCACTTTGGCAATAGCAAGTATAGACCTGATTGAAGTGTATCTCACCACTAGAGAAAATGTCTCCTCATAATCAATACCTTGTTTGGATAAACCTCAAGCCACGAACCTTGCCTTGTATTTCTCGACACTTCCATCTATCGCATGCTTAATATTGTAGATCTATTTGGAAGACACTACTGAATTACCTTCTGGTCTTGGAACTACCTCCTAGGCATCATTCTTCATGACCGACTGATATTCCTTGATCATAGCATCCTTCCAGACTTTCTTTTCAGCAGCCTCTTCATAACTGGAAGGTTCAACATCAATGATGTCACTTAACAGTGCCACATAGATGGAGTAAGTCTGAGGGCTCTTGCTTCCTTCTAGAGCACCATACTTATTTGCATCTTGGCACTACAAGATTCGACCCCAAAATCCAACGAGAAAATCCGACGACATCCGATGAAAGGGTCTGTGTCGTCAGATTTCACCTTCAAAATTATGAACTTTGATGATTTTTTTAAAAACTAAGTGAAGGATCCGTCGGATATCTGATGTCACTTAGATATCTGGCGCCCCTTGGATATCCGACGTCCCTTAGAAATATTGATCAATTTTTAATAAGGATATCCGACCTAAGCTTAAGCCCGTGGAGGTCAGAGATCCGACGGAATTTTATATCCCTAAGATGTCGGATATCCGACGGTGTCTTTTGAAAATATCAAAATATATATAAAAAATATTTTGCAAATCTTGTTTTATATAATGCCAAAAACCTTCCAACACAAATATCATTAGGGACTCGAGAGTCGAAACTGATCAAAAGAGACATTGTGATTGTGACCGTTTGGATGCACAGAGATGATGAAATTGTTGTACACACTTATGACCATTTGCATGCGCACCCGTTGATGAGCTTGTTTGATTGTGACCATTTGGAGGCACAAACATGATGAAATTGTTGTACACACTTATGACCATTTGGATATGCACATGTTAATGAGTTTGCTATGATGAATTATGATTAAGATAATATTAGATTATGTTGCTTGGCCATCGGATGCTCAGGTTCGAGATAATGCGATAACATCATTAACATTCATTTTGTTTCCATATTATGTTTTGTAATGTCTTTGTAAGATTGCACTGCATACTAATTTTAGATCATGGTAATTGGAAAGTATTTTATAAGTTGCATGGGGATTAAAGTTAAAAAAGAGGGTCGGTCATCAGATTGTATATTGGAGGCGCAAATATTATGAGACTGGTGTACACTCACTGTCAGAATCATATTATGATAAAAATTAAATCTTATTTCTTTTTAGATTGTGTAAAAAATGGTTTATTATTTTCGTTTAAGGATCTTTATTCATAGGTAAAAGGTTTTGAGATTAAACTCTCAAGCAATTTTGCTATATCACGATGGCTCAGTTCATGACAATAAGTGATTAATAACACATGTATATTATTGAACAAGGTGGCTTGGTTAAAGACTCATATTCGCAAGTAAAAGGTATTGAGTTCCAACCCCTAAATGGTCTTGTTAAATGGATAGATTAACTATGTTTAGAAGAATAAAAAATCGATGGGATGCATACCTTGCCAAACACCTTGGTTTGGTGTTTTGGTTAAGGACTCCTTTCCATAGGTAAAAGATCCTTACTTCAAACCCCCAAGTAGTCTTGCTAAATCATAATAATTTTTTTTGTAATACCCTTATGCGCATATGACCATATAGCGTAAATATATGGTAAGTGGGTAAGTGAATTATATTCTAATTAATGAAATGAATAATAAAATAATAAATAGGTGCTCTTGGGGTTAAATCTCCATTTGAACACCATGGGGGCAATGAACCAATGAGAGTGGCAGTAGTAGAAATCCATATAAAATATTATTTAATTTTTTGTTGCCAAGTGTCCAACTCCATAATCTTGTTAACCTCTTGTCTATGTCCCAAGCTTTTGAGGTGGGGCACATGTTTCCCATGCAAATCGAGTTTTCATGTAATCCTTGGAACTCATTTATCAAAATCAGATTTTTGTCAAAGTCGGATTGCTATCATGAGTTCCAAGGATTATCATGATAGCAACTGATCTTGAAAATAGTGAAAATCTATGTAGGGACTCGGGCATCGAAACTGATCGAAAGAGACATTGTGATTATGACCGTTTGGATGCACAAAGATGATGAAATTGTTGTACACACTTATGACCATTTGGATGCGCACTCGTTGATGAGTTTGTTTGATTGTGACCATTTGGAGGCACAAACATGATGAAATTGTTGTAATCACTTATGACCATTTGGATGTGCACAAGACGTTGATGAGTTTACTGTGATGAATAATATCTCATGGTAATTATGAACAAATCTGATCACCGCACCTCCGAACAATCATATAGTTCCTTTCATATAGTATGGTCCGATATCACACTAGTAGCGCCTCCCAACTCCCAACGGTCATGTTCTCTCTTTCAGTCCACTGTCCATCAAAATAAAAAACAATCCTATGGAATAGACGTCTCTTTCAATCCATCGATATTTTGTGGCCTGCTTTTTCGTCTATTTTTATATGTTAAAATATTAGGTTTTATACACACACATTTGCATACATATTATATTAATAAGTAAATAATAATACATAAATACTAACTATAAAAAAAACAATAATCAACAAAACTAACCTCCCTCAAAATCTAGAACTTACCTCCCTCCCATCCCGCGTGAACACATTTCACTTACCTCACCCTACAAGAACTTCCAATACTAGAGGTCACAGAGGTCGTCACTAAGGAGGTCATAGAAGTCACCGATGTAGTCACGGAGGAGGTTGAGGAGGTCATCCTAGAGGTTGAGGAGGCCACAAAGGAGTTTGAGGGTTCCATTTGCACAAATAAGAAAACAATAGGTAAGGTATATCTCGATTCATTGCAATCATTTTTTGTTACATTTGAAATCATAGTTTTGATCAAATCTCCTGGTTTAACTTCGTGTTTTTATTTGCTTGGCAGGTGAATGATGGATTTCCTCCTCTGCATGGCTTCCTAACTGATTCCCAATGCCCTCGACTTCGTTGGCATTGCAATTGGTAAGTTCAGGGTTTTCCAACCCTTACCCTTTCCTCTCACCTCTTATGGAGTGGTATTGTTTATCGATGTTTAGGAGGAACTACGTGAATCCCCTTTTGGGTTTAGTAAAACTTCTTGCAGTTCCTGGAAGGTCGCCATTTGGCTGGACCATTTAATGAATGTAATAGTTGACCATTTTGTGGTTATATGAAACTGTAAACCTCTTTAAAGGAGTTATGAGCTCCTGTTGTGTAAATTTGGGGTTTTGGGGAATCGATACAGTGACCTGCATTTTTCTATTGAACCTTGAACATGTATAAAGTAGTGTGGAACCTCTGCATTTTCTTTATGAAGTTTGTATGGTTAATAATCTCTCTATCCTCAGTGTTTTGGCTATCGTTGTTATTTAACTAATATTTAATAATGTGTTGATAGGGGAAAAACATAACCTTGATACTAGTTTAACTAGAAGCATGAGAAGTGTAAATTCTAGTTCTTACTACTGCGTTGTCTGGTGGTTGAAATAAATAGACAGGGTTAAATGGGCCTCTGCGTATTTCACTTTATGATCCTTAGTTTTATTTAGCTCTGCGTTTTGATTTCTATGGAAAAATGTATGGTGATTCCCAATTTTGCATCCTGCATGTAATGTCGTTGTTCTATTTCCTTATGCAGTTGATTTGGTAATTAAAAATGCCTCCTAGATTCGTATGATGATGATGGTGCCTCTGTCCAACTTCTAGCTTGTTTAAAAGGATGAATCTGTAGCTTCAAAACTATGTATTGACACATTTTTGGGTTTGCATGATTTACTCAGAAAATTGATAATGGGATTCGACCCTGTGACCTACGGATTGATATGCTAAGAGGAATGTAAATAAATGTTTGAGTAATAATTCACTTTCAATTTCTAATTCACTTAACCAATGTCTCTGTTTGCGTCTGCGTGCTTAAATGTCAGTGGTTTTTGGGTCTGAAGGAATGGTAGAATTTATTACTATGATACTGTAGTGTAGCCTATGATAAATTTTTAAATGAATGGCTGGGCCGAGAAGATCTCGTGGTAGGCTAAGCTTTACGATTTTTCCTTGCTATTTATAAACTCTTGCTGAGGGTTTTGAACTCGTAACCCTTGGCATAAGACCTCAAACGATGATTGTTCTAAAATAAGGTTGGGATGGGCTGGCATAAGGGGTAACTGCTAATATTTGGCACCTTCCAAAACAATGAGATAACTCTCTATATTGTGTGAGCATATCTTAAATATGACTCCTAGAAGATGCGCTCAAAACTCACTATGTGTTGTTACAGGACTACTATGCAACTGTAGGTTGCTGATCCAAGTCTGGGTGTTGTAGGAAACCTTACTATTGAATGGTTAGGGACCCTATTTAGGTCTAATACAGTGCACATAATGTTCTCAAACCTGTTGCACATACCCTTTCAGCTACAAGCCTAAAAAATGATGCTTTAATGGCTTCCTTGGGGATAATATTGCCACAACCAACTCCAAATGAATACAAATATGCCCACATATGACATATATCCTCACTATAATTTTCCTGAATGCCTTCTAGTATGCCCAGATTTAATGTATGGCCATATTCATTACTGTTGGATTGTACGGGATTGACAATGAAAGGGCCCACTGCTGTCACAAATCAGAATTTCCCATTATGCTCATAAGTGTTGTATATTATTGTCTGAAGACTATGATCAATAGCACATGTGGACACCCATACAAAAAGGGGGGTAATAGAGCCAAATATGGTAGTAATCCTTGTACAAAATGTAGGTTAATAGGCCCAAACATAAGAATTCTGGTAGATTGCATTTTGTAAACAAATGCAACCTAGTCTACCATGCAATTTACTCGACATAAAAATGCCATTGAAGACAAGAAGGAAAGTTATAAGATGCAGGTCACTATCTCTTAATTGGTTATTTCTAAGGTTATAGGGGGTATTGAGTGTGTCTTTTTGAGGATCATACCTTCCAATTTTCTGAATCTTATTCAACAAGTCATAGCTAGAAACATCTAAACTCTATTTGGAAACAATAAGGTCCTTCACTTCCTTGCCTGTCCTTGGAATTTGGAAACAATAAGGTCCTTCACTTCTTTCACTGAAAACAACAAGAACTTGCCTGTCCTTGGAATTTTTGGTGGCTGCTAGATTTACCAGTAGATTCGTACCCCCATCATCCATATCACTTAATGGTGTTGATTTTTTCACAACTTCAGTAGATCTTGCATGCTTTCCACCATAAGTATAAGCAACTTTTCATGTATCTTACTTATAGGGAAAATATGCTCCCTGGCTTGATCCAGACTATGTCATTGTTCTTCATTACTGCATTGACATGTTTCTTCCAAGTATCAACTAAGATCCTAGCCTTCCTATGAATCTGCTGGTGCTTCTGATTTTTCAAGTGGTTTACAGATTTTCCACCCATACATGTCTTCAAAGCATCAAGATCTATAGGTAGTCTATCAAGAGCACGTAGCAACAATAACAATAGTGCTTCAAAAAAAATTTCACCCTCATTTGGTATTCCTGCATCTCCAGTATTTCATTTTTGGGCTTCTTGAACTCTACCATCCAAAATAGGAAAGCACCCGAGCTACACAAATTGGTTGTGACAACCATCTTGATCGGTGGTTGCAATCACACCTACAAGGGAAGTACGCCATGAAGCCACAATTCCTTTCTTACCATCATCACTTCTAAGTTTCTAACCAACTGCATTAGATGCACAAGATTCCCAACATTTTTTGAGTAAATGTGGCTTCCATCTTTGTCAGTGATTCTGGAAAATTTTATGTTCCTAATGTACATGGTGAAGGAAAATGGTCATAATAATAACGACATATGTGTAGGTTGAATTGAAATGCCGAGGGGAATTTGGGGTAGAAGGAATCTCTATTGGGATATGGCAATTACTGGAAGGCTTATTTGGTGTCCATCAATTGCTCAATTTGTTGTCGCATACTCATATGTTCCGGTAATTGACATCTTTTAGTCAACTATAATTGTTGCGGTAATTATCAAAGGCCCACCAAAACATTGCTTTGATGCACACCATATTGATAACAATTATTAAACAATGCCCCAAAAGTATACATCAAGTACCAACAATACCACAATGCAAATGCACTTGAAACTGGAAATTCATGTCAAATTGGAAATTCATGCGGTACATCCTGAAAGACATTTGCAAATTCATCAAATGAACTGCAACACTATGTTGTTGCTGGTTTCTATGCCTCTACGCACGCATGTCCAATCCCTCCATCGAATCACATTGGGGAATGAAACATTGTTCACCCTTAGCAAACTCTATTGTTATTTTGTTTGTGGAAACCAGCTTGTATGCACTGGCTTGCATCACTATAACTATTAGTAGCTAATGTCATTCCTCAAATTTAAATTACAACTTAGCAAACTATTTTGTCATTTTGTTTGTGGACTATCAGCTTGTATGCATTGGGTTGCAACACACTATTAACTGTTATGATCTATTGTCATTCCTCAAATTTCAATTATAGCTTGTTCATATTTCTATGTGCCCTAACTTATCATTCAAAGTACTTTATTATTTTTTCAACAGAACATTATGGTAGAATTTTAGCAGCCTTAGTAGCTTAGCTTGTTTTGCTTATCTACCACTCATTATATATTGGTGAAATGCCTTCTGTTTTTCTAGGGAAATACTACAACTCATACATGAGCACCTTGTAGATTTGGGACTCCTAGATTAAAAAAAAACTCTATTGAAGGAGGCACCTCTAGCACCAAAGTTGACTCAAATCATGACCTTGTCCATCCATGACCTTTTCCTCAAACTTGTCTTAATTGTTATGTCATATTGTTCACCTCTCATGTTCCTCACGATGAGTTTAAAGACAAATTTGTAGGACAATTTGATTGCATGTCTGCTCTCAAAAGGTTTCTTGCTAGATACACACCCACAGAGTGTTGGTTGTGGAGCCAGATCTTCCAGTCTCATAGATGATATTGTCTTAGCCATGCACCCCGGAGGACTGTACACCCATTCTGCATTTTTAGGGGTTTGGGGCAATGCCCTGAAAAAGGGGGTTTGGGGGCAGCGCCCCTGAGAAATGGGGGTTCGGGGGAAACTCCCCTGAGAAAAAATTTTGTGGTTGTTTTCACCGGCTATTTTCGGACCCATGATTTTGGGTATCCCGTGGTATTTTTCCCATTGTATTTTCCCTATAAAAGAAAGACATTGTAATACGGCTAGGGTTGATGTATTAGGTTTTATGCATTGTAAAGATATGTGAGATCAAGTAGAGAGACTGTGAGACAGTGAAGAGGAAGTACAGCGGTTGTGTTGTAGGTTGTATCCCTTCACTTTGCTGGATGGAATAATAATAAGGACTGGCAACTTTAGTGTGGACGTAGCCCAAGTTGGGTGAACCACGATATATCTATGTCTCTCTTGTAATGTGTATGTGTGATTATATTTGCATTTCTGTTTATTGTTATTGCTTTGCGATCCTGTTTTTCTAACAATTGGTATCAGAGCCAAAGGTCTATTTGGTAGATAAACCCGCAGGAAGCTAGGGTTTCTAGTTCGAGTGGGAGCAATGGCAGAAGAAGGAAAGTTTAAGGTCGAGAAGTTTAACATCCAAAACTTCCAGTTATGGAAGATGCAAATGGAGGACTATCTGTACTAGAAGGATCTATTCCTATTGTTGGGAGGAAGAGAAAAGCAGCCAGTGGCTATGAAGGACGAAGAATGGGAGGTTCTTGATAGAAAGGCTCTAGGAACAATACGGTTGAGCCTGGCTTCGTCGACGAATTTCAATATCTCAAAAGAAACGACAACGGAGGGTTTGATAAGCGCATTGGGTAAGCTGTATGAAAAACCCTCAACCTCCAACAAGGTATTTCTAATGAAGCATTTATTTAATATGAAGATATCTAAAGGTGGATCTGTTACTGATCATTTAAATGAGTTTAATACGGTTACAAACCAACTAAGTTCTGTAAGTGTGAACTTTGATGATGAGGTTAGGGCTCTTCTAATCTTGTGTTCATTGCCAGAAATTTGGAATAACTTGGTCATGGCTGTAAGTAACTCTGTCTCTGGTTCAAACACCTTGAAATTTGATGATGTTATTGGTGTTATTCTTAGCAAGGAAATGCGAAGAAAAATCACAGGTGAGACATCAGGTAATGCGTTGACCATGGAGACCAGGGGAAGACAAAAGGAGAGAGGAAATAGCCAAGGTAATTGTGGGAAGTCTAAAATGGGCAAATCCAAGTCCAGACTGGGAAAGATAGAATGCTAGAACTGTGGAAAGAAAGGACATTTGAAGAAAGACTGCAGATCTCTAAAGAAGAAAGGAGATGCACAGAAGGAAACTACCCAGGAAGAAAATGTAGCAGTTAATGTGTTACAAGATGCTTTGATTTTTGCATTAGATAATACAAGTGATTATTGGGTAGTAGATTCAGGGGTTTCATGTCATGCTACACCCCATAGGAAATACTTTCATGACTATGTTCCAGGCGATTTTGGACATGTTTTATTGGGTGATGATGAGCCATGTAAAATTATTGGAATTGGTAAGGTACGGATAAAAGTTAAGAATGGAACTGATTGGTTGTTGAAAGATGTTAGGCATATTCTTGCTATGAAAAGAAATCTGATCTCAATAGGACAGTTGGGAGATGGCGGTTGTCTATCTACATTCAGAGAAAAGTGGTGGAAGATCACTAAAGGATCAATGGTGATAGAAAAATGAGACAGGGTAGGTACGTTGTATGTATGTCCTCATTATACTGACCATTCTATCTCTTTAGCTTCCACAGGAACAGATACAGCATTGTGGCATCATAGGCTTGGCCACATGAGTGAGAAGGGGATGTAGATTCTCCACTCAAGGAAGTTGCTGCCAGATTTGAAGCAGGTCAGTTTGGAATTCTGTGAAAACTGTGTTTATGGAAAACAGAAGAGAGTCAGATTTCTTAGGTTTGGGAAACAGAAGAAGAATGAAAAGTTAGAGGTTGTGCATACGGATGTATGGGGACTAGCTCAAGTACAATCTCTTGGTGGCTCTCATTATTATGTTACATTCATTGATGATGCAACTAGGAAAACTTGGGTTTATTGCATTAGACAGAAATCTGATGTGTTTGCTACTTTTAAGAAGTTGAAATCTTTGGTTGAGAATGAGATAGGAAAAAGGTTGAAGTGTCTCAAATATCATAATGGAGGTGAGTACTACGGCAAGGAGTTTGATAGTTACTATTCATACCATGGTAATCGTAGAGAGAAGAGAGTCCCAGGAACACCACAAGAAAATGGTGTGTCAGAAAGGATGAACATAACGATCATGGAGCGTGCAAGGTGTATGAGACTGCATGCAAGGTTGCCCTTACAGTTTTGGGCGGATGCTCTAAATACTATTGTTTATTTAATAAACAGAGGGCCTTCAAGTGCTTTGGATGGTGGTATTCCAGAGGAGGCATGGACAGATAAAAAGGTAAACTACTCATTTTTTAGAACATTTGATTGTGAAGCATTTGTCCATATTAATAAAGAAAATAGAACAAAGCTTGAAGCTAAATCCAAGAAATGTACCTTTATTGGATATGGGGTTGATGATTTTGGTTATCGTTTATTGGATTATGAAAATCACAAAATCATTAGAAGTAGAGATGTGCTATTCAATGAAAACGTAATGTATAAAGATCAGTTGCAAGGAAAGAAATGGGAAAAGGACAACACAGAGTACACAGTACTTGATGAAATTCAAGAAAATGAAGTTCCAAAGGTGCCAGAAAATCAAGAACAACAGCAAGTACCTAAAACTCCTGCAACTGCAAGAAGATCTACCAGGTTAAGTAGACTCCCTGAACGATACTCTCCTTCAATGTATTATTTGTTGATGACTGATGCTGGTAAACCAGAATGTTATGGAGAAGTAATGCAGGTGGAAACTAGAAATAAGTGGGAGAAAGGCATGAATGAGGAGATGGACTCATTGGTAGGAAACCAGACTTGGGATCAGGTTCAGTTGCCTGCTGCTAAAAGAGAATTGTAGAACAAATGGATTTACAGGTTGAAGGAAGAAGAAGGAGGCAAGAAGTGGTACAAGGCCAAACTTGTTGTAAAGGGGCTTGCACAGAAGAAAGGTATAGATTTTGATGAAATATTTTCAATTGTTGTTAAGATGACTTCAATTAGGACTATCTTAAGCTTAGTGGTGGTAGAAGATTTGCATCTTGAATAGTTAGATGTAAAAACAACCTTTCTCCATGGGGATTTGGAGGAAGAAATATATATGCAGTAGCCACAAGGGTATGAGGTCAAAGGTAAGGAGAACTTGGTATGCAGGTTGAAAAAGAGTTTGTATGGCTTGAAGCAAGCTCCAAGGCAGTGGTATTTAAAATTTGACAGGTTTATGACAGAACAAGGTTATAGTAGATGTCATTTTGATCACTGTGTTTATTTCAAGAAGCTAGACAAAGAAATATATATTATCTTGTTATTGTATGTGGATGACATGCTTGTTGAAGGGTCTAACATGCAGGATATAAATGTACTCAAAAGGAAGCTAGCTAATTCATTTGCGATGAAGGATTTGGGTGCTGCAAAGCAAATCCTTGGTATGAGAATAATGAGAGACAGGAAAATTCACAAATTGACATTGCCTTAGAGTGAGTACATACAAAAGGTGTTGGAGAGGTTCAGAATGTAGAATGCAAAACTAGTAAATACACCTTTGGCCAGCCATTTCAATCTAACTAAGGAAATGTGTCCCAAGACACAGGAAGAGACAGATTACATATCCAAGATTCCCTATCAATTAGCAGTTGGCAGCTTGATGTATGCCATGGGGTGCACAAGACCAGATATTGCACAAGTAGTGGGAGTTGTGAGTAGATATATGAACAATCCAAGTAAAGAACATTGGAAGGCAGTACAGTGGATTATCAGGTATTTGAGAGGTACTACCACTCAGGCATTATGTTTTGGAGGTTCAAACACGGTTCTACAGGGATATGTTGATGCAGATATGGCAGGTGATAAGGATAGTTGGAGGAGCACCACAGGGTATGTGTTTACTATAGGTGGAACAACAGTAAGTTGGATTTCGAGACTGCAGAAGGTTGTTTCACTTTCAACAACAGAAGCAGAGTATGTTGCTGTTACAGAGGCTAGTAAAGAGATGATTTGGTTGCAGAGGTTTATGGATGAAGTGGGTAAGAAGCAGAAGGATAGCAGGTTGTATAGTGACAGCCAGAGTGCCATTCATCTTGCAAAGAACACAGCATTCCATTCCAGGACTAAACATATACAGCTCAAGTACCATTTCATACGCTCTGTTCTGGAAGATGAACTGTTGAAGCTGGAAAATATACATACTAGCCAGAATCCTCCAGAAAAGTTCACAAAGGTAGTGACCAGAGAGAAACTGAGTTCCTACTCGGTTTTAGTTGGCCTTCTAGCATGAAGGGGAAGAGGAGAAAGTTGCCAAGTCCAAGTCTAGCAATTGCAGCAGCAGTGGAGTTCTTGCGATCAGTCTCCAAGTGGGAGATTGTTGGTTGTGGAGCCAGATCTTCCAATCTCATAGATGATATTGTCTCATCCATGCACCCCAGAGGATTGTACACACATTTTGCATTTTTAGGGGTTCGGGGCAATGCCTCGAAAAAGGGGGTTTGAGGGAAACCCCCCCAAGAAAAAATTTTGGGGTTGTTTTCACCAGTTATTTTCGGGCCCATGGTTTTGTGTATCCCGTGGCATTTTTCCCATTGTATTTTCCCTATAAAAGAAAGACATTGTAATACGGATAGGGTTGATGTATTAGGTTTTATGCATTGTAAAGATCTGTGAGATCAAGTAGAGAGACTGCGAGACAGTGAAGAGGAAGTGCAGCGGTTGTGCTACAGGTTGTATCCCTTCACTTTGTTGGACAGAATAATAATAAGGACTGGCAACTTCAGTGTGGACGTAGCCCAAGTTGGGTGAACCACGATATATTTGTGTCTCTCTTGTAATGTGTATGTGTGATTATATTTGCATTTCTGTTTATTTTTATTGCTCTGCGATCCTATTTTTCTAACACGGAGATCACAAATTAAAAGTATTGTATTAATAATTTAATACTCAGTGATCAAGAAGTGGGTACAGTTTACTTAGCTTTAAGAGGATTGAAATACAATTTTGGAATTCTTAATATGCTCTTGTGTCATTAATGGTTATTGAAGTTTCCACTAACAATATGAATGTTATCATTCTTGATGTCGAGAAAGAGCTACCTAGGAGGGAGGAACTGGTATTTCTCCCTAATTTGGATTCATGAGTAGATGAACCTCAATATGATACCAAGAACAAGTGTGATGTTACTCCACTTTTTTCATATGTTTTGCATAGTAATTATGATTTTAGTTGTCTTTCACTTACTCCACATTTTTCATATGTTTTGCATAGTAATTATGATTTTAGGTGTCTTTCACTTACTCCACATTTTTCATATGTTTTGCATAGTAATTATGATTTTAGGTGTCTCTCACTTACTCCAAAATTTTCATATGTTTTGCAGAAAACATATAAATGGATATAGTTGACGTCCCACCGCCATTTATTTCGCCACCCACTCTTGATTCATTCTGCATGAATTTC